>BSBN01000476.1:21943885-23301162 GCA_027924645.1 Cunninghamia lanceolata | reverse complement strand
TCTCATCTCTCTCTCTCTCTCTCTCTCTCTCTCTCTCTTCCATTTGAGCTCTTTATCTCTATCTCTCTTCCTCTCTTCCCCTCTCTATATCAATCTACCTCTCTATTATTCTCTCTTCCTCTATCACTATATCTCTATTCTCTAGCTTTTTCTCCCACCCTCCCTCTCTCTATCCCTCTCTATCTCTCCACCTCTCTATCCCCTTACCTATCCCTCTCTATCCCCCCTCTCTCCTCTCTCTACTCATCTATCTCTTTGTTTAACTCTATTTGTCACCCCTCTTTCTCTCTCTATCTCTTCCTCTCTCTCCTTCTCGTTCTATATATAAATATATCTCTCATATGTTAGATTCCTTCTTCAGTATAACACTTCATAAGAAATAAAATTTGATTTAATCTTAAATCTTTCTAATGTTGATAATGTCTTAAGGTTCCTTTATATGTGTAGGGATTAGAAATTGTGTTGATGTAGGTATTCACGATAAAATGTATTGATTGTGAAGGTTTATAAATCAAACAAATTTACTGGTGTATTCACAATGAATTATTGTCCCTTATTTTGTAACAAGTTTCCCTCCATGGTTGTTGCCTCATGCCCCTATAATACCTCTCACTCCTTTTTGCCTTAGGAGGTCCATATGCCACCTCATGATAAGAAACTATCATCTTTTCCATGCAATTTGCAAATACTGACTTCTTTGGCATCATGATGTCCATCCTTTTGCATAGCCTCTTTCAACATGTTGCCTAAAACCATGTCTTCCAAATCGCTCTCATCTATTTTCCTCTCTATCTCTCTATCTCTATGTATCTCTTTGTCTTCCTCTCTATATCTCTATTTCCCCATGCAAATGAGATGTTGCCTTGAGCATAGCTCCCCATGGGAACTTGCCATATTTGGATTGTTAGCATGAAATGATTGATCATAAGTTACTCTCTCTCTCTCTCTCTCTCTCTCTCTCTCTCTCTCTCTCTCTCTCTCTCTCTCTCTCTCTCTCTCTCTCTCTCTCTCTCTCTCTCTCTCTCACACTCACACACACACACACACACACACACACTTCTCCTCCATCCCCCTCTCTCTTTCCCTTTCCCCTCTCCTAGATCACTTGCACAATTTAGGCCTTTTTCAATTGATTTTACCCTCTCTCTCTCTCTCTCATAGACACACACACAAGCCATGAAAAATTAGTTAAGTTGTTGGATTTCTTATAAGTTAATTTTAATTGTATTTTATTAATTTGTATTTAACAATTTATATTATAAATAATATAATATTTAATTATAAATATAAATATAATGTAAATTTTGTGTGTATATATATATATATATATATATATATAATCAAATAACAAATATGTCTAAATATTTAATATTTAATATAAATATACATTTTATAATGTAGTATTCTTTAAAATTATAATATCTAAACCTTTGAATCGTTATTATTACTTATTTATCTTAATGGAGATCTTAGTTATGATTTATAATTACCTATTTGATGAAATAGAAAGTTAGCATGATTTTACCACAATAGCAAATGGCAGTGTTTTCTTAGCATTGCAAACCATTCTATAGTCTCAATCTTTAGATATTCATGGTGTTGATTGCTCGAAAATTTGATAAGTTGAAAAGTTCCAAACCCAAGCCACCAAGCAAATCTTAATATGTAATTTTTGGAATTCATTTATATAATGTTCTTTAATCTTTTGTGAACAAAAGGAAATGCTTGTTATTATTGTTATTATTTTGGTCTATTCTACACCCATGATATGGAAATAGTTGAAAATTGAAACTATTTTTAAAGGGAAAGTTTGAAAATGGTACAGTATGATTATTTAGGTGGGAATACGATTAGCTAAAATAACATGTATTAGTTGTTTACTTTGAAAAGAAATAAATTATATAAATCAATTTTATAATCTAATATTATTTTTTAAATTATACTATATAACAATAAATATAAGTATATTATATATAAAATAAATATAATTAAGATATACATAAATATAAAATATTAAATATATAATATGTTCAATCTAAATATACAATTTTATAATATTATATTAAACTTATAAATATATAAATATAATATGTTTTATATAATATTTTTTTTTAATATTGTATTTTAAGTTGTTACATTTTTTTATGTATACTTAATATTTAATACTATATATTGAATGTTTATAAATATTAAATATTATTAAATGTTTTCTTATAGGATTTCCCCCAAACCATTATTAAAGCTAGTAATTTTTAAATGGGTAAAGGCTAATTCACCTAGATCTAAGAGAATCTAAGAATGCAAAATACTAAAATGCCAACAAAAATTCTAATATTTTTCTAGAATATCATTAGCTTTGAGGGAGACCAGTACTAAACCAAGGAGTGGCTTAAAATACATAAACATTAAATATATAATATTAAATATACAGATCTTATAAAACCTAAAATTCACATGTACAGATCTCAAAAATCACTTAAAAGCTTCTGCCTGCTTTAAACGTGCTTTGGAGAGAAAGAAAGATTTGGAAAACCCTTTTGCTCAGTTGAGCAAAATTAACATCTCACTACCAGATATCACACGTATATTTAAAGCCTTCCAGTTTTGACTGCGGATGAACGAAAAACAAAACTGGGAAAGGGAAAAAGAACGGCCAGAGCTGATTCAATTGTCTTGCACGCATAATGAGCAACTAAGACATCGATTTGCCAAATCAGCGCTCCACTTCACAAAGGGAACACCTTCGGCGTAATAAATAAATAAATCCCTTTGACCATGTGGGTGGACATCATAGGAGCTCTCACCAATAAATAATACTTAAAAATTCATATATGTTTAACTTTTTATTATATGTTGAGACAACACTGTAGGAGTCCAGGACAACATTGAGAGGGGGGGTGAATCAGTGTTGTATTATTTTTACAATTTTCCAAAATTGACAAATATGATTTATCAGAATTAAACCTACTATTTACTTAAACAATTAATCAACAAATGATTAATCACATAAATCATATTCGGTAAATGAAGCTATGGAAGACATCAAGACATGAGATTATGACACAAGAAAATTACAGAGTGGAAAACCCTCTAGGGGTAGAAAAACCACTCAAAATGCCTCACTGGCTTAAGTAAAAACCTCACTGGTTACAATGTTTAGAAGCACCAACTTCAAGGAGCACCAACCCCTAATTCATTTAGAAGCACCAACTTCAAGGAGCACCAACCCCTAACATATACTCAAAATCAAGAACTCAGAGGGATTCTCTGTTTCGATACAAATCATTTTTTCTTTCACATGCTGTCTGTCATATGACCATTACTTCTCTCATCATCTGAATTTTCTCTTCAAGAGGATATTCAAAATATATTCAACCTGGAATGCTGATCCACGCAACAACACTGCATACTCTGTATGTTTCATCTTTGTCTATTTATAAAGTTGCATCAATGCACCTGAAAAATTATTGTTAATGAAAAGACTCTTGATGTTCCTCTTCTCTGCAAAATCAAATTCATCTTTTATGACCTTTCATATTTCAATCAGTGTCATGTAGGAGAAAATAAAAACTCTTTTATTTGTATCCTCTTCATATCCACCTGCAAGAAATCCTGAACCAACAAATTACATCTCTATAAAATAAAATCAATTTCATATTTTCTCTGTATAACTTTTCATCATCTTGAATATTCTTTTTGTATTCTTCAATCTGCAAAAACTATTTTCCTGCAAGAATAAAAATCTTCATATTAATCTGTGCATAATTACTTCAAAGACTTTTCAATCTTTTCATCTTCTCTCTGACAAAAATCTTTTTCATCTTCTTCAAATCCTTCATTTTCTTTTCAACAAGACTCTTCATATTCTGAGCATAAATAAAAAGCAATTCAATTTCCCTTGCAAATATTTATTCATCTTCTTGCAAAAGAAAATAAATAATGTCCACCATAAAAAATGTCTTCATTTTTCTTCATTCCCTGTCGGAAATCTATTCTTCAAAAATATATCTTCAATTCTCCATAAATATTTGCCTTAAAAAAAATCTCCTCAAAAATCAATCTTCAATATCTTTATCCTCTTAAAAAAATCATTCTCTTTCAATTTGAGAAAAGCAAAAAAAAACAAAATCATCTTTTAATAAAAAATTCTATCTTCAAGCACTCTTGGACTTCTTTGCACTTTAAAAAGGAAATAAATCTGTTTTAGCCTTTTTGTCATGAAAAATCTCAAGGAAATTGCCTTATTTAAATGCACAAAAAAAATCTCCTTATCCTCCAAGAAATAAAAAGTTTCTAACTTCATCACCATCCATTTAAAATGATGCTTTTCTCCATTTAAATATATATGCATATTCCCCATTTAAACGTGAAACTATCTCTTCATTTTTATAGAGCATTTTAATGCTTTTAAATTTTCTTTCTCAAAGCATATTTTAATGCCACAAAAATACTTCAATTCTTTCCATAAGACGTGCTCTCCTTAAAAGAAATTTTAAATAAATTAAGGAATCTTTGAAAAATGTTTTTCAAAGCATGGTCTTCAAATTTAATTTAATCGGGCTTCCTCCTTGAAATATATACCATGCTCCTTAAAAATTCGATGCCTTTTCTAATTTATAGAAGCCTTTTAATGAATAAAGCTTTTTAATGAATAAAGCTTTTCACTCATAAATCCATACCATGCTTTTTCAAAAACTTAAAAATCTTTCCTCCTTTAGAATTATTAACTATTTGATAAAAAGCAAATGAATGCTTTTCTTAAATTACTTGCTCCCCCTTTTTAAATATGTATTAAATTTCAAAGACATTTGATGGCAAACTCCTCTTTGAAAAATAATTTCTCCTTTATAATATTAAATATGGGTCTTCAAATAAATATTTGTGCTCCCCTCCGAATTCAAGCTCCCTATAATTAAATACAAACCTTTGATGAACGTAAGAGAACCTCCCAAGACATCATAGCAACTTAATTCCAAACTTATGAAGATGAACTGACACCATTACCTGACGATTCCTGCCATATGATGTATCTGTATCATCAACACAACACCTTTTTGACATCAATGACAATCAACTACCATCAAACACAATTATATTTATTATTAGTTCCTGTCGGTAGGCAGGTTAATATTGCATCCTTTGGATTCAATTTTCCAATTATTTCAACCAATCATGATAAAGAATTAAAATTTTTGCACAAACATACTATAGTTGATAATTAATTTTCTTATTTGATAAATGCTATTTATCTACTTTCCTATTGGCTAATCCTATGAATAGTAAGGGTGAAAAATAGAATTATTGTTTAAATTTATTGAATTTTAAACATTCAATGCATAAAGGCATATAAATATCAAGTTGGCACGGCATGCACTGAAGCGATAGGAATCGTACAACATTAAATTCATCTCTTTTAATTATAACTACTTCCACACCCTACACTCAAAGATTAAATTCATCTCTTTTAATTTTGAAACCGTCCACATGTTCTGTATCTCACATTTCCCCCAAATCCATTTTTTCATAGGGAGAGAAATTCATGTCACCCAAAATAGGATAGAAACAAAAGCATCCCCAAGCAATATAAAAATAATGCAAGTACAGCATGTTGAAGAAGTTTATATTCCTGAAGAGTACAAAAAGATATTTGAAGAAATTGAAAAGCTTCACCCTGTAAGTTGAATCAGATTTCCCCTTCCAAATTTCTATAATTCATTGCATTAACTTTTCTTGCTTATTTTGCATTATTGTTTGTGCATGTTTATTGTCTTCTAAGAATGATAGAAAAAGATTTTTGTGATTTCATTTGTGGTTAATGCACACAATACAAACTATAGTTCTTGTCGAAGCTTTAAATGGCTTGCACTTCTTCTCTTATTTCTGCTATCTGAGAAAAATGAATATTTTTGGCTGAACCAATGGGATAAATGTTTTTTTCTTTTAAGGATAGATAGACAAATTAGTTGCATACTTTCTTGAAGAAAAGCACAGTTCATTCAAATTTAATGAACTAGAAAATTGATAATGTTATACCAGATTACTGGTCTCCAATGAATGCAGAATACCCGATTATTTCTTTTGTGCCCCACATAAGTGAGTGCTTACAAGCAATAGTTTTTCTTTTGGTTCTAATAATAATGTCGTACACACTGCAATTTGCTGCCTATATGACTCTACATTGTTTTTCTGTGTAGGTTATCTCAAAGAAAAATTGGTATCCAAAGGCAGCAGATCATGAAAATGTCAAGAAAACATGGTATATTGTTGATGCCATAGACAAAAGACTTGGAAGGCTAGCTTCAACCATAGCTATACATATATGTGGAAAAAACCTACCAACCTATACTCCAAGTGCAGACATGGAAGCATATGTTATCGTGGTATGTGTCACCATGTCTACCTTTTAGTGCCCCTTTTTATAAAATAAATAGTTAAAATCATTAAATAATAACTACAATGTCAATGTTATGGGGCTCAAAAATTTCAATTCTCCAAGCATCATACTGTTTTTAACTTCTTTTTGATAGATATACCCACTAGGTTTGAACCTAGGTTGTTGTGGTAAGCACCCAACTTATTGGATTAATTGATCATTTGTTGGAGATCAAATGAAGAGTAATAAGAGTAATACATCTTCATTTTGTTAAAAACATTTTAACAAGTGTTTAATAACTGGAGATTTAAAAGGCTTTTTTCTGTGGCTTATTTATTTATTTTTAATTAAGTATTTTTCTATTTTTTTTATTCTTCTCATTTCTAGTAACAGTATCAATGACCTAATATAGTGAAGGGTTCCAGTAGTTGGAGTTGTCTTTTTATTGTACTTCCTATTCTTTTTCTATTGTGTATCAATATATTTCTGTACAAATATCAAAGAAAAACTGTAGAGATTCTTACATCCTCATGATGGATCACAAAGTGTGGTCTGAATGTTGATTCAAAATTTTGTACACATTTTTTTCTAAAAACTTCTACTCAATTTCATCAACTGTGGAAACTGTATGTTCTTAACAATGTATCTTCTATTAGTTCATTGTGAACTATTTTTACAAAATAAAAATAATCTCCATTTTGATATTGTTAAATGTTTTAAAGTTATGTTTTTTTTTAAATTGGTCAATAAGGGTTAATGTCTCCTTGGCCCACGGGACACAAATAGAGGCTTGGTCCCTAAGCACACATAGCGTGCACTTTCCTTTCACTACATTAAGGCTTGAAGAGCATGCCTAGTGGTTCTAGGCGGCATTGAACCTGGGTCTTCATTGTGGTAACGCTCCATCTTTAACACCCAGCCAAACCTGTTGGACTTAAAATGATGTAAATATTATGTTAAAGAGTATTTTGTAATAACATCCTAGTTTTGTGAAATGGGAGACCAAGTGCAAATCTCCCATAGGTATGACATTCACTCTTTTATGTTGTAAATAGCATTATATTTTGAATTACTTTATTTTTTCTTATTTATTTTAAACTGAAGATGTCATGTGAAAAAGACCTAGTCTAATTAATTAAGAATATGTAGGTTAGGTTGGTTTGGGACTGCTAAGGGATCCTTGATATGACAACAGAGCAAATTGAATAAATGGTGAGAGGGGAAATCTACATTAGCACTTGAGCTCACTCAAATACATTTAATAAGGGTAATATTTGAAAAGGGAACCCCATATTTTTACTAGACAAAAATCTAATAGTAGTGTCACATTTGCTTCTACTACAGTCAATTGGATTTGGTAGTGTGCATTAACTTCTCCATTTACTTTGGTCAACTTGGCCTCCCCCATATATCCACCAACTTAAGGTGAGGATTGGTTGTTGTTTGGCTATTGACTATTGGAAGATTAGAATTTTTTTGATACAGATGCTGTGGGGAGTTTAATGATAATTGACAATCTACAGTCATGGGAACCATTTAGCTAGACATGAAGGCAAGGAAACTGGTTGCAGTGATTTGAGAGTATGCTTCCCTCTTTGTTTGGTTGCTACCAGTAAGGAAGCCTTTGTTGGGTTAGTTTCAGAAAGGTAAATTACTTCTGTAGTAGAAATGTTCTTTTTCAAGCATTCTTGAGCACAATGCTGTGTCATTGGCATTTCTATGACATTAATCTGGTTGAAGGCAGTGGGATAATGTTAAATCTTATGAATTGGGTAATCAAGTACAAGAAACTAGAGTCATTAATAAATATTGGATGCTTATGGTTGGGATATAAATGGATCTTTCAACATTCTGGCTCATAGCTTATCAGGATGAGCCAATAAAAAAATAGATAAAACAAAACATCTACATTAACCCCAACAAAGAAAGGTGAAATTGCCTGTACTTGGATTTCTATGCAATATATTAATTGGAAAAATGCAGGAAAAAGCTAATAAATAAATTAACTAAACTTATAAATTATTTTCATCTGTAAAGCTGCCCTAAGAATAGCTGAATCCACAAAAAAGATTCAAAACCTTCGCTCTAAATTTAGCAGATAAAATGAATCTTCTTCTTTTTAACAAGTTCAAAGAAATAGTCACATGCCTGGTTTAGTAGTAGAAATGGAGCAATATTTTAAAGAAGATCAAGGTTTGTGCCCAATAGAAGCTAGCTCCTAGGACAGACTGGGTCCAAAACTGGCTCATGGTGACTTAAAGCACAGATTTTCTTGTTGAATAAGTAATCCCCATGGCATAGATTCACTCCTCAATGCATGGCACTATGTGCAAGCTTTACTTAAGGAGCAAGCTTCTAGTGTTGTTTTCACTAATTAAAGAAAACAAGTAAAACAATTACTAAGTTGAAGATTCAAAGGCAAGTTAGTATGGAATTTCAAGTTAAAATTGCATAATAGGACACAATATTATAAAATCACATATTTTGACTAGAACTTGGATCATAATAGAGTAGCCGTATAAAAGACTCACACTTGCTAATGGCATTGCAGTTTAACTTAAACAAAAACTTACATTCCTCCTATATGGTGTGCGCTTGTGTACGAGCATGTAATTTCTAGTTTGTCTTAAATCTACTCCCATTTGGGAAGCTATGCGTTGGTATATTGTCCTGCAAGTTTGAACTTAAACATTATTTGTCTCTGTCTCTACATGGCATGCCTATCAACACTGGTGCAAATTTTGATATTTGAAAAACTTGTTTCCACTTATCAATGGCACACGCTTCTATAAGTTGTAAACTCCCTTATCAAAGGGATTGTAAGATGACTGCCACCTACTATATCTACTTGGCACAAGCACTTAAATTTTTTTTACAAAAATTTCAGGTGCTAAGTATAGAAAGCATACAGTTAAGTATAGAAACCATGACTCCCACCTACTATATCTAGTTCACACATCCCCACCATTGCCAGTTTTGCAGAAAATAGTATACAGTTCTAAGTATTCCAAAATCATTGAAGGAAGCTAGTTAAATATGAAGTTCATCTTATGAAATTAATATAGCATCTATTGTGTGTTCAAATACTACTACTAGAAAAAATGTTTAGATAGTTAAGATAGATAATTCACATGATACTCAACTGCATTGGAATCATAGATTTACCAAGTCCCAACAGGCTGAGCTTAAACAAATGATTTACAAAATTTATCTCAATTTTTTCAATCAGTTGCAGAGCAAACAAGTCACATAGTTCTGTATATAATCTATATTACAAGGGTGAGTGTTTAAGTACTCACTGAATACATGACCAACTAAATCTTTGTATCTGATAAAGCATTGGCCATCTATAATATACAAATTTGCAAGCAGCAAATTGGCATAGAGTGAGAAAGCACCTAAAACAACCATGCCAATAATTCCCCAGACCAATCCTAGAGGCACTAGAATGAGGTTTCAATATCCCAAAATGTACACATAGTTGAAACTTATAACTAACATCAGTTCCACTTTTTGCCATGAATCTAAAAACCATCACAATAACAAAAAAAAATTGAAAATTTATGTCTGCAAAACACATGACATAAACCATATATATGATAACAGTTATCCACGCATTTAACAATCTATAAAAGGCAAGGTAACTTAGTGAAATGTGAGTAGAAATGAAATGGAAAACAATTATATACTGTTGTTAATTTTGTGTGCAGACTTGTGGGTAGAAAAGTTGGTTTCTTCTTGTTCCGTGGCCATAATGGTTATAGTTGATTTTTTCATTAAATATTTCTGCTCTTCATTCTCTTCCACAATTTAGAACAGCCTTACTTGACACCTCAATGGATTCTTCTCCACCACTAAATAGTTGTTACTTAAATAGAATCAATGCTTTGTAGTGTTTACACACTTGCATATATAGAATTAGATTTTGCAAAAAATGAAGAGAGAAATGAATATTTTTTAAAGACTTGTCATCATATATACAACTACCACCACCACTCAGATCATGCAAAACCTATGTTGCACAATCATTTAACCAGCCTGCTATAAAAGTTCTCAAAGTTGCTCTCACCGGTAGCTTTTTATCTGATATTTGTTTCTAGCTACCATTACACATCATGCCTCGATGTTTATAGTTGTAGTAGAAATGCTTATAATTGAAGTATTATAAGTTGTTTTAACAATTTTATTTGAGAACTTATCAAACTGCCTTCCTTATAATTTGCTTGTTTAATGGACAATAACAAGTACAACTTAAAAAGATTGAATATATTATGGCGTGCATGGCTAAAGTTGGCATTAAAGATGGATTGTTTGCTTTTAAATTAACATAACTTTGCTACATATCAAACAATAAAACACGGGCACCCTTGGCATGCACTTAGCTTCATAATGCAAAGTGTAGTGTGTGAGTGCCTTGTTTAGAAAAGCATATACTAATGGGTTCAAATTATTTAATTATATCTTCAAAAATTAAATGGTCAAAGTGGTCAAGAACCACTGATGGGACTCAAAAAGAGTGCTAGCACAATGAATAAATATACTGTGTAAGTGTACAAGTTTTTTTTTCTACAAACTACTTTGATCTCTAGAGATTCAATTTAGTTTTAAATTTGCAATATTTTTTAACAATAGTAGAGGACACCCAATGTACTAATAATTCAATTTTTGCATATTATAGTTTATTTAAATAAAAAAAAATTATTGTATTAAATAATAATAAAGAAATTTTGATATATATTTTGATTATTATTTTTATATCTATTATTTTAAGTTAAAACATGGCTTTCAAGTAGAACACGATTTAATTTCTAAAAATTATATAAAATTTTTAAAATATTTTTAATATTTAACAATTGTATATTACACTTCATTATTTGTGAGAAAGTTATAACTACTAACTACTAAATTGTATTTTGAATGTTGTGCAGTTTGTTTTCAGTCATGATACATATCAATCAAAGATGTAAGAATCATTTTAACATTTGTAAGTTGCTTTATTTTCCATAAGAATTAAAATTATAGAATGTCTACACTTACATCCTTAAAGCTTTATGTTATTTTACTAAAAAAGATGTAAAAATTACTAAAGTAAAGAGGCTAATAAGACATTGTTGACAAGAATCAAGGAAGTCAACACCTAACCTTGATTCCCACAAAGGTCAAACATCTAGAAAGACAACAAGATATAGAGGTGTCAGGTTACATACTTGGGGTTATTATGTTGTCAATGTTACTAATTTTTTGCTCACACTAAAATTAGTTTGACCTAAGTGCAATTGTTTAGAAGGGATAAAAGAAAATTTTGAAGTTATGCATTCACTAAAGAATTGATATCTTGACAGAGCAGAAATAGACTATAGATGATAGGATAACCCATCAGTATAATCAAGACTAATGAGTCATCATGACAAGAGAATTAGGTAGTCAAGGTATTAGTCATTCAAAGAGTACAGTTGTTTTAATAGTGTGTTATCTTTCAGGAGTTATAAGTCAGATTGATTATTCAGTTAATTAGTTTTGAATAAAAGAAAGAAATATATTTGTATTGAACTATTATTTCATGTCATATTTTGAGCATACATTCAATATCTGTTACTTTATCTTATGCATTGATTAAAAAAGGAATACACATACATCATATGCATAAGAGAAATTAATTGATCATGTTTAAAAGAAGTGTTCAAATGTGTCCCACACAAGCCGTGGGAGTAACTAGATTGAGCAATTGCAAACATGCAAGCTATACATCTGAATGACAAAAGAAATGAAATAAACACATGATAAAGGTAAACATCCATCATTACCTGAGCAAGAAGGTTGTTTTGTTGATGTTGGTCTTCAATCTTTATCTTTAGCTCCCATCATCAGTTGAACCTGCAAAAAATTTGGGGATAGCCCTATTAGTGCTCTGGATGTTTAAAGTTATCATATGCTTTTACCAGTTAGATATATCAACTTATCATATCATGCATTGCATATGAAAGATCAGATCAGATATATGACACCAAATCGGGAAGAAACCATGAAGAAGATCAATCAATACTATCAGGTATATTTTTATGCTAACATGTTTGTTCACTGTGCAGGTATAGGACAAGTATTGTTGCTAATTTGAAGACAAATAAACATGTGGATTAAATGTGGTTCCAACAAGGGTTTGAGCCTAGCATGTTTTCTTTTCATTTGAAAAGAGTATCAGAAAGGATAGGATGCATCATTCCAAGCTACATCATGCATCATCAAATCAACTTGCAAAAAAGTTATGTCACCATGACATTATTATAGTTGATTGGAGCAAATCAGATTACAGTCACAGAAGGTATTTTATCTTTTCATATCATTATTAGAATACCATTTTCTTTTCTGTCATGATTTATGTCACATTTGTCAAAATCAGACTTAAGAAATGATAGAAGAGTGAATAGAGATAAGTGCAGTCATTTCTTTCAGAAAACATACTCATGCATATGAGTTACAGTATACACTAAGGAGCTTATCTGATCATGTGCATAAGAACAATAAATAAAATATCATGTGACAGTTTTGACAAGTGATGTAAGTCTTGCCTTTAAAAGGACATATGCCAATCAAATTTCATGTACAGATCAGACAGAATATACAGGCTATAGGAGCCATCCGAAATATAGAAGTCTTTTGAATGCATTGTATTTACTTCATCTCATATGATCAAGTGACATAAATAGCTGACAAAGTGCATTCATAGCACAAAGGCATCTTACAGGTATCATGGCCTCTGGCAAAATGGAGAAAAATATCTACAAATATCTGAAATCTAAGAGAGATCAAACAGCAAGGCATCAATAGTTATGACAAGCATTTGCCATGATGGAGGATAGATAATGATCAATGACATGATAGATTGTTATAGAAATACAGTATTGATAAATGCAATAGTAATGCCACATGTCAAAGAAGCAGATACAGATAGGGCAACTTCTACAACTAGAAAGCAGTTGACAAATGAGATCTATATGCTTCAGGATGACCAAGAGAGATGTCATATTATCTACAAGAACAAACAATTATATCATACCTTAAGAGTAACCTTTTTTCTATAACAGAACAGCCATACCTTGCAGAAGAACAGTGTGAGATATGACAGTGAAATCAGAGTGACAGTCATCTCATTAGGGACAGTAGTGTTGGGCTTTGATTCACAAAGTTAAAGTTGAAGACTATCATGTAATGCATAGCTTCCAAGTAGGCATTTACCTTGAGATAAATAAAGGAGTGGAAACAATCATCCTTTGACTGTTAAAAAGTAGATATATTAACCTTGAATGAAGAAGGAAGCAGGGTTTAGCATCTCGTTTCAAGGTAGTTGTAACAGTCATATAAGGTACAGTAGCTATATAAACAGTAATAGAGCAAGCATTTATCAACAAATATTTACCACTTTTTGTTGTGAATGAGGTGTAAAATTGCTATTCACTTTTCAAGGGTACTATACATATTTCAAACATGTCACAGGGGAACTTCTTTCTCCTACAAGAGCACATTTGGCTTGCAAACTTATAAAACCCATGGGGAGTCTAATGATTAGACAAAGGTTCAGTTTAGATGTAGTGTACAAAGATCTGCATACAGATAAAGGGCTGTAATAGTGCCCTTTAAAACCTTTATTTTTTTTTCATCATATTTCTGTTCATTTATCTACTGGCATGCTTTGGAGTTATATGGAAAACCAATAAGAGAAAAAGCTGCCTTCTCCCCTTGTTTCTTTATGCAAAAAACAAAGTAAATGCATTTGTATAGAAGATACAGAGGAGTCAAGGACCACCAAAAAGAAAAGATCACTAGTTTCAGTGTTTTCTTCACATGATAATAGCAGATGGTACAGTCAAGGAGAATAAAGCCAAAGGCCAAGACATTTTCCAGCATCCTTCCAGCCTCCACTAAGCAGAGTTGAGAGAGGACTCTGCTATAGCAAGATTAAAACTGACTAGTGACAGAATAGATAGCTCAGGAGAGAGACTCAAGTACAGTCAATAAGGGTTACAAGCAAGTTTAAAATGGTGTGAAGTTTCACTATTTTTATACAAGGAATAAACCCAACCAAGAAAATATCTCTTCATTATTTTATATTGCACAGACGGTCATAGCAGTTACTATTGCAGATACTAAAAAAGAACAAGGTTTTCAATCATTTAACCCTTGAAGCATCTCACAAGTCTAGCCCACCACAAAAACACAAAGTGAAGGAGCTAGTTCTTCACGATATGATAATGTGCAAAAGGAAACTTACTAGAAACAGTGATGCGCTCACCTTGGAACAATAGGAAAAGATCTTCATGAAGCTTACAGCAAGATCTCCAAACCCTCAAACAACATCATGTTGGTGCTCAAACCTCATAAAAAGTAAACAAATGAAGAGAAGAATGCATAAGGCATTTAGGGTTTGATAGGTTTTGTTGCATAGTGACCTAGCAATGCCCGAGTGATTTAAGTTTTTGTTTGACTTTCAATATGAAATCATTCCAAGCAAAATAAGACCTTTCAAAGTTTGATTCCTATCGATCATGCCTCAGGAGGCCCGTGGGCCAACAAAATATTTCTTACTTTTGATTTTTTTCCTTAAAGACAAAATTAGAGGTCATTACAAAGTGAGGCTTTAGTGCCCTTTTTATCTCCATTATTCATGATAGTTGACAATGTGGTCAAATATACCTTACATTATATGTAGGACAAAGTCAAAAGTCAAAGATCCCTAAACACCTTATACATCAGTCGAACATAAAGATCAATGAACAAGGTGAGGCCATTATGAAGTCAAATATAGAAATGCATTATGAATGGATGAAGATATGAAGACAAGATAATATGGATAAGGATAATGCATCATGAAGACAAGATGCATACAAGGTGGTAGAGGCTTATATTTAAGAATTCATTTGCTTTGTATTTGAGAAGATATTATTTGCATGATAAGGCATTTAACAGGTTGGTAAAAAGTCATCTTAGACTTTTAGACATTGCATGGTGAATGTATTTGTGCATGGGGTAACAAGGGTATTTTTACCTTATTGCATGGTAAGAATGTATAATCAAAGGGAGATATAAGGTAAATGACTTATGATTTAAATAGTAAGTGTATTATAATTTATTCAAGATATTATTAGGACAATTACTTTAATTGTTACTAATAATAGTTTAAATAAATTATACTAAAAATAAGTTATTTTTGACTTATGCATGGGGTGATAAGAGGGATTAAGTCATCAGTTTGAGCTTTCAGTTATAGGTAGTTTGAGGAGCAGATTGAGGAGTTATATGAGTAGTTTACTTTGAGTCAAGCACTTCATTGCATTGGTGCATGGACCAACACCAGTTTTGGCACATTATATCTATTTTTCCATCAGTTTGGAGGTGTTTTTTGCATGATTTCAGGGCTTGCACGGGAATCAGTTTGTCCATCACATGTGTATTTTTTGGAGATAACTGATGTTGATTTCCAGTTATCTAGAGTTCATTTTTTATCCTCTTCTCTATATATTGTAAAACTTCATTCTTTATGAAGTTGGTTCTTGTTTTCTCACTCACTTTTTGAGGTGAAAATTTTGTAACTCATTTTACACAGATTTTAATACAGCAGTAGCAAGTTTCACATGTTATATCAGTCCATTCTTTGCAGTGTTTTCCTTTAATTTCTTGTAGAAAGTTAGTGTTTTTCTTCAAAGATTTAGGAGTCTTGCATTTATTAATCATTTGATGCAGATTTAATGTGTTTGAACATTGAAACCTTTAAATTAATGTCTGGTTATTGAGTGCATGTATTCAATTTTGAGTTCAGTCATAGGTCATTGATTGTGTAGTAGATATATCAATCCTGTTAAGTTGTGAAATTATCTTTTCCTTCATAAAATACAGATTATCAAGCCTTTCCTTGGGATAAGTTTGTGTCTGATCTCTTCAATTTGAGTTGTGAAAACAGTTTTCAATAAGAGAAGGTTGTGAAGTATCCTGCCAGTTTTGGTCAAAATTTTCATAATAGGTGCATCACCATTTTACCTTTAGTATTCATTTAGTTTCTTTTTTCCCTTTTCCCAAAAAGTAAAAACATTCATCTCAATAGAACATTTAAAGGGAACCAACCCACAATCTGGAGGTCTAATCTCATCATAAGGCACCCACAACCTGAGATTAGTCCCATGTTACACAGAATTGCAGTGCTTTAACTAGCTTTGCATACGGGTGCAATTCCCAGTGATAACAGTCAAAATTAGAGATCCTAAGTTCAAGGAAAGTCAATGGCTTGGGGCATTTGATAGAGTAGAAATTAATTGTTTATCCTTATGATATGATAGCTACATCCATAATAGGAATCAATGTCATAATGAATTTCTTCTACATAAATTCAAATCCATACAACCTCTAATCAAAGCAATATGATCTTCGATCTAGCTCCAAAATAGATACAATTTTGGTTCAATATATCATTTAATTATACATTGACATAATCAACAAATACAATCTAGAACAATGATGAATTTCTTTATGTCACAGCTTCACAAATTTGAATTCCTCTTATGAAAGGTTGCTAAATATTGGCTTATAATACGCACAGTTTGAAATTCAATGACATGAACTCTCGAAGTAATTGATCAAGCACATTGTGAGATGCTAAAGAGATCAGTCTCATGTTTTCTGTTGCCATGCTGACTTTTCAAGGGAGAATGACCACACAAGTACTAGAAACTAGGTGACAAATAGACTAATGGATCTAGTATGAACTCATAAGAGCACAATAATGTTAGAACGAAATCATATGGACAAAATTGTTGACAAAATCATTTACCATGCATATCAATTGATCAGATAAGTGAATCATATGAAGAAAATTGTTGAAAGAGTACAAGCTGCAAGCCACAACTTTTTTTTTTTTTTTATAAAAAAAGGGGTAAAAACTTTATTGAAATTCAGAAAAGAACATTACAAAGCATCAAAGGGCCAAGGCCCCAGTAATCCAAAAGAAACAGCCATACAAAGCATGAAACAACATCATCCTTCACCAATACCATTCCCATCCTCAGCAAGAATCTTCTCCAAGTCATGTCGGAGCTCATGAGGAACCTACTCCCATTCATCAATCTTTCAACCATCTAAATGCTCAGAAGCCCACTTAGCCAAACAATCTGTTGCCATGTTCCACTCCCTTGGAATATGGACAAAAGACACCATCTCCATCAAAGAACTTATCTGCAGAATCTGCTGCACCATCATAGCCAACTGCCAACTAACTTCAGAAACCTTCTATGTATTCAGCAAATTAATCAAAACCTATGAATCAGACTCACAGATAACCTTGCGCCATCCCAAAGCATAAGCCCTCTCCAAAGCATAGAGGATCGCCAAACCTTTCATAAGGTTGATAGTTTGCCATCCTTCATGAACAGAGTAGAAAAAAACCACCAATCCCAAAAAATCCCTGCCAGTCCCACCAATACTAGCAGGCCCAGGATTGCCCCTTGAAGAACCATCAGTATTGAGCTTCAGAATGCTAGCCAGAGGGGGAAGCCATCTCCCCACCCTTTGAACTTTCTTTTTCACTCGCCTTCCTCTCCTGACACAAGCAAAAGCTGGAGACAACCCCTAAATACCCAATCTATCCACCAACTCAGCATCTCCTTTCTCCAAAGGGAACACCACATCACACTTAGATTCCACCATCTCCCGAATCATACTCATAATTTTGTGCCAAACTTGTTGAATCACCAGCTTCTCACCTTGAAATATTCTGTGATTCCGTTCCAACCAAATCTGCCATAATATAAAGGAAGGCCCAAAATACCACACATCTTGCAAGAAAGAGGCCATAGAAGGAGGTCTACCCAGACTACTCCAAAAATCCACCAGGGAGGAAGCATGAACACAGGGGCTTTTCCAAACTTCCCACCAAAAATGCCAAAGCTGCAAAGTCAAGGGACAACGGAAAAACAAGTGAGAGGAGTCCTCCTCTCCACATCCACACATAACACACATAGAAGGACCTTGAAAACCCCACTTCTGAATATTATCCCAAGTCAAGCACCTATTCCAAGCCAAAGTCCAAATAAAGCAGTTACACTTCGGCCAAGAAAGATTGTTCCACACTTTCTTCCACCAGTGAACCTCCACCCCATCCAGCTGGTTAGATAACAACACCTGATATCTAGAAGCAACAGTATAGACACCCTTAGGATTAGGAGACCAAGAAAGAACATCCCCTTCCTGGAGGGAGCTACAACGTCTACGAGAAAGGATACTATGAAGCTCAGCACACTCCTCCTCCATACCACCAACAGGCCACTCATCAGGATTCTTCCATCTCACCACCACCAACTGCCCATGAGAAGAAAAGGACTTGAAGTCACTCACCCTTGACCAACCTACTTCACAGAACCTCTGGCACAGAGTCACCAAATTAGGAAACTGAGAAACAATGGGAGGAAAACCATCCCAAGAATTAGACCAAAAATGAGCTATTGTCCCTCTTTTACAAATCCAAAATAAACCATCCTTGACCAAGGAAGCCCCTTTCTTGAGCGTACTCCTAATCACCGAGCCTTTCCCCACCAGTGGATAACGAGGAATATCAATTTGAGGGATCCTCGAGAAGTATTTCTGAGTTAATATCCTGGCCCAGATCCCATCCTTCTCCACACACCACCGCCAATACAATTTAGTAGCCAACGCCATCCCTGACAACGATAACTGCCTTAACCAGAGGCTGCCAAACTGCTTCGGGCTACAAATAATGTCCCATCTAACAAGGCTCCATTTAGAGGACAATAAGCTACCAGCCCATAAAAATTGTCTTGCTAAGGAATCCAATTCCCTAACAAAACCCAAAGGGGCCACCTAAATCATACATCTATAAATGGGGAGGGCCTACACCACAGACTTGAGCAACTGAACACGACCCGCAAAGGACAACCAGTGATGGGTCTAATGATTAACTTTCACATGAAATTTATCCAGAATATTCTGCCAAGACTCCTTGGGAAGTCTTCCAATAGAGATGGGAATACCAAGATAGGTCAAAGGGAGAACCCCAATTTGAAATCTCAAGATATGAGCAATTCGCCTCTGAATGGAACCTGGAGTATTGAAGAAAAAGATGGAAGACTTATCTTCATTAATCAATTGGCTCGAAGCTAGAAGATAAACATCCAACACCTTGCGCAAATTCGAAGCTTCCCTAATTGTAGCCATACCCATCAAAGCAATGTCATCAACAAACTACAAGTGAGACTGTGGAGGTAAACCACCTCTCCACCCCCAACCTTGAATGAAACCTAACTCCACATTCCTTCTTATCAAGCGTCCCAGACCCTCAACAAGAAGAAGAAACAAGTAAGGAGAGAGGGGGTCACCCTGCTGCAAACCCTGAGAGGCACCAAAAAGCTCAGAGTGCTCACCATTTATTAACATAGAGAAGGAGACTGAAGTAACACAACTCATAACCCAATAAATCCACTCATCCCCAAAACCAAAAGCACCAAGAACCTTCCGAAGGAAGGACCATCGAACACGGTCATAAGTCTTAGCCATATCAAGCTTGATGAACATTGCCTTATCTTTGGAATTAGCCTAGAGTGAATGGTTTCAGTTGCAATAACAACCCCATCTAGAATCTGACGTCCCGCCACAAAACCACTCTGTTCCTCAGAAATCAGCACTTTAAGCCACTTTTTCAACCTATCAACAATCAATTTAGAGATAATTTTATAAATCACATTGCAAAGAGAGATAGGATGAAATTGACTTAACCTATCCACCCCATCACACTTTGGGATGAGAGCAAGGAAGGTAGAATTCAAAGCCCGTAACATCTATTTATTCTTATGAGACTCCTGAACAACTGCCAACAAGTCCAACTTGATAATCTCCCAGAATTCTTGGAAGAACTCAATCGGGAAACCATCAGGCCCAGGAGCTTTCCCCCTCTTCATTTGAAACATGATCCCCTCTAGCTCCTCAATCGAAATATCACTCATAAGATGCTCATTCATCTCCCTAGAAACCAAAGAAGGGATACAAGAAAGGACCTGAGCTTCCTCATCAGAACCCCCCTGCGAGTCCTCCCTGAATAAAGAAGCAAAATATTGCATAGCTTCACATGTGATTTCATGAAAAGAAGAAAGAGTTTCACCCCTGTCATTCACCAGAGTAGAAATAGAATTGCCATGTCTCCTGGCTTTCATCGACTTGAAGAAAAAAGCGGTATTTTTATCCCCTTCCTGAAGCCACTCAATCTGAGCCTTTTGTTTCCAAAAAAATTCCTCTCATAGCTCACACTCTTCCAATGCTTTCAAAGCCCTAGTCTCTTCCCGAAGTAGGTCCTCAGTCACTCCATCCTCCCTGATCAACCTCGTAATACCATCCAACTCAGCCTGGGCAGTAGTCTTAGCATGGAAAATGTTTCCAAAGCATTGCTGATTCCAACGTTTAAGCTGATACTTGACAAATTGAAGTAACTTAGCAAAAGTATACATTGTTGTACCATAAGCAGGTCTACCATACCTCCACCACTCAACAATATAGTCATGGAGAGAGGAGTCACGCAACCACATAAGCTAGAACTTGAAAGAAGGAGACCGAGGCACACGAGCTGAAGAAATAGCCAGCTTGATAGCCCAATGATCTGATCCCCTCCAATCCAAAACTTTAGAGCTAGAAGACCACAACCCACCAACCCAGTAGCAAGAAACCAGAAAGCGGTCAAGTCGTTCCGCAATGCAGTTATTCCCCATCCTCTGATTATTCCAAGTAAACTGGCCATTAATGGGCTTGATATCCACAAGATTTAAAGCTGAGATGTTATCTTGAAGTAGCAACGCAGAAGGCTCAAGCCTCGCAATACCACCCCACTTCTCAGCTAACTCAGAAATAGCATTGAAGTCTCCAACCATAATCCATGGATGGAAAGGAACCATGCTTCGGACAAACTAGATATGGGACCACAAAAGTTGTTTACCCTGAAGTTCAGCAGGTGCATAGATATTGGAGAAGAGAACAGACTCCCCTGTCTCAAAACAAGATGCAATCATAGAGATAGAAGACTGAAAGGACAACCACCAAAGAGGGTAGATCTTCCGAGGATTCCATAAACAAGCCACTCCTCCAGCAAACCCTTGAGCACCAAAACACTGGCACTCTCCACTCCCCCACAACTTAGGCACTAAACCAAACATACACTCCACTGATAACTTAGTCTCCTGCAAGAAAAGAACATCAGGAGATTGACTTCTAACCAAATAAAAAAATAGCTTTTTGTCGAGGGACACTATTCAAGCCCCTTACATTCCAGGATAGAACAATCATTTCAAGGGGCTCAAAAAATGAGAATCTAGAGTCTTAACAGACCCTAACTCTACCAAAGTTTCCCTTGTTAATTTAATCTTATCCAAATCCTTTTTTCTACCAAGCTTGGAAGACTTCTCCCCGGCCCTTTTTTTTGGATCCTTTTGATGAAGACCCAAATGAGAAGAAGAAGACTTATTAATCTTCACCCCCTCAGTACCTACATTTGAAACAAGAGGAGATCCATCCTCACCACCCTTCTTCCCTACTATAATAGGAACCGATTCCACCTGGACTTCCATTTGAACATCTGTGTCCATTTGCAAAGCCCTATTATCCTGCAAAACCTGAGTAGCATCAGAAAGAAGGCCCTCCTGTCCTGTACCTAAAGCACCTTGATCCATATTCACCAAGCCTGGATTCACCTCCTGCTGGCTGAGATCATCTAAAACTTCAAATCTGTTGAAAGAATCTTCATCCTACCTTTCCTTCAAAGTCCTCTTTTGACCTCAATTCCTATTTCGAGCCTTGACAGGAACGAAACCATTAGCCCCATCCACATCACCAAGAATGGGTTCCTTCCCCTTTTCAACTCTAGGGGGATTGCGGGGAGGCTGAGAAGGCTGGGAGTCCACAGGCCTAGCCTTAGGGCATCTCCTATGTAAATTTCCATATTCATGACAGAGACGACACCAAAAAGGAAGAGTCTCATAGTCCAACTGCTGCACCCAAGAGTAAGGACCCGCACACATATCCACTAAACCTGGAAAGGGTTTACGTAAATCAATCTCAACACAGTACGAGAAAAAGCCATCACCGTTTTAACTTGAGTCTGTTGTGAAGCACTAACTGGTTTTCCTAGCATTGAAGCCAACAAGTGTAAAACATCATCCCGCCAACATTCCATAAGAAACCTTGGAAGCCGAACCCACACTTGAACCCAGTTTAGAAGCTCTTCAGCAGGATTGAATCCTGCATGCCAAGGTTTAATAAATAACCCAATCTGATTATGAAAATAGGGGCCTCATTCAAAGGCCTTGTTGCGATTCACCAAGCAATTGAATGAAACCATGAAAAAGTTATTTGCTAAAAGCATAACCTCCATTTCTCCCTCTGGCATCCAAGTCCATTGGGCCCATGATTCAAGAAATTGTAAAGAAACCCGCATCCCCATAAACTTGCATAGCAATGCATGCTTCGAATAATAATCAATATCTTCCGCAATCATCTCCAGCGGGATAACCAATTTTGGCCTCTCCTCACAACGTTCAAGACATCCATTGATCTTCGTAATCCGAGTACCACCAGACAAACCCAAACCAACCAACCTCGGATCTGGTGAGAACAAGTTATTATTAAAAACCTTCGAAGCATGTGAAGGAGAATTTGCACCAACCACTGCTGAGTGAAAATCCATCTTGGGACTAGCCCCTGAAGAATCCCCGATTGACATTGAAACTAAACAAGATCCAAGGCGAGCAAGCAGGCCCCCGAGAAAAAAGAACCACCACTAGGGTTTAATAGATCCACCACCTAGCACTACCTTCAAACTATAGACCCAAACCAACCAGGCACAAAAACCCCACCCACGGCCTCCAACCAGGCACAAAACCCCCGCATGCTCAGGGAGAAAGATACACCGATGTAGATGAAAAAACTTTGCACTGATAAAAAACACAACCCCAGACCTCCCCAAAACACATGCACTCCCCACACTTCACATGGCCAAGAAAAAACTAGAGGATTGGGCTAGGGCACGAAAGCCCTAGCTCGACATGCAGAGCAAAAAATGACATCCCCTCAATTTCGATTGTGTTTCTGCTGCAAGCCACAACTTGATATGCATTCTCCATCTACATAATATTATTCTTTGATCCCCATATATTATTCTTCTACTCCCATATCTGACAATTTCTCATCCATAATTCAACTTCTATTTCGACAGGAACATGACGCAATGCGTTTCTTGTTATAAGTCACATATATTAGCATTCCATATTAATTATCGACAATTTACAAATGAATAATCTCATTACAACTCTAACATATTGAATGAAATAAAATAATATATTTTAAAAAGATTATTCTCCTCTTAATTAGACATCAAATAAAAGTTTGAAATCAATCAATATGTATCCTCTTAGTGTCACGCATGATTTAGAAAATGGAGGTAAGCCCAGATTTATTTAGTGGATAGTTTGATAATAACAAATGTTAAGGGTAGCCAAAATTACCGTTAGAGCAAAGAGGTTCATGTAATATGCCAATTTGTAGAATTTATTATATTTACTTTAAGATATATCTCAAAAATATTTAAGGATTCTTTTTCAGATTTTATAATTATATATATTGAAATTTAATAATATGATTAGTGTAATAAATATTAAATTTTATAACTCAATAAAAAATTATATTTTATTCATCAAAATATATCTGAAATATTTATATTTTTTTTAAATTGGTCAGACACATTTTTAAACGAATATATAGAATAGGTCTTTTAGATTATGGTTACAATTTAGGAGGAATTAATCATCATTTGATGTTGTAGATGCCTTGGCTTGGACCATCCAAAGTGTAGTTTCTATCCTTAGTTAGATACACTTTGTGTGCCCCTTCTCCAATGCTTACTACCTACCTATTGGTTTAATAACATGCACTACTTCATAATAAATTTGATTAGATTTTACTACACCCTTTACAAAGGGTTATATCTATTAAATACAAGATTTCATTTTTCTAAAAAGTTACTTTCCTAACTTCTCCCTTATAAAAGGGTTATTATAAAAATGCAAAGACTTATTTTACTTTTTACCCCTCTTTCAATTCATGGTTATTACAAATCTTCATTTTTTAAGACTTGTTTTACTTTTTACCTGTCTTTCAATTTAGGATTATTACAAATTCTTTTCAAGACTTATTTTACTTTTTACCCATCTTTCAATTCAGGGTTATTACAAATATTTCTTTTTCAAGACTTATTTTACTTTTTACCTGTCTTTCAAATTATTACAAATTCTTTTTCAAGACTTATTTTACTTTTTACCCATCTTTCAATTCAGGGATATTACAATATTTCTTTTTCAAGACTTATTTTAATACTTTTTACTTGTCTTTCAATTCACATTTTTTACAAATATTTCTTTTCCATCTCCTTTTAATCACATGGGATCTTTTCATACCCTTTTAATCACATAGGATCAAGTAACATATTTATTTGTAACTCGAGGAAAGAGTCCCATATCATTTATCCACCTATAATTAGCTACCACCCTTAGTAGCATGAGGCACACTTGCATTACAATCCACAACACTTAGTTATATAAGTGTGGATACTAAATTTGAATTTAATAAACTCTTTCTCATGTAGCACTATTAGAATCACAATAAGTCTGTTTAACTTTTACATCATTTATAATTTCATTTTTCAAATTTCTAGATCTTTTCTCAAGAATAATTTTGAGTTGAATTTTGAATTCACAATTAGATTAACAAATATGCTTTTCCAATCAATAACATAATCAAAATTATAGATGTTCTTTTTAAGTAAACTCACATGAAAAATTATAAATCTTTTACAATTGTGGAGACAATGCAAGTTGTATGCTAAATCTCCTACCTTTTCCAAAATTCAAATGTAACATAGAAATGATGAGCTAACTTAGCATATTTACCAAGTTTTAATGAACTTTTAGGTTTAACTCTAGGAAATACCCGCCTATCTATTTTCAAGGCACGAGCCAATCTTTTAGCATCAGCCCAACTTTTATATCTATCTTGGGAAACTTTCATGTTACTTTTATCTTTATTAATAATTTCCTCCATTTCCTACAATTTTTATTTTCATACCAAGTGTGATGTACATGGTCAGACCAAGACATGGGCATGTTACAATTTCATCCATAAAGGTGACATTTTAATTGTGAAATGATATATCCTTGATTATATCCAAATAATCTTCCCAAGTTTCAAGTTTATCTATAGTATACATACATAACATATCCTCAAGGTCAATATTAATTATTTTGGGTTGTCCATCCAACTCGATATGATATGTGACACTAAAAATTAAACTAGTACCAAGCTCAACAAAAAGTGACTTCCAAAATGAAGAGGTAAATCTTGTATCTGTATAAGATACTATTGTTGTTGTGAAAATGGTTATTCCCTAATTGGTTCTCTTTTAGCACCTATTCACATTTAGTTGTTAAGTTTACTTAGGGCACTTTTAGGGTACATATAAGATACTTATCTCTTCGTGTCTCAAATCATATGATTATGGCACTTTTCATAATCTTATGTAGTCATATGTCTCACCTTGGCCTATATAACCAAAGCTTCTCATTGTACTATTACAACAACAACATTTTCTATTGCATCTTTTGTATAGATTATTATTCTATCATGTTGATCTTCTTTGATTCTTGTGATTAGCTCTTAGGCATCTTGATCTTGGGATAACTACCTCCATAGCTAATCCTAACATGGTATCAGAGTTAATCACAAGAATCAAAGAAGATCAACATGAAATACACAATATGTACCTCAATATGACATAAATATACACTATTCTTTCATGTTGGGTCTCTCTTGTGCTTTCATTGAAGCTCCTAGATCTTGGGTGGCTACCTCCATAGCTAAATCTTGCATGGTATAGATCATTCTATACCAACTCTTACAACTATATTCTTAGGAAGTCCACATAATCAAATTACCTCCTTAACAAACAAATGAGCTATGTTAGAAGTAGATGATTTAATTTTTGTAGGAAAAAAGAATGTCATTTTAGTCACCTATCAACCACGACTATGATAGAGTCGTAACCCTTATGTATGAGGTAAACCTATAATAACGTCCATATTAATTGATTCCCATTTCCTGTTGGGTGTAGACAAATTGTAATTGATCAGGTTGTCTACATTGTTGAACCTTAACCTTTGTGAATTTAAACATTATTTTTTAATTTTAATATTGATGTTCTATTATGGGGCCTCATCCAAAACACTAAAAGAATTACAAGCAACTATATAAAAAATGACACGCCTATGTAAACGCTCAAAATGGTGACAAGACCAAAAAGGAAGAACCATAAAACTAGTAAACAACTATCAACTAGAAAAACTATGACACTAAGCACCATAAAAAAAACAATCAATAATAATACAAAAACTATAACTAACATAGCCTAAGACCACTACCAGCCACAAAAAGTTGCAAAGCACCAAAAAACCACCATGACATAATCACACACAACAAAGACATAAAAAGTTTAAAACACCCCATCGTAGGATAGCTGCACCACTTGAGATAGACTACCATCGATCTCCTGCCATGTTTTCCATGCCCTTCCTTAACACAAGCACTACCTTTGCAAAGATTTGAGAAGTAGATTGTAAACCAAACATATGAACGCCATAAATTAATTCATCCCTTCTTGTTGATTGAGACAAAGTATCATTGACATATGCAAGGAGAGAATACCCACTAATGACTTCCAACAACCCACGATGATTGGATTGAAGATCGTGCACAATATATATTCAAAAAGAAAAAGAGGATGTAGTACATCATGGTGGACAAGAAGGCCACACCAAATATTCTCCTACAACCTATATCAATCCAAAAACCACTAGTCAATTACAAACTGGGTATTAAGCACAATATAATCAAAAACACAGTATATAATATGATGATTCAGCACCCTATACCATATTTATTAGGTTTATATCTTTATGTTCTATCATATTATATGAGTTATCATTTATCAACTAAATCATTCTTGAACCATTGAAACTGCTCTGTTATCTGCTGCATTGGAAATAGTATTGAATTTGCCATCTTCCTCTACATCTGGCTACCAAACATTTGCCCTACCATACTACTCCTATGTGCCCCCTAAGTGTTGCATGTAACCTCCAAAGTAGAAGCCTTGAGAGTCATCCAACTTTGTACCCCATCCATCCTCCATAGCACTTTTCCTATCACAGTCTTCCATCTATTGATTATTGAGGCACTGATCTCTTTGAGTCTTAATGTAGTCTATGTTATCACTATCCCTGAATGAGTCTATACCACGAGCTCTTCCACTAGGAATGACAGTCTTCACCTATCCAGTGTTAGCACTATAATTTTGAAATGTTGTTTCCATATACCTATTAAACTCATCTTTCATTCTTTCTATCTGGTACTGGGTGCAGTATCTGCCTTGAAACTTTTTATGTTCCCTGTCAAATTTCTCCTCGTATTTCCTCCATCTCTAATTGCAACGGTGTGTCTATTAAATATCTTCTTTGTAGACCATAGCTTCACCTTCAATTATTTTATTGTATTTGCCTTCTATCATTTCCAGTGTAACAACCTGCTCAATCAATTTGCAGTTTGCAAGTCTTAAACAAGCCTCTATGATGTCCCTCTTTTTGCCTTGCAACTTATCTTCATTTCTCATTTTCCACAAAAACAACAAAACTTCAGTAGACAAAACAAGATAGAATTTGTTAGAATTCACATTTAGACCATTAACATACCCACATAAAATTTCATTCCAATAATCGACCTTGATGGGAGAACAATTAGGTATATTACACATAAAGTAGGGCCATATAAACAATGCATATTTGCATTCAAAGAAGATATGCCAACAGTTCTCAATAGTATTACACATAGAACACAAACTTTTATATAAACCTAGATTAAGTTTGTTTAGGAAAAGAAGCCATCTAAAACCAAAATTTTTGGGTTCAATGACACTTGACCAGATCCACTTAAAAGCTTTAGATAATTCTTTTTGTTCTAGGGAGATGTTCTAAACAGTGTTGACATGCTCGAATACCACCTGGGAGTTAGAACACATTTTGTAAATTTTTTTTGGATCCACATTCATTAGTTTAGTTCCATACAGCCATACCAGATTATCAATGCATTCTTCTCCGACAACAGAGATCCCATGGGAGAACTTACCTAGAAATGTCTTGAATAGAGTAGAGAAAGTTCTCTTTTTTTAATCAACCAATTTGAACTCATTTTTAATGTAATCCCACGTTTTGGGAGAGCTGTTATCTATTAGATCACCCATAGTTTTCAAACCCAAATTATTCCATTTTTTAGTAGAGCATCCCGGTAGGAAAGCAAGCGGTCTGCCCAAATGTTCCACATTCCACCAAATGGATATATGACCAATTACCATATTTTTGTTCACATTATATGCATTTCTATTCAAAATTAGATATTTGATGTGTTTCCATGCTTTCCAGATACTGAGAAAAATAGCAGACCCTAAGGGTTTGTTGGAGAAACCCCCAAATAAGATGTCTTGAATGTGAAGAGTACCCCAACCCTTATATTTTCTAGGGAGAGTAGAACATATATTGTTCCTGACTAGAACTTTCCATGGTTCATCACCATTTAAGGCCTTAATAATCTACTTTGAAGCCAAGGCCATTCCCTACACTTTCAAAAAATTTAGCCCCAATCCCCCTTCACTTTTATCTAAGCAACACCAATCTCACCTAACTGCATGCATCTTAGAGTTCCCTCTGCCATCAGACCATAAAATATTCCTTATGACCTTTTGAATGAGTTCAAATTGGTAGTTAGAAAAAGGCCACATAGATGAATAATAAATAGAATAGGCAGATAGCACTTTCTAACAGACTTGCAATCTTCCAACTAGAGAGAGATAGTTCATGTTCCAACTATTCAACGTCTTTTCAATCTTTACAAAAATCTACTCCCACATCTATTTTAATGAGGTGCAAATGGAAAAGGGGATGCCCAGGAACCTAACCAGTTTCTGCTGGCCCCCCCACATTCATTTGCCTCTATTTAACCAATCTAGGATATCATCATCCCAACAAAGAAAAATAGACTTAGAAAGGGAAGATTTTGCCCTAGAGGCTAGGTAGAAAACTTCTAATCTAGTTTCCAAAAGCTCAAACTCATCTTTATCTAACCTGGAAAAGAGTACAGTGTCACCAGCAAATTGAACATTCAACAATCCATCCTTATTAAGCAAGGAAATGCCATACAAAACACCATGGATAACATTAGTTCTCAGGAAATAGTACAAAGCCTCAGAGGCTATAACAAACAAGGTCATGGCAAGAGGGCACCCCTGCCTAATGGATCTACCCAAAGAGAAGGGGTTAGAAAGGGATCCATTGACTTCAATCTGGGCTAAAGCATCTTGAAACAATATATTCACCATTTTGCAAAAAAAGTCAGGAAATCCAATTGCCTTGAGCATCTTTAGTACAAAAGACCATTCCACCCTATCATATGCTTTTTCAAAGTCTAGGAGAAGTATCCCTACTTTTTGATTCATTTCGAGTCTAGCCCAATAAGGGGCCTCCCAACTAGTTATTAGGTTCTCTAAAATATACCTGCATTTTATAAATCCGGTCTAAGTGCTACTAATAATAATGGGTAAGATTTCCTTTAATCTCATAGCCAACACCTTAGCAAAGATTTTATAGGATACATTCAACAAGGTGATTAGCCTCCAATTCCTAATGTTATCTTTATCTCCATCTTTAGGAAGCAATCTAATAATACCTTTATTAACTTCTTTTCCCAAGGTACCCTGTTTAATAGCTTCTTGATACAACTCCCACAAGTCATCAACAATCCAAGACAAGTTAGCTTTATAGAACTCTAGTGGAAAACCATATGGTCCAGGAGATTTCCCATTCTCAATAGAATTAATGGCATCCTCTATTTCTTTTTTGTTATGTCTGCATTAATAGCTTGCTTCATTTCTACATCTACTTTTTTGCTACAAATCCTCATGCAAAGATCTTGTGCTTCCTTACAGCTTTCTGAATTATCTTCAGCCTTGAAGAGCTTTTCATAAAAGGATCTAAAAATTTCTTTTATTTCTTCATCCTCATGGAACCATTTCCCATCCTCTAGGATTAGACCTATTTTCTCCTTCAAATGCTTGAATTTAAGGAGATCAAAGAAGTATTTGGAGCCCCTGCCGCCATCTCTCAGCCACTTCAACTTGGCTCTAACTCTATATCCTTGTGCTCTCCTAATTTGTACTTGTCCCAATATGTGCTTTACCTCCCCTAGTCCTACTAAAAGATCTTCTAAACTATGATCATTTTGAACCTTTGTCTCTAGCTCTAAATATTCTTTTTACAACTGCAACTCCTCCCTCCCCCTATTCAAAGCATACTTTTTACCCACAATTTTAAAGACTATGTTGCAGGAGCTAATAAGCTTATTCCAAAACTAAATAGGATTGAAAGGAGAAACATTGTCTTTGCATAACCTTCTCAAGTGAAGGACACCACTCATGCAGTCGTCATCCAATGAAAGGGAACAATTTAGTTTATAGCTACAATCCTTTGGAGACTTAGGTTTTTTGGTCTAATTATTGAAAGCGATTGTGGCCTTGATAGGATGGTGGTTAGACAATGCATTGAGAAGAACTTGGACCAGGTTGCAACCGCCTTCACACTGAAATTGAAAAACCTCTTTGTTTGCATAAAATCTATCAAGTCTATAATGAATCCTCCTATTCCCTTTTTGACTGTTGCACCAAGAAAACCAAATACCTCTACTATTTCCCCTCAAGCCACCCAAGGGGTCAGAAAGTTTCAATGAACTCTTAAGCCTTTCCTAAAAAAGTCTTTCATTACATTTCCACTCAAGAGAATCCTCCTTTCTTATCTTCCTTGTGCTCAATCATATTAAAGTTGCCTCCTAAGATCCATGGCACCCTAGGCAAATGATGTGTCATCCACTCCCAGAGACCTGCTCTATTGAAATACTCATTAGGTGCATAGATGGAGTAGAGGCCTAGTTTATCAACCTCTACCTCCAATATAACCCAGACACACCGATCATAGGGGGAATGACTAGACTGGGTTATGAACTTCTCCCATTTTCTATTGATCAGGATGACATTGCCCCCTTTCCCTTTATCATGCTTGGAGGAGAAGGAAACAACTTCTCTCCAAATAAACTTTAGAGTATTTTATAGAGTGAAACCAATTGATTTCACCTCTTGAAGGAATAGTGAATCCATATTCTTATTTTTGTTACAAAAGTCTCTAACCACATATTTTCTATCAGGAGATTCTAATCCCCTCACATTCCAACTGTAACAATACAACTCTTTCATTTGTGTAAGTTAAGATTTGTGCTATTTATTCCCACTGTATAATATGTCAAAACATTTGGGCAAATTTTCATTTTTGCCCTTCTTTTCTTGGCTTAGTGGAGGAGTTAGTTATGCTCATTGTTTTCCTCTTCTTTTTCTCCTCCTTTTTATCAGTCCCATAATGGGACAAACCAAAATTAACTAAATTCAATTCTTGAGTTTTATCATCAACACTATTATTATTAGCTTTCAGTTCAGTACATTTTTTAAGTTATAGTGCCACTCTCTTAGGGTCTGTTGCTCTCTTCTTTAAAAACTCCTCTTTCAAAAGGTCTAATCTCTCTCTTTGGGCTGCTACTTCTCTAATTTTCTCTAAGGCTAATTCTTGTGCATTCTTCTTTTTTCCTACCAATTTTTAGACACTAAGCCTCTCATCTACCCTGATAGAATTAGAGGGTAGGACCCCCACTGTGTCAAGAATATCATGGGGGGCACAAACCATAGCTGAGTCCCACAGGGGAGCAAGTTGAGAGTCCATAACTTGAGACTCAAAACATGGATTATCAAAAAAATTGTTATCACCATTTTTGTTACCCGCCTCTAGGTCCTCAGGGAGGTCTTTAGTGGTTTCATCAGAGTCATACATCACTGAATCTTTATCTTTGAAGTCAAAATTTGTCTCCCCACCTTCATTTAACCCTGAAGACACCTTGACACCTAGATTTTCAACATTCTCAGAAGCCAAGGCATTACCCACGACTTCATTTTTGTTTTCTACAAAGATATGGAAAGATTCATCGGATTTAGCCATAGGAGGGTCTACAAAGGAAGGAGTACTAGTAGGGGGGCTTGGAGTAGGGATAGAAGTCCCATTACTATTTCCATATTTAGTATTGGATTCAAAGTTTATATCTTCTTTAAATTTTCTAGATTTCAAAATAGGGGCAGTCTCTTTTTTGATGTCCCTCCAACCTACAAAGAAAACAAGAATTAAGACCTCCAAGCCCGATTACTTCACAGGCAACTATTTTATCTACTATCTATATTTCCAAGACCTCCAAAATAATTGTCTTTGTGTTTAAATCCATAAGGATTCTAGCATCCATGTGAGGTGATGTCATTCTAGTTTCATCAATTTTAATGATCTTCCCAAAGGTTTTAACTAACTGAGGTAAAAAAACCCAAATTTGGGCTTACAGATTTCTTATTATAATCCATTTTGGGGTAGAGAAAAATTGTATTTCTTCCTTCAAAGTTTCTAGGGCCCATGGGAAGGCTTTAAATAGGGCTTGCCCTATATTCCAGTAGTTCCTTTCGAGAACACTTTTTTGCATATTGTGATTCCTAAAGAAAATAATGAAAAGGCCATGATAAACCATCCTGCAAAAAGAGATTTGAATACCTAACTTTCTTCCCCACATAGAAGTCAGCCAATTATCAAAAAAGTTCCATGAAGGAAGTTTGTCTATATTAACACAAGTAAAGAAAACTACAACATTTCTTAGTCTTTTTTCTTCATTGTTAAAATATCTTTGCATTCCTTCATTAGGGCTCAAAATAAGTTTCCTTGGCAACAAGAAGGCCTCACCTTTTTCAGAGACTCTTGCTTCTCCATTGTGGAGCCCTTCACTGGCAACTCCACCAAAGGTTCTGACTTGCCGCTACACCTCGAAGCCAGCATCTTTCTCCAGAGCAGAGGCATTGTCTCCATTAACAACCTCATAGTAAGTTTTCCCTTTTTCATTTGCAACATCCTTGCTAGATTTTTCGTTAACTTCCATAGCTTCAAATAAATGTCATTAAAGCCGAGCATGCATGAAATAACTCTCGGCAGTACCCGAGCATCATTAGGTGACATACACGGGGATGGGTGGGAAGGATTTTTAAATTTTTGTGCAATATCTTGGGTTTGACAAAAATAAAAATAAAAAAACAAAAAGCACTAAATAATAATGAAATACAAGACAAGGTTATTGCAATACCACTGATAGCAAACCTAAAGATTCACATTATGAATACAAAATACAACAAATGAAGAAATGAGATTTGTTCTAGGCAAGAAGAGAGCCCAACCAGGTTGTTTAAAACTCAAGCAACCACCAAGCTCTCCCTTTCACTCAACCCACGATGATGGAAAAAAACCATATGTTTAATAACTTGCCTAAGATCCTAGAATAAGTCTGTCACAATCCCTACATCCTTGCGTAGGGTCTTAAATTCCACCATCACTTCATCTTTAACCACCACTAGGGTAAAAGATATCGGAAGCACCACTAGAGATGACTCCATAACACTATCTCTTGCAACATTAAAGGATAAAATATCTACTATATTGTGCTTCATACTTGCATTTCTTACCACCTCCTCAAGCTTGTCACATCTCAAACTTTTTGGACAGATTTCATTTATGTTTAATTCATGGAAAACTATTGAATTCTACTTAATGCTTGATTTTATATAAAACATAATGATGATACACTACTGAGCTTATGATTCAGTTATTTTATGTCGCTTCGGCTATGTTTCTATGGAACTAACCTATTGACCATGGAAAATGAGTGGGATTGGTTGCACATATTATTGAAGGCAAGAACATGTTTCAAGTAGAGGGGACCTAGCCCTTTGTCAACAATTGGATGGGTTTTATCTGGTGTCCTATCACACACTCACGTAGAAATCATATTTCTTTGCATTGATGACTTTTTGTTTGACGTTCTTCATGGTATACATATATGTATGTGACTATTGTTTTACTTGTAAATGTTTATATGCATGGTTATTTGATGCCTGAATTGTTAAATTAAATATGCCTATCTTTGTATATATATATATATATATATATATATATATATAATTGCAAAATTAAATATGCTTATATTTGTATACATATATATAAATATATTATTTACAAAATAAAATAGGAAGAATCATTGTTTATTGAAACAATATATATATATATATATATATATATATATATATATATATATATATATTATGTATTTGATATAAAAACATGCAAAGGTTTTTAACTTTAAAAATAAACTAAATTAGTTTTGCATGGGATTTGAATGAACTAAAAGTTAATGAGAAAAACAAAGGAAGTTGACCTAATTAGAAAAAGACAAAAATAGAGCTAAAAAGAAAGATAAAGGAGAAGGCACGAACAAGAAAAAAGCAGAACAGGGACGCAACATAGGGCAAAGGAGAAGCAAGGAATAAGTAGGGGATTCAAGGGCATCCAAGTTTGGAACGATTTCTCTTACTATTCCCATGTTCTCTCCTTCATTTCTTCATTTGATTGCAATAAATCTTGGAAATATGGAACCTTACCATTCTTTTCTTACCGCCAATGGCAAATATTGAATAGATGAAGATGTATTTGTTTTATTTTAATAAATCTGTTGTATATAGTGGAAGATTCATTTGTTTTTGTTTTTTTTAATTTTAAAAGAAATCTAAGTTTTATTGAGGGGATGTGGCAATGCCTTTAAAGGTAGGCCACAATCCACTTGTTGAGGTCGTGGGAGGCCTGTAGGCCTTCCCACGTCCCCAACAGGGCATTAAGGAGGTAGCACATGAGTTTATTTGCTGAAATCTTCTCTTAAAACCCATAAACTTGCATTGTTTGTTGTTTCTTTTCACTGAATGTTGTTACATTCTATTGTTTTGGCATGAGAAATGGTCCAAATCTGGGTTTTACTTGGTTCTCTAAACCCTTAGCATACTCAGAGAGGCTAAACATAGGTATGTGTGTATATATATTTATATTTATAGATACATACACACTTGTGTATGCCTACATATGACAAACCTTGATGTAGATCTCCCTTAATATGAATGCAATGCTGGTAATTTACTCCATTTGAAAAGACTTGTCATTGTACCTTCTCTCATACAGCCAAGTATTGCTATAGATCTTCATAAAAATGCTTATATTGCTGATAAAACACTACAATTAGCAAATTTACGTTGTTGTCCTTTTTGTTACAGCTAACTAATGTTGTCCAAATACATTGGAAACTGATTTAATTGCTAATATGACTCTTTTACTGAACCACTCTGCTGAAAGAAAGTGAAGAACTTCACTATGACTGTATTTTGTTATAAAATAGATTGTGAACAAGTTATTTATGTGAAACTGATATAGAACAGTGAAACCTTTTCATTACTACCTCTCTTTTAAGATGAAATTATTCATTTTTGGTATATATATAAACTTATATATATATAACCTTTTATATATACATATGGGTATATATACCTATTGTTAGAAACACATGCTGAAGTATTCCAATTGCTTTATGGCTGAAATTACTATATTATACCCTGCAAAACAGCATAGGAAAAATCAAAATCATGAGTTGAAACCATAAAATGTGCTAGTAAAATACTGTTCAAACATTTTGATAAAACTAAGTACATGTGGCAACAAGAAGATACTGATTTTTTTATAACAAAAAGATTTATTGCTATTAATTATTGCATGAAGGATTTGCATTATTATCATTATTTTAATGTGCTTGCAAAGGAAATGGATATACATATTTTTGTTTATTATGCATTGTCTATTTCGGAAAGTTACCTTCCGGGATGGGTGCTGAATATGGGTAAAATAGAGAAGTAGGTCTTCTTTTTCAAGATCTACACACCGTTAAATGTTATCGTACTTTGGCCAAAGTTAATTTGTGACATTGAAATAGATGAATGAACCATTGAAATAGATGGATTTTTGATGCAGGAGCATCCAATGGTGTAAGGGCAATCTTGCATCACCCAAAAAAAGATGTGTTTCAAAATTTTTTATGTTCTTTCCATTTCTTTTCAAAATTTGTGGTTCTGGTTCCATAATCGCTTGAATAATGATGTAGAACTTTCAGTTTTTCCAAACTGCTAAAAATAGCAACCTGCTATTTTTAGAAAGTTTGCATTTGGGTACGAAATGAAGTGAAATTTTACAGGAAGCTACATAATAAAAAATAAGACCTTTGGCAAAAGAATCACGCAAAGATTATTTGCGAACTGAAAGATATTAAAGTTTTCGTTTCTCAAAAAATGCTTGAAAATTATTCAAACTCAGGTTTGAGGCACTAAACGGCCCCGTACGGGCCCAAAAATGGTTAGAACCAGCAAAGCGGGTTCTTGGCGCATAGAGCACTCTGCGGGCTTTCCAACGCATAAAATGGTTTGTTAATTAGACACCTAGATCAAAAGTTATGGCTCCCAGAAGTTGACCTATTTTTGGAGGGAGATGCAAATTTTGAAATTAGGTTGTTGGCTGCCAAAAAGGCTATTAATAACCATTTTTGGGAACCCTAGGTAGTAGTAGAGTTAAGGGTGAAAGTGTAAAGTCAAGAATAGGTAGGAAAATAGAAACCTTAGCTGATTTGGGGTTATAGAAGGCTGATGATTCCAGAGTCTGGTGATAGGAAGCTGTAATGTGTTGCAGCCTATGGAGGGTTGATTCCTCTAATTGTATTTGAGCTTTTGTAATGTAATAAGTTGTCCAAATCAATAAAGAAAGTTATATTTTCTGTGTGCAATTTTTGTTGTTGTATGTTTTATGATTTACCCCCTTCATCAAGTGGTATCAGAGCAAGGGTTCTTGTGTGTGTAGACAGATCACCGACCGTGAGGCATTTTGTACTAGGACCTGAGGTTGTGGGTTTCCTGTGGAGATCAAGATGCCTCCATGAAGAAATCATATTGGGAGGAATGCTTTGATGGAAGAGGGTTTTAGATCCCTGCAAAGGCAAATCGATGCATTGCAAGAGGAGCTGCGAAGAGGGTTTGAGCCAAGAACAAGAGAAGAAAGCGAGGATGAAGCAGAAGAAGAGCTATCTGAGGAAGAACAAGAAGCTGCAGGAGATATATTACAAGTATGGGCCTAACTGGTGTTGTCATTGATGTCAACATACTCCTGTTGCATTGATGATGAGGATTGGATGAGTTGTATGCTGAGGATATTGAGAAAATTAGTCCTATCAGGAACAAAAAAGAATAGTGAAGACAACAAGGTAAAGATCCCAGCTAAGATAAAGATCAAAGGAGGTGCTTCAAAGGGTTTGTATATATGTGTCTTAAGATGATCCAGTAAAGATTTGAGAGGTCCACATGAAGATCTGAAGAAGTTATGACTACTTGAGTAAAATTAGTTTTGGCAGATGTTCAGAGGTGATAGAGTGACACAGATAGGTTCGGTGAGATCCAGAAATGTAATATCTTGTTCTACAGATTTGGTGGAGTGTTTAGGAAGTCAAGGTGAATTGACAACTCAATTGGTTCGTGGTCTGGAGGTCTACAAGCATCTATTCCAATATGACAGTGATGACAGACTGTGTTCTTGAGGTTTCAAATGAAGGAGAGAAAGATTTTAGTAAGCAAAAGCAATGTGGATGCTCTTGGTGATTCAAGAAAGCTTGTGGAGGTCTTTGGATTGTGTCCAGTTCGTGTTGGTGGTCCGCATTGAAGATTGAGCTCGTAATTGAAGAATTACTTCTGGATGATGATGTTCTTCCTAAGTCTGGCTGACTGGATGAGTTTCACACCCTACGGATGATCTTGAATATGTTCTGTGAAGAATGGTGTGTTCCTAAAGGAAGATTGAAGTCTCAAATCTGTGTGTCCGATAGCGTGTTGATCCGTGTAAAGTCTTTTTGTAATTAGTCATGTTGTATTTATGTATTTGCTCTCTAATGTATGCCGACTTGGATGATTATCCTAAAGTCAAATGTCTTGTATAAATAAAAGGTTATGAAGTCATTTCAAAATGATCTTTTGGAGATGAATGTGTGGTAGAGAGGAGCAAAGCGAAAGGCAAAGTAGAAGTATTGGGCTTAAATGGAACTGACTCAAGCATGGTGAAGATGCTATTCTTTAGTTCAAGTATGTAATATCTATTATTCTATAGACAGTGTGTCTCTTGTAGGCAGTGGGCCTCTTGTGAGCAGTGTGCTCGAGCAGTGAGCCCTAATTGGCATGTGCCATTTTGTTCTTCTTATTCTTTTAACAGAGAATACAATCTTGGGTTAGCCACCCCGTGGTTTTTCCCTTAACCGGGTTTTCTACGTTAAAATCTTGGTGTCTTATGTGTTAATGTGTTTCTACTCTTGATTTAATGCATTATGTTTCCATGATTGATTAATTATTATTTTGCTAAATTACAAAGTGGATTTAAGTGATTAATTGGAAGACATTTTGGACAACTGATTCACCCCCCCTCTCAGTTGGTTGTCCTGAATCTAACAATTGGTATCAGAGCTAAGTTCCTCTAAAAGAGCTTAACCGCTTGAGGAGATCCATGATGTCGTCCTACAAGAAGGATAGTCTGAGGTTTGATGGAACTAATTACACTCTTTGGAAAAGCCGCATGGAATGTCACTTGCAATATATGGGAATGCAATATTGGATCATAACTTCAAAGAAGTATGTTCCTCCACAGAATGGTGTGAGAACTGTAGATGAAATCAGAGATGCTGAAAACAATCTTTAGGCTAAAGAATCTTTACTAAGTGCCTTATCTGATTCAGAACTGACAAATGTTATTGATCTAAAAACTGCATTTGAGATTTGGGAAAAACTAGAACTTTTGCATGAAGGAGATAAGTATGTCAAATGTGCCCAGCTACAGAGTCTGAAAGGAAAATTTGAAAACCGAAAGATGAGAGAAGATGAAAATATCACTACATTTATGCCAAGAGTAAATGAGTTTGTTTGTGGCATTAGAAGATGTGCTGGTGGAGTCTTGGATGAAGATGAGATTGTTGCCAAAATTCTCAGATCCCTTCCTGATTCTTACAAATACAAGGTTGCTACTATTGAAGAATTTAGATCCTTTTCAAATATCACAAGAGATCAATTGGTTGGTAAATTAGTTGTATTTGAATTGTCTGAGTTTGGAGATGCCCCCCAAAGATTGAATCTGCATTCAAAGCTAGTGCTGCTGTAAAGGAAAAAAAAAGTTTGATTCGGGAGAGAACTCTTCAAAGAAACTATCATGGTATGAAAAAGCATGAAATGATCTAGAAGAAGATGAAACAGAAACTGCTCAACTTGAAGCCCTTATTGCAAAAAGACTGCCAAGAGGATCTGGTAAGTATGAAGGGAAATTACCTTTTAAATGTTTTAACTGCAATAAGATTGGTCATTTTGCGTCAAGGTGTCTAGAAAGATTTTCAAGACGAAATCCTAGCAGATCAAGATTCCAAAATAAATGTTAATATGTTCATGAAGATGATGATGATGGAGTAACAGATGATGAATCAGAGACAGGAAACAAATCCGAAAGTGACTAGGTGTTTATTGGCATCAAGGAAGAAGATCCAATGTCCTCTGAATATGTCAATCATAACATGGTAGAGAGAGCTTTGGCTACCCAAGTTGAAGAAAAGGATGATTGGGTCATTGACAGTGGATGTTCCCACCATATGACAAGTGACAAAAATAAGTTCATAGATTTGGAAAGATATGAAGGAGGAGTGGTAAAATTTGGTGATAATTCTGCTGGCAAAATCAGAGGTAGAGGAACTATTTCTTTTGATGAAAAGAACAAAACCAGTAATGTACTATATATTGAAGCTCTGAAGCACAATCTTCTTAGTGTTGGATAGTTGGTGGACAAAGGCTATGATCTCAGATTCAAAAATGGAAAATGTAAGATCTTTGAAAGTTCTGGAACAGAGATTGCATCCGGTACTCAAACAAAAGGTAATATCTTCCACTTGGTTGGTACTGACAAAAGTTGTTTATTTGTTCAAATTGATCAAAGTTGGTTATGGCATAGGAGAATGTGTCATGTGAATTTTGATAATATCATGAAGATAAGTAACACTTAGACTGTAAGACATCTTCCAAGACTGGTGAAACCTACTAATAGTTTGTGCAAAGAATGTCAGTTGGGTAAGCAAAGAAGAGTCACATTCAGAAGCAAGGAACAGTCTTCTACTAGATTATTGGTCTTAGTTCATACTGATCTATGTGGTCCGACAAGAATCAGGAGTGTGCAAGGTGATAGATACTTCATGTTATTAATTGATGACCATTCCTGGATGATGTGGGTGACTTTTCTGAAAGAGAAATCAGAGGCTCTTGAGAAATTCAAAATATTCAAGGCTATGGTAGAGAATGAAATTGGACTAAACATAAAATGTCTGAGGTCTGATAGAGGTGGAGAATTCACATCCAGTGAGTTCATAGAATTCTATGAGAAACATGGGATAAAAAGACAGTTGTCTACTCCAAGGATTCCATGGCAAAATGGAGTAGTAGAGAGGAAGAACCGGACCATCCAGGAAGCATCTAGAACCATGATGATGGAAGAAAATGTTCCTCAGATCTACTAGAGAGAATTTGTAAGCACTGCAGTCTATACTCTTAAACGAGTACAAATCAGAAGCAATACCGGTATGACCCCTTATGAACTTTGGTTTGGCATCACTCTCACTGTGAAGTATTTCAGAGTCTTTGGTAGAAAATGATACATTAAAAGAGACGAAGATCTAGGTAAATTTGATGCTAGAAGTGATGAAGGATAATCTTGGGTTATTCTACTCAGAGAAAGGCATACCGGTGTTATAACAAGAGATTGAGAAAGATTATAGAAAGTACAAATGTGAAGGTTGATGAAGGTATTGAAAAACCCTCAAGGTTTTATGAATATAATGAAGATGATCAAAATGATGTTCTGGTAAAAGGAGTCCAAGCGCCTTCTAAAATTCAAATCCAGACTGATCCGGTGAGTTAGGAAGAAGAGATAAGTTTGAATGAACTTGTTCAAGAAACAGAAGTGCAGGAAATTCCCAAAGTTCCCAGGTATGTAAGATTGAATCACTCTAAAGATCAAATCATAGGTGATAAAAGCAAAGGTGTTCAAACAAGAAGAAAGATTGCTCAAGATTCAGAAGAGTATTGTCTGATTTCAAAGATTGAACCAAAGTCAGTAAATGAAGCATGCAATGATTGAAACTGGACTAAAGCAATGGAAGAAGAGCTGATGTAAATTGAGAAAAATCACACTTGGGATCTTGTTCCTAGACCAAAAAATAAGAATGTGATTGGAACCACATGGGTCTTCTAGAATAAACTGAATGAAGATGGTGAAGTAGTCAAAAACAAAGCCAGATTGGTCTGCAAGGATTACTCTCAAGTAGATGGAGTTGGTTTTGAAGAAACTTTTGCTCCAGTGGCAAGGATTGAAGTAGTCAGATTATTTCTTGCCTTTGGTGTCTTCAAGGATTTCAAAATATATCAGATGGATGTCAAGTCTGCCTTCCTGAATGGTGACTTGGAAGAAGAAGTATACATTGAGCAACCGGATGGATTCCAATTGTCTGATCATGGTGATATGGTCTACAAGTTGAAGAAAGCACTGTATGGACTCAAACAAGCCCCAAGAGCTTGGTATGAAAGATTGGATAAGCATCTTTTGAAGATTGGTTTCAACAAAGGTATTGCTGACAGCAACTTGTACTTCAAAATTGATCATGAAAACATCTTAATTGTTGAAGTGTTTGTTGATTATATCATTTTTGGAGGAAGAGATAGTATGTGCAAAACCTGTGCAAATCAAATGAAAAGTGAATTGGAGATGTCCATGTTTGGGAAAATAAATTTCTTCTTAGGTCTGCAAATCACTCAAACAAAGAAAGGAATCTTCATTTCATAGACCAAATATGTGAAAGAATTGTTGAAGAAATTTGGGATGGAAGACTCAAAACCAATGAGTACTCCCATGGCAACCAGATGCAAATTGAGTAAAGATGATGACTCTCCTAAGGTTGATCAGAAAAAGTACAGATCAATGATTGGAGGATTATTGTATCTCACTCAAACTAGACCTGACATTATGAATGTTGTTGGTCTTGTTGCTAGATTCCAAGCTGATCCTAGAGAATCTCATGTCATGGCAATCAAAAGGATTCTTAGATATCTAAAAGGGACAGTTGAGTATAGTTTATGGTATCCTAGAGATCATGATTTCTCTCTTCATGCATATACAGATGTGGATTGGGCTAGAGATGTGGATGACCAGAAGAGTACCAGTGGTGGAGAATTCTTTTTGGGGAAAAGATTGGTTTCTTGGTTAAGCAAGAAACAAAAGGCAATATCTATGTCCACTGCAGAAGCAGAATATATTGCAGCAGCAGGTAGTTGCACTCAAGTATTGTGGATGAAACAAATGTTAAGAGACATCAGAGTGGAGTATGAGGAACTTATCACAATCTTCTGTGATAATTCAAGTGTAATAAATATATCAAAGAATTCGGTGTTGCATTCAAAGACAAAACATATATCTATCAAGTTTCACTTTTTGAGAGAGCAAGTGAACAAGAATGAAGTTAGACTAGAGTTTGTGCCTTCCAAAGATCAAATTACAGATATTTTTACTAAACCTCTACCTAAGGACTCTTTTGAGTATCTCAGGGAGAAGTTAGGGGTTATTACCCCTCTAGTTCTGAATTAAGGTGCACTGATGTGCATCAGTCCAGTAGATCTCACAGTCATATCTTGTGGTCTGGATTGATGATGGGAAGTTGCTACTTAGAGGGAGCAGTTGGTATGATTCTGAAATGATGCAAGTATGTGCCCTTTGCCATTGATGTCAAAGGGGGAGAAAAGACATGTGAAAAACAAGTGGTTTCTAATCCAAGGGGGAGCAGTAAAGGAAGAGAAGACATGTAAATGGTTGTTGTTGATAGGGGGAGTTATGTCAGTGAAGATAAGTTCTTGTCTTGATGGTTAAAATAGTTTTTCACATCATATATTGCCATCAATGACAAAGGGGGATATTGTTGCAAGTATGGGCCTAACCAGTGTTGTCATTGATGTCAACATACTCATGTTGCATTGATGACAAGGATTGGATGAGTTGTATGCTGAGGATATTGAGAAAATTAGTCCTATCAGGAACAGTGAAGACAGCAAGGTAAAGATCCCAGCTAAGATGAAGATCAGAGGATGCGCTTCAAAGGGTTTGTAGATATGTGTCTTAAGATGATCCAGTAAAGATTTGAGAGGTCCACATGAAGATCTGAAGAAGTTATGACTACTTGAGTAAAATTGGTTCTGGCAGATGTTCAGAGGTGACAGAGTGGCACAGATAGGTCCGGTGAGATCCAGAAATGCAATATCTTGTTCTACGGATTTGGTGGAGCATTTAGGAAGTCAAGGTGAATTGACAACTCAATTGGTTCGTGGTCTGGAGCTCCACAAGCATCTATTCCAATATGACAGTGATGACAAACTATGTTCATGAGGTTTCAGATGAAGGAGAGAAATATTTTAGTAAGCAGAAGCAATGTGGATGCTCTTGGTGAATCAGGCAAGCTTATGGAGGTCTTTGGATTATGTCCAGTTCGTGTTGGTGGTCTGCATTGAAGATTGAGCTCGTAATTGAAGAATTACTTCCGGATGATGATGTTCTTCCTAAGTCTGGCCGACTGAATGATCTTGAATATGTTTTGTGAAGAATGGCGTGTTCCTAAAGGAAGATTGAAGTCTCAGATATGTGTGACCAACAGCGTGTTGATCCACGTATAGTCTTTTTGTAATTAGTCATGTTGTATTTATGTATTTGCTCTATAATGTATGCCGACTTGGATGATTATCCTAAAGTTGAATGTCTTGTATAAATAAGAGGTTGTGAAGTCATTTCAAAATGATCTTGTGGAGATGAGTGTGTGGTAGAGAGGAATAGAGTGAAAGGCAGCGTAGAAGTATTGGGCTTAAATGGAACTAACTCAAGCATGGTGAAGATGATATTCTTTAGTTCAAGTATGTAATATCTATTATTCTGTAGATAGTGTGTCTCCTGTAGGCAGTGGACCTCTTGTGAATAGTGTGCTCGGGCAGTGAGCCCTAATTGGCATGTGCCATTTTGTTCTTCTTATTCTTTTAATAGAGAATACAATCTTGGGTTAGTCACCCCGTGGTTTTTTCCTTAACCAGGTTTTTCACGTTAAAATCTTGGTGTCTTATGTGTTAATGTGTTTCTGCTCTTGATTTAATGCATTATGTTTCCATGATTGATTAATTATTATGCTGCTAAATTACAAAGTGGATTTAAGTGATTAATTGGAAGAAGTTTTGGACAACTGATTCACCCCCCCCTCTCAGTTGGTTGTCCTAAATCTAACAAGATCCTACAGAAGTCGAGTTGTTAAGGGCCATTTCTCAGATTGGAAAGAGGCCCAAGATCAAAGTTTCTACATATTCTAGAGATTTGAATCCAGAACAACTTATTGATTGGATCAATGACATGGAGGAATATTTTGAGTATGAAGATGTGGAAGACCCAGATCGACTCAAGTTTGTAAAAACAAAATTGAAGGGCCATGCTAGTATTTGGTGGAAGGAGGTCCAGTTAGAGAGGAATAGAAGAGGAAAAGGAAAGATCACTAGATGGGATCGGATGTTGGAGAAACTAAAGAAGCAGTTCATTCCTATGGAATATGAGATGGAGTTGTTGAAGAAGCTGCAAGGACTAAAGCAAGGTAACAAGTCTGTTAAGGAGTATACAGAAGAGTTTTATAAGATTACTATTAGGACATGCCATGTAGAGGCCAACAAGGAGAAGGTAGCCCATTACATTAATGGGTTGAGGCCAAGTATTTAAGAGGAACTGAGCCTAGTTAGAATGACCACCATAGAAGATGCATACTAGTTTTCCCTGAAGGTGGAAGAGAAGCTAAATAAAAGATTTGACAGCAAGCAAAGGGGAAGAGGTCAAGGCAGAAGGACTGGTGGAAGACCCCATGGGGGTTGAAATGAAGATTCAAAGAAAAGTGAAGAAGTCAGCACCAGTCAAAATCAAAGAGGAGATAATATCTACTACCCTCATGACTAGAACAATGGTGAGAAAAGAGGAAGAGGAAGAGGCTGACCTGGGCAAGGACCTGGAAGAGGAGGTTTCAGAGGAACCTATTTCCAATGTGGAGAAGAAGGGCATCGAGAATACGAGTGTCTGCAACATCAAGGAAGGACAAATAGAAGACCTAAAGGTAATGCATGAGTTGCATGTGTAGATGAAGATGCACAGTCTAAGTGTTCTGAAGATGCTAAAAGGGGAGAAACCCTAGTTGTCAGAAGAACTTTGTTGAATAAGGAGAAAGAACCCAATCAAAGGAAGAGTTTATTCTACACAAGGTGCAAATGTGAAGGTAAGTGTTGTGATATTATTATTGACAATGGGAGCATTAATAATCTTGTTTTAGAGGAGATGGTTGACAAGTTGAAGTTAACAAGAAGAAAGCATCTGCATCCATATCAGATTGCATGGTTGCAGAAGGACCATAGAGCTTTGGTTAATGAGCAGTGTTTAGTGAAGTTCAAGATTGGTGACTACCATGATGAGGTGATGTGTGACATCATACCGATGGATGCATGTCATATGTTATTGGGGAGGCCGTGGTAATATGATAGGAGCGTTGTCCATGATGGTCCTACAAACACATACTCACTAACAAAGGATGGAGTTTGTCATAAGTTGAAGCCCTTGAAGGAGGTGGAAGAAAAGGTATGTAGTACTGCCAAAATTTGCTTGGTAGATGGTAGAAACTTTTTGGAGGGTATGAAGCATGAGTGTCATTGCTTTGCATTGATTCCTAATATTAGTCAATAGAAATGTGAAGATGTACTAGTAGAAGTCTCAGATATGTTGGAAGAATTTCAAGATATTATCTCTGATAATGTACCAGAAGGTTTACCACTGGTGAGGAAGATAAGTCACCAAATGGATTTGATACCAGGAGCTAGTTTGCCGAATAAGGCAACCCACAGAATGGCTCCTGTAGAGAGTGAAGAGCTAAACAGACAAGTTCAAGAGCTGTTAAAGAAGGGACTGGTAAAGGAGAGCCTGAGTCCATGTACGGTACCTGTAATACTAGCACCAAAGAAATATGGAGAGTGGAGAATGTGTACAGATTCTCGAGCTAGAAATAAGATCACGATCAAGTACAGGTTTCCATTGCCAAGAATGGATGACATAATGGATTGTTTGAGTGGAGCCAAGTACTTCACAAAGATTGACCTAAAGAGTGGGTATCACCAAATCTGAATTAGAGAAGGAGATGAATGGAAGATAGCCTTCAAGACAAAGGAGGGTTTGTATGAGTGGTTAGTCATGCCATTTGGGCTAACCGATGCACCAAGCACATTCATGTGGCTCATGAACGAGGTATTGAAAGAATTTTTGGGAAGTTTTGTTATTTTTTATTTAGATGATATTTTGATTTTTGGTAAGACTTGGGATGAGCATATGATGCATATTAGAAGTGTTTTGGAGAAGCTAAGGGAGGAGAAGTTGTTGATCAATCTGAAGAAATGTAGCTTTCCAAAGAAGGAGTTGGTATACCTAGGATTTTTTGTCTCATAGGAAGGTCTTAAGATGGACCCAGAGAAGGTAAGGGCTATATTGAATGGCCTACACCAAGGAGTGCTTCCAAGGTAAGATCTTTTTATGGTTTGGCAAGTTTTTACAGAAAGTTTATCAAGAATTTTAGTAGCATTTGTGCACCCCTAACTGAGACAATGAGAGGGGATAGAAAAGAGTTTAGATGGACTAAAGGAGTAGATAAAAACTTTGATACATTAAAGTAGAAAGTCACAGAGCAACCTATTTTGGCAATTCCAGATTTTAATAAGGTATTTTAGGTAGATTGTGATGCTAGTGGCAGTGCTATAGGACATGTTTTGAGCCAAGAAGGTAAGCCCATTACCTATTTTAGTGAGAAGCTTAATGATGCCAATAAAAAGTATTCTATTTATGATCAAGAGTTTTGTGCAATAGTTCAGGCTTTGAAGAAACGGAGACATTATTTGTTTCCAAAGGAGTTTGTTTTATATACTGATCATCAGGCTTTGCAATATCTTAATAGTCAAGGAAAGTTGACCCAGAGGCACTTAAAATGGGTTGAGTTTTTGTAGAGCTATACTTTTATTTTGAAGCATAGGAGTGGGAAGTCCAACAGAGTTGTAGATGCCTTGAGCAAAAGGCAAAATTTGTTGACAAAAATGAAGATAGAGGTTGTTGGGTTCGATGAGCTCAAAAGTTTGCATCCTGAAGATCCAGATTTTGTAGAGGCTTGAAAAGCTTGTCTGGAACCTATTACTTTGGACAGGACAAAATGGTTGGATTTCATAATCCAAGATGGCATGTTGTTTAAAGGAAGCCAGTTGTGTATTCTGAGGAGTTCCATGAGAGAGAATCTGATTAAGGAGAAGCATAGTGGAGGATTGGCCAGACACTTTGGTCGAGATAAGACCATTGCTATTGTTGGTGAAAATTATTATTGGCCATAGTTGCAGCAGGATGTGAGGAAATTTGTGCAAAGTTGCAGAGTATGTTAGATGGCGAAAGGAGCAAGTCAGAATACAGGTCTATATCAGCCACTACCTATACCAGAGAAGCCATGGGATGATATTAGTATGGATTTTGTTCTTGGTTTACCAAGGACACAGAGAGGACATGATTCCATTTTTGTGGTGGTGGATAGATTCTCAAAGATGGCACATTTCATTCCTTGCAAGAAGACTAATGATGCTGTTCATATTGCTAGATTATTTTTTAGAGAGGTGGTGAGATTACACGGTTTACCAAAGAGCATAGTTTCAGATCGAGATACCAAGTTTGTTGGTTATTTCTAGAGGACATTGTAGAATAAGTTGAAGACAAATTTGAAGTTCAGTTCTGCACACCATCCACAAACTGATGGATAGACTGAAGTGGTGAATAGGAGTTTGGGTAACCTGCTACGATGCTTAGTAGGAGATAAGCCCAAGGGATGGGATTTGATTTTACCACAGGTAGAATTTTCTTACAACAATTCTATCAATAGGTGTACTGGTAAATCACCATTCCAGATTGTATATGGCAATAGCCAAAGAAATACTTCTGAGTTAAGGAAGTTGGACAAAAGAGAAAAGACAAGTGTTGAAGCTGAAGACTTTGCAGAACATCTGAAGAATTCTCATGAATAGGTGAAAAAACACATTAATAAGATGAATATTTAGTACAAGGCTAAGGTAGATCAGAAGAGGAGATATAAAGAATTCTAGGTAGAAGATGAAGTCATGGTTCATTTGAGAAAAGAAAGGTTCCCAATTGGAACTTACAATAAGTTGAAAATGAAGAAATTTGGACCATACAGAATTTTGAAGAAACATGATTCAGGAAATGCATATGAGGTAGAGCTGTTGAGTGGGATTAACATTTCCCCTATTTTCAACATTGCTGATTTATCAAAATATCATGAAAGTGGAGCAGAGGATGGACCATTAGAGGAACAGTGGAGTATTCTGGCATCTACTTCAACGGAGGAGATAGAAGCGATCTTGGATAGTCGTATGGGAAGAAGTACTAGGAATATGAAGAATACCTGGTGACATGGAAAGGAAGGCCTGTTGGTACTCATTTTGACCTGGAGGTTGATTTTTCATGTTTAGGGGGTTTCTTCATTTGAACCCTATATATTCTTGCCCATTTTCCTAAGTGTTGGACCTCCTCAGCATTTCTCAGCTACGGCATCATATTTTCTTAAGGGGAGAAGATCATCATCATCATGATATTCTAAGGGAAGGGGTCAGCATCATCATGATTTTCTGTCAACCAGATTTTTCATCAGGATCATCATGTTTCAATATCGGGTGATGTTTGGATATTATCCCGATCCTGCTGATGAGCTACAGTGTGCCCTGATTTGCTTGCGGGGGTGATTTTTCAAGTATCTGGTGATTTTCCAAATATCACCTTGCCCTTTTATGATGATGATGTCACCCCGATCTTCTGAAGGGGTTATTTTCTGAGTTGTTCGACCCGACTTGTTTTTTCTTAAGGGTCGTCATCATCATCATCATATTTCCAGTTATCGCCGTGTTGCTTGCGAGGGTCATCATATTTTCTGCCTGCATGATCTTTCGCAGGGTGATATTTTAACATCGGGTGATCTTTGTTAAGATCATCCTGATGATGTTGATGTAAAGTTCTAAGTGTGACCCGATATTCATCGTGGTCATCATATTTTGAACGTCAGGATGATCTTAGCCAATATCATCCTGATGTTGTTATATCACTTCATGTTCATTGTTTTATCATCCTGATGATGCTGACGTCATTCTTACGTCAGGGTGATATCCGCTTTTCTGCCTGTCTACATCATGATATTTCCGAAGGGAGATATCCGCCTGTCGGCTTCGTGCATTATCTAGTGGGGGGTGATCTTTTCAAATATCTGGCATATTCATCTATCACCCTGATCTTATAGTGGAGCTACAGTGCAGCATGATATTTGTGCATCAGGATGATATTTCCAAATATCCGGTTATCTTCTGAATATCATCCTGATGTCGATATGATGATGACATCATCAAGGTCTGGGGGGGTCATATTTCTAACACTAATCATCTTGTGGAGATCCCTCGATATTTGCAAACATGATGATGACGTCATCCGGATATGAGGAGGTGCGCGATAGGCAGATATGCTGATGACGTCAGCAGGATATGACGGTGACGTCATCAGGATGTTCATAGGCCAGACTTTTGATATTGGTTAAGCAGGAGGATCTTCCTCCGATGGATCAGGTTGTGCCGATGAAGGCGATTATCATGCAGGTTATATTGCGATATGATGCTGACGTCAGGGTGATATTTCAAGCGACAGGATATCATGCTGCTGAAGGATAATGATGATGAAGTCTTATACTAGTGTCGTCAGGAGCAAAAGCACCGACATCATATATGCTCATGACCTAGTATATAAAGTGTTAAAGAGGTCACCGCAGGGTGCATGTGGGATAATTCGACCCTGCATATTTTCAAATATCATGACGATGTATCTTGGAGGGAAATGGTTGCGACGCACAGTTTTCTGCATTTCCCAAGGCCGCGGGTTGGTGCGCCATTAATGGCGATTGTTACAGAGGTATGGGCGATGGCGTGGACGGATCCAGTACCCGACTGAAGTTGTACATCCACGGCTGGCGGCTCATGGCTCAAGATCCTCTTCTGTCCCCTCTTCTACCTGCCGCATTCAATGCGTTGAGCACCATTTTTCTGATACTGTGTATCTGGCAGGTTTTTTGGTCAACTATGTAATTAATGTTGGGAACCTTCCTTGCTGTATATAGCAGGTTGTGTTGCTCATTTGAAGGTTGTTGAAAGTTGAAGATTTTTGGCTCTGTAATTCAAAACAAGCTGATCTGGTTGCTCTGTACAGCTAAACCTGTGAGTCTATGTATCTCTTGTTGTATGTTTTGGCATGGACCCACTGATTTCATGATTAATCTTATATGAGAAATGCTATCTTAGCATGTGTTTTGTTAATTCTGTCTCCAGTATTGCATGTATCTTTCTTCTGACTCTAGATATTTAAGTAATATTTGAGACTCTAGAACATAGAATTCCTATGTTGAATGTTTGATCTTTTAACTTTTGCTCAAGGGGTAGATTAAACTGTTTTCAGGTTGAACATTGGGAAGGGTACACTGCAGTAGGGATGCCATAAGTAGAGATAACTTAACACTCTGTATTGGGGGATATCTGTAAGGCAGGTATCACATATATCCCCCTGAAATCCAGTTTTAGCTGTTCATGCTGATCATTCACAGGTGTATGTCTACTGACTCCAGGCCCTGGATAGGCACCAATCTTGCTTTGTGTTTGTGTTACAACCATGTCCAACTTTGCATCCAAACTTAAAATCTAAATCTAAATCTAAAACAATCTTTAGGACATTAGAATTAGTTTTAGGATCCTCAGTCCTCTGTCTACAACTGCAAATAGGCCCAAAGCTAGCCCCTTTGCTCTTATCTTTCAGTTTTGGTCTACTTACAGGAGGACTTATCTGCTTTCTGTCAGCATCCCAGCCTTGTATGCATATCCTCATGGATGTTGAGTAGGGAATACCCCCTAGGTCTTGCAGAGCCTGAAGAAGAAGAGGAGATAAAATATAGAGTCTATCTCCTACACTGTTGGCCCCTGGCCCAGAGATCCTGTTGATCACTGATGGCTACCTTGTAGGGAAATCTGGGAATAAGCATCCAGTCTGGGAAAAAACCAACAGAAATTGGCGACTCCGCTGGGGACTGAGAAGTAAAAAGTACTATCTAATCATCTCCAGTAATATATCTTGTGACCCATCCGAGTCACCAACAGAAATTGGCGACTCTGCTGGGGATGGTGATTTGAAAATTGTTATTTTTGAAAGAACCCTGGGTTTTCAAAAGAAAACAGTTCCTAGTAATAGGTGGCGACTCCGAAGTAATCTCCCAACTGGTCAAAGTAAAATTTATATGCAGGGGAGAAGATCCCAACAAAATCCTTTATTTGAAGAGTTACCAGTAACAAGAAGAATGATGTACAGAAGAAAGGGAGCTGTCTCAGTTAGTCATGAGGGTTCCCCCAGAAAAAATGATGATGTGCAAGATAACCCTAGGCCATCAGGACAGCATGAGCCCTACTTTTCAAATGCAGAAGCTGATATTCAAGGTGCATATGAGAGGCAACAGGGTGGTAACATGAGAATGAGGTCAGAGGTGTTCCAAGAACACCCATTTCTAGACCCTAGTGAAAGGTTTGAAGAGGCCGAGTCTCTGAGGGATGATGAAGATGATGATCAGAATATGGTAAAACCATCCTCCTCTAGGCCCAGTGAGGAAGAACTAGCTGATGAAATTAGGAGCTTAAGGGCTGAGTTTGAATATCAGCAGGCAATATCAATCAGAGATGACTTAAGGAAGAAAGTGCAAGCTTTGAGGACTGCCCAGAATAATTCAATTCCTACCATTGAGAATGCAAATGTGCAGAGACATCAACAGAGAAATGAAGTGCAACATCAACATAATGATGAGAGACAAAATGTGAATGATGCTAGGATACCACTGAACAATGTAAGAAACCAGAATGCAAACAGAAATATTAATGTTAATCAGTTAAACAGACAGCCAATGCAGCTAGATAGATTCAGACAGCTGGTATTTGATGGTATTCCTGGGTATCCTAACCCCATTGATAAGCATCTGAGGCTGCAAGTGCCTAAATTTTTAGGAAACAACACTGTGTCAGGAGAAGATCATCTAAAAGCCTTTCAAAATGTCATGGATAACTTTGAGGTTGAACATGAGGATGTTTTCATGAAGTCATTCATGCAATCCTTAATAGATGAGGCAAGAGAATGGTACAAGAATCTGCCTGACCGGAGTATTTCATCATGGGATGATTTTAAAAGGATGTTCAAGGAGCAATATGGTGACAAAACTGACCCTAGCTTTTTTGTAAATGAGTTCACCAGTATCACTAAAGGGTCAAATGAGCAGGTTGCAGATTTTAATGCAAGATTTACTAAAGTGTTAAACAAATTGCCACATCACATGAGGCCAAATGAACCAATATGCATAATATTGTATATCAATGCCTTTGATGCAAAAACTGCATATGGATTAAGAGATAAAGGTCCTGCTACTCTCAGGGATGCTTTCAGAATTGCAGTGAATATTGAAAACAACAGGAAAGCATCGGGCAAGACAAATAGAAGGGATGATATAAAAATTTTGCAAAATCCAAACAAGCCTCAGAACACTCAAGGTAATACATCTGCGCCTGAAGATAAGATAGACAAATTGGCAAATGTTGTTAAGGACCTAAGCTATAGATTAGCTAGAAGTGAAAAAGGGATAGGTCCTGATAGGCAAGTCTATCAAAGGCAGGAAAAGAGGCCATCATTGCATGATATGCCTTATAATACCAATTGGCATGATGGTAAACCTATATTCCCGCGCAACAACACAAATCAAAGAGCTCAACATGTCAAAGAAACTCCTGATCCTCTAAAGAAAGCTGTAAATATTGTTGATGATGCTCCATGGTGTATGATTTGCCAGATGCCACATTCACAGTTACAGTGTATGATTGCTCAGTCCTTGTGTGATAATATTACATCTTGTAATGAATGCAATGAGCCACATTATGTGCAAGATGATGATGTAAATATGATGTCCATAAGCAATGGATACACTTTTTGTGATGCTGATGAGAGTACAAATGATGGAACTTAGGGCTGCCAACAGTTCCCATATGATGAGGATGATGAAGTTAACTATGCCTATGCTCAGAACTCACACAATTTTCTGAGTAACTTACAACGACCTTCTGATGAGGAAATTAGGGCCTTCACAGCTGCAGCAGTTGCTCAAGTCAAGAGCAACTACAATCTCAGAGGTAAAAATCAGGTAAGCAGCCCACATCAGCCAAAAGATGTTACTATAGGACAGCCAGTGCATGGTAATAAGGGGATGGAATTACAAAAAAGGCAGTGGGTTAATAATAAACAGAATTTTAGACATAGAACAGGTCATGAATCCCAAGGACCAGAAAATAGAATCCCTCAGGCTGAAGATCAAGGTAAAGGTTCCCAAGACAAGAATGATGATCAGGGAACTATGAAAGTAAGAGCTAAATCAGTTCAGGATAAAAACAAGATTGTGGAGCAAGCTACAGCTGTTACACAAAATTATGCTCCATTTGATATAGCTCAAGTCCTCTCCCAGGTAAAAGTCTCTGTTCCACTTATGGAACTCATGAAAGTGGAAGAAATCAAGAATAGGACAGTATCCCTAATTTCAGGGGTGCCCTTTCAAGCTAAACAAAATGTTCAGATCCAGGGTGAGAAACATGTCATGTGCAATGAAGAAGATGAGGCTCCTGAAGTCTATTTAGGAGTGACTATGACAAAGTGTCCTTCACAAGTGGAACCATTTTATGTTTCCCTGGTTATAAATGGAAAGATAATCAGAAATTGTATGCTTGACTCTGGAGCATCTACAAATGTCATGCCTTTGGCCATCATGCAACAAGCTAGATTGAAAATTGACAAGGCATGTGGAAAATGTTATGCTATGGATGCCAGAGAGGTACCAGTTATTGGAATCATGAAGGATGTAGATTTCAAACTGGTAGCATTTCCTGAAAAGAGATATAAAATGAATATAACAGTGGTTGACATCAAGCCACAGTATGGTATGTTGTTGTCAAGAAGATGGGCAGCACTAATTGGTGGAAGTATGCAGCTGGACCTGTCATATGCCATGATTCCAATGAATGGCAGGGATGTTAAGCTAATAAGAGAACAAAGATCATCAGAGACAGTGGAAGACCAAGAAGCAGAGGAACAAATATGCTTTGTAAACACTGACTGTGATAACTTCAAGGTTGTCTCAAATGATACAGAAGATAAAAAGAAAAATGTCTGCATTGAAGAATTGGATCAGCGAGGTTTGTGGACCATGTTTTTTGATGGAGCTTGTGCAAAAGAAGGCTCTGGAGCTGGAGTTGTTTTCCTGTCTCCAACTGGTAAGCTCCTCAAATTCTCTTTCTTGCTGAGGTTTGTTTGCACAAACAACATTGCAGAATATGAGGCTTTACTCTTAGGCCTAAATATTGCTCTCAAACATGGAATCAAAATGCTAAGGGTATTTGGGGATTCTGAGCTGATTGTATCCCAAATTAGAGATAAGTATGCTTCAAAAAACAAAAGATTGAAACAATACAAGCATGTTGTTTGGGATACCATTGAACTATTTGATGCATTTTCAATAGGCTGGGTAGAGAGGTCAAAGAATGTTATGGCTGATTTCTTAGCCAATGTTGCAATAAGGCCAGATGACATCACTCTATCAGATGTTACAAATGTAGAAGTTAAAATTAGGCCTGCAGTACCAGAAAATATATGCAGTTGGCAAGTGTTTAATGATGATAGGGACTTGTTAAAATTTTTGCACTGCATAGATGAATATGAGAATCAAGAAATTGATTTCCAATCTTTTGTAGAAACCATAGATGGAAAAGAAACTCTTGTGGGAAAGGAGATAATTCAGTTGAAGACTAATAAAATCCCTAGAGGGTTGGTAGCTTTGGAAAGAGCTTTTGACAGTAAAGATAAATTGGTCACAAGGACATCTCCCACAAATAAGGAAGATTTAGAAGAGATAAATTTGGGGACATCTCAAGCCCCTCAGAAGGTATACATTGGTAAACAGCTCAAACCACACATTAGGAGTATGCTGATTGCATTACTGAAAAAGTATAAACATGTTTTTGCTTGGTCATATGAGGACCTAAAAGCCTATAGGGAAGATTTATTCCAGCATGAGATCCCATTGAAGCCTGGAGCTAAGCCATTTAGACAAAGGCAAAGACCTATTAATCCTACCTTAGCTCCAAAGATGCAAGAAGAACTCAAAAGGCTCAGGGAAGCTGGAATAATTGTGCCAATCAGGCATTCAACTTGGGTGTCTAACCTTGTCCCAGTCAGAAAAAAGAATGGTGATATTAGGCTTTGTGTTGACTTTAGGAACTTGAATGTATCCTCTTTAAAGGATAACTATCCACTGCCTAATATGGAAGCTATGTTGCAGAGAGTGACTGGTTGTGAACTATTATCCATGATGGATGGATTTTCAGGTTATAATCAGGTGAAGGTAAAGGAATCAGAACAGTATAAGACCGCCTTTACCACTCCATGGGGAACTTATGTGTATGTTAGAATGCCCTTCGGACTAACCAATGCAGGTGCTACATTTCAAAGAGCAATGGATGTTGCTTTTGCAGGGTTGATTGATTCAATCCTGGCTGTATATCAGGATGACTTGACTGCTTACTCAAAGAAAGAAGAGCAGCATTGTTTGCATCTGGAGCAGATTTTCATAAGAGCACTAGAGTATGGTATTTCTTTAAATCCAAAGAAGTGTGCCTTTGGGGTAGTTGAAGGAAAGCTCCTGGGACATATTGTTTCCAAGGATGGAGTCAGGATAGATCCAGAGAGAGTGGCTGCTATTGACAGAATTCAAATGCCAAAAACTGTAAAAGGAGTTCAGTCCTTCTTTGGACAGATAAATTTTGTTAGGAGATTTGTTCCCAACTTTGCAGAAACCACAAGGAACATTTCCAAGATGATGAAGAAGGATGCAACTGTCCACTGGGAAAGTGAAGCAATAGAATCATTTCAGAGTATCAAAGAGGCAATCAAGATGGCCCCTGTTCTTAAATCTCCTGATTTTTCTAGGCCATTCCAAGTATTTTCATTTTCTTCCTTTCATACTATTGCTGCATGTTTGCTACAGAAAAATGAAGATGGTTTTGAACAGCCCATCGCTTTCTTCAGTATGTCCTTGTAGGCCTCTGAGTTGAAGTATGATATTATGGAAAAATAGGCATATGCACTAGTCAGAGCCATCAAAAGTTTCAGACCATACTTGGTAGGATCATATATAATTGCATATGTACCCCATGCAGCAGTCAAAGACATATTCACTCAGCAGGAGGTGACTGGAAGAAGGTGCAGATGGATAAACAAACTGCAAGAGTTCAACATAGACATACAGATTACCAAGTTGATAAGAGGACAAGGATTAGCCAAGATGATGGCACAGTCAAACTTGGAAGCATGCCAAGTTAATGCAGTCCAAAATGAGAGTGTAAATGTATCAGGATCTGAATGGTACAAGGATATTATCTACTACTTGCAAAATCTGAATTGTCCTTCCCATTTCAGTGACAGTCAAAAGAGGACTTTAAAGTTACATGCAATCAGGTATGTTATTGTTCAAGGTGAGCTATACTGGAAAAACCCTGATGGTGTGCTGTTGAGATGTGTGGATGAGGATATGGCTAACAATGTTTTGATTGATATGCATAAAGGATTGTGTGGTGGACATTATACTGCCCAAACAATAGCTCATAAAATTCTCAGAGCAGGATATTGGTGGCCCACTCTCTTTTCAGATGCACAAAAGTTAGTGAGGAAGTGTGACCCTTGCCAAAGATTTTCAGGAAAGCTGAAATATGATGGTGCTTTATCCCTCAGAACTGTAACTGTGGATGCTCCATTTCAGCAATGGGGAATTGACTTCATAGGGGAAATTGCAGACAAATCAAGTGGGGGACACAGTTGGATTTTGGTGGCAACTGATTACTTTACCAAATGGATTAAGGCCATTCCAACTAAGAGAGCTACAAGTAAGGTGGTGACAGATTTCATACTGGAAAATATTATCATCAGGTTTGGAGTACCATTCAAGATAGTCACTGATAATGCTATGTGCTTCAGATCAGGTGAATTTGTTGATTTTTGCAACAGGTATGGGATAAATCTATCATATACATCACCATATCACCCACAAGGGAATGGTCAAGCAGAATCAAGCAATAAAAGCATCATGAAAATTATCAAGAGGATACTGGACAAGAACAAGAGAGCTTGGGACTCAAAATTGAACTTAGCAATATGGGCTGACAGGGTGACAGTAAAAAAGGCTATTGGGATGTCACCCTTTGAGCTGGTATATGGTGCATCAGCCAGATTGCCCATAAACAATCTCCTACCAGTTTACAGATTCATCCAGGAAAATGATGAGGAGATTGAAGATTCCATGACAGAAAGAGTGAACCAGCTGGTTGCACTGGATGAAAACAGAAGGAAAGCCCACCAGATTAATCTCAAGAGACAACAAGATGTGAAATATCAGTTTGACAGGAGAGCTATAAAAAGGAAGTTTCAAGTCAATGATCTGGTGCTCATTTGGAATGCAAAAGGTCAAGAAAAGGGTAAACATGGTAAATTTGAACCCTTATGGATGGGCCCATATCAGATTTGCAGTGCTCATGGGGAGGATTCTTATTTCCTCCAGGCCCTAGATGGTGAAGTTCTGGAATTGCCTGTGCATGGCCAATTCCTTAAGTTCTATTTTGCATAGATGACTTGTCGCTGTGCACATTTGTAAAAAATATGTATATATTGTAAGTGCCTTGTACAGTTCGTGCTTTTTGGTTTTTGCCTGGTCTGCCTGGAGATCTGGTTCTCGCTGCAGGTTTTCACCTGCACGTCCCCATTCGGAGCCAGTGTTGGTACTCATTTTGACCTAGACGTTGATTTTTCATGTTTAGGGGGTTTCTTCATTTGAACCCTATATCTTCTTGCCCATTTTCCTAAGTGTTGGACCTCCTCAGCATTTCTCAGCTGCGGCATCATATTTTCTTAAGGGGAGAAGATCATCATCATCATGATATTCTAAGGGAAGGGGTCAGCATCATCATGATTTTCTGTCGACCAGATTTTTCATCAGGATCATCATGTTTCAATATCGGGTGATGTTTGGATATTATCCCGATCCTATTGATGAGCTACAGTGTGCCCTGATTTGCTTGCGGGGGTGATTTTTCAAGTATCTGGTGATTTTCCAAATATCACCTTGCCCTTTTATGATGATGATGTCACCCCGATCTTCTGAAGGGGTTATTTTCTGAGTTGTTCGACCCGACTTGTTTTTTCTTAAGGGTCGTCATCATCATCATCATATTTCCAGTTATCGCCGTGTTGCTTGTGAGGGTCATCATATTTTCTGCCTGCATGATCTTTCGCGGGGTGATATTTTAACATCGGGTGATCTTTGTTAAGATCATCCTGATGATGTTGCTGTAAAGTTCTAAGTGTGACCCGATATTCATCGTGGTCATCATATTTTGAACGTCAGGATGATCTTAGTCAATATCATCCTGATGTTGTTGTATCACTTCATGTTCGTTGTTTTATCATCCTGATGATGCTGACGTCATTCTTACGTCAGGGTGATATCTGCTTTTCTGCCTGTCTGCATCATGATATTTCCGAAGGGAGATATCCGCCTGTCGGCTTCGTGCATTATCTAGTGGGGGGTGATCTTTTCAAATATCTGGCATATTCATCTATCACCCCGATCTTATAGTGGAGCTACAGTGCAGCATGATATTTGTGCATCAGGATGATATTTCTAAATATCTGGTTATCTTTCGAATATCATCCTGATGTCGATATGATGATGACATCATCAAGGTCTGGGGGGGTCATATTTCTAACACTGATCATCTTGTGGAGATCCCCCGATATTTGCAAACATGATGATGACGTCATCCGGATATGAGGAGGTGCGCGATAGGCAGATATGCTGATGACGTCAGCAGGATATGACGGTGACGTCATCAGGATGTTCATCGGCCAGACTTTTGATATTGGTTAAGCAGGAGGATCTTCCTCCGATGGATCAGGTTGTGCCGATGAAGGCGATTATCATGCAGGTTATATTGCGATATGATGCTGACGTCAGGGTGATATTTCAAGCGACAGGATATCATGCTGCTGAAGGATAATGATGATGAAGTCTTATACTAGTGTCATCAGGAGCAAAAGCACCGACATCATATATGCTCATGACCTAGTATATAAAGTGTTAAAGAGGTCACCGCAGGGTGCATGTGGGATAATTCGACCCTGCATATTTTCAAATATCATGACGATGTATCTTGGCGGGAAATGGTTGCGACGCACAGTTTTCTGCATTTCCCAAGGCCGCGGGTTGGTGTGCCATTAATGGCGATTGTTACAGAGGTATGGGCGATGGCGTGGACGGATCCAGTACCCGACTGAAGTTGTACATCCACGGCTGGTGGCTCATGGCTCAAGATCCTCTTCTGTCCCCTCTTCTACCTGCCGCATTCAATGCGTTGAGCGCCATTTTTCTGATACTGTGTATCTGGTGGGTTTTTTGGTCAACTATGTAATTAATGTTGGGAACCTTCCTTGCTGTATATAGCAGGTTGTGTTGCTCATTTGAAGGTTGTTGAAAGTTGAAGATTTTTGGCTCTGTAATTCAAAACAAGCTGATCTGGTTGCTCTGTACAGCTAAACCTGTGAGTCTATGTATCTCTTGTTGTATGTTTTGGCATGGACCCACTGATTTCATGATTAATCTTATATGAGAAATGCTATCTTAGCATGTGTTTTGTTAATTCTGTCTCCAGTATTGCATGTATCTTTCTTCTGACTCTGGATATTTAAGTAATATTTGAGACTCTAGAACATAGAATTCCTATGTTGAATGTCTGATCTTTTAACTTCTGCTCAAGGGGTAGATTAAACTATTTTCAGGTTGAACATTGGGAAGGGTACACTGCAGTAGGGATGCCATAAGTAGAGATAACTTAACACTCTGTATTGGGAGATATCTGTAAGGCAGGTATCACATATATCCCCCTAAAATCTAGTTGTAGCTATTCATGCTGATCATTCACAGGTGTATGTCTACTGACTCCAGGCCCTAGATAGGCACCAATCTTGCTTTGTGTTTGTGTTACAACCATGTCCAGCTTTGCATCCAAACTTAAAATCAAAATCTAAATCTAAAACAATCTTTAAGACATTAGAATTAGTTTTAGGATCCTCAGTCCTCTGTCTACAACTGCAAATAGGCCCAAAGCTAGCCCCTTTGCTCTTATCTTTCAGTTTTGGTCTACTTACAAGAGGACTTATCTGCTTTCTGTCAACATCCCAGCCTTGTATGCATATCCTCATGGATGTTGAGTAGGGAATACCCCCCTTGGTCTTGCAGAGCCTGAAGAAGAAGAGGAGATAAAATACAGAGTCTACCTCCTACACTGTTGGCCCCTGGCCCAGAGATCCTATTGATCACTGATGGCTACCTTGTAGGGAAATCTGGGAATAAGCATCCAGTCTGGGAAAAAACCAACAAGGCCTATTGAAAATTCTTCTTAGTTGTCTAAGGCAGAGGTTGACCATTTGGGTTTTCCTCACACAAACACCTGAGACATGACAGGGTCACTTCTCAAATTACCCTAGGTGTCTGATGCAGGAGCATCCAGTGGTGTAAGGGCAATCTTGCATCACCCAAAAAAAGATGTGTTTCAAAACTTTTGATGTTCTTTCCATTTCTTTTCAAAATTTGTGGTTCTAGTTCCATAATCGCTTGAATAATGATGTAGAACTTTCAATTTTTCCAAACTACTAAAAATAGCAACCTAAAGGAGCATCCAGTGGTGTAAGGGCAATCTTGCATCACCCAAAAAAAGATGTGTTTCAAAACTTTTAATGTTCTTTCCATTTCTTTTCAAAATTTGTGGTTCTAGTTCCATAATCACTTGAATAATGAAGTGAAAATTTAGAAGAAGCTACATAACTAAAAAAAAGACCTTTGTCAAAGGAATCACGTAAAGATCATTTGCGAGCTGAAAGATATTAAAGTTTTCATTTCCTGAAAAATGTTTGAAAATTATTCAAACTTAGGTTTGAGGCACTAAACAGCCCCGTACGGGCCCGAAAATGGCTAGAACTGGTAGAGCAAGTTCTTAGCGTGTATAGCACTCTACAAGATTTCTGACGCATAAAACAGTTCGTCAATCAGACACCCAAATCAAAAGTTATGGCTCCCGGAAGTTGACCTATTTTTGAAGGGAGATGCAAATTTTGAAATTAGGTTGTTGGCTGCCAAAAAGGCTATTAATAACCATTTTTGGGAACCCTGGGTAGTAGTAGAGTTAAGGGGGAAAGTGTAGAGTCAAGAATAGGCAAGAAAATAGAAACCCTAGCTAATTTTGGGTTACAGAAGGCTAATGATTCCAGAGTCTGGTGATAGGAAGTTGTAATGTGTTGCAGCCTGTGGCAGGGTGATTCCTCTAATTGTATTTGAGCTTCTGTAATGTAATAAGTTGTCCAAATCAATAAAGAAAGTTCTATTTTCTGTGTGCAATTTCTGTTGTTGTGTGTTTTATGATTTACCCCCTTCATCAATTTTTGTGCCTAGTTATTTATTTTATTCTTTGCCATATCCTGTTAATGTGATGCTACATTCAAGTTAGAGATGCATGTAGATTAATAGGCATGCACTAGATTCCATCGTGCCAACTGTTTACAATTTGCTAGTCCCTCGTGCAGGGTCAGGCATTCTTCAAGTCTGAAGAATATCGGGGAAACGTAAGCTTCATGGTTAGGCAGAAAAGTGCCTGAACCATGTTCTTGTCCTTTGATGTAGCAGATGACCAGATGGTCGATGGCAGTCAAGGATTGATCTTTGTATTATGGATTCTACTTTTATATGCTGACATATGTAATAATTTGTTGTATTGAAATGATTTGTAAGGCACTTAAGCCAATTTTGAAACATGTACATATTATTTCATGGAGCTCTGTAATTGTACTTATGTGTGATGAATTGTAACATTATTATTTACCATATCAATGAATCAAATCTTGTTTTGTCAAGTATTTAGTAAATCTCTCTATTTTACTTGATAGTGTAATTTCAATTTACTTTTACTTCAGTTATTTATGCGATGGAAATTGGTACTTTACAAAGCTTCACATGGAATTTAGCTAGAATAGTTGCTTTTGATAGAAAGTGGCTTGTGTTTACCACCTCTTTAAGACCTAGAATTGCTTTCACAAGATTTGGTACTTGCATATTTAGACACTAGGAAATATTTTTAATCTAAAACCTAAGACCTATCCTTTCCTAAGAAAATTCCTAGAAAACTAAGAACTTGATTTATCCATTAAAAGTAAACCCCAACCAAACCAAAGAAAGCCAAGCTAATGCTTTGTAGCTAAAAACATGCCCCACAACATGATACCAACAAATAAAATCCTTGAGAAAGACTCATCCTCCAACACATGAAAGACTTCCCACTCATTACTACATACCACATGAGCTCTCCTCTCACATGATCTAAAGCATTTGGTACACAACCACTACAAACACTTATAAATAGACATAGTGCTTGCTGCTACTAAATGCCAATTGCGAAACAAGGAATGTGAAATATTAAACATGAACATTTCTATCAACCTCAATAATATTACTGAGACCCTCCCATTCTAGGTATCAATACTTTCAACTAAACAAATGATAGTGTTTTTGATCCCTTTGTAAAAAATCAACTTTATTTTATTCACGATAGCATTGCCTATACTTCACTTTGGCATATTTTTTAATCCATATCCATGCTTCTTTGACATAAGTTCTCATACATCTATAAAAACTAATACCTTTAGACAAAGTCTTTATCACTACTTTGGAATTGCCTTCAATCCCTAACTCTCTATAATGAAAGGAAATTTGCAAACATAATAGATAATTTCCACATAACCCCATGAGAGAAAAATATGCAAACAAGTATTCAGAATCTATAAGAAAAAGAATAGACAAACATACTATCAAGATTAGGATCCACACCAATTATATTATCTCATGCACAAAGATTACAATACAAAAGTATCTAGCCTCCAAAAGTATCCACACCCATTATATTATCTCATGCACAAAGATTACAATACATAGCTTACATGAATACTTTTGAAACATCAAGCTCCCTAATTGCACTCCATGCGAACAACCAAATGAGAATCATGTAACCACACATCCCCATCCATGATTCCTCTCCTCACATATGCAACCTACAAGAGAAGCTCAATCCAACCTTAGCCAAAGGTTATACAAGACAAATATTCAACCTCAACAACTACTCATATGCTTTCTTTTATAGAAATAAGCTTGCACAAAACCACTAAGTGGTATTACATAACCATGTCCCTCAAAACCATGAGCACACTAAACCATGTCCCCCTCATTTACTTTTTGGTACTAAGTTTTCCCACTATTAAATATTTTCCCAATGTACAACCCACATTAAATACTATCCCAATGTTACATACAACTTGCAAGTGGCCCCAAGAATGCCTAACCCATTGTGATGCTCACATCTCTAGGATGCACCACAATTAAATGTTACATTTTATATTATATGCATTATGCAAGGTGTACAACACACTTTTCCCAACATATAATCCTCCTTATAAGCCAATATTAACCATACAATGATAGCTTCCCATTCATCTTTGTTGTTGGTTTTTGATCCAAGATTAGGAGAACCTTGATATAAAAACTCCCGTATTATCACAAAGCAAATACCTCACACTTGTAGCTCTAGGATTGCCCCTTGAGGAACCATGAATTATTTGATGAATATTCTAATTAAACTTTATATTAATAATAGTAAAATAGTACAATATTCAAAAAAAGGGGTAGGGTGGTACAACAACACACCCACAAAGTCTAACAAGAGCAAGTCCTAAAAAAAAGGTGGATAAAAACAAAGGGAAAAGACAATAGAACACTAGGCAGCTAATGCCACGTCAATAGAGGGTGGATCCTGATCATCAGGTTTTCCCCACACATCTCTAGGGGCAACATCATCAATCAAATCCCAACTAGTGAGAACACCATCTTCATCTTTATGATTCTCCTCAGTGCGTTGTTGAGCATGAATCAGAGAAATGACAAGCTGCAGATGAGAAAAATTTCTTGTGTTAGGCTAGCCAACTCCCCCACACCTGGGAGAAGAAGTAGAGGGCGGTCTGGAGGGCTGGGACTATCATCCACATGCAGCAGAGTCCTTGGAATTCTGAGGTAGGGGACTACAGGAGTGAGAGCCATAGACACCACAATCACATCTAGCTATATGGTTGTGCCCATGTCAACAACCTCTAGGATAGGTAGAGTCAAGTGAAACCTTGGCAACAATGTAGGGAACATTGCCCTGATGATCCAACAGCTCATGAAGATGAGCAACCTCCAGTGCAACTTTACTAGATTGCAATTGGATTTGCATAAGAACATTAGAGAAAATGATAGCTTCAGTGTACAAATAAAAATGAACATCATCAACACACTAAGTAAAAAGAGATGCATTCATATCCTTCCATATACTAAAAATAATTTCCACCTTGCAATCATGCCAGATCTAGTTATACTTAAGCAGGAGACAAGGCCAATCTACAAGAAAAACCATGTGTCAAGAAAAAAGGGTAGGCCTAAAAGGTATGAAAATTCATGGATTCAATTCCACACTTCCTGAGCCTAGGGGTAAAACCAAAAGAGATGCTTGAGTGTCTTAATTTGTCCATAGAATGGACAATGAGGGCTAGGAATGCCCATATGAGCAAGACGGGCCCCCATCGAAAGGCCTTGGTACAAAATGCACGAAGAAAAATGAGCCAATTTGGGCTTCAACACTACTAACCAAATGCATTGGAACCGTATGTGCCAAGTCCCATGAGAGGACTAAAGTTGCCAATGGTGATTGATTTGATCCACCATATGCAAATGTGGAGACAACCAAGAATAACATTTGCAGGGCCTATAATTCTGATAAGGGGTGTTTGGATACCACTTCCAATCTTTCCACCAGGGCTTGAGAGATCTCACCCCTATCTTATGAAGCATTTGGGGAGGAATAGTTCATCAATAACAACCTAGAATGTCTCTTGGTCCTAATTATAAAGTTTGAACTTAAGCTTGAAACCATCCCAAGATAATAAATTCTTGGTGGGTTGATGAATGAGATCAGGTAAAACCCGCACTCCCTATTTAAAAAGCTTGAAAGCATGAATCCAAGAAAATTTAGCTAGAGGCCTACCTTGAGAACTAATCTAATAGGATACCACCAGATAGATTGGTGATTAATGGATAAACCATTATGAAAATCATCTCCTACCCATTGAATCTAGGGTTTAATGGCTTCCCAAGCCTTCCAAACACTTTTAATAAAAAAGGTACCTTGTATGGAAACAAGTTCCCTCATTGTGAGAAGGGTCCCTAAGTCCAACCTTTTCCACATTGGACATCCTGAAGGTGTACCAACACAAATACAATGGCGAACAAGAATTTTACAAGCTCCATTACCATGGAGAGCTCCGATGATCCATTTAGCACACAAGGCAATGCCTTGTCTATGAATGGAAATCAAACCAAGTCCTCCAGCCTCACGAGGGAGGAAAAATAATTCCCAAGCCACATGATGGAAGCCTTGATGTCCTTCACTGGAATCCTAGAGAAAATCTTTGATGAGCTTCTCAATCTTCAAATAGGAACTCTTCGAGGGGACCCAACAAGAAGAATAATAGACATGCATGGTGGCCAAAATTTTAGAGCAAATTTGAAATTTGCTAGCCAAGGAAAGAGGCTTGGTGATCCAATAATGGAGTTTCTTGTCAATTCTTCTAATCACGACCTGCCAAAGCTCAGAAGGAGAGGAATAGAAAGCAAAAGGAATTCCCAAAAAATGGAAAATTTCACCATGATAAATCCACTTCCACCTAAACAAATCAAGCCAACTTGGTTTGGAAAGGAAGGATTGTCTATAACATATAGTCTTTTTCCATTGGATGTTGGAGTTGGATGCTTGGAAAAAAATGTCCAAGTAGTGAAGCACTTGTTTGACAGGCACCATAAATTTTTTATTTAATGCCTGATCCTAGACTTGACCAACATTTTTGTCTCTAATTTCTTACTATCTATAAACCCATTAATGAGATCAATTTAGACATTATTGTACATATATTTGAATATCCAATTTCCTCCAATACCAAAAATAGTTCTTTTTAGTTCTAAAATATATGTTTTATAAAATCTTGGATGACTTGATATATGCATGTCATGAGAATCTTTAAAGATTTGTTTCTTAATGTTAGGCAAATTAGGAATACATAGTCTTCTTTTTTAATACATAAGGTCATTAGTTACTAACATATAGAATTCAAGTTGATCATTTAGGTATACATTTAAAGTAAATTATTCTGTATGACCTAATTCTTAGGGTGAACTGGGGGACAATCTTGTAGATTAGCTAGTAGTACAACAAGGTCATGTAATATGTGATGCAAACCAAAACACAATAAATGCATAAGGCTTTTGGTAAGTGTTACCACTTGTATTAAGAATGAATAGGATGACTACACAAAGAGGAAAGATGAGAATCTTGTTATGCCTCTCCTGCTTTACAAAATATATAGAACAAGGATTTATATAAGTAGGCTATTGACTAGGCTCCATAGATATGCTAACAAGTGGAATGCATGTATGGTGCATTGACTATGTGGATGAGGTGATAATAGATGTCAAAACTATAACATGTTGGTTGTATTATAGGTACATGTGGCTCAACTTTGCCATGTGATAGAATCATATGGTTCTAGTGGTATGATCATGTTCTATTTTGTAAATGTTGCTAGGTGGTTTGCATGTATGAAAGAATAACATGTGGATGCTCATACACATAATGTTCTAACTAGACACTAACTTGTGTAGCCATATGCAAGGGCACAAGATGCACTTGAGTAGTGTTGCATTGTGGCACACAAAAACTATACATGGATGTGTAAGGATAGTGTTGCACAAGCACTATGTTGAATGCATTGAGTGAAATTGAGTGCATAGGTAATGATTTTGAAGAGAACATATCATTGTATTCTATGATCATTCATCCCTCCTTGAGGGGTGATGACCCTTATTGTATCAAAAATGAGTTGAGGAAACCACACATAGTTTTTGAAGAGAGTACCACTTAAATTGATTTGAATATTTCTTTGTCTTGATGAATCAAATAAGTTGATAAGCACCATGGCAAGTATGAGTAGAAATAGTGTTGATGATATCATCCCTCATGGTTGTTTTTAAATGTGCTATCTTCAATTATAGAGAATGCTGGACAATCATGGGATCTAATAGAGGGAGAAAGTATGACTTAAGGATTTCCACATTAAATAGTAGGTGAAGGCCCAAGTACTATGAAAATTTGAGAATGAATATGTTCTTGCCAGCTATATGAAGAATGGTGTAAGGACCTGTTGGTAAACAGATTTGGTCACTATTATGTTAAAGTCTATTTTCCCATGATAGTTACACAAACGTACCAACAATTGGTAAGGTTGTTTTAGTATTTGAAAACCTACCTCTGCATTTAGAGGTGCAACTCCCTCTTTGAATAAATATTTTATTTTTATGAGATATTTTTAACCCTAAAATACCAAAGGAATACATTAGACTTTCAAAGATTCAAGATTTTCAAGAAACCTTTAACAATGGACTCAAGAACACCAATATGGATTTCTTGATACTAATGGGAACTAAAAATTAATATTTCCCTATTGTAAAAGAGAACACTTCCCAAATAACCATAGAGAATGCAATAAAGACTGTTATGCAATGGAAAAGGATTAAATTCAATAATCTTTAACACACATCAAAGACTAATAGAAGGGAAAATTGATAAGAATGTTCAATTTTCACACATTACACAAAGATTTGAAACTCAGTGATCTCCACAAATGAACTAAAGAGATATGCAAAGAGGGTATCCATTCAACACAAGAAGAACAATACCTAGAAAATACCGTAACACCATTCAAGTATTCATTTTGTAACAAGCCAATACTCATTACCCAAAATTAACAAACTTAATTACCATTAAGTACAAGGTTATGATTAACATAATCATAGTTAGGCAAAGTAATAATCAATATCATAAACAAAAATCAATATGCATATCTTTTTGGATATTTCAAACTAAAATTTTACAATAATTTCAAAGATATCATACTAGTGAATTCCTTTCACTATACATTTACAATGTTATGCTCATAGCATCAATGATAAGTTTACACATAATATTTGACTATCAAGTCATATAAAAGAATGTATTACATCTGGAACTTTGACATCTGTCTTCATAAGTCTCAGTTTGTCTTTTTCTTGGGAAGGAGAGCATCACTTGAGTGCTTTTCCTCTAACCATAGACCAGCGGTCCCCTGCACAACTTCCTTCTTGGAAGAGGCCCTACCCTTCATGAAGGGAATAGATATAAAGGACCATTAGGTTTTCCATCTGAGTATCTAGTGTTGTGTCCTTCATAATACTTCACGGTCATACAACTATAGATCCACTCTAACTATGTATGACACTACTGGAAACATTATGCCATATGGAGCACAGTGAACTGACTAATGCATGCAGAGATAGATGCTTTACTTTAGACAAAGATTTATATACATAAACATTTTGTAATGAATGTAGTCGAATGTTCACACACCTCAACTCAACTTAAAAGTTGTCTCATCCTACAGTGTTCATAATTTGACCCCTCTAGGTCATAGTAAAGATAGGTTCAACTTCACCATTAGTCCATCTCACTTGGACTTTTGACTCTAATTCGAGGAGTGCATTCATTAATGCTCTTGTTTCTTATGCAACAAAGAATCTGTGACTCCACGTCACTCTATTCATGTTCTTTCTTTTTACAGGTTTACATGTTCATGGTTTCAGTTTTGAAGACCAGCCCTGATCTAAGATTCAATTATTACCTTATTCCAAGGTTTTTATCAAGTTCACATCGATTATAATGCATGCCATTATAGTCAATAGTACTAGTAAGTTAACAATATTAAATAGACCTTTAGTCAAAAGAATTCAAAAGGGTTTTTGATACCCTATAATTCATCCATGAAGCATTGCCATTTAATAAGGAAAAACATATCCATAATACAATTTCACATAAATGAGTTATCATACTCATTTTCAATTTCTTTTCCTACATGGAAATTAAGTGATAGTCAAGGATTTACTCTCATGACATTCAAGGTTCAACATGCACTTAGTGCAATCTAAACAATGTTACTAATTATCAAGCTAGTTTTTCTCCATTGATAATAAAGAGTCATACTACTCATTCTTACTCAAAGAAATAACCCGAAGGCAAAATATCAACTTTTCATAAATAGTCTAATATCATACTTTCTACTCCATGTGCCTCGAAGCCTTAGTGACTTTGGCATTGTCGATAGCCATGATTTTTGAGAATGACTTGTCATTCCACCATGCATGGCTCTCGACCTATTCTAACATCTTTCTTTATTCACCAAGACAATCATTGTCTTTCGATAACACTCCTATTTGGAGACTTATCATTATCTTTATCAAATGGATATAATAATTGTTTATCATTCTCAACCTTATCAGCTTTGAGGGCCACAGGTATGCTACAGTAGTATCCTTTAAACATTTGGCCTCAAGGCCTCGACTAGGTTATTTAAACATAACAAATACTTTCCTATGAGATAAACACAGTACTCTCAAACATTTAGCCTTGAAGGCCTCCATAGAGTTATTTCAACAATACAAATGTTATCATATAAGATGAACACAATCATTGATTAACTAGTGTGTGGTTATCAAGAGTGATACTAAGTATACATCTACATAATTTAAGGTCACATAACAATATCATACAATCATATTGTTACATTCCCAAATTTTGATTAAGCTTAATCTTACTTTTATGTGGTAAATAGGATAATTAATCTTAGATTAATGATTTGATGTTTGTGGAAAATATCAAGTAGAATCATTGATTATGTGGATATTAATTGATGTTTAGATTAGACATGACATTACATCTTGTTAAGATTATTGTATCACAATGTTTTATGAATTAAATGATGATACATTGATCATGGTTATATGGTTGTGAGTGTAACCAAGAAAAGAATCTTCCTTCACTTGGATGGAAGGAGAGTATCACCTGGGAGAAGGAAATAGATGTTGGGAAAAAGTCAGATTGCCATCTGAGTATCGAAGTTGATCTTCCATGAACCCATGTAAGATAGGGTGAGTATAAGTCTTTTTCCTTGCTAAGTTGATTTCAATTCGACTTTTGTCAATAAGTCGATTTAAGATCTCTCGACGTCATCTACGTCGATTTGAGTAAATAATGTTCTCAGAACATTCATATAGTTGATAATCATCTTAGTTGGATGTCAAAGTTTTCCTTTGTTTACTTATCTATTTCTATATAAAATTTTATGAATATCATTTAATTATTTTAACTATAGTATAATATAGCAAAGTGGGGGAGTGAGACTCAACCCCATATTCACATATTAATGTTACCACCCTAGCATTGGTAATGTAATTTGGTGATATCTTAGATTATTTTAATAATCCTTATAATATCAAATAGATATAAATGACATTATGTGGATATATATATATATGTATCCACTTCTAGTGGAATTGAGCACCCTTTAAATCTTAAGTTCCTTGTTTCTTGTTGCCAACCGTACCACTATCCACAAAGAGTGGAGTGAGTGGAAGTCATGGTTGAGCTTACCATAAGCCTGCCACAATGCCAATTACTCCCAAATGAGAGATATGGTCTTTGTGGAGTCTATATACTCAAAGGTGGTACAAATTTTTGTCAACTATTTTACCAAACCTTCATTTCGAAAGGTGGTAGTTTGTGTTTTGTGTAGGGCAAGCATGCAAAGAAATGCATGATTGTCATTGTTATGTTGATTATTATCATTGTTTAGGCTATGAACAAGAAAAGGCTATAGGGAGTAGCGAGTTACAGGATTGAGAGCTCACAGGAAGGAGCTGATAATAGCATTGATAAACTCACTCTTTAGCAAGCCACAACTCAACTACGTGCCTATCATCTTAGGTATGACTATATATTACAGTCATGTGATCTTGTGGTATGTAGATGTATACTTCGTGTCACTATTGATAACTAAATGTTGGTTAATTGTTGATTGTGTTATCTTTTATGAAAGCATTTGTTAAAAAAAACCTAAGGAGGCCTTCATGGCTGAATGTATGAAGAGTGTTGTGCATATTACATACGATAGAAATGGTGAGTTTGATAACTCTGTTACGACCTTCATGGCTGAATGTTTGAGGAGTGTTGTGCATATTCCATACAATAGCTTTTTTATGTTTGATAACTATATTAAGGCCTTCATGGTCGAATGCTTAAAGATACCGTGTTTATCTCTTATGATAACATTTACATGTTTAATAACATTGTTGAGGCCTTGAGGCCAAATGGCTAAGAGCATTGTTGTACCAGGCTTGAGTCCCTTGGAGCTGATAAGGCTGACGATAAAAAAAATTTTATAATCATTGATAAAGATAATGATATGTCATTTGACTAGGATGAGAGCCATGCATTATATATTCATAAGTCATTTGAGCAGGCCAAGAGCTAATGCATTATAGAAAGATAAGACAACAAAACAGGTTGAGGCCATGCATGATAGAATGAAGAATCATTTATGAAAACCAATACCATCAACAGTGCCAAAGCCATTAAGGCTTTTGAGGCATGTGAAGTGAGAAGTATAATACTTGATTGTTTATGAAAGATAATATTATGCCTTCGGGTGTAATCTTTATGTAAGAAAGAGTAATATGAATCTTTAGTATCCATGGAGAAAAAATAGTTTGTTATTTGATGACTTTGTATAGGCTACATTAAGTGCATGTCAAGCCTTGAATATCAAGGGAGTAAACCCTCGACTATTATTTAATTTCTAGGTAGGAAAGAAAATGATAACAAGCTTGATAACTCATTTATTTGAAATTATAATATGGTCATATTTTAAATGGAAATACTTCAGGAAAGAAGTATAGGGTATTGAAAAACCCCTTTTGAATTCTTTTAGACTAAAGGTCTATTTGTTATTGTTAACTTAATAATACTATCGACTTTGATAGGATGTATTACAGTCGATAGCAAGTTAAATAAATGTTATGGTACAAGGTAAACATAGAGACTTAGACCGGGGATGGTCTTAAAAACTAAAACCATGAACATATAAACTTGTAAAAGGAAAGAATGGGAATAGAGTCACAGATTCCCTATTGTATAGCCAACAAGACAATTAATGAATGCACTCCTAAATTGGAGACAAGAGTCCAAGTTAGATGGACTAATGGTGAATTGAACCTATCCTTACTATGACCTAGAGGGGTCAAATTATGAACACTGTAGGATGAGAGAACTTCTAAGTCAAGTCAAGGTGGGTGAACATTCGACTACAGTCATTGTAAAACATTTATGTATATAAACCTTTGGCCAAAGTAATGCATCCCTCTCTGCATGCATTAGTTGGTTCACTGTGCTCCAGATGCCATAATGCTTCCAGTAGTGGCATACACAGTTACAGTGGATCTATAATTGTATGGCCGCGAAGTATTATGAAGGACACAACATTAGATACTTAGATGGAAAATCTAATGGTTCCTTATATCTATTCCCTTTGTGAAGGGTAGGGCTGCTTCCAGGAAGGAAGTTGTGTAAGGGACCGTTGGTCTGTGGTTGGAGGAAAAGCACTCAAGTGATGCTCTCCTTCCCAAGTACAAGACAAGCCAAGAATTATGAAGACAGATGTCAAAGTTCCAGATATAGTACATTCTTTTATATGACTTGATGGTCAAATATTGTGTAACCTTATCATTGATGCTATGAGAAAAACATTGAAAATGTATAGTGAAAGGAATTCACTAGTATGTTATCTTTGGAATTGTTGTAAATTTTAGTTTTGAAATATCCAAAAAGATATACATTTGATTTTTGTTTATGATATTGATTATCACTTGCCTAACTATGATTTTTTTAATCATGACCTTGTACTTAATGGTAATTAAGTTGATTAATTTTGGGTAATGAGAGTTGGCATGTTACATATGGTATCAGAGCTACCGGGTTCAATACATGGACCTATGAGCTCACTACATAAAATTTTCCTCTGACATTAACAATTGCTAATGTTTGGATATTCTTATGCCAAAATGGTAGGCATAAGAACAACATCCAGGAAGAAGGTAGCGGGAAATGGGTGTTACCTTAAGGCTATGAGGGATCATGCCTCAAGAATGAAAAGCCTTGGACAATTTGGTTGGTTGAGAGGTGCATGGTTGGTTGATGATGAAACTTTCACTGATACTATTAAACACATCAAGAAGGAGAAGGAGAAAGTGGTTAGGGTTACTGCTCCTATCTCTAAAAATGAATCAATGAAACCTTATGCACCTAAAGAACTAATCTTGGAAAGTGATATTAAGGATCCTATAGTTACTTAGGAGGCTATGGTTGAGTACCTACGAGTATGTCTACCTCCTAAGTTTGATCTAGTAGACCTCAAGGATGAGGAAAAACTTGGGAAGATATCACAATCTGAAAGTGACTTGCAGTTATAAGATGTAAAAGAAAATTGTAACAATTGATGGATTATATGTAATCTGTGGAAACTATAATGCAATTTTGAAATTTGGAAAATATTTTCTTTCTTGTTAAGATTGCATGAATGATTAATCTCCAAACTTTAGGAGAAGTAGATTGCAGTACAGTTCAGACAAGAACTAATATGGGAGATAGCCAGGAAGAAGGGCAACCTTCAGGCCACTTTGATTGTAAACTCGACTAGATCCTTAATATGCTCCATGAGATGAAAGTAAGAATTGGAACTCTTGAGAAAGAGGTTAGAGGTCAAAATGGACCCAGGTGGGAAGCCTATCACGGGGGTGATGACGAGGAATGTCATGAGGATACCACCCAAAGTGAACATGGAGAGAATAAATCTGAAGCAAGACATGAAGAGGATAGAAGAAGCCACTTGGCTTTGGAATTATCCCGAGACATGAAAAAAGTTACACCTCCCAAGTTTGATGGGACTGTAAGCGGAGATGCTGCAGAGGCATGGCTTACAGAAATGGAGAAATACTTTGAAATAAGAAATTATTCTGAAATCACCAAAGTGGTATGGGGAGCATAGAAATTGGCAAGTAAAGCATCCACTTGGTGGATGAATAATAAAATGGAGTTAAACTTGAGATCCATGAGTCTAACCTGGGAAAGGTTTGTGAAACTTTATAGGCAAAGATGATTGCCTCAGCTGTAGTATGACCAAAAGCTTATAGATTTCCAAAATTTGAGACACAGTGATTTAACTGTAAACGAGTACTGGGAAAAGTTCACTCTCCTACTTAAGTATGTTCCGCAATATTAGCAGGATGAGAGGTTCCACATCTGAAAGTTTATTATGGGATTGAATACCCAGATTGGGGGTGAAGTTGATGTGCATGATCCCACTTCAATGGACCATGTTTATGAGAAAGCTAATAAATAGGAACAAAAATTGAAATCTATGTCTGCTTACAAAGAAAGGAACCGAAAAAGGTATAATTGGTCCCAATCCTCCCAATCTTTTAAGAAAAAGGGCAAAAAAGCAGGATTTTATAGAGAAAAATGATAAAGGGTCCAAGAACAAGTAAAATGAAACCAAGGGTGAAAACAACTGCAATAATAACTCCAAGAAAAATGGAGATAATTCTGGGAAGCCTTGTGAAAAGAGCTAAGAGAAAAGTATGTCAACTCTTTGTTGTTAAAAGGGAACAAATATGTAAACAAACTTTTAGGATGATTTAATGTTTTATGAATCTCAGAAACTCCAAGGAGCTGAGAAGAGGGAATCCATAGATCAAGAAAGATCAGATATGGATAGGTACCCTTTTCTTAGAGATTTTGAGGATGTGTTTCCAGATGAGCTATCGGGATTGCCTCCTAAAAGAGATTTTGATTTCTCTATAGATATAATTACAGGTTCAGAACCTATATCTAAAGCTCCATATAGAATGACCACAACTAAGATAATGGAGATAAAGGCTCAATTGCAGGAATTGCATGATAAAGGATTGATAAGACCCAGTGTATCACCCTGGGAAGCACCAGTAAGTTTTGTTAAAAAGATAGATGGTACATTGTGGTTATGTATGGATTACCACATGCTAAATAAAGCAACAATAAAGAACAAGTATCCATTGCCCGCATTGATGATCTCTTTGATCAAATGCGAGGGGCAACTATGTTCTCTAAGATCAATCTTTGATCTAGGTACCATCAATTATGACTAAAAGATGAGGATATTTATAAAATAGCCTTTACAACAAGGTATGGGCATTATGAATTCACTGTCCTACCCTTTGGATTAACAAACACACTTGTAACGTTTATGAACTTAATGAACAGTGTGTTTAGAGACTGCTTGGACAAGTATGCCCTTGTTTTTCTTGATGATATTCTAATCTACTCTAAGAGTGAGGAAGAACACCTTCAACATTTAAGGATTGTTCTTCAGAGGCTAAGAAAGCATAAATTGTATGGCAAGCTCTCTAAGTGTTCTTTCTTTCAAAAGGAAGTAGAGTATTTGGGTCATATAATTTTGGCTAAGGGAATAGCTATGGACCTGACCAAGAATAAAGCCATAGTGGAATGGCTAGTACCAAGAAATGTGCTTGAGGTCTGGAGTTTCATGGGCCTAGTAGGTTATTAAAGAAAATTTGTGGTAAACTTTTCAAAAATTACTTATCCTATTACTTCCTAGCAGAGAAAAGGCAAAACATTTGATTGGTCAGACAAGTGCCAGGAGGCATTTCACCAACTGAAGGAAAGGTTGACTATGACACCTATCTTGAAGGTACCCAACCTGGAAGGTCATTTTGTAGTCATTACTACAGGAAACTGAAAAACTTATGAACAAAACTATGCCCCTCATGATTTGGAATTGGAAGCAGTAGTTCATGCACTGCAAATGTGGAGGCACTACTTACTTGGGAAACCCTTTGAACTAAAAACAGACCATCAAGGACTTAAATATGTGTTCACTCAACCACACCTAAATGCTCGCCAAAGAAGGTGGTTAGAGTTAATCTCATATTATGATTTTGAGATTAAATACATTCAAGGCAAGGAAAACTGAGTGGCGAATGCCTTAAACAGGAGAAGGCATATCTCCTCAATGATCTCCATACATTCTAATTTTAAGAATCAAGTATTACAAAAGTCTAATGGAGATGAGTATTACGAGTAGGTAAAACAGGCTCTTTTGGAGAATCCTTGGGATCTGAAATATGATGGATTTTATCTTGAACCATATGGGTTATTAAGGTATAAAGGAAGGATGTATGTTATGAACTCTAATGAGTTAAGGAATATTGTGTGGAAAGAGATTCATTCTACACCTTATTCAGGACATCTTGTAGTAACAAAGTTACTAGTTGATGTGAAGCCTTTATATTTCTGGAAGGGAATGAAGAGGGATGCTGCAAGATTTGTAGTTGGATATCTAGAATGCCAGAGGGTGAAGGTAGAATACCATCACCTGACAGGACTTTTATACCCTCATGAAATTCTGGAATGGAAATGAAAAATCATTAGCATGGATTTTGTGCAAGGACTTCCTATGTCAAGGAACAGACACAATGCTACTTTGGTTGTGTTGGATAGACTCACCAAGGTGGCACAGTTTATACTTGGGAATTTGACAGATGGGGCACCTATAATAACCCACAAATTTATCCAAGAAGTTTTTAGATTGCACAGTATTCCTAAGAAGATTATCTTAGATACGGATGCCCCTATGACATCAAGGTTTTGGAAAACCTCATTTTCCTCACTTGGAACTTGGTTGAATATAAGCTATGTTTATCATTCTGAGATGGATGGCCAAACTGAGAGGGTAAACCAAGTGTTGGAAGATCTATTGAGAATGTATTGCATGGATCAGCAACACAATTAGGAAGATTATCTTCCTCTCGTTTAATTTGCCTATAACAATTCCTATCATTCTGCGATTAAGATGGCTCCATTTGAAGCTTTTTATATGGAAGAAAGTGCCGAACTCCTATAAGCTGGGATAAGCTAGAAGATAGGATTAGCCTTGGTCTAGAAATGCTGTCAAAAATGGAAGAACAAGTCCATCTGATTATGAAAAGGCTAGTGGAAGCTAATGATAGGCAAAAAAGTTATGCTGATGCTAAACACATCGCAAGCTATTTCTCAATGGGAGAAAAAGTCCTTCTAAGGGTCAAACCCCAAAAGATCTCCATTAAGTTTGGAAAGACGTCCAAACTAGCTCCTATATATGTCGGTCCCTTCGAAGTTATCAAAGAGGTCAACCCAGTTGCATACAAGATTACCCTGCCACCAGCTTTGGCCATGATACATAATGTTTTCCACGTTTCCTATTTAAAAAAGTTTATTTCATGAGATAATCATATTCCTATTCTTGATTGGAATGGCATATAGATGAAGGACCCAGGTGTGGTAATGATCGAGCCCATCAAGGTGCCTGAAACACATCAGGTATGCTTATGTAATAAAGAGATAACTCAATGGAAGGTTCAGTGGGACCAGTATGCAAAAGAGAATGCCACCTAGGATAATTATGAGGATTTTTATCAAAGATTTCCCCATCTTTTCCAAAACTTTTTACAATGATGAGTAAACACTTTTTATTTAAGTTGGTTTGATCTTTGGAGACATTAAATCACAAGGGACAATGATTCTTATGGGGGAAGATATGCTACATCCCCAACTTTTGATTAAGCTTAATCTTACTTTTATGTGGTAAACAAGATAATTAATCTTAGATTAATGATTTGTTGTTTGTGGAAAATGTCAAGTAGAATCATTGATTATGTGGATATTGAGTGATGTTTAGATTAGGCATGAGATTACATGTTGTTAAGATTATTTTATCACACTGTTTTATGAATTAAATGATGATACACTGATCATGGTTATATATGGTTGTGAGTGTAACCAGGAAAATAATCTTCTTTCAAGGATGGAAGGAGAGTATCACCTGGGAGAAGGAAATAGATGTTGGGAACAAGTCAGATTGCCATCTGAGTATCAAAGTTGATCTTTCATGAACCCATGCAAGATAGGGTGAGTATAAGTCTTTTTCCTTGGTAAGTTTATTTCAATTCAACTTTTTTTAGTAAGTTGATTTAAGATTTCTTGACATCATCTATGTGGATTCGACTAAATAATGTTCTCAGAACATTCATATAGTCGATAGTCATCTTAGTTGGATGTCAGAGTTTTCCTTTGTTTACTTATCTATTTCTATATAAAATTTTGTGAATATCATTTAATTATTTTAACTATAGTCTAATATAGCAAAGTGGGGGAGTGAGACTCAACCCCATATTCTCATATTGATGTTACCACCCTAACATTGGTATTGTAATTTGGTGATATCTTAGATTATTTTAATAATCCTTATAATATCATTTAGATGTAAATGACATTATGTGGATAATATCATCCTTATAATATCATCGAGCACTCTTTAACTCTTAATCTCCTTGTTTCTTGTTGCCAATCGTACCACTATCCACGAAGAGTGGAGTGAGTGGAAGTTGTGGTTGAGCTTATCATAAGCCTACCACAATGCAAATTACTTCTGAATGGGAGATATGGTCTTTGTGAAGTCTATATACCTGGAGGTGGTACGGGTATTTGTCAACTATTTTATCAAACCTTGATTTCGAAAGGTGGTAGTTTGTGTTTTGTGCGGGGAAAGCATGTAAAGAAAGACATGATTGTCATTGTTATGTTGAATATTATCATTGTTTAGGCTGCAAACAAGAAAAGGTTATAGGGAGTAGCGAGTTACAAGATTGAGAACTTGTGGGAAGGAGCTGATAATAGCATTGCTAGACTCACTCTTTAGCAAGCCGCAACTCGACTAGGTGCCTATCATCTCAGGTATGACTGTATGTTACAGTCATGTAATCTTGTGGTATGCAGATGTATACTAAGTATCACTATTGATAACCACACATTGGTTAATTGTTGATTGTGTTATCTTATATGAAGTATTTGTTAAAAAAACCTGAGGAGGCCTTCATGGTTGAATGTATAAAGAGTGATGTACATATTCCATATGATAGCAATGGTAAGTTTGATAACTCTGTTACAACCTTCATGGCTAAATGTTTGAGGAGTGTTATGCATATTCCATATGATAGCTTTGTTATGTTTGATAACTCTGTTAAGGATTTCATGGTTGAATGCTTAAAGATACTATGTTTATCTCTGATGATAAATTTTGCATGTTTGATAACATTGTTGAGGCCTTGAGGTTGAATGGCTAAGAGCACTATTGTAGCAGGCTCAAGTCCCTTAGAGATGATAAGGCTGAGGATAACATGTTGAAATGCACAAGATAACATTTTGGTTGAATTAGTTATAACCAAAACTTCAAAACCATTAACACATCAACCACTTAACCACTGTTATTGTATTTTAACCATGAAAGCACGAAATAAGAAAATTAAGCACATTCACACATGAGACACATGAGACACCAAATTTTTACGTGGAAAACCCAATAAGGGAAAAACCACAGTGAGTGTTAGCTCACAATATAATATGTAATAACAATACCAAAAATTAGAGGCTCACTGTTTGAGGGCTTACTACCCAGAATGCTCATTGCAAAAGAAGAGGCTCACTGCCAATGGGGAGGCTCACTACTAGTGGGTGGCTCACTGCCAGAGTTGGTGAACTGAGATAGTAGCATCTACACTATGTTAGAGTTCACTTCCATTGAAGCACAATAAATTTCCTTAGCTCTGCTCTACTTTTCACTTTGGACTTATCTACGCATCTTTGCTCATCCTATATTTTTTTCACAACTTCATTACATGCATTTATACAATTCATCAACCTTGGAATGTACATCAAGGTCGGCATTACAATCATCAACCATTGGAACAATCTCCAAGGTCAGCGTACATACAAATATTAGAATAGGTCTAGACCTAAATAGATTTGCGGAGGAGAAGAATGAATGCGGATCACATCACTCCTTAGCTGGGACTCAAATGCAATCTCCCAAGAAACAACATGTTTCCATAATCTTCAAGGCATAACCGCAAGTAGTGAAAACAACCAAGTCGAATAAAACTGGTGTTAACACTAAGACCTTTAGGAACATGCTTCATACACGATCTGGATCATACTTTGCAGACCAATCCAAAGGTAGGAACATGATCTAGAGACATCAACAAGCACATTATAACCGCCAATAACTTCTGTACAACCCCCAAACATTTTATCCAAAAGATTATTCAAATCAAAGCACTTAAACATTACTGTCGGCCACTATCATAAAGGAAAGATTGCTGGCGGATCACCAAATCATGAACCATTTGAACTAAAGGTACATAACATCATTACAAACTTAATTCCAGAACCGCATACTATAAAACTTAAATGTGGAGAAATGCAGAGCAGAATACATTCTCCCTGTCACCATTTAACACTCAGAAAAATAGTTTTTACTCTGGTGAACAAAACTCACTCAAATCTTCATACAGGAGGCTCAAACTTGAAACATAGCATCTACAGACATAACTTCCAAACCGCAGACAAAGATATTCAATCTACAAGATATGTGGAGCAAAACACTCCACTATTCTGGTAGATAAAACAATTTTGTACTTGTACTAATTCCTCAAATATGTGTTCAGACTTATTTAAATAACTTCCTTAGATGCTAACCTTAGGTATTGACATCAATGACAACACTTACTACTCATACTTGCAACAATCTCCCCCTTTGTCATTGATGGCAATACATGATGTGAAAACCCATCAAGACATAGAATCTTTCTTTCTATCTTTGCTCCCCCTTACTTGATGCTTTCTCTGACTGCAGCTTTCTTCTTAGGTTTTTCACATGAACTTCTCTTCCCCTTTGACATCAATGGCAAAGGGTACCAGACCTTTTCATTCTCTTTACTACACAACTCCCCCTGTTATCAACACTGCAACACTTACTGCTCTTAATCAGAAACTCATATCAGCAACAACTACTAGCTCCCATTAAGAGGTAGCCTACAAACCATCAATCCATATCAAAAGAATGAGACTTTGAGCACCACTGAACTGATGCATTTCTCATGCATCTTAGTTTAGAGCAGGAGGGGTAATAACCCCTAACTTTTCCCTAAGATACCCAAAAGCATCCTTAGGCAGAGGCTTTGTGAAAATATCTACAATTTGATCCTTGGTAAACACATATTCCATCTTTACTTCATTCTATGTTACCTTTTCTCTCATAAAGTGATACCTTATTGATATATGCTTTGTTCTTGAGTACATCAATGGATTTTTTGAAATGTTTATGGCAATTGTGTTGTCACAAAAGATTGAAATGGGTTCTTCATACACAACTCTTACATCCTTCAATGTTTTCTTCATCCAAATCACTTGAGTGCAACAACATGCTACAGCAATATATTCTACTTCTACAGTAGACGAAGAAATTGATTCTTGCTTCTTGCTCAGCTATGAAACCAATCTATTACCCAAGAGGAAAGCACCTCCACTTATACGTTTTCTATCATCAGCGTCTCTAGCCCAATATGCATCTGTATAAGCACTAAGAGTGAAATCAATATCTTTGGGGTACCACAATCCATAGTCTGAAGTGCCTTTTAAATACCTCATGATCCTCTTGACTGCCATCACATGTGACTCTTTGGGATCTTCTTGAAACCTTGCCACAAGACAGACTGCATGCATTATGTCAAGTCTAGTATGGGTTAGATAAGGTAGTCCTCCAATCATAGACCTATATTTTTTCTAATCAGTCTTAGGTGATTTATCATTCTTGCTCAACTTGCAACTAGTTACCATAGGAGTACATACTAGCTTAGAATCCTCCATGCCAAACTTCTTCAACAATTCTTTCACATACTTTGACTGAGAAATGAAAATTCATTTTTCTAATTGAGTAATTTGTAGTCCTAGAAAGGAATTCATTTCACCAAACATAGACATCTCAAACTCCTTCTGCATTTCCTCTACAAATTTCTTACACATACCTTCATTGCCTCCAAAGATAATATCATCAACAAAGACTACAATAATCAAAATTTGATCATCATTGATTTTAAAATAGAGATTACTATCTGCAATACCTTTACTGAACCCTAATTGCATCAAATACTTGTCCAACCTTGCATACCAGGCTCTAGGAGCTTGCTTGAGTCCATATAAGGCTTTCTTCAATCTGCACACCATGTCACCTTGGTCTGATAACTAGAATCCTTCTGGTTGTTCAATGTAAACTTCCTCTTCTAGCTCTCCATTCAAGAAAGTAGACTTCACATCCATCTGGTACACCTTGAAATCTTTGTGTGTTGCAAAATCCAAAAACATTCTTATAGCTTCAATCCTTGCCATAGAAGCAAAACTCTCCTCAAAATCTATACCTTCAACCTGAGAATATCCTTTGCATACCAATCTTGCTTTGTTTCTTACCACTTCTCCACTTTCATTCATCTTGTTTCTAAAAACCCATTTAGTTCCAATCACATTCTTATTAGCAGGTCTAGGAACCAATTCTTAAGTTTGATTCTTTTCTCTCTGCATCAGCTCTTCTTCCATAGCTTTTACCCAACTTTCATCCTTGTAGGCTTCACTTACACTTTTAGGTTCAATCTGTGAAAGTAAACAGTAGTTCACAATTTCTCTGCAGCACTTTTCCTTGTCAATACTGCTTTTCTTTTATCACCAATAATCTGATCTTCAGAATGATTAATCCTTACATACCTGGGAGTCTTAACAACACTTTCTGGAGCCTTATCTTCTTCAACTTGACTATCCTTTTGTTCCATCTTTTCTTTATTGATTGTAATAGCAGGTTCATTTGTTTCATAGCCACTCAGATCTGATGTTGTTTCCATGTCTTCATCAACCTTCAGATTAGCACTCTCAATAATCTTTCTCAATCTCTTATTGTAGCATCGGTAGGCCTTACTCTTAGTGGAGTACCCAAGGAAAATTCCTTCATCACATCTAGCTTCAAACTTGTCTAGCTCTTCTTCTCTTCTAATATAATATTTGCTTCCAAAAACTTTGAAATATTTCACTATAGGAACTCTTCCATACCACAATTCATGAAAGGAAGCAAGGTGTGCGAAAAACGCTTCCTACACTAATATAATGAGGAGAGTGCTATGCAAATTCAAAACTATCCTAACTATTACAGCAATGTTAAACCATTAACATGAGATATTGCAGCAAAACATAAGAGCCATAAAGAAGTTAGAAGAAGAGAGACAGAGATTTACGGTGGGGAAAACCCTTATCGGGTGAAAAACCCCACACTCAGAAACCTGCACAATGTATTAACAAATCTGAAAGAATGTTTACAATACACTTGCAATGCAAGATTCAATGGTCTTCGACACTCGTGTCTGGAGTCAATCTGGCAGCATAACAGTACATGTAAACCTGTGATACAAACTCCATCTCCAAACACCTGTATATATAGAGAAGTAGTACAATGGAGGTAGCTTCTAGAGCAAGTCACACAAGGAACTCATCCAAATCCATGTGGCCCAATTTCCAAGGCCATAAAACATGCGTATGACACTTGCAAGTGATTTTCTTTCATCCCTTACAACCCCCCAACTTGGGCACCCCAAATTTACCCAATTAAGGTATGACAAATGCTCTTACAATGTCATACAATCCGTCATATATGACAACTCTTACAGTTGTAAGAGAATATGTCATAACTGTCTATTAATAGCAGATTCATTACAACCTTGTCATAGTCAAACTTGGGTGCCTACTTCCCCATGCAAGATTCTTTCAGACACTTGTCTTCACCTATCATATAATCTTCCATTTCTGGCCCTGACATGTCATAGATTCTGTCATAGGAATCTGTCATAACTCTTACGCATCATAAACCTCTTACAACACCCAAAAGATGCTGACACATGGAAAAACTCTTCTACCATAAGGTGGAACACCTATCTCCTCATATAAGGACAAAAAATACATGTGGTCACCTTCCATGTAGGATGACACATCACCATGCCAACTCCCACAAAGTGACGAAATAGGATTTGCATCCAAAATACAATAATAGGCAAAAAATAAATACAATTAAATAATAAATGCTAGAAACTTGCAAAGGTTGAGACACCTTAATTCCCAACATTCTCCCACTTTTCGAACACCTTTCAAAAGCCAATGGAAATAACAGGGTTTAACTACTATAGGCCGAGAGGCCCCTAGACTCCGAACACCATCTGAACTTCTCTGTGCTCATTGGTTTTGTCAATGCATCTGCAACATTCTTTAAAGTATCTACCTTCTCCAAATTTACCTTTACATCCTCAACCATATCCCTCACGAAGTGAAACTAAACATCAATGTGCTTGGTTCTAGCATGGAAAGTTGGATTCTTTGCAAGGCAAATTGTACTCTGACTGTCACAACTGATCGTGATCTGACCTGCATCAACACTAATATCGGAACACAATCTCTTAATCCAAATGGCTTCCTTACAAGCATGAGTTGCTGCCATATACTCAGCTTCTGTCGTGGACAAAGCAACAACAGGTTGTCGCTTACTCATCCAACTAATAGCACAACCAAACAGTGTAAACACATAAGCATTGGTGGATCTCCTGTTGTCAATGTCACCTGCCCAATCTGAATCCACAAATCCATGAATATCAACAGAATGCAGAGGTTCTGAAATAAAAATGGAATACTTGAAAGTACCCCTCAAATAACTGAACACTCGCTTAACTGCATCCCAATGAACTTATCCAGGATTAGCCATAAATCGACTAAGGACTCCCACTGCTTGGGCAATGTCTGGTCTTGTGCAAACCATAGCATACATCAAACTGCCAACAACACTAGCATAAGGTACTCTACTCATGTCCTCCACCTCACTAGGAGATTTTGGACAATCCTCAATAGACAACTTTGTCCCCAAGGAAACGGGAACACACAATGGTCTACAATCTCCCATGCTGAATCTGTCCAACACGGTCTTAACATACTTACTCTGACTTAACCAAAGTTTTATGTTGGTTCTATCTCTTCAGATTTCCATTCCTAGAGTGTACCTGGCTACCCCTAAATCTTTCATTTCAAATTGAGCTGACAACTGAGATTTAAAATCAAAAATCATATTCTTACCCTTCCCAATGAGCAACACATCATCAACATACAGTGCAACAATGAGAATACAATGACCATCAAACTTATAATAAACACAGTGATCTGATTTCAATCTCACAAATCTAATTGACAACACAAAGGCATCAAACTTCAAGTACCATCTCCTAGGGGATTGCTTCAAACCATACAAAGACTTCTTAAGTTTGCAAACCAAATTTTATTTACCTTTTACCATGTAATGCTCTGGCTGTGACATGAAGATTTCCTCCTCCGAGTCATCGTGAAGGAAAGTTGTCTTCACATCCATCTGTTCTACCTCCAAGTCATAAGCTGCTGCAAGAGACAACAGGAATCGAATGGATGTCATCTTTGCAATGGGAGAAAAGATCTCACCATAATCTATACCCTCCACTTGTGAATACCCCTTCGCAACCAATATGGCCTTATACTTCTCAATACTGCCATCTGCACCAATCTTCTTCTTGAACACCCATTTGCATCTAACGGGTTTCCATCCAGGAGGTAAAGGCACCAAGTCCCAAGTTTGATTCTTTTCCAAAGAAGCCATTTTTTCCTCCATGGCCTCCTTCCAGGAACCTGCATCCTTCATATGAAAAGCCTCTGATACAGTTCTAGGTTCATCACTGTTAGTGAGCAAAGCATAAGCACAACTAGAATCAAGCAATGTAAAACCAAACCTTTCAGGTTGCTTCCTTATCTGTGTAGACCTCCTCAAGAGCTGAGGTTGAGGTTCATCTTCTTCTTCTTCTGAGCTTTTAGAGCTACTAGAGCTCTCCTCATCATCAGGTCCAACATTGTCTTTTTGTTCAGTCTTCTCAAGGGTGAGAGGGAACTGAACAACATCCTCTTTCTTTTCTTTTTCTTCTAGCTACAAAACAGTGGTAGAAGGTGTAAGCTCTCTGAAGATGACACTTCTGCTATACAACACTTTTTCAGCCATAGGATCCCAAAGCTTGTATCCTTTCACACCAACACCATAGCCGATGAAGATACACTTAACAGCTTTGTTCTCCAACTTTGACCGCTTCTCCCTAGGCACATGTGCATATGCCTCACAACCAAAAACATGAAGATGCCTTACTGAAGGCTTTCTACCAAACCACACCTCCATGGGTGTCTTTCCAAAAAGAGTTGATGTAGGAGATCTATTTACCAGATAGCAAGCAGTGGCAACAGCTTCAGCCCAAAACTTTTGTTCTAGACCAGCTCCACTAAGCATACTCCTAGCCTTCTCCATCAGTGTCCTGTTCATCCTCTCTATAACTCCATTTTGCTGCGGTGTGTATGGAGTTGTCTTATGTCTTTCAATCCCAAGTTCCTTGCAATACTTATCGAATTCCGTAGAACAGAACTCACCACCATTGTCAATTCTCAAACATTTAATCTTTTTACTAGTCTGATTTTCAGCAAAGGCTTTAAACTCCTTAAGCTTTCTATAGACTTCATATTTGCTTCTGAGAAAATAAATCCATGTCCTTCTATTGTAATCATCTATAAAAGATGCAAAGTATACAGATTGTGATAACAAAGGAACATTAACAGGACCAAACATATCAGAATGAATGAGGTCCAACACACCAGAAGACTTATGAGAACTCGAGTAAAACTGAAGACGGTTTTGTTTTCCATAAATGCAATATTCGCAAAAGTCAAAATCAAGATTACAATCATCTAACCCCTCAATGAGGTTCTTATTTTTTAGGGTACGCAGACCCTTCTCACCAATGTGGCCAAATCTCTTATGCCATAACATTGTCTTTTCTGCAGAAAGTTTAACTTCTAATGCATGATTACAACCATCAGGACTAGAAACAATAGATTTCTTCACTGCTCATTCAGATGGTGGGGATGAAGTGACTGCTGCCTTCTTCCTTGAGTCAGAAGAACTATAGCATTGTGAAATGCATGCTTCCAGCTGAAACAAAGTACCTCTCCAAGTACCCTTAGCAAGCACCATAGATCCTCTAGTCATCTTGCATCCTTCTTTCCAAAAGACAACCTGTATACCTGTATCATTCAAGATACTTACAAAAAGTAGGTTCTGTGCTAAGCCTGGGATGTGCAGAACCCCAAAGATCCCCTTCACTCGACCATCAGGGAATCGGATAAAGACTCTTCCATGACCAACGATCTTCAAATGAGAGTTGTCACCCAGATACACCTTTCCACCATCGAACTCCTCATACTTAGTGAACCAATCTCAATGTGAGGTCATGTGGAATGATGCACTAGATTTGATTAGCCACACATCATCAGATGCATGGGTTGCCAGGGCTGCGATGAAGGCATCACTGTCATCTTGTGATTTGTCAAAATCTGAATCAGGAGCTTTCTTCTTTTTCTTCTTCTCCTCTTTGCATTCCTTTCAGAAATGCCAGGGCTTTCCACGGTTCCAACAAAGAGCCTTGGACTTTACAAAAGATTTGGATCTCCCACAGGATTTGGATCTACCCTTCTCAGCTTTCTTGTCCTTCTTCTTCCCTTTCTCCTTGGGTCTTCCACGAACTGCAAGGGCTTCTTTAGCTGCCTCAGAAGACTTTCTCTGCATCTCTTTAGATAACAGCGAAGAAACCACCTCTTCCATTTTGAATGTGGATGTGGTGCTTCTGATTTCCATGACAAGATGATCCCATGAGTCTGGCAGAGAACAAAGTAGGGTCATACACCGATCCTCCTCCTCCATCTTTACACCGATAGATGTCAATTGTGCAACCAGCATGTTAAAGGCATTCATATGTTCAGCCACGGATCCTCCGTCCTCCATTCGAAGAGAATACAACTTCTTTCTCAGGAAAAGTTTATTGACAATGGGTTTGGCTTGATACACATCCCCCAACTTCTTCCAAAGGAGTTTTGCAGTGGTCTCTTCATGGACATTTAACAACATAGAATCGGCAAGACTAAGTCTTATGAGACCCTTAGCCTTCTGATCCTTTTGATCCCAGTCAGCTTGTGACATTGCAGCTGGTTTAGTTCTGTTCACACTTTCCCAAAGGTCTCGGTCAACTAATAAGTCTTCCATCTTGAGCTTCCATAGCTCAAAATTACTGTCGTTGAACTTCTCTACTTCAAACCTTCCTGATGTGCCTGCCATCTCCTTGCTACAATAAGATACAGAATGCTCTGCACAGACTCCCACTGAACCTAAGATTAGCTCAAAAAACCCCTACCCAACAACTAGGACCAAAGGTGATCAAGCTCTGATACTAACTGAAAGGAAGCAAGGTGTGCAGAAAACGCTTCCTACACTAATCTAATGAGGAGAGGGCTATGCAAATTCAAAACTATCCTAACTATTACAGCAATGTTAAACCATTAACATGAGATATTACAGCAAAACACAAGAGCCAGAAAGAAGACAGAAGAAGAGAGACAAAGATTTACGGTGGGGAAAACCCTTATCAGGTGAAAAACCCCACACTCAGAAACCTGCACAATGTATTAACAAATCTGAAAGAATGTTTACAATACACTTGCAATGCAAGCTTCAATGGTCTTCGACACGTGTCTGGAGTCAATCTGGCAGTATAACAGTACCTATAAACCTATGATACAAACTCCATCTCCAAACACCTGTATTTATAGAGAAGTAGTACAATGGAGGTAGCTTCTATAGCAAGTCACACAAGGAACTCGTCCAAATCCATGTGGCCCAATTTCCAAGGCCATAAAACATGCGTATGACACTTGTAAGTGATTCTCTTTCATCCCTTACAACTCCCCAACTTGGGCACCCCAAATTTACCCAATTAAGGTATGATAGATGCTCTTACAATGTCATAAAATCCGTCATATATGACAACTCTTACAGTTGTAAGAGAATCTGTCATAACTATCTATTAATAGTAGATTCTCTTACAACCTTGTCATAGTCAAACTTGGGTGCCTGCTTCCCCATGCAAGATGCTTTCAAACACTTGTATTCACCTATCATATAATCTTCCATTTCTGGCCCTGACATGTCATAGATTCTGTCATAGGAATCTGTCATAACTTTTACGTGTCATAAACCTCTTACAACACCCGAAAGATGCCGACACATGGCAAAACTCTTCTACCACAAGGTGGAACACCTATCTCCTCATATGAGGACAAAAAATACATGTGGTCACCTTCCATGTAGGATGACACATCACCATGCCAACTCCCACAAAGTGACGAAATAGGATTTGCATCCAAAATACAATAATAGGCAAAAAATAAATACAATTAACTAATAAATGCTAGAAACGTGCAAAGGTTGAGACACCTTAATTCCCAACAATTCTTAAGAATTTTTAGTACCATTACCTTTGACATGAATCTTGTTCTAAATGTAGATAGTAGTATGTATAGCTTCTCTCCAATACACTTCTGGTAGGTTTACCTCTAACATCATTGACCTAGCAGCCTCTTGAACTGTCTTGTTCTTTCTTTTAATAACTCCACTCTACCAAGGAGTCCTAGGTGCAGACAACTGTCTCTTTATCCCATGTTCTTCACAGAAAATGTTGAATTCATTTGATGTAAACTCACCTCATCTATCAGACCTTAAGCATTTGATTCTCAACTCTAATTTGTTCTCAACCATCTCCTTGAAAGCTGAACCTATCTAGGGCTTCTGCTTTATCTTCTAGAAAAGTGACCCAATTCATTCTAGAGTAATAAAAAATAAGCAACATAAAGTACTTATCTCCTTGAAAACTTCTTGTTCTTGTAGGACCACACAAATCTGTATGCACCATCTCAAGTAATCCAGCAAAGAACTGTTCTTTACTCTTGAAACTTGTCCTTGTCTATTTCGCCAATTGACATTCCTTACTTAGGCAAATCTCTCCCAACTTGTACTGAACTTATCTTCACCAAGTTGTCAAAATTGATATGACAAATCCTTCTATGCCACAACCAACTTTCTTCTATCTGATCCATCAAACAACAGTCATTAGCTCCTCTCAAATGATAAATATTACCTCTAGTCTTCTTACTAGTTGCAAGCACTGTTCCAGAGCTTTCCATGATCTTACATCCATTATCCTTAAAACTTAGATCATACCCTATTTCACACGTCTGCCCAACACTTAAAATATTATGCTTTAAACCCTTCACATATAGAACATCATCTGTGTTATTCTTACCATCAAAAGAAATAGATCCTCTTCCACAAATCTTACCAATTGCATTATCCCCAAACCTAAGCAATCATCCATCATACTTTTCCAAACTTACAAATTTATTTTTATCACCGGTCATGTGATGTGAACATCCACTATCAATAATCCATTCATCCTTATCTTTCTCAACCTGGATAGACAAAGCACTTTCTTCCACTGGTTTTTCTTCCTTCACACAGCTAGCAGGATTAGTAGACACAGGTTCTTCTTTAATGGTAATAAACAAGCATCCCTTTGCACTAGTATATTATCATCAGACTCATCATCTATTACACCATCATCATCAAGATCTCTAACATAATAGAATTTCTTGACAATTCTAGGTCTACTTTCAAATTTCTTCTTACCTCTTTCAGTTCTCTCCAGACATCTGGAGGCATAGTGACTAGTCTTACCACAAGAAAAACATTTGAATGGTAATTTACCTTTGAACTTATCGGTACCTCTTTACATTCTATCCACAAAGATGGCTTCAACTTCATCAAGGTTGTCATCTGATTTTACTACATACTTCTGAGCTCTTGAAGTCTTTTCTGGAGTGCTAGCTTTGAAAGTAATCTCAGTCTTCGGCAGGGCATCACCGAACTCTCTCATCTCAAAAGTTGTAAGCTTCCTGAGCAACTGATCTTTTGTAATCTTGTTCACACTCATAAATTCTTCAATTGCTAACACCTTGTGGCTATAGGATTTAGGCAATGACCTGAGAATCTTTAGTACAACTTCATCCTCATTAATAGTTCCTCCAATACCTTTGATTCCATTAACAATTTCATCAACTTTTTGCATGTAGATTGTTATGTTCTCATCTTCACTCATCTTAAGGGCTTCATACCTCACCTTCAGATTTTGTAATCTTGCACTCTTTACAGAATCATCTCCTTCATACAAATTTTTCAACTTATCCCAGATCTCATGAGTAGTTTTTGGATCCATAACTTTCACTAACTTAGTATTAGATTGTAAAGTTGGAAAATGTCCCCTTGGGGACTTTTCCCTTATAAGGTTTAACTCTTGAGTCTCTTGTTCTAAGGTGATTCAAGGCTTTCATTGTGTTGCAAGAGCAGATTTGTGTTGTCTATGTGTTTTTGTTTGCAAATTTGAGCATTCATCTCCTCATGGCACGAAGAGCTTCTTCCTTCCATGAGATCTTCACTAAAAGGTGACATTCATTTACTTCTGTAAGCATTTATCATTTGGATTTTGCCTCTGCATCCCAAGGCACGCACTCTCTATCTGATAATGGTGTTCGGAAGGCTTGAATGTCTCTCCGGGGCTTGACTGAGGCAAGCCCCTAAACACCAGAACCCCCTCCCAAAGTTTTCATGATTGCAGGTTACAGGTGTCATATCTGGAGAAAGTGAAGTTGCAGGAGGGTACAACAAAGTGTCAGAATTGCAGATCAGAGAAAGAAACATCTCCCTGGACTAGGGTACCCACTCATTAGTCCTTAAAGTTTCATGATGGAAAAACATTCGGTGCAGTAGGAATAGGTTGCAGATCTTGTTTGCAGATCCGGACAAAAGGTAGGGCACTGGACTTGGGTGCCCATCTTTAGTCCATGACTTTTCCACCTTAGAACCCCAAAAATAGATGCATAGCTATTTGTCATTTACCTCTTTCTATAGCAGCATTTTTTGTTATTTGTCTGTTTGTTGTCGTATTTGCATAATTAGGGTTTTAAGGTATAATTGAGAATAAGAGAAGATAATTGTCAATCAAATCATAAAAATCCAAGTTTCCCTACATCTCACAGTGACCTTGGGTAGGATATTACATTGCAACTAGACCCTAGGTCCTTGAATGAAAGGGTGAAAGGAGGATATACACCACAAACTATTGAAAACCAACTATCCAAAATTTTACCCTTTACATTTTGGTGAACCCGTGTTATTGGACTTATTTGCACCTTTCTGAGTGTTTTGCTTGAGATTTATAGTAATTTCATTCATTCATATAGTCATTCATCTTATTGCATTGGAAAACTTACAAAAAAATTGAAAAATTGGAAAATTTGGAAAAATTGAAAAAATTGAAAAAAATTGCATGCTAGGGTTTTGCATGTTGCATTAATTAATTTGAATTTCATCAAATTTCTAATTTTTTCATTAGATCTGATTTAAATTACATCAAATTACAAAAATTCATTATTTTACATTACATTTTCATCATAAAATTGCTAGGGTTTTGATGAAAATTGTGAATTTTGCATTTAACCTAGTAATTCCAAAATCTAAGGTTTGTAGGTCAAATCTTGTTTCAGATTTTTCTACTGATTTTAGAGGCTCATTAAAATTTTCATTTGGATTTAGTCTTGCATTTTAGAAAAAAATTGCATTTAAATTTCAAAAATTTGCATTTTTTTGCATAGAAAAATTCAACAAAAACTAGCATTTTCATTGATTTTTCATTAGATTTGCACTTGCATTTTGTATGTTAGAGCATGGAAATAATTTTTAGATCTGATAGAATGTAATTTTTATGTTACATCAGCTTGCAAAACATTCATATAGCATTTTATATCAAGATCTCAAACCTAGGGCTTGAAAAACATTGATTTTCACTAGATTTGGCCTTATTGACTCTCTAAACTTGAACTATAGGCATGTTGTAAAGAATATTTCTGCTCTAATTATCTAATATCAGGGGTATTATCTTCTTCCCCCCCTAAAAATCTTTACAACACCTTGTTATTGGCCTCTTGTATTGAAAATTTGGTGAAAATTTGCCTATTTTTACTATTTTTGCCCTAGGGTTTGGCCTAGTTTGCACCTTAAGCGTGTTGTAACAGATTTTATTCTTGTAGCTGACTGATATAACTGATATTATTTTATGTACATCCTTAAATTATTTACAACACCCCTTTTTCTATGTCTGGGAATTGAAAAACTGTGAAAAATTGCCTATTTTTGCTATATTTTCACTAGGGTTTGACATTGGGTGACACTACAAGTGTGTTGTGATGGATATTTTGGCATTAGGTTGATGTTATAACTGATATAATTTTCTTTTCATCATAATTTTCCTCACAACACCCTTTTTCATGCTCTTTTGCATTAAGATTTGGTGAAAAAATTGCATATTTTAGCATATTTTCACTAGGTTTTAACCTGTCGTCATCTTAGACTTGCATGAGTCTAATAACTCACTTTCCTAAGAGAAATATTCCTTTAAGAAGAATCATAAGACACATGGGATCTAGTTCTCTTTTAAAAGTAGGTACATTGAACACCTTCTTTACAAAAGGAGACTCAAATGTTATAAGATATTACACCTATCACAAATACAATGGAAGAGCAAACTTTTCATGATGTTGATGATACCACTCAGGTGACAAGATATGTATCTGATGAGCAAATAGAAAAATTGGATAAAGAGCTAGCCCAATTTCAATTATTTATGGAAAATGAGAGAATAGTTGAAGAAGTTGTTCCTACAATTCATAACATAAGAGAATTGATAAAAGAGGGACAAGATGGTGTTAATGCAATTCGTGGTCTAGCACATATTGTACAATCCAACATTATGCCAGTGACTGAATGTACACAAGTGATAAATAACACTTTATCACCATCTCATACTCATGTATTGGTACCTATACCAACTACCGGAATATCTACCTTTACATCAATGATCTTAATGATTGAAGTGAACGCTTGTAGTAATGCTACCACTGGTATTGGAGTATCTAATGGCACTAATTACAAAGCTGTGGGATTTAATTATTAGAATTTGGTTCCTAAGGGGACCTCTTCTATGAATAATTTCTCTCAACGACCTCGTCATCCCACTTATTCTCAACCTCCCATCACATATAGTTATTCTCAACCACCTACCACCTACCATTATGTCCAACCACCGTTGACCTATTCACAGCCACCGCCTATCATGTCTCAAGCTCAATCACCTCCTCACTTTGGTTCCAATTCCTCACAACAAACTACATCTCCCAATGATGCCATCCTAAACCAACTTTTGCAGGGCATGACTACTTTACAACAAAAGGTAACAAACTTGACAAATTCTTTGCAACCTAATATACCAACATATCATGCCCACAATCCCCTTTCCTATGCAATCCTAAGAACCCCTATGCTTGAGAGGTTTGAGACTCCTCGCTTTGAAAAATATGGTGGAAAAGGTAATCCTAATACTCATGTGGCAGCATTCACAACTATGTGTAGTGATTTCTATTTTGAAGAGGACTTGTTGGCAAAATGTTTCTCACGATCTCTCAAAGATAGTGCTTTAGAATGGTTTTTCTCTTTGCCTCCGAATTCAATACACTCCTTTTCACAATTGATTGATTAATTTTTACAACATTTTCAAGCAAACATTGGACCTCAAGTCTCTTTGATTATTTAGTTCATTGCAAGCAAGGTCTGAAAGAGAAGTTAACTGAATTCATTAGTTAGTATCAAGCTTTATATATGCAAATTTAGTATCAGATGAAAGATGAGGATGTTAAGAAGGTGTTTATTACAAATCTACAACCTAACATCCATGATAAGATCCTCTTGATGAAGTATAACTCCTTTCAACATTTATGCACCACCCTTCATGATTACCAACTTTCGTCTAGTCAATATGAAAACCAAAACTCATCAACTCAAGTTAGTCAATCCATGGCATCACAAAACAACTTTAAGAGGAATAATAATAATATGAGTTTCATCAAGATTAATGGATCGAACATGAACAACTTTTCTAATGTGTCTACTATCACAAATCCAAAGAAAGCATCATATCAACCAAGAAAGTTTACTCTGATATCTGAGTCTTATCATTCTATCATGAATCAAGTTGTGAGTAATAACATCCTGAAGCTTCCCCCTGATTAAGCATGTCGATCCTAGTAAAGCACAAGGACCTTACTTTGATGCTAATGCCTTTTGTCATTTTCATCAGACACAAGGACATGATACTGAACAATATATGCATCTTAAACATGAAATACAAGACCTCATTGATTCGAATATCATACAGGTATCAGGTGTGAATGATAACGAAAATAAGTCAGTTGCTCTGCCGAATCAAAATTTACAAATCTTCACTAATCTTTTTCCTAAACATACTAATAACAATATGGTGGAACAAGGTTTAGTAAAAGTAGAGGATGATGATTATTTAGACTGTGATAATATTGTGGGTATGATTGAAGTGGATAAAGAAAAGTTGGATAACCCACCTCGTCCATGAACAAATGGAATTTATGCTGAGGTTCCTCCTCCGTTATCCTCATATGGATTGGGAGATAACCAAAATTCATCAGAAAAATAAGTAGAACAACTGATACAGACAAGTGAGAAGGTACAGGATAATTCCTATTACTGTGTTAGAAAGATTCAACAATGAAAACTTGCTAAAAATTAGAAAAGAGTAAGACAACTATCAACAGTTGGAAATAATAGTGGTTCTCCCCCTCATAAGCAACAAAAAGTCTCACTTCAACAAGCAATTACAAAACAAGCATCATATAATAATAAACAAGACTTTCATAAGAACCACTCAAACTTTGCATTAAACATGATTGAGTACCTCTCCAACAGGTTTGCAAATTCAAAAATCTGATACAACGATCATACAGGTAAGTATCTCTAACCCTTTATAACTCTCATGATGTGCTTCCCCTGTGATGTGTTATGTGTTGTTTAGGCCTCCTGGGATGACCCCTGATTCTCTTGTAAGGTATAGGATACCAAGAGACTGCCTCTGTTGTGACCTTCTATTTATATCATCATTCTTCTATATCACCTCTCTGTTATTTCATTGTTGTGTGTTGTGTCTTACGGACATAATGTTGCAGTTGGTGACCTGGAGGCGCCCTCCTACATGATTGTCCCTAAGACACTTGTTTCTCCTCTCTTATTTATTTTTCCCCTTCCTCTAGTGTTTCTATCTAGTGGGCAGATGACGAAAAATATTTATATTGATGCAGACCTAGCGTCCCTTTCGTGAGAAATCAAAAATTGGAGTTAGTTCCTAATATGACTATGGGGTTGTATATCTTATCCAACGCTTGGCTAGTGGAAGAACTCATGCTTTCCGTGTAGTGATTTTGATGATGTTTTTTATCTCATTTACAAATCATAAAAATATTGATGCTCTGTGCACTTTGTTTGTCTTTGAATCTAACATTGGTGGTACTCGATTTGGAGATCTTTGTGATATAGCCCCATGGTTATCCTCAAACTCTAAATTTGTAGTATAACCTTGGCTCTTTGTGTGGTTAATCATATGCATTGATGTTGTTGTTTATCATGATTATAAAGACACTAACATATTTCTTGCAGGGATGTGTTTGTGGGAACATTTGGCGATCATAAAATACATGTCACCTCCGAGGAGCATGGGCTTTGCAAAAGTCTGTGTTCCCTTGTGTGTTTTCTTCCTACCTTAATGTGCTTGATATCGATACCTAATATCAACCACCTTAAGGTAGCGGCATATGTAAGGTAAGTTGTCTGTTATAGATGTTAGCAATGTGATTGTCCTCAGGTGTAGTTTAAAGACTTGTGCGATGAGTACATCTGCACTCTGAGTTTATTTGTAATCAATCAATCAATCATTTAAGCCCTCTGTGGAGGCGGCATATCAAGCATATCTTTTTCTCTTAAGCCCTCTATGGAGGTGGGGATGGTGTATTTCTCAGAGCAGATTGCATCATCCTGTCATTTTCAAAAGTCCTCTGCAGAGGCGGGGAGCGGTTCTGTGACTAACTCAACCCTTAAGCGTGTCTTTGGCAATTTTTGTGGTGAAGCCCAATCATCAGTGTGTACCTCTAATGTGCCTAAGATGGTGATGAATGTAGAAATAGGAACACTACATCTCTTGTCTGTTATGTTTTCTTTGTGTCTTCAAAGTGTGTGTTTTGGCGTGCTTACTTTGTTTGGTGTGTCTATTGCCCCATATGCAGTCTAAAGACTTGTGCGATGAGTACATCCTGCATTATGGGAGGTTTTATGTGTCTTGTGTGTGTGTTGCCCCATATGCAGTTTAAAGACCTGTGCGATGAGTACATCCTACATTATGGGAGGTTTGTTTATTTTCCTGTACTTGCATCTACATTTCATATATATGAGAAAAAGAAAAGAAATCATTCCTATCTTCTATGCATTAATGTGTCTTCTATGCATTCAATGTATTCTCTGTGTTTTGTGTGATTGTAACTGTCTTCTCCATGTTTTGTGTGCCTGTCATTGTCTTCAATGTGTCTGACATGTCTTCTTCGTGCTTGGCGTGTTTGTTGTGTTTGTTGACCATACTTTAATGCATGTATCGGCCTCGCGTTTATACATACATTAAAGTAGGGGCTAAATGTAACATCAGAAAATGTCCCCTTGGGGGATTTTCCCTCCTAAGGTTTAGCTCCCGAGTCTCTTAGCTGCATTTAGGACATCTTACATCATATTTCAACATCCCAATGAGAAAACCCCTAAGTGTCTTGGCAAATAGGACCTAGGGGGACCACTGGAGATAACCCCTGCCCAAAATAGGGGGAGGGACTTGGGCACCCGTGCCCTAGTCCTGCCCTATTTTGGGGCAGTCCCAATTTTTTGGTGTCAACTTGTGACAGTTATTTGGGTCCTATGCCGACACGATAAGTTTGAATTATGAAATTCTTGGTGGGAGTGTTTGTAGTTGCATATAAAAGCATGTTTAGGCATTCATTTGTAAACTAGATGATTACTAGTAAGCTATTGTGTTCTAAAGGTGATTCAAGGCTTTCATTGTGTTCCAAGAGCAGATTTGTGTTGTCTATGTGTTTGTGTTTGCATATTTGAGCATCCATCTCCTCATGGCATGAAGAGCTCCTTCCTTCCATGAGATCTTCACTACAAGGTGACATTCATTTGTGTTTGTAAGCATTTATCATTTGGTTTTCACCTCTGCCTCCCAAGGCATGCACTCTCTATCTGACAATGGTGTTCAGAAGGCTTGAATGTCCCTCTAGGGCTTGACTCAGGCAAGCCTCTAAACACCACAACCCCCTCCCAAAGTTTTCGTGGTTGCAAGTTACAGGTGTCAGATCTGGAGAAAGTGAAGTTGTGGGAGGGTACAACAAAGTGTCAGAATTGCAAATCAGAGAAAGAAACAACTCCCTGGACTACAGCACCCGCTCATTAGTCCTCAAAGTTTTGTGACAAAAAAACATTCAGTGCAGCAGGAATAGGTTGTAGATCTTGTTTGCAAATCCTCACAAAAAGCAGGGCACTAGACTTGGGCACCCACTCTTTAGTCCCTGACTTTTCAGCCTCAGAATCCTGAAAATAGGTGCACAGTTATTTGTCATTTTACATCTTTTTGTAGTAGCATTTTCTGTTATTCATTTGTTTGATGTCGTACTTGCATAATTAGGGTTTTAAGGTATAATTGAGCATAAGAGAAGATAAATGTCAATCAAATCATAAAAATCCAAGTTTCCCTACATCTCATAGTGACCTAGGGTATGATAGTACATTGCAACTTGACCCTAGGTCCTTGAATGAAAGAGTGAAAGGAGGATATACACCAAAACTACCAAAACCTAAACATCCAAATTTTACGCTTTACATAGAAAAGGCATTTAACAGAGCATCTCTAGCTTTTCTGAATAGCTCATACTATTTAACTTCATTGTCAGATGATGGTCCATTTTTAGGAATAGTAGTATACTTTGTATCTGCCATCTTCCAAACACTATAACCAAGACAAATGAGATGAATTTTCATTCGTAGCTTCCAGAGAGCATAATCTGTTCCATCAAACTGCGGTGACTCCTTCCTGTGTGCCATCCCAGATCTACCTTGAGTTGTTAGGCTCTTTACCAAGGAACCCTCACTCTGATACCAATTGTTGAAAAGCACAAGACAACTAAGAGGGGCGGTGAATCAGTTGTAACCAAAACTTCAAAACCATTAACACATCAACCACTTAACCACTGTTATTGTATTTTAACCATGAAAGCATGAATTCAGAAACTTAAGCACATTCACACATGAGACACCAGATTTTTTACATAGAAAACTCAATAAGGAAAAAACCACAGTGAGTGTTAGCTCACAATATAATATGTAATAACAATACCAAAAATTAGAGGCTCACTGCATGTTGGCTCACTGCCCAGAATGCTCACTGCAAAAGAAGAGCCTCACTGCCTGAGGGCTCGCTACCTAGAATGCTCATTGCAAAAGAAGAGGCTCACTACCAATGGGGAGGCTCACTACCAGTTGGAGACTCACTACTAGGTGGTGGCTCACTACCAGAGTTGGTGAACTAAGATAGTAGCATCTACACTATGCCAGAGTTTATTTTCGTTGAAGCACAATAAATTTCCTCTACTCTACTCTACTTTTCACTTCAGACTTATCTACGCATCTTCACTCATCCTATATCTTTTTCATGACTTCATTACATGCATTTATACAATTCATCAACCTTGGAATGTACATCAAGGTTGGCATTACAATCATCAACCATTGGAACAATTTCCAAGGTCAGCATACATACAAATATTAGAATAGGTCTGGACCTAAACAAATTTGTGGAGGAGAAGAATGAATGTGGATCACATCACTCCTTAGCTAGGACTCAAATGCAATCTCCCACACAACAAAATGCTTCCATAATCTTCAAGGCATAATCGCAAGTAGTGAAAACATCCAAGTCAGCTAAAACTGGTGTTAACACCAAGAGCTTTAGAAACCCATTTCATGTACGATCTGGATTATACTTTGCAGAACAATCTAAAGGTAGGAACATGATCTAGAGACATCCACAAGCACATTATAATCACTAATAACTTATGCACAACCCCCAAACATTTTATCTAGAAGATTCTTCAAACTGGAGCACTTAAACATTATTGTCGGCCATTGTCATAAAGGAAAGATTGCTTGCAGAGCACCAAATCATGAACCATTTGAACTAAAGGCACACAACATCATTACAAACTTAATTCCAAAACTGCAAACTGTAAAACTTAAATACAGAGAAATGCAGAGCAAAATACATTCTCCCTGTCACCATTTAACACTCAGAAAAAATAGTTTTTACTCTGGTGAACAAAACTCACTCAAATCTTTATACTGGAGGCTCAAACTTGAAACATAGCAACTACAGACATCCCTTAACATAACTTCCAAACCGCAAACAAAGATATTCAATCTACAAGATATGCGAAGAAAAACACTGCACTATTCTAGTAGATAAAACAATTATGCACTTGTACTAATTCCTCAAATACTTGTTCAAACTTATTCAAATAACTTCCTTAGATGTTGACCTTAGGTCTTGACATCAATGACAACACTTATTGCTCATACTTGCAACATAACAAACATCTTTTATAATCATTGATAAAGTTAATGATAAGTCATTTGAGGAGGCTGAGAGCCATGCTTTATATATTCATAAGTCATTTGAGCAGGCCGAGATCCAATGCATTATAGAAAGATAAGACAGCAGAACAGGCCAAGGCCATGCATGACAGAATGAAAACTCATTTATGAAAACCAATACCATCAACAGTACTAAATCCATTAAGTCTTTTGAGGCACGTGAAGTGAGAAGTATAATACTTGATTGTTTATGAAAGATGATATTATGCCTTCAGGTTTAATCTTTATGTAATAAAGAGTAATATGAATCTTTAGTATCCATGGAGAAAATACAGTTTGTTATTTGATGACTTTTTATAGGCTGCATTAAGTGCATGCCAAGCCTTGAATATCAAGGGAGTAAACCCTTGACTATTATTTAATTTCCACGTAGGAAAGAAAATGAAAACAAGCTTGATAACTCATTTATTTGAAATTATATTATGGTTATATTTTAAATGGCAATACTTTGGGAAAGAAGTATAGGGTATTGAAAAACCCCTTTTGAATTCTTTTAGACTAAAGGTCTATTTATTATTGTTAACTTAATAATACTATTGACTATGATAGGATGTATTATAGTCGATAGAAAGTTAAATAAATGTTATGGTACAAGGTAAACATAGAGACTTAGACCAGGGATGGTCTTAAAAACTGAAACCATGAACATGTAAGCTTGTAAAAGGAAAAAATGGGAATAGAGTGACCTGGAGTCACAGATTCCCTATTACATAGGAAACAAGACAATTAATGAATGCACTCCTAAATTGGAGATAAGAGTCCAAGTTAGATGGACTAATGGTGAATTGAACTTATCCTTACTATGACCTAGAGGGGTCAAATTATGAACACTGTAGGATGAGATAGCTTCTAAGTCGAGTCGAGGTGGGTGATCATTTGACTATGTTCATTGTGAAACATTTATGTATATAAATATTTGGCCAAATTAATGCCTCCTTCTCTACATGCATTAGTCAATTCACTGTGCTCTAGATGGCATAATGCTTCCAGTAGTGTCATACATAGTTAGAGTGGATCTATAGTTGTATGACCGCGAAGTATTATGAAGGACACAACACTAGATACTAAGATGGCAAACCTAATGGTTCCTTATATTTATTCCCTTCATGAAGGGTAGGGCCGCTTCCAAGAAGGAAGTTGTATGAGGGACCATCGGTCTATGGTTGGAGGAAAAGCACTCAGGTGATACTCTCCTTCCCAAGCAGAAGACAAGCTGAGACTTATGAAGATAGATGTCAAATTTCTAGATACAGTACATTCTTTTATATGACTTGATGGTCAAATATTATGTGTAACCTTATCATTGATTCTATGAGCAAAACATTGGAAATGTATAGTGAAAGGAATTCACCAATATGTTATCTTTGGAATTGTTGTAAATTTCAATTTTGAAATATCCAAAAAGATATACATTTGATTTTTGTTTATGATATTGATTATCACTTGCCTAACTATGATTTTGTTAATCATGACCTTGTACTTAATGGTAATTAAGTTGATTAATTTTGGGTAATGAGAGTTGGTATGTTACAAATACCTAAAATGAAAGGCGCGTTGCTAAGTTATGACCTACTATAGTACAAGTCTATCATTGTTGTTACCAGCCCTTTCCCGCGAGCTTTCAATCCTGTAGCTTGCTACTCCTTTAGATTGCTACTCATATAGCCTGCTCTTGTTCCCACCCTCTAAGCAATGATAACAATAAACATAACAATGACAATCATGTCTTCTTTTTTGCATGCTTACCCAGCTCCAAACACAAAACCACCACCTTGAAAAATGAAGGTTGGTAAAATAGTTATCCTAATCCCGTACCACCTCATGGTATATAGAGTAATCTATGTAGTGTTAATCTTATGATAAGCTCAAACACGATTTCCACTCACTCCAATCTCTGTGGATCGTGGGTATGGTTTGCAAAGAGAACATAAACTTAATATATCAAGTGCTCAACTCCACTTTGAGTGGATAAATAGTTATATCTCACATAATGTCATTTACATCTAAATTTTATTATAATATTATTAAAATAATCTAAGATATCGCCAAAATACATTACCAATGTTAGGGTCGTATCATTAATATGCGAACATGGGGTTGAGTCTTATTCCCCCACTTTGCTATATTAGACTATAGTTGAAATAATTAAACGATATTCATAAAATTTTATATAGAAATAAATAAATAAATAAAGTGAATCTCCAACGTCCAAACAAGGTTACTATCAACTATATGAATGTTCTGAGAACATTATTTAGTCGAATCAACGTAGATGACGTCAAGGAATCTTAAATTGATTTGCTGACAATAGTCGAATTGAAATCACCTTAACAAGGAAAATGACTTATACTCACCCTATCTTGCATGGGTTCACGAAAGATCAACTACGATACTCAAATGGAAATATAAATTTTCCCTACATCTATTTCCTTCTCCCAGGTGATACTTTCCTTCCATCCTTGGAGGAAGATTATTTTCTTGGTTACACTCATAACCATATAACCATGATCATTGTATCATAATTTAATTCATAAAACATTGTGATAAAATAATCTTAACATGTAATCTCATGTCTAATCTAAACATCAATCAATATCCATATAATCAATTATTCTACTTGATATTTTCAACAAACATCAAATCATTAATCTAAGATTAATTTTCTGGTTTACCACATAAAAGTAAGATTAAGCTTGATCAAAAGTTGGAGATGTAACATATCTCCCCCATAAGAATCATCGTCGCTAATGATTTAATGTCTCCAAATATTAAACCAACATAAAGAAAAAGTGTTTACTCATCATAGTAAAAAAATTTTAAAGAGATGGGGAAATCTTTGATAAATATCCTCATAATTCTCCCAAGTGGCATTATCTTATGCATACCGGTCCCACTAGACCTTGCATTAAGTTATCTCTTTATTACGTAAGCATAGCTTACGTGTTTCAAGCACATTGATGGGCTCGATTACTACCACCCCTGGGTCCTTCACCTATATGGCATTCCAATCAAGAATATGAACATGATTATCTCTTGAAATAAACTTTTTCAAATAGGAAACATGGAAAACATTATGCATCATGGCAAGAGTGGGTGGCAAAGCAATCCTGTATGAAACTGGGTTGATCTCTTCGATAACTTCGAAGGGACCCACATATCTAGGAGCTAGTTTGGACACCTTTCCAAACTTAATGGAGCTCTTTTGGGGTTTGACCCTTAGAAGGATTGTTTCTCCCACTAAGAAATGCCTTGCAATGCATTTAGCATCCGCATAACTTTTATGCCTATCACTGGCTTCCGCTAGCCTTTTCTTAATTAGATAGACTTGCTCTTCCATTTCTGATAGCATTTCTGGACCAAGTCTAATCATATCTTCTATCTTATCCCAGCTTGTAGGATTTTGACACTTTCTTCCATATAATGCTTCAAATGGAGCCATCTTAATCATGGAATGATAAGAATTGTTATAGGTAAATTCCATAAGAGGAAGATAATCTTCTCATTTGTATTGTTGATCCAAGCAATACATTCTCAATAGATCTTCCAACACTTGGTTTACCCTTTTAGTTTGGCCATTTGTCTTGAGATGATAAGCAGAGCTTATATTCAACTAAATTCCAAGCATGGAAAATAAGGTTTTCCAAAACCTTGATGTTATACGGGCATCCCTATTTGAGATAATCTTCTCAGGAATACCATGAAATCTAAAAACTTCTTGCACAAATTTGTAGCTATGATGGGTGCCCCGTTTGTCAAATTACTAGGTATAAAATGTGTCATCTTGGTGAGTCTATCCACCACAACCAAAACAGCATTGTGCTTATTCCTTGACATAGGAAGTCCTTGCACAAAATCCATGTTAATGATTTGCCATTTTCATTCTGGAATTTCATGAGGGTATAGAAGTCCTACTGGTGATGGTGTTCTGCCTTCACCCTTTGGCATTCTAGACATCCAGCTATAAACCTTGCAGTATCCCTCTTCATTCCCTTCTAGAAATATAAGGGCTTCACATCAGCCAATAACTTTGTTACTCCAAGATGTCCTGAATAAGGTGTAGAATGAACCTCTTCCCACACAATATTCCTTAACTCCTCGGAGTTCAGAACATACATCCTTCCTTTATACCTCAATAACCCATCTAGTTCAAGATAAAATCCATCATATTTTAGATCCTGGGGATTCTCCAAAAGAGTCTGTTTTACCTACTCGTAATATTCATCTCCCTTAGACTTTTGTAATTCCTAATTCTTAAAATTAGAATGTATGGAGATCATTGAGGAGATATGCCTTCTCCTACTTAAGGCATCTGCCACTCAGTTTTCATTGCCTTAAATGTATTTAATCTCGAAATCATAATCTAAGATTAACTCTAACCACCTTCTTTGGTGAGTATTTGGGTGTGGTTGAGTGAACAGATATTTGAGTCATTGATGGTCTATTTTTAGTTCAAAGGGTTTCCCAAGCAAGTAGTGTCTCCACATTTGCAGTGCATGAATTACTGCTGCCAATTCCAAATCATGAGGGGGCATAATTTTGTTTATAAGTTTTCAGTTTCCTGGATTCATAAGTAATAACCTATCCATCCTGAACAAGTACACCACCTATGCCTTCCCCTAAGGTATCGGTAATGACTATAAATGACCTTATGGGTTAGGTACCTTCAAGATAGGTGTCGTAGTCAACCTTTCCTTCAGTTGGTCAAATGCCTCCTGGCACTTGTCTAACCAATCAAATCTTTTGTCTTTTCTTTGCAAGGAAGTAATAGGATAAGCAATTTTTGAAAATTTTGCCACAAATTTTCTATAATAACCTGCTAGGCCCATGAAACTTTAGACCTCATGCACAGTTCTTCATGCCATCCATTCCAATATGGATTTAATCTTGATTGGGTCCACAACTATTCCCTTAGCCAAAATTATATGACCCAAATATTGTACTTCCTTTTGAAAGAAAGTACACTTAGAGAGCTTGCCATACAATTTATGCTCTCTTAACCTCTGAAGAACAATCCTTAAATGTTGAAGGTGTTCTTCCTCACTCTTAGAGTAGATTAGGATATCATCATGAAAAACAAGGACACACTTGTCCAAGTAGTCTCTGAACACATTGTTCATTAATTTCATAAATGTTGTAGGGGCATTTGTTAATCCAAAGGGTAGGACAATGAATTTGTAATGCCCATACCTTGTTCTAAAGGTTGTTTTGTCAATATCTTCATCTTTTAGTCATAATTGATGGTACCTAGATCAAAGATTGATCTTAGAAAATATAGTTGCCCCTCGCATTTGATCAAAGAGATCATCAATGCGGGGCAATGGATACTTGTTCTTTATTGTTGCTTTAAGTATCATGCGGTAATCTATACATAACGACAATGTACCATCTTTCTTTTTCACAAAAATTACTAGTGCTCCCCAAGGTGATACACTAGGTCTTATCAATCCTTTATCAAGCAATTCCTGCAATTGAGCTTTTAGCTCCATTAACTCAGTTGTGGTCATTCTGTATGGAGCTTTAGATATAGGTTCTAATCCTAGAATTATATCTATAGAGAAATCAAAAGCTCTTTGAGGAGGCAATCTTGGTAGCTCATCTAGAAACACATCCTCAAAATATCTAAGAAAAGGGTACCTATCCATATCTGATCTCTCATGATTTAAGGACTCCCTCTTCTCAACTCCTTGGAGTTTCTGAGATTCATAAAACATTAAATCATCTTGAAAATTTATTTCCTTAAGACTATATATTTCTTCCATTTTAACAGCAAAGAGCTGACATCCTTTTCTCTAAGTTCTTTTCATTTGTAGGGTAGAGATTTGTCTGAGTTTAACCTCTCTTGGGTTACATTGTAGAAAGACTTTATTCTTGAGGTCATCTAGACATTCTATTGTTTTGGCATAACAATCCACCTCAGCATGATGTCTCCATAACCAGTTAATCCCAAGGATAACATAATATGAGCCTAATGGGGTTATGTAAAGGTTCACTTCAGTGGAGAAACTTAGAAGTTCAACCTTAGCCTCAAACAAGCATTGCTCTACCTAAGCTTTGGTCTGATTTGCATATTCAATTGACCAAGTATTTGCCATGTATCCAACTTTTCAGGAATTGTATTTAAAACTTTAGGGAAAACAAAATATTCTATTGCACCAGTATCTATCAAAACTAATATTGGAAACTGAATAAAATACCTATAGTTTGAATAGGAGTGATTTACTATTTAGGTTGCCTATTATCCAGGGCTGCATGTATGTGTTGCTAAAATGCTACCTACTGAGATGGTAAAGGGTTTCCTCATGGCTGAGTTCTATGTGTCTTATTTCGACACTGGTTGGCATAATGATCATTGCCACATGTATAACACCCTCACACAGGTCCTCGGCTTTCATGAGGCTTCCCAAAATTATCTCCATTTTTCTTGGAGTTAGTATTACTCTTATTTTCACCCTTGGATTCATTTTGCTTGTTCTTGGACCCTTTATCACTTTTCTCAGTAAAGTCCTACTTTTTGCCATTTTTCTTAAAAGATTGGGAGGATTGGGACCAATTATACTTTTTGTGGTTCCTTTCCCTGTAAGAAGACTTAGATTTCAATTTTTGTTCTTGTTTGATAGTTTTCTCATAAACATGGTCCATTGAAGTGGGACCATGCACATCAACTTCACCCCCAATCTAGGTATTCAAACACATAATAAACTTTCAGATGTGAAACCTCTTATCCTACTAATATTGAGGAACATACTTGAGTAGGTGAGTGAACATTTCCCAATACTCATTCACAGTTAAATCACCATGTCTCAGGTTTTGTAAATCTATAAGCTTTTGGTCATAATACAGCTAAGGAAACCATCTTTTCCTAAAGAGTTCCACAAACCTTTCCCAGGTTAGACTCGTGGATCTCAAGTTTAACTCTATTTTCTTGTTCATCCACCAAGTGAATGCTTCACTTACTAATTGGTATTCTCCCCATACCACTTTGGTGATTTCAGAATAATTTCTTGTTTCAAAGTATTTCTCCATTTCTGTAAACCATGCCTCCATGACATTTTCACTTACAGTCCCATCAAACTTGGGAGGTGTTACTTTTTTCATGTCTTTGGATAATTCCAAAGCCAAGTGGCTTCTTCTATCCTCTTCATGTCTTGATTTGGAGTTATTATCTTCGCATTCACTTTGAGTGGTATCCTCATGACGTTTCTCGTCATCTCCCCCATGATAGGCTTCCCGTCTGGGTCCATGCTAACCCTTGACCTCCTACTCAAGAGTTCCAATTATGGCTCTCATCTCATGGAGCATAGCGAGGATCGGGTCGAGTTTAAAATTGGAGTGGCCTAAAGGTTTCCCTTCTTCCTGGCTATCTCCCATATTGGTTGTTGTCTAAACCATGTTGTAATCTACTTCTCCTGAAGTTTGCAGATTAATCATTCAATTAGTTTTTCATACTATTGAATCCATTCATAAATTTAAATCCATTCTCATTCATGCAATCTTAACAAGAAAGGAAATATTTGCCAAAATTAAAAATTGCATTATAGTTTCCATGGATTACATATAATCCATCAGTTGTTACAATTCTCTTTCACATCTTGCAACTGCAAGTCACTTTCAAATTGGGATATCTTCCCAAGTTTTTCTTCATCCTTTAGGTTTACCAAATCAAACTTAGGAGGTAGGCATACTTGCAGGTACTCATCCACAACCTCCCAAGTAGCTACAGAATTCTTAAGATCACTTTCCAAGATTGGTTCTTTAGGTGCAAAGGGTTTCATTGATTCATTTTAAGAGATAGGAGCAGTAGTCATAACCGCTTTCTCCTTCTCCTACTTGTTGCATTTAATAGCATCAGAAAAAGTTTCATCATAAACCAACCATGCACCTCTCAAGCAACCAGTTTGGCTGAGGCTTTCATTCTTGAGGCTCGCTCCCTCATAGCCTTAAGGTAACGTCCATTTCCCATTACCTTCTTCCTAGTTGTCATTCTTATTCTTACCATTCTTGCATAAGAACATCCAAACATTAGCAATTGTTAATGTCAGAGGAAAATTTTATGTAGTGAGCTCATAGGTCCATGTATTGAACCTAGTAGCTCTGATACCATATGTAACAAGCCAATTCTCATTACCCAAAATTAACCGACTTAATTACAATTAAGTACAAGGTCATGATTAACATAATCATAGTTAGGCATTGAAGTAATAGTCAATATCATAAAAAAAAATGAATATGCATATCTTTTTGGATATTTCAAACTAAAATTTTACAAGAATTCCAAAGATGTCATACTAGTGAATTCCTTTCACTATACATTTACAATGTTATGCTCATAGCATCAATGATAAGTTTACACATAATATTTGACTATCAAGTCATATAAAAGAATGTATTGTAGTTGGAACTTTGACACTGTCTTCATAAGTCCTGGCTTGTCTTCTACTTGGGAAGGAGAGCATCACCTGAGTGCTTTTCTTCCAACCACAGACCGGTGGTCCCCTGCACAAATTCCTTACTGGAAGCGGCCCTACCCTTCAAGAAGGGAATAGATATAAGGAACCATTAGGTTTGCCATCTAAGTATCTAGTGTTGTGTCCTTCATAATACTTTGTGGTCATACAACTATAGATCCACTCTAACTATGTTTTACACTACTGGAAGCATTATGGCATCTGGAGCACAGTGAACCAACTAATGCATGCAGAGACAGATACATTACTTTGGCCAAATATTTATATACATAAACATTTTACAATGAACATAGTCAAATGTTCACACACCTCAACTCAACTTAGAAGATGTCTCATCCTATAGTGTTCATAATTTGACCCATCTAGGTCACAGTAAAGATAGGTTCAAATTCACCATTAGTCCATCTAACGTGGACTTTTGTCTTCGATTCTAAGAGTGCATTGATTAATGGTCTTGTTGCCTATATAATAGGGGATAAATGACTGCACGTCATTCTATCCCCATTCTTTCCTTTACAGGTTTACATGTTCATGGTTTCAATTTTGAAGACCATCCCCAGTCTAAGATTCAATGATTACCTTATTCCAAGGTTTTCATCAAGTTCACATCGATTATAACGAATGCAATTGTAGTCGATAGTACTAATAAGTTAACAATATTAAACAGACCTTTAGTCAAAAGAATTTGAAAGGGTTTTTGATACCCTATACTTCATCCACAAAGCATTGCCATTTAATAAGGAAAAACATATCCATAATATAATTTCACATAAATGAGTTATCATACTCATTTTCACTTTCTTTTCCTACATGGAAATTAAATGACAATCAAGGATTTACTCTCATGACATTCAAGGTTTGACATTCACTAAGTGCAGTGTAAAGAATGTTACTAATTATCAAGCTAGTTTTTCTCCATTGATAATGAAGAGTCATACTACTCATTCTTACTCAAAGAAATAATCCGAAGGGCAAAATTTCTACTCCATGTGCCTCGAAGCCTTAATAACTTTGGCATTGTCGATAGCCATGATTATCAAGAATGACTTGTCATTCCACCATGCATGGCTCTCGGCCTATTCTAATGGCATCTTTCTTTGTTCACTAAGACAATCATTGTCTTTCAATAACACTCCAATTTGGAGACTTATCGTTATCATTATCAAATGGATATAATAATTGTTTATCATTCTCATCCTTTTCAGCTTCGAGGGTCATAGGTATGCTACAATAGTACCCTTGAAACATCCAGCCTCAAGGCCTTGAATGGGTTATTTAAACATAATAAATGCTTTCCTATGAGATAAACACAGTACTCTCAAACATTCATCATTGAAGGCCTCCATAGAGTTATTTCAACAATACAAATGCTATCATATAAGATGAACACAGTCATTGATTAACCAGTGTGTGGTTATCAACAATAATACTAAGTATACATCTGCATACTTTAAGATCACATAACAGCATCATATAGTCATGCCTAAAATGAAAGGCACGTAGCCAAGTTATGGCCTGTTATAGTACAAGTCTATCATTGTTGTTATCAGCTCTTTCCCGTGAGCTTTTAATCCTATAGCTTTCTACTCCTATAGCCTACTCTTGTTCGCACCCTCTAAGAAATGATAACAATGAACATAACAATGACAATCATGTCTTCTTTTTTGCATGCTTACGTAGCTCCAAACACAAAACCACCACCTTCAAAAATGAAGATTGGTAAAACAATTATCCTAAACCTATACCACCTCGTGGGTATATAGACTCCACTAACATCATACCTCTCATTAGAGAGTAATTTGTGTAGTGTTAGTCTTATGATAAGCTCAAACATGATTTCCACTCACTTCACTCTTCGTGGATCGTGGGTACAATTTGCAACAAGAACATAAACTTAATATATCAAGTGCTCAACTCCACTTCAAGTGGATAAATAGTTATATCTCACATAATGTCATTTACATCTAAATGATATTATAAGATTATTAAAATAATCTAAGATATCACCAAAATACATTACCAATGTTAGGGTGGTAACATTAATATGTGAACATGGGGTCGAGTCTTACTCCCCCACTTTGCTATATTAGACTATAGTTGAAATAATTAAACAATATTCACAAAATTCAATATAGAAATAAATAAATAAAGGGAATCTCTAATGTCCAACCAGGGTTCCTATTGACTATACGAATGTTCTGGAACATTATTTAGTCGAATCAACGTAGATGACGTCAAGAAATCTTAAATACATTTACTGATAATAGTCAAATTGAAATCGAATTAACAAGGAAAATGACTTATACTCACCCTATCTTGCATGGGTTCACGAAAGATCAACTGCGATAGTCAGATGGCAATCTAACTTTTCCCAACATCTATTTCATTCTCCTAGGTGATACTCTCCTTCCATCCTTAGAGGAAGATTCTTTTCCTGGTTACAATCACAACCATATAACCATGATCAGTTATCACCATTTAATTCATAAAACATTGTGATAAAATAATCTTAACATGTAATCTCATGTCTAATCTAAACATCAATCAATATCCATATAATCAATGATTTTACTTGATATTTTCCACAAACATCAAATCATTAATCTAAGATTAATTATCTTGTTTACCACATAAAAGTAAGATTAACCTTAATAAAAAGTTGGGGATGTAACATGGTGCAGGAGCACCTACCTGACAGCTGGCCTTCATGAGGTAGTTAGTTAGTTTGAGTCTTGTTTATGTTTTCAAGAAGGTCTGATAAGACCAAATGCAAGTAATAAGGTCATGCTGACCATATTAAGATCATGCTGACCATGCTTTTACTATTTTTAGATAGTTTGTTAGAACAGCTGTCATGCTGTAGGACCGGTTGGATCTCCCAGCCGCCTGGAGAGATTTCCCAGCCGCTTGGAGTCGAGTGGTAGTACTCGCAGGAAAACCTATTTAAGCATGAGGATCGGTTGGTATTGCATATCATCGATCAGACTTTGCGAGAGAGAGACAGAGTATTGTAATAGCATCTTTTGAAATCGAATAAGAAATCCTGTTGTGTTCATTTTCTGTTTGGTCTCCACTGTGTGATCGATTTGCTGGTTTGGTGGCTGTATGGATTCGCTGATCCATTCCACCGGTTGATTCATCGGATCGGTGGAATGGTTATGTACAGTAGGTTAGGTTTTAGTTTGTTTGTTTACATGCAGGTGTGCAGGATCGCCGTCGAGAGATGTTGAGAGCCCTAGCATGGGTATGTGCTAGGTCGAGCTGATAGAGTCTGGAAGATCACCCTGAAAGTGGATCGGGTCATCCCTGGAGGTTCGGCGGATCAGAACGGTGAGAATCCGCTAAGGCTGGAAATTTGTCAAAACGGCATCATCAGGATAATTTGGTGTATATCCTGTAGTCGCTTCGGGCATCGTCATCCGGATAAGTGGAGATGAGCATGATGCTTTCAATTGCATGAAGTGAATGAACGTCGAGGTGATCATCATCAGGAGGTGCCAAGGAGGAGCGTATCGGCATAAGGAAGAAGATCAGGTTGATCGCGGGTCGAAAAAAAAGTTAAGTTTGGCCAACAGCAGGATATGACGTCATCATCATCAGGATATACGTCATCAGGATATTTCGGAGCAGCAGGATATTGAGGAGCTGCTTGCTGAAGCACTTCAAGCCAGGCTTGTAGCCCTGGAAAAGAACAAAAAGAGGGAAGTGGAAGACAGTGAGTCTGAAGAAGATGAAGATGCTGTTGAAGAGTATGAAGAGGTAGCTGAAGATCTGGATGCTGAAGACCAGAGATTGGCAAAACTGTTAAAGGCAGTGCAGAGTGATAAACCTAAGGTAAAGGTTGATGTTTCCAAGTATAATGGAAGTTTGAATGAAGATGAGTTATTAGATTGGATTGCTGCACTTGATAATCACTTTGAATGTGAAGATGTTGCTGAGGATCAGAAGGTAAAGATTGCAAAGACCAAGTTAGGAGGTCATGCTTTGGTTTGGTGGGATTATGTACAATCTGAGAGAAGGAAACAAGGGAAGTCAAAGATCACTTCATGGGATAAGATGGTAGCAAGGATCAAAGGTAAATTCTTGCCAAGGGATTATGAAATTCAGATGTTTAAGAAACTGCAATTTTTGAGGCAGAAGGAAAGGGATGTGAAGGCATATACTGAGGAGTTTTATAAATTGAGTATGAGATCTGGTCATCATGAGAATGAGGTAGAAAAGGTGGCTAGGTACTTGGCTGGTTTGAAATTGAACATACAGGATGAGTTAGTTTTAGCTAACCCTAAGAGTGTGGAGGATTGTTATCAAATGGCAATCAGGATTGAAGAAAAGATGAATAGGGGACAAGATAAGACCATAAGAGGAAGAGGAAACAATATGAGGGGAAGAGGAGCAGCCCCTACACAAAAGCAAACCAATGAGGGTCAAGAAGACACTGGTAAAGGACAGGGACAGTCTGATTTCAGAGGTGGATGGAAAGGTAATAGAGGAAGATTTGGAGGTGGTAGAGGTTCTACTACATTTTCAAGAAAATGTTACACCTGTGGTGAGTTTGGGCATCCATCTTTCAAATGTCCAGAAAATAAGGGTTCATCATCCAGAAATGATAGAACAAATGACAAGAGAGTACAACTTGTACAAGAAGAGAAAGCAGAGCAAAGTGTGCAGAGTTCAAACACTTATCAAAAAGATAAGGAGCCTGACTATTATGCATATCCTGAGGAGGGAGAAGCATTGATGCTAAGGAGCATTAGTTTGCAGGCATCAAAGGATATGATGCAAAGAAGAGCTCTTTTCAAGACCATATGCAAGAGCAAAGGTAAAATATGTAAGGTTGTCATTGATACTGGTTCAACAGACAACATGGTATCTCAGGAAATGGTGGATAAACTGAATTTGGAAAAGATTCCACATCAGCACCCTTACAAGGCATCTTGGGTGAGTGATAGTCAATCACTTTTTGTCTATGAACAGGCATATGTGGATTTTCAGATTGGAGCATATCAGGATAGGGTTTTGTGTGACATTTTGCCCATGGAATGTTGTCACCTACTATTGGGTAGACCATGGCAATTTGACAGAAGGGTACTATATGATGGGTATGCTAATACCTACACCATCAAGAAAGATGGGAAGACTATTCTGTTGATGCCAGTGCAGGCAGATGCTGCAGCATAGGGGGAAGCCAAAATCATTTTAATGGGAAAGAAGGAGTTTGTGCAGATGCCTATAGGAGCAGGCATAAAGGCAGTTGAGGACACTGCAGGGACAGGAGTTGTTCAGGACAACAGGTTGAAGAAAGTTTTAGTTTTGACTGACAGAGGTCAGCAGTAGGTGCAGAAACAGGTTTGCCAACAGCAACCAGTTGAGAGGAATGACAAGGATGCTATCATAGTTGGGACTATTGTTTGTCCTATAAAGGTTGAAAGCAAGACAGGATTGAACATTTCAGAAGTTCAAGAGGCAGTTCAGACAGAGGTTCTGGTCAGACAATCTGACAAACACAGGGTATGTGTGAGAAAGGCCTACATTGACAGGCATGAGGATTTACTTGCCAGAAAGCAAGTTCAAGTTCAGAAGTCTTGGAGCAGCCAAGAGCTAGCAGCAGACAAAGCTGGAACAGATCAGCATATTGCTACGGCAAAGTGTAAAGGTGGAGGACTTCCACAACCCAAACTCATGGGACATGAGTTCTTTTCTGTTGGGGAGTATGGTGTAGGAGCACCTACCTGACAGCTGGCCTTCATGAGGCAGTTAGTTAGTTTGAGTCTTGTTTATGTTTTCAAGAAGGTCTGATAAGACCAAATGCATGTAATAAGGTCATGTTGACCATACTAAGATCATGCTGACCATGCTTTTACTATTTTTAGATGGTTTGTTAGAACAGCTGTCATGCTGTAGGACCGATTGGATCTCCCAGCCGCCTGGAGAGATTTCCCAGCCGCTTGGAGTCGAGTGGTAGTACTCGCAGGAAAACCTATTTAAGCATGAGGATCGGTTGGTATTGCATATCATCGATCAGACTTTGCGAGAGAGAGACAGAGTATTGTAATAGCATCTTTTGAAATCAAATAAGAAATCCTGTTGTGTTCATTTTCTGTTTGGTCTCCACTGTGTGATCGATTTGCTGGTTTGGTGGCTGTATGGATTCGCTGATCCATTCCACCGGTTGATTCGTCGGATCGGTGGAATGGTTATGTACAGTAGGTTAGGTTTTAGTTTGTTTGTTTGCATGCAGGTGTGCAGGATCGCCGTCGAGAGATGTTGAGAGCCCTAGCATGGGTATGTGCTAGGTCGAGCTAATAGAGTCTGGAAGATCACCCTGAAAGTGGATCGGGTCATCCCTAGAGGTTCGGCGGATCAGAACGGTGAGAATCCGCTAAGGCTGGAAATTTGTCAAAACGGCATCATCAGGATAATTTGGTGTATCTCCTGCAGTCGCTTCGGGCATCGTCATCCGGATAAGTGGAGATGAGCATGATGCTTTCAATTGCATGAAGTGAATGAACGTCGAGGTGATCATCATCAGGAGGTGCCAAGGAGGAGCGTATCGGCATAAGGAAGAAGATCAGGTTGATCGCGGGCCGAAAAAAAGTTAAGTTTGGCCAACAGCAGGATATGACATCATCATCATCAGGATATACGTCATCAGGATATTTCAGAGCAGCAGGATATTGAGGAGCTGCATGTGACGTCATCGTCATCAGGATATACGTCATCAGGATATCGGGGTGATGTAAGCATCGAAGGAGAGGTGCGAGGAGTTAAGGTTTGTCATCATCAGGATATATGGGAGGAACCGGATGTTCCATATCCTGCTGATTAACATGATGTTGAACATCATGATGCTGAAGACAGTGAAGGTCGAAGTTGTCGGTGAGATGAACAGTGGACGTCAGGAGGATGTTCGTGCTTGCCGAACATGATGATGCTGCCGAATATGATGATGCTGTTGACATGCGAAAGAGCGAAGGCTTGTCATCAGGAGGATATCGGTCGGCGACAGTAAATATGATGATGCTGACAGTGTTAAGGAAAACATGATGATGATGATGATGATGATGGGTTGTGGACATCCATGCTGTGTGTTAAGGTTTTAGTGTGGATGCCTCTGCATCATAACACATTTCTTTGCAAACACAAGCTATACAACTCATTTTCTTTTCTCTTTTCCCAAAATTGTGTGAAAGCCAAAAAGTCTCGTTATTACAAATAAACCCTATATTTATAGGCTTTTCACCATAACTAACCATGATTTATAACTTTAAAGCAATAAAGTTTACGATAAAGTTATAAATTAAAAGTCTCAATTAAGGCATACATAAATGAATTAAATTAAACGTTATAAAGTATCATGAAAAAGGCATAAGTCACTAAGACTAATCAACTGGGATGTCCTCTAATGCTACTTCTAATGATTAAAAAGTGTAGTAAGTCAATCCCAATGGGAAAGAATACCCTACTTTCTTCATAGCCCTACATTTCTTATTAACATTTTCTATCTGTGTACATATTTCAATGAGTACTAGATGATCACAGGGGTATTTGGGAAGCTTGTAGGGATACTCATCAAACCCCCCAATCCTTAGATAGGAAAATCTAGGGAATTGAATAAAATAACTTCCAAACTTTTTTATTAATTAGGCAGCTTCAGAAGAGAATCTTGGCCCACGTTAGTATCCAGTTCCCTCATAGTTAGCATCGCAAACACATCATTTACTCTTCTATAATGTTTGTTAATATTTTGTAATTGTAACTATGGGTAATAATCATAAATCTGTCACTCCTTATCATATGCTCCTACTGCATGTACTCTTGGCTAGGGGTACATGCTGGAAATAGAATAAAACAAGTAAGATGTCATGTAAAACTCCTACTTAGTTGAGAATTCTTGTCAACTGCTTGTGCAAATTATCACTTATTAATTGTCCTCAATCAATAAACTAGGTTTTATGTGCAATTATAACAATAAACTGACACATGATCCAATAATCAAAATCACTGGAATTTGGATCTCCATTAACTCTATGCAGAAGAGTTATAATGTCAAAAATGTTGTCATTGAAGTGTGCCCTAGTGAGTCTTTTTGGAAATTGTGATTTCCTTTTCTTAGGTTTCTTGAACCTGACCTTGGCAATGTTGTTTTCATAGGTATATTTCAATTCGGTATAATAACTTGTGGTTATTCCAACATTCAAATTCACATAAATTTTCTTCTTAGGCAATCTCAACATTTGACTGATAAAAGGTCCATCTAGCTTAGCTACAATTCTCTCATATGCATTATTTATCTGTCTATCCTTTGGTTTGTAATATTTTACATAGGCTAGTACCAGGTCAACACACTAAATAGATGTTATGAAATTGCTTGCATGTGTTAACCCACTCTAAAAGGTGGCCTTTGTCATGTCTGACCTAGGAGACTTTCTCATACGCACCCAAAATTTATCTAAATCCACGTGCCCTAACTATGTATCTCCAACATTTGATAAAGAATTATCTAGAACCGACTCCCTCTCATACCCTTGGTAAGCATACTTCATTGGAGGCATTTATAATTTTTCTTAGAGGATTACATAGATTAAATAACCTAATGGTGGAGAAATTTTAGGGGAGGGTAAAAATAGAATTCTAAGAATCTAGGGTTATGGTGATAACAATATAAGTACTGGAGACAAGATATTGTAGGAACAATTAAAAGGATTGGATCAAATTTTAACTTACTTGGTGGTGCACACTTGTAGTTGCAGGCGATTAGGGTTTGGATGGACTCCAGTAGTAGACTCCTCTCCTATTCATGAATAATCTCCTTTGATAAAAATGTCCAAAAGACACGTTTAAATACCTTGTTATTTTCCTTTTCTTCATTTGTCAGAGGTTTCGTTTGTTGTCACAACCAAACAAACCTCATGTTCTTCTTTAACAAATCTTCACTTTTCTTTACCGCTTTTTCAATTGGTTCTAAGCCACCAGAGAACTTTTGGTAAGTGAAAACTAACTTGAACTTTCTTCTTTTTCTCTTCATTCCTTTGAAGACAACTTCGTCAGAGGTTCTGTTGGTTGTGAGAACCAAATGAACCTCTGGTTCTAACAAATCTTGTTCATCTTCGCACTTTTTTTTCAACTTGGTTTTGAAGTAATGAGGAACCTCTGGTAACTAAAAATTATTTTGCCTTTTTGCCTTTCTCTTTCCAAAGATTCATTACTTCCTTGAGAACTTAAAAACTTAAGTTTCTTTTTATCAGAGGTTTCATTGCTTGTGAGAACCAAATGAACCTCCAGCTCTTCCTTTATTTCATTATCATCTTTTGATCTATCAAAGATTGAAGACAAAACCAAAACTTTGTCAAAGGTTTCATTGGTTGTGAGAACCTCCTGAACCTATGACAACTCAAAACTTTTCCAAGACTTAGGCAATTTTAATAGGTTTTCAATAGGATCATAAGCTCTGACATATTGAGGATACATTAAAATTGATTTTTGAACTAGAAAGAAAGGTATAGGGGTAACAAGACAAGTGTAAAGACATACAAGACATCAAGTTATGAATCTTTTTCAAAAAGCTAGTTCCAAATCAGGGATCTAGTCAATAGGACCATAGTGCAAATTCATAATCTTCTAATGTGGCCTTTTGAAGCATTCCTTCTGAAGATGTAACCAAAATTTGTCACCAAATTAAATGTGTGAAGTGTGTGATGAAAATTATGGTGATATTTGTATTTCTATTTCTATCATGTAAATATTTGTTAAACTTGTTGTTACACATCCTAAATATGTTGTACAAAAATCTATGCCTTGTTGAATTCTCATTCTTTATGCAATGTGGATGGTGTGTGGTAAGATATGCCAAGGGGTGATGTAGGTTGGAACCCAATACATGTTTGGAAAGGACTATGCCCCATAGAACTATGAAGACATCTATTGTAGGCTTGCACATTGGATGTAGAGGATGTTTTCATCCCAAGTGTGTGGGTGTGCAATGTTTTAGATGTGTAGAAGGTGCTAAAGAATGCATTTAACCACCTCTATTTGTCCATCTATCTATGAATGAAAGGCTATAGATTGATCTAGTTGTGTATCTAACATGGTCCACAAAGTTTTCCAAAAATAACTAAAAAAACATGGGCCATGTTAAGAAACATTGGATGTAGATAAGCCAAAATGGACCTAAACATGGGTGAAGAAAACACATACAGTGTTTGCCACAATGAAGCTCTTCTTACATGCGATCATGATGGCCATCTTGCAAAATCTATCTACCATAACAAACACTAAGTCATTCTGATGTTGTTTCATAGGTAATTTTCTAAGGACAATACATGCTATAGGATTCTCAAGGCTAGGTTAGAATGAAGAGAGGGGTGTATAGTATGTAAGAGTTGATGTGGTGTTGAATGTTTGCATGCATGTGAGGCTAGTAGAAGTGTTGCTGAAGCAATAGTAGTGTTTGGTAACACCAAAGTGGCTAGCTATTTTTACATAATGTGCTTTCTAGATGAGTCTTTGGCATTGTGTACACATAGATGTCTAAGCTTGTAGAGAAGCTTGTTGGACAAGTAGAGCTCATAAGCCTATTTTCCTTGTGATAAATCAACATAGGTTTGTGTGAAATTTGATTTGAGTGTGTAAGAATTGAAGTGTCTTATGATCATAATAGATGATTGTCCCCTTTCCTAGATGTAGTTGTGCCATTAATTGATTGTGTGCATGATGGCATAATACTCCTTTTTGTAGGTTGAATAGCATCAAACCATGTAATTGAAAGTATCTAAGTGATATGAGACTAAATGTTTGTGTTGCATGAGTGTGACATTGAGTTTATAGTCAGATGTATCAATTTAAATTTTGAAAGGGTACCTAATATTTAGTATTGTGAGAACAAGTACTATGCTGAGGCATTACTTGATCTCCTCAAAAGCATCTTATTGTGTAGATGTCCATGAAAATAGTGTCTTGGCATGAATGATCTAGCTGAGTGGCTAGGAAATATGCAAAAAGACAAGGATGAACCTACAATAAAAGTTGGCAAGTTTGAGAAATTTGTACAAGTCAATGAGAATGTGTGGTGTTGGACATTCTCATATTGCTTTGATCTTATTGGGGTCTACATGTATACTAATTTGGTCAATTATGTAGCCCAAATATTGGATACTCATGATGCTAAAAGTGCATTTATTGAGATTGTCTTGCAACTTGTTTTCGTATAGTGTATCTAGTACATGATATATTTATCCACGTGATCTTCCAAATTCTTTAGAGGATGTCATCTAAGTGGGTAATGGTGAAGGAGTTAGTGAAGGGTTAGAGGATTCTATTGATCAAATTCTTGAATGTGGTTGACTAGCGGTGAGGCCAAAGGGCATAACTATAGACATTCCTAAGTTTTGAAAGTAGTTTTCAAAATGTCTTCAATATGTACTGGTACCTAATGATATCCTTATTTAAGGTTGATATTTGTGAAGTATTGTACACCCCAAAGCTAGTTGAGAAAGTCATTGATGTGCCATAGAGGATATATGTTTTTCACTATGATCTTGTTGAGTGCTCAAGAGTCAATGCATAGGCACCAAGATCTATCCTTTTTAGATACAAGAAATACCATTTACTACATGGTGAAGAGCTAGGTCAAATCTTTCCTTGATTGAGTAGCTCTTGCATTTGGTGTTGAACCTCATGTCATTCTACCAAGAAGACCTATGATATAATGAGCTATTTGGAAGAGGGCATTTGAGAACTAAATCAAATTGATATTATACTACATAGTGTGTTGGAAGTCCATTGTAATGAGTAAAGACTTTGTCATACCATCGTATTACCTTGTTGAGCATCTATTGTTCTGATGGAGTAGGCACACCAGTGTGCACTAGTAGCACTTGTGACCTTGCTGGTACATATGAATTTGGGTAGACCATGGGAAACATGGATTTTTACATGTGATAAATGATATTGTGACATTATTTAGCACAAAACAAAGCTAGTTTGGCCTATGATTTAGACTTGTAGAGGTTTAAAATACCACCTACTAACATGTACAACTCACTATTGGGGTTTGGAATTGTAGATTCCATCCTAATCATACATGTACGATATTCCAAGTAGTATGTTAAAAAATTCCAAAGGTGTAATGTCACAAGTGGTAGTGTCCTACATAATTTTAACTACATACTTGAAAGTACATTATGTGGTTTCCTCTCAGCTCTTCTCTATAAATTGGATGATTTGGATAGAATGTTTTATGGGTTATTTGTAAATACATAGGTGTTATCAAAATTCTATTTGATTTAAGAGAGAAGAGAGTTTCATATTTTCTTTTGTACTAAAGATTAATAAGTATTTGAACCTCTCTTTAATGGTGGAGTTTTTCCCAAAAGAGTTTATCCATGTACATCTGGTGTCTTGTGTTGAATTATTATGGTTTTCTAATTTCTATTTATCATTATGCACTTTCACGTTGATTCAAGAGAATCCTTGGGTGTTGAGGCAATATTACATCACCTAAAAATAGTTTCTTTTGATTTATTTTGTTCATTTGTTTGTTTGTTGGCTTTTAATTGTCAGTCGGTTATAGAAGAAGCCATCATATTTCACTGTAGTTTGATATTTGGTTTTGCAGTTTTGGAAGTATGTTGTATAGTGATGAATGGAAGTTGTGTCCATGTTTGAGGAGAATTGGATCGACATAAGAGTGTTAATTGATTCATGAACATTTACCAGGCTAACAATTTTGCATAGTTGTAACTTTTCCCACTTTTGCTAAATATTTTGGAGTTTATGCCAATAAAGGAGTCTAGGAGAAGGTTCATTGGACCCATGTGGATGTATGTTGAGTACCACACGAATATTTTACCCTATTTTCACCGTATGGATTTAGAAGTTGTTAGAGTTGGCCAATGACATGTTTCAAGTGGCATAGAACTTTGCAGCACCTTGCAATTGACATAGATCATCTTAGTGGTTTTGAAATGCTATTTATGCATGGTTTGTGAATTGATTGAGGTCAAGCGCAAAATAAAGGAAAGAAAATAGTGAATAAAAGGATAGGATTGAGGTCTGAGATGAGGAGTGTGAGAGAAGGAATGGGAGTCTGAAATGGAGTTTGATATTGAGGAAACTAAAGGTATAACATGTAGGAATGTAGTGAATTTGATCAATGTAATTTCATAGTTAGTAATCAAATAGTTGTAGCCTGGCATGTAAAGATCCCATCATGGTAAATGTAATCACCTAATGTCATGAGATTAATAAAGTTTGAGTTGTTGTTAATGTTAATTTCTAGATCTCTGGTTGGTGATACTCCTATGAAGGCGTGCTTTGCAAGTATATTGTAATCTTGTTGATATTTCTGAATAATATATTGAGCTTCTTTTGGAGTGTGGGTTTTTCTCCTGAAAGGGTTTTCCTCATGTAAATCACTATGTTGTATGACTGTTATTTAGTTTATTTTTGTAAAATCTCTGTAACTGTTGTAAATACCTGAAAGTTTTGCATAACCCTTCTCTCAAGATTAGTGTAGGAAGTTGTTCCTCTACCTTAGCTTCCTTACAAGACTAACAATATACAACCTCCAACCAAGACTTCAAATTTTTAGGATACAACACATCAAACCAATATCCAACCTTGTTTCATATGCACAAGCAAATAGATATCGCCTAAACAACTGTCTAACTACCTAACTACTCACATGGAATACCAACAATCATAGAACCATCTCATGATGTTAGCATGTTACACATTACATGTAACATGACCTCTTCATATGGATGACCACTACACATAATAAACCAATGTTTCTTACTATCTATTAAAGGTTGTTGACCCACTTCTATTGAATTACATATATGTCTTCCTATGCTATATCCAAACAGTATCCATGGCTTGCGATAATAGAGACAAACACTTGATTGATCCTAGCTGCTTGTGGTACCTATGTGTATCCCCTAGAATATCATCATGCTTCTAGTCATCATCACATGTATTCCAATGATGTCTCAAGTGCACCTACACTATTACACATTGCTAGTGGCATACTCACAATTATGTAATTGTGAGTTCTCCTCCAAATGACTTGTGGTTGGGAACATAACAACACTAGACTAAGATACATTTGCATGCTAAACCACAACACTTGAAACTCACCGTAAACTTCTACATCTGATTGTATTTGTTTACCAATCTATGACCAAGTATTTATCAACATGAACTTAAAACAAAGTCCTTCAACTTCTACCACTGAGAATCAAACCAAGAACTCTTTGCAAGTGAATATCACACCAAAAATTTTGAGAATGCAAATATACATATTCTAATAAGAAATAATGGTATGAGTTTATTTCATGCACAATTATGTCACTTATAAATTAATTATTGCATCTACAATACTCTAATTAAAACAAGTCCAAATACAAGGAAAAAGATGATAAATATATAATTTTCACCATTACAATGTTATTATGAAAGTTTAGTTTCTTTCTTTAATTGATTGTATTAACTTTAGTTTTATATATTAATTTATATCTTAATTTCTTATGTATCCACGGATAAAGTTAATATATAAAATAGATTTAAATTTATGAAAAAGTTTATATCTTCTACCTATCAAAGTGAATTATAGTTTATATTAATTAATTCTTAATAAAATCTATATTGTGAAATAAAAAGTTTATAAAATATGAGTGTTAAATGGTGGATAATTATCAACAATTATATTATTAAAATAATATTATAATTATTTATATTATTATGAAAAAAAAATATTTTTTAAATAAATTATATATTTAAATAGAGTAAAAGAAAGGTCTAATTTATCTTGGACTAGCCTAGGGGAAAGGGGCTAGTTGTCGCCCACGCCCCAATAATTACTATGTTATTGTGCACTTTACCCCTCAATTAAATTTTTGAAAAGAGCTAATACATGTAAAATACCAACCTAATAAATTAATACAAATGCACCAATACATGTTCACAACTCCATGTATGGGGCGACATGTTAAAATGACACTTTTTCTACCCATGCGCACATAACGCGTCCTAGAGTGAAATGTATAAGTGCCCACAAGCTGAAAGAATAGCTTTAAGCTCTTTGATTGCATGTGGAGAACCTAAAACAATTTGTCAAAATCTAATATGTCTAGCTATGAGCTTGACAAACACGAGTAGTTATTGGCACATCATTGCGCATGTATGGGGTGACATGTTGAAATGACACTTTTTCAACCCATGTGCACATAACACATCCTAGAGTGATATGTATAAGTGCCCACAAGCTGAAAGAATAGCTTTAAGCTCTTCAGTCGCATATGGAGAAACCCAAAAAAAAATGTCAAAATCCTATATGTCTAGCTATGAGCTTGACGTGCACGAAGTTAGGGTGGGCGGCTACTGGCCCCTTTCCCCTAGATGGCATTCTCATCTAGAGGCGGCATTTCATCATTAAACCATGATCATGTACAACATTTTCTCCCCAAATTGCTTCTAATACTCATGAATGTCATTGCTCATTTCCAACTATGTTCATCATAATCCACTATGGCCATTCATGAAAGTTCATGCCACTACAACATTTTGAGAAAATAAAGTTGTTCCCAATGACAAAATTAAAGTCAAACTCAACATTTTTCTCAAAAAATAATCCCAAGCGAGCAGCTAAAAGTTACCTTAACTTCAAACTAACGTTGGGGGGCATCATCCCTACATTAGAATAGAGTTAAGGTGACTTTAGAACCCCATGTGTCTTTGTTTTCATCTTTAAATATAACTTCAAATGCAAATTTATCTATGACTTTAGGGTTATGTCTTTAGATCTACTTTGTTAAAGTAAAGTTCAAAGTGACATGAAATAGTAAAACCCTTAATTTGGTTAATAAATTCTTTGTTATGCTCTATCTTAGTAGATGTATTGGTTTATGGAGTGATTAAATTTTGGTGTGCACAATTTTTAACTTGTTTATTTGATAGTTTCTATATTTTTTAATTATAAGAGGAGTTGATTTATTTAGGATTAGGGGGTTAATGTAGCTCCTTATTTAACTATTGACAAGAGGTAGTGGTTTAGTTTTAGATATCTTAGTGTGACATTTTGAAAGGTTTGGGAGGTATGGGTGTACAAATGACACCTCCACTTACACATCCACTCCAATGTGTTGGTGTGGTTGGTTTCAATCCATGACACACCTTGTAGAAAATTGCTCTATCAACATCCTAACATTGCACTACATTAACACTTTTTATAACATTTGATAGCTTGCTACCATAGATAAACCATCTTGAGTCATCTAAAACCATGAAAAACTGTTGTAGAGGGATAGTGAGTGCAACCATAGGAACACACAAAATGTTCTCATATGCCTTAGGTTGAGATGATTGTCCTTCCAAAGTTTGATAGTTTTCACATCTTAGGTCTCTTAAGCAACCTGTTGTGCCTCGTACACATGCCCCATTCAAAATGGGGACCCCCTCTTTTGATTTGGCTTAGGGTGTCAGTTAGATCTTTTCATCTCCTAAGTGGTTAAGTGGTCAAAGTGCATTTTGACCTAGATTGAATGATAGTATTGAAAAATCATTTCAAGAATCTGCTAGGTTGAATCCTTATTTTCCTTTTGAAGGCCTTGAATTGCCCTTTTACGCTAGATTGCCCTTTAACCGACCCTTGCGCTAAATTCTTATCTGTCTGACCTTTACGCTGGATTGTCTTTCAACCGACCTGGTGCTAAAAACTGTTGTCACTGACTTCAGCATGAATTCCCTTTCTGACGGACTTCTGCGCTAGAATCAACATTCTCTGACTTGCGCTAAATCAAATGATCACCGACTAAGTCGGATGATGCCAAAACGCCCGCAAGTTGGATGGACCTTAAATGCCCGCAAACTGTGCCAATTGAATTTATGAGTTTAGCGCTGAAAATGACCCTGTCTGACCAAGTTCGACGCATCTGAATTCCCCACCAGGTCTGAGCTAAGAGAAAACCGCACCAAACCCTAAACTGACAGATGTACCATGCGCATTAATGATAATTTTGCCAAGGGATATAAGGGGCAAATCGTCCATTTTTAACCACTTTTTGCATTGAACGGGATTCCAAAGCTCCATTTTCACTTTTGTTGTCGATCCGCCAAAGCTCGAACCCGTGACTACCCCTGTTTGCACAATCCAGATGCGCCTTCATATTTACCAGGTAGGGTTTTAAACTTTGCTTTTTGAGTTTTCACTGCATAACCATTAGGGTTTGAATTAAACGATTAAATCTTTCTAAAACAAGCATTCGTAGGGTTTCTGGCTAGGGTTTCCGTACATGGACTATTGTTTTTCACTCAACCCTCCCCCGTTAGGATTCCCTGTCATGAACGGATCATCTTGAGTTGACTAGAGACCAAACTTAGAAAATTTCCTGTAGATACTCTCAATTTTGGGTGCTAAAATGAGGTCCGACCGACCTGCAAACTTGTTGATTATTTAGTCAGTTGGAGACCTACAAAACCCGCGCTGCAATTTCAAAACCACTTTGTGCTAAAAACTTCAATCTCTGACCAAACTCCCCAAATCACATTTCTCTGACTTGGTCGAAAGGACCTAAAAGCCCCGCTAACCTTGGAACTACTCTTTGCGCCAAAAACCCCTCACTCCGACTTCACGCTAAAAGACCTTGTCTCTGACTTGGTCGGACGCCCCAAATTCCTCCGCAAGGTCGGTGTCGTCTCAAAAACCCACTAGAAGCAATGCATCAGTTGTGCACTAAAAATGACCCCTTCCAACCTATGATGTAATACTCTCTCATCGACCTAGTTGGTAGCAACCAAAACTTGCGCAAATCAGACCATGCCGAATCCCACGCAAATGTAATAAAAAGAATATCGATAAGCTTTGCACTAGAAACACAACCGACTGACTTGATAACCAATGGAGGTCAGTGACCTCTAAAACCTACGCAAGTCGGTACCCATCGAAACCCGTGCAAAGTGTCTAAAAGCATAAGGATAGTAAAGCCTTAGTCGGACCAGCCCATTTCTCCCGCTGAGGTCAGATGAGCCTAATTTTAGTGCTTTCCTTCCTGCAGGTCGGATGACCCTCAAAATAGTGTAAAACACACAAATGACTAAATTTTCTAAGGATTTTCAAAGGGAAAGTGTCAAATGATAGAGTTAATGTTGAGATGCATTGATAATGATGATTTTCATGGAATTTATTGCAATATTAGATGTTTCTTTACATTGCATTAATGATTGTTGTTACAATTGCAAAAAATGTTAGATTTGAGTTTCCTTCAAAAGGGTATATCAATAGTATTAGCAGATGCATTAAGGCTCATCTTAAACTTAGGAGTATGTTAGAAGATTCCTCAAGGTATCAAACTTATAAGGTTCGGTCCTATAGACTAAATGACTGCTCGAGCCCAAGCTATGAAGTACGAGTTCAAAGGAATCCTTCCAGGGACCAAGATTCACTCTGGGTGGAGTGATATGGGAGATACAGACCTAGGTCACATAGACCTAGATGATTTTAGATTAAGGTTCTTCAGTGTGAACCCAACTCCTAGGGCCAGAATACTCAGAGATAGTGGTATTTCACAAGTTGTTGCCTTCCATACTTCAGTGCAATGTGTAGAACTAATGGCAACTTGTGCATACAGATATGATATAATGACAAGAACAATTCAAACATCCAGTGGGGATATATTGGCTGATTTAACTCCACCTTCTCTAGCTGAGACCTTTGATATTCCTTGGCACAAGGTTATGACTATGCCAGACAAACAAGGATCACAAGATACTTATAACAAAGATGTAGAAGGCTGCAGAAAGTACATCAATGACAATTGGGCCAAAAGCAGAAGGTCTTCTCTCATGAAGCTTCCCTAAATATTATACATAAGTGACTTCCATGATGAAATTGGAGACTTGGTGACTTTCTTGAGCAGGATATATGGACTACCCACAGCCTCCACTTTTGAGGATTGGATGTTTGTCATTATCATTGAGATATTGAAAGGAACTAAGTTCCAACTGGCCCAAATCCTTAGCGATAACATCCATGAAGCCTTCAGCAATTTCAAGGACAAGAGATACTTCAGATGGACATCCTATGTTGTTTATGCATTGGCAAGGAGAAATCACTATGTTGGGCTGTCCAAAATTGGAGACGTCAGGAATGATGAGCAAACTCAGATAAAGGTGTATGAGTGCTACCCACAACTAACCTCTTCTCAATCTTTGATACATTTTAAAAGAGTGAATGATGCTTTCACAATGTATATAGCCAAAATGCTGCAGGGTAACACAACCTTGAGGATTTCCACTGAGGTCATGAATGAAATAACTAAATATGGCAGATGGTACATCTAGTTTGAGAAATTCACATATCTAAGAGTGCAAGGCTTCACTGGGATGGCTTACAGACTTCTTAGGTATCCTGATGATAAGACAGTACTTCTGGAGCTGTCTAGATAATTAATACCTTGTGCTGAGAAGCTTAAACACTTGCACAGAACTAATGTTTAGTTTCTCATCAAGTTTGGCAAGGGGATTTATGCATGCCCTTCTTTGGCATCAGCAGAACATTCTGATAAAGAGCTTCAACTCCTAAATTTGTACTACTACAATGCAAGGGGTCATTTTGATCCAAATAGAGTGATGGAAAGATTCTTAAGCAAGAAGCTCTTCCACAAAATGCACATTGAAGATTTTTGGGCCAATTGCCCCGATGATTATGAGATCATGAAGAAAGCACATTCAAGGCTACCTCTGGATTTTATTAGGAAGTTTCACATTATGGCAATACCAGACCAGCTATAGGATGATGAGAATGTTATGGTCAGAGGACAATGGGAGGCTCAGTACCATCAGCCTATCCCATTGCCAAATTGGGCAAATGTAGAAGAGAGCTCCCTGGATATTGTTATGAGGGAACCTATCAGACTAAGCAAGGCCTGGGTAAGAGCTCAAGTGGCTACTCTAGAGGGACAAGGAGTTCAACTCACTTACATAGCATTGGAATCAGATAAAGACTCCGGGGAAGAAGAGGATGAGCTAATTAATGTCATAGATGAGGTTGAGCTAGCTGAGAAATAGAAGTCAGACAGTGAAGAACATACATCTCTGGCTGAAAAAGCGAAGAAGATGAAGAAGCCATCTACAAGATCTCCTCAAAAGAAAGATCAACCTCCCTCTACCAGGACAAGGGCCTCTAAGAAAAGAGATATGCCAAGTAGTTATGGAGAAGGCTCTAAGGCCAAGAAGGTAAAAGTAAAATAAGTTAGTAAGGAGGATGCTACAACCAAGAAAGATTATAATCCTCCAACTGCCCAACCTCCTACTACCCAAAGTGTGGGTAATGCTACCACAACCCCTGTTGTTTCTACTACCACTTCTCCTTCTATCACTCCTTCCTCTACTGCATCCACTTCACCCATAACCTCAACTTCCATAACTCAAGAAGCATCTCCTACCACCTCTCTTACCTCTACCATTGCTGCTACTTCCTGCTCATTGGCAATTTCTTCTAGCGCCCCTAGCAATCCTTTTCTTCCACTATCGCCATTTTATGCCCTTCCACTATCACTACACTTACATCTTCTACTTCTTCCACTCAATTACCATTACCTCCCATTTCTACCATCCTTTCACCCTCTCTTCCTCTACCTTCACTACCCTTTCCCTCACCTCTTGTCATTTCTCCCTCTTTATCATCAGTCTTGGCTAACCTAACACAAGCCAATGCACCTTCCTTAGCCATATCTTCTGTTGTTTCTATTTCACAAATGCCTGTAGATTCATTGGTAGTACCACTGTTGCCTGGGATTGAGAAAGTATGTACAGAGTTGGGATTACATGAGCCTGAAACAACACTTGAAGAAGGACAAGATACATTGGCTGAAGTAAGTGATACAAACTTCCATGAACCTTTAGCCAATGTGGAAGTCATTGATGCATCTGATAGTCCTCTAGACAAGATCAAATAGAGGAAGTTTTTAAGTCTGCACAAGAAACTACAATGGCAAATCTTGAAAACTTGGCCCAAGAAGAAGAAGAAAAAGAAGAAGAGATAAGCATAGAGAAGGATGAAGAGCCAGAGCAAGAACAGCAATCACCCAAAGAGCTGGCTGTAATTGATGGCAATGGAGCCACTGAATTAAACAAATCTTCCACTCTTGAATGGTTGCAAAGCAGAATGACATATCCTGAGCCTCAGGTGGAGATAATGTAGCTTGATCTGAGTACAATCTTATCATCAGCTCAGAAGCCCAAGAAGAAAAAGAAGGCTAAGGTATAGTCAAGAATCTATAAGAATGAATCAGGATCAAGAATAGTAGAAAGAGCAGTCTCGCCAGTTGATGTAGCAAAAGAACAAGTCAGGGTGGAGGATTACACAATATCTACAGTTGATCTGGGACTAGCGACTCATGCTCAAAGAGTGGATGATTTTAAATACTCAGTCACATTAATTTTGGAACAATTGGACAAAGATGAAACGTCCAAGAAAGACTTAAAGCAGCAAAATGAAGAACTTCATGCATGCCTCCAATTTTTGGTAAATCCAGTAGATGCAGGAGGAGATATAAGGACAATACCCACTTTCCTATCTACTAATGAAATGGCCAGATTGGGTGAGGTAAGATCCAAATCCCAAGGTACAGAGAATTGGTTATTGAAAGTTTTTGAGATGGGATGTGAAACCATTAGTGCCTCTGCTCAAGCACACAAGAAGTTGGGAGAATTTCATAAGAAATGGAAAGACTTGCGTGAAGAGTGACTCCTTCGATGAGTACTATTCACATATGTATTATCGGATAAAGAGCATCAAAGAATTGCCTGCCCAAACTCTAGTTGTAGAGAATATTTTGACTGGGAATTCGCTACCCAAGGTCGTTGAATGGTATCAACAGCTACTTTTGAGGAAGGAAACTTTTGAGAATATAAAAGAAGCATATAAGCTAATCGATGAGGAGCTAAGATCCATCATAGATGATATTAATGACTCTCTCAAGGATTGTCAGGAAGCATCCTATGATTATTATGCTCCATTTGATATTGAAAAGTGTAAAGATAAGTTACATAAGGTAATTTTTGAAGATGCCGCGCTTAGTATGGAGTATAGATTGGACAAGGCAAGTGACCTAAGGGCTGAATTCAAGGCGGTTCACAAGGCAGGTGCAGAGATAGAAAAGATATATAGCAAATTCAGTTGGGAGCTAGAGATGTTTGATTGTAGGATAAATCATTTAAAGGACCCAGATCCATCTGAGATTAATCCTACACTTGAAGCATGGCTGACTTATCGCAACAAGCTGGCTAGTGAAGACAAAATTGACTTAGATAATGAATCTTGATGTTATTTCAAATATTTAAGGATGTAATCCCGTCACAATTGTAAATTGTTGTATTTGGGGCAGCATGTGACTCTATTTTGTCCTTTTCTTGCTTCTAAAATGTTCTTTTCTACTAATATATTGAGTTGGCTAGTCAAATTGACTAGATTCAATGTATCTGGGGGTTGTTTTTCATCTTTTTCATAGAAGACAAAATGTTATCCGAGAATTGATGTGAGCTATTATAGCTATATTTATTGATGTAATTTGGACTGTCGGTGTCGAGTTAATCTCCACCGTTCATTTGAAAACTTGATATGCCGCTTTTCTATATAAAGGGCTGTCATTTCCACTTTTTGTAAGAGAGATTTTGATACCTAATTGTTGACTCTATGCCATTTGAAGTAATACAAAGCAAGTTTCTGCAGTAATTCTAAGAATTTGTATCTTGTGTTGGCTCATTTTGGTTTTCATGGTTCACTTCTTGCTCTCCCATAGTTAGTTGTGCTTTTATAATGTTCATGGTTTGTTGAAGTATCTGATGAATACTCTAAGTCCATACTTTTAGTTATTTATTGATGGCAAATAGCTGTGTAAAGTTAGTCTAGGCTGATTGTTTGTGCTAAAGTTCAATCTCATTTCATAAGTTAAGTTGCGTCATTTATTGGGTATTTAACAAATGAATGTGGTCTAAAAATCTATTGACCTCCATTGAAGATAGCACCGTTTTTTGCAGCACTGTAACAACCATTTCAGTTTGGTAACTTAGGACGTTGGTTTAAAGTTTTGGAGTATTTGTCTACTAAAGACAACCTATGCATTATGAATGTCACTTAGCATTCTTCTAAAACCCTAACCTTTTGCATTTTCTTTAAAACCATTGATAGTTGTTAGAATAGGAATTTTAGCAGTGCTTCATCTTGTTTATCAGCTGAAAATCATAAAAGGGTTTATGTGTATTTGCTAACCCAAACCTAAAGATTTGCAGATTGCATGTAAGAACCCTTGTAGGAACAGCTAGAACATACCAATTGAGAGATTCCTAGCAAGCTAAGACCTAGCTGTATTATCCTTGGAGTAGTCTTGCCTAGGGTAGAATACTTTTCAAGAGAGGTGTGAAACCAGCAATCAGACCTGTGTTGCTGCGTGCTAAAACCACCATCAACACAACCTCATCTAACAAAAGTAGCTTAAAATATCTAGAAGGTATATGTGTCCAAACAACTCCTCCACTAGGTTTTATCTATTCACCTAATGAGTTGGTGTAGTTTATTTTGCACCACTAGGCATCAATTTCTTTGAAGTTACAAGTCATAATGTTATATACCTATCTTATTAAAGTAACTACCTTATTGGCTTCTCTTGGTTTCTAGACAGGAATATTTCTATACTTACAAGACCACCCACATGAAGTGGAAGTCATTTGGTCCCACAAACCTGTAAAAAAATGTTAGCACTAATATGAAAGAAAATTACCAAAAATTTAAGGCCATTGAGTAATTTATATAAAATTAAAATTTTATGTACTAGTAAAACATAATTGAGGGATCATCTCTTACCTTTAGAGTATCCAATATTGCTTCGTCATCAAGATTTAAAATTGTCCATATTTTTTTGGTCTTTGGTTTCAAAAAATGCTTTAGTATCTTGATATTTTTGCTACAAGTAGGTGAAAATATAGGAGAATGTTTTTCTATTACTCAAAGTCTTCAGATTTAGTTATGCCATTCTTATGAATCAAATACGTTTGTAACCATGTTCTAGCAATAGCAACTGATCCTATAGGATACGTGAATCCATAATCATCTGTTCTAGACCATGTGAGATTATGTTTTCCTTTTGCATGCCATGCTAACAATCAATTTGGTCTCTCTTTATTCCCATTTGGTGCGACCATGGAAAAAATATCTCCCAATTATACAAGATTTGAAAGATGGTCATAGTCAAATGAGGTCCCCATGTTGTCAAGTAGATGTGATTAAGTTTCAAATAAAGGGGTTATATATTGTGGAACCCATGTCTCTACCCACTCATAATGATCCCAAACACTTTTAATACAATTATAACTCGTGTTTAAATAGTCCGTGCACTAGCATTAAAGCTTCAAAATGAATGTATTTTTGACAAATCACTTATTGTCTAATAGTCCAATCTCTAGTCCATAATTCCCTTATCAACCAACTAAATAACACATGTACTTCTAAATCTTGTGCCACTCCTTGTGACAATGCAGAGTTATACTAGCTAACAATAGAATCTACATTACTAAACATAACACTACCTTATATCTTCAATTTTTCTTTAACCAGATCTCTCTTCACACATGAACTTGTAGCGTAGAAAATTGCATACCATCGCAATTTCATGCTATATTTTGGGCTTGCTTTAGTGTCTATTCCCTTAGCATGTTTTAGGGATCATTTTAGCCTAGCATTAGCCTCTCTTCCTTCACCAAATTGCCAAATTTTTCTATCAAATTCTAATTCTTCTCGTTGTGTTGGGAACACATGTTGAATTTTGTGTGACTTCTATAGGACACTAGTGCTATGCGCAGATGTCCGTGCGACACGCTAGCATCCCGAGAGTCCAAAAATTTAAAAATGTTGATTTCCCACTCAGCCACCTAATGTCACCTGTTGTAACTCTTAGTCGTTAGAAAATGCTTCCAACGTTTGAATCTAACCCTTCAGCTTCTCTCAAACCCTTATGCAAAAAATAATTTTTCAATCTCTACCATTCAACTCTTGTTTTGGTTATGCTTGGTTGCACTTACCTCCATTGTTGAGCTTGTTGAAGCCGCATGTTGTTCATGGAAGCTCCCTCAAGGATTCACGTTGCTACACTTTGGTTGAATCCTCCAACGAGCTCACTTTTCTTCTACATTATGCTAGTAATATTGTTTTTGTTTGTCCTAAATAATATTGCTGCAAATTCTTTACCATATTTATTCTTTATTTACATTGGTAAATCTTTGTGTAGACCACCACCTTACTTGTCTTTCGTACACTAGGGTCTCTCCCCGTAGACCAAGGATAATGTTCTTAGTTTTATTTTGTTTTCACTGCTCTTATTTTATAGATGCAATTAGGATAGGAGCACACACTATTTTTCTCTCTATTTGGTTGCTATGGAGGTCAAAAGACCAAAACAAGGGTTTGACTGAGGCAAACCCCCAAATAGCCCCAACCATTTTTCCTTGTCTTCAACTACAGGTACTTGGGAAGCTTTCAACCGCATGGAGGTTTGTTGGTTTATTCCCTTCTCTTGTCTATTTTATTATCTAATTTGATTTATTGAGTTTATCTTTGCCATTTCTATTTCTATATTATCTAGTATCTTGTTGTTGTGCTTCCTTGTTCTGTTTATGTAGATTTGGGTGAGTTGTTGGGTGGAATTTTGCATTTTTAGGAAGTTGATTGCATTTTTGGGCCGTACGAATGACAACACTTGGTGCAGACATTTGTGCAACACATTGGGGTCCTTGACAATGACCTTCTCCTTTCGGTACCATGTTCCTCTCTTCACCCTCTTTTCAACCCTAAATTTCATTTTTTTAAAATTAGTTTCCAGGTTTCTATAGAATAGCATTTTCCATTCCAACACCTATGTAATGTAATGAAAAAATGATTTATTCACTTTTTCTTCATTACAAAACCTACCTAATCATTGTTGGCAAAGAACAAGGCAAAAAGTAGAACCTACCACAGAGTACCACAAAGGCCATGCAAAGGATAGAGCTAACTCCTAAATAGGTATTTTGGGAAAGGACATACCTCTAGATAGATATAGAGGAGATATATGCAAAGCAATGTAAAGTAAGAGTGTATGGTGAGTGAGTAAGAGAGTGTAAGAGAGTAATAGTGTATAAGGCAGTGACTCAGACCTGCCGGTATGAATATGTATATACCTATTGAATATAAAGGAATATAATGGAGATATAAGGATTGTGATATCATTATGTATATGTTATGATGTTATGTTTTACTTATCTTGTACCGCATATTAGATTTCCTTACTACTTATTCATGTTTCTCTCATTGTTTGACTAGGGTATAAACTAGACTTACAGACTTGACTGAGGACAAAATATTTGGACTGGTTCCTCCCTATTTCTTGCCAATATTTAGTTGTGTTGCCGGGACCCTAGAAAAGGGCAGTGAAGAAAGAAAAAATAAATAGAGAAAGGATAAGTGTGGAGTAGCGCATGTAAGGAAACTTGAGCGATAGAAATTTTTTTATGACCTGTGGAAGATCTTAATTCTCTTAAGTTCCTACCCTTTTGAGAGGGGGACATGCACTTAAGAGGATGGCAAATGGAATAGGGGAGGATTTTAAAAGATCCTTCAAAAGATGTAACTCTTAAAATAAGCCAACAATGGGATACATAAGGATTAATACTATTCCAAATCAAAACACCCATGACAAAAGGGGATAACAAAAGATTAAGGGAAAATAGAGAAATTATACTTACCAGAATGAAGATAAGCAAAGATGAAAGATAGAAACAAACCTAGGAAAGATAGGACAAGTACCGCAGAAGGATGGAGAAGGTAGGAGAAACAATTAGAAGTCAGGAAAGAGAAATTATAGAAGGGAATAGTAAGTTGGATGAAAGTGCCACTAAGGGTGCTGTTGAGTGCGCTGATGTGGGTGTTGCCAAAGAGGAAAATATAAAAGGAAATGAAAGAATGAATGAAGAAGCCATAGAGGCTACTGCAAAATTGATACAAAGAGATATAGAAAATCTTGAGCCTATTACAATACATATTGACAGGGCAACAAAACTTTTAAAGAGTATAGGAGGAAGAATTGATGCTTATGAGAAGTTGAGAAGTGCATGGAGGGAAGAACATAAACAAACCCTAACCCTACCGAAACTATAGAATATCAACCTAATTGGGCTAACATTTCAATGAGAGTTGACAAACAATGGAAAGAATTACTATATCCTATACAAAACCTTCAGCCCTTAAATTTGGACGCAGATTACCTAGACAATCTGGTTAATCAAAGTTTAATGAAGATTAGAGAAGATGCGGTATTTAGAAAGATGAGTTCTGGCCAGTAATATAAGACAAAATAATGAAAATTCACCTGATGAGAACATAATGTCATTTACAAATGAAAGAGGATCCCTGAGAATGAAAAGGAAGTTTGAAGAGATAGACCCCCTGGACCAGGAGTCACCCTGGGTGCCTTATAAATCAAGGAGAATTTTAAGAAGAGATCAAATTGAAATTGAAAGAGAAAGAGAAGAAGAAATTAAGAATGATTTTGAACAAGTTTTGGGAGAAGAATACTTTGACATTCTTTTGCAGAGAGATAAAGGGCGAGAACATAAAACCCTAACACAAAGGCCAGAACCTAAGGGGAAGAAAAACCAAGAAAACTACCACAAAACATCAGTACATCTAGAAAAGAAAAATAAAGGAAAGATGGATGCTATTATCAAATTATCAATATTTGAAAAGCAAACAACTGAAGTTGTAGAGCATATTTTTGTATTGGAATCAATCTGGAATTGGAATGAGATAACTAAAGATGATACTAAGTTGTTTGACTTCATTGGAACTTTGCGGAATGACGCATTCAAATGGTAGAGAAAGGCTTGTCCCAAACATGATAAAACATGGGAGGAAGTGAAGGAGTTCTTGGAGAACTTTGAAACTCTAGAAATATTGATAGAAGGGATGAGTAAAATGAGAGACCTAATACAAAGGGATGGAGAAACAATCAAGGAATTTGACAAAAGGTTTAAGGATACAGTCCACAAACTAGAAGAACCTTTGACTGAAAAGTAGAAGATTGAGTGGTTTACATCCATAATAAGCCTTGATGTGAGAGCCTCTCTAGATGGGAGAATTTTTGAAACATACGCAGAAGCAGTCACACTAGCATGCCAGATTGAGGCATAGACCTAGCACAAATAGGACAAAAACAAGGAAAATATGGAGTTAGAAAGATTAAGATTGGAATTGGAACAACTAAAACTGAAACAAGAAATTTTTGTGAAACAAAAAGATAAAAGACCAAATATATGGTGTTCCTACTGTACAAAGGAAGGACACATCCAGAATGAATGTCCAAAGCTAAAAGGATAAAGGCAGGTCGCTGCAATGAAGGTGGATATAAAGGCACTCCCTGCATAGAACAACACAATCTATCATGGCTTATGCAGAGAATGGGATGATCATGAAACACCAAATTGTCCATCACAAATGTTCAGGGTGAGAGAAGATGAGGATGAAAGTGACTCATGGTACAATTAAAATCACAAAAATAAAACACATAATAATACCATGGCATATGTCAAGGGCCTAATAGAAATACCATTATATCTTCAAGACCAAGGTTACAAACAACCTTCATGGAAAAATCAAAAGAACATGAAAATTATCCAAAATGCAAATCAAAATGCTCCATATGAAAATAACTACAGTAATGAGGATAGAGGACAATTTGGAGGTTATAGAGGAGGGAGAGGCTGAGGAAGAGGCAAAAGAAGAAGAGATGTGGCCACTTGTTACAAATGTGGTAAACAAGGGCACTGTTCTAATGAGTGTCGGGGTGAAAGAAGGCAATGCTCATTTTGCAAAAGTACAAAACATGACCTTTTCACATGTGATAAGGCACAACAGTACTTTTAGAATGCACCACAACAAGGAAAAGGAGATGATGTGGATAAGCAAAAAGGTGCCAGAGTGATCAAAAGAGTCCCTAAGGAAGAAGGTCAAGTCCTAAGGACATGTCAAAGAGATAAGGATGGAAATACAGACCTATCTTCATCAAATGAAGAAAACCAAATAAAGGAGAGACAAACTAAAAATGAAAAAGGAAAAGAGAAAGCAAAATTAGTTGCAAGATATGGCACAAACACTAGAAGAAAAAGATATGAAACTACTAAACCAGAAAGAGAAGAAATTAAGGAGGAAGATATATTCTTCCTGGATAAAAGGCAACATGATGAGTAGTACAAAAGACTAAACAGATAATAATAGAAGAACAAGAAAAGTAAAAACATGTCAATCAATTGTTCACAAAAGAATAAGTTGTGGCACTAAAACAATTTACATCTCTAATGCAGAAACATAATCTAATGGAGAAATTCAAACAATTTTCTAAATATTAGAATAAGGAGAAGATACCGCAAAACAAAGTGAAACAATTGGGCAGAAATGAAAGACATTGGAAAATAAAACCACTACTGGTAGATGCCCATATAAATCATAAAAAGGTTAAAAATGTAATAATAGACTTGGGTGTAGACATAAACATGGTCACTAAGAAGTTTGGGAACAACTAGGGAGACTTAGATTATCTCAAACACCTTATAACATTACTTTGACAGATGGTTCTAGCTGTCAACCATTGGAACATGGAGACAAATAGAAGTGAACCTAATGGGAATTAAATAGGTAGTATATTTTATGGTTGTTTCTATGAAAGAGCAAGGAGATTCCTTTAATGCACTACTTGGACTAAGATGGTTTGTGGATGGCAATAGTATAGTGGACTCCCACAAGGAAGAACTATCTTTTGTGGATAGTAATAGAAGTATATTCATACCACTAGGGCTACCAATGGATGAAGCTTACATTGAAGAATCCACTAATGCGGAAGAAAATGATGACTACCATAAGAACATCTACACAATCTCAAGGTTGGAAACAAATGAAATGGAGGAAGAACCAAACTCTACAGGAGAAATAGAGGTGGAGAATGAAAACACCAACATTGATAGTGAATAAGTCCTAGAAGCATGGATTAAAAATGAACCGAAGCTTAAAACCTAGAGAATGACAGGGATTAGGAGGATATGCATGGTTCAATCCAGTAAAAGAAACATACCACAATCCTCCACATCAAAGGAAAATCCACCCCAAATGGTATGCACCATTAAAAAGGGCCAAAATAAAGAAGAAACTAGATCTCATCATATTATGAAAGGAATTTCTCATATTAAGTTACCAATGTTCTCAGGGGTTAAAAACCTACAACAATATTTGGAGGAGATGAAGACAATATTTGTAGAAGAACAATGCAGAATACAAGCAATACAACATACATTTGTATGTAATGCAACAAACTGGTGGGCAACACATAGAGAGTCAGTTCACGATTGGCATACTTTTACACTTCTTATCAAGGTGAGATACTTACCAAAACATGGGGAATACAAAGAAATATGTAAGTATGAAGGCCAAACTCTACCACAAGATCACCTAACCACTTGCATAGAAGCATGGGAAAACAAAAAAGAACATAGTAAGGATATATACACCCATTTGTTCTATTGGACATTAACACCTATAGCCCAAACTTGGTATATCAACTAAGAGAGAAAGGAGACAAGGGATTGGGAAGAAGCACAAGCTAACTTCATACATACATTCTCTTTTTGGAATCCATAAAAATCTATACATATTGCACTTGAGAAAATAAAAGAAATAATCTTTCAACAAGAAATAGAGGAAGAGAAAAATGAACTGGAGTACAGTGCACCACCGCCAAGATTAGAAGAGATATGGAAATTGGTGGAATGGATAGATCAACAATCAAGGAACATGGGTAAAAAATGTTACAAAACAATAGAGATAGATGATGAGGATAATGAAGAGATAAATATTGAAGTACAGGAAGGAGAAAGAGAGCTATAAATATTGATTGAACAAAAAGACCAATATTATAAGGAACCACTAAAAATTAGAGAAGAAAATATTGCAAAGGAAGTGTTAGACTTAGGGCACACAACTGAGAGGGTAGGGTGAATCAGTTGTGCACAACTTTCTCCAATTTACACACTTAAATCCTCTTAGTGATTAGCAATATATTAAACATGAAACATAATGGATTCAAATCAAAAGCAGAAACTCATCAACACAAAAGACACCAAGATTTTGATGTGGAAAACCTGGTTAAGGGAAAAGCCATGAGGTGATTAACCCAAGAATGTATTCTCTATTAGAAGAATAGAAAGAACAAAATGGCACCTGCCAATTAGGGCTCACTGCCTGAGCACACTGCTCACAAGAGGCTCACTGCCTATAAGAGAGACACTGTCTACAAAGAAATAAGTATCACATACATGAACTAGAGAATAGCATCTTCACCAACTTGAATCAGTTCCATTAAGCTCAATAATTCTACTCTGCCTTTCGCTCTCCTCTTCGCTACCACACACTCATCTCCACAAGACACCCTTTGAAATGACTTCGCAATCCCTTATTTATACACGACATCAACTTAGGAACAAACATCTAAGTTGGCAATCATCCACAAGAACATCTGCAGGTTGAGTAACTCATCTAGTCGGCCAGTGTAACGAAGAACACCTTCATCCGGAAGCATTTCTTCAATTCTGGGCTCCAACTCTAATGCGGACCATCAATACGAACTGAACATGATCCAAGGACCTCCACAAGCTTGTCTGAATTACCAAGAACATCCGCACTTCCTCTACTTACTGAAATCCTTCTCTCCTTCATCTAGAACCTCAAGAACACAGTCTACCATTACTGTCACAAAGGAATAGATGCTTGCGGACCTTTAAAACATGAACTAATCAAGTTGACACATCATAAGGACTTCCCAAACACTCCTTCAAATCCGCAGAACAAGACAAAGCATTTCCGGATCTCACCAGACCTTTCTGTAACACTTTGTCACCTCTGAACATCTACCAGAACCAGTTCTACTTGAGCGATTCACAACTTCTTCATATCTTCATGCGGACCTCTGAAATCTCTCTACAACATCTTAAGATTCATATCTTCAAATCCTTTAATCCGAATCCTCTGATCCTCAACCTGTCTTGGACTTTTTACCTTATGATATCACTGTTCTTCACTGTTCCTGATTGAGACTGATTTTCTCAATATCCTCAGCACATAACTCATCCAATCCTTGTCATTAATGTAACAGGAGTATGTTGACATCAATGACAACACCGGTTAGGCCCATACTTGCAACAGGAAGGTGATCCTAAACTGGCAAATATTGGAGACTATTAGAATGAAAAATAAGTAGCGCAAGTGATTGAGATCCTCTCTGAATTTGAAGATCTATTTCCAAGGACCTTCACTGAGATGAAAGGTATTAAAGAAGAAGCAGGCATCATGAAGATGCAACTAAAAGGAGTGAAACCAATCAAGAAAAGGCCTTATAGACTCAATCCCAACATGAAGAAATGAGTTAAGGTAGATATTGAAAAGATGTTGGCAGTAGGAATCATAAAACCTATTGAAGAGGCTGACTGGATTATCCCCATAGTGGCACAAAATAAGAAATCAGGTGAAATAAGGATATGCCAAGACTACAGAGAGTTAAATAAAGCTTGCATCCATGACCCATTCCCTAAACCCTTTACAGAAGAAATATTGGAATCAGTTACCGGAAGAGAAATATACTCATTCACTAATGGATTTTCTGGCTATCACCAAGTCAAAATAAGAGAAGAGGATTAGCCTAAGACAACATTTGCATCAGAATTCAGATCCTATATATACACAGTCATGCCTTTTGGACTCAAAAATGCACCAGCAATCCTTAGTAGAATAATGATCAATGCTTTCAAAGAATTCATTCATGATTTCTTAGAAGTTTACTTAGATGACTGGACTGTCTATGGCTTAGTGAAAGATCACACACAAACATTGAGAATGATGTTCTTGACAAATGTAGAGGTTCACAAATCTCACTGAATCTCAAGAAATGCAAATTTTTGGTACCCTTTGGAACTCTCCTAGGTCACATAATTTGCAAAGAAGGGTTGATGGTAGATCCCTTGAAAGTAACTTTAATCCTCACATTATGACCACCTAAAACAACATCAGAAGTCAATATTTTCTTAGGCTACACTAAGTATCACTGGAAGTTTATAAAGGGTTATGCACCAATTGCAACACCTTTAGAAGAATTACTGAAAAAGAGAAGTGGAAGAAGCATTGAATGGAATGAGCATTGTCAATACTCTTTTGACATACTAAAGCAGAAAATTATTGAAGCCCCTATCCTGATATTCCCATATTGGAACATTCCTTTCCATGTTCATGTAGATGCCTCAGGCATAGCAGTAGGTGTAGTATTAGCTCAACCCAAAGGAACTAAAGATCATCATATAGCCTTTGCTAGTAGGAAATTATGAAAAGTTGAGAAAAAATACACAACAAAAAGGGAAGCGCTAGCAGTGGTCTATGCACTTAAAAAATTTAGACACTACCTACTATCCACACCCTTTACCTTCTTTACCAACCATGAACCACTCAAATACCTACTAAACAAATCAGTCATACAAGGAAGAATATGTAGATGGCTGCTACTATTCCAAGAATTTGCATCCTAAAATCCTCATTTGCATCCTAACAAGATTGATAAATTAAGCTCTGAACTACTTAGCAATCAAACCCTAGAAGACAAATTATGAGAAAAACAAAATGGCTACACCAGTGCTTATCGATGTGACAGAGAAACAATTACCTAAATACAAGAAATGCCAATTCAAAGCAATGGAAGTGGACAAATAAGGAGCCTTTTCCAATATTCCAACAGATGTCATCTACATAGAATATGTAAGGAAGTACATCCATGCCACCATCTTGGAGATCAACCATATCAAATTTGAGGAGCTAAGGGACACACTACTCGGAGATACAAGGTACTCCGATGAATACAAGAATATTGCCGCCAGTAAATTAGACATATGGAAAGACTACCTAGATTTCGGTGATGCCCATGAATGGGTAAGGATAATTCTTAGTTGGATCCATGACGAGTTCATCTATTTAGATAAACCCTACCGCATAACAAAGGAATAAATTAGAGCAGTGACCGAACTTAGCTCAATAGGGCCAATACCAGCAATGAAGGTGATCAAAAATGATAAAGTTACTAAGTTAACTAGAGCAAAAACTAATGGGCGGAGCCTCAGCGTAAAAGATATCATAGATCTGGGGGTCCAGTATGCAACAATGGGAATAGCTTACAAAATGTACTATGCCAATAGAGAGGGTTTAGCTACCGCTACCGCAATACATACCACATACCAGATGGTGAAAGAGGGGAAAGATTTTGACCTCTATGAAGTGATGAGAGAGAAGCTGCTAGAGAACCTGAAAAGAACAAAGGAGTCAAACTATAATTTTTGGTATCATACTCTCATTATATGCCTTGTATTCTATTTTCTCAATGAATTACCAAGGTTCAAAGGCAAAATTTGGCAACAACACATATCAGTTGCCACACAAATCAAATAACACATCTGAAGTTTTAGTGACGCAAGAGCATTCAGCACTATGTACTGAGGTTTCTTCAAAACCCTACAATCAGACATGCAAACAAAGAAAAATTACCATAAGATTTTGTCAAACAATATATGAATCACATTACTTTCTTAGTAGATAAAGATTATACCTATAAGGAGGCAGTAGAGCCTAGAACTTTTTGGATACCTAGGCTATCATATGAAGCTTCTAAGGTGAAGATAAATGCATATGCGAAGAATTTACTGAGTAAACCTAAGATATTGCAGCAAAAAGATTTGGAACATATAGGGAAGTGATGGATTAAAATGCATTAGAAAAATGAGGAGGAACATTCGGAGAAGCATAAAAGAAAATTGCATAAACAATTGGAAATCCCATCTCTGGAGGGAACATCCATTGCATCAGCCTCCCAAGCCACTGTGGAAGCTCCGCAAGAGCCCAATGCTTCACAAATGCCTAGAAGATCAGGAAGAAGTGCATTTGCATCAACTAGTGCACAAACAGTACCGATACCTACCACATCTTCACAAACTATATCTACCGGTAGGAGAACTACATTGGAGACACTAGTACAATGAGTACTAAGAAGAAGAAGGGACCTAGGCAAAAAGGTACAGGCTAAAAGAAAGAAGAATGAATCCCCTGTAGAGGAGGTAGAAGAGGAAGAAGGAGAAGAAGAGGTATCCAAACTATCCAGGAAGAAGAAACAAAAGCCTATAACCCAAGGAACTCTCCTGAACCTAGAGGCAATTTTGAATGGGATTGAATGCCATGGGTTACTAAAGGAGACAATAGAACTCTACCCTGAAGTGTCTGAGGATAACAAGAAAATAATTAAAAGGAAATAATCAAATATATGATTAAAACCAATAAGACAATCAATGAGATTCTAGGGTTGTTACCAGATGGCCTTGCAGAGGCACTAAGACAAAGAAGAGAGAAATCCCTAAAGTTAGATGAGGACCTCAGGCAACAAGCAATTGAAGGAGTCAATACTTCTATCTTTGCGGAGCAGAAGGACAAAATAGCACAGTTATAGGCCATTGAGCTCAGATCAAAGCAAAGGGGAGACACCCTTATGAACTTAGAACAAGTAGATAGAGATAAAATATAGGCAGAGACTGAGCAAATAACAAAGAGGATTTATGAAACTATGAAGGAGGCAGAGGAAACTGCTGCACAAAAGGATACACCTCCTCTATAGAACATAGAAAAAACCAAGTCTCCTCTATATAACACCAACACTAAGCAAGAGGATGGACAAGATCAAGCAAAGGCTCTAGATATAGGATATAACCAATTCGATTCCCAAGATGAATCCACTTCTACCTCACCCATTCAATTTATCAAGGATTTCCTGGTGCAACAAAAATAGATACAACCTCTGGTGACTCCTCAACTACTACAATTGTCAGTCATAGGGGGACAGGTAAATCTATATGGTATCTCACCCCTCTAGAAGTTACAATTGGGTGACATATTCCACTCTACTACAAGGGAAGAAATTTTGCAGCAACACATAGAGCGAAGTGACATATTGATGGAAGCGGTAGATATTATACAAAAGGAGATGCCAGAGGCATAGACGAACACATCCCTACCTCCTACCCAACAATTCAAACAATTTATGCAAAGATTCAAAGCTCATTCTACATATCTAGAGAAGAAAGCAGAAGAGAAGATAACAGAGAAAATCAATCAAAAAAGACTTGCTAATGCTTCCAATAACTATGCTAAACCACACAATAAACTACAAGCCCAGATAAAGAATATCCAGTAGGGTATGGAGAAGGCCAAGGTACTTTACTAGTTTTGTTTCCAATGGCCTACTACTACTAAGACTCTAAAAGATCAAATTGAGGCATTAGAATTACAAATAACACAAGTGGCCAGTACATATGATCTGGTACAGGACACCAATGGAGCAATAAGGGCACAGATAGAGACCCTACATTCTCAACTACAACAATTCTAGGATCAAAGAGAACAAATAAAATCACAGATCAAGTAGATGAGAGAAGTAATAATCTTGAGATTGGCCTCTCTAACTGGAGTATTTACTAAAGCTAAACAAATCACACAGAAGTTTAAGGTACCTAATACCTTAGGAGAAGCATAGGACACCTATATCCAGTTGGAGAGCTAGATCCAAATTTTGACATCTGCTCATAAACAATGGGATACTACTATGGCTCAACTTAGGGTAATCTACAAAAAATGTTGCACATATGATACCTAAGGTTGTGATGTGGTTGTCATTGATGTCAGCACTCAATTTGGACTTTTTGATACATTGGTGATGTTGTATGTGATGTGCTTACTGAAGCTCATGGTTGAATGTGATGTGGTTTTTGAAGTTCATAGTTGGATGTCATGCCTCAGTCAATGTGGAGTTGAGTATGAAGTTATATTAAGATGGGAATTAGAAGCATCAAGAAGACATATTAAGATGGGAATTAGAAGCATCAAGAAAACATATTAAGATGGGAATTAGAAGTATCAAGAATACATATTAAGATGGGAGTTAGAAGCATCAAGAAGATATATTAATATGGGAATTAGAAGAACTAAAATGTATGTTTCTATGTCTGCATGAGCTGTCATACAATCACAAGTAAATTTTGATCTCCAAAAAGTGATGAAGACTTTTGCCACAGAAAGTTGACTGGGAGACTACTTGGGAAATTGCTCCACATTCCTCTGCATTTGCAGATATGATCATGTGGTTCAGTATCTAAGTTCAATATGTTGTGAAGATGTTATATCCAAGAAATAAAGTCTCTATACCTTCAGTAATAAAAGTTATGTGTGATAGAGTTTCAGTCTTTGTTCTGGCAGAGTAAAATGGTGATGAAGACTTGTTAGAATGCTCTGCACTCTTTTAGATGTGAAGATTTGTTAATAAAACTTTGTGAACATGTTCAGAGAGGCTTATTGCATACTTTTGTAAAGTGTCTAGTGATTTGGTGTACCGTAAGTAATGTTTAATCTTCTATGTGTACCACCAAAGTGAAATGAGCGTTGTGCTACAAGATTCATGTGTTCTTACTTCAAGGCAACCTATTTCAAATGGGTATGTCATGCGGATATTATCCTTTGAAGGATGATGATGTAAAGAATGTTTAGTACTGGGCTAAGCATGTGTTGGGATCCGCAAGGCATGTGTTTCCTTCTGAAGTGGTGTGTAGTTCATAATAGGGCTTGCCCTATGCATGCTTCATGTTGTGAAATCTCTAGCTGACTTGTAAAATGTAATATTCTTGTTGTATTGGCCGACTTATAATGAAATCAATGTAATATCATGTATATATTTTGAACCTAGTTGATCTAGGTGAGGTATGATTGTGAAGATGAAAATATGAAAGTGTGAAGAGCAGAATATGAATATCATATGCATTGTGATGTGTGACTAAAGGAGAAAGAGAAGAAGTATTAGAGATTGCCTTGATTCATCTTGAAGACATTTTTGTGACAAGAGGGAAGTGAAGAGTGTGCCTAATTGATCCAATCATCAGAAGAAGCAGAATTGCAACCATCAAAGGTGTGTGCTTCAATGTCAGTTTTTAGATAGTAGAAGGAGTGTCATACTATAATCATCTCTGAGTTCATTCTTAGTTCAGGAGTAGTTGCTTCCTTGGATTGTAGCCCTAAAACAAATTTTTCAAGGAGTTGTATCTTCCTTGGGTTGTAGCCCTAAAACAAAGTCAACAGGGAGTAGTAGCTTACTTGGGTTGTTGCCCTAAAACAAAGTTGTAATTTTGAGCTTCATATATTGAGTTAATCCTCACTGCAGTTTTCCCTTCTTAGGTTTTCCACGTATATCTAGTGTCATGTGTTGATGTGTATTGTGTTGATCTTTCATGTTTATATTAATGTTGTAATACTTAAGTTTTAATCTGCTCTGGAGGACTTGAAGTTGTTTAGATATTGATTCACCCCCCCTCTTAGTATCATGGTGTGTTCAACAATTGGTATCATAGCCAAGTTACTCAAAAGAAGCTTAACCGCTTAAGGAAGGTTCAGGATGGCTCCTAATGGATGTCACAAGGTAGTTATGTTTGATGGAACAAATTATTCCTTTTGGAAGCTAAGGATGGAAAACTATCTATCTTCTCTAGGGTTTGGCATATGGAAAGTTGTTGTGAAGGGTTACATTGCTCTTGGTTCTAAGCCTATAGATGCTGATGAGATTAGGTTGTATGACAATAATGCCAAGGAAAAGAGTACTATCATGAGTGGGATGGTGGATACAAAACTTCTAAAGGTAATGAGTTGCAAATCTACTAAGGATGTTTGGGTAAAACTTGAAAGCATTTATGAAGGAGATAGTAAAGTGAAGCAAGCAAAGATGCAAATCTTCAAGAGTAAATTCGAGACCCTGAGAATGACTGAAGATGAAGACATTGCTAGTTATATGCTTCGAGTGGATGAAATAGTTAATGGCATCACAGGTCTTGGTGGTGAAGTGAAAGAAGATGAAATTATGAAAAAGGTACCAAGAACTCTTCCCAAATCTTACAGTCATAAGGTATCTGCTATTGAGGAGACTCAGGATTTGGATACATATATAGTAGACCAATTGTTTGGCTCTCTCATAACCTTTGAAATGAGATAATTTGATAAATGTGCTCCAAAGAAGGAGACTTCATTCAAAACAAGTAAGAAGATAGGAGATAAAGCAACTGATCAAGATAATGACCTTGATGAAGTAGAAGAAAACTTTGTAAGAACCCTAAAGAAAGGCACAGGCAAGTTTAGAGGTAAGTTACCTTTCAAATGTTTCAATTGTGGAAAGATTGGTCATTTTGCTTCTAAATGTCATTTTAAAGAATCAAGGGGTGGTAACAAGAAAGACAAGTTCAAAATAAGCATGTATTCCATAGAGAGCAATTGTTCTTTAGAAGATGAAGATCATGATGATTCAAATGATGAAACACTTTTCATGGCCTTAAATGTTGGTGACAAAAAGGATGATGTTGGAAAATGTGAAAAGACTAATGCCTTACAAGCTGACCAAAACAATGATAGATCAATGGTTGTATGGACAGCCTTTCATGCAAGAGAAGAAGCCAAGGCTTGGGTAATTGACAGTGGCTACTCTAATCATATGACTAGTGACAAGGAGAAGTTTATCAGCCTGGAGAAGTGGAATGGTGGAGCTGTTAAGTTTGGTGGTGATGAGTCAGCACAAATCTGTGGAAAGGGTGCTATAACTATTGATGGGAAGAACAGGATTGAGGATGTCCTCTATGTCAAAGGGTTGAAGCATAATCTTCTCAGTGTCAGTCAAATGTGCAATAAAGGATACAATCTTACCTTTCATGCCAAAGGTTGTGAAATTAGGAAGGCAGGGTCCAGAAAGCTACTTGTTGAAGGCATCAAGTTATATGGTGGCATCTATCATCTAAAGGAGGTAAATAGAAGAACATGTTTATTGGCTCAATCCAGTGAGTGTTGGTTGTGGCATATGAGAATGGGACACATCAACTTTGATAATATGGTAAAGATCATCTCTATTCATGCGATGAGAGATATGCCCAATATAACCAAGCCTGCAAACACATTGTGCAAGGTATGTCAAATGGGAAAGAAAACAAAGATAAGTTTCAAGAGCAAGGAGTACTCTTCTTCAATGCCATTGGATCTGATTCATACTAATCTATGTGGCCCTACAAGAGTAAAGAGTCAACAAGGTGAAAGGTATTTCATGTTACTTATTGATGATTATTCTAGAATGACTTGGGTTACTTTCCTAAGAGAAAAAATGGATGCCTTTGATAAGTTTAAGATTTTTAAAGCTATGGTTGAGAATGAAATGGATACTAAGATCAAATGTTTAAGGTCTAATAGAGGAGGTGAGTGTTATCACCTAGGATTGCACCCATTATGCAAAGTTGGAAAGCTCATCAATCTTGTGTAACATTGGAATACTTTCAGGTTGGGGGTACCCTATGGTGAAAGTAGACCTCCAGATTGTGGGTTGGTTCCCTTATGATTTTCTAATGGTAAACTGACTTTGCAAGAAAAAGGATAGAAAGAATTACACTAGAATAATAAACTAAATATGAATTTGCGGTGATGCATATATGATAGTAAAACATGCAACTTTGATTCACAACTACTTTCTAAACATCTATTCACATAGATCAATTTGGCAATATGACCACATAAATAATTCAAAGGAAGGCTTGAATAAATTGTTTCCTGAAGGAAGACTGGGTTTTCACAACATGGAAGAAATGACTATTCAGTTGCACAACCTAAGACCTGTGAATTTGTTTGCTGCTTTGAATGCATGCAAGTATAAATGAGACAAAAACTTAAAGGTTTCAATGTTAAAACACAATAAACTTTCATCCAATCATTCATAAAACAACATAATTGAGAAGGTGAATACTTGATCTTACTGAAAATGAAGGAATATTTGCACAAAAATAACAAAAGAAAGAACTTGTAACTTGTTGTATTGTATAGATCTGAAAAAATGAGTTACAAACAAACTCTGCCTCTCTAAAATGTGTAAGAGAGAAAAAATGCAAGAACTAAGAAAAAATTAAGTTTTTCTCCAATATATACAAAAGATAACTCCAAAGTGCCAAAAGGTGGCACTAATGGCTAACTGGAAGTGAAAATATCTTCCCAAAATCCCTCTCACGAGCAAGGATGAAAATCCATAAAAAGGGGAGCTATAACTGATCCAATTTGAGCTAAAATAGCTCCAAATTGCCCCTCTCTATCAATTTGACCATGTGGAACTCCAAACCCCTTCAAGTTTGACTAAAAATTATGCAAATTTTCCCAAAATAACTCAGTGAACTCCATCTCTTGATTTTGCATGATTTTGGGATGAGGAAACAATGTGAACAAATAAATAAAGTAATCAAGATGACTTACTTTACTATTTGTTATAAATTTGTCTATGTCTGACTTTTTTACAACTTTGTGATAAATAATAAAGTAATTTATAATTGCATTACTTTATTATTTGTTTACATTTGTTTATCCATTTCTAAGTCATGCAAAATGAGGGTAATTATTTTCAAAAGGTTTAAAAATAATGACTCCTTATAACTCCCCTTTGATTTGCATAATTACCTCATGCATCCTATGATGATGCCAATGAAAACACATCCTTCATACATGCACAAGTCAAAAAAAATACCTCTCATATGTGAGATATGACTATATAGAAACCATGATTTAACCTCTTATATCTCCCATGCCATAATGTTTATATCATTGCTCTCCATGCATATATATGTGCTACTTGATCCTCTTACATCAAAAAAACCTTATGAAAATCAAAAAGAGATATTCTAACTCCACGAGCCCTTCTTGCATCTTTATGCTTTTTGACTTTAATCCTTTTTCCTCATTAAGAAAATCAAAACAAAAGATGGCCCCACGGGCTCCCTTGTATCATCATGTTTTTGACTTCACTTACTTCAAACCTTAAGGAAATCAAAACAATAGTTTATCAGCTACATGGGCCCCTTTTGCATCATTAGGTTCTAACACTCATGAGTGTTGACCTCAAGTACTTTTGGATAGTAATGATAATGTAGAAAAGAAGTCAAAAAACATACACATGCCCATAGTTGGGCTAGGGCATTCGACCCAAAAAAAGAAGAAAACCTAAAAGTTTGTCATTTTTCTCTTTGCTTCTTTTGCTTGTTGCTATGCTCGCTGACACGCAAGGGTTTCTCTGCTATTTTGGGAGGCTTTCTTGAGGTTTAAACTGTTGTTCTTTGAGTTATTTTCAACATCCTCTTCATTTAGGTAAGTCTCCCTTCTAATATCTTTATTTTTCTACAAGAAATGATGGTGAAACTTCATTGTTTGGTTGTTCCTGTAGATGCCTCCTTTCGGGCTTCTATATAGTAATATCATGATGAAAGAAAATCTCCTCTTTTGCTTCTATATTGTCATGAAGAACAAAACAAGGAAAGAACGACAGTTTTCTCACTGGTTTTCTTTATGGCTTACTGTGTCTTGCTCTGCATACTCTTTCTCCTCTAGTTTAGCCTTCATGGCACAATGACTATGGGTCTTGAACCTTGAAAAAGAGAAAATATAGCTTATATTTCCTTATATGCTTTGCTCCTTTACTCATGGCATGACTGTAACAGGAATAAGTATGTATCTGTTGAAATAAAGAGGTAAAAAATCTTTACTTACTATGAGTAAACCCTAGTAGGGTTTGGTGAACAATATGCTCCATTTTTGCTTTCCTCTTTTACATAAGACAATACTGCTCCTTATTCTTTGTTCACCTCTCTATACTTTCTATCTCTGTTACAAAAGAGGACTTCACTGCTCTTATCATCTTGTTCATGTTTTTCTTGCATCAGATTTTCTCAATCTTTATTGAAAGAGTGATGAAAGGGGTTTTTCTTTATTTACTACAAACCCTACTAGGGTTTACATACACTGCACTTCTTCAGGTCCCTTCACATAGTGTTGTTCATTTTCTTTAGTGATAGTTAGCTAAAAGAAAGATTGTGATCCTTTCCTTTCTCTGTTGCTCCATCTTGACTCATATATACCTGTATGCATTTGTACTTTGTGATGAAGGCAATAGAATGAGTTTTGAAATACATGTTCTTCTCATTTACATCTCATGTACTCTTCATTACATGATCTTGTAATGCATTTCACTTACTCCTTAAAGTTTCTCCACATACTTGATCTTAATGCCTTGTTATTTGTAGTTTGTATTCTTCATTCCACTATGCTTGGAATGTTGTCATGAATTCTTTATATGTTGCCTACTAAGGTGGTTGTCCCTCTTTGAATTATACCTTGATTTTTATGTTGTCAACATACATTTGTGACATGACTGTCACCTCGGCTCCCTGCCTAATGGCTTGAAATGATTCAAACTCCATTTTTTTGTCACTACCCATTAAGATAGTCAAACCATCATTGGCTCAGAAAAGCTTCTAAAACCCCTGAATATATACCAAACTCCATCTTCATGAGACATTGTTATAGTCTTAGGTCCTTGTTGCTCTCATACTAGTTGTTCTACTGTTGTCCATATGTTGCTCCATGATGGCTATAATGCTCTTGATATTTCTCTAAATGCTGTTCATAATGACAAAGTAGGCATTTATTGTCAAGATGATTGTGGTCTGATGTTTGGTTGTCCTACCTTGGAGGTTGCCTCATGTTGCATTGGTCTTATCATTGACTCTCAATCAGAATATGTTTTTTATTTATTGATCTGAAAGCCTCTTTGCTTATCTTATATCCCCCTTAAGATCAAGGGGTGGCATGCTGGGCTCAACCCTTGTGGGAGCCCATTTTTTACCACATGCTAAAATGTCTTGCATAATGACTATACCTGTACCTACACATTGCATAATGAGTTAGATAAAACAATGAATACAATACTCATGTGATGATTTGATCTTTCTATCTCTCCTTCTTATTGATCCAATGCTCCATGGCATGTGCTATTTTTCTATTGGTAGGGCATATAAGGAGACTCATATCCAAAGTTCTAACCAATCAGTTACCATGATGCAAGTTCTCTTGGTGATCAGGAGAGGAGGAGCAAGACAAGAAGATCCACCCCAGAACTATCTCAGGCAATGATGGATATGCATTTTCCCTTATGCTTCTTTTCATTTCTTTTAACTTCAGATGCATAGCATATATTATGTCACATTGGTTAAGCTACTCCCATGGCTTGTGTGGGACCATGGATTACTCTTTTCTTTCCAATGAAGACAAATACAATACTTGTGCAATTTTGTGTATACTTTATTGGCAAAATGAATGAAACATTTTTGCACTAAATGAAAGCATTGTATTGAGTTCAATATGTACTTTTCTTTATGTCTCTTTACTCTAAACAACAAAATTGAATTAAATCTTTTCTTAAACACTTAAACTATGCCATGGTTAAGCATAGCAGGACTGTGTTAAAAAATTATTCACCTCAAATGTAATGAACTATTTCAACTCTGCCAATTTAAGCTATAGGTGAAAATTTGGTAACATTTCTAGTGATTTCTGCTGAATGCTTGCCTGCTAAGGATATAGACTAGTTGCCTTAAATAATCCATTAGGCATGGAGTCCATTCTTGCCTGATAACTTGAAAAACCTTCCACAACTCAACTGACAAGAAAAATACAGCAACAAAACAATACTGAAATCAAACTAATCTGACCTTGTTTAGGACATGGTCAGCAAAATGTGCATATGCACTTCTTGAAAAGAAAAATAAAACTGAAATGAAATGTGCTAAAAGCACTTATTTACAGCAAACTTTCTCTTTAATAACATTATTTGAGGTGAATCCCGTTGACAGGGATTGGCAACACCTCTCCATCTAACTTTACAAGTTGAAATGCATTATGTTGTTTGCATTCTATTATAATATATGGGCCATCCCACATGGCATCAAACTTGGTGTGTTTACCAGGTTTGCTTCTAAGCTCATCCCATTTAAACACTAGATCTCCTTCTTTGAAAACTCTTGGAATTGCTTTCCTGTCAAATGTTATTTTCATTTAAGCTTGGTGTATCTCCAGATTTCTTAGTGCTTCTTTTCTAGTTTCTTCCAGCTCCATTAGTTGTGCAAGCCTAACTTCCATAGGATGTTCCTTTAACAGTTCAAGCTCTTTGACATAACTTAGAGTTGACAACTCAACTGAAATTGGTAATTTGGCTTCTTTACCATAAGTTAGAACATAAGTTGAATTACCTATTGCTCTTTTTAGAGTTATCATATCATCCCAAAGGGCTAATTTTAGTTTATCATGTCATGTTCTCTGGTTATCATCAATTGTCTTTCTGATTTATTTAATCAAGTTTTTATTTGTTGATTCTACCTGTCCATTACCTTGAGGGTAATAATTGGATGAAGTATTCAAAAATATATTGTTCTTGACAGACCAATCAGAAACTTTTAAACCAATAAATGCTAAAGCATTATCAAAAATGATGGAATCAGGAGTGCCAAACCTGGAAACCAAATCTTGGTAGAAATTCAAAACAGAAGTCTCATTTGCCTCCTTCAATACAACTGCTTCAGGCCACTTTGTGAAGTAATCTGTTGCAGTTAGTATCCATTTATGTCCTTGACTTGAAGGTGGATTAATGGGACCAATGAAATCCAATCCCCACTTATCAAAAGGCTTCTCTACCTAAATTGGATGTAGAGGCAAGGCTTCTGCTTTCCTGCAATCACTGAACATTTACTGCATTTTTTGATCCAAGTATGTGAATCATTAAATAAATTTGGCCAATAATAACCAGCTCTCATAATCTTTAGAGCTGTAGTTCTTGCTACAAAATGACCTCCAGAAGGTCCATCATGGAATTCTTCTAGAATCTTCTCAATCTGTCCTAGTTCTACACATCTAAGCAAAACACCATGAAAATATTTTTTATACAAAACTCCATTAATTACAGTAAAAGGGATGGATTGCATCTTTTAATACCTTCTTTTTGACCTGTCCAAACCTTCAGGATAGTCTCTAATATGTAAATAATTAATCATTTGTTGAACCCAACTTGTAGATGGAACTGGAATAGCAACTTGTTCCTAGTTTTGTAGCACTGTCACAGTTTCCTCTACAAGTTTATTGTTGTTTTCTTCATTGCCTGCAAGATGCTCACACAAACATTTACCTCTAGCAATCTTGGTGACTTTGATCTAAATGTCATACTCCATCACTTTTGTAATCCATCCTGCCCTTTTATCATTGAGATCCTTGCTAAGCAAGAATTCTTTAATTGATGGATGGGCAACCATCAGCTGTATTCTGTTGTTAGAAAGCATGTGTTTAAACTTCTTAAGGCTTCTTATTGAAGTCAATACATGTTTTTCAGCAAACGAATATCTCACGTCATAATCATGAAGGATTTGGCTAAAGAAAGCCACAGGCTATTCTAATCCTTCCTCATTTTGTTGATAGAGCATTGCTGAAATTGTATCAACACTCCCAAATGCATACAAGATGAAATCTTTATCAAAGTTTGGATTAATGAGTGTTGAGGCTGCTGCAAGTGCCTCTTTGATTTCTTCAAAACTTTTCTTATCTTCCTTTGTCCAGTTGAAAGGAATATTCTTTTTAAGCATGGTTGTAAGGGGCTGCAATAATGTTGTAATGTTAGGTATGAACCTCCTTACAAAGTTGATCCTTCTAAGAAAGCTTTGTAAGCCTTTCTTATGAGCTAGAAGAGGTAATGATAAGATTTCTGAAATCCTTTCTGGGTCTATGGATATTCTATCCTTTGATACTATGTGTCCCAAAAGCTTTCCCTCATGGACAGAAAAAATGCTCTTCTTTGGGTTGAGTGAAACCCCATATTCCCTACACCTTTCAAAGATCTGCCTTAGATGATCAAAATGTTCATCATCTTTCTTTGAAAACATAGTAACATCATCTAAATAAACAAGTATAAACTTATTAATGAGGCCTTGAAATGCCATGTCCATGGCTCTTAAAAATGTTGCCCCTGCATTAGATAATCTAAATGGAATTTTATTGTAAGCCATTGTGCCCCACTTGGTAGTGAAGGTAGTCTTGTACTGGTCCTCCTCTTTTACTAAAATCTGATTATACTCTGAATAGCCATCCAATAGTGAAAACCTTTCTGACCCTGAAAAACCCTGTAGATCTGCTCCATTGAGGGCAGCGGGTAATGGTCTTTAAGAGAAGCTCTATTTAGATCACGAAAATCAACACATAGCCTAATCTCACCATTCTTTTTTCTAACAGGTACCAAATTTGAAACCCAAGATGTATGTTTATTTGGAAAGATAATATTACCTTCAATTAGTTTATTTAGCTCTATTTTCATAAGAGTTTCCACCTTGGGATTACGTGGCCTCTATTTGTGTCTCACTGGTTTTGCTTTGGGTTCCAACTCAATAGTGTGCTGGGCTAACTCAGGGTTAAAACCCTTCAAGTCTTCCTACTCCCAAGCAAATACATCACTAAATTCTTGGCAGAGCTAAATAAAAGCTTGTTGTACCTCTTTGGTACAGATTTTTCCAAGCTTAAGAAGCTTGTCTTTGAATATTTCAATGGGCTCATAATGCTCTTGTTTCATAGATATGCAAGCTTTATCCTTTCTAACTTGATCATCGGTGTTAAAAATTGATTCTAAGGTTACCAAACCTTTAGGTAGCTTATTTGACTTCATCTATAAGATCTGTTCATCATATTGTTGCAACCATTTTTGTTGATTTCCTGTTGCAAACTTAGCTTCTTCCATTAGAAAATTTATGATCTGTTGATCACTTTCAAAAACCTGCCAACTTGTGTTATTATCAGGCATAGAAGGTCTGACAATCACTTTAACATACTGTTGTGTCTACACATTCTTAATTTAAGTTGGAATGTCAAACTATGCTCCTAAGGCGGCCAATTTATCTGCTTCTTTATTCTAATTTCTAAGAATGGATAGTAGATTGAATGCATCAAATTCTTCAATTAAATCCCAAGTTCTGTGTTTATAAAGCTTGAGCAGATCATTCTTTGTTACATTCAAATTTCTTACCTAATTTTCTACTAATTCTGAGTCACCAAAAACTTGCAAGCATTTAATACCTTTCTTCCTAGCCCACTCTAGGCCACGAATAAGTGCCTCATATTCAGCAGTGTTGTTTCAGTAGTTGAAGGAAAAACAAAGTGTTGAATAATACTTTTCCCCATTAGGAGAAATCAACATGGTACCTCCACCAGCACATGTCCTTCTTCTTGAGCCATCAAAATATAGCTTCCAAAGCTGATTAGTTTGTTGTTCAATCTATTTTTCATCTTCGATCAGATTTCAAACAAATGCACCAAGTTCATGAATCATATAAACCCCAAGCCCTACCTCATCCATTTGACTAAAAGGGTCAACCTTATCATTCTCAGCTACCCATTCATCTAAGTTAATATTAGGTATACCTTCAATAGGTGTATTGGGATCTTGGACAGCAATTATTTCTTCATGATCATAGATGGCAAGATTGGCATTTATGGGACTAGGAGTGTAAGGTTCAAGATGATCATTAGCCAATGGTTCTGATTTTATGGTAACTTTGGTGCCATACCTCATTCTAAAAAATAAATGAGACTAGTCAAAAGACAGATATCCCCCCAACTTTGCAATAAAATCTCTAGAGAGATATATGGTAAATAGTGGTGGTAAGTCAATGACATGGATATCTTGATGAATCACAAAGTTGGGACATGCATGCAAAGTAAGACCAAGGTTTTTTAACATTCCCACTGTATTAACTTATGTACCATCCAATTGGACAACTCCTCTAGAAACAAGTTCATAAACTAAACCAAGTTTATCAGCTAAATGTTTGGGCATTACTGAGCTGCTAGCTCCAAAATCAATCATGCAATTGTGTACTAAATGCTTACCAACAATCAGAGTTACATAGAATGGAGGTGGCTTAACCACTTGACTTGGCTGTTCACTTTTATTTTGGGCTTCATTAGTAAACACAACCTAAGGTTGACTTGTCTGAGGCTCATCTGACAATGATAACTTGGCTAAACCATCTTGCAATAAATCTTTCTGCCCAAGAATGTGTAATGCATCTAACATTGACATACTAAAAATGTTTTTCTTCATATGATCAACAATGTTAAAAGAAGGGCCATTAACCTTTTGATGTACTTTAGGAACAACAATATCTGAATGTATCTTAGTTGATTATTTTTGAGCTTCAAGTTGTTTATTACCAACAATAGTTTGTCCTCTTCGTAGAACATGAACATTCTGAGAAGTGGAAGTTGACCTTGTTGAGCTGTAGAAGCTTGATTTTTACTCTTGTCACCTTGTTGTTGTACTTTATCAAAAAAAAATTATTGTTATCAGCCTATTGTTGTAAATAAACAGCTCTTTTCTTTGACCTCGTATTGGCTATAATGGAAGTATAAGATTGTTTCTACCCTTGTAACTGATTCACTCCACAAAAATCATTAGCTTGCCAATTCATGAAAGCAACATCAGGATTATCATGTTGTGTTTGAGAAAACAAAAATTTGATTTGCTCCTCTTTTGTTACTATCTCCCTCCTAGGACTTTCTTCAAACTGTATCCTTTGTGCTTCCAACTCTTTCTCATGAAGATAGGCCTGATAATCTAGGTCCTCCCGCTGCATGTTATATTTATTCTCTCTTTCGATCTCTAACATTTGTCTCTAATAATCCAAAGCAATCTCCCTAATGCTCATGCTTGTTTTGTACTGAGGTTGATTAGTAGAAAAAGTATGCTGATTGGGAACAAAATTGTCATTTTGGGACTAGTTATGCGCATAGGTAATGATTACACCCATTATGCAAAGCTATGAGGCTCAGCAATCTTGTGTAATAGTGAATTTACTTCAAATGAATTTGATAAGTTTTGTGAAGATCATGGTATAAGGAGACATTTGTTAGCTCTTAGGACCCCTCAGCAAAATGGGGTAGTGGAAAGGATGAATAGGACTATCCAAGAGATGGCTAGGGCAATGTTAAAGGATGCAGATCTGCTTTACATGTACTGGAAGGAAGTAGTTCACACTGTTGTCTATCTAACTAACAGAGTATAGTTAAGGGTCAATAGCACTAAGACCCCTTATGAGCTATGGTATGGAAGACCTCCTACTATCAAATACTTCAGGATATTTGGTAGCAAATGCTCTATCAGAAGAGATGAAGAAGACCTAGGAAAGTTTGATTCAAGAAGTGATGAAGGAATCTTTCTTGGTTACTCAACCAGAAGCAAGGGCTATAGATGCTACAAAAAAATATTGGGGAAGATGATTGAAAGCACAGATGTCAAAGTAGATGAATATTTGTATCAGATCTCTCAAGAACCAAAGCACTCCAGATCTGATATTTTTCCATACATTGAAGAAGATGAAGAAAAGGAGCAAGAACCAGTGCAGATACCCAAGACTCTAGCAAAGTACGTTTAGAAGAATCATTCAGTAGATCAAATCATTGGGGACAAGGATAAAGGTGTTTTGACCAGGAGAAATCTTGCAAAAGCATATGAGCAAGTAAACTTGTGTTTATTATCAAAGGTAGAACCCAAAACCTTTGATGATGCTAGAAATGATGACGGATGGATAAAGGCAATGGAAGAAGAATTGAATTAGATTGAGAAGAATTAGACATGGGAATTGGTTCCCAGACTAGCCAATAAGAATGTTATAGGAACAAAGTGGGTGTTCCGAAACAAGCTGAATGAAGAAGGTGAAGTTGTGAGGAACAAAGCAAGATTGGTGTGTAAAGGATATTCACAAGTTGAAGGCATTGACTTTGAAGAGACCTATGCTTCAGTAGCCATGATGGAGGCAATCAGGATGTTTTTTAGATATCAGAAGATCTAAACATGGTGTGTAGACTCAAGAAAACTATGTATGGTCTCAAGCAAGCACCTAGAGCATGGTACTATAGATAGCAATCTTTACATCAAGGAAGAAGGAGATATGATATTGATAGTTGCAGTGTATGTTGATAACATCATCTTTGGTGGAGATGATGATATGTATAAAAGGTTTGTAGATGAGATGCAAAAAGAGTTTGAGATGCCTATGATTGGTGAGATGCCTTTCTTCCTTGGACTTCAAATTGCTCAGCTAAATGATGGTATATTCATTTCTCAAGCTAAGTATGTCAAAGAGGTGTTGAAGAAATTTAGTATGGAGTACTCTAAACTAGTGAGTACTCCCATGATCACTGGATGTCACTTGAGCAAGGATGATGAGTCTCCAAAGGTTTATTATACTTCCTATAGATCTATGATTGGAGGATTGTTGTACTTGACTGCTTATAGAGCTGATATCATGCATGCAGTATGTGTGGTTGCCAGATATAAAACTAATCCCAAGAAAACACATGAGAAGGCAGTGAAAAAAATATTTAGATACTTGAAGGAAACTTCAGATTATGGCTTATGGTATCCAAGAGGTAATGACTTTGATCTGAGTGCCTACACTGATGTTGATTGGGTTGGTTGTGTTGATGATAGAAGTACAAGTGGTGGTGCTTTCTTTTTAGGAAGAAGATTGGTCTCATGGCAGAGCAAGAAGCAAGATTCAGTGTCATTATCAACTGCAGAGGTAGAGTATATTACAGTAGAATCATGTTGTACACAAGTATTGTGGATGAAACAAACCTTGAAGGATATCAAGGTACTATATGATGAGCATGTTCCTATTTTGTGTGATAATACAAGTACTATCAATATTTACAAGAATCCAGTGATACATTCTAGAACCAAGCATATAGCAATCAGGTATCACTTTTTGAGAGAGAAGATTGCAGATAAGGAAGTAAGGTTGGAATATGTTCCAACAAAGGATTAGATGTAGATATTTTCACAAAGGCTCTTGCAAAGGACACTTCTAAGGATCTCTGGCAGAGGTTAGGGGTAATTGCCCCTCCTTCTTGGTAGATCCATAGTGGTGCATCTGTCCAGGGGGGGGTTTGCTATATTCTTTTTCCTGGACTGATGATGGCTACCTCTCAGGGGGAGTAGGTAGTAGTTGTTACTGACAAAGAAAACTAAAAAAGAAGAGATTGTTACCTTTTGTCCTTGATATCAAAGGGGGAGAATGTACAAGTATGTGTTGCCATCAATGCCAAAGGGGGGAATTGTTGCACATATGATACCTAAGGTTGTGATGTGGTTGTCATTGATGTTAATACGTAGTTTGGACTATCTGATACATTTTTGATGTTGGATGTGATGTGGTTGTTGAAACTCATGGTTAGATATGATGTGGTTGTTGAAGTTCATGGTTGGATGTTATGTTGGATGTGATGTGGGTACTGAAGTTCATGGTTGGATGGCATGCCTTGGTCAATGCAGAGTTGAGTATGAAGTTATATTAAGATGGGAATTAGAAGCATCAAGAAGACATATTAAGATGGGAATTAGAAGCATCAAGAAGACGTATTAAGATGGGAATTAGAAGCATCAAGAAGATATATTAATATGGGAATTAGAAGCACTAAAATGTATGTTTCTATGTCTGCATGAGTTGTCACATGATCACAAGTTTTAATCTCCATAAAGTGATGAAGACTTCTACCACAGAAAGTTACCTGGGAGAGTGCTTGGGAAATTGCTCTACATTCCTCCGCATTTGCATATATGATCATGTGGTTTAGTATCTAAGTTTAGTATGTTGTGAAGATGTTATATCCAAGAAATAAAGTATGTATACCTTTAGTAATAAAAGTTATGTGTGACAGAGTTCCAGTCTTTGTTCTGTGAGAGTAAAATGGTGATGAAGACTTGTTAGAATACTCTGCACTCTTCTGGATGTGAATATTTGTCAATAAAACTTTGTGAACATGTTCAGAGAGGCTAAGTGCATACTTTTGTAAAGTATCTAGTGATTTGGTGTACCGCAACTAATGTTTAATCTTCTATGTCTACCGCCAAAGTGAAATGACCGTTGTGCTATAAGATTCAAGTGTTCTTGCTTAAAGGTGGCATGTTTCAAATGGGTGTGATGTGTGGATGTTATCCTTTGAAGGATGATGCTGTAAAGAATATTTATGACTGGGCTAAGCATGTGTTGGTATCCGCAAGGCATGTGTTTCCTTCTAGAGTGGTGTGTAGTTCATAATAGGGCTTTCCCTATGCATGCTTCATGTTGTGAAATCTCTGGCTGACTTGTAAATGTAATATTCTTGTTGTATTGGCCAAATTGTAATGAAATCAATGTAATATCATGTATATATTTTGAACCTGGTTGATCTAGGTGAGGTATGATTGTGAAGATGAAAATATGAAAGTGTGAAGAGCAGAATATGAATATCATATGCATTGTGATGTGTGATTGAAGGAGAAAGAGAAGAAATATTAGAGTTTATCCTAATTCATCTTGAAGAGATTTTTGTGACAGGTGGGAAGTGAAAAGTGTTCCTAATTGATCCAATCATCATAAGAAGAAGAATTACAATCATCAAAGGCATGTGCTTCAATGTCAATTTTTAGACAATAGAAGGATTGTCATACTGTAATCATCTCTGAGTTCATTCTCAATTCAATGAGTAGTTGCTTCCTTGGGTTGTAGCCCTAAAATAAAGTTATAATTTTGAGCTTCATATATTGTGAGTTAATCCTCACCGTGGTTTTTCCCTTCTTAGGTTTTCCATGTATATCTGGTGTCATGTGTTGATGTGTATTGTGTTGATCTTTCATGTTTATATTAATGTTGTAATACTTAAGTTTTAATATGTTCTAGAGGACTTGAAGTTTTTTAGATACTTATTTACCCCCCCTCTCAATATCCTGGTGTGTTCAACAAAAACATCCTACCTACAAACTAAAGAACATGTCTTGGAGACAAGACATACTTTTAAAAGAGGGAGTGATGTTGGCAGAGAACAGGGCAGCAAGTAGAACCTACCATAGAGTACTGCAAAGGCCATGCAGAGGATAGAGTTGACTTCTAAAGAGGTATTTTGGGAAAGGACACACCTCTAGATAGATATATAGGAGTTATATGCAAAGTAATGTAAAGTAAGAGTGTATGGAGAGTGAGTAAGAGAGTGTAAGAGAGTAATTGTGTATAAGGCAGTGACTCAGACTTGTTGGTATGAATATGTATATACATATTGAATATAAAGGAATATAATGGAGATATAAGGATTGTGATATCATTGTGTATATGTTATGATGTTATGTTTTATTTATCTTATACCACATATTAGATTTCCTTACTGCTTATTCATGTTTCTCTCATTGCCTGACTGGGGTATAAACTAGACTTATAAACTTGACTGAGGACCAGCTCTCCAGACTGGTTCCTCCCCATTTCTTGCCAAGAATCACCTCCCCTTATTTGTTCTTGGCCTCAAAAAACTCCAAATGTGAGATGTACTTTTATCTACATGTGACATGCTCAAACAATATAAATATGAGCATTCTTGAATTGACTAGTGTAATTATCTGGCCAAATAAGATGTTGAACAATTTTGATGGATTTTTCCTAAAAGAACCTATAAAATCACTAAAAACAATACTGTAAAAAATTTAATGACTATGATCAATCATCACTCATGTAAAAATGGTACTCTTCAAAAATATGCATGTTTTGTTTATACTCTCAAGGACATGTCTATATATGATGTGAATGAAAATTACAATCCAAATCAAATTATAGTACTTTGATTGCACTTCATTTTGTAGTTGCAATGTGTAGTTTTCTACAAAATCAACTACAAAGACAATAGTTATGGAACTAGGAAGAAATATGTCCACATCCTGAATTATTGATCTAACTAATGAGACTTGTGGTTGTGTCTGGCATACTTGTAAAATAGTCTTTTCTTGAAATGTGAAATAAATTCAGTCACACTTAATTGTCTAGTAACCAACTCATTGTTGGAACCTTCTCCCCCACTCTTTAATGTATACTTCACTATCTCATATCTCTTGTTCTCAACCATTTTCTTTCCAAATTCATGGTTATTGTCATCGTGAATACATTCTCTAAACTTTTACAAACCACCACAATCTAAATATTTGTCATTTAAAATTTATTTTTATAGTAAATACAATTGTCATCTCTGTCACATAGGAATAAATTTTAATAAATTCCTAAATGACTTTGGTATTTGGATGGTACTACAAACCTGCAACATTTCATTAATATGCAAGTACAACAAATATAAAACAATGGTTCATGATACATATAAAAATCTACATGGTATTTATAACAAAATGATTTCCAATTCTAAGAGACACACAATAAAAGGGTTTACAAGATTCAAATGTTATTACATTGGAATCATCAAACCTAGATGTGCCTCACAAAATTGCTAGTACAACATTATCCAGAGGTACATTCTAGTTAATGTTTGGGATGAGGTGTATGGTCTTGAATATAATGTCTTAATTTTAAAACATATTTACATTAGGTGATGCACTACTATTAGAGTGTCAAAATTGTTCAATTACATTCTATGTGGCATCAACGAGCTTTGTATTGCATTGTGCAAGCCTACCACTAAAATCCAAGTGTTGTTTAGAAGAGGATTATTTAGTCTTGATTTTAATGCTAGCACTTTTGACAATGTTAGAATTTATGTTTAATTCAAAAGAGGTTTCCCTCAATAAATGAGACTTTGTTGAGAACTTACATACAATTGAGGTTACTCTATGAGATGCTCTTTTATCTTTATCGCTACTAATCTTTCCAATATAATTGATTACATTTAAAATATTGTTAACAATAGTTTTAATACAATCAAATACTTTGTTTACCCTAATCTTTATCTTCTTTAGTAAACATATCATTTTGCATATTTTTAGCAATTGTACAAAAAAATTGGAATTGTTCAATTAAAGATTTATTTGTAAAGTGTTCATTGAAATTTTTGAGAGCCCACAACCAAATAGCACGTATGGGATTCTTACCTTCAATTTTTTCATTATGTTTTCATATTTTTCAACTAACCATTTAAGGGTTCTAATGTATTTTATGACTTCACTAGGCTCATTCAAAGATGATGGACCTAGTATTTGGTTTTCTTTCTAATGAAAGCCCTCTATAGATATATAATTTAGAGACTTATTTTGAATTTAACCACTCTCATCAATTTCATTCATCTTATTAGAATTTGAAGGAGCGAAAAATGCATTTTCAATCTCATATGGTTCATATTTGGCTCTTGAAGAGCATCTCTAGGGAAATCCAGTTGATGCCATAGGAATGGTATAATCTTTAAGGGATAGCCCAAAGTTTAATATTGATAGCATTCAAATGTGGTTTATCAAATTGGTGGAATTGATATCTCTAGGCATAGGATAATAGTTTCTAATAATCTCTTCCTATTTGATGATATCATGCCAATTCACAAGCATGGAAAATGGGTTAGAAATATGTTATTTTCATGTTGAGTTCACTAATTATGTACATGTTCCAAAATGGGTGCATTGTACACTAGACTAGGTACATGTGACTTATTAGGGTCATGCAAGAGCAAGCCACACAAGTTTAATTGAAGTCTCAAATAAGCAACTCAAGATCAAGACTTAAAGGGTACAAAAGAGAAAGAGAGATTTCAAAGAGAGCTCTCAATGAGACCCTATCTTGGATAAGAGAATTTGACTGGAAAAGCATTGATCTATTTTTATATTGTTTGTACAATGGTGGATAATTAATATGCCATGTTATCTTGCTAAGTTATCAACAGTGCCAATGTTGTTTATTGAGAATTGGTTGTTTGGAGAGTATATGTGATGTTTACAAATTGTGTATTATTACATGAAATAATTCATTTAATTTTTATAGGGTTGTTGAATGTTAAGCATTTGCAAGTTTGACTATGTTTAGATTTGTTGAAATGATCAAAAGGGCTGATTTGTTTGAAGTTTAATTGAGTTAGATGTTTGGTTGTTTGGATTTTTTGAATTTATTGATTGAATTTTAATGTTTAATTATTTTGAATGTACAAGTGTACATGCAAAAAAATGTTGGTTTGTTGCTACAAATTGATTTGTGTAAAAGAAAGAAAGTATAAAAATAGAAATGAAACTAATCTAGAATGGAAATCTAATACTAACAATATAACTAACTAATTAACTAAATACAAACTAATAAATTAAAATGTAACTAATGCTAAAATGAAATCTAACTAATCCTAAGCTTTGACTAAGGGTCACTAGCAAAGAGCTAATTAGAGAAGTAAAAAATCAGAATTGGAACTAAGATTTCCTTAGAATAATGCCACCCTACTATCATTTCTACAAGTTCAATTGATAATGATGCCTTTAATGGAAATTCGTACTAAAGAGGTGTGCTTGAGATGCTTGGGATGATGATTGCGGAGTTAAACAAAAACAACACTGGCTAGAATGTTGCTAATGAAATGCATAGAAGTTTGAGTTGTGAGTAGAGGGAATTCAATTATGTATATTGATTGAAAATTTTACTAAAAGGAGAGAAACTAGATGGGGTTAAATTTATAAGGTGTGAAAATTATGGGTTGTTCTAGAAAGGAAGAAGAGAGTACAAAGCTTAACTGAAGAAAAGTAACTAGGAAGTGAATTTGGTATATGGAGTTCAATCCCCTTTTTAAATGTGCATTCTAACACCTTAAAAACATAAAGGGGAATGCTTATAGAGGGGAAAAGGGTCAAGAAAAATATAGGAGATAGATAAAATGAAGGGATAGAGATGTAAAATGTTCAAAATTTATGTTTTCACATATTCAAGAAAAACTATTGATCACAATAGAAAGGCGATCACAAAACTTTCGTAGCAATTATGTAACTATCATAGTGGTTATGCAATCATCAAGGAACTTGCACAACATATGGTGTAGTTACATGACCACCACATTGACTACACAAATCATTGTAGTAGTTTTGCAACTATTGCCACAGTAGCACTAGTAGTTCTGCCAAAATAGGCAAAATGATAATTTTTTAAACGATAATCAAACTAGGTTCACATGAAACTAAGAAAAAGGGGAATGTACATAATAAATCAAGTAAAATGAGACTAAAGGGAGTCTCCAAGAATTACAAGTAATTGTAATTTTCATGCCATAATGGAACTTTAGATTGCATTGGTTATCATTGGACTCAAAATGTTGACCCATGTGTAAACATGCAAAAATAGTTACTTCCAACACTCAAGAACTCTCTTGAAGCTTTTATTTTCTTTCTCTATTATTCCAACCTTCTATAAAATTCTTCCATAGCTTCTACAAATATCCTAGTACCACTTTAACTAGTCATCCATAAAATTGTAACATCATACTCTATTTCCAATATCTCCTTGGCATATGGGCAACTCCATAACCTTGGTTTCCTCCTTTGCAAAGCACTCATCACACATTAGTAGAAACTTATAGGATTTCCCTCATGCATTTATTTACAGCACCCTTTACACCTAGGATAGCACACACCTAATATTTCCCATAGACTACACACAGAGGTTGATATAAACCAAATAAGGGTCTAACTAAGGTAGGATCCCAAGTAGCTGGCCACATAATTTTTTCTTGTCCACTTCACAAGTTTTGGGCTCAATATATCCTCACAAATACATTAGATCTAAAATCTACAAATAAAGTAGAAACTAGTAGAAGAACATGCACTGAAACTATAGCAGTTTCAAATTCTAAATTGCAAAGGATGCCACCACTCTAGTACAATATCTACCATGATTGGACATTCACCACCACATTATATGGTCTCTAATATAGAATTTCATATTCATATTCTAGACTGTGTTTCTCTCAATTGTACACACTTCATTTCTTTAATACTAGTTCGCTACCACATTGGTATGGTTGTGATCACTCTATGGTAGTCTCTATCATGACCTATCATATTTGTGCATAGAATATGTCCCTAATCAATTGCACCTCACTACTCCAATTTGGATTCATTTACTACATCTCCCCCTCCAATTTTGGCATCATGCTAGTTTGATCTACATTTGGAATGCATTGAGTAAGATCATTTTGGTTTCCCTTGAAGAAAGGATGTGGTCTCTATCAAATTATGTTGAGATGTTAGTTGTGATGCATCTGTCTAGAGGGATTCTAGTAAAGATTAACTTATATGTTGGGGAATTTTTTTGGAAACAATTCTTGGACTTAAAAAAAATAGCATTCCAATGTAACTCATGTTTTTCTTATGGGTGTTTTCTTGAGGATTATTCTTGTAAGAAAGGGAAAAGAGGCCCCACTACTACTTGGTGGCAAGGTGCATAGAAGAGACATTAAATGGTGTTTGTCACTCCCCTATTTCCAACTTCTCTTTACAAAGGAACTACTCAAGGGATCCTTTGGCCTCTCATAAATCTTCTCAATCTTGTTCTCCTTTAAAATCTCGAATGGATCAGGCTAAAATCCCTTCTTCTTCTCTACCCCTCTTGTCAAAATTGGTTCATTCCTCTCCTCACATGGAAAGGGTTTCTTCAATTCTATAAGACTCACATGATTCTCACCCCTCCTTGACTCTTCTATGATGTTAGAACCTATGGACTACGTACATGTAAGTGTGAAATGATGTCATTTAATCAGCAAACCTCTTAGTGACATGTCCTCTTTCTTGTCTTGTGTTGTTTCTTCTTTGTCGATTTCTCTTTCTCCCTGTTGGTGATGCTTTTTGACACTTGTTGTGACACTTGTTGACTTGTATTTTCTGAGCTTTTGACCTTGCTCCTAAGCCTTGTGAGTGTCTTGTAGGTGAGTTTTCACTCTTCCCCTATGTTTTTTATCTTGTGCACCTCCTAGAAGCCTTCTAGAGGTCTCCCTATCCATCTCCCACTTTTAGTTTTCAGCTCCACCCAACCAATCCAAATCTCCCCCTATTATTTCTAGATCTCCACTAGGAGATCCTGCAAGTGCAAGTGGAGATTTGGATTCTTGCACATGACTGACCTGTTTCTGGAGGCAGAACCACTCCCTTTCTTCTCTTCTTTCATCTCCCAACCTATTTTTCTGCAAAAGACCCTGTCCAGCCTGGATCTCCTGAAGGCAACCCTACCGGCAAAAGGGATGACCCTGTCGTTTTTCTAGCCGCAGAAAAAATCAAGTTTCTCACTCATTTTTGCTCTGTTTTCACCCATTTTTCTTCCAGTTTGCATGATTTTTTATGCCTAATATAGAGTTAACTATTTCATGCACCCACACATTCATAATTAGCTCTATTTGATCTCAAATTAACTCTTTAATCAATCTCATGCATTCCCTCACCTCCATTTCCTCTTCAGTGATAAGCTATAATTGATTTATCACTCCATAGTTAGCTGAGTTCACTAGGAAATCAACCTTGTTAAGTCCCCAATCAATTCTTGTTAACTCATCAATCAAATGAGTTAACTTCTCACTCAATCCCATTTCTCAAACCTATAAATGCACCCCTCCCTCAAGCACAAAGGGAGGCAAATTCATTGTGCACATAGCTCTTGCCAATTTTTGCTCTCCAACTTAGCATTCAAATGCTCTTACAGGATGAAGGTACCTTTTGCTTTATTTGTTCAACCAAGCAACATTACGCTGCTTCATTCTATGCCATTGTGCTCAACCAAAGATCTCATTGAGCTCATACAAGCTTCATCAAAGCTTCTTTTTTCTTTGTGTCATTTTGTCATCAAGAGGATCTCCCACTGCTACAAAAGGACTCGAGGTTGCCAATATCAAGGATTTCTGAGAGTAGTGGAGTCACACAAATCTTTGTTTCTCTCAAGTTCCTTCATTGTTTTATTTAATTAATAGTAATTAGAAAACCATATTTTCTCTTGGGAACAGTAAAACATTACTTTTTCCATGATAATTAGATCTTGCATGCTAGACTAGTTATTTTCATTTTTCTAGATATAGATTATTAGAAGAATCAATTTCCTTTTCTTAGATTAGATTATTTCAAAAACTATCAAAAACACAAAACATAGATTAACTTTGCATCAGGAAAATCATATTAGATTGCATACATATTTCCTTTTCATAGATTAAAAGCACTTTTTATTTCTAAAATACTAAAAAAGCACAAAAAATGTTTTGCATATCATTTAGCTTTGCATGCATATAGAAACCCTAGAATGGACAAAAAAAGGTCAAACCCTCAATCCCATCATGAGGTAACCACGGTTAAAATGATACAATCAAACCCTTGATCCCATCACGAGGTAAAAACAAATCAACACATAGTCAAACCCTAGGTCAACTAAACCCTACGTCGAAACCCTAAATCTAGTTAAGGTTAGTAATCACACATCTACCTCTATCCTAATTCATGAATGTGCTTAGGAGTGAGAGGAGAGTGGGTGAGGGCTATCTATGACAAGATCGAAGAGATCAATCCACGACCACAACAAGAAACATTTGTTCTACCACAAGGAAACCCATTTGTCCTCTTGTTGTTAGAAGAAACTAGACAACTCCAAATACAAGAACTCCTTCAACACATACAAAGACAAGAGGACATAAATGAACAAAACCATTTACCCACACAGAGGTGGAATCTAAGAAACCCCAATAGGAGAAGAGAAACTAGTGACCCTTTGCGTCATAGGGTTATCTCCACTACAACTGTAATCGAGTGAAACATTCAACTTAGCACACAACAACAAAGGCCGCAGTACTTGTCGACCCCTCTCCACAAAGTCTAGCTCTCCAATGAGCCAGACCCCCACCATGACTCACCTCCTCTCAACTGGCTACTTCCACGTGAGCGAGAGTGATGTGGTGGATCACCTCGTGGCAAGGAGCGAAGGGTCCGTGTGCATGCCAAAATCTGACCCGACAGCCCCAAGCAACTAGAGTCACGATTTTGATCGTACATATTTTAGTGAACCTGACATGAATTATAAAATCTTTTGGTTTTGTAGTTCGCACTTTAAACGTTTCAAACTAGTGAATAGAAACTTCAAAATATTCTTTCACTGCTCTGCATAGCCTCTTCAACTTCTATTGCTTACGCCATCATCCATTCCATTTATTTTGTGGTGTCTATAGCACCCTCGAATATGATGGAACCTGACTTAAACCAAGGGAACATTCCCTCAAGAGAACCAGAAACTCCCTCATTTGATAGGTATGTGTCGTCGCATGAATCGCCAATCACCAACTGTTATGACTATGAAGATTTTGGTTATGAACAAGATCAAAGAGAATCTAGGCGTTCTCTATCTTTCAACAACCCAGCTTGGGAAAATAACCCGACCATACCAAATGCACCACATAAATCAAGCAGGATAAGGTCAAAGATACACTGACCTGAACAACCTTCCACAAGTACATTGAGTACTCATCTTGATGAGGAAGTTAAATGATTGGAAAAACATCTGCAAGAATCCAAAGATGCTCAAATGGCATTAAGGATTGCCTTGCAAGAAGAACAAAGGGAAAATGTTGTGCATGAAGAAGCATATCACCATGAAAATACTTGAAGAGAACATCCTAGAAATGAAGAAACACCTAGAGCTGCTACTCCTACAAATTTAATCGCACTCCTAGTGCAAAGAATTAGAATCTTGGAAGCAGAGCAAGTTGCTCCAAAAAGAAGGCAAAAATCCCATGAACAGGACCAAGGGGCATGACAAAATCCCCCTACCTTAATTACTATTCACAAAACGCTAGAAATGACACATGTCTGAATGGGAGTCCTCTCGTTTAGAACAATCCAACAAATCTGACAATGGGTTATCAAAACCCACCTACAGGGTTATGACTATCGACCCCGCAATCTCAAAGTGCCTCTCTAGGAACATATCTTGAGTATCTGAAGGAACCTTTGGACCAAAACATAAGAAGTGTGCAACTACCTCTGCCATTGCTAGATCTCCCCAAATTCAAAGGAGAAGGAGATCCAAATTCCCACATTAAAGCCTACACCACGGCCATAAGAGAACTCCTCCCTTGGGATGGGGTTGTAGAAAAAATATTTCCAAAAACCCTTAAAGGCATCGCTTTGGATTGGTATTATCGTCTCCCAGAAGCTTCAATCCATTCGTTCAAACAGCTAATCAGAGAGTTTGTCATGGCGTTCAACATGAACAAACCTGTTAAAACAAGGATCAGAGAGTTCCTCACAATGAAACAAGAGCCAAATGAATCTGTAGCCCACTTTATCACTTGATGGAGACAAGTCCTCTATTCTTCGACTAGTGCTTCGAACATGGACCACCGAGAACTGTGCGACCTTTTTTTGCATGCCTTTAACAAGGACATGAGAGAACATGTTCAAAAATTACCATACAAATCATACGAAGAGGCATTAGAAAGTGCTTTGAGGATTGACCAAGCCGCCATCGACAGTGGTAGAAAGGTCTACGGGTCAAATGAAAAGCTGATAAAGGAAGACACGGGAAAAAATACCTCTATCATTAAAATCCTTAAACCACAGATGGGGTGACAGATCAACCCCCAATCAAGAAGATGAAAGATGATTACAGTGGGAGAGATTACTATCCTCCTAACGTAAATGCCATAGATCGACCTAGAAACAACGGGTACTACCCTCAAGACAATTACCAAAGTTGGAACCGCAATGGAAACGGGAATGGAAATGATGGAAGATACGAGAGATCCCCATATGAGTTCAATCAATTTTGTTCTTTTCGTAGAACAAGGGGGCACAGCATAGAATCTTGTAGAGAATATAACAAATTCATAGCAAGGTTGTCGGAAGACCAACAACATTTATTCATAGAAATGTTCTTAAACCCACAGGAGGTCACGCCGGATAACAAAGATACAAGACAAAATCAAGCTCCAATAGCACTACAAAATGTAAACATGAGAATTTATCAGGACCCGTTCCTCGCGCATAAAGACACAGAAACAACAAACCAAAACAAGATGACTCAGAGTAGTAACTCTGAAATCCCATTGCAACTAGGACAAAAAGGAGAAGCTAGGATGATGGGATTAGTCAAGATTATGCATAATGAAGAAGAGGAGGAGGGCCATGAGGATGAAAATGAGAAAATACCAGCATATGAAGGTATCATCTCGGTAGTAGAACCAATACCATCTCCAATTGGACCTTATGAGCTCATAGAAGACTTAAAGAAAACATATGCTCACATTTGTTCATTGATTTACTCAGGAACTCCCCTTCACATCGCTCAGCATTGCTAAAGGAAATAGGTTTAAAATACCTCAACCAAATTATGCCACCACCTAGTGAGCAAATCAATCATGTGGACTACGACCTTAGTCCACCAAACTCATAACTTAAAGATCTGGGGTTTTTCTTTGATTTACAAGAGATGCCTTTCGAGGTAGAGTTAACAAAAAAAGGGGACCCTGCACTATATCTTCAAGTGTGGATCTATGATATGTGCATCAAACGAACATTAATCGATGATGGGGCCATAGTGAATATAGTTCCTTTCTGCCTCTTAGAGAGGATGGGCTATGGACACACAAATATCACTGCCTCATGAGATACTCTAGGCAAATATGATAACCTAAAAGCTGCCACCATAGGTAGAATTACCCTTCCAGTGACCTTGGGACCCAAAACCATTCCAACCACTTTCTATGTCATAGATAAAGACATGGGATATAACTTGATTCTTGGAAGGTCATGGATACATAGAATGAAAGTTGTGTCATCCACATTATTTCAGGAAGCTTGATTCTTGCACTTAGGGAAAGTATATGTCGCAAAGGGAGATCCAAAACCTTTCAACATGTTAAAATCAAACACGCCAAATAGGCGTATAGGTATCCCCATAGACTACAAACTCCCTACCAACAAGTTAATCATTCCTAATCCTACACCTCAGTCGATATGCATCAAACGAATGGAAAGCCAAAAAGACCATAAATGCTGCAAAGATCAAAACTTTAGAGAATGAGCCATTACCAAAACAAAAGGAAATGGTCCCTAAAGAAAAGATAATTGAGATCATGGAATTGATCGAACAGGATGGACCACTCCAATTCCCTCTAGAAGTACCCATGATAGATTTCCAGGAGGCCTATAAACTCTTCCCTTGCATTGGGGAGAAGCCTCATAGAACTGAAGGACCTATCATTCAAACCACTACATTAGATCTGAGAGACGTAGACCTGCACGCTTTCTCAGATGCTGAGGAAGACATGACAGAAAGTTACACTCCACTGTCACCACTAAGTGAATCACGTGTCCCTGAGACACCAGAAGAAAAGAATCGTATGAGCCTCTCCCACCAACAGAGGATTCACATCAACTAGTGATACACATGGAAGAGGCGCATTCTATTGATAATGAATCAACCAATGCTATAGGAATGCTACCTAGGATGTTCGTGGTATCCAAACCACAAGAAAAATCAACCACCTCTGCCTCAGTTCAATCAAATGAATTTGGTGAATGGGAAGCACCTCTAGTACAAATCAAAATGGTTGAAAGACTTCCTGACGAAGATGAACAAAGTGAAGGTATCTTTCATAGAGAATGGGAGATGAGAGTGACAATTAGTGTTGACGACCCTGTCATTTTCAAATTACCAAAAATTTACATCGGATATGCCATGGACTTAAGACCAAAACCAAATGGGAGGACAAGTATAAGCTTTATCCCTCCTAATGAGCAAAGGGAGCCACAAACTCCCCTAGAGTTGTTCCAATTTTTTCAAAGAATCCAAGAAAGACTAGATGTGAAGATCTATATGCAAGGATAGTTTGACCCATTAGCAGAGCTATTGAATTGTGATGGAGTCCTGTATTGGACCCCTTCTCATCAACAAGCCTTTCGAGACTTACTTCATCTCACGATGCCAAGAGAAACCACCAATTTGGTAGCAATAGGTTCAAATGACAAACCTTACAGAATAAGAGAACTTGTCCTAAGAAGAGGTAGCACAAAGAATAAGAAAAGAAGATGAAAAAGAGCTTTTTTGGAAGACTGGAAAGGTACTTACATGGTCAAGGAAAACATCAGAAATGGTGCCTATCTCTTGTGCACAATGGAGGGAGAGGAATTTGGCGAAACAGTTAATGCCTTTCACCTCAAGAAATACTATGTCTAAAAACACCAAAAAAATCAAGAAAACATAAAAATACAAAAAATTATAAAAAAAATCAAAATGTCAAAAACAATTTGTTTCTTGCATTTCTACATCATTCTATTCATCTTGCATTACTGTTAGTGACTTGCTCTTGTATTATTTTCTTTTCAATAAGGAGTCTAATGCTACCTAGATATACGTCATCCTTTTAGGACCTAGAGATTCTTCATTTTCACAACTGCCATTATCCCCCCTCATTCCCAGTGATTCTAATCAAATCCTAGCTCTTAGCTTTACAATGATACCAGTCTTATGAGTCAAGATGATAGGTCTAAACAAAGTGAATATTCAAACCTACAGTGTTCAAAGGAAGCTTGCAAGTAGACCTTCCCAATTTTTCCCTAGTATTAGAGAAGTCCAACCAGATTACAATAACTTTAGGTGGCACTCAGCCCCTTATCTTTCTTGGCCAAAAATGTCAGGAAGATCAAAACTCTGAAGGAAGCAATCTAAGATTCAAGTGAATAAAAAAATGAGTGATCAAAATAAGAGTGTCAAAAAGTGAGAATTGAGAGATCAAGGAATTGCATATCAAAGTTCCAAAAAGCATTCATTCCTTGAAAAGTCAAAAAAATCCAAAAAAATGAGAAAAATCAAGTGAGGCATTCTGAAAAATACAAAAAAAGCAAAATAATACAAAAAAAGAGAGATACAAAAAAAAGAGTGAAAGAGAGAAGATTGTTGAATGTCCGTACTCAGGTGGAGATCAATCTAAGCTTGAAGCCTCAAGGGTGACATTCTAATAGAGAAAGAAAGGTACAAATCACACACACACACTAGCTGAGCAAAACCGAAGAGTCTAGTAGTCTCTAGGATCATCTTCTACCAAGGTGGTGCAGAGGCACCATAGTAAAATCTACTATGTTGAAATAAGGCCTATTTGGCCATGTCATCTTGTTCATGTTTTGTTTTCTAAAAACCTAGAAGTATTTGTATTCCATTTGGCAAATAATGGACACATTTTGTATCTAATAGAATCCAAAAAGGTCAACAGGAGTCGGTTGGGATTCAAGGCAGTTGGCCTTCCCTAACTGTTGAGCAACCGTTGATCTTCCAACTCTGGCTTAATAAAAGCACAGAGGAGCAACTGAGAGGGGGGTTATGTAGATTCAAAGATTGTGATTTGGAAATCAACTGAGCAATAATAACTTATGTCCATCATCTTCTGTGTTTGATCTGTGTCGTAAATATTTCCTAACTGTTCATAATAACTCTCTGTTCTCTGCAATTGAAATAGTTTAATCTAAATTGTCGAAGATGAGTCGATAACCATTCCACTAGTGGATTTCCAAAGAAATCAGTGGAATGGCATCGATCTGTACATATTTTTGTTTTTTTCCTTTCATTTACCTATTTGGCGGGGCAGATGTTCCAGACTAAGGAGTGTGCACAGTAGCATGCCCTAGCATCTCTATGTGCTAGGCGTAGAGTACCCTATCAGCGTATCATTGTGTCGCAAAGTCATGGCCAAAGACGGTCACTAACCGCTAGTGGTGTCGTTGGATTGGGCCAACGAAGAGACAAGTTCCGGCGACCTAAAGGACTCTGGCCGATAACAAAGAGAGGATGTTATCAGAGTATCAGGTTGATAATTTTTGGCTCCACCGATAGGTGTATGTCTTGCAAAAACCATGATGGCAAATGCTAATTTGTCATAGTTACATCAGGGTGATAAGGGATATTTGATACCGAAGGAGATCCATCAGGAGAAATCAGCTAGCAGCAAGAGATCTTAAGGTTTGGCCGGTAGCATTCGTCTGGCCGATGAGTGATCAGAGTGACTAACGTATTGGAGACACAAAAAGAAAGTTCGCCGAAGGTTGAAGTCACACTGAAGAGTGGTTGGTCCATCAATGCATCAGCTTAAGTTGGTAAGTCTTCGCCGATGATAAGGGTCACAACGAAGAGAGAGTGATCGTGTATTGGAATTAACAAAATGATGGTTACCAATAGTGTAGAGTCTCACTGAGTACAAAAGTCATCGGCGTATCAGCGAAGTAGAATCTAAAGTAGCTGATAGCACTTTTCTTGTCGATAGGCTCCTCATCATATTGGTATCAAAGCCATAAAAGGTTCTATTGTTGATCTGGTATATGTTAGAAAAGGAGAGTGAAGGAGAGGCTAGAAATATCCTCCAAAGGGGATGACCACCGAAGTGGTCAAGAAATTTAAGGAGATGGAAGAGAAGATCAAAACTGGAGTCAGGGAAGCACTCCAAGCAGAATTGAAGGCACTGAAGATAGGAAAAAGGATAGATGAAGGTTCAGATGAAGAGGAAGAGAAAGAGGAAGAAGAACAAGAACAAGAAGAGGTAGAGGTACCAGCTGATCAAAGGCATTTCCTTGAAGCCATCAAGGTAATTGGCAAGGATTCTTCGGAGGCTTGGATGGAGATCCCCAATATTCAGTGAGAAGATGAATGTTGATTAAGTCATGGAGTGGATTGAGTCTCTAAACAACTATTTTGAGTACAAAGAAGTTTTGAAAAGTAAGAGAGTTAAGTTTGCAAAGACTAAACTCAAAGGTGCTGCCCTTACATGGTGGAATTACACCCAAGGAGAGAGGGTAAAGAATGGGAAGAGTATGATCTCTTCATGGAGCAAAATGCTGGAGAAGATCAACTCCCAGTTCCTTCCATCTGACTATGAGGTACAGATTTATAGGAAAATGCAAAACCTTAAGCAAAAAGATATGGATGTGGCTACTTACACCGAGGAGTTTCACAAATACACTCTTTGTTGTGGGTACATGGAGGATGAAAAAGCCAAGGTAGCAAGGTATCTAAATGGTCTGAGGTTCAATATTCAAGATGAGATAAGTTTATTGACCCCTGAAACCATGGAAAATGCTTTCAAGTAGCATTAAGAGCTGAAGAGAAGCTGAAGAGGAAAGGTGAGCAGCAAGGTAGAGGAAGAGGTGGCAGAAATTTTAGAGGCAGGGGCATTTTTGGAGGAAGAAGTCCTAACTAGAGGCCTAATGGTGAGTCTAGCCAAGGAGATCAAGTTGGGGACTCGAGTAGCAGAGGAGGCTACCGAGGAAGAAGGCCTAATGGAAGAGGTGGGACAAATGGATCAGGTAGAGGATCCAAGTTCTCCAACATGAGATGTTATAACTGTAATCAGATAGGGCACCCGGCTTATAAGTGTCTAGAGAAGGCCTCAACTTCTCATGGTAATGAGAGAAGAACCACATTGACTCAAGAGGATGCAGGGAGTGTGACATCTCCTAAAGTGAATTTGACACCAAAGATGGAAGAAAATCTGATGATCAAGAGGACACTACTCAAAGAACCAGTGCAGACTAAACCGTCACAAAGAAGAGCTTTGTTTAGAGTCAACTGCAAGGTCCAAGGTAAGGTTTGTAAAGTTATCATTGACTCTAGTTCTGCTGACAATATTATATCTTTGGAAGCAGTAGATAAATTGAAATTAGAAAAGATACCCCATAGCTGTCCATATAGGGTTAGTTGGTTAAACAAGGGACAGCATATAGTCATCAATGAACAAGCATGGGTAGAATTCAGTATTGGGGGGTATATAGACAAAATTGTGTGACATCCTTCCAATGGATGCTTGCCATCTTCTACTGGGCAGACCATGGCAGTTTGATAGAAAGGCTTATCATGATGGAGAAAAGAATGCTTACTCATTCCAAAAGGATGGTGTAACTTATAGGATACAGTCATTAATAGAAGGGGATCCACAGCCTGTAGGATCTAGTGTAATGCTGGTAGGAGAAAATGAATTCCTTGAAACACTAGAAGAATCAGGTGGAGTAGGTTTTGCTCTAGTTGTGAAACCTAAGGAGAAGAAAAGAGAAAATATGAGAGAGATAGGACCTAGGGAGGTCAGAGAACTACTTGAGAGTTATAAGGAAGTAATTGCAACCGATATACCAAACTCACTACCACCTATTAGAGATATCAGCGATCAGATTGATCTCATACCAGGATATGTACTTCCCAATAAGGCAGCCTATAAGATGACCCCTTAGCAGAATGAGGAGATAGCCAGGCAGGTTCAAGAACTTTTAGACAAGGGGTTAATAAGAAAGAGTTTGAGTCCATGTGCAGTCCCCACTATTTTGGTACCAAAGAAAGATGGGAAATGGAGACTGTGTACTGATTCTAGGGCAATAAATAGGATAACCATCAGATACAAGTTTCCTATTCCTAGGATTGAAGACCTAATGGACTATTTGGGGGGTGATACCTATTTCTCTAAGATAGACTTGAAGAGTGGGTACCATTAGATAAGGATAAGAGAAGGTGATGAATGGAAAATAGCATTCAAAACAAATGAAGGGTTATATGAATGGCTTGTATTGCCTTTTGGTCTATCTAATGCTCCTAGCACTTTCATGAGGCTGATGAATGAAGTATTGCAAGATTTCATAGGTAAGTTTGTGGTAGTATACCTAGATGGCATTTTGATATTCAGTAAAAGTAAAAAAGAGCATTTGAAACATACAGAGATAGTTTTGAAGAGGCTGAAAGACCAGAAGTTGTTGATAAACTTGGACAAATGTGATTTCATGAAACAAGAGTTGATCTACTTGGGTTTTGTCATTTCCAAAGGTGATCTGAAGATGGATCCTTCAAAGGTGGAGGCTATTCTGAATTGGCCCACACCTAAGACAGCAGGGGAGGTAAGGAGTTTCCATGGTTTGGCCACATTCTATAGGAAATTCATTAAGAACTACAGTGACATCTGTGCACCTATGTTGGAAACCATCAAGGGTGGTTGCAAGGTGAAGTTTGTGTGGACGAGAGAAGCAGATAGGAGCTTTGAGAGTCTGAAACAGAAAGTTGCTAAATTCCCTGTCTTAGTGTTACCTGATTTCAATAAGGTTTTCACAATTGAAAGTGATGCAAGTGCATTGGCCATTGGAGCAGTGTTGAGCCAAGAAGGGAGACCAGTGGCCTTCTTCAGTGAAAATTTAAATGAAGCCAAGAGGAAGTACTCCTCTTATGATTTAGAATTATATGCCTTGGTACAAGCCCTGAAAAAGTGGAGGCATTATTTGCTTCCCAAAGAATTCATCGTGTACATTGACAATCATGCTCTCAGTTTTTTGAATGGACAGGATAAGCTCAGCCATAGACACATGAAGTGGGTGGAAAGTCTTCAAGCATACACCTTCACCATCAAGCATAAGAAAGGGATAACCAATAAGGTTGCAGATGCTCTTAGCAGGAGGGTGTTGACAGTCCAAGAAGTGCAGTTGCAAAGCATGGGTGTTGAGTCACTCAAGGAATTGTATGAAGAAGATAAGGATTTTAGAGAAATCTACAAGGTCTGCAATGAATTTGCTAATACTTTTCATAGTGAGTTTTCAAATTTTACATTGCAGAATGGACTATTGTTCAAAGGATGTCAGTTGTGTATCCCTAAATGCTCAATGAGGGATAATATTGTGAATGAAAAACATAGTGGAGGATTGGGTGGACATTTTGGGTTGAATAAGACTTTAGATCTGGTAAGGAGATTTTATTTCTAGCCAAGAATGCAGTCTGACATCAAAAAATTTGTTGAAAGTTGCACAGTATGCCAAAGAGCAAAAGGAGTCTCGACCAATGCAGGATTGTATCAACCTTTGCCAATACCCAACAGGCCTTGGGAACGTTTGAGTATGGATTTTGTGATGGGGTTACCCAAAACAAGGGCAGGTTGTGACAGTGTGTTTGTAGTGGTAGACCGATTCAGCAAGATGGCTCATTTCATTCCTTGCAGGACCACTAATGATGCTATCTACATTGCAGGTTTGTTCTTTAAAGAAATTGTCAGGATTCATGGGCTACCCTTGAGCATTGTGTCTAATAGGGATAGCAAATTTATAGGACATTTTTGGAGGACTTTGTGGAAAAGATTGGGAACAAATTTGTCTTTCAGTTCAACTTATCATCCTCAGACTGATGGGCAAATCGAGGTGGTCAATAGATCTTTGGGCAATCTCCATAGATGCTTAACAAAAGAACATGGCAGCAGTTGGGATGTGATACTCCCACAAGCAGAATATGCTTATAATGACTCGACAAACAGGAGCATAGGTCTGAGTCCCTTTGAAATTGTATATGGTAGTCACCCTAGGGGTATTTTTAAATTGAGAGACATCCAGGGTTTGGACAAAAGGAGTGGTCATGCTGATGCATTTGTAGAAGCCATGAAAGAAATACACCAACAGGTCAGAGATACTTTACACCAGAATAGTCAGAAGACGAAGGCTCGAATGGATCAAAGGAGGAGAGATGTGCAATATCGGGTAGGTGACTTGGTCATAATTCATCTGAACAAAAACAAGTTGCCAAAAGGAGGCCACAGCAAACTGATGATGAGGAAGATTGGATCCTATCATATTCTAGAGAAGTACGGTCCAAATGCTTACAAGATTGAGCTTCCTGATGATATTGCCCTTTCACCCATATTCAAAATTGCTGATTTGACATTGTACAGAAGTCCTAATACAAGGAAGAATGTTGAAGACCCTGTCCAGGAAAATGAAGACTAGCTGAAGCACTTACCTTCTAGGGAGCCGCCAAAAATGGAGTACATTTTGGAAAGCAGAGAAGCCAGGAAGACAAGGCACAAAACATACTTTGAACATATGGTTAAGTGGCAAGGCCTTCCAGATTCAGAAGCTAGATGGATACTGGAGGAAGACATTCTAAAGCAAGGCGGAGATGTACAAGAATTGGTCTCTAAGAGGACTTGAGACATTTTTCTTCTAGGGAGTATGGTGCAGGGGCACCATAGTAAAATCTACTAGGTTGAAATAAGACCTATTTGGCCATGTCATCTTGTTCATGTTTTGTTTTCTAAAAACCTAGAAGTCTTTGTATTCCATTTGGCAAATAATGGACATATTTTGTATCTAATAGAATCTAAAAAGGTCAACAGGAGTCGGTTGGGATTTAGGGCAGTTGGCCTTCCCTAACTGTTGAGCAACCATTGATCTTCCAACTCTGGCTTAATAAAAGCACAGAGGAGCAACCAAGAGGGGGGTTCTGTAGATTTGAAGATAGTGATTTAGAAATCAATTGAGTAATAATAACTTCTATCCATCATCTTCTGTGTTTGATCTGTGTCGTAAATATTTCCTAATTGTTCATAATAGCTCTCTATTCTCTGCAATTGAAATAGTTTAGTCCAAATTGTCAAAGATGAGTCGATAACCATTCCACTGGTGGATTTCAAAAGAAATCAATGGAATGGCATCGGTCTGTACATATTTCTATTTGTTTTTCCTTTCATTTACCTATTTGGCAGGGTAGATGTTCCAAACTAAGGAGTGTGCACAGTAGCATGCCCTAGCATCTCTATGTGCTAGGCGTAGAGTGTAGATCAGACTATGTGAGAGTTGACAACCCTATCGGCGTATCGCTGTGTCGCAGAGTCGTGGCCAAAGACAGTCACTAACCGCTAGTGGTGTTGTTGGATCAGGCCAACGAAGAGATAAGTTTCGGTGACCTAAAGGACTTTGGCCGATAGCAAAGAGAGGATGTTATCAGAGTATCGGGTTGATAATTTTTGGCTCCACCAATAGGTGTATGTCTTGCCAAAACCATGACAGCAAATGCTAATTTGTTGTAGTTACATCGGGGTGATAAGGGATAATTGATACCGACGGAGATCCATCAGGAGAAATCGGCTAGCGGCAAGATATCTTAAGGTTTGGCTGATAGCATTCGTCTGGCCGATGAGTGATCGGAGTGACTAACGTATCGGAGACACAAAAAGGAAGTTCTCCGAAGGTTGAAGTCACACTGAAGAGTGGTTGGTCCAGCAGTACATCAGCTTAAGTTGGTAAGTGTTCACCGATGATAAGGGTCACAACAAAGAGAGAGTGATCGTGTATTGGAATTAACAAAATGATGGTTGCCGATAGTGTAGAGTCTCACCAAAGACAAAAGTCATCGGCGTATCAGTGAAGTAGAATCTAAAGTAGCCAATAGCACTTTTCTTGCCGATAGGCTCCTCATCACAAGGGACCCTTGTTCTTTCCTATTTATCATTTACCCCAGGTCTACCTTGCTTGCCATCTATGATCTAAGTCTAGCGAACACCTATAAAATTGGCTACCTGTCTAAGTTGAAAGCTTATCAACTTGTCTTATCTAGATAAAGATTAGTGTTTAGCCTTTAGTGAAGCCAAAAATTAGAAACACTCCATATTCATTCTCACTCCCCCCGTGAGTTTTTCTAAATTCTATCTCACAGCCTTGAATAGGTCTCTTATATCAGGACAACTTGCAATCCCCTAAATCAAAAATCGTATTTAAGAGCAGTCATGTCATTTGTTCCACATTGCATTCATGCCAAAAATTAGAAAAAGAGTCTCAAAGCAATAAAATCCAATCTCATATCTCATGACATTCAGTAGAAGTAAATGTTTCATTTTGGCATTTCTTGTGTTCCTGTATTAGCATATCGTAAACTACATTTCATATATATGCCGCAAAAAATTACAAAAATATGTCATCATTGTCATACTTGCATCATTAAAAGAGTTGAAAAGGTCAAACATAATCAAAAGCTCCCAAAATCTCTAAACATTCACAAGAGATGAGTACAAATCCAATAAGTGAGAACCATAAAAGGATAAACTGTCATAGATACATCCGAAGTTTACATACACAAAGGTATCAAAGATCTAGGACAAAATGCTCTCAAGAGAAGTAGAGGCTCCCCATGCAAGGGGGCACGATTTCAAGAAAGGAAGTCAAGGGTGGTTCCCTCCAACAGAACCCTCAAGACTTCGGCTCCTTCGTCTGTGAATAGCACTCGTTGCTCCATGAGACTTGTGAGAGTGAGGTGCTCTACTATGAGCATGTGACTATGAAGGCCCCGCCATACTAGCATCATGACATCCAAAATTAAGGCAAGCCATCTCTCAGAGTACCTGATTCTCACCCTTAAGGGTATCAACCTAGGTCTTCAACTCTGTATTCATCTAACATCCATGATAGATAGGAGAAAAAATGTCAGTGTGTTGCCCCGCAACAAGGGGCACACCAGGATCATCTAAAAGATGGTCACGAGTCATCCTAGTGAAGGGAGAAGCCAATCCAACATTAATTTCATGAACAAAGTCCCTCCACTCTCTAACATTACTTGAAAGAGAAAATCAAGAGAAGGGAAAGTCAGGTCCCCATGAAAAGAGAAAGGACAAAAGTACAAAAAACAAATAGACTAGACTTATGTGGATCACCAAGCTGCCAATCAAAGTCAAATTGTCGCATCACCTCATCTGAATGAGGAGGTCAAGGAACAATAGGAGGACCCTCGAGGATATCAGGAGCACCGTCTAAATCATCAACATCATCAAAATCCTCATCCTCGAGAAGGACCTCGTCTGACAAATCATCATGATCTAGAGCATAGTCCTCGTCAGTAGATTTTGAATTCAGAGTCACAATGAGAGATCGGGAAGGAGTTCCTCTCCCTCCTCTCTGTCCTCATCTCAAAGACCTAGTAATGAAGACTCCAGGAGTCAAGGGATTCCAAACCATGGTCCTCTGTAATGTCCCCTTTTTAGCTGATGTTGTTTGCGGATGGTTTAGCCTATTCCTGACCCTTGTAGGCTAATGCACATGGTTAGGGGGTCTTCTTGAGGCAGTCACCTGGTCGATGGTTGGTTTCCTGGATTCAGTTGGATGGAAAAAATAAGGGAGATAATAATTAAATTAATTATTTGTAAGGTTATTAATTAAATAAATATTATAAAGTGACCTTATATTTAATTAATTTAATAAAGTGACTTAAATAAATATTATTACATAAAGTCACTAAAATAAAATAATATTATTTTTCTAGAAGCTTCTTGAAGTGGGATTGAAAAAGTATAAAGGAAGGGGCAAGGCAAGCTTCCAGGCATCCGATTATTGACATTTGCATTTGATGAGTTTTGTGGAGCCAAGGGTTTCTGCATATTTGGTCTTTGGGAACGGAAACTCCCATAGATTAGCATAACTGAGGTGGTGAAATATCCTCCGAAGGGTTGCAAATTGGAAGGGATACTTCAGTCCTTTCATTTGTGCTTAAATCTGCAGTATTAACAGGGGTTTGGAGGTATTAATTTGCATATCAGAAGTTTTTCTATTGGCTGCTACAGTGCTATGAATAGTGCTGCTACAGTACGCTACAGTGACATGAACAGTGACGCTACAGTGATTTTCTACAGTGACGCTACAGTGCGCGCTACAATGATTTGCTACAGTGCATGCTACAGTGATTGCTACAGTGCGCACTACAGTGATTTGCTACAGTGCGCTACAGTGTTTGCTACAGTGCTGTGAACAGTAACGCTACAGTACAGGGCAGCTAGGAGAGGGTTTCAATTTGGGTTTGGAAGGGACTCATTTCCTTGGTTGATGAGAAGGCTGGGTGCTACACTTGAGAGGCACGATTGGGGCTTGAGAGGGATGTTTATGAGCTGCCATTCCTTCATCTTCGTCATTGATTCACAGCAACTTACATTTCCAGGTTCTTTCATGAGTTAGCATATTTATATCAGCATTGTTGCATAGTTGTCATTTTAGGAGTTGCATAAAATTGTAGAGCCAAGAGTCTTGGCCATTCATATCAGCATTGTATCAGACAATATATCTCAATAAAGGAGTGATAAGTTGTAGGCCATCTATTTGATGTAATGTGCATATTAATATCCTTCATGATTAGCATAATAGTTTGTATGCCAAGTGTTTGACAAAATATCAATTGGTTGTAGGAGTTGATTTACACTTGCATTAGTCATCTATTGCATTTGGAAAATGCTAAGACACTTGCATTTCATGCTATACTTGTAGTTTAGTCATTTAGTATTTATTTCAAGGCTTTTGCATCATCTTATCTTCCAATTTCATCAAGCAAAGCAAACTGAAACTCAGAAACAGCAAGAACATACTTTGCATACGAAGTGTTTGATAATATTCCTTGAGGTTCAAATCAGCAATTAAGGTCCGAAATAGCAAGGGATATTACATCCTCTGTCCAATCTCACCCATCTCCTGAACTGTCCTGTAGCATGTGGACACTGGGGGCAAGTCCTCAGGGATGTCCTCGCCAAACTGCAGTGAAACATGATCAACCCGATGGACCTCGACTAGACCATTATGGTCTGAAAGCTCGGATACCCCACGACAGTACTCTCTGACCTCACCATCACGGGCCTAGAATCCCTCATGTCACGATAAGGATCAAAGATCATGTCCTCATCTGTAAGAGTAGCAATAGTGGGTAAAGAAGCATCAAAGTGACCAACATGCATCCACCTCGCTGCTCTCGGTAAGCATCTATCTGGAAGCGTGGCTAAAAGCTAGAGCCTCATGTGCTCAAATATCCATGTCATGGTCAAAGAAGAGTGGCTAAAATCTAGAGCCCCTCGCCACAAAATATGATAGAAGTCTCTGTAAACCATGGCCAAGATGTACGGTCCCCAAGTGTAAACTGTGCCCTCCTCAATATCATGAATGATGGGTGTCCAACACCATCTCAGACAAGCCGAGGCCTTGTCTCCCGATAGCCTCGATGCAATCAACCCAATCAGGAAACTCCTCAAAAGTGGAATGTAGAGGCGTGGTACAGAAGTGAGCTAGACTCCCGTCTGATCCCCAGGGTGATTAACCCCCATGAACATAGCCCAAGAGGCCTTGTCTTCAAAGGACTTGCTAAATAGAAGAGCTAAAGGTTGTCCTCTCATAGGAACCCTGAGTATACGATACACATCATAAAGAGTGATGGTCCACTCTCTAAATACCTGCGGGAACCTAAATGTGTTTCTGTCTGCATCCTAGTAGGTCAGAATGTCACAGGATATATGAGATACAGGATGAATCACAGGCACATGGAAAACTCTAGCTAGACCCGCCCTCTTCAGAATAGCACGATCCTCAATACTCAACGAAGTAAACATCCCTGAGAGCCATCCCTTCTCTCGGAAGGCATTCCATCGGATACGCATGTCCTACAAAATTAGAAGAGCACTTTAGATTAGATCTTGTAAACTCGTAAAAATCCCTAAAAACTGTAAAAACTATAGAAAAACCTAACACAAAAAAAAAAAAAAAATATAACCCTCAAAATTGCAATAAATAGGTGAATACAGCAGCCAAAACATGTCAGATCAGAGTGAAACAAGCGTTAAACAAAGTGAAATTTTAGTCAAAATTAGCCCACTAGGGTCGCCCCCAGGTGACCCAGGTGTTTTTCTGGATCTCCCCCAGGTGACCCTGTTGTTTTGCAAGATCTCCCCTGGGCGACCCTGCTATTAGACAGGATCTCCCCTGGGTGACCCTGCCTAACAAAAGGGGTGACCCTAGAAGAAGATCCCTCAACTAAAAACTACTCTAAAAACTTCATTTTTCAGTCAATTTCGGAAAACAAAAAACCAATCCTGCTATAAATAACGAGACAAATACAATGCAACAGAGAAAATCATCAAAAATAGATAATTCTTAAGAGATTTTCACAAAATTCAAACTAGGGTTTAGAGAAGGGTTTTTCACTGATTGTATACCTGATTCTCTGCGGCTAAAGAAGAGGCAACCATATTTGCAATCTCCTCGACGATACCTTTCTAACGATTGCTCACACGAACGATTCCGTCGCCATTTCGCTCCGATCTCACAATCTGGCTTACTTTGTTTACCCTTAGCTTAGTTTCATTTATGCATGTTTAGATTAGTTATTTTCTTTTATGCATCTTTTTCATGCGTCATTTTGCATGCTCACATCCCTACATGTTCAAACCAACAAAGGCAAACAACTAGTCGAACTTGAACGATTCATGGTAAGTTCATCATTTTAGTTTTCATTATTTATCTTGATATATTTAAATGCCTGACTAATACTAGTTATTGCATGTACAAATTGAGGGAAAATTGACAACAGGTAAGGCCTAGTTTAGGAACGGTACCTACCTTTCATGTAGACTACTGTCCCCAAGGGGACAGATATGTAAGCACAAAAATCACGCACAACCTCCACGAGGACCCCTATGATGATTCAAATCCTTGTCACGTACATGTAAGCATGAAATAATGTCCTTTAAGAATCAAACCTCTCGATGACATGTCCTCTTTCTTGTCTTGTGTTGTTTCTTCTTTGTCAATTTCTCTTCCTCCCCGTTGGCGATGCTTTTTGACACTTGTTGACTTGCATTTTCTAAGCTTTCGACCTTTCTCCTAAGCCTTGTGAGTGTCTTATAGGTGATTTTTCACCCTTCCCCTATGTTTTTCATCCTATGCACCTCCTAGAAGCCTTCTAGAGGTCTCCCTATCCATCTCCCACTTTTAGTTTTCAGTTCCACCCAACCAATCCAAATCTCCCCCTATTATTTCTAGATCTCCCCTGGAAGATCCTGCAGGTGCAAGTGGAGATTTGGATTCTTGCTAGAGGCAGAACCCCTCCCTTTCTTCTCTTCTTTCATCTCCCAACCTGTTTTTCTACAAAAGACCCTGTCTAGCCAGGATCTCCCTCGGGCAACCCTACTGGCAAAAGGAGGGACCCTGTTGTTTTTCTAGCTGCGGAAAAACTCGAGTTTCTCACTCATTTTTCCTCCATTTTTGCCTATTTTTCTTCTAGTTTGCATGATTTTTGATGCCTAATATAGAGTTAACTATTTCATGCACCCACACATGCATAATTAGCTCTATTTGATCTCAAATTAACTCTTCAATCAATCTCATGCATTCTATCACCTCCATTTCCTCTTCAGTGATAAGCTATAATTGATTTATCACTCCATAGTTAGCTAAGTTCACAAGGTAATCAATCTTGTTAAGTCCCCAATCAATCCTTGTTAACTCATCAATCAAATGAGTTAACTTCTCAATCAATCCCATTCCTCAAACCTATAAATACACCCCTCCCTCAAGCACAAAGGGAGGCAAATTCATTGTGCACACAGCTCTTGCCAGTTTTTGCTCTCCAACTTAGCATTCAAATGCTCTTATAGGACAAAGGTGCCTTTTTCTTTATTTGTTCAACCAAGCAACATTACGCTACTTCATTCTATGTCATTGTGCTCAACCAAAGCTCTCATTGAACTCATATAAGCTTCATCAAAGCTTCTTTTTGCTTCTTTGTGTCATTTTATCGTCAAGAGGATCTCTGACTGCTACAAAAGGACTCGAGGTTACCAATATAAATGATTTCTAAGGGTAGTGGAGTCACACAAATCTTCGTTTCTCTCAGGTTCATTCATTGTTTTATTCAATTAATAGTAATTAGAAAGCCAAATTTGCTCTTGGAAATAGTAAAACATTGCTTTTTCCTTGATAATTAGATCTTGCATGCTAGATTAGTTGTTTTTATTTTTCTAGATCTAGATTATTAGAAGTAATTTCCTTTTCTTAGATTTAGATTATTTCAAAAACTATCGAAAACACAAAAACATAGATTAACTTTGCATCAGGAAAATCATATTAGATTGCATACATATTTCCTTTTCATAGATTAAAAGCACTTTTTATTTCCAAAATACTAAAAAAGCACAAAAAAATGTTTTGCATATCATTTAGCTTTGCATGCATATAGAAACCCTAGAATAGAAAAAAAAAAGTCAAACCTCCGATCCCATCATGAGGTAACCACGGTTAAAATGATCCAATCAAACCCTCGATCCCATCACGAGGTAAAAACAAGTCAACACATAGTCAAACCCTAGGTCAACTAAACCCTACGTCAAAACCCTAAATCTAGTTAAGGTTAGTAATCACACATCTACCTCTATCCCAATTCACGAATGTGCTTAGGAGTGAGAGGAGAGTGGGTGAGGGCTATCCGTGATGAGATCGAAGAGATCAATCCACGACCACAACAAGAAACATTTATTCTACCACAAGGAGACCCATTTGTCCTCTTGTCGTTAAAAGAAACTAGACAAATCCAAATACAACAAGAACTCCTTCAACAGATACAAAGACAAGAGGACATAAATGAACAAAATTGTTTACCCACACAAAGGTGGAATCTAAGAAACCCCAACAGGAGAAGAGAAACTAGTGACCCTTCGATTCATAGGGTTATCTCAACTACAACCGTAATCAAGCGAAACATTCAACTTAGCACACAACAACAAAGGCCGCAGTACTTGTCGACCCCTCTCTGCAAAGTCCAGCTCTCCAACGAGCTGGACCCCCGCCATGTCTCGCCTCCTCTCGACTGGCTACTTCCACGTGAGAGAGAGTGATGTGGTGGATCACCTCGTGGCAAGGAGAGAAGGGTCCGTGTGCATGCCGAAATTTGACCCGATAGCCCTAGGCAATCGGAGTCACAATTTTGAGCATACAGACTCTGGTAGAGGAGTGGGTTATTGGAGTCAATATTGTAGATTCTCTGTTAATGTCTCTTTCCCTTTTACTGCTAGCTTCTCCAAATTCATCGAATTATGATGATGAAGATGATAATATTGGTTGGACTCTTATTTCAAATAGGAAGGCGGTTCCTAAGAAAATATCTCTAAGGCATATGGTTCTTCGGTCTCATCACAAAAACGGGTTGGTTTGAAGATACCAACTTGTGTTTCCTAATTCTCCTTATCAAAGGTTGTTCTTATAGGTGTTTAGATTGTTTTTTGTTTATTTCCTAGACTAGAGCCCCATAATAAATCCTCAGATTTTAACCCAAAAAAAGTACATTGAAGAAGCTACAAATTGAAGGCCCCAAGAACCAGATACAAGAGAGAAAGCTCCATATAAAGAGGTCCAATGGAAAATAAGGGCCAACCCACTATTTAAGATTAAAGTCTAATGACATGATAAATTTAGTAATAAGGTCAATTGACCATAATGAAATGTAATAGCAAGTACATGCAAAGGGACTTTAAGTGAAATTTTCTTAGGAGAAAAGAAAAGTTAAAATGATATAATATAGATAAGTAGGAGGTATTTTTCGTAGCATGTCAAATTATGATATTTTATTTCAAGGTTTAACTGCGTAGTCTTTGAGTCAAACACATGACCCATATTTCATGAGTAGTGGTTCACATGAACCCATCTCTCATGTTAATGAATGGTCCACTTAGCACTGATTGCATTTAGGTGATGCACACAGGGGTGAAGCATCAGGACTTCCCAAGAGGTCACCCATCCCAGTACTACTCTGACTCAAGTGCGCTTAACCATGGAGTTTCCCCCAAGATCAAGCCCACTTAGCTTGCTACCCCATTTGCAAAACCTTCAGCAAGTGTTGTGCCTTATGAACCATTCATTTTAGAGCCCCTTTAGGATATAATATAATACATACACTAAGCAAATAAAAAAGGAAATATATGGTATAGATAAAAGGAAGGGGAAGTAAGAGAATTAATAAGGACTACTTAGAAGAAAAGTACAAGGAAAGGTTATAAAATTGGATAGACTACACAAGGATCATAGAAATAAGCACAAAAAGGAACAACTCAAAGCATTTAAATAATGGCTAGAGTGAAAAGGAAAAAAATCTAGGAAAATAAACCTTGGAGGAAGAAAGAATAAAGGTTGAAGGAAACAGAGAATGGTAAGAATCAAATAAGACATTAAAAAATGGAAGTACAAAGAATAAGAATGAGTTATTTATTAGAAGCAAAAGAAGTAACATCTCAAGCAAGGAAGGATAAAATAAAGGCCAAAGAGGGAGGAAGCACACCAGACTCAAAAATGAGTAGAGTTTGAACCATGAAATGATTGTGGGGAAAAGGAAGACATGACAAGAAGATAATGCAAAATTTTGGAGGGTAAAAGGCTAAACAAGCATATGCAAAGGCCTAGGAATACAAGGCAAAGATGGTTGAAGAGATAGTTGATGGGTGAGTACAAGATTATGATGGGCCAAACAACACCTCTTTAAGTGGTAAAGAAAATGCTAAAAAAACAAACTTAGGTAACTTAACGTAACAAATTGACGGACTTGCCTATAAAATATGGAAAAAATGCAATATTAGAAGTTGTGGAAAAATTAAATTTAGTTTATTAAATATATTTTTTTGAATAATTTTAAATTAATTTGGTAAACATTGGATATTTCAAATAGACACAACTTGATTTTTTTTTAAAGTAGGTGGCATTCTATCCAACCTAATTTTGAGAAAAAAATAAATATTTTCTCATAAAGCCTTGTATAAAGGACATGTGGGTGAATGTAACATATAATTTTATTTTAAGAAATATAAATAAATAATTAGATATTAATTTTTTAATGTGACTTTTCAAAAACATAAAAAAATAATTTTTCATGGTCAAAAGAATATAAAAATTAAAAAAAAAAATTAAACCTATATTCGACAAAACCTAGAGTGTGATGCAAAGATTTGAAAAAATACACATTTTAAAGTTATGAGCATTTTTTAGAATATATATATATATATATATATATGGAATTTAGACAATGTATTTTACAAAATAAATAATAATTAAGTATTAAAGTTGTAATAAATAAATTACATTTTTAGATAAGAGTTTCCTCTACATGCCCTTTTCATTTTATTAAATTTGGTTTAAAAAAAGTTTGTCAGCTTCAAGCATAAAGTGAAGGAAACTCTTAGAATAACACTAAGCGCATGATTTTGCAAGTTTTTGGCAAGTTGGGGTCTCCTCCTTGCCTAAATCCAATGTAATCCCAAGACATTTTTGGAGGGGTTCTAAATTTGAGATAGAAATGTTCATGCTTTTTCCATCTAACTCTAAATCTAAATAACCTTTTTTTTCATTAGGACTGTTTGGCCCATCATCATCTTGCACTCACCCTAATATGACAAACATCTATGAAGCTTAGAGAGATATGAAAAGATAGATTTGGAAAGTTTGCATACACAAAGAAAGGAGCCCAAAAAGGAAAAAGCCTACACAATAATCAAAGATAGGTATGGGTGTAGAGATGTAGATATGTAATGTGATTGAATCAACTAAGTTGTAGATAGGGATGATGTTACCAAGGAAAGGGGATACAATTTCTAAACCCTAAGGGGAATGACTAAGGCTATAAAACATGGGGATTATTTTCTTTTTTATTTCAAGAGAAAGAAGAGAGATGTTTGTAAGAGGTAAGGAAGGAAGGAGGATTGAACTATGGTTCCACACAAGAGTCAAGACTAGATGCAAGAGAAATCGTGGATTTTCTATGTAGCTCGTCTAGGTGGGAATGGAAGAGGAGAGCTTAAATGACTTTGCAAATGGTTGTACTAGTGAGTTTTGTTATCTTATCATGGATATTTTGTTATGTAATCCCCAATGTTGAGCAATTCATTGGATTTAAAAGTTAATAGGATTGGGTAGATATAGGCCAAAGTGGCCACAACTAATAGTCACAATTGGTTGTATCAGTGAAAACTAAAGATCAATAAAACTTTAAAAAGTAAAATCATAAAACTTATAAGGCTTCAAGTAGATTCACCTTGCCTGCCAATGGTGAGAAAGATGTTGAGCCCCTTCTCTTCACAAGGGGACCTATCAGGAAACTATTTTAATAGAAGGCATCTCAAAGGATTTGAACCTGTGAATATTAGATTTTGCACACATGGGGTGTGGGAGAACTATCTAGGATAGAAAGGTTTCTAATATGTGGAGGGGAGAAGTGATGCTTCAAGGCATGTGTGAAGATCTCAAGGAGTAGGCATTTCCTACTCAATCATCTCACCACAATACCAAAAGAGATGTTAGCTTGTCTATGAACAAACAAGATATTTAGTCCAAGGGGATGTTGCCCAAAAATATTGGCAAAGGAAATGTTAATAAGTAGAAACCTAGGCATCAATAAAAGAAGCATCAAGCAACCATACCTGATAAGAAACTACACTAAATGAAAGTATCTCTAGCAACGTTAGCCAAAGCCTAGATAGAACCAACATGTGACCAGAAGCTAATGTACATTGAACATAGAGGACAACCCTAAGGAGGAAGAAATGGCCATATGAGCAAAGAGAAAAACTTGTGCCAAGGGGTGATGATGAGTTGTTCACAAATGAGCCATGTGGAAGAGCAACCTAAACCCAAATAAGGAGAATCAATCCCATCCAAGTGATCAACAACTCAATCCTACTTGTTCCTACAACAAATCATGTACATGTAAATTGAGGTTGAAGGAATGTATAAGGCAATCGAAGATAGTGAGGAAAGGGGAGGGAAAGAAAGATAAATGGAAGTGAGTAACGTTATCAGCAAGTAGAGAGGAGACTGAGTATTGTATGTGCAATTATGTTGAATGTGTGAAGCCTTGTAAAACTGAGGAATGTATATCATGCTTGATGTAAAGAACCACCAATGGATAATATAATGAAATCCCTCTTCCAATTGATATTGTCTACGGTGTCCCTAAGTCCCTAAGTGTGAACGGGTGAATCTTTTCATAATTCCTTAAAATGATTAATCATAGTAGTTCTTCACAAATTATCTATTAGTACTAAACCTTTTATGTGATACCTTTCTCCTTGTATGTTGTCATAGAAATGAATGATGGAAGATCTCAAGGAGCTATTGCATCTCAAGTGAGCTCTTAAGACTTCCCGGGCTTAAGTGATATGCCAATGTAATGTCTCTATCGTTAACTGGTTATCGGTCTATGCAAGAACAAGGGAACGACCACAAGCAATTTATGACCCATGTTTGCACCCAACACCTACTAAAGTCCTTGAAAATTTTGCTTTCTCATTTGAATGGTGAATGGAAGTCTAAAAGGATTATTTTGATAAGTAACTAAAATTTTGAAATTTGCTTTCTTAGATATATAACTTTCAGAAAATAGAGGTGTCTCGCTGAGTTTTTGGGTTTTGAAACAGGTACCTCCCAAGCAAATGGTTTCACATACCATTGTTTTTCACATAGTTGTAACGGGACGATTTATGACCATTTCTAGTAAACATTGGCCTCTCAAAGAGGTAAACAAATCTCATTTGCATGGTCAATTTGATTAAATTAGAATCGAGTACATGATATGTCAATATATTTATTCTTTCTTTAGAGTCTCGTTATAATAGATGTGATGAAGAAGCCTATGGAAAGAATTGTTAAATGGAAAGAAAATTCCTTTGTCTCGATGGAAACAGATGAATAACATTGTACTTAAACATCGTCTAGTTTAATGGTCAAGCAATCAATAGCAATTTTACTTGTCATTCACAATAAAAATGTTAGAAAAATAAGCAATGTAGAATTGAAATAACAGTGAATTAGCAATAAAAAGCACAAAACAAACAACACAGATTTATAAGGAAAAAACCACGAGCAAAGATCTCTCAATTTTATTCTTAGAAGAAAATTCGCATTTACAAAAAAAAAATCCATGCCTTGGTATTCAAGTTGGACTAACTTAAATAACCACGAAAAATACATGCAAAATACAAATCAAATCTAAAGATAGATTTTCATGCATAAAAGCGTGAATGGCACTTCCGCATGCAATTTTGCATGCTGTACATGTGGCATATGACCAAAAAAAAATTCCGGCAAGGCCGTTAAGTGGGTTACACCCAACCCCTTGCGGCCCCTGTCCAACAACCTTCAGTTTCAATTCATTGGTCTTCAGTCCCGCCGGAATAAGTAAAACCGACTTCATATTCCAAAAAACAATGGTAAATATTTGTCCTATTTTTATTGACAAAAAAAATAATTTTTGACTGTAGAAATAGATAATGTTTAAGAATAGCTGATGAACTAATGTCATTATAAGACAAAAATCAAAAAATATAATGAAAATATTCAGTTGATACTCATGAAATAAGCCCTTCTCACTGACCACCTTAACAGAATCACAAATTTTCCATCCTTTCATGGTTTATATGAGTTGCAGTGGTTGCGAAGCAAATAATTATATGACTAACAGCTCTCAGCAATCTTTGAAGAAGAATGGGTATGCAAGTACCTTCCATATATGCCGTGCAGGTTGAAAGAGGAATATTTAAGAATAGCCCTCTTATAATGCCGATTGAATAATCTTCAGATTGTGGCTCGTGCAAAAGCATGAATAATCTTCACAAAGATGTGCAAACATCAATTCTTTGTTCAAGTATGGGACGTGCAAGGTAACTCTTACCAATATAAATTGTTTAGATTATTTAGAAGGTGAGATATGATTCTTTTAGATTGTCTATTTAAATATTATTTAATTTAATGATTAAATAATTAATAGTGATTTATATATTCAACTGAAAAATGATAAATCTTTATATTTTTATTAGTTGAAATTTAACGATAATATTTAACTCCCTTTTCTATAAAAATATGTACAATAAAGAAATTTATCAATGTTAAAAGTTAACTTTGAAGAGCTGCTTACTGTCAAATGTTAACGTGCAAAGAAAAGTTAGAAGGCAAACCACATTCAACTTTCAAATTTTGACCATTTATAAAACCCTTGATAAGAGGGGTTTGTGTTAAAAGAGCTAGTCAATACAAAATGTTGATATGAAAACTCAAAGGAAGGTGAACCCTATTACACATTAAAAATTTGGTCACTCATAAAATCCTTTATAAGGGGTCCGTTTTACAACATTTATAAGGACATCATACTCCCCACCTCAATATTGTGCTAAATTAAAATTTAAGGATGCTTCAAAAAGAAAAACAAGGGTGAGAAGCATCATAAGAAATGAGGGAAGGGGAGAGCACTCCCTGCATTTTCTTTATATATTTTCCTAGGATGCAATGAATGATTTTAAGGAGATAATGGGTTTGATAATAATTTTAAGTTATCATAATCAAGAAGCTTGTCTTCCAAAGTTAGTACTAAGAAAGTGTGAATAAGAGAAGAGATGTAAGAGTGTAAATGATTTTATAACAATGTGTATCTTTGGAAGGATGAATAGTTTCCTTCTTATAGTACTCTAAACAATATTAGGATAGATTATGACAACAAAGTTGGTTGGGGCCAATAGCATAGAGTACGATATGAGAGTGAAGGTGGTGATTTGGGTTGGAGCCAAAACCATGAGCTTGGGGAATTGCAAGGATAATGTAGCAAAATGAAACTTGATTAGTACCACAAGGCATGTGATGATGGGAAGGACCTAAGGGTGGAACTACAAGATCTAGGAGAAGAGATAAACACCACTAGCCCCTTTCCTAATATGACATTGTTAGGAGATTAACATACTAAAGACCATAAGTTAGTAACAATTTTCTCAATCATATACATTTGGTTGGCCTTAAGGTACTTAGCTTGTTACTTGTGAAACAAGAAAAGATAGTTTTTTATGAAAAGAAGATGTAAATATATGTGAAGGAAATGACTAAAATAAAATGTGTTGAATTGTTGAGATAGAACAACTAAAATGAAATGTGTAGTACCTAAGTATACCTAATTGTGTGATGAAGAAGGGAAAGAGTCAAACATGAATGTTGAAGAGTGATAGTTCATTGCAAATATAATGCTGGTTGTTAGATAAATAAATGATGGTGGAGAAGCAACATGCCTATGTAATATTTTTGGCCTAATTAATATAGTAGTGTGTTGAAGAATGGACTACAAATTGTGCCCCCTATGATTTTTTGTGTAGCATGCTTGTGAATTTGGAAATCTATGTGTATTGATGTACGAGTAGCATTTTTGTGTTTCCCTCAAGTATGCTTCTACCTAAATGTTATGTTCCACAAGACCTCTAGATCTACCCTTTAAATTGAAAGTGTATGTATGTCCAACCCTAAAGCAACTTCCTCTAATTTTTTGAATGTTACTAATTGTATAAGAGATTTTCACTCACTATCAATATAAAAGAATGATTTCACTTGCTATCAAAAATGGTATTGACATCTTAGATAACTGAAGGATATTTTGAAAAGGTTTTATGGTTGTGATTCTTATCATGGTGAGGTTGGGTGTGCTCATATGGTAAGTATAGGAAAAAAATGGGAAGTATTTTTCTTGTTCAAATAGGGAAAGTGTCATTAATGTTCATTATGTTATAAAAGGTAGTTCTAAGTTGGATGGCTATCAAGCAATTTAATAGTTATTGTTTTTTTTTTGTCAACAAAAAGAGGATAACTATTTATTATTTTTGGGCATAGATGAAGTGTAAAATTACCATTGATTGTTTGACTATTGACTATTCGATGCTTAAGTAAATTGATACAATCATGCAATGTACAATCATGCAATGTGCAATAACTAGAGGTAAGAGAATCTATAGCCTATTCCTATGTATTTTAGGTTAGGTTTTATGATTACTAGAAAATTAAATAGGGTATCACATAATGTATATGGCCCCCCAAAATGAAATCCTAGTTAATGAGATGTTTTTTTTCCACCATCAAAACCATTGCCGACATGTATAGTGAAATGGTATCGAGTGGTATTGAAACAATAGCCTTCTCGTAATTCTTCTTGTACGAATTATGAATGCGATATACTAATTGTATCTTGCGTATGTAGATTCGTATATATGTGGTGTTTTACTCACCCTAGGTGGTTGACTGGATTAATTATTCAATTGGGAAACTATAGAAATTAGTCGGCCTAGATGTGATCATCTTGTGGGAAATTGAGAGGCATTATTATATTAGACCAAGAGTGGTGTTGTTATAATGTATATAGATTTTGAATGTTTGAATTCCTTAGAGAAATAAATTCCATAAATATTACAATTTTTTAGTTGACCCACTTACTTGAGGATTTCCATGTTATATTGGGGTTACTTATTACTAGGGATAAGTTGTAGTGGATTTAGATGTCCCATATATGTAAGATATGGTTGAGTAGAACATGGGTGTATCTAATTAATTATATAGTGGGTTGGTGTGACTATGTGATGTGTTATATGTTATAGTCCTTCTTATGAGGAAAGTTATTATTGGTACAAGGGTGATTGCGAGATCATTATGTGCCAAATAGTGGTAATGGAAAAAAAATGTTGCATGAAAAGGTGCTAACATTTAGAATTATATTTAGATTTGGATGGGAAAATTTTAATATTTCTAGCTCAAATATGAATTACCTCTAAAAATGCCTTGGGATTACCTTAAATTTAGGCAAGTGGTAGCCCTAGAACTTGCTATTTAAGAAACTTGCAAAACCAACCGTTTAGTGTTATCCTGAAATTTTCCATTACTTCATCTTTGAAGAGTTGACAAACTTTTTTATAAATAAATTTAAGAATTTAAAAAGGGTTTGTAGCTCTGAAACTATCAAAACTCTAAAAAGATAATATATGTCTTGTTATAATTTTAATAGGTAATTATTATTAATTTTCTCCATACACTATGTTTGATTTTTTGATAGATATACATATTGAAAAAATTCATAACTCTCAAACTATTTATCATTTTTTAAATACAAAAGATGTGTCACGTTCTAGGCTTTATTAGCTATAGGTTGAACATTTTTTTTTGAATTTCATATTCTTTTAACCAAGTTAGGTTGGCTATAGACACTTTTGAGGGTCCATAGCACTAGCAAAGAGTGCTCCTGTAGGTCAGGGATAGTTTGGCAAGACACCAACACTAGCAGGGGCGCTCCTACAAATTAGGGACATGAACAAGTTTAGAAATGCATTATTGTAGGTCACTTGTACCCCTATAATGCTAGGGTTTGGGTAAATGGTGGAGATCTAAGACTTTCTACATAAAACCACTTGTATGTCTTGGTCTTAAATCTACTAAAAAATATAAAACAAGTGCTCCCAAACTCTGTATATTTAAATATAAATCTCAACGTGGGAAAGAGGAAAGGGTGTGGTTGTTTAGGAGATTGCTTTAGTAAATTCCTAGGTTGCATTTTCCAACCTCAACCTAACCTTTTGAAAATTTGGGGTGTGGATGTGAAGTGTTGTGTGCATAAAATGATATAAAGCATACAAAAACATAGGAGCAATCTAGCTAATATGGTATTTGAGAGAGTGATGGATGTGATGCAAGAGCATCCAGGGTGTAAGAGAAATATTGTGTCACCCAAACATGTTTTCTTTTATGTTTGTTCATTTGTTGGCAAGTTACAATAATGTTACAATCATCATATGATCATTGCAACTTGTGGTTCTAACCGCAAAGGCATCTCAGAGTTCCAAACTCAGTTGCACACATATTAGAGTTAAATTAAAAATTATTATGGCAGTTATGCAACAATTGTATGAGATTTGCATCAACACTTGGTTACATTTACAAGTTCATCAGTCCTACGGAGCTTTGTGATATGAACTGCATCAAAATCCATTACATATTTCTCACAACATTCATTCTAGAAGGTTCCCTTCTACACACTACTAGGATACACATTTCATCTAGCATTGAGTTTTGTGTGCCACCTTGCAACTAACACATATCACTCCAAAGGCTAAGGCTTGCTATATAAACACCATTCAAAGTCATTTGAAGGAGAGATTGTTAGTAGTTAGCATTGATCCTAGCTCTAAATTAGTTTTGTTCTAAGTCACATATCAATTAAAGAGTTTGGTGGCAAAATAGGCGATTTGCATTGTAATACCATGTGAGAATTTGATAATTAGCACATATTTACATGCCCATGTAGGTTTGAAGGCCAAGGCCTCATGATGTAATCCCATTGTGGTAGATTGTGAAGAAATTCATGAATATGAACCAATAAGATCTATTTATGTTTTCGGTGTATCAATTAAGTTTCAATATGTGTGCTTTTATAGTTGGCTACATGGTTGGACAATCCTTAATTGGACCCTCTACCCATGACTACATCAAATGGTATCAAAGCTCAATTTTGCATCCTTTAAAGGTCAAGGGCTTCTACTTGTAAACATTGAATTTGATGCACTATGTAGGAAGCATGTAAATAGAGCACTGACTTTGAGGTAGTTTGTAGGACTGCTTGTAGACAAACTATCAGCCTTGAGATAGTTTGCATTAGATCCAAAATCAAGATGCCTTCACAAAAAGAAGTTGTTAATATTGTCAGAAGGATGAAAAAAATATCTAAGATGAAAAGATAAATGAAGATCTAGTTGGATGTTGTAGAAGAGGTCATAACTACAAATGATGAAAGTGATAATGAAGAAATTAAAAGAAGAGAAAATTTACTAGCTTCTCAACAAGATATAGAAGATAAAGAGGAAGAAGAAATAGATCAGGTAAAAATGTCAAGTGCTATCTCAAAAATTGGTTAAGAGACCTAGAGTTAATATTGTAACTAACTACTCTGGAAATTTGAATCTTCAAGAAATGATTGATTGAATAAATGACCTAGAAGAATATTTTGAGTATGAAGAAATTATAAATCCTAAAAGGGTTGGATTTGCTAAAACCATATTGAAAGGACATGTGTGGTGAAAAGAAATACAACTGGAAAGAAATAGAAGAGGGAGATAAAAGATAGAAAAAAAAGATAGGATGGTGATAAAAGTGAAGAATCAATTCATACCTACTAATTATGAGTTAAAATTTGTTGAAGAGATTACAAAACTTAAGACAAAAGGAGAAGATTGTGAAGGAATATACTAAAGAATTTTATATGTTGATCATTGGGACTAGACATAGTGAAGAAAATAAAGAAAAGGTTGCTAGATACATCAATAGATTGAGGAGGACTATCTAGGAAGAGATAAGCATAGTGAGATTATAGATAGTAGAAGTTGTTGGTTCCCAAAATTACCACAACCCAGAACCCTAAAACATTTCAAAATCACCTAGGCCAGGGGTGTCATCAGGGTGATTGAAAGAGGTTTATCAATAGGTTAAGGGTGATTTTGGCCAACTTACAAGAGTAGGTAGGCCTCTACACTTCAATCTTAGCTAGGCTTAAGAGGGATATTCCACTAGAAAATAATTAGAAATATTTTTGAGCAATATAGGATTGCATGTCCACCCAGATGCTCCTACATCAATATTGTAAGTGTGTCCCTAGTGTGTAACATGTTTTTGTTTCAATGTCTAATGTGTTGTGATATATGTTGCTAATGAAATAAGGTATGTGCCAATGATGGGTTTTATGTGGTGTCTTTGAAAAGACCCCCAAATGTTAAAATGGGAAACTCAATGTCTCCTCATGATGAACCACAACTATAATTAAATTAATTGAATTGAGAATTCACTTCTTGGTATAATACTCTTTGTAGATGCCTAAATCTCATCATCCTAACATCACACTAATTACCTCACATTCCCCACATCATTGAGTTAATTAAATAAATCATATTTATTTAATTAAATTGACTTTTAAACATCCCTCCAATTAATTAAATAAATCACATTCATTTTAATTAATCTAATCATTCCTCTAATTATATTTATTTTATTAATTAATCTAACATTTTAACAACAATTAAATAAATCATATTTATTTAAATAAATTCAATCATTCTTACACATTCCTCCATGAATTAAATAAATACATAATATTTATTTAATTACCAAATCCCTTCTTGTCATTATCTACATAAACAAATCAAATTCATCAACTAATTGATCATTTTCACATTCCTCCACCACTTTGTTGAAAATAAATAAAGTAAAACTTGTAAAAAGCTCTGAAAAGTACCTTGTGGTCTCTACCCTCCATTCCAAACAAGGTAATCTCAACCCTTCATCTTTATCAATTCATGTCTTATTCATTTGCACCTATTCCAAGCTTCCACTTGTGAGAAACTCCCTTCCCCATGCAAATGGGCCAATCATGGCCCTCCATCTCCAACCTCCAATCTGAGATTCAATCTAAACCATTCACATTCCCATCCAAAAATGTATAAAACCCCCATCTCCCAAGAACTTATTAAGCAATCATTTAGGAAAAAGAGCAAGGTTATGTTGCAAGATTCATGAGAAACCACATTTCACTTCTCAACAACCAAAAATATTGAGCACATCTAAGGCATCAAGAGAGTGTTGGTGAGAAGTATTTTATTTTTTTCATCTATTCTTGCAGTCTTTTGCTCAATCGAAGGTGTAGCTTAATGTAGAATAGGAGCTTTGTTTTATGCACTATTCTATTGTTTTATTCTATATTTTAGCATACACATTTTTAGCATGTACCTATCTTCCACCCCATCTAGTCACATATCCCTCTCCTCCATTCCTCAATTAATCTTTTCATCCTTCCCATTCATCCTTTAACTCCTATCTACTCTCCCCAATTCCTTCATCCAACATTAACATCCTAATTTACTCTATTTTTTCTCCATTCATCCCTAAGCATCTTTACTAACATCTTTTTCATGAATTTTGAGAGCACGAGCATGTTCTTCAATCCTACCTATCCTCTCAAGGGGACATCCCTAACCTAATCATCATTAAATCAAGTCAAATTATCAATCCATCTTAAAACCAAATCTCAACACATAAAGCATGATATCAATAATGTCACCCCACCAAGTACCTATATCTACTTTCTTTGAAATATCATCACTTCTCCTAGTCACAACATCTTAAAGAGGGGCAAAATGTAGACACCTAAATCTCACAATGTCATAACATCATACTAATTACCTCGCATTCCCACATCGTCAAATTAATTAAATAAATCATATTTATTTAATTAAACTGGCTTTCAAATGTCCCTCCATCAATTAATTAAATAAATCACATTCATTTTAATTAATCTAATCATTCTTATAATGTTATATTTATTTAATTAATTAATCTAAAATTTCAACAACAATTAAATAAATCATATATATTTAATTAAATCCAATCATTCTTGCATATTTCTCCATGAATTAAATAAATACATAAAATTGATTTAATCACCAAATCCCCTCTCATCAGTAACTAAATAAACAAATCAAGTGTATCAACTAATTATCATTTGCACATTCCTCCAACACTTTGTTTAAAATAAACAAATTCAAACTTGCACAAGGCTCTAAAAAGTACCTTTTGATCTCCACCCTCCACTCAAAATAAGGTAATCTTCATCTTTTATCTTTCTCAATCATTTGCACCTATCCCAAGCCTCCACTTGCGAGCATCTCCATTCCTTGTGGAAATGAGTCAATCATAACCCTCCATCATTAACTTCCCTTGGAACTTAATGAATGTCCACCCTCTAATCTAAGATTCATTCCAAACCATTGACATTCTCATCCAAAAATCTATAAAACCCTCATCTTCCAACCATTTATCAAGCAATTATTTAGAAGGAAAATCAAGGTTATGCTACAGGATTCATGATCAAACAACATTCCACTTATCAACAATCACAAATCTTGAGCACATCCAAGGCATCAAGAGAGTGTTGGTGAGAAGTATTTTGTTATTTTTTATTTATTCTTGCATTCTTTTGCTCAATTGGAGGTGTAACTTAATGTAGAATAGATCATTGTTTCATGCATTGCTCTATTGTTTTATTCTATATTTGAGCATACACACTTATTTACTAGAGGGGTATATATTTTAGAATGAAAGGGTATCAATAAATGAATCAAAAGAAAGAGAGATCAAAACCAACAATAAATGTGGGTACAAAGGTTCTTGGGAGGTTTGAGAATATTGTTTGGAATGTCTTATAGTGATGACAAAGGAAGTGTAGAGGCTTGTTTGGGGGAGGTGGTTAGTGGAGTAATGGTGATTGGTGAAGGTGGTGGAGATAAGAAGCAATCATGACCATAATCAGGGGTTGTGAAGTTCAAGGGTTTTGGGGGTGATGAAGGGGTGCCATCAAGATCATTTTTTTTTGTTGGAATCATGTGATATGTCCATGAAGTTAATGTTCCTTTCCATGTTTTCTTGAATAATTTTATCATGCCCCCAATTTGGGTTAGAATAAGCAACTATTGAGGTGTGAGGAGTTGGCATGTAATGTGCAGTGGGGATATGTAGAGGTGGTGTAATGCAACAATAAATATTTTTAATTCAGGTGCTTCTTGCCCTTTCTTGATGAAAGCTTGTAGGTCAAAATTGTGTCTTAAGAAATGGTTCCATGTAATCTATCTTAAATTTATTTAGCTTTCCCTAAAATGTCCATAATTTCTATGCCACTAGGAATATTTATTTTTGTTTGCTTTCATGTAGTATGGTGATACTATAATAGGTGGCATTAGGGCCTCTATGTTAGAAAAACTCTTTAGATTGTTGTCTAGTGTTTTTGTGCTCCATTTCTATGTTTTTAACCATAATGCCATGGTCTTGTGTATTATTATATTGGTGATGATAATGATTGAGAAACTAGTCATGTTTACAGGGATGGCTCATGGCTTTTTTTAATGATTGAGGATTATAATGTCTAATCCCTTATTGTAGTCTTGGTTGTATAGTATTAATAAAGTTGAAAATTAAGAATTGACTATCAAAATTGTCGTATGGATTTATGCTAAAAAATTTCCATCATTTGATGAATATGGTTGTGATCTCAATATCATTTTGCTTGACTATGATAAAGTTTCATAAATTAGCTTTTATCAAGTTTTCTAATTGAAATTATTTTCTAAAGGCCTTATCAAATCATCAAATGTCTATATAGAATTATTAGAGAGTATGACATACCATTCTAGAGCTTCATATGTAAGGGTTCTTGTGAATAGTTTGCAAGCTACATTGGGGTTAGTGTCCATTCATTTGGTGTACTAGGCACAAAATTGTCTAATATGAGAAATGGAGTTATTATTTCCATTAAAGATTATGTCATGTGAGGAAGCCCATGTTGATATGGTATACATCTAGAGATGAAGGTTGGATTTGGAAAAATATATCTGTTAGATATGTAGTGTGTTTCATAGGTTGAGAAGGTGAAGGGGGTCTGAGGAAGAGCAAGGCTAGTGGTACATAGGAAAGTAGAAGCCAAATTATGGATTTGTTGTAGGTTATGTAGCATTTTGGTTAGGGGTATCAAAATTCTTAAAGAACTGATTAATTTCTATAAAAAATCAAACTTGATTGGATCTAATTATGGAGTTTCAATGTAAGATGATTTCAACCACAAGCAAAAATGAAGTGACTTTTTGGCTACGACCAAAATTGTAAACATTGAAAGAGAGGGTATAAGCATAAAATAAAGTGAAGAGTGGATTTATATCTAAAAGCCTAAAGGAGGGTTCATTTTGCGTTCACCAAAAGGTATACAACTAAATAATTAATCCCTAAAGATTTACTAGCCTAGTTGTAACATTAACATATAATAGAGAGTCTATAATCAATTGACAAATGGGGGAGAGAGACTATGTATTGTACTTCCAATATCTTTTGATCGTAATGATGTACTACTTGATGTGTTTTCTTTGTGATTGTATAAACCTAACAAACAAATAGAGTGGGCATCGATGTGTCGATCTCTACCCAAATTGCTAGGTAGGCTAGGATCCATTGGGATATTACTAAATGCAACAACTAATTAGGAGTCAAAATAGATTCCTAGCAAGAAGGAATTGTAACCTTAAAAGCATAGTCAAAAATCTTTTCCTTCAATATTATATACCAAGAGTGTGAATAACAGTAGAGTTGTAGAAGTGCAATTGATGTGATAAGAATGTGTATGTGAACAAGGTTATTATAGATGGTGGTGACAAAGTCAATTAGGGTTGAAAGCATAGAGTAGGCTAATAGAGTGAAGGTGACAAATTCAATTGGGACTAAAACTATTGGCACGGGGTAGGTTTGAAGGATGAGGTGAATGATGACATTTGATTCATCTTAAAAGGTTTGTGTAATGGGAAGGATCTAGGATCCTGTAGAAGAATTGGCCACCACCATCCCCTTTCCCACAATGTAACATTGTCAATATATTGACGCATCAAGGAAAATAAGTCAATATCAATTCTATCTATAATATATAAAATAATCATTACTAATTATTGAGGGTGATTCATGGTAAACTATCAAGGGTACATAACACACTAGATTATTAGCACTTACTTATTATAGTAGAAGTAATTAATTACAATAATTATATTGTAGAGATAATTATAGAATTGCAAGTACACAAATTATGAATAGAAATAAAAATACACAATATTTTTTTATTATAAGAATAACTAATTCGATGTTACGAGAGCTAGTATAACTATATCTAAGAAATATAAGTTATTTCTTCAATATTATTAAAAAAAAAAAGCAATCTTTGAGAAGAGATATGTAGTTACCACAATTTGCAAATAATATAAGATAGCAATCTCTAAGAAGAGATGTGAAGTTGTCATTCTACTACAACATTCTCTTTATCTAACTTTTACATTTGATGGAAATTCCTTTATAGCTATGTTTAGTAGGAAATGAAAGGTTTGAAAATAGAAAATAAAGCAACTTTCCTATAGAATTTAGAAATTTGTGTGACAAGCATTCCCCCTGAATTTGCAAGGACTTTGCATTGCAGAAACTCGTCAACACACAATTTTGGTTTTTTAAATTTTTCACTTTTTGTATTTTACAAATTTTGAGCATTTTGATGCAATGTTTGGAGATGCAGGGATATCCATACTAAAATCATTATCGTTTCACCATGTTATACACATTTTAAGCTTTTTGATGCTTTCTAAACAAGGTCATTTCGAGCTACTATAGAAAATTTATGCCCCAAGCAACATGAACTATAGTTTTTTAATATTTTATTGAACCATTACCCCAAACTATTATCTAGATTTGTCACCCCTCTTTAGGTAGCACTGGACCCCATTTCTTTCAAGTTTGAATTCTTATGCACATAAGAACTTCTACGTAGTGTGCCTCTTTTCCACTTGAGTGAGTGATATGTTCAACTTTTATTTATGTTGATTGCAAAGATTTATAAGTAGGGATGTTAACAAACTAACATGTAGGGTTGTCATTCTTACAATCCAACACACTTCACAAGTTTGAAGTATTGGTGTAGGTTTTCTATTCCTTTTCATAAGGTTTTTCCTACACATTATTAAGCTTGCTTAGGTTAATAAAGAGAGTTTAATTAGGTGAGTAGGTTATGAGGTGTCACCTTCCTACAAGTGAGCATCCATTAGCTATCTTGGGAAGATGCTTTTTTCTATCTTTAGTCTGATAGATGATTGCTTCTTATTGGTTGGTGTTGCCACCTCCACCCCTCAATCTAGTCTATTTAAACTCACTACCTAGCTTGTATTTTGTAATTTCCATGCTATTGTTTTCTATTTTGCGAGCAATCTATTCAGACTATTCTAATATGATCTCTTTTGCAATCTTCTCTTTGTGCTTGCCTCTAGCTTTCTAGATTTTGGGTTGTGATTTCATAACAAAATCTAACATGGTATCAGAGCGGGTGAATACCTTTGGTTAGTCATTTAGAAGATCTAGAGGATTTGAAATCTTGGTTGCTCTTGAAAATTGGGTATGCTCTTCTCTTGCATCCGATGATGACCTAGAGAATCAAAAAAACTTGATAGAAACACCAATTTCCAAGGAGTGTTTTGTATGTGGCTTTGTGTTGCAGGTTCTTTCGAAGCTTCTTGGAGACTTTCTGAGCTCAAATCTGACAATCGGCTTGCATATTATATGTTTTGATCAATCTTGCAGGTTGCAGCATGCCTTTGCTTGTCTTAGGTAGTTGATTCAATCTTTGCATGTCATTTTTTGGTTGCTGGGGTCATTTTTTGTTGCTAAAAGCATTTTTTACATTAGATCCACATCTTCTGTACATCACAAAGAAAAATGCCTTCTAGATTTTGTTTACAGCATCGAAAAACCATCTAGGTATCTTTTAGTTTTTGCATGCAGTTTATATATTTTATAGAAACGATATAAGAAAGCTACAGCAAACCCCCTCACCATTGTAGTTTTTAGTTTTGCACCTGAACTTTGAGAGGCACGTTCTCGATCATACGGAGGTATTTTTTAGTGCAATATTTTTTAGAAAAGGGTAGAATTGTGTGCTCTTCACAGTGGTGTGACTATTTTTTGCTTAGGTGATCCCGTTTTTCTAGAAATTATGTTTTTTCATCAGATCTGACATGCAGTTTCAGTTTTTAGAACTTCAAATGGCTATAACTTTCACATATGATCTCAGATCGAGGTCATTCTTTTTTGAAAGTTAATATTTTTCTAAGCACTACACATTGGTGCTATTTTGAGGTTTTGATTCTGAGATATTTCTATACATTTAGTATTTGGGTCCATTTTAGACATTGTAAAACTCTAGAAAACTCAACTCCAACATTGTAAACGCACTGAACTATAAAGTGCCAAATCATTTTTGTTGGGGGGATTCTTGATTGAGTGAAAAGGGGGGGTCTCTTGGTGTGGTTTTGATCTGGTTACTTGTGCTCTTCTTTTCCTTCACATGGATCATTCTAAGGTTCATTTGTTAACACCTTACAATTATGCAACATGGCATCAACATGCATGGAATGCCTTAATGCAACTTGGGTATAGTCCATATGTTGAAAAAAAGGTAACTAAACCCACAGATGATAAGAAAAAGATAAAATGGATGTTTGAACATACAAAAGCTCTTGGATGTATTCGTAGCCTTGTTTCCCTTGATATTTTGTTTCAAATTGAAGCATGCACAAATTCACATGATGCTTGAGAAAAATTGAAAACATTCTATGGTACAACTGAAGAAGTTAGAAGCTATCAGATTGACAATGATTTGATGAGCCTTGATCTTAAGAACTTTGGCAACATCCAAGATTATATAACTAAGGTTAATGATCTAAGAGCACAATGTAAAGCATGTGGTATTGAGAAAAAGGACATTCAGTTAATCTATAATGTATTGAACAAACTTGGTACTAAATTTGTTGCTTTTGTTTCTAGCTTTCACACTCACATGCTAACTATGGGAGCTGCATATATTATGCCTTCATTTGCATATTTTTCTTAGATGTTAATACATGAACAATAGAAGCTTCTTTCTATGGGTATCATTAAGCCATCACAAACTCAGGCCTTGTTGGCTAGTCAGTCTAATGGACAGAAAGAGTCAGGTCCTTCTGACAAGAAACAAAATAAATCTAAGAAAAATCCACATAGAGATCAAGCATAGAACAAATCCTCTTCAAAAGAGAACTTGTCTAAGAAGGAGAAGTCTACTTGTGCATATTGCAAGAGGACTGGACATGAAGAACATTCTTGTTATAAGAAGGATATTGATGAACTAAAACATCTTCTTAAGAAGAACAATATCAGTCAACCTTCTAGAATGTCTTCTTCTTCTTCTTCTTCTTCTTCACATTCCAAACAGTTAGGATCTAATAAGGAAAAAGGCCATGCAAGTTTTGCTTCTGAGTCAGAAAAATAAGGGTAAAGCTCTTTGTGCTTCTATAGGTCTTGTATTGGGGAGATGGCTTCTTGATTCTGGAGCTTCTCACCATATGGCTTCTTCATAGTCCATGTTCTCTTCTTTTGAGCCTTGTGTTATGCCACCTATTCTGATGGGCAACAATACTTACATGAATGTAATTGGAAAGGGATCTGTTGATATTGGGGATGGCACCTTCAATGATGTTTTGTGTGTACCTCATTTGACAAATAATCTTCTTTCCATTTATCAGATCACCCATGGTGGAGCAGGGAAGACTATGGAATTTACCCCTGATTCAGTTGTCATTCGAGACTTGGAGAGTGGAGAGATTGTTTCTACTGGGATGGTTGATCATACATCTCGGTTATACTCTTTTTTAGACTTTGCACCTGATGATGGCTCTGATCCTTTGGCTGTTGATCACAATCATTGTGTGATATTTGATTTTGAGGAGAATTTTGGTTACTTGAACCTGGGTATTCTCACATCTGATCTAGTTCTTAAACCTTGTATTTCTTCTCCTCCTATTTCTTCAAATGTCAACATTTTAGTGATACATGAGGCTCACATTGATCTTCTAGAGATAGTTGCTTGGGACATATTCCTACCAGACATCTCATCTTTGTTTGTAGAGTCCCACATTGCAGATTTGGGAGACACTATTGATTGCATTCATCTTCTCTTTGATGGAGTTGATTCTTCTTCATATGTTTCGAGGGCACATTCAAACCCTTCTATTCCTTCTTTTCCTATATTTGCTTCTACAGTGACAGTTTCTGCAGATACTCATGAGTCCACACATCTGACTCGGTCATCATTCATGTTGACATACTTTGTAGAAGTACTAGCATCTTCTATGGTACCTGATCCATATCAGTATTTGTCACAGTTTGGCATTGGCTTAGAGATCATTGAGCAGCATTTGGAGGAGGCATCCTTGTCTTTAGAGGAGATATCTTCATCTTTGGATCTTGTTCTATTTCAGTTTCCACTTGGTTTTGGTTTGTCACTTTCACTTGATTTGGTCATGTTATGCTTCAGCATCGACATGGAGACACATGAGCAGTTTTCAAAGATTTCATACATCTTGAGATTTCTTCCTTCATATTCCTTTCAAGAATGAGAAAACATCCTTCATACACCTTTGGTTTTGTTTCTTCCCAAGGGGAGAAATGTTGTTTGGCGAGCATGGATCATCTTCTCCATCTAATTCCGAGCATCCACCATTGGCACATTTGCTTCACTTCAAGGGGGCTTCTTAGTCCTTCTATTCTCTCTCTATTCTGGGGGGTGTTCTCTCTCTATTTGTGGGAGGGGGCTTCTATTCCTTTGTTTTGGGGAGGCCTTCTCTTTTGGGGGGATATCATTGTACATGGGTACCTCATTAGGCTTCATTTGTCGGGACCCATCTTTTTACCCACTTAGGCTATGCTTAAGGGGGGTGTTAGTGTGGGTTTTTTATTCATTTTCATAAGGTTTTTCCTACACATATTATTAAGCTTGCTTAGGTTAATAAAGTGAGTTTAATTAGGTGAGTAGGTTATGGGGTGTCACCTTCCTACAAGTGAGCATCCATTAGCTATCTTGGGAAGATGCTTTTTCTATCTTTGGTCTGATAGATGGTTGCTTCTTATTGGTTGGTGTTGCCACCTCCACCCCTCTCTAGTCTATTTAAACTCACTACCTAGCTTGTATTTTGTAATTTTCATGCTATTGTTTTCTATTTTGTGAGCAATTTATTTAGACTATTCTGATATGAACTCTTTTGCAATCTTCTCTTTGTGCTTGCCTTTAGCTTTCTAGATTTTGGGTTGTGATTTCCTAACAAAATCTAACATGAAGATACTAACATTGACTAGAATTGTGACCTCTTCTATCACAATAATTGCAAGTAATAGGATGAAACAAATACCTTCTATTTGTGTAGGCAAGAGGTTTATGTTGATGTTGAAGAAGTTGTTTTGTGTCTAGTTCATCTATATGCAAGTTCAATTCAACATAAAAGAAACATGTGGTGTATTAAGAAGATTCACCTATTTGCTCAAGGCCAAAATTTATAGGCCTCAACACTACCTTAAGAGCTTTTGGAATTCTCTGGCCATCTTGCCAAAGCCTTGATCAATGAATCCCATTTTGTTCAATATTTTGAAACTAAAAAATACCAATTCCTATTTTTATTTGTGACATGAAATTTCTTCTCTTTTATATCTTAAATTATAACTTGTAGTGTGACCAAGTTCAACTAAATTTAGTCAAAAATGTCTTTCAATGATTTTTTCTTGATTTTTATGCATCATTTTCTTGCATCTTTTCTCTAATCAATGTATTTATTTAACAGTATTTTTAAACTATGAAGTTTTTTTAACATTTCAAGCACAAGGGATTCCAATTTAGAGAGGGAATTTGTTCAATAATATTCTACAAGATTATGCTTGCATAAATTAACAGTAAAACATAATTCACCATTGCTATGCTACTTGAATTTTCATTCAAGTGATAATGGAATTCCTTTTGGGTTAGAGTGTGTAATCAACATGGAAGGATGATTTAGCAAACATGAATCAAAGAAAATCACACCATAGAAAGAGAAATTTATCTTGGAAACCTCAAGGTGAGGAAAACTAGTTAGAAGTGGCAAATGTACATCTTCTAAGCTTTCTTTGGAATTTAGAGACGATTATAAGTATGAAAAACTCACTCCCTATACTTCCTATCTTCCTAATGCTCTCTAGAATCAAATACTTCCAACTGCAGTATGTACTATGCCCGAAACTTCCTCCTCTATGTTACACTCTCACTCTATTGTGCTTTGCAACAGAAAGATTGGATTGTTCTCCCAAGTCTCCTCTTCATCCAATGTAACCTCCTCTTGTCCTTAGATGCTAGAGGGTATTTTGTGTACATAGGAAGACTCTAAAAATGAGAATTAGAAGAGCAAACCTTGAATTATTTGTTTCAAATTCTTGTTTTTGTCATCAGGAAAATCATCCCTTCCAACAAACCAACGATTTCATAACCACCCATTTAAGGAATAGATAGTTTCATAACTACCCCCCTAAAGGGACCACCCATTTCATAACCACCCCTAATACAACTAGCAATTTTGTATTATTGGTTGCTCTGGGGTGTTTCAAAGCCTAATACTTCAAAAGTGGTTCCTACTACTAATGTGTCATCCCTTCCCTAGATCTTTTCAAATTAGAATCAAAATAGTGTGCCCAAGAAGATAAGAAATTGGGAGCTAGACACAATTTCTTTTAGGACTCCTTATGATCACAAAGGGCCTTCGCATCTAACAAGCCTTTCCCCTAAGCCCAAGGCACAAGACTATGGAATGGATGAGTATAATAATAAGCATATGTGTGAATGCTCCTCTCGGTTACCACCAAAATAGAGGAAAGAGTGGGCCACTTGATAAGCAACAACTAACAAATCCCTTCACCCTTCACGCTTCAAACCATTCCAAGAGTAACTTAGATCAATTCATTTTAGGGCTTTAGCAAGGGGCAACAAGCATCAAACTCAAAAGAAATGGCCTACATCAAGTAAAAGCTTCATTAGTATAATATGACTTGTATTTTTTAATTAAACTTTGGTTGGTGTTTTTTAGTTGGTAGTTTGAACTTCCTTGATAGTTTAATACAAATAAAACATTGTTATATAACACATGAAGTCACTTATAATATATATATTTCTTTATTTTATTGTTAAATAATTAAAAAAAAAACAATTAACTTAATTTACGAACATTGGTTTGATTCTTAATTCCATGTAAATTATCATATTATGATGTTAACATTTTTAGTTGATTAGACATGCTCAAAAAAATTTAGACATGCTCAAAAATCAACTCATAAAAAAGTAGATAGGGTATCTCAAACAATGGTCACCCTCTTAATCGAGGGTTTAAGAACTTACAATTTAGAAAATTTGCGGAGTGTCAAAAATTATCTATAAGATTAATGTCTCCCATGGAGTTCCCCTGCCACTTAGGGTTAAGAAACATTTTTGAAGAAGTGTGATAATGGTCATAACACGGTCCATCCTAACCAAGAACTCCTTCAAATGGTGAGCGGTATTAAAGTGGCCATTTCAAATGTGCTGCAAGTCAAGTGTCAATTATGATGTCAAATTGATAACCGCTGTACTAGAGGCTAAAATAACCGGTCAACGTAAGATTCATTCTATGAGAGCTTGGCATGCATTTGCACCGTCCTGTACATAGTTATTTGAGCCTCTCTAGGGCATCCAACAGTAATGTTATTAGGTTATCAAATTTTAGAGAAATTAATGGATTCTTTTATTAATATTCGGTTTAATTAATATAATAGTTAATTAATTTAATTTAGAATTACGATAAATTAAATAACAATATTTGGAAATTTGTAAATTTCCAAAAATAGAAATGAAAACACTCAATAACTTATAGATAATTGTCTATTATTTTAATCATCTTTTTAATTGTAATTTAAAATCGCAACTTCTTATATATGTTGAAGAGAGAATGACAAAATATAAACTAGGTTGGTCCCAAATTTTAATGAATCAATTCCAAATACTGCAAGTTCAATCTCAAGTGCCACAGATCTGATCTTCCACATATGTTGTGCAGATTTGAATTAATAGAATATGTGCATGACTAACTTGTTCGCTTATGTGACATTTAAATGTTTAAAGTGGTGTCTCAGGAAGTCAATAAGTCATTGAGATTACCTACTCAATGGAGAACATGTTCTCCTAGGTTAACCTCCTTGGCAATACAGATTAAAGGCAAGGAGATATCCTATATGCAGATGTAATTTCTTTAGGAAATTAAAGTTTTGCTTTAATGATTTTTGCTAGCACATTGGATATCTTTAAATACCAAGGCATAACAACATATCACAGAAACATGCGTTAAGTGAGCTCATAACAGCTAGTTAAAAAGGATAAGAAAGTTGGAATTCAAATGTGAACATTTTAATTTTGGATGCGCATTTCCACCAGCCTCTTGCACCACACTAAAATGAACCTTGAAGATAAAACAGTAATTTAGAGGCATGGAGCAAATGTATTGAGATGAGTGAATATGGCCTGTTGGTGGAAAACTTTGCCCTCTTGAAAGAGAGGTCACAAGTCCAAATCCTGCATAGGAGTAGGGTATATATGCCTCATATTTGAAGCACAGTTAGGTGCCTCCTGCATACTGCGAGTATGAGGTAGTCTCCTGTTATAAGCCATCTGTAGACCCAAAATCAAGCGCCCAACATCATATAAAAGGATCCATTTCCATTTCCATAATGAGGGATAAGTGATGACTGTATGGTAATAAATGTAAACTATAATAAGACAAACCTAGCATAAAAATACCAAGGTGGACACAAAACTAAATGGGAAATAAACTAAACGGGATATAACATGGATATGCAACTTTCACCATTACACAAATATGTCGGAAGCGTGGTTGAGGCACAAGGGCACGGAGGACGTGAGCTCATCAACCCACCATCGTCATTGTCCTAAAAAAAACACTTTACTGGCCTATTAAATGATTCAGCAATAATTCTTGTAATAAGTTTTAACAATTGCAACAAGACCGTCACTCCAAAATTCAATGATACAGAAGATGAGAGAGGCAAAACCGACAGAAAATGGAGATTGGGCACAACATCCAGTTTGGAATAATAATATCATTGTTTCCGTTAAATCTCACTTCATACCATTCTATTGGCTGGCACGGATAGCAAAGACTCCTCTCAAAAAATGCCTACTTTTGACCGTGAATTGAATCAAGAAGTATAGTTTGAAGTTGTCCCCAGCTGACATCTCGGTTTGATGCTTAACTAAAAAGTCCAGACAGCAGTCATAAGGATCAACCATCCCACAAGAAAAATACTACAAAACCTATCAAACTTTCGACCAAAGGACGTTATGCCAAAATACACGAAATGAACTGAATTAAACCAAAATACACAAGAAATTAACTCAATTCAACCAAGACACGCCTACACAAGAAATTAACTCAATTCAAACAAGACATGCAAGAATCGAACTAAATTCAAAAAATATATATCATGCCAAAATGTATGCTCAGCATCCTGTTACTAGAGAATAAAAACAAACAGCAAATGTACAGATACAAGTCCATAGAGCAACCAAAATTCACAACAAAGAAACTGAATTCAAAAGAAATGTAATGACTACATGATCTCCAAACTTACGTCAACACTAGTTACACTGTTATTTTTTATTCAACATACCTAAAAATATTAGGACAAGTTTTAAGCATCATGTAAGTAGAATATTACGTTTTAAACATACGTACTACCCTGAAGACAATTTTATTCTTTGAAGCTGCAAATCCTTACACAAATGCATTTGTCAAAATGTTGAAAGAAAAAATCAATTTTATAACTCGTAACATTGAATGTCATATAAAGTTTGTTCCAAGAAACATCACATAGAATAGCATAATTGGGACCCCAGTACTTAGGAGTCAATCGGCCTCTGCCTATCTAAAAGCCACTATTACACGACAAGCACATAAAGGCTTTAAAATAGTCCTTAACAGCAAAACTGGAATAAGTAAAGTTTAGTGACTTTTTACATATTCCTGAATGACATTCAAGCCCTCTGATTCTTCACCATAATCCTGTCCAAGCACAAGGCAAGCATTTGGAAAGCCAATAACATAATACTAAAGTAAAACCAAGATTCTGAATACGCTAAATCTAAAATTCTTCATAATTAGAAAAGTAAACATAAATTGCATGTGGTTGATACCTTTACAACTACACATGAACAGCCAACAACCTTCCTGGCTTTTCCTTCTGAATCAATCTTACAAAGCTGCAGCAAAATTAAAATTTCACCCACCAAAAAAGGCAAACAAACAAACAAAATGGTAAGTAAAGATATTCAGTGACACGTTACATTAATAAGGATTATCACTATCTATTGAGATTTAATTATTTATAAGATTTCTAATACAATATTTCGAGAAATGACTTCACTTATTTGTTCAACAGAAGCTAAGTACTACTTACCCCGGCCCATTCACCAAGCTTCTTTGCACTAGGCACAGAGATCAAGCTGACATTATGGTCAGCACATAAAGCTTGAACCAATTTGGTAAAATCTGGCTGACTGCAGTCCTCTGCCAGCACACACAACTGAGCTGCATGCTTCTCAATTGCCTTAGCACCCTCATGGAGGCCTCGCACAAGCCCATCATGAGCTAGTGATTTCTTCAACACAAGCTGTAATCCTGTCATGATGTCCATGGGCTCCCCCAATGCTGGAGCAGGTTTCTCAGCAACATCACTGCAAAGAAAAGAAATGCAAAAACTTCAATTAATTAAACAAACAAATGATGCATTCATAGAAGACAAAACGATGGCATGCATTTCTCTACACAGCTTGGCCACATTCTTCTTAGCACTACATGTTTAAACCTGGGCATTTGTTTGACAGGAGTAACATGGGGAAAAAATTCCACAAGGACCGGTAAATATTTTTTGGTTGGGAATTGAAGAACTTTCAACATTGATATCAGCCTAATGTTATGGCTTTTACGTAACACCATAGTTGCCAAGATGTGTGGGTACAGGTACAGATGCCATGACTTACTCTCCATTCAAACAACAGGTATATCCACATACAGTGTGTGTGTGCACTACTTTCAAATTTTAAAATAAATAACATATGAATTGACTTCTAATTTATAACTGGGCAGTGTAAAAAACAAAGTTGAACAAATGCAACAATGCTAGAGAATAAAGTTTGATCACAAAAACATATGCCCTTAAGCAGCATCCACATTTCAAGGACAATTCACGTCTTGCAAACAGGCAGCTGCATGCAAAAACACATCCAGCAGGCAGGGAACATCTCCTGACGTCTTAGGAACATCTACTGCAAAGTACATGGAAACAAAGACAAAACACTTACCATCCTTACGAGGTTAAAAAACCCACCCAAGCATTTTTCACTCATTCAAAGAAATAAAAGAGCAAGCAAATTACTGATCCAGGAGGATCTACCAATAGTTATACCTGCAGTAACACCCAGGCCATTCTCATGGCTTGCAGTGACTGTAGGGATACTTCTCAAGTCTACAGTACACCCGAGCACATGCCAGATACCCTCCATCAATCTCCAGCAAGTGCTGCACACACTCCAACAGTGGCGCAGACCACTCTGCATGGGATCAAACACTTCTACAGTAACCATACTGTATCCAAACGCTCTGTGGTTTCTACCATGGACTCTGCAGGGTCCAGTCAACCTCCAAGCCAAACCGCAAAGTTCCATTTACATGGATTCTTACTGCTTCATTCTGGGCATCACACTGAGATCATCAAACAATGTAGTTGACACACTGTTCCAAGTGGCACTCCTGAGGCTTGTAGTGATCTAGGTGGCACCCCTGAGGTTCGAACTATGCCAGGTCATCTGCCAGCACATCACACAACCAGCAAATGGTTCAACACCATCTGGAGACATAGAGTCACACGTGGAATGCTTCAACTTCCATAACTGGTTCAACATCCATGCATGGCTCTGAGCCTTCACACAGCCTGAATCGATGTCATCTATGTAAACATCTGTAACGTTGCAGAAAGGCAGATAGATAGAAGGTAGCAAGTAGACTAGAAGATTGCAGACATACACCTTTCTTGAAGGTATGCCATGTACAGAATGAATAGCTGAATAAAAAATACGTTCATTGCTTCAGTTCTATATCTCTCTATGTCTTTTCTCTATTCTGTCTTATAAGCTTCCGCATACACGATAACTTGACCCGGTTCTCATCTGGAGAGTTGTCCACCGGTATCAAACACTTGGGTCTCAGATCAGTGGTATCAAAGCTATTGATACACCTCAGTAATCACAGCCACTCTGGTAAACATTCTTTGAATTTGTCACATTCTTTGCCTCTGCAGCTTTCTGCAATATGCTCTCACATACAGGGAGTCTTCACACATTGCTTGTGGAAGCAGCTTGGGTATCCATACACCCCTCTTCCCAGCATAGAATACAGGGATCCACATCCCTCAGCATCTGTAGGCACCCCCAGCAGGAGCATCAATTCAGCAGCAATAACACCAGTATATCAAAGCAGTTAATCTTCATCTTGCATGGCCTGTCCTACATGTTCAAAGTACCTGAGCCTTGGCGTCAAACCACAAGAACCATCAGAGTGTCTGTCAACTTACTTCAAGATTCCAAGAGGCCAAGCCTACGCAAGAGGAGATACGACAATTAAGAACACAATCAAAGAAGCACTCATGGAACAGCAGAGAGCTCTAATCACCCAGTTTGTAGAACTCCTTGAACAGGTGGTTCCATCAATCTCACCATCAGGTCGAATCCCCCCCTAGATTTAAGTACAAGCCTAGACGTTCCAGTGTTTGTGGACAACTGGGAATCAATCTCCACACCAACACATAAACCTGCTTCAGACAAGTCTAAACCATCTGAGCCAAGTAAACCTCTTTGACAAAAGCAGCAACCACTCTAGCACTAAGTGCCATGCTCAAGAGACTTTGCTTAGGCAGGCAGAAACAGAGGATTATAGAGTCAAGTCCTTAGAAGGAATCATTGACACAGATCCCAGCAATCCAGTCACCACACAAGCAACCCCCACACCTCCAACTAACACATGGCATGTTGTGGCAAAGACAGACGAAATTCTGGAAACCATGTACAATAAGAACAGCTCTATGCCTGTATACAGAGTTGTCAGAGTAGATCAGCTTCCTCCACAAGCCAAGTGGTTCACCGAGCAGCAGCTAGAAGTCAGGGCTTGGCACCTATTTCCTAGCCTCGACGAAATCAAGACTATTGCTTTACAAGGAAGGACAACTACTCCAAGAGGCTCTTCCAATGGAACACCCAGACCATTCTCATGGCTTGTAGTAACCATAGGGATACTTCTCAGGTTGCGGTACACCCAAGCACCTCCCAGATGCTCACAAGAACACAAGGACCCTCCACCAATCTCCAAAAAGTGCCGCTCACACTCCAACAGTGGCACAGAGCACTCTACACAGGATTAAACACTTCTGTAGTAACCGTACTATATCCACACACTCTGAGGTTTCTAACATGGCCTCTATAGGGTACAATACACCTCCAGGCCAAACCGCAAAGTTCCATTCACATGGATTCTTACTGCATCATTCTAGGTGTCATACTGAGGTCATCAAACAGTGTAGTTGATGCGGTTATCTAGGTGGCACTCCTAAGGCTTGCAGCAATCTAGGTGGCACCCCTGAGGTTCGAACAATGTCAAGTCATATGCCAGCACATCACACAACCAGCAAACAGTTCAACACCGCGTCACTCAACTGTCAGGAGATGAAGAGCCACTCATGGAATGGTTCGACTTCCATATGCAGCTCTCAGCCTTCACAACATGAATCAATGTAATCTATATAAACATCTGTAATATAGCAAATAGGTTGACAGGTAGCAACTAGACTAGATAGCAGCCATACACCTTTCTCAAGGGTATGCCATGTACAAAACAAATAGCTGAATAAAATGCATTCACCATTTCACTTCTATATCTCTCTGTGTCTTTTCTCTATTCTGTCTCATAACTTTCACATACACCATAACTTAAACGGATTCTCATTTGGAGAGTTGTTCATCGGGATCAAACACCTCGGCCCCAGATCAATTAAGAAGTGCATAAAATAAGTCACAAGGCTTTTGAAGAAAAAAAAAGCAGGTTGGGGCAGCTCAGATTTGCATAAAAGATAGCCACATAATTCATTTTAATTTTCATAATTTTGAAATTTCAATATGTATATATAGACACAAATATGTGTAGTATTTGTATGTATGGATATGTATATGTAGATAAAAACACATAGGCATACCCATGCATTTACATATATGAGCATATGCGTACAGCCTCTTCCGACAAAATTAGGGACAACCTTGATCTATTGATCAAGGCCTCTCCCTTGACCTGTCAATCGAGCTACACATACATGGATGTATCCATCCATTATATACATGATACAACCAATCATCAATCATATCACTCTACAATAGATGTATGACTCACCCATTTGGACAGCACTTGACCAACAAGATAACGCTCATCTAATAGGATGAGAGCATTTATGATTTCAATTAACCAAGGAGATCCAGGAGTGAGCATAGCGAAGATCTCGGCTAATAGAGAGAGGAAATCGAGGAGTGAGCATGGCAAACATCTCAACTGATAAAGAGAGGAGATCAAGGAGTGAGCATAGCAAACATCTCAACTCGTAGAGAGAGATTGAGGGGTGAGCATTGCAAACCTCTCGACTAGTACAAAGAGGAGGTTGAGGGCCTTTAGGCACTCGCTCCATAGGACAAGGTTTTCTCTCTTGTTGACGTATGGACCTTTAGGGGTAAGCCATAGCAAACCGTACAATTAATATAAGAGGTTTTAGGATGAAAACCTTTAGAAATTAAATTGACACTTGGGCACTTATGAACTCGGCTTCTAAAACCGAAACATGGGATAGCATATTCAAACAATTCTTTGTTGAGTGGTAAGAGAAAAATTAGATTTATTATTTTTTCATAATACTCTATCCAAACTATATGAATATTTATCAAATTTCTTCCTCACTATCAGAATGTTATTGAAACAAATGATCAATACATTGTTCTGAAAAAATGATATTCATTGCTTATTGGCAAAAGGTTGAATAAAAAATAAAAAACAACTCAATCTTGAATTTGAACTCCTATTTGTTGTATAGAATGAACTTCCGATTGTCCAATTAGTTCATCTCATAATTGCAGCCTACACTTCCTGCAATTTTAAAGGTATAAGGACAAGTATAAGGTCTTAAAAGAATATATTGTAAACAATTGCAACAATTCAACTTATTATTATTTCCTATGTTACCGAATCAGCTAGACTTAGCCCTATTTCTGGGTATGAGTCATACCAGCATTAGGTGTGGATCCGAATCACCTGTGGTATCCGACAGGGTTCAGATTTTTTTGAGTGGCAACTTTGGGAAACGGCACACTACGCACCCAGGCGATTCTAACGTTAACATGGCAATTCTTACTCAAATCCAAGTCGACTCCAACATTGGCAGATTTATTGTGCATTTTTTGACTTTGTGATTGACAAAACCCTAAATGCCCACATTATTTTCCATTCCGTGTGAAGGAAAATGCAACACATTTCGCATTTCGTATTTAAATATGCTTGCAATTTTATTTAGTTACAAAACAGTTGACTCCATTCTCCATTCTTCTATTATGACAATTACATGGCAGGGGCTGAGGTAGTCGTTGAAGCAATGCAGAGAGGACGAATAGAAGAAAGAGAAGTCAAAATCTCGACCCAGTGCCCTATAGATTGTCATCTCTATTTGCCATGCACGTCCATGCATGTTTGCTCGTGAATAGATGGCCTATACATCGTAAGGGTAGGTCCTCAACCCCCAAGATTTGAAGAGGGCTCAACCAGTCATTTATGTGCCCAATTGAATTCAATATGGCTATAGGCTACTGAATCATGTTCTGGGCTAATAAGATTAAACAACTGATAAATGATTTGTTAAAGCGGCATTATGGATCAATCAGGCTAGGGGGTGAGGGCTAGCTATGTCAATCGCCCCAAGTTTCTCTAGCCTAGCAGATGGACGACCAATAATACAAATTTAAATACTATTTTTTAATACTTAAATTTTTTTTTTAATATTTCTATACTGTTTTTAACAAATATACAGTTTTTTAATTTTTAAAATTTATATATTATTTTTAAAAAATATATACTATTTTTTTATATTTAATATTTATATATTTTTTTTTATATTTATATACTGCTTTTTTTTATTTTTAATATTTATATATTGTTTTCTAATATTTATATACGAAATAAAAGTCAGAACATAAATTTATATAATTATATACTTACAAATTATATACTTTTTTAAGTTTTTATCATAATGTAAACTTAAATAAATTTAATATTAAAATTTTAAAATTTAATATTATGGATCTACGATTTTAAAATTGTAAATTATAAATTGTTTCACTTTCCAAACATTGTTACACTTTCTGAACAATGTAGATTATAAATTGTTTCAATTTCCAAATAGTTATCATGACATTCAAGTTTTACAAATTAATATCGAATTAGTATGTTGTATTTCAAATTTGTAGGTAGTTTTGTTTAACATATGCATGATATGAGGTATGTTGAGCTTAATCCCTATTTTTAGGCTACAAATATGTATATATTTATAATTTGTATTTTTTTTTGCATGGACGTACCTAGAACGTACCCAACCCCCCCCCCCCCCAAAAAAAAAATTTGTCTTACTGGCGTATCATATCCACGTACCCATACTAGTCCCCAATTCTAATTCAGTAACTTAGACTATTTCTAGTAGAGCAAATGCTATTACACATAATCATACTCAATTCTATGTTATTTTTTGATATTGAAGAAGATAATATATACTCTTACACGTTGGGAGTTATTTCTTTGTTCCATTCAATCATTAATAAATATACTAAGTAACCGAATACGAATCGGGTATGGGTACTATAATATTTTTATCTAACTTATATACTATTTATTAATTTAATATTTATCATGAAATTGTAATAGTTATATCTATATAGAAATAAATATAAGAAAAATTAAAATAAAGTCTCTAGTATAAAATTAATAAACTAAAATAAAATTTAAAAAAAATCTAAAAGCATAAAACTTAATGAAATTTAAATATCAAGGTTGCACCCAGACTAGAACTGGTACTGGTATGGGAGACTGTACCGGTACCGGTACGTCTGTTTAATAAGAGACGGGAGTACTTGGAGACACCATTTTTTAAAAAAATATAATTTAATAATTTTATTAATTTATTAATATGCTAACATTAAAACTGAAAATATCATGACATTGAACTTTTAAAACAAGAGAACTAGTAAAGTTTAAGTTTATAGCTTACTTGTAACAATTTAATATAGCTTACTGTATATATATTACTTATAGGCTTATAGCTTACTTGTAACAATTTAATATAGCTTAATGTATATATATTACTGTAGACACTAGTATTGAGGTTTGAAGTCCATAGGAGTAAGAATCCATTGAGTTTGTGAGAAAATAGTGGAAAAAATGAAAGAAAGAAAGAAAAATGGAGACGCCTTTTTATTGACGCAAGGTACTTGGAGACGTGTGGGAGACTCAACCAGAAGTCTCCCTTTGCAGGGAGACGTACCCAAGAAGTCTCCGAGACGGGGAGACGAGTACCAGTATCCGAGACGAGTACCAGGGGGTCGGAGACGGGTCTCCGTGCAACATAGTTAAATATTAATCATAAAAAATATTATCATAAAACCTAATAAAATTAAATATATTATTATTCACATAATCAATAAAATAATCTAAAAATAAAATTTGAATACTAATTAAGACTTACAAATAAAATTATAAAAACTTTTTAAAATAATAAAATTTTCTAAATCTTAATAAAATGTATAAATATACAATATAAAATATAAATATAACTAATGATATAAAGGAAATAAATATTAAACTATTACAAAGGGGTGAGAAAACCCTCCGCCCCTCAACCAATTTGGGATGAAACATAGAAGTCGGAGCTGCCCCCCGCATAAAACTCACTCCATCTGGTTAACCGAAACCTTAATTGTGGCAACTCTCAATTTCTTTGTTCGTATCATGCCAAAGGAGAGTGGAATCCCCGTGCCACTACTCTTAACTTTATTGACTTGTTTGCTACAACTTATTTCCTTTGATTCGTTCCCATTACCGAGGCAACACATTCCCATTGCTGTTAACACAAAATCCCTATTTGCTGATGCTGCGACGTGTTATCGCGGATGAATACCTGTTTTCTATTGCTGTGAGGAGTTAAACAAATTAAGTCTATTACATGACAGCCATTTAGGGTTTTGTGACTATCATTTAGGGTTTCAGACAGTTCATCCACTACTGGAATCAATATGGAAAGACCACATTGACCCTAGAATCACCTAGATACACCCTTTGATGGTTCCATGCAATTCTGACCACTGAAAATGAAACCTTGCCCGATTCCAAGATAAATTGTACCCAGAAACACAGGGTTTTCCTGCTGATTTGATAACATAGTAAATATACATGCATATACATATATAAATACATTCAGTCATTAGTAAATATGCATGCTTATACACATACAAATACATGTAAGTGTGTTTATTAATGAACTTATGCATACATGTTTATACCAATATACATACAAATATTTGTTTTATACACACAAAAATATATGGATCTACTTAAAGATAGTGTGCATAATGCCCTAACTTATTAATACTGCGATACGTTTTAAACACTTATGAAGTTAAAACAATTACAAAAACACAGTACATATTTATAGATTTTCTTTCAGAAGTTCAAAACTTACATTGTTCAGTGGTATATTATGTATGCCAAGAAATCAGACTTAAAAGATGTTCAAAACTACATTTCATGGTCATCCTCATCAACTATATCCTCTAAGCCTTCCATCAACATACTCACCAATTGATGATTGTTCTCAAGCTCTATCTCATCTGCAGATTTTGCCACTTGAGGCACCTCGATCTGGTTGAATTTTGTCATCCAGACACAAGCATCTCCAATAAAATCCTATTCCTTAAAAATGGCCTTCCTGCTGCCCATATCTCTTAAGAGAAAAAAATTCAAAATGAACTTGTGGAACCATGTAAGGTTCTCTGCCTTCTTTAACTGCAATCAGTTATACCGTGCTTTCTAGGAATCATAACATTTTGGATAAAAGAATAAGTAGCTGAGTGTAGAGGCATATTCAGGTTCTTCCATATGTCATGCAGTTTATCCTCTATCAATGCCCATGACAAAGTATAACTCCATTTGTGACCAATGAAATTGCCTCAAAACAAAGCCCAGGTTCTCATAAATTTACCGAAATATGGGTCATCTATTTAACAAAGAGGACAAAAGCTTCTATAGCTTCTTCACAATTTATGCAGAAAAGTTTTCAAAATGTTTCTCCCTATGAAAATCTTCAATCTAAAAAGTGGATTACATCACAAATAGGCTCAATCAAATCAATCACAAATGAAGCATCAATTCAAAATCAATTCTCACCTCCATTGCAATCTAAGACAGTAGATACTAAAAAACTTGCAAACAAATGACTTCTGATTGGTAAAACATTAATGTTGGGATAACTCAAACTAAACTAAACAGAAAAACAAAAAATTGTTCTACTTTTCTATAGCACCTAATGTCCTATTCTATGTCACAACGTTTGTGTTCAAATTCGATATTGGCAAAAGAAAAATTTTAAAATTCAATACAAATTCGTCAGCCCAAAAATTCAAGAAAAAAATCGTGATTAAATTCGAAGAATATAAATCCACAATTTCATTTTAATTTAAAATTTTTTAAAAATAGAAATATTAAGATTTAAATTGATTTAAAAATTAAAATCTAACCTATAACTAATAATAATTTTTAAATTATAAAATTATAAATAATATAATTTTTAAAATTATGTATATTAATAAATAAACCAAAAAAAAGCTTTTGTTAAACTTAAAAATTTACAAAAAAGATTATAAAATTATAAATATAATAACTTAAATAGGTAAACGCAAGTTTTTTTGAGGGCAGTCAAACCAAACCTCTGGGATTTAGAACATGCTTCTTCTGTTCCTTTCTTCAGGTTGATCTGGCCCCATCAATCATAGTTGCCCTTCATCAAAGCCCCATCAGAAGAGAGACCTTACAATATATAGGCAGACTTTTGTGTATTTTAGGGCCACCCCTGGCGAATGAACTGTTTTCGAAGGGTAAACGAATTGTGTACTGGGGAGAGCAACAGACTGAAACTGGCAACAGAGCCAATGTCGGCCCTGCCAAGGCCGCGTCAGCTGCATTCGACCTTTTCTTTGGTTTTTTTTTAGTATTATTCTGATAAAAATTTAAAAAACTACGAAAAAGGTCTGCTGCAGATTTGAACCCTAATATTCCTCTGTTGCAATCCATATACTGCATATGGTCGAATATAATGGTAATTTCAAACGATTTTTTAGAGTTTTTTTTAAGATTCACTGGATTTCAAATTTCTATGATAAAATCCAGTAAACTCTTTAACATAGGTCCTACTTGAAGACCATACAAATTATTGCACAGTAAATCCATCTAAACATACATCATTCATTTCAGGGTAAATAGCTGACTTACACGACATCAACTAAAAAAGTCACTAAGGATCAGTCTTCTCACCTCAATCTAAGATAGTCTACTCGTAAATTTGAAAATAAATTACTTATGACTGATGAATATTTATGCTAGGATAAGTCCAACTAAATTTGACAAGAATTTGTGTCCCCTCTACTTTCCTCATGCCCTACTTTAGAGATAACACAGATTGTTGCAGACTGTAAATTAAAATAGAATAAAGAGCTGTTTACACAGTCCTATCAAACAAACACAGTAATCACTCTTAGCAATCTTTTAAGGAGGGTTCTTAAGGTGAGTCATTGGGAACCCATGGAGAACTGATGCAACAGACTTGTCATAAGATTCACTGTGCTTGGGAAGTAGGCGATACCACATAAATACAATGAATAAAAGATGTCAGAACTAATACTGTAAGTGTATATTGACCCTAGATTAGTAGGGAATTTAATGGAATGCAATGCCACGCTATCTAATGCAATTCTTAAAGAACTCTGTGTAGAGCAGACAGGTTTGTTTGCCAGTGCCCTTTGTTTTCCTGTAACAAGGATCCTGCTCCTCTACTCTCTCTATAACTCAAGAGAATAATATAACATTCATGATGCTCTTCCAGAGCTAATTATCAATAAACCGCTCTCCACAATGCCTCTATATTCCACTACACTCATTACTTATAATGTGGCAGCTAGGCTGCCACATTTCTATATGGCAGCAATTGTTCAAATCCAATAATGGGTGACGAGATGATGTACCTGCCACTACCTATGACATTAGGGTTCAAATATGTATAATGCCAGCAGAGATGTTGGCATACTTCTTTTTGTTTTCTTTTTTGTTTGCTTCAATGTGTGACAGCTCTCCCCTTGTTTCTGACAGTCTGAGCAAATTCGATTTCAAAATACACTTTCGTTGATCAAATTAAATATTGGAAAGCATCCATCTTAGTAACAAACTAAGCCATACATGCAGCTCTGGAATCTCTGCTAAGTCTGCAAATCTCATCTACTCGGATGCTGCATTTACAAACCAGGAAAAAATAGCTGTAGCTCTGATGGTGAGTTTTCAATGCTGTAATGCAAAAATTATTGTCTATTTGCATAAGGTGGGCTAACAATCTGTTTAGGTATTAACAAATTTTATTTTAATATTTTACAGAAATACTAGTACAGTGCCAAAAGCCACCAGACTTTTGCCTTGACTTATCTGCCTCTTCAACCATAATAGATACATATAATAGTGATCTAAAATTAATCTTTAAGCATTCAAAGTTATCCAAAGTTCACTAATGAAAATCATTTTCTCGGATCAACTGTGTAAAGTATTTGATACCATAAAATTTCTTGAATGACCCATCTGTCGTGCACTTTAAGGACCTGATGAGGTCCGTTCGTGCGCATAAGCTTTCAATGTTGCCCTGATCTTAATATATACAGCAGAAGAAGCTCACAGCTTTAACATTACTTAACTTCCAACCTTATGGCAGGGTGCACATCTAGTATAGATCAAGTCTGATAGGTAAAATGCAAATTGTGTCCAATTTGTTGGAACCCAATACCCACAAATGAAAAGCTTGTGTAGACACGTGATTAGCAAAACGTGTTATTTTGCAGATCAGTCCCCACTAACCAAATTTAAGGGTTTACTAGAAACAATATTGCATCTGATAACAATGGTGGCTAAATCCCTGACCGATGGTAAAACAAATGATGGCAATTGTTTGTTTCATAGAGTAAAAACAAACCCGCTAATTACACATCAGTCAACAGAGAGAACTTTAAAACCTTATTTATGAGATAGAAATTAAACAGTACCTGTCCGCCATGGATAAGATCTCTGAAATACGTAAATCTTCCGAGAAATGTATGAAGAGAAACCCTTGCCTAATAAATATAGAAGAATTTGACGTCAAAAAGAAAATCAAAGTGCTTAAAGCACGAATCAAGAGATGGGGATTTGGTAACTTACCGTGGGATTCACTCTGCACCAGCACGATACAAACGACTGCAAGGAAGGGAGATGTTGTGAAGTTTTGGGTATATTTGGTAGGGTTAGGGTTTTTTATTAAATAGAGGTTTGGGTTTATTAGAATGAAACAGAAAATGGGAAGTGTAAAATTAAATCAGAAACTTAGTAATTCAGTGCTTTTAAGGGGGCTTTGTCCATGGAGTGCTCTAAAACTTCTCAAGGAAACAAAAGGTTTTTATTATTCTTTTAAATAAATTTATATAAAAGATATTATATCATTCTTTAGGTATCCTAGTTATGTAACAAATCCACTAAAAAATAGGACATAAATTTTATTTGTATTTTTATTATTTTTAAAGGAAAATAAATTATTTATTTACTTCATATTTTATTAAGCATTGTTTTATTATTAAATGTCATCTTAATATAAATTGGAATTTGAAATCTACAAGTTGATCTATAATTTGGACCCTGTGACCGTTCTAGACTGATGTAGGACTAAACCATGCCATGCGTCCTAGTCTAAGATGTCTTTTATATCATATGATTGAATATTTCTGCCATTGATTTGTTCTTTGTCAATGAGATTTTATTTCGTGTGCTCCTATCTTCAATACCTATAAGTATCCAAATTTGTGTGACACTACATGGTAAGTAGGTGATCCCACAATAGTGTGTCCCACATTTTGGCCTAAGTGGGACATTGAAATCACCGTTTTTAACCAAATATTCACCTTTTAACACTTAGAGAAAACAAATTGTTAAGAATTTAAAGATGATATAAACTAGTGATTTTTTATATTTATGTGTAGATTTTTTTAAAATAATTTGTCTCATTTTTAAGCATTTCTTAATAACTTGTTTTTTATACTTTATAGTATTCTTAATGAGTGATATTTATTCCACAACACATAATTTCTTTTTGAAATAAGATAAATTCATAATTTCTTGAGCATTTAGATAATGGGCAAAACCTAAACTTTTACACATTTAGATTGGTACAACAGCTTGGATATTAAGTAGAAGCCCTATATCTGCAGATTATCACTATCAAGGCTTATGACAATACAAAAAGAGAATTAGTTGGTACTATCCACCTCCCCATAGAGGTAGGACTCGTATTGTAGCAAACCTTATGTCATTTCATCGACCTCGATCTCCCATACAATATTCTCCTTGGTCACCCATGGATCCATGCCATGTAGGTCATCCCTTCCACTTACCACCAATGCCTCAGATTCCCATACAATGGCATAGAAGTAACTATCCCCACTAACCCTCGCCCATTTCAATATTGTAAAATGTTAGAGAGCCAAACTCTGAGGCCACATCTGGTCGTGTTTCCACCAAATCTACATCCTATGTTAACCCCTATGATCTCCCCTCCACTTCCACCAACCCAACCCCTAAAGAAGCATCCATCAAATCATCCTTTAAGATTGTCGATAAAGTGTGTGGTGAGTACCAAATCCATGATGCCTTCCACATCACCAAGCTTCCCCTTTCCCCCAATCCTATGGTCGACCCCACACCACACCAAACAATCTCTCCAAAGTGTTGCAATGCAAGCCTACTACTTTCATCCAAAATGGTTATTTAGCAGAAGAAACTATTGAAGACTCCAACAATACATGGCTCTACAACAATGAAGAATATGCATTTTGTTATAAAGAGAACAAGTATCCCATACATCTATGTATGTGTTGCAACATGAAACATAAAGACAAAGGCCTCGGCCTTCATGAGCAAGGCACCCTTGATCGTCTACAAGAAACACCAAGTAGAGGCACTCATGGGATAGGATATGTGCCTTGGGAAGAACAACCCAATACCATCCCAATTCTTGCAAATGAGGTTGATGACACTTATATGGTTCTTGAGGAGGCTTCATCCGATGAAGACATTGAAATAATGTCCATCCATAGATTTTATGATGATCTTGCTACCACAAACTTATTCAACGATACCTCCATCTTCACTATTAAACTTGAGCCCCCTCATCCTAAACCCCTTGATTGGGACCAACAAGCTCATACATCATACACAATAAAGGATCATAATAAAGTAGAGCATCGAATTAAAGGAAGGAATCAAAATTAGGTACCAAATCAAAATCAAGTGTAGAAAAAAGATCAAAGTGAATCCAAAAGGTGACATGAATCCAAAAATCACAAGGAAGGAAAGAAAATAATACTAATTCCACAACAAAATAAAGCAATTAAGCATAATACTATGTAAAATCAAAAGATGCATGTCACATACAACAGGTGTCCACCACCTTCGCAATACTCACAATCGAGCAAGTCTATTGGTCTTAATCTATAATCCCCCAATTCATCCTTGCTACCAAATCTAAAACTACCCTATCCCACTCCCAATATTCAAATCATAAATCTAAATCCCCCAACCCTAAATGTATAATCCTACACCTTCCTTCACATCACGGCTTAGATCTATGAATCCACAATCCCATGTCTGCCATATCTTGGCAAAAACTCCCCATAATAGGGGACATGACGAAACTTTATTGAGATGTCCACACTCAGATAATGTTGATTTAGCTCCTCATGAGGCTCACAACAACATTTGTAGGTTATACATCAATCATGGGATACCAACCCATCAATTGCTCAAAACAAGATACTCTCAACACAACATGACAAGAGCATGCTAAGTTGATATGGCATGTTTTCATACTTAAGTGGCAAAAAATTCCAAAAAATCAAAAATAAAAATAAAAATTAAAAATTAAAGAGAAATCATTTCGTCCAATAGTGAAAACTAATTTTATGGTGCCTTGGGCAAGTACCATGATGAAAACCTAGAAAACAAGCATCATGTGTAGCATTAGTCCTCCCTTATCTATGAACATTCATCCCCCTTCCATCACACAATTCCCCCTCTCGTAATTCAATTTTAACCTTTCATTCCCCCATTCCCCTAATCTCCCAATCTACCAACCCCTTTTGCCTTGAGTCACTCGCTCAAGACTAGCCCCTCCATCCTCTTTCATCATCCTTGCCCCACACTTTCATATTCACTGTTCATCCACGTCCCTCTAATCTCCCAATCTTTTGAAGGTTTCATGTCATATTGTGCTCCTGGACCCCTTCCTCCTTAAGTTGTTCCCTCAAGACTAGTCACCTCCTTTCATCACATCCCTTTCATTATCCCCAGTCCCCACTTTCACAAGCTCCATTCCCCTTTCCCCTTCATTGGGATTTCTCAACCAACATCCCTCTGCCACAAAACTCCCCCATCCACTATCCTCCTTTCACACATATGCCCTAATTTTGCTCTAGACTAGAGACATCCCCTCACTGGCTCACGCCTAGGAAGGGTGTCTAGTCGTATACCCCTCTCATGGCATGAACCTAGATCTACCCCCATATGGTTAACTATCCCACCCCTTTTGCACTTGCATGCCCTCCCATTGACCATACAGATCATTCCCCTACCACAACATTTCCCTTTCCACACTATCATGGTCATGGCTTCCCTCCTCACTGGGACATAATGCACTATGTTACCTGCCTATTTACTCCTTGTTGCGAACTACCCTAACCTATTCCACCCTGACCAAAACCCTTACCTATCTCCCCCCATCCTAATCATCCCCCCTCCATCCCCCACACCCCTTGGGTTCAACATTGCACCATTGGACTGTCTACTTTTCTGCATGTTTTCTTTTTTTTAATAAGTTTTGATTATATGTGCTTGTGTGTGTTTGTGTGCACTTAACAATATTGTCTCATAATGCACAACAATAGGATATCCATAATCCATTATATAATGGTGTGTTTTGATCATGTATTTGTTGGGGCATGAGGCTATTTGCAGATCATGTTCAATTGTGTTTGGTCTTTACGCACTTGGTGCATCATCATCATGATCCATTATATCATGGTGCATAATACATGTGCTACAATAAATTTAGGTTTCTCTTTTGGACATATATTGTCTTCGCAGCATGTACCTATCATCACACACATTCATCACATCATATCATACCATTTATCACATCATTTTCTATCATATCATCTACCACATTTCTATTATATCACATTTCTATCGTATTTCATTCATCATCTATTCCATTCTATCATATCCTCATAACATCCATTTCTATGCTACAACATTCATTTCTACCCATTTAGCCATGTGTCATTTTCACAATGACAAAACATACATGAAAACATCCTCAAAATTGCCATAACCATCATCATCTAATCTAACCACACATCACCTCATCATCGTGGCATCAATCAGTATGTCACATCCATCATGCATATTAAAACAATAGTATATACATCGTATCAGGCTGTCTTTTAAGAACATCATACAAAATGGTACATGGCCTCATCATACATTCATCTCCACAATGTACAACTACCACTATCTCCCTCCCTTGTATCTTCACCCTTAGGCAAGGGCACCACACCCCTTGGTGCCTATGCATGCCAAATCTTGACCCTTATGCAATGGTACCATGCTCCCTGGTGTCTATGCCTACAACATCTTGACCCTCGGGTAGGGGCGACACACTCCCTAGCATCTATGCCTACCAAATCTTGACCCACACTCCCTAGCATCCATGCCTGCCAAATCTTGACCTTCAAGTAGGGACACCACACTTCCTAGCATCTGTGTTTGCCAAATCTTGACCCTCAGTCAAGGGTGCCACACTCCTTGGCATTTGTGCCTTCCAAACCTTAACTCCTAGGGAGGGGTTCCACACTCCATAGCATATGTGCATGCCTAAACCTCTCCCTTAGATAGGGGCACCACACACCTTGGTGCCTATATGCCACTTCCTTGACATTTGTGTAATCAACTTGTAGGTAGTCTCCTTTTGAAGAGCATAAGTTTGCATACATACTCCATTTTTCACATTCTTATAGGTGTTGGAAAGCTAATTCAATTATAGTTCCAACCATCACCATAAAATAAAACCATTCATCACAAATATGATCTTTTAGGGACCTCAATCCCTTACCCTGAACTTAAGTCTAAATTAAACCCTCATCACGCTCCCTCAAGATCTTGAACCTTGATCACATCATCATAAAATTGAAATCATTATAAATTCCCAAAGGTCCTAGACCTTGTGAATCAAATCCCATCTAAAATTCAAACCCTAATACATTCCATTCTTCCAACCCTAATCCACACCATCCATCTAATCCTAATCCAAACCATCATCAATCTCATTCTTCCAACCCTAATCCACCCCATCCTTCCAACCCTAATCCATTCCATTCTTCCAACCAAACCCTAATCAATATCATCCTTCCAATCCTAATCCAAATCCCTAATCCACTCCATCCTTCAAACCCAATTCCAAATCCTAATCTGCCTCATCCCTCAAATCCTAATCCACCTCCTCCTTCCAACCCTAATCCATTCCATTCTTCTAACCAAACCCTAATCAATATCATCCTTCATGTTGGTGCCTGCATAGACATTCAGGTTTCAGACTTTCATCTGCAAGCACCTTTCATAAAAATCCAAAGATTCTAAGTCCCTCGATCTCTTGAGTTTCATGCATGTATCCTTTTATATACATTGTTGTTTGTATGTACATTTGAAATGTGCAAGTTCAAATGTACAAATGCATATGTGCAAGGCTAGACCCGAAAGGAAATTTCAATTGGCCTTTGAAAATGGTGAAAAAATAGTTTTATGCATCTTTGTATGCATATTGAGCTTGTATATGCATTTCCGAGCATGCAAAAGAGAATGTATATCGCAGATTCCTGGAATATTCCATGCTTGTATGTGGCAGCTTGCATGTATATTTTGTTTGTATGTTTGAATATACATTCGCCACATACAAAGGAAACATACAAGGCAGAATGTACATCGGGTAGATACAAAGGCAACTGCACATACAAAAGGTGGGGCCCGCGGATATGCAAAGAGGAATGTATATCGGGTTGTACATCGCGGATGCATAAGGAAACATACAAGGGCGATGTACAAAGAGGCCGACATACAAGGAGAATATGCAAAGGGTTTCTGTCGGCGTGACAATGTGTATCGGTGACCCATGCAACAGTTATTCCGATGGCTGATGATACAAAGGAAATGTACAAGGGTGAATGTATCTCCAATATACAATCGAATGTGCAAGCAAAAGATACAAAATCAATATGCAAGCAAATTACGGATAAAGTCAAAGTTCCTCAAGCATGGTGGGCCCACATGATTGTATATCGCATTTGTATATGCGATGTGCATTCCTAATATACAAAGCCTGGACCTGAGGAGATATACATTCTGGTTGATGCAGCGTCAAGTCCGCAGCTTGCATGTATATGGCATTGTATATGCCGATATACAAAAGAATGAAATACAAGGCCCAGATTTCAAATTTCTCCAATCCAATTGATAAATGGCTGGGGTCCACGGTATATATATTGCATATTGTATATATGCAATATACAAGGGAATATGCAAAAGAAAATGTACAAGGCGGGACCTGAATGCGATTTCAATCTATTTCATAAAAATTTGGGGTCCGCGCTTTGTATGCAGGTAGTTGTATGTATATGCATATGCTTTTGCGTATACAAGGGTTTTAAAGGCAAAAGTAGGCGGAAAAGGCAAAATGCATGTTCGACTGGGAAAAGTCAGTGATGGCAAAAAGACACCTACGTGGCACATTCTAATTGGTTGGTGACTTCTCAGCGCGATTTGTGGCTGTAGATTTTGGCGATAGGGAGGAGATCGACGGTCATCATTCAAAGTCTTAGCGAAGGGGATTTCTGTATGTTTGATGCGTCTTTTCAGGCAGGAAAGGTTCCAAAGCATGCAGCTGCTGCATCCCGTCGGTAGGTTAGCATTAATGGCAAAATATAGAAGCATGGGTCGATGATTGACAGGCTACCTACCAGATTTGTGAGGAAAATCTGTGAACGGTTGCACATTCCCCGTTCTCACCTATTTTTCCTTCCTCTTCTACCTGGGCATTGAATGATTTTGGGCGCCATTTCTCATGGTGCAATGTATCTGGTGAATTTTGAAATGCCATGTAATTATTGCTGAGTACATAGTCTTGCTATAAGATACAAACTGTGTTACTCATTTTTGTTGTTGAAGACTTGGGCTTTTTTTTGGAGAAAATAACAAAAAATAGAGCTGTTCTTGGCTATTCTATCTCTTTTTTGGAGTTTATGAGTTGCAATATGAATGTATTTTGCATACATGTTTAGTTTCATTGTTGTTTTTATATGAAAAATGCTTGTTGCATATTTTTAGTTGTCTGTCTCCATTTGTTGTATGCATTTTCTTCTTTTGAATCTGGTTGCTAAGGGTTTCTCAGATTCTAGGATATAGATTTGCTGTATCATATGCTTGATCTGTGACTTCCATTCAAGGAGTGGATTAAATTGTTTTAGGTTTAGCATGGAGAAGAATGTATGTCAGCTAGGATATTTGTAAGTAGAGGCAGCTAAATACTTAGTCTTGGGTGGTGTTGTAAGGCAAGCACTAGTCTTCATCCCTTGAAACTTGGATGCCAGTTGCAAACCATTCTCTTGTATACGTCTAGTTGACTCCTTGCCCTGAGATAGGCACCAGTCTGCTCCCTGTGTAGTAGTTATGATCCAAAACCCCCTATCTTGCATCCAAAATATAAATTCAAACCATTTCATTATTCCAACCTGTTAGTTGTAGGAGTAGGAATAGGACCCCTGCATACTCTCATACCCAACCAGTTAGATATGTCCAAGAATGTTGCCCACCTTGTGATTTATCATACAAATCTTGGTCCACACATGAGAGTATTCTACTTGTTGTTGTAAAGCTAAATCTTTCTATCATTAGGCGAGTCAAGGTTAAATCTTTAGCTATAGGGATACCCCCCTTGGTGCAGCAGAACCAGAAGTGAAGGGGAGGCAGCTCACGCACCCTCCTGTATTAGTTGGCCAAATCTGCCTGTGCATTGGAACTAACAAACCCTCTGCCGATTCGAGCCCTAACACTTCCAATCCTAATCCAAAGCCCTAGTCCACCCCATCCTTTGAACCCTAATCCACCCCATCCTTTAAACCCTAATCCATTACGTCCTTCCAACCCTAATCAGCCCATTCATCCAATCTTAATCTAAAACCCTAATCTATTCCATTTTTTCAATCCCAATCCAAATCCTAATCCACTCCATCCATTTAATCCTAATCCAAAACCTAATCCATTCCATTCTTCTAAACCCAGTCCAAATCCTAATCCACTCCATCAATTTCCTAATCCTTTAGCCCAAACTAGACTTTGCTTAAGGACCTAGATCCCTTGAACACTAATAAATCAGTTTAATCCCTCCCTGTACTAGTATGCCATCCTCCCATTGTGCTACCACATTCACAAAATTGTCCCCCCAACATAAAGACAAATTCTCCCTCCCCCAACTTCCCCAAGGTGTTTTCACCTTGAATCCTCTCAATTCTTCTCTCCATCCTACTGCCTTGCTTTCCACCCTTTGTGCATCTACCCATTACCCCTTCATTCTATCTATCCAACTCCCTCCCATCCATCTTTTATCCATGGATCTCCTTTCGAGAGACCACCTAGGTCCCCATAAACCTACTTTCTCCCTCGAGGGGGCATCACTAACCTATCTCCTAACCTCCATCCTTATAATGACTAGGGCATCCTGCCACTAGTTCCATTTCAACTAACCCATTTCCTAACCTCAATTCTTCTAACAATTGGGGCATCATGTCACTAATCCATCTCAACTAACCCATCTCCTAACAACTGGGGCATCTTGCTGCTAGTCTCATCTCACTAAGTGTTTATACTTATCTTCTTTGAAACAATGTCACTTCATGATTTCATCTCAAAGGGGCAAAACGTAGACACCCCAAATTCACCTCATTGATTTCCTTCAATCATTCCCAAATTGACCATCTTCTATCATTTAATGGACTATTTCTTGTAATTAATTAATGCGACTAATTTAATGTTGCAATTAATTAATATGGCTAACCTAACCATTTTCCTCCCATGTCATAATTAATGCGACTAAACTAATTTGATTAATTCCATCCCCGTCACTATTTCCCATCTCTAAGGTTAATTAATTAAATACACATAATTAATTGACCTTAGCCTAAAATATTCCTCTAACTAATTAATTAGATAATACATGATTATCTAATTAATTAGGCTAATTAATCACACCTTATAATTTCTTCTAATTAAAAATTCCACCTCATTCCACTAAAAGCCAAAAGACCTTGTCTTTCAATATCCACCATCAATTTTAAATCTCCAAATCAATCTGGGCATGATGAGGTGAATATTGACCTCGTCATATTTTGAATAAAGTACCTTCCTTTATTGCCTAAAAATCCTGTCATGTTATTATTAATTTGATTATATGACAAATTATTGGCTATCCTAACTAGGAATGATGTATATATTTTTATTTGTCTATTATGTGTTAAAAGGAATTCCAATACTAACATATTGTGGTGAAAAAGAGTCATATTTGTTAAAACAGGATTCATTCGGCTCTAGAAGATAGACTTCAGAGGAAGTGGAAAAGGATGCTCTAGAATGTTCATGGCTTTGGAAGGCTCACATTCCAAAAGAAACTCTGAATAAGTTATCGTAACAAGAAATCATCCCCTGTTTATCACACATGTCCCTTGTTCATCACACATGTCCCCTATTTAGCGAAGGGATTGAAGATATTTGGCAACGTGATTCATAAATGGATCAGAAAGAACTCTACAAGAAAATGACTTCTGATGAAAGTAGGTGGGTTGGTGCGTTGGGGGTCTAATGGATAAAGGTGGTGTGGGGTTCCTCCCGGTGTAAGGTTGGTTGGGGGATGGTTTCTGTTGGTTGTGGGGCGGGGATGTTGTCTATTGGTTGTGGGTGTTGGTGGTCAACAAATCCATTATGTGCACGTCCTACAGACGTTGCAGGCCATGAGACAACCTCTCTTTGAGGGATTTTGTCAAACAGTTCGTGTGCCCTGTCTAAGGTTTTCGCATTTTGCATACATGTCTATCCAAGTGTTTCCAACTATAATACCTGACGCGATTCCCCCTTACTATCATGCATTGATTAAAGCACCATTTTGGCACAGACTGGAAGTACACTGTCAAGGGCTATGGAATTTGGTCTCACGCTTGCCAATTTCTTTGGCTCGAAAGTTTCAAAAGCCCTTTCAACAAATCCATTTGGTGAATTCTTGCAATCATTGCATTCCCTATGATCACCTAGACAAAAACAACTACATACTCAACTACGGTAAGAGTACCATGCTAGTAACTCATTAAGCGAATAACTTTATATGCACTAACTAAATAGTTTTACGAATAACCTATGTGAGCTCAGTGTCATCTTAAGAAAATAGCAGAAACTACCTTGTATATGTGAGTAGCTAAATAGGTGAACGAAGTATGCTTCTTTGATCACTATGAGGGCTTGTAACAATATAATGGAATTGGGTTACTTATTAGGTAATAATGCATGTTATGAGTAGAATTAAGATTATACATCTTTTAGTGTATTAAGTTGGTAAATATAGATGATGATTTAAATAATGATTACCATGATGCTCATTTGGAAAATACTTCAAGCATACTAACAGAAAACGAGGCTTACTGACATGTGAGTATAGATCGGGGAGGACATGTGAACTGTTTGACAGAATGCTTCTAGGAAATGTCTTCTCGTGGAATGCAATGATTTCAGGCTCTGTACAAAATGGATTTGACAAAAAGGCTTTAGCAACTTCTAAGCAATTGGGATTAGTAGATATAAAGTCAAATTCTACAGCCTTTACCTAGTGTCCTCCCTACCTGGTCAACGTGGGAGTTTTGGAGCAGGGTATGGATTTCTAACAAAGCATAATAAAAAGTCAGATGTTATCGTTGAAATTGCCCTAGTAGACATGTATATAAAATGTGAAAGCATAGACCAAGCACATGCATTGTTTAACAGAATTCCTCACAAAGAGGTCGACTCAGGGAATATCGTAATTACAGTATATGCACAAAATGGATTAGTTGAAAATACTCTAGAAACTGAAATCAGCAAGTGTAATTTAGACATGTATATAAAATGTGCAAGCATAGACAAGGCACATGAACTGTTTGACAGAGTGCAGCAAAGAGAGGTGATCGTAGGGAATGCAATGATTACAGGAATTCACCAAATGGATTTGTTGAAAGGGCTTTTGAAACTTTCAAGCCAAAGAAATTGGCAAGCGTGAGACCAAATTCCATAGCCCTTGACAGTGTACTTCCAGTCTGTGCCAAAATGGTGCTTTAATCAATGCATGATAGTAAGGGGGAATCGCATCAGGTATTATAGTTGGAAACACTTGGATAGACATGTATGCAAAATGCGAAAACCTTAGACAGGGCACACGAACTGTTTGACAAAATCCCTCAAAGAGAGGTTGTCTCATGGCCTGCAATGTCTGTAGGATGTGCACATAATGGATTTGTTGAAAAGGAGTTTAAATACTTTTCAAAAGCTATTGGCAAACATAATTCCAAAATCTACGACCTTTTCTAGCAACCTCTTTGTCTGTGCCTATGTGGGAGCTTTAGAATAGGGCATGGACAGAGCATAAAGGAAAGATGAATTTTAGTAGATTTAGTTGTGAATGCCCCGGTACACAGGTATACAAAATATAGAGGAGTGCATAAAGCATGTGAACTGATTGATAAACTATCTCAAGGAAATGCGATGCAAATTGAATGCAAGTTCTGCATAAAACAGATTTATTGCAAAGGCTTTAGAAATGTTCAAGAAAATATAACTGGTAGGCATGAAGCTCAGAAATAGGGCATGGCATGGACATCCGTCCTAGCATAATGGAAAGTGGGTTTATACCAACATAATTAGTTACATAAAACCTTCACAAAAACTTATACACAAATTGCAATTATCCTAACGCATATCTTCAAAATGAATCTAAAACTAAAATTGAACTAACATAATTCAAGAACCAAAATTTTAAAAGAAAAGAATCAAAATTTCAGAGAGGAGAGATCTTACAGAATTTTCTAGTACTCCAAACCAGTTTTTCAGTGTCCTTCCTTACAATTCTAGGCAATTTATAGAAAAGTCCATTCTCCATCTCTTTTTTTTTTAATGATAATGCATCCTCCACTGTCTTTGTTTAATGATAATGCATCCTCCACTGTCTTTGTTTAATGATAATGCATCCTCCACTCTTTAGTGGATTTGCAAATCTTATCCTCCATTTTTTTAAGTGTAATCCATTGTTAATTGTGTGTTATTTGTAATTTTAAATGAATATACATTTTAATGGATAAAGGTGGTGTGGGGTTCCTCCCGGTGTAAGGTTGGTTGGGGGATGGTTTCTGTTGGTTGTGGGGCGAGGATGTTGTCTGTTGGTTGTGGGTGTTGGTGGGTGGAGGGCATTTTGTGGGTGGTGGGTGGTAGTGATTGTAATGGATCCAGACCTTCCTTCCAGTTGTTGGATGTTGGGAGTACCTTAAAGGTTGGAGGGTTGGTTGGAGGGCATTTTGGATTGTTGGAGGGCATTGGAGGGCATTTTTACCTTCCTTCCAGTTGTAAAGGGATCAAATAGGCACACAAGGTACAAAACAAATTTAGGGAGGTACTGTTGTACTCTAATATGCAGGAGAGCTCAAGAGATAAGACTCCCTATGGATGTTGGCATTGAAAGGTTTGTAGCCACTTAACTCTAATTTAAAAGAACAGTAAACATCACATTCACACAAGAACAAATAAGCTATTCTATAAAAGATACAAATAGTTATAAACACGAAAGAAAATAGAACAATATCAGTTAAACATCGATGTCTTGACAATCATATTTGAAATGTACATATTCTCCACAATACTCAGTCCTGGTTAGATAACTATCTATATATGGAAAAGAGAACTATGGGGGGAACTCAGAATGCTAGTAGGTACATTTGTTGATCACAAAGTCCATCTATAGTGCAACCATAACCATTACACATACAAATAAACAAGTGTTCCAAGTAATTTTCATCTTGTATCATCATTCCTTAATTTAATGCAATGTTGTTCACAATTACAGTTAAGTCATGGTAACATCCTAGTTTGATCCCCATATCTAAGTGTGCCTCGAACATCTACTACTAAGGTTTGCCTACTCCACTCCAATATATATACTGACCACTGGGCCTAAACCTATTCACAGCTTACAATGCTCATCTTAATTGCATGACATATTAGTTTAGTTGTTGGGCCATTTTGTTGTACACTGGTGGTTAGTAACTCAATATAATGCAGCCACTAACCACAACACACAGCGGTAAAACTAAAAGTGTAACTTATGAGTTTGGCTGCTAAGTCATTCTTTGTGGGATATCAGTCACTGTAGTAGTTGTAAGTATGTGTTATCTTGGTGCCTTTAGACAACATATGAATATAGGCTTATGAATATTTATAGTGAAGCCGCTCTTTATTTGGATCCTACAAAAGCTACCCAACTTAGGTCCTTCTCCCAAACATCTATGCAGACGTGGGCAGGTGTTGTGAGATTTAATGTAAGGAGATTAGAGAAAAATGGAGGAATTAAAAGATCCCTAGTTGCAGTTAGATCTAAGGCATAAAATGGCACGTGCTTTTTTGTAGAAGGCAGAGCACATCTGTAGACAAAGAGATTTATGCAAAGTTGGAGAAATTGGCTTGGAAGATGAAGGTAGAAAGGTATTTTCTAGATTCAATATATTTACTTAATGTTGTGGAAGAATAGGAAAAATAATTACTTCTCTGTCACCATGGGACGACTACTAGAATTGTTAATAACCTTCTTGTATGTGCTGAGTGCCAGGCTGCAACAAGGTTTCTCCAAGCTTGTCACAAGTAAAATGTCAGATTTCTAGTAATAACGAAGGGCATAACCGAAGGGGAATTCTTACTAGATATGAAAGATGCAAGAAATTCGGTAGACATGTGTACAAAATGTGGAAGCACAGACAAGGCACGTGAATTGTTTGACAGAATGCTTCTAGGAAATGTCTTCTCGTGGAATGCAATGATTTCAGGCTCTGTACAAAATGGATTTGACAAAAAAGGCTTTAGCAACTTCTAAGTAATTGGGATTGGTAGATATAAAGTCAAATTCTACAGCCTTTACCTAGTGTCCACCCTGCCTGGTCAACGTGGGAGTTTTGGAGCAGGGTATGGATTTCTAACAAAGCATAATAAAAAGTTAGATGTTATCGTTGAAATTGCCCTGGTAGACATGTATATAAAATGTGAAAGCATAGACCAAGCACATGCATTGTTTAACATAATCCCTCACAAAGAGGTCGACTCAGGGAATATCGTAATTGCAGTATATGCACAAAATGGATTAGTTGAAAATACTCTAGAAATTGAAAATCGACAAGTGTAATGCACAAGCATAGACAAGGCACATGAACCATTTGATAGAGTGTAGCAAAGAGAGGTGATCGTAGGGAATGCAATGATTGCAGGAATTCACCAAATGGATTTGTTGAAAGGGCTTTTGAAACTTTCGAGCCAAAGAAATTGGCAAGCGTGAGACCAAATTCCATAGCCCTTGACAGTGTACTTCCAGTCTGTGCCAAAATGGTGCTTTAATCAACGCATGATAGTAAGGGGGGAATCGCGTCAAGTATTATAGTTGGAAACACTTGGACAGACATGTATGCAAAATGCGAAAACCTTAGACATGGCACATGAATTGTTTGACAAAATCCCTCAAAGAGAGGTTGTCTCATGGATTGCAACGTCTGTAGGATGTGCACATAATGGATTTGTTGAAAAGGAGTTTAAATTCTTTTCAAAAGCTATTGGCAAATGTAATTCCAAAATCTACGACCTTTTCTAGCAGCCTCTTTGTCTGTGCCTATGTGGGAGCTTTAGAATAGGGCATGGACAGAGCATAAAGGAAATATGAATTTTAGTAGATTTAGTTGTGAATGCCCCGGTACACAGGTATACAAAATATAGAGGAGTGCTTAAAGCATGTGAACTAATTGACAAACTATCTCAAGGAAATGCGATGCAAATTGAATGCAAGTTCTGCACAAAACGGATTTATTGCAAAGGTTTTAGAAATGTTCAAGAAAATATAACTGGTAGGCATGAAGCTCAGAAACAAGGCATGGCATGGACATCCGTCCTAGCATAATGGAAAGTGGGTTTATACCAACACAATTAGTTACATAAAACCTTCACAAAAACTTATACACAAATTGCAATTATCCTAACGCATATCTTCAAAATAAATCTAAAACTAAAATTGAACTAACATAATTCAAGAACCAAAATTTTAAAAGAAAAGAATCAAAATTTCAGAGAGGAGAGATCTTACAGAATTTTCCAGCACTCCAAACCAATTTTTAGTGTCCTTCTTCCTTACAATTCTAGGCAATTTATAGAAAAGTCCATTCTCCATCTCTCTTTTTTTTAATGATAATGCATCCTCCACTCTCTTTGTTTAATGATAATGCATCCTCCACTGTCTTTGTTTAATGATAATGCATCCTCCACTCTCTTTGTTTAATGATAATGCATCCTCCACTCTTTAGTGGATTTGCAAATCCTATCCTCCATTTTTTTAAGTGTAATCCATTGTTAATTGTGTATTATTTGTATTTTTAAATGAATATACATTTTATGTTTAGTTTTCAAATTTAGAATTCAAAAATTGAGTTGTGACATCCTTCTCCCCTAAATTTATGCATCGTCCCGATGCATGTTAGAAATAAGATCAAAACATATAGAAATAAACATACTTTCCTACTTTAAATTCCATCCTTCAACAAGGTAGGTTAAAGAGTTTAACATAGATAAAGATAACAAGGAGTATTATCTAAGTAACTAATTTAGAAAGTCTCATGTAATGTTATGTCATCCTGGGGGTTGTGTACTTTAAGTGGAGTGTGCAGTGCCTCTCTACATAATGCTATGAGATTGAGATGAGCAGTGGATGGCAATTGATTGAGCATATCCTTGCAGCTTGTCCTCAAGTCCGAAATGTTGAATGTTCATTTGAATTTTTCTGTGTCTAGAATAAACACTTGTAATTCACTTTAAAATTTCCATCATCAAAGATAAATCAACTTTCTAAGTGCGGTAAATAAAAATTTAGGTTCATAGATTCTCCCTTAGTAATCCAGATCATTATCAAAAATTTCAGTTACATTTGAAGTTTACTCCAACATGTGCTAGAATCCAAGAGTAGTGATGCACCACTGTAGATTAGAAGAATTATATTCTCTTAGTCAATCTGAGTACTCAGGAAATAGCCAATCTGGGCTAAAGTGTCCAAAACAAGACATACTAAAATAAAGCCAACCAGGCTCTTCTATCCTTTGGGCAAACTGGTAATGCAGTTCAGTCACACTGTTATCTTCACTTTCATCTTCTAAAGAAACTTCTGCAACATCACGAAACATCACAAGGTTCAGGCTTAGATTTCAAGTTTTCATTTTCTTTTCTGCATGCTACAAGTGACTTCTCCAACTGATTAACATGTTCTTTGAATCCTGTTACTGTTCTCCCTTTTCAATTCTTTCAAACCGTCTTTTGTTCCTCTCTCTGTTTCCAACAACTTTGAATTACACCTTTTAATTTTGCACAATTCTCCAAAATAATGGCCAAATGGCCTACACTGATCAAACGGATCAAATCTTTATCCAATAGGAAAACACAACAGCCATACGAGCTAAATAGGATAGGAATCATTATGCTCTGGCCAGAGACTTTTGACTCCTTCGAGATCAATACGGGTCCATGAGTCACTTCCTAGAGACCACAGTACTTGCACTAACTAAATAGTTTTACGAATAACCTATGTGAGCTCAGTGTCATCTTAAGAAAATAGCAGAAACTACCTTGTATATGTGAGTAGCTAAATAGGTGAACGAAGTATGCTTCTTTGATCACTATGAGGGCTTGTAACAATATAATGGAATTGGGTTACTTATTAGGTAATCATGCATGTTATGAGTAGAATTAAGATTATATATCTTTTAGTGTATTAAGTTGGTAAATATAGATGATGATTTAAATAATGATTACCATGATGCTCATTTGGAAAATACTTCAAGCATACTAACAGAAAACGAGGCTTACTGACATGTGAGTATAGATCGGGGAGGACATGTGAAATGTCAGATAGGGTAACTAGGATGATCTAGAAATGCTATCTATCATATGCTCTCACCTCGCCCTCGTAGATTGTGGTGAAAGTACCAGGGGATCGGGAACAAACTTAGTCACGAAAATTACCTAATTTGGCTTGGGGAAGTAAGCTAGATTTAATGGGTAGACACCTTATAGCGATTCCTCCACACTAGGGCTAACTAACAAACACCCCTTTAGGTGTTTGTGGTAGTGGACTAACTTCCGTCCCTATTTCACCGAGTGGGTGGCAGCTGATGAAGAACTGTCTGGGGCAAGAATAACCCTAGAAAGGGCTGGGTTGTTGAAGTAGCACACTAACTGAAATATTTATGCAAAATGGACTAATTAGAGAAGATCATTTGGATTTATCTATATTAAATAGACATAGAGATCAATAATTTTTCTCCCTACCAAACAATTCGCTAATCTTTTAAAGAAAATGACCATCCTTATTATGCCAAGTTTAATCCCATAAGATTGGTCAAGGTTGAACCCCTTGGAAAGGAAATCATAAGGTATGACTATCACTATGACTAATAATTATTTTCACAATGCTTCCAACATTGGTCTAAGAGATTAGAAATCCCACTATGTAAAGAATTGTTGTGTAGCCTTGCATAAAAACTCCTTGAGTGCATCAAAAATGCATGAAGCTCAAAGTTGTCAAGTATAAAACATAGTCATCGATGTTGATATTGGCACATCAGTGATATCATATAATACCATAATATAGAGCCATGTGCTCTAATACCATTGGAAATATTAGTGTTATACTTAGTAAGTATATAAACATGTGTAAAGGGATCAAATAGGCACACAAGGTACAAAACAAATTTTGGGAGGTACTATTGTACTCTAATATGCAGGAGAGCTCAAGAGATAAGACTCCCTATGGATGTTGGCATTGAAAGATTTGTAGCCACTTAACTCTAATTTAAAAGAACAGTAAGCATCACATTCACACAAGAACAAATAAGCTATTCTATAAAAGATACAAACAATTATAAACACGAAAGAAAATAGAACAATATCAGTTAAACATCGATGCCTTGACAATCATATTTGAAATGTACATATTCTCCACAATACTCAGTCTTGATTAGATAACTATCTATATATGGAAAAGAGAACTGTGGAGGGAACTCAGAATGCTAGTAGGTGCATTTGTTGATCACAAAGTCCATCTATAGTGCAACCATAACCATTACACATACAAATAAACAAGTGTTCCAAGTAATTTTCATCGCACTAGAGAGGGGCAAATCAAAAGATTTGATCAAAATGCCCTCCAACCAACCCTCCAACCTTTAAGGTCCTCCCAACATCCAACAACTGGAAGGAAGGTAAAAATGCCCTCCAATGCCCTCCAACAATCCAAAATGCCCTCCAACCAACCCTCCAACCTTTAAGGTCCTCCCAACATCCAACAACTAGAAGGAAGGTCCGGATCCATTACAATCACTACCACCCACCACCCACAAAATGCCCTCCACCCACCAACACCCACAACCAATAGACAACATCCCCACCCCACAACCAACAGAAACCATCCCCCAACCAACCTTACACCGGGAGGAACCCCTCACCACCTTTATCCATTAGACCCCCAACGCACCAACCCACCTACTTGATATTATTTATTCTAGTAGCCTCTTTGTCTATGCCTATGTGGGAGCTTTAGAACAGGGCATGGACAGAGCATAAAGGAAAGATGAATTTTAGTAGATTTAGTTGCGAATGCCCTGGTACACAGGTATACAAAATATAGAGGAGTGCATAAAGCATGTGAACTAATTGACAAACTATCTCAAGGAAATGTGATGCAAATTGAATGCAAGTTCTGCACAAAACGGATTTATTGCAAAGGCTTTAGAAATGTTCAAGAAAATATAACTGGTAGGCATGAAGCTCAGAAACAAGGCATGGCATGGACATCCGTCCTAGCATAATGGAAAGTGGGTTTATACCAACACAATTAGTTACATAAAACCTTCACAAAAACTTATACACAAATTGCAATTATCCTAACGCATATCTTCAAAATGAATCTAAAGCTGAAATTGAACTAACATAATTCAAGAACGAAAATTTTAAAAGAAAATAATCAAAATTTCAGAGAGGAGAGATCTTACAAAATTTTCCAACACTCCAAACCAGTTTTCAGTGTCCTTCTTCCTTACAATTCTAGGTAATTTATAGAAAAGTCCATTCTCCATCTCTTTTTTTTAAATGATAATGCATCTTCCACTCTCTTTTCTTAATGATAATGCATCCTCCACTCTCTTTGTTTAATGATAATTCATCCTCCACTCTCTTTGTTTAATGATAATGCATTCTTCACTCTCTAGTGGATTTGCAAATCTTATCCTCCATTTTTTAAAGTGTAATCCAATTTCCTTGCTAATTAAGAAACAAACTCTATTAGCATTTATGATATTTTTTGTTAAAAACTTTAAACAACAATCATGCATGAACTGATGAACTGTACGATGATGGATTTTAGGCATGAGTAAAGAACGTAGTATCTAGGAAACATTATAAATAGTGTTGTGTTGATTAATTATGGATATAGATGATTTTGAATGAATGCAAGAATATACATCTTTGTTTTTACATTCAAAAAATTTGGTAATCTATGTGTGATGATATTGCACGAGTTCTTAATGTTCCAATCTATGAAGAGTTGGCCACTCGCTTGGGGAAGAAGAACAATGTTCCATAGATGAGTATTTATAATTTTTAATGTTATTGTGAATACCATGGTTTGTTGAAGTGATTGATATCATTGTGAGTTACTTTGTTTCTATTTTGTTGAAATAATTGTTTTAGCAAATGAAATAAATTGCTCTAATTTTCACCTACAAGTTAATGTGTTATGTGTTGTTTCCAATGTTATTTGTGTCATTCAATGTTATGTGTCTTGTTCAATGAATTCATAGTGTGCTGAAAATATATGTTTTGTGAAAATTAGTAAGCAGTTTTACTCTAGAAATTCATTTATCATAGTTGTCTTGGAAAGTTAGTAGAATAGATTTGCTTTCTCAAAAATAGTCAAGTAGTTGAATACTTTGTTTCATTGTTGTAATCATTTTTGAATGTTTCCATAGTTAGATTTGAAATGTTTTCTTAGGTTAAATTTTGAATGCTTTCATATTTTAGATTTTGTTTCTGCATAAGCATTTATTTTATTCTATATCTTAAAAACCATCACTAGAATGAGATATTTGATTGCCTATTGCATATAGCCATTGGACACCCCTTGAGTTGACAATATAACATTGTATTTTAAAGTACGAGGTTTGATGATGCATCATCACTTTTTGGTGTTGTTGTCGGGGATCGCTTGTTCTTTATTCAAGGTGTCATTAGGGATACAATTAGATAACCCAAATCAGTGATACAAAAATTAACAACTCCTTTTGCATAACTAGAAAAAGGGGATCACATGAAAGATTTGTTGCAAACCCCACCCCCCCCCCCGCCCAAAATGCCAACCATTGAACCTAAGGGGATGGAAGCCTTGGTTGAAGAATTTTGTTAGCATCCACTAGTCAATCAAGACCCACTTGAGACTCCACAAAGAATCCTTGAAAGTGATCAATCAATAGAAAACATTTTAGAAAATATCATGGATAACAACAATGGAAGAGAAGAAAGAAGGGTAGAAAGAACATTTACTTACCCTATTAACTTAAACGTAAATGAAGACGCCCTAATGAAGAATAGCCTTATAAGATCCAAAAAAATTCCTTTTTGAATTTAAGGTCCTCTGCTTGACATATGATTATAAAATTGACAATCCAAACTTAAATTGTTCCCTTCCACACTAAGGGATTCAATTATGTATTGGTTTATGGGTTTGTCTTCAAGGTCAATCAACACTTGGCAAGAAATGAAATTTGTATTTCTAGATAAATATCAAGATTTTTGTAGGGTAAGTGATAGGAAGGAGGAGCTCTTTTGTCTTAACCAAAAAGAGGATGAGAATCAAGAGGATTTCCCAGATAGATTCCACTTTATATTAAAACAATGTCGTGAGGATATAATAACTCCTAAACTGGTTAAAACAATATTTTTAAAAGGACAGGATGAGGATGCACGAAGAGCTCTTGATTTAATGGGGAAGGGAGATGTGGCTTAAACTGAGCATCACTAAGATCTCTGCACTTTGTAGAAATTATTCACAAAATTGGGGAGGAATTAGGAAATCTAGCCTGATGAGAGGGACCAATGAAATATGACAACTAAGGGAAGTAATAACAAATTTGAAGACTAATATTCTCATTCAATTGAATACTACCCTTGATGGAATACATGCCAAAACTCAAAACTTAGAAACACTCTCAATCTATTGCGTAAGATACAAAAATAAATACCTATTACGAGAATGTCCTTTGAACAATATTGATGGCTGCCAAGTTTGTGATAAAAACCATCCTACTGACCAATGTGAATTTGTAGTTTGCTGATGTAAAGTACTCATTCCATCACAAAAGTTACATGAAGTAAATAATCCACTTAATTACAACATCTCAAGTAAAAGATAAATCTCATAAATATGAAACAATAAAAGTCATTAAATCTTACAAAATCACGTGCTTAATCCAGGTGTTAGAACTATAAAAGAATATACAAAGTCCATTGGCTTTCATGCAATAATTCATCCAATTTACAAGATACAATCAATATGTACAACAAGTATAATAAATCAAACAAACTGTCTAGTCGCTAAGAACCCACATGGCTCTCCTGTGAGCTGAGAGACGGGAACATGGCTCGGGCACTTTTCTGTTGATAACTGAGAGGGGGGGTGAATCAGTTATCTTGATTATTTCAGCTTTCTGAACTTCCTTAACAATTAATGCAGTATTAAATCAAATAAGAAAACATAACCATGAAATGGAAATAACATCAATACACATGACACAATGATTTTGACGTGGAAAACCCTGTTAAGGGAAAAACCACGGGGTGACTAACCCAAGATTGTATTCTTTGTTAGAAGAATAAGGTAGTACAAAAATGGCACTTGCCAATTAGGGCTCACTGCCCGAGCACACTGCTCACAGGAGGCTTACTGCCTACAATAGTTTATACAAAGAAACTAGATACTTGAACTGATGAGAAGCATCCACACATGCTGAGGTTCAGTTCCGGTTAGGCTCAATACACTGATCTACTGCACTTCATTCTTTCTCTTCTTGGTTCTGTTGTCTTGTCACATACCAGACCTTTATTACTGCTATTACTCAGCTCTTCTGCTTTTCTTCGCACAACACACGACACCTCTACACCCTTCACATCCAAACCCATCTGGTATATATATTCGCACAAAGGATTTCATCCTCTTTCTAGTCAGCATCCGAAATAGTCAATATTTTCCCAAGCTTTGATCTGTCGGCTAGATCCTTGCTTACCAAGTGATGCAGATCTAGGAGATGCTTGTAGAAGTCATCAATCATGTCGGCCAATCATGAATGATACCTCAAGAAACTTAGTCATCAGCAATATCTCTTCTGGATTTGGGTCTGCCACTTTGCCGGTATAGTTCTTCCTCTGTCTACTCTGTCAAACAGGAACCCAACACTTAGGTGGTCATATCTCTTCACCCTTCCATCACCAGAGGCTAAATCCTTGGAATCTATTAGTCAAGGTACTCCTCTTGACTTCCCCAAATCTACACTTCACTGAGATACTTCCTCTGAGAGATCCAGACCTGACTGTCAGACCTTGCTGACTGCTCTGTTCTTGCTTACTGGATCATAACACTTCTTCAATCTGACTTCCAGTAGAGACTCATCATGTCTTGCGGATGTGTGGGGTAACCTTTGTTGCCATCAATGACAACATTCATGAATCCATATAGTGTCTCTTGCTAACATTTTCCACCCAACCATGAAGCAATTACACTTCCTCTGATCCCTTCATGACACAAAGGAAACCCAACCCTGCATGAAATGTCTAGCTACCTAGAAACAACTGCAGGAGGGAACACCCGATTGTAACTTGAAGTCTAATGTGCAATCTAAATAATGATATACAAATTATCTCACGATAGGATGTGGTAGAGATATATATAAATAAAGTTTGCTAGACACATATCCATCTTTTTCAATGAATTCCCAGCTTAGGCCTAAGCATTTAAAATAGTTTCAGGTTCAATTCCCGAAAAGAGGAAAAGCCATCTATGATAATCCACATTTCACATCCTAGCCCAAAAGTAATCCCAACACTCATATATAATAATCTACTTTCTTTTCAGATAAATAACAACCCATATTCACCTATAATCCATCTCTAATTCCCTTTCCAAAGCATCAATCATGAAAACACACTTTTCAAGCAAGTAATTCATCATTTAATCATACAAATTGCATCTTACAAGGCTATTAAAATGATTTTATTTCCTCGTCCATGTTTCCTTCAAACATTCACAATGTAATAAGTTTTTCTAAGTCATTCAACAACCTTACTGTCACAACTGTGACGGGAACTATGACAGGAAGTTCAAAATAAAGCAACAGAACTCACAAACAGGCTTACTGTCACACAAACGACAGTAACTACTTAGGTCTGAACAACAATAAAATAGATAAAAAGATAGCTTACAACATAAACTAAAATCTGAGATAAGAAGGTTTTTAAACTTGCTAAGACATGAACCTTACAAGTAGTTTTAAACAACATTAAATAAATGATGACTGGGTATTCAATTCACAACTATAGGAACCTCTGATACAACAATACAAGACTGCAACAGGAACCTATTACTATCACCTAAATTTAAGAGTTATTTCAACAGTAAGACACACTGTTTGACCAAGAAGTAGAGGCCGACATGTTGCAATAGAGTGATTTCTAACAACAAATACAGAGAAAGATAACAACTATAAGAATTTAAGACTATCAGAGAATAAATTATCAGCGATCGAAAACTTGTTAACTATGGTTTCAATGGATGCTTCAAGATTAAGAAAAGGGTCGATTCACTTAGCATAATATCAAGAAAACAATGAACAACAGAGACAAGAACAAGAACAACAGGCTGATCAAAAAATAAAAGAAGAGGAATAAACAACATTAAATGACTTGACATGAAGTCGCGATAGGAAGATACAATCATTAAGTAGTTTGTGACAGGAACTGCGATAGGAATATACAGTCATTAAGCAGTTCGTGACAGGAACTACGACAAGAAGATATAGTCATTAAGCAGTTCGTGACAAGAACTGCAACAAGAAGTTTTATACAATCATTAAGTAGTTCGTGACAAGAACTACGACAGGAAGATACAGTCATTAAGCAGTTCGTGACAGGAACTGTGACAAGATGATATAGTCATTAAGCAATTTGTGATAGGAACCGCGATAGGAAGTTTTATACAGTCATTAAGCAATTCATGATAGAAACTGCAATAGGAATATACAATCATTAAGCAGTTCATGATAGGAACTATGACAAGAAGATACAATCATTAAGCAATTTGTGACAAAAGCTGCAACAAGAAGATACAGTCATTAAACAATTCGTGACAGGAACTGCGATAGGAGGTTTTTAAATCATAAACAAGAAAACATAAAATACTGGCCACCCATAGTTGTAACACAGTCCATAAAAGAATAGTTCACAGGCCAGATTTACTATGGTTTTAATAGTCTTATACAACCATAAATTATTGCAATTAAAACAAGGAAAATACCCAATTTTATTCGCTTGCCAAAGGGTTGAATTCTTGATGCTGTCGTTACTCCTCTTCTTCTATCTATCACTGCCAAAGAATGAACGTCCTCCTCTATCTTGTCAATGCTTAGAAAACAATGATAATCTTCCTCTTTTTGTTGCTCCAAACTGTGTGTGTTTCTCACAAAATAATAGTCGTGGGTATCTTTTTCTTTGCCCTCATTTTTATTCCCCAGCCCCCTAATCTTGGCATCCCCTTATTTTTAGGTTTTCTTTTCTTTTCTGAAAACTCTAGTTTACTCATGTATTACATGAGATTTGCATTCCTAGAGGCTTCGAATTTCTTTTAAAAATAAAATAAAATAACTTATTTATATTTCTGTCACTTGCATGATAATAACTTCTATATTTTTGTCATTTGCATGACAATAATTTCTTTTAATTCTCTTTATTTAAATTTCTAAATATAATAATAATATTATTAATGCAATTTATTTATTCATAATAAATCATAATCACTTAAATCAACAAGTGGTATATGCAATTATATATATATATATTAAACATGATTGTTTTAAGTCTAAATTAGATATTGTTTTTTAAACAATAATATTTATATAAATAGGAAAACACTTATTATTATTTATTATTAAATAATATAATATACACCATTTTAAATATAAAATACACCATTTTAAATATAAAATAAAATATTTTAAATATAAAATACACCATTTTAAATAAAAATTGAAAGAACATTAATATTTATGACTCAATCATGCATTCGAAAAGGACTTACTGTAGCAATTAAAGCACATATTTCTCTACTCCCAAACATCAATCGCATTTATCGACTAATCAATAATGCATAATAAGATCATTCAGAAAATGCAATATGACATGAGACTATGTGAGTGTGTGAATGCATCAAGGTTATCCATCCCAAATAGTTTTTGCCAAGTGGCTAGAACATCTCTACATCAACCATGTTCTCGTCTTTGACGAGTACACGCATTCAGTCGCACTCAACTCCACGTCAATAGGTTAATTCCCTAAGATCATAGCCAAAGCAAAACATAATGTATATCCATAATTGCACCAATAATATTCAATTATTAAATTGACTTTAAAATCACGCATTTATAATATTATGAAAATTACTTTCACACACGTGGAATCACTCATAGTAAAACAATCATAGGAAATGTTTAATAATCTAAAGTAATAATGTAGTCCACAAAACGAGATGTGATAGTTGATGAGGATATGTGGATGAGGTATTTTACTAAACCCTTGCATGGTGAAGCTAGGGAGTGGATGGAAAGTTTTCTTGAACACTATTTCTCCAATTGAAAAGATCTTGTTGTAGCCTTTGACAAATAATATGTATATAATGCTGACCATGCATCACTAATACAAACATTGTCTAATATTAAAAGATATGAAGGAGAATCACCATCTAATTTTTATGCAAGGTTTTTGGCTACTTTGTCTGCAATCACTGAGTGTCCCAGACCTAAAAATTCTGTAAGGTTGCCTATTTTTTCTATAGACTCTATTTATTTTTTGATGATAATTAATTATAAACTCTTTTGTGATTAGACTTTAGGAGTGTAATTGGACTAAGTGGAGTTTTTAGTAATATTTCATTCAAAACGTTATGTTGATTTAGTTAGCTTGTGATTATAACTTAATTGTGAAATATGACTTGTATAGTTATCAAAGAGCTAAGTTTTATTTAATTTATTATTGTAGGAAATTTTGTATGGATTTTTGTATGATATGGATTATATAAATCAATAAATGTTTAGAATAGATATGTGATTATAATTTTATTTATCAAACAATTTTTTGAGTGTGCAGGCAATAACAAAGTCAATGGTATTAATGGGGGTTCTCGGGAAGATCATTGTTGCATCTCATGATACTTTGACTAAGTATCTCATGTCATTATGGTCTTGAGGTTATAAAAAATTTAATTAATGTTTTGAGGAGTTTTTGGGGCATCGTTTTATGTTATTTTGGTAAAAATTTGTGCCTTAGGTGTATACCCATAAGTTAGGGGTCTATTTGTGCATAAATTAATGTTTAAAATAAGTTTTGAACCTGCTAAAGTTTTCTAGAAAGAAAGTGGCATGAATGGATGGAAGGTGGAGAGTCACCCGCTCTATGGAAGCTAAAGAGTCATGTGCTTTTGAATAAAATGGTGTTTTTTTAGGGATTTTGAAAACTTTTTTCTTTCTTCTGTAAAATAGGTATTTTAGCTTATACTATGGATTTGGATTGTTGATTATGGAATTTAAGAAGAAACCTCAAGCTTCTACTAGAGCCAAGAATGATATCACAAGTTAATATATGGCACTTACAAAGTTAAAGGATGTGGTCGTCTTGATCTGTAGCCTAATACTTTTAAGTCTGTTGTGAGGTCATTTATAGACCAGGTATGTTCTTATTTTGATTCAATATTTATAAGATTTCAATGTTTATTAACTTTAATTCTGGTAGGTACCATTACTATTTTCTTTGTACATGGAGATGTGTATTTGTTGAAGCTCTTTATCTTCTCAATAATCCATTATGTGCATATCCTTCAATTAATGTGTGGATTTACACTACCTATTACATTTATATTTAGTTTCTAAAGGACCTTAAAAAAATTATTTTTGTGCATATCCAACAATCACTACATTTTTGAGGTGTTTTCATGAAAAACTGACATTCTTTCTCTATTTTTTTTAAAAAAATTTTTTTCTAAATTTTCTTCCAAAAACCATGTTGTTGTTTTATAAATTGCTCTTTACATGGGAAATGGTTTGTAAAATGGTTTCTGGGTTATGAGTGCCTTGATTTAAGATTTTTGGAAGATTTTACGGTTTTAAATTTCAAGTATTAAAAAAATTATCATATTTTTAATATTGTTGTAGCAATAATTAAAAACTGGGAATTTTATTGGTAGTTTTATTTTTTTGAAAATGGATTGTATATTCATTGCTTAAGAGTGTTAGATGAATCTGTATTTTTTTATTGGAATAAGAATGATGAGATAATCCTTTATCTATTTATTTGCATGCAATTATTAGATTGAAAACAAAATATGCATGTAGTGTAGGAAGGTCAAACTAAAATCCATATATTAAATAGTTTATGAGAATAATTATTAGATCATGCATCTGTATATTGTATAGTTATTAGAATGACAAAACTAGAACAAAATTGTAGTCATGCAGAGACGTGTTAACATTATTTCTATTTATATGGCCAACTCATTATATCCAGGGATAACATATTGATATTTATTCTATCTAGACTAAACCTTATTGCAAGGAAGAGGAGGGATATCAATGTTACTTTTATATAATATAAGAGGTGATTCTTATTGCATTTGAGCAGTATCGTAATGATATTACTCTATAAGGTTGATTCATAACATAATAATATTACTTTGTTTGAATATATAAGGTTAATCTATTTTACATTTCACTAGATCTTACTGATGTGTTTACTATTGTACAAATTTAATAGACTTTTTCTTTTAGTCTCACGGTAGACCATAGAGGGGTTTTAATCTTATCTCAGTTTTGGCTTGGTGTACTTGTTGCAAATGTCATTATTGTAAATGATTGTGTGTTTAGTAGTTTGAATAATGTGGTGGTGACATCAATTGAGGAGCAAAACAATATGCTTGGTTACTATCCTTGCTCTTTCACTATGGAGTTTTAACTATTTGAGTTTTTTTTTTCTTTTGGTCTTGTCATCTACTTATGATAAGATATTTATGCCTTCCCTTTAATATACTCTTTGTATTGAGTGAATGTTTGACTTCTTAGCTTTATTCTTGTCTTAAGGAAGGATATAAAAATGGAACATGGTTTTGATATTTCTTGTTTTGATGTACAAAGTTTATTGATAGATTCAATAACAACTTACTTGTTCATTAGGATACTATGTTTGGGGCACTATCGAGCTTTGTCATTACTCTATAGTCTAAAGGGTTTTTTTTTATATGATATAATTATATCGATCTTTGTAGCAGCATGGTTGATCATAATGATAACTATATATGTATACATCCCTTTTGGATGATATTTTTACCACTCTTATGATTAGTCTTGATTGTAATAATAGAAAAATTAATGCTTAATCAACATTATTTGAGTCAATGTCAAATTGACATTAGTGTCCAATATTGTTATGTGGATATATTTTTATAGATACCTTCAATTATTAATCTTGTTTATTGAATTTTCATAAATCTAACTTAAGGTTAAAGTGATACTCGTATTTTGGAGGCTGATAGCACGGTCTCATACTCTAGTGCTCTGATACCACTCTGATAGCACCCATTTCAACACATAGATGCTCTGCTACCCATTAAGGGCTGACTTACAAAATCAAACAGCTTCATGTTACATTCAAGCAATAGAGATTTAGAGAAAATGACAGGAGATTAAAGTTCTTCTACACAGATTTACCAGAAGTATACCAAATGACAGAAAGAATGTAATGCAGATTATTATTAACATAAAGATCATAAGGACAGAGAGTAAAAACCCAAATCCTTACTTTATCATTCCATTAACAAAGCATTACAAAATCTTTTCTACTATCGGCCTTTAACAATCGACATGTTCTAATTGCAGATAAAAATGACTCTCCTTTCTTCACTTTTGTCTTGCCTCCCGTCCCTCTGTTTGGATCTCTGTCTGTAGTCTCAAGGTCCTTTACACAAACGACCACCTTCTTCTTCTCTAATCCTCAACTTTCCTTACATGTTCTACTATATTCTTTTCCCCCTTGTCGTTTTATCTTCCTTCCACAGCAACCGCCTCTACGTTCTTTTGACCATGACCTTCTTTGCTCTTAGCTCACGACTATAGGCCTTCGACCTTCCCTCGGATCTGTTCAACGGCCTCTATCTTCGACCTTCTTCAACACCTCCTACTTTTGCTTGGCCTCTAACCATCCTGCCTCGTTCTCTCTCTTGTTACCCATTTTAATCCTTATCGGCCATTTCTTTTTGTAACCATTCAGCCCTTTCAACAAGACCATATGTCTTCTGTCTTCTGCCAACCTCTTCATCTTCCTTCTAAATTTATCCTTTTTTAGCAATCTCCTTGCTGTTACATACTGAATTTGAGCCATCCTTCCTATCGATCCTCTGTTGTCTGCTCATATGCCCATTCTTACTGCCATCATTTCATCTCCTCTAACTATCGATCTCTCCTATCAAATGCTCTCTCTCTTTCTCTATTTATCTTTTGTCTCTTTTACTTGATGATATCATTTCATTTCATACTCTGCATTATTACCGTTGCTCCCAAACTCTTTGTTTGCTTCCCAACTGTCATAAAAAATGCCTGCCCTAGACCTTCAGCTTCCTCCAACGGTCGAATGGAATCCAAGCAGTCAGTCGAAAGAGTTAAAAGTTAACCTCATTTGATTTGAATTTCCTGTTACTTGGGCTATAGGAGCTTCATTGCTAATTCCTTTTAATTCAGATTTAAATAATGACATGAGCTCCTAAAAGATAAGGAATCCCAACTTATTAGTTCATGAAAATGCAAATAAAAACCAAAACATCAAAAGAGAAAATAAAACCAAATTTGACATGAGTTTGATGCCCCTGCATCAGACTCCCCAGGGGACAAAAGATAATGTGCTCTTGCACATGAGTCTAACAATCAAACCTATTTGCTACTGTTCTCTTCTTCCTCTTCTTCCACAATCGTTCAATAATCATCATCAAACTTTCTAAACATTATTTACTCTATTCTATTCTTATAATTTCATTTCCATTATACAATAGCCTCCTCCAAAGCCTTCTCACCCATTCATCTCTACATACAACAACACAACCAAATGCCAGAAAATCATCACATTCCATTTTTTCCAGTTCATTCATCCCATCCACTTTTTGTTTCAGCATTTCTACAATAAAGCTTTTATAGTCCCTTGTTGCTCCAATCATTTGTACATATTCAACAAAGCCACCCTCACATTTATCAATCCATTCAACTTTATTAAAACAAAACATCTTCACAGTTACCTCCCCAAACAGGTTAACTTTACCCATCGGGTTGTCTACATTACCCAATGCATGTTCAGCCTTAAACAAGTCAGCATTCATCATCTCATATACTTCTTTTCCCCAAGTCCAACTATACATCATCAAACCACCTGTAATTCCTTCTTCCTTCTTACAATCCTTAATGCAATGCATTATTCCAATCTTTTGCTCAAATTCTTCATTAATCAAAACTCTAAAGAAATACAAATCTACATTCTTATAAAAGGCATTTTTATTTACCTTGGCCTTCATTGCTGCACCAACTTCTTGGTTATAAGTTGAATCCTTCTTCGTTGTCCCATTAACAATATCCTCCGACAATTCTGGTTCAATCAAAGAGGATTGTAACCATAAATCACCATTCTTGTTTGTTGCCCTCGCTTTAAATTCTACCTCTTTTACCTCGTTTCCTTCTACCTTCTCCTACCTTAGCTCTTTCATTCTTGTTCTCTACTGCTCCAGCTTCCTCAATTGTGTTTTATGCTGCCCCTCCTTCACTCTTCATGTCTTCCTTGGCTTTTCTCCTTTGGTTTCCATCTCTCTTGACCAACATACTCTTCATCTCTCTCTTGTACTCATTACTAGACTTTCTTCCTTTGCTCTCCTTCCTCACTTTATATTTCTCTCTTCTCATTTTCTTGTCATCCATAGTAAACCACAACTTTTCCTCATGTTCATAAATTTCATTAAAATCAAATTGGATGCTTCTTACCTTGTCCATACCATGCTGCTCTTTCTCAGGCTTTGCCATATGCTTAGGAGCCTTATTCCTCTTTTCATCCTCCATGGCTATTATCTTATTTTCCTGTCCTTTGGACTTATCTTCTACATCACAACATCTATCATCTTGCATTGGCTTCTTATCACCACCTTCTCCTATTGTTGATCCATGCTTCTCTACTTGATTCTTCCTCTTCCTAAATTGTTGTTTTGTTGCCTCTACACTGGAGCTATCCTCTTGCCTTCTTTGACACTCCACCATAGCTTTCATCCTTTTGTCTTCAACCACCGCTTGCTTCACTTCTTTTTGCTATTCATTGACAACATATTTTCTTTGCCAACATGGTATGATATAACCATGATCCATTAATTTACTCTTCTCCTTTCCAACTTGTAAGTTTACATTCTTATTTCCACTTACATAAACAGAATCACCACCAAAATTCAATTTTACCTCTTCATCGGTCTACTGTCCCAAATTGCTTACATTCTTGGATTTGGGTCTTTCCACTTCTTCCTCTTCACGGGGTTTCTTCTTTTCTTCATTAGCTTTCTCTTCATCCTTAGGTACTTTGCAATGTACCTCTTCTACTGCTGCAACCTTCTTCCTTCCTTTTACATCTCCAATTTTGTTTATAGGCACTCTTTTTGTACCTTCTATCAGGGTCTTGTTCTCTATATTTTGCATACCTGCATCCACAATCTCAAACATATCATTAGAAAAGAAATCAAGAGACCGAGATGTCTCCTCAGGTGTCTCTTCCACAAGCACTGTCTTCTCTTTTTCTTCAGGTGCTCCTTGCTGCACTCTCTCTTTTCTCCTTTCCTTATTATTTTTATTCAAGTCCTCTACAATGAGAATTTTCTTCTTCTCTTCTTGTCTGCTTTCTGCAACCACCACCTTATCAGGAAAATAAATATTGTCCAAAATATCCATTCTTCTTGCAATCTCTTCCAATTCCTCTTAGAATTTTCTACTTTCCACTTCATCCCAATATCTATCCCAGTATTATGACGGGTCTCCTTACACTAATACTGATCCTCTCACTGCTGCAACAGAATCTCTTACCTTCCACAACTACCCTCTACCCAACAAGACCCTGGAAGATGTATCTCTCAAAACCCCCTCTACCCACTCTCTCTTAGTGGAGGAAGTCATACACCTACCCAGTTTATCTCTGTTGGAGGATAGCAGTTACAAGCCCTTGCTCATGCCTGCAACAACAAATGCTCTCATGTCTATGACTATCACCTCTTTCACAACTCTATCAACTTTCTCATACCTCACTCTTCAACATACCTTTCACCATGCTAGTGATCTTCTTCCTCTATCCTTTACCTTGTCTTCTGGGTTCTTCAACAACCTGCCAATATGTAAACACACATAACACTCCAAGATTCTTGTGAACATCAAACTACCAAACTTTTACTGCCTAGATCTTTTGGGGCTCTAGGTTTCTTCCACAACCCATTAGTATTCTTTCTTCTACTAAGTTGCCTCACTTCGGCGATCTACTCAGCACACAGAACCATCCTCGCTCTAATACCATTGATCTGATAGCATGATCTCATACTCTAGTGCTCTAATACCACTCTGATAGCACCCATTTCAACACACAGATGCTCTACTACCCATTGAGGGCTGGCTTACAAAATCAAACAGATTCATGTTACATTCAAGCAATAGAGATTTAGAGAAAATGACAAGAGATTAAAGTTCTACACAGATTTACCAGACATATATCAAATGACAGGAATAATGTAATACAGATTATTATTAACATAAAGATCACAAGGACAGATAGTAAAAACCCAAATCCTCACTTTATCATTCCATTAACAAAGCATTACAAAATCTTTTCTACTATCAGCCTCTAACAATCGGCATGTTCTAATTGCAGACAAAAATGACTCTCCTTTCTTCACTTCTGTCTTGCCTCCCGTACCTCTATTTGGATCAATGTCTATAGTCTTAATGTCCTTTACATAAATGACCACCTTCTTCTTCTCTAATCCTCAGCTTTCCTTACATGTTCTGCTATATTCTTTTCCCCCCGTCGTTTTATCTTCCTTCCATAGCAACCGCCTCTACATTCTTTTGACTGCGACCTTCTTTGCTCTCAACTCATGACTATAGGCCTTCGGCCTTCCCTTGGCTCTATTCAATGGCCTCTGTCTTCGGCCTTCTTCAACACCTCCTACTTCTTCTCTGCTTTCTACTCGGCCTCTAACCATCCTACCTCATTCTCTCTCTTGCTACCCATTTTAATCCTTATCAGCCATTTCTTTTTGTAACCGTTCGGCCCTTTCAAACAAGACCATCTGTCTTCTGTCTTCTGCTGACCTCTTCATCTTCCTTCTGAATTTATCTTTTTTTAGAAATCTCCTTGCTGTTACATACTGAATTTGAGCCGTCCTTCCTGTTGATCCTCTATTGTCTGCTCAGATGCCCATTCTTACTGCCATCGTTTCATCTCCTCTAACTGTCGGTCTCTCCTATCCGATGCTCTCTCTCTTTCTCTGTTTATCTTCTCTCTTTTACTAGATGATATCATTTCATTTTTTTCTTTGCATTATCACCATTGCTCCCAGACTCTTTGTTTGCTTCCCAACTGTCATAAAAAATGCCTACCCTAGACCTTTCAGCTTCCTCCAACGGTCGAATGGAATCCAAGTAGTTGGTAGGAATAGTTAAAAGATAACCTCATTCGATTTGAATTTCCTGTTGCTCAAGTGACAGGAGCTTCATTGCTAATTCCTTTTAATAGAGATTAAATAGTGACATGAGCTCCCAAAAGACAAGGAATCCCAACTTATTAGTTCACAAAAATGCAAACAAAAACCAAAAAATCAAAAGAGAAAATAAAACCAAATTTGACATGAGTTCGATGCCCCTGCATCAGAGGCCTAAATGTTTCCAAAACATATTTCTATATATGATATTAGTCAATTATCATGCTTACTGATAAGTTTGAAATTTGGGTACTTTTCTACTATAAAAATTATTAATCTTTTCCTTTGATTTAGTAAATTAATTTTGTTGCTTTGAATTTTGTTATAACATGTTTAGAGAAGTGAAAATGTTCCTCTTGAGTATTAATATATTACCTCTATCTTGATGTTCCAATTAGATACCAATAGTTTTGTTATAATCTGTGTAAGATGGATCTTTTGTTATGATGTGATAGGACAATAGAAGCTTTGTAGAACTTGGATGTTGAGAATGCTTTCTCTATACTTATGGATCTATGATTTCACTATGAGAATTTTTGGGAAGCATTATATCAATCTATGGTGCTATGTTCGACATGCATTTTTGACTCAAGATGTTTAACCATCGTATTGAGTTAAAATTTTTGTTATGGAACTAGCTATTATTCTAGTGTAGATTTGAGTGAAAATATGTCGGGACAACAAATTTAGGTTAGAATTTTGAGTTGGCAAACTACAGAGCCTCTGATCTCATTACGTAGGCAAGGCCATCTTGTATGAGCCCCTGAGTATTAGGAATAGCAAGTAGAAGATATCAATTAAATGTAGATAAACAGAGATTAAATAGAGGAATTAAAATACACAAATAATAACAGGGAGAGACAATTGTAACGTGGTTAACCCAAACTTAGGCTACATCCACCAACGGAGAGTCTAATATTATTATCCAGCAAATCAAACCGATTACAACCAACAATCTTGCAACTCAATATCGCTGCAATATGCTATAATGCAATATCATTTGTAACCCTAACCCTTGAGCCTTTTCGCCTTCTCTAGCTATTTTTACCAAGAGTTATGTTGGTTACAAAAAATAGGGTTTTTTAAGGTGGATGTTTATGGAAAAAATGGCGCTGAGTGGGAGCAGGCTGGAGTCGAGCGACGGGGTTGATGAAGATGGCGATGGTGACGATGACGATGACCTAGATGAATGGGTTTTCATTTTGGCCATGTATGGAGGCTCTGGGGAAGGCTCGGATGGAGATGAATCCGAGCAGAGTGGGACGCATCTATTAAGGATGTTAGAGTTTTAAACTGTTTGAGGTGCATGCCTCTCTGTGACGAAGGTGCTTCAGGCGCCGTAGAAGGCATAATGAGTTGGTTCAGAAGCTGGTGTTGGAGGTGGGTCAGGTGGTGGCTCCAGATGAGTAGAGGGCAAAGATGTTGTTGAGGGTTCTGGTGAAGGACCTGACAGAGGTCCTGATGGTGATTAGGTGGCACTAGTAGAAGTGCCAGAGGTGGTGGAGGTGTCGAGCCTAGTGGGTGAGTGATGCAGAGAGGTGGATCTGGACCGTGTATGGTGGTCTCTCATGGAGGTGCTAGAGGGGGACCAGGTGGTGGTTTGCGGGGTGTATGAGACCTTGGTGGAAGTCTGGGTGGAGGAGCGACCCTGGGTGTGTGTTTATTGGTAGAAGTGGACTCTAGGGCGGGATGGGGAGTGTGGTCTATGGTCTTGGCAGAGGTGAGTTGGCCTTGATCTAGTAGGAGGAGCTAGAGTTTGGCCTTAATGGAGACCTATAGTGGGGGACGTGGTCAAACTTTTGGCAAAGCTGTCGGCACTTTGGTTGGTGAGGATGGACGAAGTTGGAAGTTGTAGTGCCCCACCTGGTGATGACACTAGAGGTAGCGATGTTGGTGGCTTGGCTGGTGGTTGCTCTGGTGTTTGTGTCTGATGCCAGAGGCATCTCTAACTAAGGCGCTGTGATTTATGGTGGGAGTTGTGTTGCTGACTTGGGCGGTGGCCAGTTTGGAGGGGCTACTGGTGGTGTTTCCTAATAGTGAGATGTTAAAGGATTTGGAATGAGCATGGATGAAGGTGCATGCGAGGGCCTACTGGTGGTGCTAGCACTAGCAGTGGTAGTAGCCCTAATGAGGGATGCCTGTGAGGTAGTGGCTTTAGTAGGCTTTAGCGGTGCTCGAGTGGTAGAAGTGGCCGTGGTGGGGGGCTGGTTGACAGTCTTAGGCTTCAAGAGCTTGTTGGGTGGTGGTACATGTGGTGATGATTACTGCCTTGGTGGCGGTTCTAGCGTGGGAGTGAATTCCAAGAATTCAAATTTGAGCATTTATGACTTCAGGCATTTACCAATTTGTGGACAGTCACTTCTGTGACTTATTTGTCCTTTTTGACCCAACGGGCAGATCTCCTATGGATCTTGCTGGTAATTCCTGCCGTGATAGTTGGTAGACATTTTTGGGGTTACTTTTTAATGTTTTCACATTAAAAGCATTGTGTGGATTCCCTGAGTGTTTGTTAGCCACTTCAGGGGTACCATATGGTTGTTTCTATGGTACTTGCTTTGGCATATTGCCCAACAATTGGAAGTCATGTTTTATTCCTCTTTCCAGACACCTACTTGGTTGTATGTTGGCCTTTGGGCCTTTTGCCCATTATGGGCCACCATTTGTACTTCTTGTTTAGCTCTTAATATATTTCTCACTTTGCAATTTATCAACAAAAAAAGGGTTTTTTATATGTCAGCCAATAGAAAACTAACTGTCGACGCCTTTATGAAATAAAAAGCAATTTTTTCTTTGGGGGTGCTGCCCCCAACAACCCTCGCTGGGGGTGTTGCCCCCAGACCCCCACCATGGGCTCCGCCCTAGGTCCCCTCTAGGGGGATAAGCCCCCCCGGCTGTTAAATATTTTGAGGGGAAACTGCGCTGACAAAGGTGGGGAAAATTTAACCTCTGAGTCTGATTGGGCTCCATATAACAACAATCTCCCACTTGGAGACTGATTAGACTCCACACCATATCATCTCCCACTTGGAGACTGATCATAACACTACTACCCCTGTAGCTCCCACTAGAAATAAGCACCCTAGACCCTGTTGTTCTGATTTTATTGTTTTCAATCTTGAAGACCAACCGAAGCTGAAGAGGAGCTCAACTTCTCCCTTGTCACCGCCTTCATAAACATATCCACTAGATTGTCATCTATATGTATCTTTTCCAGCCTTAAATTTCCATCCTCCAACACCAACCAGATGAAGTGATATCTCAACTATATGCGTTTGGTCTTTGAATGCAAGGTAGAATTCTTTGCAAGATGTATGGCACTCTGGTCGTCTGTAAACAAATAACTTTCAGCCTATTGTTTTCCCAATTCTTCCATGTAAAATTTCAGCCATATCATCTCCTTGCTTGCCTCTGTTGCAGCTACATACTCTGCCTCCGTGGTGGATAGAGAAACCACCTTTGCAACTTTGAGATCCAACTCATCATTGTCCCACCTACAATAAAGACATAACCTGTAGTACTCCACCTGGTATCAATATCCCCTGCCAAATCTAAGTCCACATAGCCTTTTAAATCAGTATTAGAGCCCCCAAAACATAAATATTTATTGGATGTACCTCTCAAATACCTGAGAATCCATTTTACTACATTCTAATGCTCTAATCCAGGATTACTCATACCTACGTACAACTCCTATAACAAGTACAATATTAGGTCTCATGCTTACCATGGAATACATTAAACTTCCTACAGCTGAAGCATATGGTACCTTGGACATTTTTTCTTACTCCTCTTGTGTCTTTGGATACATCTCCTTAGTCAATTTGAAATGACTAGGCAAAGGTGTGCTGACAACTTTTGCATTCTCCATATGGAATCTCTGCAACACCTTTTCAAAATAATCAGCCTGAGATAGAGTCAATATTATGTTCTTCCTATCTCTACAAATTCTCATACCAAGGATTTGTTTTGATGCCTCCAAATCCTTCATAGAAAATGATTTTGCTAACTGTAGTTTTAACTCACTTATGTGATCCATGTTAGACCCCGCTACAAGCATGTCATCAACATATAAACATAAAATAATGTAGCTATCATTATCCAACCTCTTAAAATAAACATAATGGTCAAAATTACACCGGTTGTAGTCTTGCTCAACTATAAAATTATCAAATTTCAAGTACCATTGCTGAGGTGCTTATTTCAAGCCATATAAACTCTTCTTCAATTTGCACACTTGTTTCTCCTTACCTTTGACCTTAAATCCTTGGGGTTGTTCCATATATATCTCCTCCTCCAAATCACCATGGAGAAAGACAGTTTTCACATCTAGCTGTTCCAAATGCAAATCTTCAGTAGCCACACTACTTAAAACAATATGAATAGAAGTCATCTTAACAACCAGAGAAAAATCTCATCAAAATCAATACTTTTTTTCTATGCAAATCCTTTTACAACTAACCTTGCTTTAAATCTCTTCTTACCTCCATCTTCCTCTTTCAGCCTATAAACCCATTTGTTTGGTAAAGCCTTTTTACCTACAGGCAACTTGCATAATTCCCAAGTCTGATTTTTCAGTAAGGAGTCCATTTCTTCTTCCATTCCATGCTCCCACTGAACCTTTGTATACATCTGCATAGCTTCATCATACCCATCCGGTTCACCAGCATCAGTTAACAAAATAGAATACAAAGAGGGAGAAAACCTTTCAGGAGGTCTACTTATCCTTGTTGACCGTCTAATTCATTAGAGTTTGTGGTATTTATTATTGTTGTTACGGAGCATGAGGAACCACTGGAACATCGTTGTTTGAAGTATCATCTAGCACCACATAATCCTTTTCTTTTTTCTCATGTTGCTGCAACTGATCTTTGTACAACACCTTCTCACTGAATACAACATCCCTGCTTCTCACAATTTTTGTATTTTCAAAATCCCAAAGCTTGTAGCCAAATTCATCAATGCCATATCCAACAAAGATACACCTTTTTGATTTTACATGCAGCTTGGTTCTATTTTCAGAATCTACATGTGCAAATGCTTCACATCTGAAGGTTTTGAGAAAAGAATAACTCACCTTCTTACCTGTCCATGCTTCCTCTGGAATACCACAACCCAAAAGAACTGAGGGACCTCTATTAATTAAATATACAGTGGTATTGACACCCTCTACCCACATGTTTAAAGACATCCCAACATGCAATCTCATGGTCCTTGCACGTTCCATTATTGTCCTATTCATGAGCTCAACCACTCCATTCTCCTATGGAGTCCTTGGAACCATTTTCTACCTACGAAATCCATTAGAGGCACAATAATCCTCAAACTCTATGATACAATACTCACCACCATTATCAGATCTGAGACATTTTAATCTTTTACTTGTCTCATTCTCAACCAAGCTTTTCCATTTCTTGAATGTTTCAAATATATCAAATTTATGTCTAAGGAAATAAATCTAAACCTTCCTAGTTGCATCATCTATGAATGTAACATAATACTGAGAGCCACTGAGAGAAGATACCTGAGCTAGTCCCCATACATTTGTATGCACAAGCTCCAACTTTTCATCTTTCTTTTGCTTCCCATCCTTGAGAAAACTAACTCTCTTTTGTTTGTATACACACAACTTTCACATAAATCCATATTAATACATTTTAGACTTGGTAAAATTTTCTTAGAATGATGTACCTTCATACCTTTTTCACTCATATGCTCAAGTCTGTTATGCCACAGTGTTGTCTTAGAACCCACAGCAACTGTTTCAGTCTCTGCTTGTGAACCTGCAGCAACTGTTCCTGAACCTGTTATAGAACCCTCAGCAACTACTGTAGTTATTTTTTCCAGCAACTTTCTTGTTTGATTTTTCTCTGCAACAAATAAAGTAGAAGGAACAGTATGACATGTAAAAAGATATAAGGTGCCTACTTTCACACCTTTTTCTACTATTAAGGCATCTTTTGCAACCTTCCATTTTTGTCACTAAAAGTAACTATGCAACCTTTGTCACCTAGCTACCTTGCTGAAATTAAAGTCCTACTTAGCCTTGGAATGCACCTTACCTCTTGTAGTAGCCAATGATTCCCATTCTGCAACTTAATCCTAATTCTTCTCTTTCCAACAATATGACAGGGTTCATTATCTCCCAAATAAACCAACCCAAAATCCCCTTAGACATAATCAAGAAAATAACTTCTATGGGGCGTATCATGAAGTGAGGCCCCTAAATCTAAAACCCATGAATCATCAAAATTATCTAGGGAAAGAATCAAAGAATCATCTTCAGATTTATTACTTACCACATTTACCTCTTTATTGCCTTCTTGTTTGTCTCCTTTATTCTTCCGAGACTAGCAATCTTTCTTCAGATGACCTAGTTTTCCATAGTACCAATAATCCTTCTTTCCTCTAGATTGGGACCTCTTGTCCTTTGATTTTCCTTGTGACTTCCCATGACCTCCAGAACCTTTTCCTCTCTCCTTTGGTATGCCCTTGCTTTTTGCATTCAAAACACTGCCTGATGTGGATGGTCCACTTGAGCTTTTCCTATGAATTTCCTCACTTAGAATAACACCAACAACATCATCAAATTTCAGCATATTCGAACAAAAAATAGAGTTACTAACCGCCATTACCAAACTATTACAACTTTCAAGAAGAGAACATAATATCAAGAAAGCTCTAACTTCATCAAAATTTACACTTACAGAAGTTAATTGACTGGTAACTGTGTTATACTCTTTTAAATAATCAGTAACTGATCCACCTTCTACCATTTTCATATTAAATAAATGCTTCATAAGAAATACCTTATTCGAAGCGGAAGGCTTTTCATATAACTTTGCCAATGTCTATGTCAACTCATCCATTGTCTTTGCTTTTGAAATATTGAATGCCACTGACGGTGCTAGGCACAAACAAATGCTTCCCAATGCATTTTTGTCCAGAAATTCCCAATCCTCATCAGTCATTGTTGCCAATTTCTTGGCTATCCTTTGCAATGACCTCCATAAATCCTTTTGATAGAGATAATCCTCCATCTGCATCTTCCAAAACTGATAGTTTTGCCCATTGAATTTATCTACATTCAATTTATCCTCATCTGCCATTACTCCCACTCAACCGTGAGACCTTCCTATAGAGAATAATCGAACACAACCCAGTCTGATACACTTGTTAGGAATAGCAGGTAGAAGATAACAATTAAATGTAGATAAACAAAGATTAAATAGAGGAATTAAAATACATATAAATAATAACAATGAGAGACAATTTTAACATGGTTCACCCAAACTTAGGCTACATCCACCAACAGAGAGTTCAATATTATTATCCAGCAAATTGAACCGATTACAACCAACAATATTGAAACTCAATACCATTGCAATATGTTACAATGCAATATCATTTGTTACCCTAACCCTCGAGCCTTTTCACCTTCTCTAGCCATTTTTATCAAGACTTATGTCTGTTACAAAAAATAGGATTTTTTATATGTTGGCCAATAGAAAAATAACCGTCGATGCCTTTATGAAATAAAAAGCAATTTTTGCTTCGGGGGCACTGCTCTCGAGCTTGCCCCCCTGCACTCCCCTGTTAAATATTTTGGGGGGAAACTGTGCCGACAAAGGTGGGGAAAATTTAACCTCTGAGTCTGATTGGGCTCCATATAACAACACTGAGGCTTAGGTCTGGCCCTTTGGTTCTGGTTTTCTATATCATGTTACTAGGAAATTAATAATGATTACTTTAATTATCTTGAGAGACTAATTAATTTATTTAGTTTTATAGAATTGCAACATCTCTTAAATTCTTTAGGTTGAATATTTATTTAGATTGGAGATGGAAGAACGAAGGACATATGGTAATAGTTGATCATTTATTTCATATTTGATTGTTTGGTTGTATATCTAAAGATTGGTGCATGGTTTGGCTGTATTTCAAAAAGGAGGAAAAATAATTTAAATTTTATTTTATTAAATTTGATGGCTTTAACAAGGATATCTTCTGTAGCACAAATTTGTTTACTACATTTAAATCAATGTTTATTTGATAAAATTTTTGTGCAATCAATTTAAGTATTTTTAGTTTAGATTTTAATAATTTAGAAGTCTTTTAATGAAATTAACTTTTCTTCTTTCCTGATAGTTTGTGATTCTATAAATTATTAGTGTGATTGTGTGTTATGCTCCAGTAAAAATTTTGGGCATGACAAATTTAGTAAGCATTGATATGTTTTTTGGAGCATATGAGATTGGTTTGAGTTCAATGCAGGAGGATTTGAAGTTAATGAGCCTACAACAGGCTTGTGAATGCTTAGATTCCCTTGAAAGAATGAGAAATCATTACATTACAAAATTGTTGTTCTCAAATACAAATGTTGTTGGTAATGAACAAGTTGCCATAAGTAGCAACCAAGTGGATGCAACATGTGAACTGAATACAACATCAGATTGGTCTGAGAGTGTAGTTAGGCGGGTAGAATTTTGTGATGCAACACCATATGACAACACAAATGATGAAGATAGTGCATGCACTTACTTTCGGTTGGATAGATCAACCTTTGGGGATGATGATGTTGTTATGCTAATTGACTCCCAACTTGAAGTTGAGGTATGCAGCTATGCACTCTATAATGGCCCAGTGAACAAAGAGGAAGATGTGTGCACAAATGAGAAGTCAAATGGATTAGTTCATGAAATTGATTATGATGAATGCATATAGGTATGTGATATCTAGGATGAGAAATAAACTATTTTCTTGTTTGATTTGTTGTCATCTTTTGTTCTTGTTAATGATGGTGAAACTATTGATTTTTTTGCATGAGGATGACATGGATGTGCCTACACTCAGTGATAAGATTATTGAGATAAATGTTAGTGCAAAAAATGTTTTCTAGTTTGAAGACCTTTCCCTTGATGATTGTCAAGTTGGTGACTATGTGGATGCATATGACTACCTATTTCCTTGGTGCAAGATTTGTTGTCTCCCCCATGCTAATTGTGCTTAAAGTGGGCTGCAGTTGTTATAGTGAATGAGGAAGAAAAAGTGATATGTCATAAGTCAGATTTCATTAGTGAACATGACACAAGTTACCAAAATGAGCTCCCAAATACATATTTAAGCCGCATCCAAAATCTTCAGGTAACCACTATAAAGGAACTTCAAAGATTTTTGGGTTTAGTCAATTATATTGCTGGTTTTTACCATAAATTGGCTGAAGACAGGCTTGAGCTTAATGCCTTATTGGGAAAGAATCCACCTCCATGAACCAAGGAGCACAGAGCTATCATTGCTAGAATAAAATCTAAATGTGCTAATCTTCCACCTTTGAGATTACCAGGTCATGGTCCAAAGATCATTGAGATAGATGCCAGTGAAGGCGCATGGGCAGGAATCCTAAAGGACAAGATGCAGCAAGGGCGTGAAGAAATTGTTAGATATATTTCTGGTAGCTTTAAGAATAGTGAATTAAATTACCATAGCACCCATAAGGATATTCTTGCTGTTATAAATACTCTTAAAGCTTTTCAAATGTTCATAGGTGATAAACAGTTTTTGATCTGTAGTGATTTATAGAATTTGAGAGGTTTCTTTAAGAAGGAATCCAAAGATAAAGTGATCAGAGGCAGATTGCTAAGATGGGCTCAATTTCTGAATACTTTTAAATTTGATATTGTTCATCTTCCTGGTGCTAAAAATTTATTTGCATATTTTCTATCTAGAGAAGGACACATCTCACCTAACGTCGAACAAGATCTGTCTGTCACGATGACAAAGGTTGACACTAGAAAAGTTTATGTCATCCAAGTCTGAGAATAGAGATGGTATGAGCCAAGTTGCCTAGAATGGAGCACTAATCCATTCGCCCGTCGGAATCGTCACAATTTTTAGATGGCCAATGATTTCCTATTTGATAGGTTCAAGATGATAACTGCAAAGATGCACCTTACTCAAGAAGGTCTCTGGACTGAACGTCCTTTCTTTGAATTCTCTACAGAAGTTGAACCTATAGATCTTGAAGTGGGACATGTTCTCTAGAATTGGTGTGGAGATTTTGTATTACCAGTAAAGTTCTTAAACCTATCTGTTTAACGTCCTGAGTGATGGCTTAATGAAGAAAAGGGAAAAGAGTTAATCAGAGATCTACTTCAAGGGCCTTATCCACCAACAAATGCATTAGAATTCATGGGAACCAATTCCTATATGGGTTGTATCTTCAAACTCACATTTGACTCTGCTGAAGAAAATCCTATCAGCCGTCATATGTGTCAAACATATGGACCTCAAGGACATGGCTCTCATTATGAATACTGGAACATTCCCAGCAAATTGCGCATGCTCCATCGAGACCAGACTCCCATCTGGATCCACACCAAAACCTATCAAATGGAGGTTACCGAACGTCGTGCAAGAGAACAAGGAATCTATGGTCCTTTCAAACTCAAGACAATGAGCATCATCTGGAAGAACCTGATCCAAGTGAACCTCAATCACCTGATTCCTGGCTTGACCATCCAAGAGCTGTTGGTTGCATTCCTCATGCCTCTCACATGACATGTGCCAACTGTGAATACGACCCAAATGATGATCCTCGAGTTAGATATGATAGTATGGGTCCCATCTCTAGTGGGTCCTAGTTAGTGGATGGGCTTGTCATCCACCGAAGGAATCTATCCCTTCGTGTCAATAGATAGGTGTGGTCCACACCACGGTAAAAGGGGAAAGCATACGTGCCATACAGTATGCACGAGTTATCCTTCCCATGACCAAAAAGATGCTTTGTAAAAAGTAGATGCTTTAGAGGTCCTGTCTCATCCCTCTTTTTTCCTATTCACGGGTTATTAGGATCCACCAGAGGAATCTGATCCTCAACTGGATAACCCCTCGGAAAAGGAGTTGCAATGTGTCGACTTCATATGGTTGGATTTCAAACTCAGATTTATGACCATGAGGTTAAAGATCTGCCTTGCCTTCCTATATAAAGGACGTAAGGCCACCTCATTTGATCATTGAGTCTTGAGTAAGTAAGTTCTCCATCAAGTCTTAGAAGAGTCTTAGGAAGTGAGTCTGTTTGAGTCTTTAGGAAGGCTTAAGAGATCAGAGTATTATGCTCTTTCTGCATTCGCAGAAATCAGAAACTCAGAAGTCTTGAAAGCTTTATAATTTGTTTTTATATGTTTCAGTGAGCATTGTAATATGAGAATAGTGTAATCATGTTAATGATAATGATGATAATTCCACACTTTGGTTCTCATTTGCAACTGTGTCAAAATTTGGTATCAGAGTCGTGATAATCTTTGCTTGCATTTCTAGTTACAGTCTTTGTTTGACTATATCTCTCTCTGAAGCATGAAGTAATATTCATCTATATTGCTCTCTGTAACACTCCTCGTACTGCTCTTACCATCATTCTTATGTTGTAAACCCTTATTTGTAAGTCCCGTCTTTACCGTGGTTAGGTGTTTAGGGCCATTTGAGGCAATAATTTGGTAATTTGAGCACGGGTTCGAGCATAGATCTGAGCGCAGAAATGGATAAATCTTCTACTTCTGGATCGGGTATGGTTCTCAAAGACCATGTTAGGGGTCGCAATGCAGAGGTTAGTTTCACCAACTTCTTTGCAGATCATGAAAATACTTTTTCTATGAAAAGAAACTGGTAATGCTTTAGAGGATATATCTCAGAATAGATTTTTGAATAAAGAGTTTAAAGTTCCAAAAATTAAGCCTTTTGAAATCTATAAAGATGTTCCTAGAGGTTTAACTGAGATGTTTGCAAAGTCTAAAGGTCTAAAGAATTTCTTTGGTTATAAATCTTGGCAAAAGTGTCATGTATCCACGTTACAACATACTATAACTGGTGGTACTGAAGGAAAGCTTAATTTATTTAATGATGCTGAAATTAGCAAGTTTAAAAGCCAAGCTATAGCCAATCCTGACAACCCCCAGTATATGCATCTGTCTTATGTCCGCATCGGTATAACAAGTCATTATAGGCAAGGTCTGCCTATTATAATTTTTATGATGCTCAAAGATGCAAGATTTTATAAGTTATCCCATGCCTTGTTAGGATGTGCATGTGACTCCATGACTAATGGATCACTTTATATAGATTATTTGTTAGATTTCACAGTTAGTTTAAAGGATCAAAATCTCAGTGATGTTCTTACTTACTAGTTCAGAACCATGAACCTGCACATGAAAGAACAGTCAATTGATCATTCCTTAGTCTTTCTTGTCCATTATCGACTCTATAATAGAGTTATGCCTTTAATGATGAATCCAAGAAGAGCCCAAGGACTTGAAGGTCTTTCAACTATGTGGAAATCTACTAGTGAGCATACCCAACTGACAACGCCCAAAATTGTTAAGCATAAGGCTATTCAGCTTCCTGAAGAATGGGCACTTGATCTTTGGGATAAAGATTGTCAACCTCCACCACCGAAACCTCCTTAGGTTCGTGGAGTTACTCTTAAAGAGATAGATGATCAGACAGTGATAAGGTTCTCCTCAGGTCGTACTCCTTCCATGAGTTGTATACCCTCCATGAGGTCAGAATAAACTTTTAATTATAACAACCCTGGTCCATCTGTGAATCCAAGACCCTCTGTTTCTAGATCTTAGAGTGTCAGACTGCAACCCTCCAAGGGTTTTGAAAATTTGTTTAAATTACCTATTGTTGATAGATCCCCTAGTAATTTAGGATCTAGTTCTTCTAATCTTGGATCTTCCAACCAAGTTCCATCTTGTCCTCATAACCAATATTCTGAATTAGACAATGGACTTTTGAAATGTGAAAAATGCTCTTTTGTTTTTCATCCACCAGTTGGTAATGTCCAAATGATTTCCGGTAGGTCTGCATCTATCCCTAAACAGGAAATCAAAGAGACCAGTGAAAAATCTATAACTACACCATCTGGAACCTGCACAATACCCGGTACAATCCCTCCTTTTAAGGATTTTATGTTGTGAGATTTATTCGAACACTTCCAGGTAGATTTCTGGCCTTTACATGTCACCCCTATAGGTGAAGTCCAAGGATCAAGCCAGAGCAAGTTGTTAAACTGGACAAATCTTTGTCTCAAAAAAATATCTTTCTTCTCCATGATCACAAGACTTGGGAAGAAATTCAACCTCTCTGAACTGAAGAACAACTACTTGGCGTTCAAGAGAATCTTCATACTATCATTGCCTCTCTTGAAAATCTTGAAAATGATCTCCACAAGCAACTTTAGGATGAAATCCATGAACTGAAACAGTCTTATGATCAGTTCAAATCACATGCAGAAGCATGGTGGGTAACTCACCAAAATGTAGCTGAACAACATAAAAAAATGCTGCAAAAAGTCAGAGCTGAGAACAAGTTAGATTGTGATGTAATAAGTTCTCAGTTGTCTAAATGTAGAATTCAGATCAAGCACACTAAAGATAAAGTAGACATTATACAACAAGAAATTCAAGGTGTATCTGAAAATCACATGTTATTAAAAGATGCTATAACTCAAGAGTCAACTGACATACAAACAGTTGTTTTGACTCTTAGACAGTCACAGTCTCAATAGGGAAAGATGTTAAATTTTCCCTCAAATGCTAAAGGATATTTATAGGCACAATATGAGGGTCCTAAACTCTCTACTGTAATTAAAAATCTTGTTATAGAAAAGGTCTATGATCCCTCTATTGGTAGTTACAGAGAAACCACTGATAAAGAGAGAACCTCAGGAAAGTTTCAAATGGCTCGTGGTCAAGGACATAATCCAAATGGATCTAGTCCAGTAGATCCCTTTAAAAACATCTAGTCCTACAAGGCAGACACTCCACCACTTGTCAATTTTGACAATTTTGAAGATGTGGCTAATATGAGAGGAATTGATGCCATGCGTGCATGGATCACAAACTACATGTCCACTAATACTGGAGTTGATGAAGCCCAGGTTATTAAGCAAGCCCTTAATTCTATGACTGGAGTAGCACGGAGTGTATGGGATAACTTGAAGACACCTTTAGAGACAACCTGATAGCAAGAGGTACAGATCATGTTTGTGCACAACTCACACGTCTGTTTGTAGGAAGAACAAACATGAGAGAGAAACTTGCCTACAATAAGTTCATTAGGGGCAAGTGTAAAGATTTGAAATACTTCAACAAATACTGTGAAGAGCAGTATAAAAATTTCTATCAATCTGGCCATGAGCAAAACCAAGAGTAAATGTTCACAACTTTTCTTAAAAGTTGTGGGAGAATTCTATCATAAAAGAGTTCTAAAAAATTTGGTAACTGATGGTATTGAGATGAAGGAACTCACCTTCCCTCAATTGGTACAATTCCTAATTGAGATAAATGAAGAAGCCTGTCAAGAGTCTCAAAAAAGGAAAGAAATGAAAAAAGTAAAGCCTCTGTTGTCCTCATCAGTCTGTTATCAAATTATGCCATCCAATCAATTTCCTGAAAAAGGTGTATCCTCTTCTAAATGCTATTCTTGTGAAAAATCTAACAAGTCATTTAAGAAGAAGAAGAAATACAACAAGTATTCCACAAAGAAAGGATATTTCAGGAAAAAGGATAAGGGTTCAAAGAAGTGGGAACCCACATGTTAATATGTAAGGGAAAACATTACGCCAACAAATGCCCTGAAAGAAACAAGAAAAAGAACAAAGGCAAGGTTTGAGTTGCAAGAGCCGCAAGCCTTGATGATAATGATGAATTTGAATTCATCGATGAATATCCCTCATATTCAGAAGACATCATTCTTTTAGAATCAGAAGAGGAAGAAAAATATGAGTATGCTCATGAACAATCCCCAGTTCAACAAGAAGCCTCATCTGAATCCTTAGATGATTCTGAAAATTCATTCCTTTGTAGAATGTTAAGGTGAGACACTAGAGCTGAATTAGATAAGACAGTTGAAGAAATTATCCAAGTTGAAGCCCGCCTTCAAAAAATGGATTTTGGTCAAGAAACCTGGAAAAAACTTTTGGGTAAATTAGAGCAGCTCAATGTAAAGAAATTATTTCTCCTAAAAGAAAATGAGAGACCTGATGGTCCTATAGGAAGGAGAACACTTGTTCGCCACTATGGTTAACCTGTAGTTTCTTCTCTGCCTTCACCAATCGCACAAAGAACTTTTGAAGAAGCACCTGTTGCAAGTAGCATGGCGAGGAGACTTTGGCGAAGGCAAAGAAAGACTTTCCTAGAAAAAGTTATTGAGCAGGCTCGGGCAGAAATAGTTGAAATTAACAATGAGGAAAATATTCAACTAATTGATGAAATGGAATGCTCTCAGGAGCTTGATAAGTATGTAAATAAATTCAATACTTCTAGTTCTTTCCAGCTTCCCCATGCAGTCACTTCTAGAGAAGAACAACTTTATTGTGAAGAAAAGCCATATAGTCCATTTCAAGGAGAAGCTGTTGCTGAACCTTTATTGGCTCTTCCAGGAAAAATAGCACCCTATGTTCTGGGATCTCATCTAGATCCTTCCTTTACTCCAGATCCTCTACTGGAAGATGAAATCCGTCACTACCACCAATCGGAAGAAGGAAGCAGTAGCCACCATCAGGTAAAAGCCTACCAAAGAAATAAGAAGACTACCACCTGTCCTGGTGTAATCTTCACCATACACTTTCTAGGGATAAAATTGTACCCTCTTGCATTTTTATGGGATACAGGAGCAGATGTCAACCTTGCAAGGTATAATTGTTTTCCTGCTGATGCTTGGATTGAAGGTTCTACTGATTTAATCTTTGGTAATGGTAAACATGAATCCAAGCTGATATGTAAAGTACCTATTCAGTTAAGCAATGGGTTCATTGATGAACTAACATTTGTCCACTATGAAGTGGATGACTATGATGGTGTCATTGGAAGCAGAGCAATGCAACATTGGGAACCGATCACAATCGATTCCTCTTTCATAACTCTGCAGGAACATTTCCAAGTACCCAGACTTCATCAAGACTTGGCATTCACGACAAAGAAAGAAATGCCAAAGAAGAAAGAGATAAATACTATCTGGATTGCCAGGCAGGTTGTAATAGCTAAAGAACCACTGCAAGCATTACAAGCTGAGTTTGCAGCTACTGTTCTTACAAAGGATCTTAAAAAGCATAAGCAAAATTTGGTTTGCAGTTTGCCGCTTAAACGAGATCCTTTGGGTAATGAAATTCACCCTAAAGCTAAGGCTAATTATTTCTTTATGGGCCACACAGAAACAGAAATGTGCCGCAAAGAAATAAATGAATTGTATGCCTTGGATTTGATTAAAAATTTAGATTCCCTTTCTCTTGCCATGCCATGTATGTACCAAAATATGCTAAAGATGGTTCAGAGTTATCAGAAAAAAGATTCGTTGTGAATTAGAAGCCATTAAATGAATGTTTGCTTGATAATCAGCATCCCTTGCCCAGCAAGGATCATATCTGGCAAACCATACAAGGTAGCCATATCTACTCTAAGTATGATCTGACTAAAGGTTTTTGGCAGATTGGTCTTAAGATAGAAGATTTCTATAAGACAACATTTTCTATTCCACAAGGGCTCTATGAGTGGAAGGTTCTTCCATTTGGTATCAAGACCGCTCCTTCCATTTTCCAACAAAAAATGGATATTATTTTCCACCCTCGTGCTAAGTTTATTTTGCCTTACATTGATGACATTCTTGTCTTTAGTCAGGACATGCAGCAACATCTTCATCATTTGCGACAGTTCCTCACTATCTGTCACCAACATGGATTAGTAGTGAATCCCTCCAAGTGCCACTTTGCACAAGAGCAAATTGTTTTTATCGGCATCAAGCTTCTTCCAAGGGGAGAATGGAGGCCCAAACACGTATTTTAAGCCGCATCCAAAATCTTCAGGTAACCACTGTAAAGGAACTTCAAAGATTTTTGGGTTTAGTCAATTATATAGCTGGTTTTTACCATAAATTGGCTGAAGACAGGCTTGAGCTTAATGCCTTATTGGGAAAGAATCCACCTCCATGGACCAAGGAGCACATAGCTATCATTGCTAGAATAAAATCTAAATGTGCTAATCTTCCACCTTTGAGATTACCAGGTGATGGTCCAAAAATCATTGAGACAGATGCCAGTGAAGGCACATGGGCAGGAATCTCGAAGGAGAAGACACCGCAAGGGCGTGAAGAAATTGTCAGATATATTTCTGGTAGCTTTAAGAATAGTGAATTAAATTATCACAACTCCCATAAGGAGTCTTGAGTAAGTAAGTTCTCCATCAAGTCTTAGGAAGTGAGTCTGTTTGAGTCTTTAGGAAGGCTTAAGAGATTAGATTATTATGCTCTTTCTGCATTCGCAGAAATAAAAAACTCAGAAGTCTTGAAAGCTTTATAATTTGTTTTTATATGTTTCAGTGAGCATTGTAATATGAGAATAGTGTAATCCTGATAATGATAATGATGATAATTCCACACTTTGGTTCTCATTTGCATCCGTACTTTGGTTCTCATTTGCAGCTGTGTCAAAATTTGGATTCTTCACTAGAAGTGTCTCATGGTGTCGATATTTGTGCTGATGGTTTGAATCATGCTTATGATTTAGATATTAAAATATATATCGACACATGTGAAAGTGATGTATGCTAGCGACCTATCATTCAAGAATTTGATGAGTATACAAATAATGATAGAGCTATTCATTCTCATAAAAATCATGACTTAATTATTGATAAGGGTGTTGTTATAAAAGTCAAGTCTTCTTTGCAGGATACTAGAATATGTGATTGTAGACACCTAAAAATGACCAACTCGTTATCATCCTTCATATGCATCATTCTCTCATCAATTTCTTCTAATTCAACATTAGTTAAATAATTTATAATTATTTAATTAATTCCATATTGTCATCAATATATTCCCCCTTCCACCAATGATTAAATAATTTCAAATTATTTAATCAAATCAATCTTCCCTCCAACTTTATTCTTCTATTTGCACATTAATTAAATAAAGCTATTATTTAATTAATTCACCACTTTAATTCTTCTATTCCACAAACAATTAAATAATTTCAATTATTTAATTGGCTAATTATTCCTCCAAAATTAAATAAATTATTCTAATTTATTTAAGTTGACTTTTTATTATCTCCTAAATAAATAAAATCAAATATTTTATTCATTTCCTATTTTCCTCCATCATGCACAACAAATTAAATTTATTTATTTCAATTTATCTTCTCATATTCTAAAAATATATTTTTCTTCTAAAATCTTCTCATGCACATAAAATAAATAATTTATTATTTAATTTTATCCATTGCATGTCAAAAAGTAAATCATGCATTGAGTCTAATTGGCTTTAAATATTTGTTTTTATCAATTAATTCATTAAATAGAAAATCAATTCTATTTTATGAAAATCAAATCACTATTTTATCCTGAAAAACAATTAACTCTTTAAATCAAGCTTTTTTGCATGTACACATCATGTGCCCATTCCTCATGTCTTCTCAAATTATCTCAACCATTGTTTCCATCTAATTTTCTCCACTATTGATCGAACTCTTTTGAAAGCTATAAATATGCCCTTCCTCTCACTCACAAACCCTCCACAAACTTTGAGCTTTTGGCATTCGTAACTCCAGCGCTTTGAAGCATTTGTTGAGCACTTTGGCATCCATTGAGCCTATCATTCATTCACACTTTTGCAACTATGTTTATGCTCAAGTAATAGAGCAATCCACATCAATTCCAAGGAATAAATATCAAGTGGTAATATCTTTGCTATTTATGCATTATGGATTTATTTTATGCACTTGATCATTCTTTGAGTTATGGTTGATTTTGGATTTGGATCTTTGATTATTATTATTTTCTTTGCTTTCCAATTTCATCATATACATTTTTGCATGCCCGGTGGGACTCACTCCCTAATTTTTAATCACATTTGCTTGAGAATTTGTGATTTTTAAGCTACAAGTACAAAATTGCGCTTCTGATAGACGAAATGACGCATTTGACAGACAGTTTGACATATTTGACAGATAGTTTAGTGCATTTGACAGATGACAGTTCGCTTTTGATTAACAGAAACTCACATATGATTCTATTCTATTTACTGTTTTGCAGATTTGGACAGAGTTGCACATCTGATAGGCAGTTTGGTGCATTTGACATACAAAAAGTCACATCTGACTGATAGAAGCTCACATCTGATAGGTAAAAGCTTGCATTTGATGAAATTTCACATCTGATTGATAAAAGTTCACTTTTGATTAGTAAAAGCTCGCATATGATTAACAACAGCTAGCATATGATTAATAACAACTCACATATGATTGACTGAACACCTTATCAAACTGTAAATGGTCATAATTTTGCAAATTAGGTCGAAATTGGACAATTTGTTTTTGAAATTATATAGAAAATTATAAGGAATCTATTGGGGCCATTTAATTTGACTTATCTCAACATATATCTCTTTGTTCTTGTAGATTTATCTACTAACCTAATTTGTGCAGCTTGTCACTTGCTTGTCAAAGGACACATATCAAACTCTTAATACTATCTCGTGTAGGACGTACCATTAAAGACTTGTTTTATCACTAATTTAGTTATACATTTTAATTTATAATGGAATGAATCTTGTTTTCCATGTCTTGAATTACTTAGTGTGTATGCTTTCTCCTCACACCACAAGGTGATCTTGGAGATCAAAAGCACTATTGAGTTCTTTTACCTACTTTATTTATTTTCATTCCTGGGAACCCAAGATCAATACATATGCTCTTCTCTCATGTCGAAAGGTGATCTTGGGAATCAAAAGTACTTGGTATCCTCTCTAGAAGACATGTTAAGGAATTTCATCACCCTTAAGGATGTCCTTAACCACATGTTCTGGCGGGGTATATAAAGGGGGAGAGCGAAAGTTGTACCTCAATGGTGAACACAACATGTCCAAATTGATCCCTGAGACCCTTGGTCCATTGAGACTTGGTTTGGCAATGTTTCAGGTATGGTACATGGAATCTTGTTCACGAACTTGTGCCCCATTGTACCTAGTGTATATCGGGGGCTCTTTAGTAGCCTTGTTAATCCTAGCTAAGACCTTAGACCATCCTATCTTGTGGTGCATCATTGCAACAAGGGGAGAAGTGCTCACACTATTACCTCCATTTTTTAAGATAGAATAAACTTTGGGCAAGACATTAGTCTCCAAGGTAAGGGGTGTAAGGTGTTACATGACCTTGCATTCCCTATCTATCCCTAACACGGTAAATGGTATCAAGGGGATTGATGTCACCATTATCTAATTAGTGGGGACCGAAGTCGTACCTGGTGAGTCCACAAGATTTGATACTCCTTGATTGAATAATTTTAGGATTGTACAAGAGTGTTTGACATGTCTTCATGTGAATTACCAGTATACACCATTTGTTATCTGCAAAGGTTAACAACCTTTCGCACCCAATTCCGTTAAGAGTTAACAACCATTGTGTCTTCTTGTTTGCATCTCTTACCAAAGATTTTACCAAAACTATTTATCCAAACAACTAGTCACAAAATCTCACTTTTGAGCAATAGAAACCCGCTTCTAATCTACAGAAAGTCACTTTTTGAATTGTTACCCTCTGCATTTGATATACAAAGCTGTGCATCTGACCTACAGAATTGTGCATTTGCCATCTACTATTGCACCTTTGATTGATTGCTTTCTGAGACCACTGCTTGCACAAAGCTACACATTTGACAAACAAAGTTGCACATCTGATTGACAAAATTACACTTTTGATCTATAGTGTTGTGCATTTGATTTCCTGCTTGCTGAGACCTGCTTACACAGAATTGTGTTTTTGAGATCCAAATTTGCGCTTTTGACCAAAAACCTTATGCTATTGATTTATTCTACTACGTATCTGATATACAGAGTTGTGCTTCTAATAACTAGTGTTGTGCATCTGACAGACAGAACTGTGCTTTTGATTGAAGTCGGGTAAAAATGCTGCCAAAGCCCTACAAATAGTATTTTCAAACCATAACTACCCAATGGAGCCCTAAAAACCTAGAATCAATGCAAATAGAGCATGAAATATGAAACCCTAGGCTAATAGTACAAATCCTCCATTGTTCCTATGAAGCTATAGCTAACTAATGCACTCAAAAATTGTAGGTTTGCAAATGCTATGGAGAGCTCGCAAATGGCAAAGTTGACTTATGCAAGTGGTAAGATGTGAAAATGAGAGGGAGAGGATGGTTTTATAGAAGAGGGATTTTAAATGGATGGTTAAGATGAAGAGTTGACTTGGAGGCAAGATCAAGGGCTGAGAATGATTAGGGTTTCCAGCCACAAAAGGACAAAAGACATTTTTTTATTAGAAGAAATGGTGAGGTGGGAAATGATTTTCAAATTAAATAAATTGTATGCATTTATTTACTTTGTTTGAGGAAGGGGTAATGTAGTGGGATTTTAATTAAATAAGTGTGGACTTATTTAATAAAGGTAAGGCTCATAATTGCCGATAAGGGCGTGGTTCGATGGTTAAGTCACTCAGTTGTAGTGGCGGCCACCAGAGTTCAAACCCCCACTGGGCCAACGAGCTCGCAGGCTTTATGCCTTCGCTGGGCCAACGAGCACGTCGGTTTGAAGTGTTCTTGCTAGGGGATGAGGTCCCCTGTGTTGTGGCCTCACCGGTTCATTGCTCTGGGCAAAAGCATTCGTGTGGAGCCGGAGGGCGTGTCGCACCAGCGTCGCTGGTCACATTAAAAAGTTTACCAGGCGCATTTAAAAAGAAAGAAAGGTAAGGCTCATAATTTAAATAAATAAGTATTTATTTAAATTAAAGAGAGAACGTGAGCGTAGGGATAATGAATAATTAGATTATTTAATTATAGAGGAAATTAGAAGAAATCCGCTTAAAGAATTAAATAAATAGAATTTATTTAATTACTAGCGTAAGAGGGGAGATGAATTAATTAAATAATTACAATTATTTAATTAATAGCGAAATATGAAATTGAGATGGATTATGTGTGAAAATGTCATTCGCAGGCCCAGGACATTTTTAAGTGTCTACATTTTGCCCCTCTTTGATACAATGTTGATTCTGGCGTTGTATCAAAGAAAATTTGAGAAATGTGCTCTGAACATGGCCCAATGTATTCCAAGTGAAGTGTGATGGTCTTATAATCCCTCAGGAAATTTTTGAAATTTTCTAAAAAAAACTTCAAAAAATTTGGAAATTTTTTTGAAAAGTTGTTCGGCGCGTGAAAAGCAGCCGCCGGTTGGTCAAAACACTCAGAATGTGTGAAGGATGAAGATCGGCTTAGAAGAATGGATCCTAACTTTGTCATGATAGATTGTGAGCTTCTTTTATGTAGGGATTGTTTATCATCATAGTGCTTATTGTATCAAAGGACGACAAATGCCATGGCATGTCAAAGGCCAAGGTGCAAAGTGTGGTCCCTTGAGAAACAGACACAAAATAGACAAGGATTGCCTAACTCAGACTAGTAACTATGGTACCTTGTCAGAACATGCAATGAGATAACTATGAGGTGTGCAAGTCCTTATGCAAGGAAGTAGTTATTCTTCCCTATGCATAGGATGCCTTTGATTCACACCCAATGGAATCCTGATCACACGCAAGACACCAAGTTGCCCCAATCATTTTGCCAAGTCAAACCACAAACAACAATCAAAGAAAAGGGTCTCGCTCTATCCTCGCTTCTCTTCATCACTTAGGGACTGCCTTGAGAAGCATAAGAATGAAACTGAAAAACAATCCAATAAAAGATAAGACAGATTAGACCAACAGAGTCAACAGCCATTTTGGATCTTTTGCCAAGTGATATGTGTTTGATTGATTATGATGAATAGATGAAGGAGGCCTGGTTTTAGGATAGAAACATGTCGTATAAGATGCCTAGTTTGGTTTCAATAATGCCCCTACCTATCTAAGGCAAGTGAAAGGAATGATTGATACTAGTGTTTTTGGCGATGCAAGCAACACCAAGATTTGATTGATGATGTTTGGTAAATGACGCATGTCGTATAAGGAACAAAATCTTGGTTTCGACGATGCCCCATTCCATACAAGGTATGCAATGGTTGACAAGGATAGTTTGATGGCAATTAATTGATTTGACTAATTGGATAGTTTGTCTTTGTTGATGTTTGGGATTATTTTTCAAGTGTGGATCTCTTGAAAGATTGATTGTTTTGGTCTGATCAAAGTGTCCATCTCATGAAGGGACGACTTATTATGACAGTTGACAGGACAAGCTCTAAGGGACTAACCTAATGCCTCAGGGGCGCATCAAAGATGGCCTTGCCTATGTGAAATCTCAGAGGCAACATAGTTCGACCATGTGAACTTGGGATGATTTGAAGAATTGATTCAAATGATATGATGATGTGATTGATTTGATTGAATTAGAAGAATTGAGTTGATGATTTGGGTGATGTGATTTGAAGAATTGAATAATTTGAAGATTTGAAGAATTGATTCGATTGGAATGATGTGATGAATTGAATTGGTTTGAATGAACGAATTGACATGATGAGTCAATTTTATTGCTTGGATTTTTTGTAGGATATTTGATTTTTTTGTGATTTTTTATGTTTATGCGATGTTTTTAGGATTTTTGAGAATATTTGGATGTTTTTGATTTTTTAAAAATATTTGAATGTTTTTGGATTTTGAGAATATTTGTATGTTTTTTGGATTTTTAAGGATATTTGAATGTTTTTGGATTTTTGAGAATATTTTGATTTTTTTGGATTTTGAAATGTGATGTTTTTGGATTTTGATATGTTTTATTTTTTTGTATTTTTGGGAAGTTTTTGATTTTTTTGGAGTTTTGAGATGTTTTGGGGAATGGCATTGGATTGCAATTTAGATAGCCTTTTGTGCTAGATACCAATGACAAGGGAGAACCAAGTATAGGTGTAATGAAGTGAATGGGATTGGGTGAATGGATAAAAGGGGTGGGCGATAGTGGATGGAAGGGATGTATGCATAAGAGGGCAAGGATGTGATCTCTGAGGACTATGTCACTTAGGAATAACATGCCTCATTGTAGGTAGTATGCTTAGGATTTGACATGGAAAAGCTTATGAAAAGAGGATGATTGGATGGATTGGAAGGGATGAAGTATATCAAGGGATATCCAAAGCATATGTTCAACATTTTGCCCCCAATCTTTTTCAAGATCAAAAGAGGAAGGGATGATGAATGGATTCAATGGGATAGGTATATGTATGTGTATAATGGATAAGGATGGTAAGATAGGATAGGAAATGGTATGGAAGTGGTATGAGACAAGGTGCCCCCAAGTGTAAGTGACATAGAAAATCAACTTATGCATGATGTCTGTTTGCCAGGTTTTCATCATGGTACTTATCCAAGGTGCTTGTTTGCCAAGTTTTCACCATTGGACGAAGAGATTTTTCTTTACTTTTTTTGACTTTTTGACTTTTTTGACCTTTTTGACTTTTTGAATGGGATGGGTGGAATATGGATAGGAGGGACTCAAGTGTCTAGTGCCATGAAAGGTGATAGTCCCGTTTGAGAGTGAAGTTATCGCAAATGGACCATGTCAAATGTCATTGTGCTCATCGATGTTGGTAGGGTGATTGCGTGAAAGTGAGATGGATAAGGTAGATGGTGGATTATGACGTGGATTATGGAGGGAATATAGTGAATTATGATGTGGATTATGTAGGAATGATAGTGGATGGATGGAAGGCTTATGCAAAAAGCATGGACCATAGGGATGTGAAGGGTGAAATAGGTAGGACAATAGTTGAATGATGGGGTGATGGAGGTATGGAAAGGAATCATGACCAATGGTTGCACACATAGTGATAGACATTGAAGCTTTTGATTGGATGGTGGTGTAGGAAGCAATGGGGATGTTTGCTTAATGGATGGATGGCATAGGCATTTAGGTACCCACATAGACAGGATTTTTATGACTTTTGCTTGACTTGTGGGATTTTAAGAATTTTTGAATGGAATGGATGGTTGGGATTTTTGTGAGGTGGATGCCTCATTTGACTTGATTGATTTTTGCTTAGGGACCCATACCATTGTCGTTTTTGACTTTGCTTTTGGAGGTATGGGTTTGGATGGATTTTTGAGTGTACCTTGCTTTTAATTTTTGGATTGGTTTCCTAAGGTATTAAGACCCTTAGGATTTTTAAATTTATGAAAGGAGGCATCCAAATGTTTATTTTTGAATCCCATGTGGTGGGTAGAATGAGTGGGAGCTTTATGTTTACATGATGTGTGCATTTGTTGGTCATGATTAGGATATTTAGGGTATTTATGAATGATAGGGATGTTAGGTGTTGGAAGCAACAGAGGTAAAGTGGATGGTGGGAAATTAGGGGTTGGAAGTAGTGAAGGTAAACTAGATGGTGGAAGGTGTATGGTCACATGCTTTCAACATTTGTAGGATGAGGGAGGTGGAATGGTGACATATGTTTTAGGGATGTGATAGGGTTTGTGATGGAAAGTGGTGGACTTAGGAGGAATGGAGGAAGTACTTACATCTTTAGATTGTTTACCTTTGGGTGTGTATCTAAGACCATATGAGCATGGAGGGACATTGGCATGGACGAGCTCCAAAATACCTTGTTCATGAAGGCCTAAGCCTTTACCTTGGTAGTTCATGTTTTGGAGCATGCAATGGATGATAGGACTATGTGTAGTTTGGACACTAGACATGAGCTCATTATTAGATGGAGAAGGCAAAGCATAAGACAATGGTTGTTGTGTTCCTAAGGAAGAACATTCATGTATGAAAGTGGATAGACCAAGGGGATACGATGGTGGACTTGAAATAGGATCGATGGTGGATGATGTAGAAGGATTAGGATCTTGATTATCATTATGTTCATTAAGATCCAAGTTATTTGTTTGATCTTCTATTTTTGCTTGGGAGGTACTTGTCTCATCATGGGAAGTGGAAGTTGTGGGATCATGGATGGGTGGAGTGATAAGCTCTTGACCATGGAATGCATACAGTGGGCTAAGTGGATCATCATGGTCTTCTTGATCATAAGGAGGATCTTGATCATAGATGGGAGCTTGATCATGGAAAGGATAAAGTGTGTTATGGATGGGTGGAATGGAAGGGGTTTGATCTTGATTGGAATTAGGGACTAATGCTTCTTCATGCTTAGGATCGTACCCTTGACATATTTCTTGACTTGGAATCGAAGTGGAAGGCTCTAAAAGAGGCTTGGTATGTTCTTTGTGATCAACAACATGAGGGAATGATGGACCTTGTGTTGGAGTACAATACCACTAAGAGGGGAGGTGAATCAGTGGTATACTAATTCCAGATGACTTTGATATAATCTTTCAAAACTTTGAAACATAACTATCATGAGAATAGGCATACTCAGAATCAAGAATTTTGGTAATCATTATTAACTCAAGACATCAACTCAAACCTTTAACAAAACATGAATATCAAGGCAACTTCTATTGACATGAGTTAGAGCATCATATATGAACATCATGACACTTTTGCTGAAATAAGATAGGCATTATGACAAATCAAGCTGACAGATCAACATCAAAGATGCACCAACACAATATTTATGATAAACATTAACTGATGAACATAAGACTTAAGAGCAAGGAATATCATTCTACACAGTGATACATGGCTGATATGTATTCATGCAGACCAAACAAACTATAAACAAAATGTAAACATGACACAATTTTTCGTGAGTGGAAAACCCTCGTGGGGAATAAAAACCACTCGAAATGCCTCACTGGCTTATTTAAAAAATCATGCCTCATTGGCTACAGAAAAATGTCTCACTGACTTGCATCAATGCCTCACTAGCAACATAAGCCTCACTGGCAACACATTAGCCTCACTAGCAATACATCAGCGTCACTGGCATTAGGTCAAACTGTGTCTCACTGACATGACCTTACATCATCTTCAAGAACCAAAGAAAAAAATATGCAATACAGTGGGTTACTCTGTTTCACTAAAAACTAGATCTTGAATATCTCATTATTTGAGATTCAAGAAATACTACAACACTCTGTTGTGATTTCAATGATGATACAATAAGCACACATCATCAACCTCACATCAGGTGTATACAATATGTCATTTTATACAATTTGTCCAAAGTCTTCTTTCTCTCATAAACAGTTTGTAATTGTACTTTTTCAACTGTAATAGGTAGTTTGAAATTGCATGAATAACTGTCACAGAAGCATGGTCGAATAGACCCATGAAGGCTAATATACAAATATCAAATCTTATTACATTCAAACTGTTTATACAATCATAGCCTTCACAAACTGTAGTTAACATCCTTCACAAGTTTTAGTCACATTTGAACCCAGAGTATCTTCAAAAATTGTTCAACCAAACATGAAACCCTAACCATATATGCATGTGGGTAAAACAAGGGATAACCTTTTAGTTACAGCCATAGATTGAGACACAGTAACCCTTAACAATAATGAAACACAAAATTTAACATCGCTAACAAAGATTCCAACTGATGAATCAAAACTAAAAACCTTCTTTGCAAAGATAAAACGGGTATTAAGGGAATGAATACACCTGTCAATGTATTTTCCTTCCACTGGAGAACAAACTTCCTCTTACTGCCATATTATTCTCTGTAGGCTGTCGAACCCTATGCTGGTAACCGTTTCAAAGTAACCTATTCTTCTTTGAAACAAATCAAACTCTAACAGTGCATGTCGTGCCCTAGCTCGAGGGCTCTTTCAAAATGAAATAATAAAAATGAGCTTCGGTTATATTTTTGTTTTCCACTTTTATGTCATATGCTTCATGCCACTTTTTAGTGCCCGTGATAAGGTTTATTAACCTTATATTAGTAATGTCTTCCAAAGACCATGCCTTAGGATATGTCAATGTCCTAGGTCTTAAACATTATTTGATTGAGTTCATATCACAACACTTATCATCTTATCACATATGTAACCAAGATCTTATCATTCTTTGCACATATAAAATGGAGGATATATAAGTGACAAATTGAAGCTTCTTTAAGTCTTGTAATTGCATTTACATTTAAACACAATCTTTGTCATCTTAGCAAATATGCAATCAAACCTTTGCAAAACTTGCAACTGAATGTGTATATATTATCTTAATGTTTTGCCACCTTAGGAAATCTGAATTAGAAACTCTAAATGATATACCACACAATATGCCAAGAGTGTAATGCTGCTGTATACACCTAAAAATGACATGACTCTACCTAAATAAATATTTTAAATATTTATTTCATCTTAATATTCCTCTATCAATAAATAAATAAATCAATTTATTTATTTGATTCATTTTCTCCCTTTTAAAAAAAAAAAAGCGCCTGGTAAACTTTTTAACGTGACCGGCAACGCTGGTGCGACACGCCCTCCAACTCCACGTGAATGCTTTTGCCCGGAGCAATGAATCGGTGAGGCCACAACATGGGGGACCTCATCCCCTAACAAGAACACTTCAAACTTGCGAGCTTGTTGGCCCAGTGAAGGCGTAAAGCCTGCGAGCTCGTTGGCCCAGCGGGGGTTTGAACTCTGGTGGCCACCACTACAACCGAGCGACTTAACCACCGAACCACGTCCTTATCGGCGATTCATTTTCTCCCATTAATTGAATAAATTATATTTATTTAATTAATTCCATCAATATCAACTTTATTCTTCTAAACAATTAAATAATTTTAATTATTTAATTAAATCATTCATTCTTCCAAATTTAAATAAAATGCAAATTTATTTAAATTAAATCTTAATCTCTAAAAATAAAATATAATTAAATATTTTATTTATTCTTCCAGATCATGTGCAAGTAATTAAATATTTATTTAATTACGCTTTCTTATCTTCTAAAAAATCTTCAAAATCTTCTAAAAATAAATTCTTCTTGTCATACAAAAGCAAAAGCTGAGTTAACTAATTTAAAGCAACTTTGTTTTTATCAACAAACTCTTAAATTAAAAAAATATATTCTAATTTATGAAATCAAAGCTCATCCTCATCAAGAAAGTAGTTAACTCAACAAAGCATCTTTTTGAATGACACATGTCCTTCTATTTGCGCACGTTCTCTTGAACATTCTCTACCATTGATCTTCTTATTTCTTCTACACTGTTGATCTTCTCTCACACAACTCTATAAATACCCTTCTATTCTTCCATTCTCATATAACGAAGCTTTCAAGTAAACTTATGCTGCAGAATCCATAGCGCGCCATTGGCACCCCCACTCTCACATCATTTATTATCCATTTTATGTTGTGTTGAAGCACACCTTCAACACTACAAGTATCCAAGCCATTTCTCTTTTCCCATCTTGAGGAATTAAAGCAAGGAAGCAAGCTTCCTGAGGGCTGCATTCATCACTGAAGATCAAATGGGAATAGGTGAACAATGGAAATCGCGAGGTAACAAAGGTTGTATGATTCATTCTTATTTTAAAGCTTTTGTTATCTGCATGTTCTATTGTGTTTTTATATTCTTTAATGATATATGTAGCACTCTTTCCCATAACATTTTTGGCGCCCACCGTACAATTTTATGTTTTTTGCAAATTTTTGTAGTAAAAATTTGTGTTTCTCTAAACCCCATTGTTGAGTTTTGCAAGGATCTATCAAAAGGTGACCTCTCGAGCTGAAACTGACATCACCAACGTGCTCAGAAGGGTCGAAAACCTTAGAATCACCGTTAATTCACAAAAAATAGAGACTAAAAAAAATCTCTGTGATTTTTTTGAGGGTGCATCCTTTTATCCAGCAGTCGAAAGGGTGCTTCCATAGGGTGCATTGCTTTATCTAGTGGTCCGAAGGGTGTTTCTGCATCCCTTTATCCAACTGTCCAAAGAGCTTTTTCACAGGGTGCATCCTTTTATCCAGCGGTTAGAAGAGTGCTTCCGCATGGTGCATCCTTTTATCAAGTGGTCCAAAAGGTGCTTTCGTAGGGTGCATCGCTTTACCCAGCAGTCCAAAGGGTGCTTCCACATCCTTTTATCCAACTATCTGAAGAGCTTTTTCGCAGGGTGCATCCTTTTATCCAACGGTTCGAAGGGTGCTCCCACAGGGTGCATCGTTTTATCCAGCGATCCGAAGGGTGCTTCTGCGTCCTTTTATCCAGCGGTCGAAAGGGTGCTTCCATAGGGTGCATCATTTTATCCAACAATCCTCCATCCTGTCTTCTTCTACATGCCATAAGGGTGGTATCGTTTTCTTTTTGCCATAACAGGAGCATACGAACTTGTAATTGCGCAAATAAACACTCGTTGGAAAGGTAATTCCATGAAATTCACAATGGAACAAGTTTGATCAAGTGATTTTATCATTTTATCAGCTATTTTTACAGTCAAATTTTAGCTATCTTTCCAAGCTTAAATCTAGTATTTTTTCTTGGAAACTAATGATTTATCTATGCAGCTTGACTTTAACGCTTGTCAAAGAAAGGAGAAAAGAAACTTCTGATATATTTTCTGCAGGTTTGAGTGGTCAAAGAACAATTAGTTATCACTAAATTAGGCACACTTTTGTTTTGAGCTTTAAAATAAATATTTGTGTTTAGTTAGGCAAACATTTCATTTGGACTTAAAAAAGAATCATTGCTATCTTGTTATCACTTCAAAGTTAACAATTGATGTGTGTGCCCAAGTAGTGTAATGCATGTAGTCTTTTTTTCTTTTTAAATAGGGGTGAAAGAACCACTATTTACTATGTCTTTGGAGTGATATCAGGCCTATGCTCTCCCCTATCTTAGGTGATCAGAATGCCAGACGTATCATTTTGCATGTGTTATAACCTTTAGAGGGGCCTGCCCTTGGATACCTGTCCATCCAAGTGGGAACGACCCTAAGTGGTAACAGGCTAAAGCCAAGCCCTGCCAATCCACTATAAATAAATTGTGATTGAGGTGAAAGCTTCATGAAACAAGTGCCGCTGTGTTATACTGACAGCCAACCTCCCCCAAAACCCTTCAAGGCGTAACCCTTGAAGGCTGGGAGATTCCATAATGGAGAGTAGTGCTGCCACATGTATAACCACTCGAACTGTTGCCCTCACTACATAGCCATTGTTTAGTAGCCCAAAATCCTTCTATTTGTTGGCGCAAAAGGTGGGACCTTTGAAGCCGCCCCGATTCATGTGGTTCTTATTAGAGGTAGCAGGGACAATCCTAAGGTTCCGTGGGGGTACGAGCCTTGGGAAACTCAGATCTTGGTATGCATGAGAAGTGTGTGCTGTGGAGAGGAGCCGATGCTACCAAGATCCTGAAGCTATTCGCTTTGAATATGCACAACTAGGGGACTCAACAAATACTGTCTTTTCCTGCCTAGGATTGTAATTATTTTTCTGTCAAAAAAGGTCCAAAATTTACAAAAAAATTCAAAAAACTTAAAATCATTCTATGTGTTTGCTATGTCTTCTTGCTAAAATTTGATAAAATTAGATCAAAAGACCAACCTGCAAACCAAAAAAAAACAAAAATCCTGCAAAACGTGTCAAAAATTTTATAAAAGCATTCAGAAAACCAGAGCTACGCATATACATTTTGAAGCTGCGCATATATCTTGACCTACTGTGCATTTATATTGACTCGCTGCGCATATATCCTCTATTTTTGCACATTTGTAGCTACACATCTATCACAATAAGCTTTTCCAGTCTTGTGTCAATTTCTATTGAGATGGCAAACCAATTAGAATATATTGCTCAAACACTCCAATATCTGCAATTGCAAATAAACTTAGGTCCCTCGCCTCAAGATTGTATAGCAATTGCTCAAGAAGTCCAAGTCCTACAACAAGAAATGACAATCTTACAAGCTGAATGTGCCAGTACTAGCTACACCTCATCCCAAAATCATACCTTCTTTTCCCATCTTAATGATACTATTGACAAGGCAAGCACCACCTCAAGTCAAAAATCATATACCACCTCGTCTACTAGACCTACTTCACCACCTCCTAGAACACATATCCCAAAGCATACCAGTTCTACACCAACACCGCCATCTAGTTCCCCACCTTCTAAACCAACAAGCAAAGAATCCTCGGATGATAATTGGAAAAGAGTTTTTCCAAATTTATACAACAAAAGAAAAGCTATGGAGAAAGCCAAATCCACTCCTCATCCATGTACTCCTACACCTACAAAGGATGTGATCCAAGGACTATTAGCAGAGAGTCAACCATGTCCTCAAAATCTGGTCCTTGACCTTACCAAAGATCCTTCCAATAGCATGTCCATTTCTCCAACCCCATCATGTAATCTACAACCCATCATGCTTATCAAAGAGTTCCCCCCATGACTCCAAGTCAGGATCCATTGAACTTTCATGTTGTTGACCAAGAGCCCATCCAAAAGTCCTTTACCTCCACTTCCATTCAAGAAAATAAAGAGCTATGTCAAGAGTACACCTTCGAGCATGTGGAAACATCAACCCTCTGTCTAAATCAAGATCAAAGCACCCCCATCCCACCCATCCATAACATTTATCTTTTCCATGATCAAGATATTACATATGAAGAAGCTATCCATGAGCAACTTGATCCTATACCCATACCTGAGAAAGAAATCCAAACCTAACCCATCCATAACCTATATCTGTTCTATGATCAACATATTATCGTTGATGAAGAACCTATACACGAACACATTGATCCCATCACGCTTAATCCTATCTATGATCAAGCAGGCCATGATGATCCTCCTAGCCAACTTTATGCATTCCATGGTCACGAGCTTATCACCCCACCTATCCATCCTCCATCTAGTCCTATCTATGATCCAACAACTTCCACTTTCCTTGATGAGACACTTGCCTCCCAAGTGCACATAGATGATCAAACCAATAACTTGGATCTTAATGAGCATAATGATTATCAATATTCTAGTGATCCTTCACCATCCATTATTGACCAAGCTACAAATCCATCGTCCTATATCCTTGGGCTTACTACCTTCATGCATGAATGTTCTTCCTTAGAACACCAACAACCATTATCCACTATCTCACCTTCCTTATCCAATAAGGAACTCACTGCTAGTGAACCTATACATAATCCCATGGTCCACCGCATACTCCAAAATATGAACTATCAAGGTAAAGGCTTAGGCCTTCATGAACAAGGTATTTTAGAGCCCATCCATGTCAATGTTCCTCCACCTTCATACGGCCTTGGATACATACCCCAAGGTGAACAATCTCAAGATGTTGGTACTTCCTCCACTCCTACTAAGTCTACCACTTTCCATCACAAACCCTATCATATCCCCAAAACATATGTCACCATTCCACCTCCTTCATCCTACAATTGTCAAAAGCATGTGACCATACACCTTCCACCATCCAATCTACCTCCACTACTTCTAACTCCTAATAGCCCTCCATGCATCCTACCACCACTTCTTCCAACACCTTATTCATCCATCTATAAATCCTCTAACAATCCCAATCATGGCCAACAAATGCACATGTTGTCTAAACAGAGAGATTCCACCTACCCCACTTCCACCATCCCAAGAGAATTCAACAACAAAAATTTGGATGCCTCTACCTCTCAAGTCAAAAATTCTAAGCGTCCTCATGACCTAGGATACAAAAGCCAAGAATCAAAGAATTATCCATATCAAAAGCTGCATACACCCATACACCTCAATGCCAAACTAAAAAAGGTGTGGGTCCCCAAGCAACAACTAATTACCTCTGAAGCTGCACAAACGCTGCATATACCCAAGCCCATACCTTCACAGGTAAAATCTAAAAGCAAAATGGTTTGGTTACCCAAGCAAAAAGCCCTAAAGTTACATGAGGCATCCACGTCTCAAGAATTCCAACCATTCACTTTCTCCCATTCCATCAAAAAGTATCCAATTCCTCCATCCCACAAGACAAGCAAAAATCAGAAAAATACTAAGTCTATGTGGGTCCCTAAATTCCTAAATCATTCATCCACCAAGAAAAAATCTCCATTGCTTCCCACACCACCTGCCTATCATAAGCTTTAATGTTTATCACAATATGTGCAACCGTTGGTCATAGTTCCCTTCCATTCCACAACACTTTCGTATAACTCCATCTCCCCTCCCTTCCACTACTATCCTACATATCTTCCCCATCCTACTCCCATGGTCCATGCTTTTGCATAAGCTTTCCAATCCGTATATCTATATCAGCGTCCACTATCGCACCCTTCCATAATCCAATATCTACCATTCTCCATCTCACTTTCATGCAATCCCCTACCAACATCTATGAGAACACTTGACTCAGTACATGTGATGACATCCATTGAGACTATCACCTTTCAAGGAACTAGATGCTCAAGTCCTTATCCATAGCCACCTTCTTCTGTCCAAATATTTAAAAAAAAAAAAGTAAAGAGAAATCCCTTCGTCCAATGGTGAAAACTTGGCAAACAGGCTCCTTGGATAATTACCATGATGAAAACCTAGCAAACAAGTGTCATGTGTAAGTTGATCTTCTATGTCACCTACACTTGGGGGCACCTTGTCTCATTGGCATATCACTTTTCTCCTACCAGTTTCCTTCCGTACCATTTCCTATCCTATTCCTCTATCCATTACATACCTATACTGTCAAGTCTATCCATCCTAATCTTCCATTCCTCTATTTTTTTGATCTTGATAAAGATTGGGGGCACAATGTTGACAAATGTTTTTGAATGGCTCTTGATGCACCTTATCCCTCCAAGCCACACAAATCCTTCATTATCCTCTCATCCTCCTCCTTCATCTTAAGCATTGTCATGAAAAATCCTAAGTATTCTACCTATAATGGGGCACGTTATTCCTATGTGACATAGTCCTTGGAGATCACATCCTTGATTCCATCTATCCACTATTTCCCATCCCCATACATACTCGTTCCATTCTTTATCGCCCATACATATGCCTATCTGTGGTGTTTCCCTTGTCATCAGTATCTAGCATTAAGGCTATCCAAAATTCTTGTCCAGTATCCTGTCCATTGTGTCATCCTAGCACAGCCTCTGTCATCAGTGTTATCTGATCCATATCTATTCCATATTGTGTCTCATCTGATCCATATCTTAGGTCCATCAGGGTTCTTCCCAAACTACGTTTCCTCTGCGTTGTCACGTAGGCAAGGCCATTTAGCAATGCATCCCCGAGGCACTAGGTCAGTCCCTTAGGGTCTGTTTCCCCAATAAGGATTGTGAAATCTTTCACCAGACAAGCACACGCAACAAAGCAAGCTTCCCAAAACAACAAAAATCTTGGCACAGAACATCAACCGGTCCAAAAGCAAAGCTAAACATATACCGAAACAAACTAATTCTATATCAATTATGGCAAGAAGACACATCTAATGCAGGAATGTTTTGTGAACAAGTTAACTTACAAGGTCTTGGATTTTTATCATTATGTCTTTCTATGCTACTCAAGGATGCCAAAAGCTAGGGATGCTATGATGGGGGCATAATCTTTTTATTTGTCTGTTGTTTGTGGACTAAACTTTAGTAATGAGACGACTTTTGTCTAACAACATGATCAACAAAAGATCATCAAGGACTTCAGAGGTCTGAACATGAAAAGGGGCAATCCTTGTCTGTTGCAACACAAGAGATACTCAAGTAATCTAGATTCAAGTTTGACTAGATTCTTGTATCAACTTGCTATATCAAAATCCATGTAAGTGATACTCAGGTCATCTCGGTTTAATTATATCTAGATGCTTGTATTTTCTTACAACATAATAAAAGCCCAATGATGAAACAAAGCACTTCAAAATACTTGCAATATCAAGATGACAAACATCCGTATCCCTATCCATAATGTCTCCCGAAAGCATTCCATATCCATATCCATAACGTATCTAATTGCATTTCATATCCATATCCATATCCATATCCATATCCCATGCAATAAAATTCTATGTAGAGAGTCAATATTTACAAAAGCTTGTGTCCTTCTATCACTAGTCTTCTATCATTCAAAATCATCATATCCATTCTTCTTAATCCAGTCAATCCGAGCAATGATCCCCATGCAAGTCTATCCTTAATCCATACCAATCAAGTCAAGTCAATCTTACCAAATGATCCAATCACAATCAATGGTCTTGATCCTTGTCTAGTCGTAAACCAACTCAATTAGTTAATCAATCAATTGTCTTATACAGGATGTAACATTGTCAAAATCAGACCAACACATGCTTCTTACACGACATGCTTCATTTCCTGAAACCAGACACTATCCTTCGTGTTTGCTCTAGGGATATATCGTTCCCTGCCATGACAACATGCTTGCCGTGTTGGTCTAGGGATATATCGTTCCCCGCCATGACAACACTGTCGTATATCGTTGGTTTATAAATGGACAGGGGCAATACCTTGCTTATTCTCATATCATTTGTGCATACTTGCTTACTTGCTTGTGTGTGTTATCATTTTATCTTGCATAAGCCTATCATTCAGACCTTTTCCTCCCAATTTCTTCGAACCTAATATTCTTCTTCATGAGATTGTTTGTCTCACACCTTCTGCCTTCTTCCTGTCCACTCTCCCGAGGGGGCACCCTATCGTTAAACTTGTACTAGGGGTAAAGTGGGGCATGTATCATTGTCAAAAATTCTTATTCTTTGAAACAACGTGATAAAACACATTGCATCAAAGAGGGGCAAAATGTATACACCTAAAAATGACATGACTCTACCTAAATAAATATTTTAAATATTTATTTCATCTTAATATTCCTCTATCAATAAATAAATAAATCAATTTATTTATTTGATTCATTTTCTCCCATTAATTGAATAAATTATATTTATTTAATTAATTCCATCAATATCAACTTTATTCTTCTAAACAATTAAATAATTTTAATTATTTAATTAAATCATTCATTCTTCCAAATTTAAATAAAATGCAAATTTATTTAAATTAAATCTTAATCTCTAAAAATAAAATATAATTAAATATTTTATTTATTCTTCCAAATCATGTGCAAGTAATTAAATAAATTTATTTATTTAATTACACTTTCTTATCTTCTAAAAAATCTTCTAAATCTTCTAAAAATAAATTCTTCTTGTCATACAAAAGCAAAAGCTGAGTTAACTGATTTAAAGCAACTTTGTTTTTATCAACAAACTCTTAAATTAGAAAAATATATTCTAATTTATGAAATCAAAGCTCATCCTCATCAAGAAAGTTGTTAACTCAACAAAGCATCTTTTTGAATGACACATGTCCTTCTTCTATTCATGCACGTTCTCTTGAACATCCTCTACCATTGATCTTCTTATTTCTTCTATACCGTTGATCTTCTCTCACACAACTCTATAAATACCCTTCTATTCTTCCATTCTCATATAAAGAAGCTTTCAAGTAAACTTATGCTGTAGAATCCATAGCGTGCCATTGGTACCCCCATTCTCACATCATTTATTATCCATTTTATGTTGTGTTGAAGCTCACCTTCAACACTACAAGTATCTAAGCCATTTCTCTTTTGCCATCTTGAGGAATTAAAGCAAGGAAGCAAGCTTCCTGAGGGCTGCATTCATCACCAAAGATCAAACAGGAATAGGCGAACAATGGAAATTGTGAGGTAACAAAGGTTGTATGATTCATTCTTATTTTAAAGCTTTTGTTATCTGCATGTTCTATTGTGTTTTTGGGTTTGATATTAATTTATGATATTATCCACTTTTACCCATAACAACTGCAATGTATGTCACTGAACCAAGCACGGAAAAATATCACTATTATCAAGATGTCAATGTTACTGTGCATAAGTACATATGTCTAAGATACCTGTTCAATGATCAAATGTATATTGTGCCAACCATGACAATTAACCCATCTGACGATGCTAAACAAATAAACAAATGTCATCATGTATACCATGCATGCCATACCTGTGATCATGTCAATCACAACAACCATATACCTGTGATACCAAAATACCAAACTGATAGTCCTTTCAAATGTAATGCACTTAGGGATAATGCCATCAAATCCACATTTGCTTTGATGAAACATCAATTGATACCCAAGAATCAAAAGTGAATATGTGCAATACCAAACCGACTGAGCTCATACCAACTAGAATAAAACCATTAGGAGAACATAGTATGTAGTTGTGTCAACAATATACCACATGATATCATATGCCATTTGTCATAGAAGATAAACTATCAGAGGCATAGATATAAACCATCAAAGCCATATGCCACAAGAGATCATGAGCACATCAAGAATCAAGTGCATATTCAAATGTATATCAATTGTCATGTGTCATGATAGCATACACCAATCATCAAGATATCATACCAAGTTGTGTATTTGTCATCAAGGACAACAACTAGAGGGCAACACCTTGACTAGGACATGTAGGCTCAATAGGTTGTGGACCACACGATGGAGTTGGAGGAATAGACATGGTATTTGAGGACTCTTTGGTGGGCTCAAGCATATGTGTTGGATGACATGGGGATAGGTTGTTCCTTGTTAGTAGCCAATGGATCACATCCTTTGCAAGGACATGTGTGTAAAGACAATATAGTGGATGGATAATGAGGGTAGATGATGTGGACTCGTGATTAGGATTAGGTGGAGCAGAAAGTTCCCATGGTGGAGGGATGAGAGGGATGGATGGTGTTGGCTTAGGGTTTGGATTTTGATTGGATGAAGTGGTAGATTTGGATGACTCCACATGTTTAATTTTGTAATGTTTAAACTTAGGGCATGGAGTTAATGGGGGATTAGAGGATGGTAATGATAGTGAATGGCTTGCATGGACTAGGTTGATGTTTCCCTTGTCAAAAGTGGCATCAGAATTCAAATGAACTTTATCTTGTTGCAAAGGGCTACTTATACTCTCATGTACTTGTTGGGGTGTGAATGGATATGTTGATGTGGCATTGACTTGGCATATGGATGGACTAGGTTGGTGTGAAGTGGAGGGAGATGACACATAGAATTGAGGTGGAATGTGCAGTTGCATTTGTAGGGTTCGATATGTGGACGGAGTGGGTTTTGAACTTGTCTCATCCCCATAATTAAAGAGATAGCCTCCTCAAAGTATTAACTTGGGCTTAGGAGGAGGGGCTCCTTGGAGTACAAGCTTAGGTCTTGAATTGTTCATAGGCTTGCTAAGGATGACCACCATGTTGACAAGTGTTTTGATGAAGGATGATGTGGAATGATTAAGATTGATAGGATGAGATGATTGGGATATTATTAGGATGTGATTAGGATGATTATGGTATGGTTAAGGTTGACTTGGAAATAATTAGGATATGATTAGGGGTGAGGTGATTAGGATGAATTTGATTGAACAATGTGATTAGAAAGGGTGATTAGGATGTGAAGGTTGAATGATGAAGATATGAGTAGGCTGTGATTATGATATGACAAGGATGGTTTCAATTAGATATATGTTGGAAGGAATGTTTTGAATGTTTTGAATGAGGGATGACTAGGAGGATCTACTCCCTTTCTCTTCTTTGTGCAACCATGTCTCTACCAAATAGGAATTGTGAATTGTGGGATGCTATGTGGATGTTAATGCAAGGTGATGAGGCCTAGACTATGATTAGAGGCTAATGAATATTAATCTTTGAAAAGTCTATCTCCAAGAGGGTACCCTTGTCTACTAATGACCTTGTCAAAGTATAAATTAGATTAATCGAGACCTTGAGGTGTGTAAGAAATGATTGATTAAAGTGAACCCATGAGTTTCAAAATTCACTTGGAAGGATAGACTTAAACTAGCCTTGTGGTATTAAGCCCAAGTTGTGATTGATTTGAAAAAGATTTCAAGGTCTCTTAGTCTAGATTTGTACTTGTGATACAATCAAGCTTCAATAGTTTCTCCCTATGTTTCAACCTTAGGAAGACTATGTTTGGGAACCTCTATAGATTGCAAGGCTGAATGAAATTGAATATGTAATGGAATGAAATTGAACATGTAGTGGAATGAAATAGAATATGTAGTGGGTGAACAAAACCAGCAAGTCTATAATGTTTTGACACAGTTGCAATCAGATTTGATAGGGAGGGTAGATGCTCAAAGGTTTCCCTACAGTTATGGTGTGTTGTGATTGGGAATGATTGGGATGAAATTGATTGGATTGGAATGAATGGTAATGATATGATTAGGATGAAATGGATTAGATTAGAATGAAGATGACGATATGTAGTGATGAGATTAGAGGACTTTGGATTGATTAGGAAGAAGTTGATTGGATTATGAATGAAGATGATTATGTGTTTTGACTAGGATGATTAAGATGATGGTGATTAGATGAAAGAAGTGATTAGGGTTTGAAAAGGATGACTTGGATATGATTAGGAGAATGAGGATGATGTTGATTGGATAAGGATGACAAGGGTGTAATGATTAGGAATGATAAATGGGATATGATTATGATTAGGTTGAATGATGGAGATATGATGAATAGGATATGGTGACTTGGATGGATTAGGATAATGAGTAGGATGATGTTGATTGGATTAGGATGATGATGTGTAATGATTAGGAATGATGAATAGGATATGATTATGATGAGGTTGAATGATTAGGAAGGATGAATAGGATATGATTAGGATGAGGTTGAATGATTAGGATGAAAATGGATTAGGATATGTGGAATGATTAGGAAGGATGAATAGGATATGATTATGACGAGGTGTATTGATTAGGATAAATATGATGATGTGTAGTGATTAGGATGATTAAGATGATGGTGATTAGATGAAAGAAGTGATTAGGGTTTGATAAGGATGATTTGGATACGATTAGGAGAATGATTAGGATGATGTGGGATGACATTGATTGGAAATGGGAAATGATGATTAGGATATTGTTGAATGATGCGAAATGACAAGGAGGATGTGGTTAGGATAGTGATAAGGATATGATGACTTGGAATGAATGGATGGAAAGAATGTCTAGGGTGATGATTAGGCAAGCACACATGTCAATTATAGAAGACATTTGGTAGTTAGATTGGCTATTTTGAGTGACTCTTGATGTTTTGTAAACACTTGTAAACATGCACGATCCTAGGCTAGGAAAGGATAATATTTGTTGAATTCCCACTTGGATTGCTCCAGCTGCACTTATTCAAAGTGGATAACTTAGAAGCTTGGTGGCATTGGCTCCCCCTTACATGGCTCTCACTTCTCATGCACACCAAGCTTCAAATTCCTAAAGACCTGAAGATCTCAAGAAAATTTTTATCTCTACTTTAAACTATGAGAATGTGGGACGACTTCAGAGGTCTATCTTCCGACCTCCTGCATCAACAAATAGAGGGATTTTGGCTACTAGCACAAAGGTTCTTAGTAAGTGCATTCATTCAAGTGGCCATACGTACGGTGATTCACTTTGTTTAGGAGGCCTCCTAGATTGCAAAGGTTACACTCTACAAGTTTTTACACACCACAAGGGTACTGAGGGAGACATTCATCGGTATGACACATCAACACTTGTTGCTTATGACTTTCGTCACAAACACATTTTTTATATAGCGGTTCGAAAGAGCTTGGCTTTAACTTGTCACCGCTTTGGTCATTCCCTCTCACAAAATGGGAGGTAGACCCTCTAAGGGTTCAACAGAAGCAACACAAGTAAATTTTTTTGATCCCCAAGCTCGTACTAAGACGCGAAGGGAGAGAATACACATTTATTTGGTCACGCTCGCATGGGGGTTCTTTGAATTTATCTATTTTAAGTGTGGTGTGATTTATGTAAGTGAGGTGGAGGGTTTTTGATTCCCAAGATCACCAATGGTGCGAGGGAAGAACATACACCTCTCCACAACCCTAACAAAGATCACCAAACATAACAAACAATAATGCAATCCTTTTTATCCTTTTAAATGAGTGAAGATTCAAGTTTATTTTAAATCCAAATAAGTGAGAAAATGCAAGATTGTGGTTGATTTTAGGCAAATGCGTGAAAATGCAAGATTGTTGTTCTTTTTAGCCCATGAAGTGTAAACAATGCAGGGTTGTGGTTCTTTTTAACCCAAATGAGTGAGGTTTATTTTTAATCCCAAATGAGTGTAAATGGCAAACAAAGTTGTGTTCTTTTTAACCCAAATTGAAAAATGTTCCTAAGTTAACCTCACATGCATGAAATAAAATAAACCCTACAAAACAAGTTAGTGATTTGAATAAAGATTTCCCTCCAATGCCACAAGATGCCAACATATATCAGTAACAGAGATAAAAAACCCCTAATTTGTTGTGTGAAACATAAAAACTAGAATTGAAGGCAACTTAAACACTCCCTATTTTTTACCAGTCGGATGTGGTTCAGTAAGGCACTTATGCATCACAAGAAATGGTGACAACGACACATGGAGGCACAAATGCGGTTGACTATTAAAGGAATATGTCACACAGGGTCTCAGTTGTGTCGCATAATATGACAATTATGTTTCAGAAAATGATGAACTAGCACATGCGTCACATTGATCAACACATGCATCACACAAACTAGCACGTGTCACACTGATTAGTGCATGCATCACACTAATTAGTGCATGCATCACACTAATCAGTGCATGCATCACACTATGTCTGCAAACTTAAAACAACAGAAACTACCCCACAACAGGTGAAAAGCAACAATTTAGTGATGAATGAAAAACCCTAGGGTTGCAGAGTTGTCTCCCTGATGCTAGAAGGATGAGAAACCCTTAGACATACATAGAGTACACTCAAATGATCAAATAAATTTAAACCAACTCAAACAAACCCTTGAAACATAAAACCCTAATGATTTGGAAAAACCCTAATGAAATAAACAAATGATTAGAGAGTTGACAAAGCAAATGAAGCATTAGAAAATGTGATAAAATCCTGTAAAACCAACTAGGTTAGGCTGATAAAAAGGAAATGATAATATCCTGCCCTAAACATAGTCGCATGCGTCATGGAACCCTTCTGATGCGTTGCAGACTCTGGAGGATGCGTCACGTCATACGGCTCATGCGTCACACAAAGCAGCTTAAGCATCGCATGAACCAGCTTATGCGTCGTACTATTCCTACAAATTTAAAAACATAAAAATTTGCAGAATGTACGGTCGTGCATGTCAGGTTCACCAGATGAAGTCGGGTAAAAATGCTGCCAAAGCCTTGCAAATAGTATTTTCAAACCCTAACTACCCAATGGAGCCCTAAAAACCTATAATCAATGTAAATAGAGCATGAAATATGAAACTCTAGGCTAATAGTGCAAATCCTCCATTGTTCCTATGAAGCTATGGTTAACTAATGCACTCAGAAATTGCAGGTCTGCAAATGCTATAGAGAGCTCACAAATGGAAAAGTTGACTTATGCAAGTGGTAAGATGTGAAAATGAGAGGGAGAGGGTCATTTTATAGAAGAGAGATTTTGAATGGACGATTGTGATGAAGAGTTGACTTGGAGGCAAGATTAAGGGCTGAGAATGATTAGGGTTTCCAGCCACAAAAGGACAAAAGACAATTTTTTATTAGAATAACTGGTGAGGTGGGAAATTATTTTCAAATTAAATAAATTGTATGCATTTATTTAATTTGTTTGGGGAAGGGGTAATGTAGTGGGATTTTAATTAAATAAGTGTGGACTTATTTAATCAAGGTAAGGCTCATAATTTAAATAAATAAGTATTTATTTAAATTAAAGAGAGAATGTGAGCATAGGGATAATGAATAATTAAATAATAATTAAATTATTTAATTATAGAGGAAATTAGAAGAAATTCGCTTAAAGAATTAAATAAATAAAATTTATTTAATTACAAGCGTAAGAGGGGAGATGAATTAATTAAATAATTAAAATTATTTAATTAATAGAGGAATATGAAATTGAGATGGATTATGTGTGAAAATGTCGTTGGCAAGCCCAGGACATTTTTAAGTGTCTACATTGATTACAAGTTTTACACTTTTTATTTTATCCTCTGCCCAGCTTCATTACCAGAATTGCACATTTGAGTTATCTACCAGAATTGCACATTTGAGTTATCTTGTAGTCGCTTATGAGTTATTCTCTAATGCTATTGATCTATAGTGTTGCGCTTTTGATATACTCTATTGTGCATCTGAGTTATCTTGTGTCTACTTCTAAGTCATTCCTCTGTGCTTCTAATTTTACACTAAGTTTCTAGTCATTACACACCTAGATTTTGAGATCCTTTTCATCAATTAGTTAAAAACACAGACTTGAGACCTTTTATCACAATCATCAATACCCCATCAGTCATTCTATCCATTACCATCTTGCATCACATCCACTTTTGGACTATCCCTATTGAGACTTTAGGAAACAACTTGGACATCCTTATCATCTTATACTAGCAACATATCATTTTATCCAGCTATCCCAATCAGATTGTTAGAGTCTAAATCTAGATCTCATCCACTGGCTTGTCACTTGTTTGAGAAATTACCTCTCTCAAATTGGAAAGCAATTTAGTACGTATCATCAGTGGACTAGCTAGCTTGGGAGAGTGGCTCCTCTTGAGTTGGTAAACTTCACTCCTCATCTAGTCTTTCTTGAGCTCATTAATCTAGTTCTTGAAAGATAATCTTGATTTTATCCTATCCACGATCTAGATTTATCTCAATCCAATTTGGTTGTCATAACTATCCCAAAATTAATTATCAAGATCATCCAATCACCCTTAGAGTTTCAACATTGTTAACAAAGTCCAAACCTCATCAATCATTCACTCCCATTATTCAAAAGGTTTGAAATCTTTTTATGCCTCTCACTAGATCTCAATACAAGAAAAACATGGAAACCAATCAAAGTGACCCAAATATTCCTCAAACCAACCCAAAGACTCTTATTTAAGCTAGACATCTTACCATAGGTACGCCTCCCCAAGTCTTTCTACCAAGTGGATACATCTTAGGTCCTTCATCTTCCACGGATATAGGTCAACACTCACATGAAGAATGCATATACCCAACTAACTTAGGACTTGTTTAAGAGGAATTCCAAGACCTCGATACCTTGGAAGCCTAGCATCAGATCCTAATAGACATTTTCTTCTACTTGCTAAAAAAGGAGCTAAGTTGCATAGTGATTTTGATACCTCTGCTCTTAAGGAGCAAGACCCTATTGCCCTTGCTATTACTGCTATGGGAGAACCACATCTTGTTTCCATTTTTAACATGTCTACCATAGAACCCACTATACCAATTACACCTATACCACCACCCCATAACATCTCTTCATTGCCATTCACTAATTAATTTTTCAATCATCTTTACCAATTTCCCACTTCATTTGATAATATTTTCTCTAGCATTCCATCATCTATTCCTCAAGTCATTTCAACTATGTCATCCATAACTCAACCCAATTTACCCATCACTCCATACACACCCCGAGTCTCTAATCCATTATCATATCTTTCATCACAATCCCAAACTTCTAATCCTTATTCATAAGTATCTCACACCAATCCACCACATACATCACACCCTTAAACTTCAAATCCATATTCATATCTATCTCACACTAATCCAACCCACATATCACAACCTCCGTTGTCTAACTATCAGGGTCTTGCTACATATCAGAATTAGATCAAAAACTCTTACATATGCAAACACAAATCTTAGACATCACACTAGGACATATAAAAAAACTTTCTCTTTAGAAGACATTTGTCCTTATCCTTTTGATCGATCTATCCCTATGATTCCTTTTCCCCATAACTTTGAAATGCCCAAATTTGACAAATACAAGGGAAAAGGAGACCCAAAAGAACATCTTAGGGAATTCTATATTACTTGCCTAGAGGTGTCCTACAATGATACATATCTTATGTGCCTCTTCCCCCTTAGTCTTGGAGGGAAAGCCATAGAATGGTTTTCTCACTTACCCCCAGGTATAAAGATCTTTAATGAGTTAGTTGAAAAGTTTGTAACTCATTTTTCATATAACATAGAGCACAAGATTTCCATGATAGATCTATGCAACCATAAACAAATAAATGGGGAAACTTTTATATCCTTTCTACAATGTTGGGAAACATGGCTAGAAAATTCCCATGGCCTATTCCCGAGAAACATTTGGTGCACATCTTTGTCCAAAACTTAAACCTAGAAATAGGTTCACTGACAAATCCAATGTGTCAATTCTTTTGATGAAATCATATCCAAGGGAACAAACATCGAAAAGGCCCTTATTGCTAAAGGTCTAGTCAAAATCTTCAAAGAGAACAAAGACAACCCCCAAAAACCAAAAGAAAAACCTCATTTTGTTGGGATAAGGTGCCATTAACCTCGTAAATCCTAATATTGTATTTATTCCATTTATTATATGTAATTTATAATTATCCATGAGGAGATGTACTAGTTTCACTAGCAGGGGTAGTTTCGGAGTAACCAGAGGTAATTACGGAGTGACTTTTACTATTGGCAAATGTAAAAACTCAAAGTAAATGAGGGTAGGCATGCTCCCTTGAGTAAAAACTCAAAGTAAATGAGGGTAGGCATGCTCCCTTGAGTAATATACTATTTTTGGTATGTATGATAACTGTCATAATGTTTGGTAAGTGAATCTATGACAACTGCAAGTTGTCATAAGATTTTAAGATTCTATGACGCATATGATGGATATGTTAGTTGTATATTTGCTATATTTAGCCCAAGGTTCCTATCTTGGAAAGATACCCTTTTGTGGAATCTATGACAGTTATGATGCATCATAAGATGCTGTAAGAGGCCAGATTTAGTCTTGGGACCCAAACCTTTGCATGGCTATTTTTGGACAAGTGTAAGATGCTTGGAAGATGGTAAATTAATGTTTACAAGTTGGAGAATCTTAGGAGAGAGAAGGTGAATGCCTAGAATGGAGTGGAAAACATTTCTATAAATTTTTGCCATGTATTGTTGCTACAATATAGATTTTAGGTACTCAGGTGCTGCAGGAATGTTGTCGGATTGAAGACTTGTGGAGAGAGTTGTGTAGTTGATGTATTGTACAATCTTATTGAGATTAATACAAACTTGTGCCACTTTCCTGGTGGAGTTTTTTACCCGCAAGGGTTTTCTCCATGTAAACACTATGTCTTGTGTTGTGTTCTTCATTTTGGCATTTTCTCTGTAGTGGGTTTTATGTTTTGTTACAATATCCATTGTTAATGCACACTTAAAGATTGCTAAAATTTATCTTGAATCAGATTTCTATTGAAGTAGTGTTGCTTTCATTTCTAACATTTGGCATCAGAGCCTGGCTAGCTTTAATTCTTGGATGGTAGTGTAGAAGCTGTAGCTGTAGTGGGAGATTTGGTTGTGTTTGTTTTGTAGATCTTGTGTTGTTATTATGGCTGCATCCACCATTGCATCAACCTCTCGGATGGACACTGAGAAGTTCAACGAAATGGGGTATGAGTTGTGGAAGCTAAAAATGGAAGATTTGTTGGAAGAAAGAAACCAATGGTTGGCTGTTCAAAAAGAGAAGAAACTTGACAATGTCTCTCAAGATGAGTGGGATAGACTGGATAAGAAGGCACAGGGAACCATCTGGTTGTGTCTTTCAGACTCTGTCCTGTTGAATATCGCAAAGGAGGAGACCGTACACAAGTTGTGGAATCAGTTGGGTGAGATCTATCAAGCTAAGAGTATGGTAAATAAGCTTTATTTAAAAAGAAAATTATTTTCCCTGAAAATGCAAGAAGGTGAATCAGTTGTAGAGCATTTAAATTCTTTTAATTTGTTATTGAGTTAGTTTGATTCAGTATATGTTGAGGTTAGTGAGGAAGATAAATGTATCTTACTTCTTTGTTCTTTACCTGAGTCTTGGGAGAATTTTATCCTTGCTATCACTGCTAACCTTGCAGATCTGAAGTTGGATGCTCTTATTTTAGTGCTACTGTCACAGGAATTGAGGAAGAAGAGTTCAGATAGTTCAGGGGATGCTCTCAGTATTTGGGGAAGGTCTAAGGAAAGGGGACCTAAAGGAGATCAGAAAGGGGCTAAGGACAAGTCCAAGGGCCAGTCTAAGACTCCTAGTAAAAAGAACATAGTTAAGTGTTGGAACTGCGGGAAAAGGGGACATGTAAAGGAGTGTAGAAATCCCAAGAAATAGTGGGAGAGTGCTTTGGATAAGTCCTCGAATGTAGGTGAAGAAGTTTTACTTTCAACATGTATTCTTGTTTCTAATGATCATTGGTTGGTTGACTCAGGATGCTCGTTTCATTTGACCCCGCATAAGGAATGGTTCTCCTCATATGAAGAATATGATGGAGGTAATATCTACCTTGGTCACAACTATTCATATCCGATTGTTGGGAAAGGAAAGGTATTGTTGTGTTTCAGTGATGGGAGGATTAAAACCCTCCCTAGTGTTTTGCATGTTCCTGGATTAGCTAGAAATCTAATTTTAGTTTTAAAGTTGAATGACTTGGGAATGCATGTGACATTTGACAAGCATGGCTGCAGATTGGTGAGAGGGAACTTGATGGTAGTGAAAGGGAAGAGATTTAGGAAATTGTTTAAGCTTGAAGACACTACAGTTTGTAATGCCTCCTATGTATCTGAGGCTAGTACTAAAAATACATGTATGTTGTGGCACCGTAGATTAGGCCACACAAGCAATAATGTATTAAAAACTATTAAGAATAAAGAATTGTTAGATGATTTCTCCTATTCTGATGAGCACTTTGATTTCTGTGAACATTGTGTGTTTGGTAAACAAACCAAAAAATTATTTCCTTCAGGAAGTAATAGAGCAAAAGAGAAGTTAGAAATTATTCATACAGATGTGTTTGGACCTGTGGATAATGAATCTATCAGAAAATCTCGTTATTTTGTAACCTTCATTGATGATGTATCCAGATTTACATGGATTTATTTTATGAAGCATAAATCTAAAGTTTTCACTAAGTTTAAGGAATTCAAAGTCTTAGTAGAGAACCAATCAGGTTTAAAGATAAAAATATTAAGATCTACTAATGGAGGGGAATATTGCTCTAAGGAATTTGATGAGTTTTGCAAGCTTGCAGGTATAATCAGACAAAAAACAACTCCGTATACACCACAACAAAATGGTGTTGCAGAAAGGATGAACTGAACAATTATGGAAAGAGCCAGAAGTATGCTTAGTGATGCACAGTTGGATAAATGCTTTTGGGCAGAGGCTATGTGTATTGCTTGCTACTTGATAAACATATCTCCTTGTAAGGCTCTTGATTCAACACCTTATGAAGTGTGGATAGGTAAGAAACCTTTTGTTTCACATTTAATGGTTTTTGGCTGTGAGGCTTTTGTTCATGTGCCTAAGGAAAAGTGATCTAAGTTGGATCCAAAAGCTGAAAAGTGTACATTCATTGGATATGGTGATAATGTGAAAGGTTATAAGCTTTGGAATCCACTAACCTGCAAGATTATCTTTTCTAGAAATGTTATTTTCAGGGAACTTAGAGCTATTTCTGAACCTGAGTAGCCAAAAGAAAAAAAAGAAAAGGTAAAGAAGGTGCACTTTGATTTAGAGTAGCAAGATGCACCTCAGGAAGAATAGAATGATGGATTGGGGGGTGAAGAAGAAGAAGAAGATTCAAGTAGTTCTGATGAAGATGAGTCTGTTGTTACAGAAGAAGTTGTTGCAAATGATCATGCAGAAGAATGAGGAGTCTCTTACTCCACCCTTGAGGAGATCCACAAGACAACAAAATCTAGTTGACAGGTATAGCCCACCAGATTTATGTTGTGTATATGCTTTATTGAGTACTAACGATGAACCTAGATCCTACAGGGAAGCTATTTCTACAGATGATAGTGAGTCTTGGAAGCTAGCCATGTAGGAGGAGATGATGGCTTTAGACTCTTGTAACACTCGAGATCTTGTTCATTTGCCCAAAGGAAGAAAGGCCATAGGTTGTAAGTGGGTCTTCGATAAGAAGTTTGGAGTAGATAGGTCATTGGAAAAGTACAAGGCTAGACTGGTAGCCAAGGGCTACTCCCAGAGAGAGGGAGTTGATTTTGGTGAGATGTTCTCTCCTGTTGCTAAATTGACTTCTATTAGATTTCTCTTATCCATTGCTACAACTTATGATTGGGAGATTGAGAAAATAGATGTTAAGACTACGTTCTTGCATGGAGATCTTGAGGAAGAAATTTATATGCAACAACCTATAGGTTTTGAGGTAAAAGGAAAAGAACATTGGGTTTGCAAGTTGAAGAGGTCTCTCTATGGTTTGAAACAGTCCCCCAGAATGTGGTATCAAAAGTTTGACTAATTTGTTTTGAAATTAGGTTTTTTTAGAAGTGAGGAGGATCACTGTGTTTACGTTCATTGTATTAATGATTCTATATTGGTTATTGCTTTATATGTTGATGACATGTTGTTTTTCACCAATACTAAGGGTATGATCAGTGAGCTAAAGCTCAACTTTCAGGTGCATTTGAGATGAAGGATCTTGGTGCTGCTAGGTATATTCTAGGAATGGAGATTAGAAGAGACATAGTTAACAGAAAGCTTTGGTTGTCACAAAGTAAGTATGTGAATACTATTTTGCAGAGGTTTAGTTTGCAAGACTGTAACCCAGTTAGAGTTCCTTTACCCATTGGTACTAAGATTTCATTAGATATGTATCCAAAGACTGAGGATGGTCTTGAGGATATGTCTAATGTGCCATATGCTAGTGCTGTAGGGAGTTTGATGTATGCAATAGTTTGCACTAGACCAGATATTGCCCAAGCAGTGGGAGTTTTGAGCAAATTTATGTCTAACCTTGGTAGACATCATTGGAACTATGCAAAGAGGGTGTTTAAATATCTTGCAGGTACTCCTGATTATTGTTTGGTTTATTCTGGTATTGATAGTGTTGACAAATCTTTCGACATACAGGGTTTTGTTGATGCAGATTGGGCTGGTGACTTGGATAGTCGAAGGTCCACTAGTGGCTATGTGTTTACTCTGTTTGGAGGTGCAGTGAGTTGGATGAGTAAGAGGCAGCCCACAATTGCTTTGTCCACCACAAAATCAGAGTATATGGCTGCTACTCATGTCTCTAAGGAGGTAGTTTGGTTGAGGAGACTGTGTACATGTATTGGTTTTGATTGTAGGATCATTCAGATTGGTTGTGATAGTCAGAGTGCTATCTGTTTGGCCAAGAATCCCATGTATCATGCTCGGACTAAGCATGTTGATGTTCAGTATCACTTTGTTCAAGAGTTGGTTACAAATGGAGAGATTGAGCTAAAGAAGCTAGACAATCAGGAGAATGTTGCAGATTCATTGACCAAGCCTGTGAGCACAAAGAAGTTCATATGGTGCAGAGAGGCCATGCCTTGTTTCTAGTGCATGATTATTTTCATTTGATTTCCTATGGGTTGATTTACAATGTATAATGTCAAGTGGAAGAATGTTGGGATAAGGTGCCATTAACCTTGTAAATCCCAATATTGTATTTATTCCATTTATTATATGTAATTTCTAATTATCCATGAGGAGATGTACTAGTTTCATTGGCAGGGGTAATTTTAGAGTAACCGGAGGTAATTACAAAGTGACTTTACTATTGGAAAATGTAAAAACTCAAAGTAAATGAGGGTAGACATGCTCCCTTGAGGAATATACTATTTTTGGCATGCATGACAACTGTCATAATGTTTGATAAGTGAATCTATGATAGCTGCAAGTTGTCATAAGATTCTAAGATTCTATGATGCATATGACGTATATGTTAGTTGTATATTTGTTATATTTAGCCCAAGGTTCCTATCTTGGAAAGATACTCTTTTGTGGAATCTATGACAGTTATGACGCATCATAAGATGCTGTAAGAGGCTAGATTTAGTCTTGGGCCCCCAACCTTTGCATGGCTATTCTTGGACAAGTGTAAGATGCTTGTAAGATGGTAATTAATGTCTATAGGTTGGAGAATCTTAGGAGAGAGAAGGTGAATGCCTAGAGTGGAGTGGAAAAATTTTCTATAAATTTTTTCAATGTATTTGTTGCTACAATACAGATTTTAGGTACTCAGGTGCTGCAAGAATGTTGTTGGATTGAAGACTTGTGGAGAGAGTTGTGTAGTTGATGTATTGTACAATCATGTTGAGATTAATACAAACTTGTGCCTCTTTCCTAGTGGAGTTTTTTACCTACAAGGGTTTTCTCCATGTAAACACTATGTCTTGTGTTGTGTTCTTCATGTTTAGCATTTTCTCTGTAGTGGGTTTTATGTTTTGTTACAATATCCATTGTTAATGCACACTTAAAGATTGTTGAAATTTATCTTGAATCAGATTTCCATTAAAGTAGTGTTGCTTTCATTTCTAACACATTTTTGGTCTAAAAATAAAAATATTGTCAACAATGGTGTTGTGGATGCTAAACATGTTCAAAATATCCAAACACCTATCAATTACAACCAGTCAAGAAAGCCATATCTACTCCTAGAGAACATCAACAAGATTCAATGCTAAGATGTATGTTTAATCCATTGTGAGAACCCATTGAATCTATATTGTGAAATCTAGTTCAAACAGGTCTTATCACATTACCTAAAACATGACAATATGATGAACCTCAATTTCAACCCTCATGGTACAAAGATAGTGAATACTATGAATTCCATAGGGTTAAAGGACACAAAACACCTGGATGTATGAAACTCAAGAACCTTATCTAGAATCTCATTAATAGAGGTGACATAACTATGGATGATCCTCCTAAACAATCCTATAACAATGATCTCAACATATACATGGATCCATTCCCTCTTCATGCTAAAGGAAATGTTCCTGATAAAGGTAAAAATGTAAATCATGCGTCCAACTCTTATGATTCCATTGTAGGACATATAGAAGAGAGTCATACTCATGTGTCTGCCCTTTCTATTAAGGGAAAAGCACCAAATTGTGTAGTTACAACTTGTTGTGGTTGTGTTACCCTTCATGGGCAGTACCTAATACATAACTGACTTCTGAGTATAATATCTTAGACTATTTAGGAAAAACACTGGCCCAGATATCCATCTTAGACCTTCTTCAAGCATCACCTGCACTCAAAGCAATCCTTGAAAAGGCCCTTCAAGAGTTATCCGTCCCTAATAACATTGATATTGACAAGTTTCAAGCCATGATAGGGCACATTATGTCACCCCATCACTTGGTTTTCACTAAGAAAGATCTTCCATTTCACAATCCATATCATAATGATGCTTTACACTTAGAAGTTTGTATCCACCAATGTAAAGTCAAATGAGTCCTTATAGATGGTGGTGCTAGCACATTGTGTACCTAATACCTATCTGACTTCTGAGTATAATATCTTAGACCATTTAGGAAAAACACTGGCCCAGATATCCATCTTAGACCTTCTTAGAGCATCACTTGCACTCAAAGCAATCCTTGAAAAGGCCCTTCAAGAGTTATCCGTCCCTAATAACATTGATATCAACTAGTTTCAAGCCATGATAGGGCACATTGTGTCACCCCATCACTTGGTTTTCACTAAGAAAGATCTTCCATTTCACAATCCATATCATAATGATGCTTTACAGTTAGAAGTTTGTAGCCACCAATGTAAAGTCAAATGAGTCCTTATAGATGGTGGTGCTAGTTTAAATATCTGATCTCTAAAGTTGTTGGAATAGTTGGGGTACTCTAAGGATGTTATTGATTTAGACAAAAGTATGAGTATCAAAGCAAATGATGATGCAGAATGAGAAACTGAAAGTGTTATCCATTTACCCATCTAAGTTGGTCTTGCAATCATAGAAACTCATTATCAGGTGTTGGACCTTGATCTTCCCTATAATATCATTTTAGGTTGCCCATGGATACATACCATGCATGCCATACCATCTACATACCATCAGTGTCTCAAATTCCCATACAATGGTACTGAAATTACTATCCTTGGGGACCTCAAACCTTTTGAGTTTTGCAAAGCTATGCAAGGCAGATACCAAAATTTAAACCAAATTCCTAACAATATTGTAGCTCAATCATCTTCCTCCTACATTGATCCATCTACATTAACCAAGGTTGCATTTGATACACCTCTCCCCAATATCAAGGTCCAATACAAAGACAAAGGGTTTGGTGAATATGACCTATAAAAATCTTGTTGTGGGAAATTTGCCACTGTCACCTAGATCTTATGGCAAACCACCACTAGCAAAAGCAGTTCCAAAAGTTGTTATACAAGCTAAACCCACAACATTTATCTATTCAGGGTTTTGGAGAATGCACCTATTGAAGAAGATGTTTCATCTTGGATATACAAAGAAGCCCAAGATACGACAAAGCTCCAATTTGAGAAGTATACTACAGGTCTAGGCATTGTTAAAAACATGGGTTATAAAGGCCAAGGCAGCCTTGGATTACATGGAAAAGGAAGCACAAAACCCATTATTGTGACAACGAAACATAATAGACAAGGGTTAGGGTATGGTAAGGAGGTACCGAGAGCCTCAGACATTGAGTATATTCTTGACGAAGTAGCGAAGGCTTTTCCCGTAGTTGCAATTTCAAATGAGGATACCATTGACAACTCCTATATGCATCTCACTGACCTATTCCAAGAAACCTCCATCTTCATGATATCCTCCATCTCCCTTACATCCACAACCAAAACCCAAAGCCTTACACTCGTATACCTTGACCTCATCGATTGGAACCAACAAGAGCCTCTAGTTCATGACATATTTCAAAATGATGAGGCCATCATAGAATTCATGGGACTATGAGACAATATTCCACTAGGCGACCACAAGGCAAGTTTCATCATGGACCTCAATATTACAACATACTTTGGTGAGAAGACCAAATCCTCTAGTCGCAAAAGTAAAAACAATAAAAAATAAGATCCCCTAGTGAAAACCACACTATGGCGCCATCGGATCCAAAAATAGTAAAACTAAAGGATGTATCCAACGGTGAAAACCTCTCTGAGGTGCCTGAGGATGGAGGATTTGACCTTCCTCTAACTTCATCATATCAAGAAAAGTCTCCACTTCTAGTTGAGAAATCACATGAAATTAATTTGGGTACAACACAAAATCCAAAGACCACATTTCTAGCAGCATCTCTTTCAGAATAGAAGAATAAGGATTCACAACTTTCTTTCTGAAAAGACCTATAAACTTTTCTTGGTCATATGTAGACATGCCTAGACTGGATCCTTCATTAGTGGTCCATCACTTAATAGTATTTCCTAATGCCAAGCCTATTAAACAAAAGCTCCAAAAGATGCATCCCCAGATAGCATTGATCATTAAGGTAGAACTTCAAAGGTTACTAGATGTGAAATTCATTTATCCAATTGACTATCTTGAATGGGTTTCTAATTTGGTACTTGTATCTAAAGTCACTGGGGGAATCCATATATATATAGATTTCAGGGATCTAAACAAAGCATGCCCAAAAGATGATTTCCCTCTACCAAACATCGACATCATAGTAGACTTGACAGCTAGTCATGAAATCCTTTCCTTAATGGATGGTTTCCCCAGTTACAATCAGATTCTTATAGCACTTGAAGATCAACATAAGACAACTTTCATATGTCCTTGGGGAACATATTGTTGGCAAGTCGTGTCTTTCGGTCTAAAAAACACTAGAGCAACATACCAAAGAGCAATGATTGTAATATTTCATGATCTTTTCAACACTGTCATGGAAGATTATGTTGATGATCTATTGGGAAAATTAGTTACTAGAGATGGTCATCTACAGGTTCTGGAACAAATTTTTGATAGGTTGGCACAATATCAGGTTAGGCTTGACCCAAACAAATGTGTATTTGGCATCACATCAGGGAAATTGTTACGATACATAGTGTCTCACAGAGGAATTGAAGTAGATCTCACCAAAGTAAAAGTTATAGTTGAGATGGTTCCACCTACTAATCTGAAACAACTAAGGAGCCTTCAAGGTAAACTACAGCCTATCAGGCATTTTATAGCTCATATTTCCAACAAATGTCAACCTTTCTTACACCTACTATGAAAGGATGTATCATTCAGATGGGATAGTAAGTGTCAATAGGCATTCGACCAATTTAAAGAGTATCTTGCCACATCGCGAGTGTTGGTACCACCAGTTTCAGAGAGGCCTTTAGCCAACTACACTAGGAGCCCTCCTAGCTCAACATGATGAATCTAGAAAAGAACAAACATTCTATTATATCAGTCATACCTTAGTAGGTTATAAGATTAATTATACTCCTGTGGAGTGGGCATGTCTAGTTGTTGTGTTCACTTCCCCAAAATTGCGACACTACATGCTAAATAAACAAACTAAGCTTATTTCCAAGGTAGATCCATTGAAATACCTCCTATCTAAGGTAGCTGTTACAAGAAGATTAGCAAAATGGGGCATGATCCTTCTTGAGTTTGATATTGAGTATGTTGATCGCAAAGCAATAAAAGGACAAGTCATTGTCGATCAACTAGCAGAGGCACCCATCATAGAAACACATCCTATGATTTCAGATTTTCCAGATGAAGAGATATTTAATGTCTATCCATCAGTTGTGCGGTAGCTCTACTTTGATGGTCCGTATAGCCAAATATGGTTTAGGAGCTGGAGTCCTTTTCATCACATCGTAGGGCGATTATATTCCTAAGTCATATTGGCTAGCTTTTCCTTGCACCAATAACATTGCCGAATATGAAGCTTTAATTATAGGACTTTGAATGGTAGTACAATGGAACATCAAACAACTATAGGTCTATGGAGATTTCCAGTTGGTCATGATGAGTTAGATCCATGACTCATTTATTTCTTTATATTTCCTATTTCAAAAGACTTTTATAAAACATTATGGCATATATATTATTATTATTATTATTATTATATTTGTCTCTTTGATGGATTATGCACATGTTTAGTATTCATTTCCTTTTGATGCAATCTCTTAGCTTATTTACTTGAATTACATTTCCAAAGTGCATATCTCATGAATTATGGTATAAGCGGTTAATATTTGCATAAGGATTACAACAGTGAGACTCCCAGTGGTCTCCAGATCCCTCCAGAGCCCCTTTTGTTGTGAAGAGCCTGAACTCCAGACGACTCCAGATGTCATTACCCTATAATAGAGCCATCCTCCACTCGAGTCGATGACTATTACAGGCCGATCCTAGGGCTACCCAAAAGGTCCAACAATCCAAACATGACCCACACCTCAATTAAAGCAGCTGTTATGATCCAAGTCTCCACGTCACTTCATTTTAGTGACTAACTGAAATAGCTATTAATTGGCATCAGTTCCAACTGAAGTCACTTCCACCAAGTGTCACGCCATTCCAGGAAATCACTCAAGTCTGCCAAAAGCCAAGTCAATACAAATCTCTGATCTTCAGTAACCCGTAGTGGAATCATTAATGTCATAAATAAGCAACTAACTTTAATTCCAGTTCACTGATAGTTATTTCATTTTAATAAAGCTCGACTATATAAATAGGAGCAAATCATCTCTTTAAGTTAGTTCTAGATTTTGATAGCAAGTTGTTAGTCCATTTGTACTTCTAATTGGAGGAAAACTCCTTGCTTTCTAGTTCTATATCCATGTCCACTTTTGGACTTTGATTTAATGCAAATGAAGGGGGAATTCTTCTAAAAGTTTGTTCAAGCTCAGAGGATCGTCTCCAGCTGGGAAACGAGGGCTTGCTTCCCCAAACTAGAGGAGATCACTCGCTATTTTATCTAATTCTATTTTGTCTTTCTATTTAGTAATATTATCTATGTATGTTAATTTTGTGATGTGTCCTCTCTTTTCTGTATGATTGTTTAGCTAATTGTCACCTACAGGTTTGTTTTATTGTAACATCAGAAAATGTCCCCTTGGGGGCTTTTCCCTCATAAGTTTTAGCTCCCGGGTCTTTAGTGTGCATTTAGGACATATTACATCATATTTCAACACCCCGATGAGAAAACCCCTAAGTGTCTTCGTAAATAGGACCTGGGGGGGCCACTTAAGATAACCCCTACCCAAAATAGGGGGAGGACTTGGGTGCCCGTGCCCTAGTCCTGCCCTATTTTGGGGCAGTCCCAATTTTTGGGTATCGGCTTGTGACCATTATTTGGGTCCTATGCCGACATGGTAAGTTTGAATTACGAAATTTTTGGCGGGAGTGTTTGTAGTTGCATATATAAGCATGTTTAGGCATTCATTAGTAAAATAGATGGCAATTGTTATGTTTATGCATTCTCAAGGTGATTCAAGGCTTTCATTGTGTTGCAAGAGCAGATTATTGTTGTCTATGTTTATGTTTGTAGATTTGAGCATCCATTTCCTCATGGAATGAAGAGCTTATTCCTCTCATGAGATCTTCACTACAAGGTGACATTTATTGTGTTTGTGATCATTGTTCATTTGGTTTTTGCCTCTGCCTCACAAGGGCACACAATCTCTATCTGACAAAGGTGTTTGGAAGACTTAAGTGTCCTTCCGGGGCTTGATGAGGCAAGCTCCTAAACACCACAACCCCCTCCCAAAGTTTTATGATTGCAGGTTATAGGTTGATGATGTAGACAAAGTGAAGTTGTAGGAGGGCATGTTGGAGTGTCAGAATTGCATAACAGTAGGAAAAAGAGGACCCTAGACTTGGGCGCCTGCTCATTAGTCCTCAAAGTTTTGTGACAGAAAAACCTTCGGTATAGCAGGAATAGGTTGCAGATCTTGTCTGCAGATCCCGACAAAAACAAGGGCACTGGACTTGGGTGCCCATTCTTTTGTCCTTGATTTTTCTGCCTCGGAACCCTGCAAATAGGTGCATAGTCATTTGTAATTTTACATCTTTCTGCAGAAGCATTTTCTGTTATTCATCTGTTTATTGCTGTATTTGCATAATTAGGGTTTTGATGGATAATTGAGCATAAGAGAAGGAAAATTTATAATCAAATACACTAATCCAAGTTTCCCTACATTTTTAAGTGACCAAGGACCTGATAGTGCTCTGCCACTCGATCCTAGATCCTTGAATGTTAAGGGTGAAAGGAGGATTCAAACATCTAACAACATAAACATTAAACAATCCCAATTTCACCTAAACATTTTGGTGAACCCATGTTTTTGGAATTAATTACAACTTGCTAAGTGTTTATCTTCAGATTTGGGTTGATTTCATTCATTCATATAGTCATTCATCTTATTGCATTGAGAAAATTACAAAAAAATTGAAAATTTTGGAAACCCTAACTTGCATTTTCATATAGGTTTCTAATTTGCATCAATTCATTCTAATTTTTCCTATTTATGATTTTTACATCAGATCTGATATAAACTACAGAAAAATACAAAAATTCAATAGCTTGCATTGCATTTGCATCATTAATTTGCTAGGGTTTTGTAGAAATTTTGACAATTTTCATTAAACCTAGTAATTCTAAAATCTAGGGTTGGTAGGAAAAATCTTCTTTCAGATTTTTCTACTGATTTTAGAAACTCATTCAAACTTTCAGTTGGCTGTAGTCTTGCATTTTGGTGTAAATTTGCATTTAGATTTCAAATATTTGCATTTTTACATAGAAAATTTCAACAAAAAACTAGCAATTTTCATTAAATTTGCACTTGCATTTTGCATCTTAGAGCTTGGAATTCATTTTCAGATCTGAGTATATTTAATTTTCATCATAAATAAGATTTCAAAGCATTCATATAGCATTTTGTGTCAAGATCTCAAACCTGGGGCTTCAAAAACATCGATTTTCACTAGATTTGGCCTTATCGACTCTCTAAATTTGCACCATAGGCATGTTGTGAAGAGTATTTTTGCACTTATTGGCTGTTATTAGGGTATTTATTTTCTTCCCCTACTAAAAATATTTACAACACCTTTTTATTGGCCTCTTGTATTGAAAATTTGGTGAAAAACCATACATTTTGACTATTTTTGCCCTAGGGTTTGGCCTAGTTTACACTCCAAGTGTGTTGTAACCAATTTTATGGATTGAGGTGACTGATATCATTAGTATTATTTTCTGTACCTCCTAAAACTTCTTACAAAACCCCTTTTTCTAGGTCTTGGAGTTGAAAACCGTGAAAATAGCCTATTTTTGCTATATTTTCACTAGGGCTTGACCTTAAGTGGCACCAAAAGCATGTTGTGATGGATATTTTGACATTAAGTGGCTATTATTATTGATATAATTTTATTTCCATCATCATTTTCCTCACAACACCCTTTGTCATGCTCTTTTGCATCGAGATTTGGTGAAAAAATTACATGTTTTGACATATTTTCACTATATTTTGACTTATCATCATCTTAGATTTGCATCAAGAGTGTGTTGTGAAGGATATTATTTCTGTTTTGGATTGATATTAGACATATAATTTTCTGCCCCTAATCAAAATCCTTACAACACCCTTTGTTTCATTCATATACATTGAAACAGTGCAAAAAAATCAAGCATTTTAGGTCATTTTTGCATATAGTTTTGCACTTAATTTGGAAAACTTTTAAAATCTGATTTGGCATCCCATTATGGCATCTTCATGTTATTCATCTCTGAAATCTTTGCATGAGTATATCCTAGATTTTGAAAATTTCTCTAATTTCACTAATGAGAATCCTCATGTTCTAGAGCACATAGTTTCTGCAAGTGGTATTGATGCTTCTATATGTTCTACATATGAGCTACAATTACTTTGTTATACACATGATTTTAATAGCTTCACACTATTCATAGGAACACATCCTTTGATATTAGAAGATTTTAACCAAATTCATCTCTAGGAATACTCAAGCGAAAGATGAGAGTAACAAGCCTTTTTCCGCCACAGAGTATGATGATGATGATGTACCATCCTCTCATCCCATTGCTCTCCCTTGCCAAGATGTAGCATTAGTGGATGAGAAAAGGTCTCTCACATTAAATCCTTTGAGGATGGATATTGGGTGCAATCAAGAGGGAAACAATGTTAATTCAATAATTGGTAATAGACTTCATAGCAATATTCCTAAAATGATTGTCCGAGGGGCACTTAGTGCACCCTCTTGCTTAAAACCAGTGATTACGGTTCAAGGTGTTCAAAATGAGTTACAACAACCACACCAAAATGTGATTGCTCACACATACAACACCTATAATAATAAGCAAAGTAACCAAGCACTGCATGTGCCTGTCTCTCTTCCATGTTCTCAACCTATGCTCCCTCCACCAAATCGGCTTACTCATAAAAGTGGTCAAGAGTATGATCTTGTCGAATAGCTTCGCGCTACTCCGGCTAAGATCTCTCTTTGGGATTTAATACAAACATCACCTACATATCATGGAATGCTCCAAGAAGCTAAGCAAAAGGTGATTAACCCACCTACTACTAAGCCTAATGATGTAGCTACCGCATTGGATAGTATGCATGTGACAAAAACATATATATTCTCTTTCAACCACATGAATTACCATCAATTGAAGTTCAAAATCAATATAATCCACTTATGATCTCTGTCATAATAAATAAAACATTGGTAAAATGAGTTATGATTGATAATGGATCGACTCTTAATGTTTGTAGCATTGACCTACTAGACAAAATCAAAGCTGACACATCATAAATCAAACCAAATGGCATTAACATTCATGGCTTTGATAATGTTGGACAACAATCCATGGGCACTATAACTCTACCTATACATGTAGGACCCGTGCTTGCGCTTACCCTGATTCATATCATGCCTTGTTCTTTATCTTACAACATGATTCTTGGTAGACCTTGGATTCATGCATTGAGGGCAATTCCTTCCACCTTGCATCATTCAATCAAATTTATATTCAAAGTTAAACTTCATACTATTCATGCTGATCCTGAACTAGATAACTGCTTACACATTAAAAAGTAAAAACTAGTTTACAATCATATGAGCTTAAACACTTTATGAGCTGGTTCATCAATGCCTCTAGCCATGAATAATGTTGTGCAAGACTCTCAACCATCAAATGCACTTGTTGGTGATGATTGGGGTTCACTGGATTTTAATCCTTGTAGTATAGGGGAATATAAAATTAATAGCCTCGACACATCAAAAGTGGCATCGATCTCACCTAAGCAATCTTTTGAAGCACCTAAGAAACCTAAAATCCCCTTGGTAGAAAATAAAAAACAATACTCTCACTTATACCACAAATTACGAGACCTATGAGGCTTCACCATCTTCTAAGGAAATGACATCCCTTTATGGTCGAGGATTTAAAATCCTTTATAACAATTGTGAATATGTAGGTAAGGGATGTGGTGTAAATCAACAAGGGATTCAAGTACCTATAAAATCTACTTCAACACATTACTCAAGTGGCATTGGATATAATCCTTTTAAAGGAAAGAAAGCTTCTCGTCATCCTAAACTTAATGTTAATTCCACAAGATCAAAACAACATGACAGATATCCCAGATATGCATGTTCTTAATGATGGTACCCTAACAGGTAAGTATTTCTAACCCTTTATCTCTCTCATGATGTGCTTCCCCCGTGATGTGCTATATGTTGTTTAGGCCTCTTGGGATGACCCCTGATTCTCTTGTAAGGTCTGGGATACTAGGAGACTGCCTTTGTCGTGACCTTCTTCTATTTGTATAATCATTCTTCTATATTGCCTCTCTCTCTGATTTCATCATTGTGTGTTGTGTCTTACGGACATAGTGTTGCGGTTGGTGACTTGGGGGCACCCTCCTACGTGACTATCCCTAAGACACTTGTTTCTCCTCTCTTATTTATTGTTTCCCTTCCTCTAGTGTTTCTATCTAGCGGGTGGATGATGAAAAACATTTATACTGATGCGAACCTAGTGTCCCTTTCGAGAGTAATAAAAAAATGGACTTAGTTCCTAATATGACGATGGGGTTTTATATCTTATCTGACGCTTGGCTAGTGGAAGCACTCATGTTTTCTGCCTATTGAATTTGATGATGTTTTTTTATCTCATTTATAAACCTAAACAATACTACTGCTCTGTGCACCTTTGTTTGTCTTTGAATCTAGCCTTGGTTGTACTCGATTCAGAGAGCTTCGTGATGTAGCCCCATGGTTATCCTTGAACTCTGAATTCGTAGTATAACCTTGGGTCTTTGTGTGGTTAATTATATGCATTGATGTTGTTATTTATCATGATTATGTAGACACTAACATGTTTCTTGCAGGGATGTGTTTGTGGGAACATTTGGTGATCGTGAAGTACATGTCACCTCTGAGGGGCATGGGCTTTGCGAAAGTCTGTGTTCCCTTGTGTGTTTTCTTCCTACCTTAACGTTCTTGATATTGATTCATGATATCAACCACCTTAAGGTGGGGGCATATATAAGGTAAGTTGTCTGTTCTATATGCTAGTAAAGGGTGTTTGAACAATTTTGGAATCTATTGCGTATACCTCCTTTTCACCGTAAGGCGTCTCCGTGATGTGGGTGGGGTTGTATACTTTTAAGCTCATACCTCCTTTTCATCATAACACATCTCCGTGATGCGGGTGGGGTTGTATGCCATGCTTCCTTTTCACTGTAAGGCATCTCCGTGATGCGGATGGGGTTGCATTTTTAAAAATCCTCTGCGGAGGTGGGGAGCGGTTCTATGACTAACTCAACCCTTAAGCATGTTTTCAGTGATTGTTTTGGTGAAGCCCAATCATCAGTGTGTGCCTATAATGTGCTTGAGATTATGTTGGACCTAGAAATAGGAACACTCTATCGCTTGTCTACTGTGTTTTCTCCATATCTCCAAAGTGTGTGTTTTGGCATGCTTGCTTTGTTTGGCGTGTCTATTGCCCCATATGCAGTCTGCATTTTGGGAGGTTTTGCATGTCTTACATGTGTGTTGCCCCATATATGTAGTTTAAAGACCTGCATGATGAGTGCATCCTGCATTATGGGAGGTTTGTTTACTTTCCAGTACTTGCATCTACATTTCATATATTTGAGAAAAAGAAAAGAAAAGAATCATGCCTGTCTTCCATGCATTAATGTTCTTCTATGCATTTACTGTATTCTCCATGTTTTGCGTGACTATAACTGTCTTCTTTGTGTTTTGCATGCCTGTCATTGTCTTCAATGTGTTTGGCATGTCTTCTCCGTGCTTGGCGTGTTTGGTGTGTTTGTTGACCGTACTTTAATGCATGTATTGGACTTGCGCTTATACATACATTAAAGTGGGGGCTAAATGTAACATTGAAAAATGTCTCCTTGGGGGCTTTTCCCTCATAAGTTTTAGCTCCTGAGTCATTAGTGTGCATTTAGGACATATTACATCATATTTCAACACCCTGATGAGAAAACCCCTAAGTATCTTGGTAAATAGGACCTAGGGGGACCACTTAAGATAACCCCTACCCAAAATAGGTGAGGGAGGACTTGGGCGCCTATGCCCTAGTCCTGCCCTATTTTGGGGCAGTCCCAATTTTTAGGTGTCAGCTTGTGACCGTTATTTGGGTCCTATGCTGACACAGTAAGTTTGAATTATGAAATTCTTGGTGGGAGTGTTTGTAGTTGCATATATAAGCATGTTTAGGCATTCATTTGTAAACTAGATGGAAATTGTTATGTTTATGCAGTCTCAAGGTGATTCAAGGCTTTCATTATGTTGCAAGAGCAGATTATTGTTATCTATGTGTTTGTGTTGCAGATTTGAACATCCATTTCCTCATGGAATGAAGAGCTTCTTCTTCTCATGAGATCTTCATTACAAGATGACATTTATTGTGTTTGTGATCATTGTTCATTTGGTTTTTGCCTCTGCCTCACAAGGGCACGCACTCTCTATTTGACAAAGGTGTTTGGAAGACTTAAGTGTCCTTCCGGGGCTTGACTGAGGCAAGCTCCTAAACACCACAACCCCCTCCCAAAGTTTTATGATTGCAGGTTATAGGTTGATGATGTAAACAAAGTGAAGTTGCAGGAGGGCATGTTGGAGTGTCAGAATTGCAGAATAGTAGGAAAAAGAGCACCCTGGACTTGGGTGCCCGCTCATTAGTCCTCAAAATTTTGTGACAGAAAAACCTTCGGTGCAACAGGAACAAGTTGCAGATCTTATCCGCAAATCTAGACAAAAAGTAGGGCATTGGACTTGGGTGCCTGCTCTTTTGTCCTTGACTTTTTTGCCTTGGAACCCCAAAAATAGGTGCACAGTCATTTGTAATTTTACATCTTTCTATAGAAGCATTTTCTGTTATTCATCTATTTATTGGTGTATTTGTATAATTAGGGTTTTGATGGATAATTGAGCATAAGAGAAGGAAAATTTATAATCAAATACCCTAATCCAAGTTTCCCTACATTTGTAAGTGACGAAGGACTTGATAGTGTTTTGCCACTTGATCCTAGATCCTTGAATGTTAAGGGTGAAAGGAGGATTCAAACATCTAACAACATAAACATTAAACAATCCCAATTTCACCTAAACATTTATAAATTCTGAAAATACTAAAAATAGGATTGTTATTTCAACAACACTGATATATTTTGAGTGTCTCATTGCTGTGGTTTGACAATGGATTCAATTACTTTGAAGTTCTGTTTCAGCACTTAAGATAGTTTCCTTCCTGCAATTTAACTAGTTTCTTTCTAAGCAAAGTGTGTTTATTTTTTCAGTAATTAGAATAATTTCTTCTCAAGCAAGTGTGTTTATTTCCAAAGCAATTGAACTAGTTTCTTTCCAAGTACGTGTGTTTCCTTTCAAGCAAATAGATAGTTTCCATTCCTTGCATGTGTGTTTATTTCCACAAGTTGAGTAAACCAGACTTTGTCCACCAACCACTGATTTAGATTCCACTCCAAAATCCCCCACACTAAGAGTTTTATTACAAATCACTCCAAACACCTCCAAATTGATAATTAAATGCTGATGAATTAACAAACACTACCATGATCTCATCATTTTTGGCACCGTTACTAGGGAAAATAATCTACAAATCATTGTAGGTTAAGGTGTTGATAAGACTTCTTGAATGAGTGCATTTTGGATCCATTAGTTTATGAGAAGGCCTAGGGATGCCTTAGGTCAATTCATCAAGAAAACCACAACTAGCACATCTGTGGAACTTAATCATCTAAGTGATCAGGGATCTCCTGTAACATCAAAATTTCCCATTCTCTCTGATACACCTTCTACAATGGGTGATAATGGTGATCATGAGGAGCCAACTAACAATAGAACATTCTCTTATCCAATCTCCATCACTCCTAAGAGAAATGAACCTCCCATGAAAAATATATCCCCTGCATTCCTACCCACTTTTTGAGGGAAGACTTTTAAAGACCTAGACCAGTTCCTATTTGAATTTAAGGTCCTCTGCCAGACCTATGATTATGCCATAGAAAACCAAAAATTAAAAATTTTTCCTTCCACTCTCAAGGAGTCAGTACTTCGATGTGTCATGGGCCTGAGAGTAGACTCTATCTCTACTTGGAATGAAATGGAAACTACTTTCCTCGACAAATATCAAGATTATTGTAGAGTCAGGGATAGGAAAGATGAACTCTTCTGCTTGAAGCAGATGGAAGATGAAAATTTGGAGGATTATGTGGATAGATTTCTATTTGTCCATAGGAGATGTGGAAATAATCTAGATCAACAATTAAGTAAAACCATTTTTCTAAGAAGAACTAATGATGAAATCAGGGAAGCCTTAAACCTAATGGGAAAAGGAGATATTAATAAACAAGATTTTGCAGAAATTGTGGAAGTTTGTAGGAATTACTCTCGCACTCGTGCAGGTAAGAGAATATTGAAGAAAGGCAATACTAGTGATGTTACAAAAGTCGTGGAAGAGCTAACAAATTTAAAAACTGATATCTTGCTTCATCTGAATACCACTTTGGATGGTATGCAAGCTAGTAAAAGGAACATGGAACCCTTAGCCATTTATTGCCCTTGTTGTAGAGAAAAACATCTGCTTAGGGAGTGTCCCTTAAATCGAATAGAGTTATGAAAATATGTGAGAAAAGTCATCCAAAAAATGAGTGTAGCCTGCTCCCTGAAATAAAAAATAGATTGAAGAAGGTACCAACAGATGAGGAAGAATTAAATTTTATTGGCCAGAAACAACCAAATTATGGATTCAATTAGTTTTCAAACCAATATGCTCCAAGGGCCCCATCAAATTGGGGCACAACCTCTTGGAATGGATCCTGGGGAGGTCCATTTCCTCGAATACAAATGCCACCCCAGTGGGGACCAGTATGGCCTCAACCAGACTGTTCAAATCAATCTTGGACCAACCCTCAATGGCCAAATTAACAACAATATAAACCATAGTGGGCACCTCAATATAACCAAGGAATGAGGTAATTTGGGAATCAACCTCAAGCCTTACTTCTTGGACCCTCACAGCCTATAAACCTGAATCCAAGTGATCAGGTAAATCAACCTTCAATGTCTACTCAATCAGTTCCCAATCCTAAAAATAGTAGGCCACAACAACAAGTATATAACACAGATCCAAATACAACCACCCTGAATGTTGTGGAAATAAATGACATCCAACTTCAATCTCGAAGCATTCCTAAAAATATCCCCATTGAGGAAGTCACTGAGGAAGAGGAAGTAATACCCAATGTTGATAAACAACAAAAAGATGAGAAGACTAAGACAAGAAACTTGAAAGAAATTCCAAAGGAAACATCTATGCCATTCCCAGAACGTTTAAAATAGACTCCTCGAAAATCTAGGGAAAACCAGTTTGCACATGATGACTCACAGTTAATCAAGGAACTTAGAAAGATACATATTGAAGTTCCTTTGTTACAAACAATAAAAGATATCCTTGAGATAAATCAGACCATTAAAATCTTATGCTTAAAACTTCTAGGAAGAAAATGAAAATTACCCAACACAATCCAAGTAGAAGGGAAACTTGTCGATGTCTTGTCAGGCAAGCTAATTCCTCAAAAAATATGGGGGCCCTAGAAGTCTTGTTATTTCAGTAGAAATAAAAGGAGTATCAGTCTCTAATGTACTGATTGACCTAAGAGTTGTTGTCAATGTGATGACATCAGAAACCATAGAAGCTCTAACATTAACACATATTCAACCAACATTAACTGTGTTACAGTTGGTAGATTTATCTATCACCAAACCAGAGGAGATTCTAGAGGATATCATAGTCACTATCGATACCTGTGACTATTCAGTTGATTTCCTCATCCTTTAGACCATAAATAAACGTTTAGGGTACCCAATAATACTTGGTAGACCTTGGATGGCTACCGCAACAGCCCTTATTGACCATAGGTCAGGAAACATGACTATTTCAAATGGAAAAAAGTTGAAGGAACTTTCCATTTTTCCCCTACTAAACCATTCCTACAGTATGAGAACAAACCATGGATAGATGATATAATGGATTTAGATGAAGAGGATGCCTCCTCATTGGCAATGGTAAGAATTGCAGAACATTTTGAAGAATGCAATGAGGAGTATAAAGAATTGGAATCAAACAACAAAACGTCCTTGTATAGTGTTGCCCATCAAGAGGTCTCTGAATGGCTCCAAAGAGATCCAAAGGGATCTTTCAAGGCATTCCACTGTCCATATTCTAAACAGATTGATTCCCACTTAAATTATCAATAAGAAAAAATGTTACATCAGATTGTGCCTCACCTTTGTCTACTAAATACTTTGTTAAGTCCTTATAAAGACCTTCTTTCTGTTCACAATGGCACAAAGCAAATCACTATCCAAACTGACAAACAACTTTCTATCAGTAGTTGATTAATAGAAATAGAATAAATTTGATTGACAAAACTGTTGCAAAATCACACCTAGGTGTTCACATGGGAATACAAAGACATGAGAGGAATCCACCCCAGTGTATGCACACATCATATCTACACTGAAGATGTCCATCCTGTTAGACAACCACAGAGGAGAATTAATCTAGCCTTGAGGGATATAGTGAAGGAAGAAATAGAGCAACTGTTACAGGTAGGATTCATCTACCCCACTTCTGATAGCCAGTGGGTATCGCCATTGGTTATAGTACCAAAGAAAAATGGCAAGTGGTGAGTGGTGAGTCTATATTGACTATAGAGAATTGAACAAAGCCACTAAAAAAGACTATTTCCCACTTCCCTTCATCGACCAGGTGCTGGATAATTTGGTTGGTAGTCGATACTTCTCCTTTCTAGATGGATTCAATGGCTACAACCAGATCTAGGTGGCTTCAGAAGATCAGAATAAGACTACCTTCACGTGTCCATGGGGGACATTTGCCTACAAAGTTCTGTCATTCAGATTATGTAATGCACCAGCCACATTTCAATGGGCTATGTTAGCAATTTTTACTGGTTTAGCCAATACATGTGTGGAGCTTTTTATGAACAATTTCACGGTGCATGAAAAACTTTTGATGAAGCCTTGAACAATTTGAATAAAGTGCTTGAAAGGTGCAAAGAACACCAGTTATCCCTAACTCATGAGAAGTGCCTTCTTATGATGACTGAAGGGATAGTTTTAGGTCACCACATCTCACAAGAGGGAATGAAAGTGGACCCAAAAAAGGTTGAAATTATAGTTCAAATTCCCATCCTCAAACTTAGATAGAAGCGAGAAGTTTCCTAGGACATTTTGGGTATTATCGAAGGTTTATTGAAAAATTTAGTAGAAAAGCTGATCCTTTGTTTACCTTCCTTAAAAAGGATTCTGAATTTAATTGGACACCACAATGTCAAGAATCCTTTGAAGACATCAAAAGCACCCTCATGACAACACCAATCATCAAAGGACTGAATTAGAGTGAGCCATTCCATATTCACATTGATGCTTCCAATCAGGCCATTGGAACAGTCTTAGGACAGGCTAACGAAACTGGAGGGATGCATGCAATTTACTATGTTAGCAAAAACTTAAACCCTACAGAGAAAAAACTATACCACTACAGAAAAGGAATTCTTAGCAGTAGTTTACGCAATCAATAAGTTCCACCACTACATCACAGGCTACAAAGTTTTTATACATACTGATCATGCAACTATTAGGTATTTGATGAATAAAGTTGTGGTAGGCGGTAGAATTATTAGGTGGTTGTTATTGCTGCAAGAATTTGACATAACCATTGTTGATAAATCTGGGAAAGATAGTGTTGTTGCTGATTTCTTATCTAGATTGACTGTGCAGGGAAGTAACGAACCAGTGGACGACACATTTCCAGATGAAAATCTCTTGCCATTTCCATACAATTGCCATGGTTTGCAGATTTAGATAACTATTTGGTTTTAGGACGATGCTCGCCACATTTCAATCAGAAGGAAATTAGGCGACTGATTCGAGATAGCTCCAAATATAAATGGGTAAATGGTATCTTGTTTAAAAATTATCCTGACCATGTATTGCAAAGGTGTGTGTGCAGGAAACTGAAGTTTATGACATAATCCAAGCATGCCATGATGAACCTTTTGGTGGACATTTTTTAGCCCTCTGGACGGGACATCAAATTTTGGGAGCAGGGTACTTTTGGCCAACAATGACCAAGGATATCCAACATTATGTCAAGCACTGTGACCAATGCTAGTGAATGGGACATCTAACCTCTACCACAAAGATGTTCTCCATCCTCAAGTGGTTCTTGAACCATTTGAAAAATGGGGAATAGATTTTGTGGGGCCGATAGATCCATCTTCCAGATGAAATTACTGCATTCTGGTCTGCCCCAACTATGCCACTAAATGGGTCGAAGCAAAAGCACTACCAGCAGCAAAGGAGGAGAAGGTTTCATATTTTCTATATAAGTACATCTTGTAAAGATTTGGAGCACCTAGAGTCCTTGTTTCTGATCAAGGACCATAGTTCATGTCTACTATGATCAAAGCATTCCTGGAAAGATATCAAATTTGTCATAGGAAGTCATATCCATATCATCCTCAAAGCAATGGTCAAGTAGAAGTAATGAATAGAGAACTGGAGAACATCCTCACAAAAACCATTTTAGGTAAAAGAACAGATTGGGCTAAAAGAATGACAAAAGCAGTTTGGGCCTACAATACCACATGGAGGACCACAACTAATTTCACACCATATGAATTAGTTCATGGGAAACACCCAGTGTTTCCCATAGAATATGAGGTGGAAACATTGAGAACAACACTTAAAGTTGGTATTGACTTAACTGAAGCACAACAACACATGATGATGCAACTAAATAGATTGGAGGAGATGCAACATTGCAACATATAGAGTTAATTCAATAGAAGAGAAAAAAATGGCATGATAGGCACATTATTAGTAAGCAATTCAAAAAAGGAGATTGGGCCCTACTGTATGATTAAAAGTATCAAGATCTCAAAGGAAAACTACACACCAGATGGTTAGGGCCCTATGAAATCTAGGAAACCTTCAACAATGAGGCTGTTCAACTAGTTCCCATTGATGAGGATCACATAGTTCTTTTGGTAAATGGACATAGATTGAATCTGTATCACAAACCAACTTCCAAAGAGGAGTTCTCTGCAGAAATTCAGTCTCAGATAGAGCATTTCACCATGGAGGATCTCTCTTCCATGGGAATCATGTTCTAAATGATGATTCTGGAATGAATAAGTAGTAAAGGTTGAAGACCAGAAATGGCAGCCTTTTCTGTCAAAACAAAAAAAATCAGGAAAAGTTGAAAACCAGAAATGGCGGCTTTGTCTAGAGGGGAGATTGAAAACCAGCAAATGGCGGTCTTTCCTTTGAATTTCTCATTTCCTTCAATAAAATCCTTTTTGCAGTTCTACAGGTCTTTGTGTTGAATTTTTTTGAAAAGATCCAGATAGCTACCGATAGCTCCAGATGGCTACGGATGGCTCTAGATAGACATCAATGGATAATTGCTTTCCAAACTATTGTTGGGTGCTAGGTTATGTTGCATCGTGAAAAGTAATTCAGTAAAAGTTAAGGAAAAACGATCTTAGGGATGTGTACTATACAAAGGTATATTCCTTCCTTGAAACTTGTATAATTGTTTTAATATATGTTTATATGCCACGTGTTTCCCCAAATGACCCGCATGCAGTCCTTATTTTTCACAAGCGCCAAGGTAGTTGCATGAATGATGGCAATCAGACAGGTGGCAGATGCAGGATTATTTTATGTACTTGCATACCTTGCAATAAGTTGCGAGTACTTGGTCATAATGATAGAGGTATTTATAATAAATGCCATAAAAAGAAATATGTACTCACTTGAGATGTAATGATGATCAATAATCATGACTATAAATGGGAAGTGCCTTCACAAGGGTGTGAGAGATACAATTGTTGGTGTCAGCTCCAGATTTGAAAAGAAAGGCAATTAAGGTGGCAGCTATGAACTTCCACTTCGCACGCTTCCACTCTATGTGGAAGCTTCGAAGTACACGCCATGAATGCTGAAAGGATGGGCAGGATGATTTCCAACTTGTCCATCTTACATGTGGTTATTTTCTCAATCAAACCTACCATTGACACCGCAAAATTCATAGTTCCTCCTGCCTCAAGCAACAAGCAAAGAGAAAAATGAAAACCAGACTTCTATTTGGTATTCTTCCTACACTTTCATAAGGAAACAACTGGCGTAGATGGGAAAAAAATGCAAGGCTGAACTTGAAAATGTCATTTTCAACAATGAGAGTGCGCAAATCTTCCAATAGGCTGGATGGCTAGAATTTTTGCAGAAGTTTGAAGGGTTTGAAATAGAGCTGGTTGAAGAATTTGTCAGGAATTTCCACTAGACCTTCACAACAGTTAAAGGGGTAAGGATACAGATAAACCCTACTATAATTAGCCAACTTTCTGGAATTCCTATAGTAGGTATAGATTTGTTTTAGAGTAAACCATCCTATGAGGAATTAATGCATAATTTTCATGTTGCTCTAGAGCCTTTACCTAGGTATGTTGTTAGTAAGGGAGCAACTAAAGGAATTGAAAGGACTAGTCTTTCGGACCCATGGAAGACTGTTGTCCTGTGGATTATGAAATTCTTTACATGTGATGGTCAATATGGCGTTGTTCTAGGGCCTAGCATAAGGTTGATCACTCACCTCAGGCATGGGGCAAATAACCCAAGATATTTAATAAATTTGCCTGCCTTCCTACATACCAATCTGGTTAGAATGATGACAAAATAGAAGGGTAGTGAAGGGAAGATAAACTACCCTAGTCTAATTCACTTAATAATGAAGCACCACTTCTTACAACAAGAAGATGGTAAAAAAATGGGAGGACTTTCTTGCATTGCAACCCAGAAAGGAAGAAGAAGAAGCATCACACTTCCACTATCTCTATCTTGGGAGACCTTATCTCAATCTCTTCACAATCCCCTGAGGTATGATTCAGACGGCTCCAGAGGGGAACATAACAACATAGTCAAGTGAAAGAAGCAGTAGCTTCTACCCCTACTAGGATACACCCCCACACCTTGGTAAATTCTTCAGATGAGCTAGAAAATTCATCCCCTACTGAGCAACAAAGAGAAGAAACTCATGCTGGCACAGGAACAAAAGAAACTAGAGGGGAAGAGAACCCTGAAGGGACTGGGGATGAAGAGGGCCCTGAAGAAACATAAGAGGATATTATGTAAAGTAGCCACAGGAAAGGGAAAGAGCCCCTCATGGAAAGCTTTGAGGATACCACAACCAAGGCCACTCACCATGCTCCTACCTTATCAAAAGTAGAATATGATCCGAGGCAATGTAGAGCATAGTTGGAAACCCTGGCTTAGCAATTGACAGCCAAGGTAGAGGAACTCGAGAAGCAAAAAGAAAAAGTTGCATTGGAGAGAGAAGAGAAGATAAGGAAATTTTTGTTTTAAAGGAGATAGATAACCATAAGGCCACTGTGGCCCAAAAAGACATTCATATCAAACAACTTCAGCAAAAGGCTACTCAACAAACTCCTGCACCTGCATCACTGAATGTGTATGCCCAAAATTTGTAGCTGACTAGGGACAATCAACAACTCAGGGCAGAATCCTCAAGCTCAGGAGCGACCTAGAGGCCCTACAAAAGGAGAAGGTGGTGGTGGAAAATAATTTAGCTTTAGCCTGTGAAACATGGGAAACTCTATTAACTCAGTGCCCGCCATCTGGTGTGTATGCCCTATTTCTAAGAGAGTAGTTTTTGAGATGGAAGTTGTATACACCTTAAAATGGCACGACTCTGTCTAAATAAATATTCTTAATATTTATTTCAGTTTAATTCCTCTATCAATAAATAAACAAATCAATTTATTTATTTGATTCACATTCCTCCACAAAATTAAATACAATCATTTATTTAATTAAATCCTTCATATTCCTCCAAATTAAATAAATTCATTTATTTAATTAAAATCCTCCAAGTTCTTCTAAATTAAATAATACCAAATTATTTAATTAATTCTTCCAAAATTCCTCTAAATTAAATAATATCAAATTATTTAATTACCTCTTCTAAATTCTAAAGTCATTCTAAATTAAATAATGTCCTATTATTTAATTAGTTCTTCTAAACTTAACATCCTCTATATTTAAATAAATCAAAACATTTATTTAAATTATTCTATTTCCTCTTAAAATGGATTAACACCAAAATTAATCCATGTGCACACTTAATTAAATATTTTAATATTTAATTATTTGTTTCCTCACACATGTCCTATTTCTCCTCCAGTTTGAATCAGTTAACTAATCAATCAATTCACTTAACTAATTAGTCTATTCTGTTAACTGATCAGTCTATTCAATTAACTCTTCAATCTATTTCTGTTAACTCCTCTGTTGCATGAAGGAGCAGGACACTTGTCCTCTTCCTATTCACACACATCCTCTCAAGTTTCCTCAACCATTGATCTTCTTATTCATTCTATACCATTGACCTTCTCTCTCACAAGTCTATAAGTACAACCCTATTCCTCCATTTCAATCATCCAATCTTTTAGTAAACTTACTCTGTAGAATTTATAGCGTGTCTTTGGCACCCCAAATCCATCCCATAGCTTGCGATCACCCTTTTTATTGTATTGAAGCTCATCTTCATTACAAGAAGTATAATAGCCATTTCTCTATTGCCATCTTGAAGAACAAAGCAAGGAAGTGCGCTTTCTGAGGGCTTCATTCATACAAAAGATCGATTGAGACTAGGTGAACAATGGAAGCCGTGAGGTAATAAGGTTTGCAAGGTTTGTTCATTGTTTTAAATATTTGTTATTGCAATTTCCATCGAGTTATTGGGTTATTTATTAATCATTGATATATTATCCACTTTCTGGTGCCCACCATGGGGCCTTGCCCCAATTTAACCCAAAAACTAAGTTTTTGTGCATTAGGTTCTATACACAGGAAGATTTTATGCATCTGTTCATTTCTAACACGCATCTGGTCTCTGTTTCAACGCATTTGGAGATTCAGCACATCTGTCCTCTGATTCTGTGCTTCTGTGCTCTGAAATAATGCATTTATCCAAATGATGCATATGTTCTATTATTCTGTGCTTTTGTACTTTGTAATTGTGCATATATCACAACTACACATATGTTCTTTCTGTCAATGCCTTTATTGTTTGTAGCGGCGCATATACTAGATTTGTGCATCTATGTTCTGTTTCTACGCATCTATGTTCTATTTCTGCACATCTATACTCTAGCTGTGCATTTGTTCTGATAGAGATTTAGGAGTTATTTCTTGTGATTTCGCTAACGCTAACTTTTCTCGCAGGAATATTCTTAGATCTACTTGTAGGTTAGGGGCTGGTTTAGTCATATAGCTGCATTTGTTAACTCATCTTTAGATTTAATTAGCCAAGGAAAGTAAATGGTTTGTTCATGCAAAATCTCATTTAGCTCTAACTAAGAGGATTGTAATTTGATCTTGTTGCATCAACAACTCAAACATAGTCCCTACTAGAAAGATATAAAATTGAACCATTTCTATCTTGCTTCTTTCAAAGTTAACAAATCATGTGTGTGCCCAAGTAGCTTAAATCATTTAGTCTTTTTCATTTTAATTAGGGGAAAATAACCATTGTCTTTCATGTTTTCAGAATGATAGTAGGCCTATGCTCTCCCGTTTTTTGGGTGACCAGAATGCCAAACCTATCATTTTGCATGTTTAACCTTTAGAGAGACCTGCTCTTGGATATCCTTCCATCCAAGTGGGAATGACCTTAAGTGGTAACAAGCTAAAGCCAAGCTATGCCTATCCACTATAAATAAATTGTGTTTGAGGTGAAAGCTTCATGCAATGAGTGTTGGTTAGTTATACCGACAACCAACTCCCCCAAAACCCTCCAAGGCACAACCCTTGAAGGTTGGGAGACTCCATAATGGAGAGTAGCGCTACCGCATGTATAACCACTTGAACGGTTGCACTTACTAATTATCCATTGTTTTAGAAGCCAAAATCCCCTATAAACCGGTGCCGAGAAGGGTCACCTCCCAAAGATGCCTCACGTAACAGTGAGAATTTAGTTTATATTTCCCCTACCATCCTAGGAATTGTATTTGTTTTCTGTCAAAAAAGTAAAAAAAAATCTTTAAAAAAATTAAAAACCATGAAAATATTCTATGTTTGCTGTGTCTTCTTGCCATAGTTGAAAAATTAAATTAAAAAAGACCAACTTTTAGCTAAATAATACCAAAAACATCAAAAAATGTGCCAAAAACATTACAAAATTAGGCAAAAACATAGAGCTACGCATTTGTCTTGTAGAGCTGCACATACATTTCAACCTGCTGTGCATGTACTTTGAATTTCTGTGCATTTATTGTCCGTTCCTGCACTTTTGTTATTGACTAGAGCTGTGCATATATTTCAACTTGCGGCGCATTTACCTTCTGTAACTGTGCATCTATCACGGTGAGCATTTCCTAGTCTATTGAGAGAAAATTTTAAACCTTTCTAGATACCCATTTTAGCCTTGTTCCAATTTCCAAGATCAGATTTACCGTGCAGTCGCTTCTCCCATCTGTTTTTCACATCATACCCTCTTTTCCGTTGGACATCTCACCAAAACACTTCACAAAGCTTCCCAAAATCAAACCAAGTATCAAAACCAGGTTAGTGCAAAGCAATTCTAGATCATATCAACCTCAAATAAACCTAGTAAGTATCCACTATCAAGGATCAATCATCCTTCTCTCTCAGAACTTAACTAGGGGCTTGTACAAGACTAGTCTACATCAAGTAATCATATTCCAAACATCCTTACTTTTGGCTACCGTCTTGTATCAACCATCTTGTTTGACACCATTGGGTTAAGGAAACCCTTGTTTGAACCTCATCACTACAAGTACCCCCTTCACTGCAACCTCTTAGCGCACCTTGTCAAAACTTCCAATCTCACACCATCCCATCCCACGTCAAATTGTATGGTCTTAACTAGATCCCAAAAATAAAAACAACTTGAAATGGCGGGCACATCTGAGAAAATTGTCCCATCCCCTCATGACAGTGATGAGGATATTTCTCATGAGGACATTCTACAAGCTCAACAAGATCGAAAGTTCCAACGCCTGATGGACAAATTGCTCAAACAAGACCCTAGCAAATTCTTTCTTTACCTAGTGACACAAAGAGCCAAACTCCCCAAAGAATTTAACGTCAATGCATTAAAAGAAACCAAAGAAGAAAGAATCCTCAAAGAAAGAAAATGAGAAGAAATAACCATAGACAATGACAAGTCGACCATTGACTCCCCAAACCCTCTAGGCTTATTGACTCAACAAATCCAAGCCTTACATCAACAGTTCGTAAACATTCAAATAGGAGCATCAGCAAAACACTATTCTCTAGAGGATATCTCCCAATATCCTTTTGACAAAACCTTGATCATGATACCTTTCCCCTCAAAATTTGAGATAAAAAAATTTGACAAATATCATGGAAAGGGAGATCCACGAGACCACATCAGAGAGTTTAGTGCAGCATGCCTTGAAGTCACCCACAATGACACCTACCTCATGCGAATATTCCCAAGGAGCTTGGGAGGACATGCTATGGAGTGGTTCCTCGACTACCTCCCGACATTTGAACCTTCAACGAACTTGTGGATAAGTTTGTAATACACTTCTCCTACAACATTGAGCATGACATCTCACTTTTAGATCTTTGTAACACTCAACAAAAGGGGGGATAATCCTTCACCTCTTTCTTACAGAGATGGAGACAATTGGCAAGCAAATGTCCACATCAAATACCAGAATAACAAATGATTGAAATGTTTGTCCACAACTTACACGTGGACCTCAGCTACCAAATTCAAATACAATGCCCTGCTTCTTTTAGCAAGGTCATTGAGATGGGTTTACTCATTGAAAAGGTGTTGATAGCGAAAGGTCAAATCAAACTATATAAGGACACTCCTAGTGCAAATGTCAACATAGACAAACCACAAATTGGACTAAGAATAAGAACATCGTGAATGATGGGGTGGTTGATTCCAAAAATGTGGTGCCAAAACAACCAATTTTTAACTTGTCGAGCCCACAGAACAACCCTCCACAAAACATACCACGAAACACCGAATCATGGTTTACAAACTATCAACCTAGGAGAAAATTCACACCTCTAAGAGAATCATTAGAAACCAACCTATGAAAGCTACTATCGAATAAACTCATAACACTTCCAATAGCACGAGATTACGAACCACAAGTCAAACCTCCTTGGTGGAATGACAATGACTTATGTGAATATCACCAAAATAAGGAACACAAAACCAATGAATGTATTGTGCTCAAACACACCATTCAAGACTTGTTGGACTAGAAAAAGGTATCACTTGATGGGGGGCATGCCTCTAATGATGATCACTTAGCATTCAAGGATCCACTCCCTAACAATGGACAGGGAAGACCGTCTAATCAAAACAATAGTGGAGCTAACAATGCCAATTATACAAACATATCATTTGATTATGTTGTTAACCATATATCAGAGAGTGATTCGCATATCAATGTAATCACTATAAATAAAACCCCGGATTGTAATGTGACCGCACACAATGGAAAGGTTACTCTTAAGGGAGTCCCGCCCAAGTCATCCTCTCTGTCCAACCAGTACAGTGTTATGGACCAAGTTCACAAGACTCCCACACACATCTCCATCTTGGAACTTTTGTGTTTGTCCCCATCTCACAGATCCATTCTTGACCAAGCTCTTTCAGAAGTCACTGTTCCTACAAATCTCACCGAAGAGTAGTTTCAGACCATGGTAGGTCATATTATGACACATCATTTCCTATCATTCACTGAAAAGGATGATATGTCAATCACTCAACCTCATAATGAGTCTCTCCATATAGAAGCCTTCATCTACAAAAAAAAATCAAGAGGGTTCTAATTGATGGAGGAGCCGGTTTAAATATTTGCACCTTAAAGCTAATCCTTGCATTGGGGTTTTTGGAGAATGCTATCGACCCTAAAAAGAAAATCACCATCAAAGCTTATGATGAAGAGGAAAGAACTTCAAAGGGAGTTGTTGTTTTTCCTATCAGAGTGGGACCTATAGTAGAGGATGTAGTATGCCGAGTCCTTGATATGGAGCTTGCCTATAACATACTCCTTGGGAGACCTTGGATACTGTTATCACCCAGATTTGCCCCCTTGCTACAGTTGTGAAACTTCAACAATCTGGAGTAACATGGGAATGATCTCGAAGTGTGGGACCTTGCAAAATGAGATTAGACCTCTGGAGAAGGCCGGCTTCCTTGACTGGATATCACCTAAAGCTACTAAATCTTCAGAGGAAAAGGGATAAGGAATGCTTTTGAATAAAAAATGAAAACAGGGAAATTGAAAGTAAGGGTGATGTACCAGACTGATTAAAAGAAACTTTCATAGAACTGAGAAAGTGCACAACGTAACTAGATACGACAAGTAGGCATACACAGATTCAAATGATCTTAGTAGAGGTGAGGACCATAATGATTGAGAGGAATGAAATATTCATAGACAATCACATGAAGATTTACACTAAAACTTAGAAAATTAGTGAAAGAGGTAAAAATAGCTTACATATATTTAATAGAAGGCTTAGTTACAGTAGCAGAAAGCTCTGTTTGGAAACAAAAAGCTTGAAAGCCAAAAAATTTCCAACCTTATTTACATCTCTCGAATGCATATATATAGCATTCCAAACTAACCTAGGTCGGTTACAAAATTCGCTCAAAGAGCTGCATCCAAAAATATCTCCTTTGAATGACTGTCCACCTGCAAGAAGTTATGGCGCAGAAGATCTGGAACTGGGGCAGATGGAAGATATTTTCAGTCTTCAATGTAAGCTGCTGAATCATCGACCCTCTCTGAAATGGTGGAAGATATTTTAGCATTGAATGGGAGTAGCTTGTGTGTCTATTTGCAGCAATGAATGCAACAAATATCTTCATAGATGCTCAAAATGGTCGCAGAAACGTCCACTCGCCCAAAACATGCAAATCCAGATCTGAAATTGAAAAGTGACAAAACCCCTAAAAAAACCTTGCCAAATGAAAGAGGAGACAAAAATAAGCACTTTGCCTCCTGCAGCATGTCGAAATTTGCCAGAATGGAGGAGATATAGGCGGTCAAAGTTTCAGTCAACTGCTTGTATATATCACTTTGCATCTGTGTATATATTGCTACTGAATCGGCCTCTGAAACTGCCTTTGCATGTACAAAGCGCCTGTATGTATCGAGCTGTCGGGATGACCTCCAGTCGAGCCACCGATGTATAAGGTTATGCTGAAAATCCCTTGTATATCCCTTTGCTTTTGGCACCTAAACGACCCTTTGAAATTGCCCTGTGTATATGCATTTGAAACTACATACAAATGCGGGCCTTTACCTTTTGAATCGGCCCTTGTATCACCTGCCACGTGGCACCACTTGATTCTCCGCCGAACTGAAACTGAGAAGCATCGCTGGAAAAACTGTATCTTCCTCCTTGCATGTTATCTTTGCATATCACATTGTATATACAAACATACAATCGCAAATATGCAAACCATCTGGAACTCAAAAGATTATGAAGCAAGTTTGAATTTGACATCGGGTCCAACCTTTGTATCCTTTCTTTTGCATATCGGATATACATGCAAAATATACAAACTGCGGAACTCAGGGGACTATCGACTGCTTTTGATCTTCTAGTCGGGTCTGCCTTGCATATTTTCCCCTTGTATATCTCCTTTTGTATATCACCAATATACAATGCCATATGCATGCAAGCTACGGACTTGAAACCATCATTAATTGTATTGCAATCGCCATCGGGTCCGAGCCATGCATGTTCCTCTTGTATATAACCAATGTATGTCGCATATACAATGCGAACATACAAGCAAAATATACATACAAACTATAGAATTCTGCCCTTTATCAACTGGAATGTATGCTCCTTTCAGATCCAACTTGTATATTAGGAATGCATATTTGATTGTATGTGCAAACATACAATCGCAAATATATAAGCGGTGGGCCCCAGCTTTGAATCACCTTCTCCTGCATGTGTTGCTTTGTATGCACCCGATGTGCATTCTGCTTTGTATGTCCTCGGGCCCCACCAAATGTATGCTGGCCCTGTACATTTTTCCTTGCATGTTTCAATTGTATGTTTAACCCCTTGTATATTGGCTTTGTATATGCAAACATACAAAGTGAAATATACAAGCCACTGTTACAACTACCTTACTATATCGCACATGCATATCTCCTTGTATCTTTGGCGAAAGTCCTTTGTATGTCCTTCCTTTGTATATTGGCCTTGTATCTTTGACTTGTATGTGTGAACATACAATCACATATATACAAGCCACTGTTCTGATATACATTGGCCCTTGAATGTTCTGCCTTTGTATGTGGCGAATGTATATTCCACTTGCATCTGCAAATACAAAACCCTTTCATTGTAGCGAATGCATGTCGGCCTCTTTGTATATGCGTCCTATACATTCCTAATGTATGTTAGACATACATTCACCATTGTATCTCTGCATATACAATGCAACTTGTATGTAAGATACAATCGCATTGTGCATTCAGTGGACCCCACCAATTCCATCTTTGGCCTTGTATGTCGACTTGTATATCGGCCTTGTATGTGCGAACATACAACCTGATATACATTCTCCTTTTGCACATTGACCCTTGGATATTTGCCGATGTACAAAGGCTTTTGTATCTTTTCTTTGTATGTGCCCGATGCATGTTCCTCTTGTATGTAGCTGTTGCATGTCTAAACATACAACACAAATATACATGCAAACCATCTCATACAAGCAGGGAATATTCTCAGAATTTGCGATAGATTCCTTAATGCATATACAAAATCGACATGCATTGTGAAAAGCATACAACCAAATTTTTACTATTTTGAAAGTCGATTGAGACTTTTGACCCGCCAATGTACATTTGAACCTACATGTACATACAAATGGCCTTGTATATACAAAGACACTTGTATGCAATTGTTTTTTGCATTTTTGAACTGCGAAAGGCCAAATGACTTAGAAATTTTGGGTTTGGAAAGAGAATGCCTGCAGATGAATAATTGAAACCCAAAACCTAGGTGGGCACCACCACATACATTGGTGAATGTACATTTGAACCTACATTGAAAAATGTATGTACAATTACATAGCATAAAATTGAGATTTGTCTGCGATGGGAAGTTCTTGAAGACAAAGGGTTTCTGGGTTCTTCTGGGTTTTCTGCAAGGATTATTCAGGCGAGATTTTGGGATTTTTTGGCAAAGCATAACATGAGTATTTAGAAGCTTTAAGCTTTGTATGGACATTTTCCAAAGGATTTTCAAGGAACATACAAGGTGAACTATTTACTCTGCACAAAGGAAAAAAGGTCAACAATTTGGCAACCTCTATGGGATGTTTGCCTGCTAAACAATTAGATCAGTGGCCTTAAGCATCCATTGGGCATAGAGTCATATAGAGACTAAAAATATACCTTGACAAACAATCCTGACCTTAGCAACTCAGCATATTAGTAGTGAAGAATACTTGGAAGAACAAACCAAGACAAAAATGCTGAAGGCAATCCATCCAACAGTGCTAGATAACACTTAGGGAAAACAAAAAGGGATCTAAACTATTGTGCAACAACACTTATTGAAAGCAAGAAATCTAATCTACTGATTTTCAAGGCACTCATACCTCAAAACAAGTCTTGAGGTGTATCCCATTAACTGAGATAGGCAAATTCTGTCCATCCATGCTTGATAACTGAAATGCATTGTGCTCCTTGCATTCAGTAATGAGAAATGGGCCACTCCACATGTCAAACTTGGAGTGCTTTCCTGGTCTGCTTTTCAATTCATCCCATTTGAGTACCATCTCTCCCTCCCTAAAGATTCTAGGAGTGGCCTTCTGATCAAAATTTCTTTTGGTCTGGAGCTGATGATACTCCATAGTTTTCATAGCCTTATCTCTAATTTCTTCAAGTTCCTTAAGCTAAGCATATTTGACAGCCATGGGGTCTTCTTCTTCAAACATCTCCAGCTGATTCATAATATGAATTGCTGGCAGCTCCACAGATATAGACAATCTTGCCTCTTTCCCATAAACTAATATATATGGGGAGTTCCCAATAGACCTCTTGGGAGTTATTCTGTCTGCCCATAAGGCATATTTCAGATTAGTGTGCCAGGTCTTTTGATTGTCTTCCATTGATCTTTTAACAATCCTTATGAGGCTCTTATTTGTAGAATCAGCCAAACCATTACCTTGTGGGTAATAATTTGATGAAGTGTTTAGATAGATCCCATTCTTAACAGCCTAGTCAGTTACCTTTAATCCAACAAAGGCTAAAGCATTGTCTTAGATGATTGATTCAGGCACTCCAAATCTAGATATCAAATCCTGATAAAAATTCAAAATAATATTTTCATTGGATTCTTTCAGAGCCACTGCTTCAATCCACCTTGTGAAATAGTCTGTAGCTGTAAGTATCCACCTATGGCTTGCACTTGATGGTGGGTTAATGGGACCTATAAAGTTAATGCCCCATCTCATGAAGGGCTTCTCTATCTGAATTGGCTGCAGAGGTAAATCTAGCAGCCTTTCTTTGCCTACAAAAATGGCACATTTCACACATTTTCTAGCCCATGCATGGGCATCCTTGAATAAGCTGGGCCAGTAATATCCAGCTCTCATTATTTTCCATGTAGTAGTCTTTGGGGCAAAATGACCCCTTGCTGTTCCATCATGAAACTCATGCAGCACCTTGTTAGTCTGATCATTGTCAATGCATCTTAACAATACACCATCAAAATCCTTTCTGAAAAGGATGTCACTTATTAAAAAATATGGAACGGACTGTAGTCTAAATTACCTCCTCTTGGTTCTATCTAAACCTATTGGACATTTACCAGTTTGCAAAAATTGAGTCATGTTATTAACCCAACTTGTGCCCACCGCTGTATCATCTTGATGTGCATCTTCAATGTTCAGAAGTAGGTCCTCTTATTTTTCTATTTCGTTCTCAGAACTGGTAGCAAGCTGTTCACTGAGTCCTCTACCTCTGACAAGCTTGGTTATCTTGATCTCCACGTCATATTCCATGACCCTGGTGATCGAACCAACCCTTTTCTCATTAACATATTTACTTAACATGAACTCTTTCACACTGGGGTGAGTGACCATCAAATGTATCTTATTATTAGAAATAAGATGCCTAAACTTTTTTAGATTCCTCACCTCTGCTAGGATCATTTGAATCTATGTATGCCTACTTGCTATATCTAGTTACATTGTGCACTTTCTTAATTCTATGAAAGTTTATTTTAATCAGTCTGGTGCATCACCCTTACTTTCAGTTTCCCTGTTTTCATTTTTTAATTCAAAAGCATTCCTTATCCCTTTTCCTCTGAAGATTTAGTAGCTTTAGGTGATATCCAGTCAAGGAAGCTGACATTCTTCAGAGGTCTAATCTCATTTCGCAAGGTCCCACACTTCGAGATCATTCCCATGTTACTCTAGATTGCTAAAATTTCACAACTGCAGCAAGGGTGCAAATCTGGGTGATAACAGATACATGCTATGAAGGCCATACCTTCAACCTATCACTAGTGCATCAAGTTCCCATATGAAGGACAAGAAATCACCATACAGGGTAACCCCAATCCTTTTCAATATTACAACTCCGTGCAATCTAAACCTAAAGTTGTGATTCCCCATAATTGTGCCTCTACTTCATCTTCATCCCATGTTGACCCAACTTCACTCCCTTCCACATTGAAGGCACCCCAATCTAACCTCAAGGTCAAAGACAAAGGTCTCAGTGAATACACAATTGCACAATCCTTTTGCTTATCACAGCTCCCTATCTCACCCAGATCCTATGGAAAGCCCTCCATGAGCAAACCTAAGGCATTAGAAACTACTAAAAGTTGATTTGTAAAATGGGGAAGCCTTGAAGATGAGAGCGATGAAAAGGACATTCTACAATGGTTATATAAAGATGACATCCTATCCAAGCAACAAGACCATCACTCCACGGTGCAAACGAAACAATATGGTCAAGGATTCTCAATACTACAAAGAATGGGATATGAAGGTGATGGTCCCATCGGATTGAGAAAGGAAGGTATCACTGAACCTATCCAACCTCATACATTAACATCCTGAGACACTACAGGGCTAGGATACAACGGCAAGGCAAAGACCAAAGGAATAGATAAGCATAAAGGCAAACAACCATAAACATCTGCTACTAATCTAGTAGATCAAATTCACCAACTACTGGGATGGAGTGAGACTGACTCCAATGAATATGAATGGGATAGTCTCTCTGAACTATCTTGTGATGAAAAAGACATAGATGTGGTCCATGAGTATGACCCTACCCATGCAACTAATGAGGGACAAACTCCAAGGGCTAGACCTTTAGAGTTTGATTCGCATAATAATGATAGTGAGATTCATGAGGAAAGAATGATACTGCACTTGACAGATCAACTTGTGGAGAGTACCATCATAGGCATTGTCAATGCTTATAATGACCACCTTAACTCCTCCATCTTGACCATCAATGTCCTCGAACTAGACCAACCCAATGACCCTCTACCACTAGTGCATCCAAAACTCATAGATTGGGACCTACAAGACACTCCCCCCGAGCTCGATACCCTCCAAAACGATGAAGCCATTATAGACTTTCTAGAGCTAAGAGACCATATACCTGCAGGGGATCATAGGGCTGGCTATGCTATAGAACTCAATGACAGGGCTTATTTTGGAGAGAGTGCCAAGCCTTTCAGTCTCAAAAATGTAAAAATGAAAGAAAGATCTAATGGTGAAAACTGCTCTGCAGCAGTGTTAGATCTTGAAAATAGTAAAAATATGAAAGACGTATCCAACGGTGAAATCCCCTCTGGGATGCCGAAGGATGAAAGGTTTGACCCTCTCCCCAATCTAACACATCAAGAGAGATCCTCAATCTTGATAGAACTAGTAGAACAGATCAACACCAACACAGGTGATAATCCAAGGATGATCCATATGGACCAATCTTTAATTGCATAAGAAAAGCCAGAGTTCACTGAATTCTTCAAAAGGAAACAAATCAACTTTGCTTGGTCATATGCGGATATGCCAGGGTTAGATCCAAATATCATAATGCATCACTTGTCCCTAGCTCTAGGAGCTAAGCCAGTTAAGTAGAAACTCAGGAAGATGCACCCACATGTCGCCCTCATGGTAAAAGAAGAACTAAAAAAGCTGCTAGATGTCGGGTTCATCCGACCAATAGACTATCCTGAGTGGATTTCAAATATAGTGCCAGTTACCAAACTAGATGGAAGAGTTTGACTGTGTAATGACTTTAGGGACCTAAGTAAGGCTTGTCCAAAAGATGATTTCCCTTTGCCAAACATTGACATTATTGTAGATCTCACGGTAGGGCACACTATGCTATCACTAATGGATGGTTTCTCGGGATACAACCAAATCAAAATTGCACCTGAGGACCAACACAAGATCACATTCACATGTCCATGGGGCACCTATTGTTGGTGTGTCATGCCTTTTGGATTGAAAAATGTAGGGGCAACATATCAGAGAGCTATGACCACAATCTTCCATGACATGATGCACACCATAATGGAAGATTATGTAGATGACATCTTGGCAAAATCACTCACAAGAGGACACCTGGCAGTATTAGACAAAATATTCAAAAGATTGGAGTAGTTCAATGTGTGCCTCAACCCAAAGAAGTGCATATTCGGAGTCACATCTGGCAAGCTTCTAGGATATATCGTGTCTACAAATGGAATCAAAGTAGACTTAGCTAAGGTGAAGGCTATCATGGAAATGCCACCTCCCAAAAATCTCAGTCAACTAAGGTCTCTATAGGGAAAACTACAATCTATCAGAAGGTTTATTTCTCAATTCACAGACAGGTGCCACCCATTCATGCATCTCCTACATAAGAACATTCCTTTCAAATGGAATGATTCATGCGAATAGGCATTTCAATAGTTAAAAGAGTTTCTCATGAAACTACCTGTATTGATGCCACTGATCCAGGGTAAACCTCTACTACTTTATATCTCTTTCACACCAATAGCTCTGGGAGCTCTCCTTGCACAACAAAATCATGAAGGGAAAGAACAAGCAAGTTATTACATCAGCAGAACACTGGTTGGTTATGAGCTATAATATACGCTAATTGAAAGAGAATGCCTCACTATGGTCTTCACAAAAATTGAGACATTACATGCTATCACATTCCATCAAGTTAGTAGCAAAAATTGATCCACTAAAGTATTTGCTCAACAAAGCTACTCTTACAGGTAGATTGTCCAAATGGGTCATGCTTCTTAGTGAGTTTGACATTGAGTATGTAGACAAGCGCACAATAAAGGGTCAAGTACTTGCAGATCAGCTGGTAGATGCGCCTTTAACAGATGATAACCCTTTGAGCTTTGAATTTCCAGACAAGTCCATCTTTCACATAACAACAACTTGGAAACTCTACTTTGATGGCTTCTATACTCAGCATGGGTCCAGGGTAGGTATCTTGTTGATCACACCTAATGGTGACACCACTCCAAAGTCATATAGACTACTCTTTCCTTGCACTAACAATGTGGCAGAGTATGAAGCCCTAGTCATTGGCATCAAGCTGGCAGTTGAATGGAACATCAAAGAACTTCAGGTGTATGGTGACTCGCAGCTGGTCATCAACCAAGTGAACGACGACTTCCAAACAAAGAATGAGAAGTTAATACCATACAAATGAATGGTAGATGACTTCAAAGAATAATTTGTTGAGATCTCTTTTGAGCAGATACCAAGGATAGAGAACAAAGCAACAGATGTCATGGCAATGATTGCATCTCTCCTCGACATCCCTAACAACCAATCATGCTATGAGTTCTTGGTAAAGCCAGTGTCCCATCCTGCCTACAACACTCCCGAATCCCACATCATTTGCCACATTGTAGGATCTGATTCTCCCCTATATGGAAAAGTATTTTCCTATCTTAAAGAGAATACCCTACCACCTGATCTCTCCAATAACCAAAAACAAACCTTCATTCACCAAGCATCTCGTTATGCCATTATCACCAATACCTTATATCGACGAGGTCTCGATGGTACTCTCCTTAGGTGTCTCGATAGAGGAATATCAAACTGCCCTGAGTGAAGTGCACGCTAGTATATGTGAGACCCACTCTAGTGGGCCTACCCTAGCTAAGAAACTCATATGCATGGGATACTACTGGCCAACTATGGAAAAAGATTCCTATCATTTTGTAAAGAGATGCAAGAAATGGCAAATCCATGGGAACCTGATACATGCACCAACACAGGAACTACAACCTTTAATGACTCCTTGGCCTTTTTGTCAATGGGGACTCGACTTAGTGGATAAGATACACCCTCCATCCTCCAGCAGCCATAAATTCATAATCACTACCACCGAGTACTTTACAAAGTGGATTGAAGCCGTACCCCTCACCAATTTCACAGGCAAATAAATTGCCTCTTTCATCCTGAACTACATTATTTACTACTATGGTATCCCTTTATCCATTATCACTGATAATGGACGACCATTCAAAAACCAAGATGTGAAAGAACTGTGTGACAAATTCCATATCCAACACCACTTTTCTACCTCGTATTACCCCTAAGGAAACGGCTAGGCGGAGGCATCAAATAAAACCATCTTAAAAATCTTGAAAAAGACTGTCAATGATGCTAGCCATGATTGGCACATCCAATTGAATCCTATGCTGTGGGCCTACCGCACAAGTATCTGCACATCCACAGGTGCAATACCATACTCCCTGGTCTATAGATCTGAAGCCATCTTGCCCATTGAAGTCGAGATCCCATCCTTGTGAGTTTCGTTAAAAGGCCTCATATCTGATGAAGAATATAGAGTATCCAGACTTCAAGAGTTAGAGCTACTAGAAGAGAGAAGGCAACATGCCTTTAACCATCTCAAAACTTATCAACAAAGGATGTCCAGAAGTTACAACCACAGAGTCTGTCCCAGGGTATTCAATGTTGGTGATCTAGTGCTTAAGGAAAATCCCCGCAATCAATAGGATAGAGAAAAGAAAGGTAAGTTTGAACCCAACTGGTTGGGTCCTTATGTTATCATTGCTGCCTATGGGTTAGGGGCATATCAATTGGCTACATCAGAAGGTGAACTATTTGATGATCCCATCAACAACATGCATATTTGCAAGTTCTATACCTAAACCCCAATGCAAGGGATTCAAAAACAAACAAAAAAAATAAAATAAAAAATAAAAAAAATGGAAAAACAACAAAAAAATCATCCTCTGGTGAAAACCTGGCAAACAGACACCTTGGATAGATACCATGATGAAAACTTGGCAAACAGGCATCATGTGTATTTTGGCTATCGTGCAAATAAAAGCAAGCGGTGAAAACCTGATAAATAGGCACTACTTGTGATAAACCGCCTTCTCCATCTTTTTTAACCTTATTCCTCATTCATACCTCCTAACACATTAGTATATCTACCATGGCTTGTTGTTCGTTCATCCTTATCACCTTCTGCTGTCATAGCTACCAATCTAGACTTGTGTCCATCGTGTCATCCGTCTTGAGCCAATCCATTGAACTGTTGTTGAACTACATCGCCTCTGAGTTATCATGTAGGCAAGGCCATCTTGTATCGATGCACCCCCGAGGCTCCATCTTGCTCCTTTTCCATCCATTCCATACCCCTTTTCGCCCAGCCACTAGTCCATTTGCGTCCATACCATTTCCCATCGCCTAGGTATTAGGTCTGCCAAGTTCACCCCGAACTACGTTGCCTTTGCGTCGTCACGTAGGGAAGGCCATTTAGTAGAGAGCCCTTGAGGCACTAGGTCAGTCCCTTAGGGCCCATTTCTTCATGCTTGTTTGTTAGTTCATCCATAATAAATCGAACCTTCACCTGACTGGGGCAAAGTCCTTGACCTCGTTACGGAGTTAGATTCTTGAATGCCACATGTTCTAAGAGGACACCAATAAGGATTATGATACCTTTCACTAGACAAACACGCGCAACAAAGCACAATTCCAAATAGAAATCTTGACACAAGACATCAACCTATCCAAAGCAGAGCAAACAAGTGCCTAAACACTCAAAATGATTTTATCTAACTTATGACAAGAAAAACACATCTAATGCAAGAATGTTTTGTGGTTGTGAGTAGGTTAACTTACAGAGTTTTGATTTTTGTTATTATGTCTTTCTATGCTACTTGTGGATGTCACAAACTAGAGAAGCTATGATGGGGGCATAATCATTTTCTTTGTCTGCTGTTTGTGGATTAATCTTTAGTAATGTGACGACTTTTGTCTAATGACGTGATCAACAAAAGATCATCGAGGACTTCAGAGGTCTAAACATGAAAAGGGGCAATCCTTGTCTGTTGAAATGCAAGAAATACTCAGGTCATCTAGATTCAATTTTGACTAGATGCTTGTATTAACTTGCTATATCAAATTCCATGTAAGCAATACTCAGGTCATCTCGGTTTAATTATACCTAGATGCTTGTATTTTCTTACAACATTTCAAAAGAGAAAAGAAACAAAAAAAGTGCCCAATGATGAATCAAGCACTTCAAAATACTTGTAATATCAAGATGACATATATCTGAACCATAATACATCCATTTTCATTTCGCATACCATCCATCAATAAAGATTTGGTTCGTAGTGTCAGTGTTTACAAAAGCTTGTGAGTCCTTCTGTCGAGTCATTCTTCTGTCAATTTTTTTTTTGTCTCTCTTTGTATCTCCTATCGAGTCTTTTCCTACATTGATTGCGTACACTTGAACATACCAAAAACATAGAAATCATTTTGCATTAAGTGAAATAGTCATTAAGTTGATTAGATCATTTGCATTCATGTAAGTGCATTAAGTCATTAGTTTGTTATCATCTTGCATTAAGTGAAATAGTCATTAACTTGATTAGATTATTTGCATACATATAGCTACATAAATCAACATACGTTTTAACCAGACAACATCAAAAACATAGCCATCATCACAAGGTCTTCATTAGCTCATCATAGAATGTGACCTCATAGTTGCATGCATAAAAGTGCATTAGATCATTCACATACATTTGTGTCATCATAAAATAACTACATGCATAATATCCCATTAGAAAAATATAAAAAACATAGCATATAAACATAACAAATAAAATGCATCCATGATCATCGCATAAACATCATATATATAGGCCAAAGTAACTACATATAAAGTATCATAAACATGTGCATCATCATATAGACATTAAAAGTAAGGTGAATCCATAAGACATCACATAATGCATCTAGACCATCAATAACTGCATCATCATATATAAATATAACATAAATATGTCCAAGTGTACAATGTCAAAGTCCATCTGTGAGTTAAGTCATAAAAGGGAAATACATACATCGAAAAAATAATGATACATGTCTCGGTAAACTGTGCAAAATGAGATAAATATACATATCAGGCTATCCATGAGCCACCAAAAATGTGTGTACATAGGCAAAAATTAGTACAAGTATCAACTAGCCCTACTGGCGCGGGATGCTGCTCCCAGCACTGCCCTCTCCAGCTCCCCCTCTGCCTGACCTAGACTACTGTGGGCTCATAACTGACGCTCCTAAGCATGAACCACCTGCCCTCTGTGAAGCCACTGACTGATTCCTGTAGCTAGGTGCCCTCTGGTCTGCCGACACCGCCCCGTGGTATAGACCCTTGTAATACTGAGTCTGGGCCTGCATTCTAGCTAGCTCACCCTGAACCTGTGCAAGCTGTGTTTGAGCCTGCTGCACCTGAGTAACTAAAAATGTAGTGGCCCCATTAGTACCCAAGGTAACTAGGGTTGAATCTCTCTCCATTGTAAGAGCCCGCACCCTTGCCAATGCTGTGTCTCGCTCAGCAGTGAGACCGAATAGAATCCCTGCGTTTGCCTCCCTCTGGGACTCTACCGCCCTAAGTTGTGCCCTGAGTTGTTTGACCTGACCCCGCAATGTAGTAATAGCCTGCTGTTGTAGGTCAAGCTAGATGGGAACCTGAGGAACATGTACCTGTGCTTGCTACTGTACAACTGCCTGCTGGGGAACCTACTGTGGTGCGGACACCTATATCTGCTGTGTAGCCTACTGCTGTACTGCCTGCTGCTGCTGCGAGGGGGCCTCCCCCACTTTCCTCCTCTATCTCTGCCTCCCTCCACAACCACCCCCTCCTCCACCTCCGTCGTCTCCATCGTCTCCATCTCCTTGTCCTCCTCTACCCCTCCTCCATCTCCTTTGCCTCCTGCCTCCACCATCCTCCTCATCTGAATTCTCCTCCTCCATGTGAGGAGCCAACTCTCTTGGTCCTGAACACCTTAGGAATGAGTGGGCCACAAACCACTCCTCGTAGTCAGGGGTCATCCCCACATCTACTACCTCCCTCCTCATCGGCCAAGCTGGGTAGGGTATTTGAAGGAAGTCTACTCTAGCCTCCTCATAGGATGCAACCAGGCCCCGTCAAAACCAATCTGTGTGTATCCTGGCAAACAATGCCTGCCCCTGTGGTTGACCCTTTACTCTCCCAAACTGCCTCTGCACCCGGCTCACTATCTACCTCTCCAGAATGTGTCGTGTCTGCCTAATCAGCCACCGAGTCTGAAAGCAATACGGGAGCTCATCATCCTCATCATCCCATGGCTCGCAATCTATGTATGGATGCCAGATAGCTCCATCCACATTATCCAACGCATGTCTCCAGTACTCAAGCTTTCCCAGCTTATGCTGGGAAACTACACCTGCATAACCATATGAGTACGGCTCCCCTTGCTACCTAGAAAACATGCAAATTAGCCTAGTCACGGCTATGTGCTCCCATAACCAGAACTGTAACAAAGAGACGCCTACAGATAAGCTGGTTGCTTCGCGGTAAACCACCTGGTGCAATCATGATATAAGTGAGCTAAAACACAGACACCCCATGTAAAACAGGTGCCCTCTATAACCATCCTCTCCAGTGTCCTACCCTAGCTAATGGGGAATCCATGCGACCTCTGATTGAGGCATACCACACCCCCGATCAATCCTACCACAATCCTCAGGAAGTAGTCATAGTAATCATAAATATCCTGCTAGGAGATCACCTGACCCCAAAGATCAGGATCATCAAAGACCCTCTGGCATTCCGCAAGCCCAACATCTCACTGCAAGTTGTACTCCACAAGCTCACCCTAGATAGGTAAGTGCAAAATCCTGTAAACGTCCTCCAACATAATAGTCATCTCACCAGTCGAAAGATGGAACATCCCATCCTCACTATGAAAGCACTCCACCGCAGCAGTCAGCAAACTGAGGTTCGTACAAACCTCGAGCATAAAGCAAACATAACCCAATCCCATAGCACCAAGTACCACCCGGTTAACCTCTGTAAGCATATAACGTTGCAATAGCGGCAAGGAAAACTGCTCCCGTGACATTAGGACATCTGAAATATCCTCCTGCGATCAGCACACCAATGTGTCAATCATAACTATATCAAAGTAAACCTACTCAACTATCAAACTATCCTATCACTTAACATATCAAATTGATCAAAACAAGCATATCATCTCTTGTCTAGTTTCTATCAATCTCAGAGATTGCTTATCAATTGACGCATCGATCAAGATGCCAATTGAGTCAATTTCGCTAAGTAACTAAGTATCAAAATGCAAATGCACCAAACCAGGCTGCAAATGCGCAGTATTAAGGCAAATGCACTGATCTAGGCAAATGTGCCGCCCTTTTGAGCAGATGTGTAACCCTAGGACAAATGTGCAACTTTAACCAATAGATGCACTGAACAAATAGAAGCACAACTACTTGTCGCACATGCGCAACTTCCTAATAGATGCATCGATTCACATAACAGATGCGCGGAAGTAGCGTATGCGCCAATTCATAACGCAAATGCACTAAACCACAATAGATGTGCAGTTTCGGAAGGCAAATGTGCTGAAACATGATTCGGTGCATTCATTCAAGCATGTTTTCCCTAGCATTTATTAGCCTAATAAATGACCCTAGGTGAGTTTTGTCAAACTACATATCGGTGGTCCTGTCTTAGCTGCCTGAATCATTGAACACGCTCAAAGCAGTGCTCCTCGCGTGGAATATCCATATCTATACTGACTGCTCTCGCTCCTGTGCTCTCCTAAGCTTTGAGGGACCTATCAACAAAAACCAAGTGTGCAAATGACTAGGATTGTGGACCTTGTTCCTATATATAGCAAATGAACCCTAACTGGCTGTGTGGCGACCGTGACTACTTCCCAAGCCTGTTTCCTACCATTTCTCTGAACCATAACCGGTTTTTCGCGATCCTAACCTATTTTTCACCTTCTTCATCACGAGTTTGTCTATCTCACGCCCTCTAACTTTCCTTCTCGTCCAATCTCCCGAGGGGGCATCCTGTCGTTGTAACCTGAACCAGGGGCAAACTGGGGCATGTATCATTATCAGAAAATCTTATTCTTTGAAACAACGTGATAAAACACATTGCATCAAAGAGGGGCAAAATGTATACACCTAAAAATGGCACGACTTTGTCTAAATAATTATTCTTAATATTTATTTCAGTTTAATTCCTCTATCAATAAATAAAAAATCAATTTATTTATTTGATTCACATTCCTCCACAAAATTAAATAAAATCATTTATTTAATTAAATCCTTCATATTCCTCCAAATTAAATAAATTCATTTATTTAATTAAAATCCTCCAAGTTCTTCTAAATTAAATAATACCAAATTATTTAATTAATTCTTCCAAAATTCCTCTAAATTAAATAATATCAAATTATTTAATTACCTCTTCTAAATTCTAAAGTCATTCTAAATTAAATAATGTCCTATTATTTAATTAGTTCTTCTAGACTTAACATCCTCTATATTTAAATAAATCAAAACATTTATTTCAATTATTCTATTTCCTCTTAAAATGGATTAACACCAAAATTAATCCATGCAAATCCATGTGCACACTTAATTAAATATTTTAATATTTAATTATTTGTTTCCTCACACATGTCCTATTTTTCCTCTAGTTCCAATCAGTTAACTAATCAAGCAATTCACTTAACTAATTAGTCTATGCTATTAATTGATCAGTCTATTCAATTAACTCTTCAAACTATTTTTTGTTAACTCTTCTGTTGCATGAAGGAGTAGGACACTTGTCCTCTTCCTATTCGCGCACATCCTCTTAAGTTTCCTCAACCATTGATCTTCTTATTCATTCAATACCATTGATCTTCTCTCTCAGAAGTCTATAAGTACAACCCTATTCCTCCATTTCAATCATCCAAGATTTTAGTAAACTTACTCTGCAGAATTTACAGTGCGCCTTTGGCACTCCAAATCCATCCCATAGCTTGTGATCACCCTTTTTTATTGTATTGAAGCTCATTTTCATTACAAGAAGTATCATAGATGTTTCTCTATTGCCATCTTGAAGAACAAAGCAAGGAAGTGTGCTTTCTGAGGGCTTCATTCATACAAAAGATCGATTGAGACTAGGCAAACAATGGAAGCCGCAAGGTAATAAGGTTTGCAAGGTTTGTTCTTTGTTTTAAATCTTTGTTATTGCAATTTCTATTGAGTTATTGGGTTATTTATTAATCATTGATATATTATCCACTTTTTCCCTTAACAAAAGTTGTTAAGGATAAGTTGCAATCTCCCATATGATTTTGATAATGATCAAGATTTTGTTGAATGCTATATATAAAACCCCAAAGAACTAAAAAGTCTCCTCTGTGAGTTCTTCCAACATGGGCACATAATGGGGCATGCTAACACTTCCATGCTCAATCTATATGTGGGAGAGCTCTAGATCTAGAGTTATCTGTTGTTGCTCAGGAATAACAGGTTATGGGAGGAACACATGGAGGAGTATAATGCAATAGCCTTAACTATTGGGTTGCTGATGAGGCATGAATTTCCAAAATCCACATGGTTCACCAACTCATTCAGAGTACAGGTTTACAGACAAGGTACAACACCCCTATATGTAAGAAATTTGAATTCTTGTATTTCTGATTTCTTTGACATTGCAGACTATCTCTCGAGTGCAGCTGTCACAAGCTACCTGTTCAGATTTGAGGACCTGCCATATATGTTCAAAAGAAGAGAACCAGTTTCCCTTGCTAATATAAGATGGATGACTGCAAGAGTAAGAAAGTTGATCCCCTTGATTCAACAAAGGCAACAAAATTGGATAGGAATGAGATTTAGGCCATCATTGATTCTAATGCTAGCACCTCGGCTTAGCAACCCTCTAGGGCAAGGTATGAGGGGGGAAAAGATCAACAAATGGTTTAGCTAGCTGCAGGAAAATAATGAATTTGTGCCAAAGGGGAGACAACTTTTCCAATACAAAGATGAAGATTATAACTACAATGTAATAATTGAAGAAAAGAATGTAACTGATGAAGGGGATGTAGGACAACCATGAGGACATGGCATAGTTTCAATTGGGGGAGATGATGAGTCAGATCCATGACTCATTTATTTCTTTATATTTCTTGTTTCAAAAGACTTTTATAAAACATTATGGCATATATATATTATTATAATTATATTTGTCTCTTGGATGGATTATGCACATGTTTAGTATTCATTTCCTTTTGATGCAATCTCTTAGCTTATTTACTTGAATTACATTTTCAACGTGCATATCTCATGAATTGTGGTATAAGTGGTTTATGTTTGCATAAGGATTACAATGGTGAGACTCCCAGTGGTCTTCGGATCCCTACAGAGGCCCTTTTCCTAGGAAGCGCCTAAACTCCAGACAGCTCCAGATGTTGTTACCCTCCAATAGAGCCATCCTCCCCTCGAGTCGATGACTATTACAGGCTGATCCTAGGGCTACCCAAAAGGTCCAGCAATGCAAACATGACCCATGCCTCAATTAAAGTAGCTGTTATGATCCAAGTCTCCACGTCACTTCATTTTAGTGACTAACGAAAATAGCTGTCAATTGGTGTCAGTTCCAACTGAAGTCATTGCCACCAAGCGCCGCGCCATTCCACAAAATCACTCAAGTCTACCAACAACTAAGTCAATACAAATCTCTGATCTTCATTAACCTGTAGTAGAATCATTAATGTAATAAATAAGCAACTTGATTTAATTCTAGTTTGCTGTAGTTAGGTTCGCTGATAGTTATTTCCTTTTAATAAAGCTCGACTGTATAAATAGGAGCAAGTCACCTTTTTAGGTTAGTTCTAGATTTTGATAGCAAGTTGTTAGTCCGTTTATATTTCCAGTTGGAGGAAAACTCCTTGTTTTCTAGTTCTGTATCCATGTCCAATTTTGGACTTTGATTTAATGCAAATGAAGGGGGAATTCAAGATCTGAAAGTTTGTTCAAGCTCAGAGGGTTGTCTCCAATTGGGAAAGTAGGGCCTGCTTCCCAAACTAGAGGAGATCACTTAGTATTTTATGCAATTCTATTTTGTCTTTTTGTTTAGTAATATTATCTATGTATGCTAATTTTGTGATGTGTCCTCTCATTTCTATATGACTGTTTAGCTAATTGTCACCTACATGTTTGTTTTATAAATTTTGAAAATACCAAAAATAGATTGTTATTTCAACAACACTGATATATTTAGTGTCTCATTGCTTTGGTTTGACAATGGATTCAATTACTTTGAAGTTCTGTTTCAGCACTTAAGATAGTTTCCTTCCTACAATTTAACTAGTTTCTTTCTAAGCAAAGTGTGTTTATTTTTCTAGCAATTATAATAATTTCTTTTCAAGCAAGTGTGTTTATTTATAAAGTAATTAAAATAGTTTCTTTCCAAGTATGTGTGTTTCCTTTCAAGCAAATAGATAGTTTCCATTCCTTGCATGTGTGTTTATTTCTGCAAGTTGAATAAACCAGAATTTGTCCACCAACCACCGATTCAGATTCTACTCCAAAATCCCCCACACTAAGAGTCTTATTACAGATCACTCCAGACACCTCCAGATTGATAATTAAATGATGATGAATTAACAAACACTACTACGAGCTCATTAGGTTATTTGATAGGTTACCGATGAATATCAGACTAAAGATGACAAATTGCTTCCCTATAAAAGAATGGTGGATGATTTCAAGAAATATTTTTCCAAGATCTCTTTTGAATAGATTCCTAGATTAAACAACAAAGCTACAGATGCTATGTGATAGGCTGTCATAAGGTCCTAACACTTTAGTTGGAAAATATATCAATTATGTCGATCGGGTAGTGTCCAAAGGCTATATGTAATAGGAGAAATTTTAGACATTTCACTTAGTGGAGATTTTATGAATTTTTGAAATGGTTGAAAACATAAATTAAACTAGAAAGCATGAAATTGTTTAAGCTAGAAAGTATTCAAATTCCTATTCTATAAAGCATGTAATCTATCTAAGAATCAACACTTTCAGTTTAACTATGAAATTAAAACAAAGACAACTAATTACTAACAACTAACTACTAACTGAAAGCACACCTAACATCTTTTAATCAATGACTAACAACAGTTCTATGAACGGAGTGGATGCTCTAGAAATTTCAAGTAAAATTTAGAGATCAGTAACTTGAAAACACAACTTGCAGGGACAAACAACAGAGCTAAACATGAAATACCATTTATCTAAATATAACATGCACAGGACAAAAATAACAACATTAATGATAAAAATACTTATCTACTCTATGATCCCTCAAGTGGCTAGCTCTTGGGATTTCCTACTATCAGTTAAAATCACATGTGGTACTTTAGCAGCTTCAAAGTAAATCCATTCACAATACTCCCATTACTCAGAACAGTACTGGCAATATTCATTCATTCATATCATAAAAGTGTAACATCACAAAGAACATAATTGAACAGTATTCAAAATATATCATAACAACCTCTCTTGTTTTTTTAGAAACTACATATATATATTGCACTACTACAAAATCCTAATTTGCAGATGGTGGGTAAATGCCATTGAAAAAATCTCAAACAGAATTACAACTAACTGGTGTTCATGAAATAAAACATAATAAATGCTCTGAATGTAGCCGTAAAGTCTCAAATAGTCTTAACATAAAATAATAGAATGCTTTAAAAGAAGTCTTCCACTATGCATGCCTAAATTTCTAGTGTCTCAACTTTCGACACTCTAACTTCAACCACTTGAAGTCCACTCCTTTCATAGACCATGCATAATCCTTGCATAGTTACTCAAAGTCTATACCATTATATCAACATTAGTGAGCTAATTGCAATCAATTTGAGAAATAAAGATTTATACACCATTTATAAAAAGTAGACAATTATTGCTTCTAAAAAATAACAAATTGGCATGGCTGAGGCAGTTGGAAAGAACAATAAGGAATAGTTAGCTCATCATAAGAATGAGGTTGTTTATTCCTCATCATCCTCCCCTTCCTAAGCCTACGAAGGTCCCCCTACTCTCTAATGAGTCCTCTTCCTCTCTTCATCCCTTTTCCTATTCAATTCATCATATTTGGAGCTAAGATCATACATGTCTTCTGCCTCCTCATCCAAATGATCAGGGTGTTTTAGAAAACCTTTGTTGAATTTAACCCTCATCTTCCATGTATGTAATTCCCTAGGATTTTGCTCTACAGTGACCAAAACTGCAGGGGGTGGCTGAAGGAGCAATGGAGGTCTGTATCACATCCCTATCCACTTGGTCTTGAGCTGCTGTAATATTTTTGTGAATGCCTCAACCCTTCTATAGGACCACCTTAGGTTGGTGGGGGAGATCATTTCCCTCCATTTGAGATACATAGGTAGGGGAGTGTACTTCTCCTCACAAGCACTCCACGCCCTTTCTATTAACTGTGGCCCATGAACTTTGAAATTTTCAAAACAAATATGAATACTGTCAAAATATTTGTTCTTCATAGCTTTAAATCCTTCAGAATTGAGCCTTGAAGGCAAAGGGTATTCAGTTAGGATATGTCATTTGGAGTCCTACAATTCTCTCTGCTTGTAAATACTTCTTGGTTCTATCCTACCAATGGATTTGATTCTGCATATTAGACATGAAGGCTCTAAGATGTACTTCCCCAACAAAAAGGTTGATGAAGAAATCACTATACTTTTCTAAAAACAAATTATGTATGAAAAATTCACACAACAGATTTTGTTGAACAAGGGGATGCCTCTTTGAATGCTTCTAAGAACTATTTATCATCTGGGTCATGGGGCAAATTGTAGGAGATCCTCAAAAGTTTCCATCTTAATAACTGTTAGTTGAGAAACATGGAATATAATCAAGATGGATTTCTATACACTAGTAACTGTTGGGAATTAAGGTGTTTCAACCTTTGCAAATTCCTAATGTTGTATTTATTTATCCCATGTTGAGTTGGCATAGTCAACACCTTGTGTATAAGCAGTAGGGTAAATTTTGGTGACTTTGGCAGCCGCGGTTGCCCCTTGGATAATTAATGGGGGTTTGGGGGCAGCACCCCCAAGACGGGGTCAAGGGGCGTAGCCCCTTGCGGGGTCTAGGGGCAACGCCCCCGAAACCTCAAACGACTTTTAATTAATGACAAGTGTCGGTGAGTATCTTTACATGAGAGAAAGGCATCTTTGGGCGGTCAAGGGAGGTTATGACATGTTGTAAGAGGAATATGATATTTTTAGTCAGTGTATGATAGTTTCTCTTACAGCTATAAGTGCTGTCAGTTATGACGGATTCTATGATAGTTGTAAGGTGTGTAAGAGCATTTGTCGTAACCTATCTTGGGACCAGGCACCCACTTTGGGATGGGATGTTGGACAAGTGTCCTTAGGCATGGGTTTTGGGGCATGAGTCCAAGATGGATGCCCATCTCTAGAAGGTTCCATATTTGCCTTGTAAACTCTATATAAATAGGGGCTTGGATGGGAGATAGATAACTTTGGTACAAGTACTGTTATGCTACTGGAATATCTCCAGATTCGACATTCGAAGACTCCTGAAAGAGCATTGGCTCTGAAACTATATTTTAATCTATTATTGTTTATTGTAATACATTTGAGCTGTGTTTTGGAGTGTAGGGTTTTTCACCCATAAGGGCTTTCCCCACGTATATCTTGTCTCTCTTCTTCTGTCTTCTTTCTGGTTATTGTGTTTTGCTGCAATATCTCATGTTAATGGTTTAGCATTGCTATAATAGTTAGAATAAAGTTGAATTTGCATAGCCCTCTCCTCATTGGATTAGTGTAGGAAGTGTTTTCCGCACACCTAGCTTCCTTTCAGTTGGCATTAGAGCTTGATCACCTTTGGTCCTAGTTGTTGGGTAAGGGTTTTTTGAGCTAATCTTAGGTTGAGTGGGAGTCTGTGCAGAGTATTTTGATTTCTATTGCAGCAAGGAGATGGTAAGCACATCAGGAAGGTTTGAAGTGGAGAAGTTCAATGGTAGTAATTTTGAGCTGTGGAAGCTCAAGATGGAAGACATGCTTGTTGACCGAGACCTTTGGGAAAGTGTTAATGGAACTAAACCAACTGCAATGTCACAAGATGAGTGGGATCTCAAGGATTAGAAGGCTAAGGGTCTCATAAGACTTAGTCTTGCCGATTCTATGTTGTTAAATGTCCATGAGGAGACTACTGCAAAACTACTTTGGAAGAAGTTGGGAGATGTGTATCAAGTAAAATTCCAGGTTAATAAACTTTTTATGAGAAAGAAATATTCTCTTCAAATAGAGGACGGAGGATTTGTTGTTGAACATATGAATGCTTTCAACATGCTGGTTGCACAATTGACATCTATTGGTGTAAAGATGGAGGAGGAGGATCGATGTATGACCCTGCTTTGTTCTCTGTTGGACTCATGGGATCATCTTGTCATGGCAATTAGAAGCACCACATCCACATTCAAAATGGAAGAAGTGGTTTCTTCGCTGTTGTCTGAAGAGATGTGGAGAAAGTCTTCTGAGGCAGCCAAAGAGGCCCTTACAGTTTGTGGAAGACCCAAGGAGAAAGGGAAGAAGAAGGACAAGAAAGCTGAGAAGGGTAGCTCCAAATCCCGTGGGAGATCCAAATCTCCTAGAAAGTCCAAGGCTCTTTGTTGGAACTATGGCAAGATCGGGCATTTCTGAAAGGAATGCAAAGAGGAGAAGAAGAAAAAGAAGAAAGCTCTTGATTTAGATTCTGACAAATCACAAGATGACGGTGATGCTTTCATCGCAGCCCTGGCAACCCATGCATCTGATGATGTGTGGCTAATTGACTCTGGTGCATCATTCCACATGACCTCGTGCAGTGCCCCGCAATGGAAACCTTAGAGGACAACACATTTATGCTATGCAAAGTGGAAGATTTTTTTTTTTTGTATATATAACAGGGTAATGTTGAACCATTTAATACACATCATGAAACTAACAACTTGTCTTCTAAGGTTCCATGGTTACATTACTTGACATAACTCAACATACATTGTTAACTAACATCAATAGTTCATTCTAAAACTATTGCATAATGATTATACAGATACATCTCCATTTCATGCCATAGCTAGATAATCAACTTGATCAAGGTTACATGTACATATTCAAAAGTTTATACATAAGAGTACATCATCATGTAGTTTACATTATCACTATCCAGATTACATCTGAATACATACATTATGAATCAACTGCTTCACAGGCTAGTACATGAGCATAGAAACTATCTTCATAAACAAGTACAAGATCTGAAGTCTGATACACAAGATATATCCTCCTCACTCACGAACAACGGCAAGGGAAAACCAATGGAAAAATCTCTTCCACCCGACTATGTGGAACCCTGAGGTCCACCCCCTGAGCTAGGAGTTAACATAGGGTCCCCACTACAACATACGGTCAGGTAGACAGTAGGCTATGAGACAACACATGACTCCAACATCACAAGTCACCATCATGAAACAACACAATAGTACTTCCAGAGGCAACACATAACAAATGGGGAGAGTACAACTAGGGAGTGCTAGGCTGTAGTAAGGAGAGTGTCATCGCATGGTCCTAACATGGGTTACCCAGGCAGTCTCTCTTTAGACACCGGCCCCCATCTATGGTTACCCTAGCAGTCTCTCTCTAGACACCGGCCCCATAGGATGATGCATGCGGAGTCAACCTTCCTTTCATGATGACAAGGAAGTAGATCTTCCAATCCCGGCCTTCTCCCCTCATCCTTAGTCTAAACTAGCACTACAGGCATGAGTGAGGAAAAATCTTATTATCTTCTTAGTGTGAAAACTACCCAACCCCTAGATTTATTATTATGTTATCATTGAATTACCAACTCCCAGTGGGTTACCCTGGCTAGCCACTTGGCACTGGCCCCCACATTGGAAGCCACTCCCTTACCTACAACTAGAAAACCCTACTCAACAAGCATAGCAAGACATCACAACAACGAGGGTACAGGAACCATGCAAGGCATTAATCATCTTGCATAACAACATTCCTTATATCAACATGTATATAACAATGCAAGGCATTAACCCTCCATAACATAATCATAAGGGCAGAACTCCTAGACCATCCCATAATAACACATATTCATTACAACTCTATAACCTCCATGTCACCCTGTTCCATAACTCACCACAAAACTGGATACAAGACTAATACAACCAGTTGGATAACAATACATCCACAAGGAAGTGCATTCATCTTTCCCCTTGTCTTTTAGTCCATACATAACTAGGGACGACATACTTCATAGAGCATTAGGATCTCAAGACATCTATCAACACAACACATGAAATCAAGACATCCCAAGATAAGCCTCTGGAACTCTAGCCACACGGATAGATATGGAATCAAAAGACCATATGAACGGGGTTATGCCCCACAGATTGAATTAACACATTACGAGAAATCAATTATACTTATAATTTAATTCTTACTTTCTTTACAACTAATCCACTAAAGCAGATTGCAATTGACTAAGTTATTACAATAGTATACTAATCATTAAAATTTAGCTTGTCATTTGATTGTATTCGTATTAAGAAATAAATCTATATTTACAATAAAGTGAACTATATGTAAATATTTATTAAATAATCATTTAATTTAATTTACAAGATGCAAATATCGTTAACGTAACTAAAGTAGACAACTATTGTCAGTGTTATAAATCAAATTGATTAAATGATTATAATATAATTTTAAATTTAATTCATACGGATAAATTTGAGAGTTCCGATCTAATTTATAACCTTATATAAAAATAAAAGAAACAATTTTAATCCTATCTACGCAACAACAATTACAAATACATATAGATCGAATAACATTGGTCTAATTGTCATAACATTTATGAGAAATCAAAGTACATTAACACACGAACGGGTTCTAGTTCAATAAGTCATTTATTAAGAGAAGGTGATAGAGTTTAATACTACACTAAATTTCATTTATCCAAACTATTATTCCACATATCAAGTTTCCATTTATTTCAATCTAATACGCCATCTTCCTATCATGATCCAATTACATACTAAATTTAATAAACCTAATAATTTGATCACATAAATTCCATTAGCTTATTTAAACGAGTCACGTGACCAACATATTAATAATAATAATAATAATAATAATAATAATAATAATAATAATAATAATATTCCACAATTCACTTGATAACAATTATTTTTCATCTAAGATCATTAAATAATTAACGTTACCCTTTTTTTTAACACATCTACTATATTTAAATAATCAAACTAATAAAATTATAAAATTGTGTCAACACCACATAATTATAACCACATTCCATGACAGAACAATAATCTAATAAATTTAATCCCGTAATATTTCAAACTTGACCTAATTGCATCAAGTAATTAGTTATAATTTTCATCTCATATTGATTTGAATTAAATTTCAATACTAATAAAAAAATCAAGTAAGACTCAAAACCTAACATTGTCACTCAACTTGAACCTTCGTTATACCTATTTAAATTTATGCATATGGAGCGATATATATATATATATCATACAAGGAAAATAATAACTTAAACACCATAGCCAACCTAAAAACATTAATTTTGTATCTTCTAATATTACTCTTCATCACCAAAACCCTAACTACGAATTATTAAGGAACCCTAATTAAAATTTATTATGGGAAACCCTATTTACTTAGGCCCACAATTGGCTGCTGACCTTCTCGAAGAATTCTTAACATGTCATTGACATTCACTACTCCTCTCAATCACAGGGTAGTATGTAGAGAGGCAATTGAGGAATGAGACCAGACCGATCTCTTCAACGGGTGTAATCTCCCGGAAAGCAACGAGTGCAGGATATGTACAAAACAGATTTGGTGAGATGACTCACTGCTAAAGGACAGCGTCCAAGCATTACCACAGTTGCAAGGTCCACACAAAAATGGATTTGTTTGAAGGCATGCACATCAGGAAGATTGAAGGCCAACTTCCACACCCTCTGCCATCGCCGGAGGTCACTTAAGAATAGCGAAAGGCGTCCATCGATGCATTAAAAGAATAAGGCAACTATCCCATATATTATGTTTGGAAATGATCATAATAAAATGCAGAGGCATTGGCAGAGCGTATAAACTGTGGATAGACGTAGCAATACTGATAACAATGATAATGGTAAAATGCGAAGCATGATTGCAATGATTGTCAGAGACAAGACTCGCATAATGATGTAAATGGCTCATGGATAAGACCCCAGAGAACTTTGAGCAACGCGAGGCGTTCACTGACGGAATGAAACCAGCTTCAATCATCATGACTCGCGACAGCATGCCAGAGGATAATTAGCAATACGTTGCTATTGGTTGATAGGTTGTCACCAAATAATGGTGAAGACTGCAGAAAGCACACAATGGGTGCCGAGATAGGCATTAGACCTATAATGAATCTTCACATTTTTATGTTTGTTAAAGCGAATGCAAGGATTACAAGATTGAATTCGCAATAAGGAGGACTAGAAACTTCTAAGCAAACTGCGACAGGTAAGAACTCACAGCATGGTATGGAATTCTGCCTAAAACTCAAGGGCATTAATCTTGCCAAAATGAGAACTACCAGGGTGGATAGATAACAGCCAGTAAGGAAACACATCCAAGGTTTTCGAAGTGTCTGACAACCGACCACCCTAAAGTTGACCCCAATATTTCTAATTTGCAGACTTAACAATGACATTTCATTGAGGCCAAGATTAGAATGTCCACAAATATATCAACAGGTTAGGAGATAAATCGCGACCATAGCCAAGAGCCAAACTGGAAACTTAAAAACAGCGTGATCGCTTAGCAAGATTTAAAGCAAATACCAACTAGGAAAAATCGATAGGTTGCAGCTAGCATAATGCTTCACAAGGTGATGAAAGACCCACGGATGTGGATAGCTGTAGGATTCTGAAAGGCAGGGGGTTCTTCCTCTATTACATCGATTCCACAGGTAGACATAGGATCACAATATGGATGCAGAATTTCGCAGAGAGGATATATTGTTAGGCTCAAGGATCTAAAAGCAATTTCATTGACAGAAGTTTATGCATATGTATCTCTGCATACCTTTTTTTATATATTTATATGATTATACAGGGCTGACATGAGCAATACACCAGGGTTCTGAGACAGAAATTAACCAAGACAAAGCAGAGTTCTGTTTAAGCACTAGTCTATGTGCCCTATCAGATGCACAAGACAAATCTAAAGGGTGCAATTTGTTTGTTCGGCAAATTGTTAGATAAGGAATCACGAAACACAACAAGAGGTTTCCCATAGAAGGGGTGCAAACTCGAGTCCATAGAAGGATTTAACTCAGCATTCTAGAGTACAAACAGGGGTATGTGGTCAAGTCAGATTTGAGACATTCAATTGTATCTGAAGCATATGGAGGATTGTGACAAGTCTCAAAACTAGAGATAGAATGAATTTAAAAACCAATTCCTGAATAACTCTCATCAATGGAGGAAAACACAGTAATCCTAGTTCTATTACAATTTCATATGAAATAAGCATATTTATAGTGCATACCTGAAGTTTTTAAGCTTTTACAAGAGTCTTCTTTTCTCTCTGAATCCAATCGCCTTCTCTTCTCTTCTAGAATTCTTTTTCCCTCTGCACAACCAAGACTCTATCTCCTTGGATAAATGTAGAAGGCCTGCCTCTCCTCCCGACAACCCACTGTCTCAAAACATGGGTCCATTCCTTAGGTGATTGCAAGAGACATGCCTCTCTTCTTCCAACATCCCACATTCTCATGAGATTCTTCAATTTCACTTACCAAGGGATTCCACACCTCAAACTTGCAGTTGACGGCATAAGACATTAATTTTACTCATCTCCGAATATTGAACACATAAAACCAGGCGACAACCCTAATATTTAATCTTTAGAATACTATCTTTATTACCGGCAATTCATTTTATCAAAATGGTAATTGTTTAAGCATCTTACTTATGAATCTTATTTTCTTTTAATTTAATCCACTTACAACTTAGGACTTATTATTTCATTTAATCATTTATCTAGTTTATTTATTTATTTACTATTTTTCATATTAGTTTTACCAATTATCAATAATTAAATCATTTATAATTAATAAACCACACATAATTCCCTAGCAATGTTTATTTAATTTAAGCTTTAATTTAACCTTATTTTAATGAAATATTAATCATGCATAAATTGACACTTAAATTGTATATACCCTAACTTACAAGATGATACCCGACCCCATGTGAAGCCACAGGACATGACGACAAAATGACGACAATAGTCCCACTGACGGTGACGACAGGGTACAACACTGGAAACTCATCCTCCTTGAGGATGTTGACTAAATAGGGAACCTCATGTTAACTCAAATCCACAATTCCATTGGCTAGGTCACGCTCAAACCTGGTAATTCAGGTGGAGTCGATGCCTGGTACCTGCATCCTGCAACAAACAACAAGGTTGTGCATATATCCATATATAATCATGTAATCACAGACACGATGAACGAAAATCACAGCGTGGCAGGGTACTCAAACACGAGTAATACGACACTATTCTGTTCACGTAAACACATCATTAATTAACTACATCCATTACCAGTTATACATCATAATCATGATCGAATACTCATTAACTCAGAGCAACATAAATCTATAATCATCAAATATGTCTATCATGATCAAGGAGAACATAAACCATAACATGCTAGTCCAAACATCTCGAAACTGTAAACATGCAATATAAGACTATCATCTATATCAGAACTGTCATAGGAAACATGAAAATAACAAAAAGCGAGAGGCATTACATCCTCCCCCCCTAGAATTAGGCTTACTCCTGGAAGCCTGCAAATAAGTGAGGATATAACTCCCTCATTCTGGTAGCATCCTCCCAGGTAGTAGAGGTCTCATCATTAGGATGGATCCTGACCTGCTCCACATCTCTAGCCCTGAGAGTGAGTCTCCTGTGCTTAAGAATGCCTACGGGCTCCAAAGTCAGCTACCTGTCCTCTACCTGTAGAGCAGTCCAATCAAGAATATGAGCAATATCTGGATAGTAAGGTCTAAGTACCGAAACATGAAACACATCATGGATATGAGAAAGGCTAGGTGGCAAAGCAAGACGGTAAGCAATTGGACTGATCCTCTCCAACACCTCAAAAGGTCCAAAAAAGTGCGGTGCTAGCTTAGAGCCCTTCCCATAGCGGATTGGACTCTTCCGCAGTTGTACCTGCAAGAACACCTGATCCCCAATAGAAAACTGACGATCGATCCTATGAGCGTCTGCATACTTTTTCTGCCTATCCTGAGCCGCCACCAAATGCTCTCTAATCCTCTCAACCTGCTGCTCCAAATCTCTAAGCATATCTGGACCCAGAAGAACTCTGTCCTCCAAACGATCCCAACTCAAAGGGGTCCTACAAGGATGACCATACAAGACGTGAAAGGGAGACATGCCAATAGAAGTATGATAACCATTATTATAGGAAAACTCTACTAGGTAAAGGTAGTCCTCCCAATGGCTTTGCTGATCCATAACATACATCCTCAACATGTCCTCGACAACCTGATTAACCCTCTCAGTCTGACCATTAGTCTCAGGATGATAAGCTGAACTAAAGTTCAGCTGTGTCCCTAAGGCACGCTGTAAGGAAGTCCACAGGGCGGAAGTGAATACTGGATCCCTGTCAGAGATGATCCTACGAGGAATCCCATGAAGTCTGATGATGTCCTCCATGAACACTCTAGCCACTGTAGAGGCATTGTAAGAAGCACGGACTGGAGAAAAGTGAGCTACCTTCATCAACCTATCTACAGTGACCATAATAGCATCGTGTCGTTGAGAGGACATCGGCAAACCAACAATGAAGTCTATCAAAATGATATCCCACTTCCACTCAGGAATCAAATGAGGTTGCAAAAGACTTGCAGGGTGTTGGTGCTCTACCTTCACCCTCTGACACTCAAGACATCTTGACACAAAATCAGCAATATCCCACTTCATACCACTCCAAAAGTACAGTTGACGTAGATCTGTATGCATCTTCTTGACACCCGGATGGGCATAATAGGGTTCCTAATGTGCCTCCGACAAAACTAGGGTGCGAAGACCCTCAGAATTAGGAACATAGATACGACCCAAATGTCGCAAAAGGCCATCTGACTCAAAGGAGTAACCAGAGAACCTACCCTCTAAAGGTCTGCCAAACTCAATCTCAGATCTCACCTCCTGGCACCAACTGTCAGAAGGAAGAGCACTGAGAATCTGACTTCTCAAATCAACTGTAAGAGAAACTACTGAGATCTCATGCCTCCGACGACTAAGAGCATCTGCTACCACATTCTCCTTGCCCTGAATATATCTGACCTTGAAGTCATACTCGCACAAGAACTCCATCCAATGCCTTTGCCTTGCATTCAAGTTTGGCTGCGTGAAAATATACTGCAAACTACGATGATCATTGTGCATCTCAAACCGATGCCCTAATAGAAAATGCCTCCATCTCACCAAGGCATGCACAACTGCTGCTAACTCTAGGTCATGAGTGGGATAGTTCAATTCGTGATCCTTGAGCTTGCGAGACTCATAGGCTATCACATGACCATCCTGCATGAGAACTGCTCCCAAACCCTCCAAGGAAGCATCGGTACAAACAACAAAGTCTCTGTCAGGGTCAAGAACTGCTAATATAGGTGCACTGGTCAATTGTTCCTTAAGAGTCTGAAAGGCTTCCTGACACTTCTCTGACCAAACAAACTTTTTCCCTTTCCTCTGAAGAGAAGTAATGGGATGAGCAATTCTCAAAAACCCCATGACGAAGCGACGATAGTAACCTACCAACCCCATAAAACTACGGACCTTAGAAACATTGGTGGGTGCAGGCCAGTCCATAACAGCTTGGATCTTTGAGGGATCTACTACATTACCCTCTCTAGAGATAACATGACCCAAATACTTAACCTCTGTTTGGAAGAATGCACACTTTAACAAATTCGCATAAAGCTGATTTTCTCTCAGACACTGCAACACCTGATGTAAATGCTCCTTGTGTTCCTCCATAGTCTTTGAGTAGATCAATATGTCATCAAGAAATACGAGAACAAATTGGTCAAGATAAGTGCAAAACACACCATTCATTAAGCTCATGAAAACTGACGGTGCATTCGTCAACCCGAATGGTACCACTGTGAACTCATAATGTCCATAACGGGTGCGAAATGTTGTTTTGTGGATATCTGCCTCAAAAATCTGCAACTGGTGATATCCCAACTTAAGGTCAATTTTAGAGAATACCTTCGCCCCCTTGATCTGATCAAACAAATCATCGATCCGAGGCAAGGGTTACCTATTTCTCACCGTTACTTTGTTGAGTTGCTGATAGTCGATACATAGCCGTAGGGATCCATCCTTCTTCTTCACAAAGATCACAGGTGCTCCCCAAGGGGAAACACTAGGTCATATGAACCCTTTGGCTAATAGCTCCTCCAACTGCAGTCGAAGCTCCTTGAGCTCCTGAGTGGTCATTCTGTATGGAGCTCGTGAGATAGGCTCTGCACCGGGAACTAGATCAATCCTGAAATCGATGTCACGCTTAGGTGGCATCCCCGAAACATCAGAAGGAAAAACATCCGCATACTCTCTCAAGAGTGGGTGATCGTCAAGAGTTGCCTCTCAACTCTCCTCCATCTCTAAATCACTAACAGTCACTGCAAACAACTGACATCCCTGACGCATGCATCTCTTGAGTTGCATAGTAGAGACCATATGTAGGGAAACAGGTCTCTGAACTCCTATGACCTCAACCTCAACACTAGAATCATCCACACATCTAACCATTTTATGCCGATAATCTATCACTGCTTGATGGGCCTCCAGCCAATCCATCCCAAAACTACATCGTATGAACCCAGGGGTAGAATGTGAAGGTCCACAGAAGTAGATAGAGAGCCAATCTTCAATTTACACTCTGAAACTAGAGACTCAACTGCTACCTTAGCCCCGGAAGCTAACTCAACCTGCCACCTATCATCTTGCTTTGTTGCCACTAAGCCACAACGCTCCACAAGGGAAGGAGATATAAATGAATTAGATGCACCGGAGTCAAATAGAACAGAAAAATCAATACCTCGCATGCGACTAGAAGTCTCTACCACGGTGCCCTGATGTTCTACCTGCCGGTCATCCATTGCTGCAAAGACTCGGTGTGACCTGCCTGCATCACCAACCGTTGGCTCAGATGCCGCCGGTCGATGTCCAAATCCTGATGTACCCTTCTGCAGGCACTATCTGGCAATATGGCCCTGTTGGCCGCAAGAGAAGCACCCTATGCCTCTACCGAAACCACCGTTTCCCCGGAAGGTACTAGACTGCTAGAAACTGCCCCTGCTTACTGTAGACTGCGCACTCAAGGCTGACTGATCATAACGATTGCGCTTATTGCGCTGCCAAGACCGGTATTTCTTATTTTGAAACCTATTCCCTTGCTAATATTGAGAATTCTTCAGTTTGGACTGCGAATACTGCTGCTGCTGACCACTCTTTGAGGGTGCATGAGAACCTGATGCCTGGGTGTGACCACCTCGAGGACCATGTCCTGACGAAGGTGCACTGCCAATGCGCACACCTGTATGCCCACCGAGGGCCATAGCCAAGTTCTCCTCCACTAGCCGGGCTTTCTCCATGGCAACCTCCATGGTCTTGGGTTGTAATAGTTGTTTCTAGTCTTGATGGTTGTAATCGTGCATTGGATGTTAAACTTCCTGCAGAAAAGACAATGTTATGGTATAAGAGATTTGGCCACATTAGTGAGAAGGGTCTGTGTACCCTGAAAAATAAGAACATCGTTGAGGGGTTAGATGATTGTAATCTTGAGTTTGACTTTTGCAAACATTGCATTTATAGAAAACAAATCTGTGTTCAGTTTTACTCGAGTTCTCATAAGTCTTCTGGTGTGTTGGACCTTATTCATTCTGATGTGTTTGGTCCTGTTAATGATCCTTCGTTATCAAAATCTGCATACTTTGTATCTTTTATAGATGATTACAGTAGAAGGACATGGATTTATTTTCTCAGAAGCAAATCTGAAGTCTATAGCAAGTTTAAGGAGTTAAAGCTTTTGCTAAAAATTAGATTGGTAAAAAGATTAAATGTTTGAGAACTGACAATGGTGGTGAGTTTTGTTCTACAGAGTTTGATAAGTATTGCAAGGAACTTGGGATTGAAAGACATAAGACAACTCCATACACACTGTAGCAAAATGGAGTTGCAGAGAGGATGAACAGGACACTGATGGAGAAGGCTAGGAGTATGCTTAGTGGAGCTGGTCTAGAACAAAAGTTTTGGGCTGAAGCTATTGCCACTACTTACTATTTGGTAAACAGATCTCCTACATCAGCCCTTGTTGATAAGACACCCATGGAGGTGTGGTCTAGTAGAAAGCCTTTAATAAGGCATCTTCATGTTTTTGGTTGTGAGGCATATGCACGTGCCTAGGGAGAAGCGATCAAAATTGGAGAACAAGGTTGTTAAGTGTATCTTCATTGGCTATGGTGTCGGTGTGAAAGGATACAAGCTTTAGGACCCTGTGGCTGAAAAAGTGTTGTATAGCAGAAGTGTCATCTTCAAAGAGCTTACACCTTCTTTCACTATTTTGCAGACAGCAGAAATAGTAAAGAAAGAGGATGTTGTTCAGTTTCCTGCTACCCCTGAGAAGACTGAACAGAAAGACAATGTTGGACCTGATGATGAGGAGAGCTCTAGCAGCCTTGAAAGCTTAGATGAAGAAGCTGAACCTCAACCTCAGCTCTTGAGGAGGTCTACAAGGATAAGAAAGCAACCTGAAAGGTTTGGTTTTACATTGCTTGATTCTAGTTGTGCTTATGCTTTGGTTACTAACAGTGATGAACCTAGAACTGTATCAGAGGCTATGGACATGAAAGATGCAGGTTCCTAGAAGGAGGCCATGGAGGATGAAATGACTTCTTTGGAAAAGAGTCAAACTTGGGACTTGGTGCCTTTGCCTCCTAGATGGAAACCCATTGGATGCAAATGGGTGTTCAAGAAGAAATTTGGTGCAGATGGCAGTGTTGAGAAGTATAAGGCCAGATTGGTTGCAAAGGGGTATTCACAAGTGGAGGGTATAGATTATGGTGAGATCTTCTCTCCCGTTGCAAATTTGACATCCATTCAATTCCTATTGTCTCTCACAACAGCTTATGACTTGGAGGTAGAACAGATGGATGTGAAGACAACTTTCCTTCATGGTGACTTGGAGGAAGAAATCTACATGTCACATCCAGAGCATTACATGGTTAAAGGTAAAGAAAATTTGGTTTGCAAACTTAAAAAGTCTTTGTATGGTTTGAAGCAATCCCCTAGGAGATGGTACATGAAGTTTGATGCCTTTGTGTTGTCAATTGGATTTGTGAGATCGAAATCTGATCACTGTGTGTATTATAAATTTGATGGTGATCGTATTCTCATTGCACTGTATGTTGATGATATGCTGCTCATTGGGAAGGGTAAGAATATGATTTCTAATTTTAAATCTTAGTTGTTAGCATAGTTTGAAATGAAAGATTTAGGGGCAGCCAGGTACATTCTAGGAATGAAAATCAGAAGAGACAGAACCAATAGAAAACTTTGGTTAAGTCAGAGTAAGTATGTGAAGTCTGTGTTGGATAGATTCAGCATGGCAGATTATAGACCATTGTGTGTTCCCGTTTCTTTGGGGACAAAGTTGTCTATTGAGGATTGTCCAAAATCTCCTAGTGAGGTGAAGGACATGAGCAGAGTACCTTATGCTAGTACTGTTGGCAGTTTGATGTATGCTATGGTCTGCACAAGACCAAACATTGCCCAAGCAGTGGGAGTCCTTAGTCTATTTATGGCTAATTTTGGATGGGTTCATTGGGTTGCAGTTAAGCGAGTGTTTAGATATTTGAGGGGTACTTCTGAGTATTCCATTTGCTATCATGGTAATGTTACAAGACCTCTGCATTCCATTGACATTCATGGATTTGTGGATTTAGATTGGGCAGGTGACATTGACAGTAGGAGATCCACCAGTGCTTATGTGTTTACACTATTTGGTGGTGCTATTAGTTGGATGAGTAAGCAACAACCTATTGTTGCTTTGTCCATGACAGAAGCTGAGTATATGGCAGCAACTCATGCTTGTAAGGAAGCCATTTGGCTTAAGAGATTGTGTTCAGATATTGGTGTTGATGCAGGTCAGATCACGATCAGTTGTGATAGTCAGAGTGTAATTTGCCTTGCGAAGAATCCAACTTTCCATGCTAGAACAAAGCACATTGATGTTTAGTTTCACTTCGTGCGAGACATAGTTGAGGATGGAAAGGTAAATTTGGAGAAGGTAGATACTTTGAAGAATGTTGCAGATGCATTAACGAAACCAGTGGGCACAAAGAAGTTCAGATGGTGTTTAGAGTCTATGGGCCTCTTGGCCCCTAGCAGTTAAATCTTGTCATTGCTTTTGGCCCTTGCAAGGTGTTCAACAAGTGGGAGAATGTTGGGAATTAAGGTGTCTCAAACTTTGCAAATTCCTAATGTTGTATTTATTTATCCCATGTTGAGTTGGCATAGTCAGCACCTTGTGTATAAGGAGTAGGGTAAATTTTGGTGACTTTGGCAGCCATGATTTCCCCCTTGGATAATTAACAGGGGTTTGGGGGCAGCGCCCCCAAGACGAGGTCAAGGGGCGTAGCCCCTTGCGGGGTCTAGGGGCAGCGCCCCTAGCGCGCTCCCTGTCGCGGTACAGGGCGGGGTCGAGGGAAAGCGCCCTCGTGGGGGCTTGGGGGCAACGCCCCTGAAACCTCAAATGACTTTTAATTAATGACAAGTGTCGGTGAGTATCTTTGCATGAGAGAAAGGCATCTTTGGGCAGTTAAAGGAGGTTATGACATGTTGTAAGAGGAATATGATATTTTTAGTTAGTGTATGACAGTTTCTCTTACAGTTGTAAGTGCTGTCAGTTATGACGGATTCTATGACAACTGTAAGGTGCGTAAGAGCATCTGTTGTAACCTATCTTGGGACCAGGCACCCACTTTGGGATGGGATGTTGGACAAGTGTCCTTAGGTGTGGGTTTTGGGGCATGAGTCCAAGATGGATGCCCATCTCTAGAAGGTTCCATATTTGCCTTGTAAACTCTATATAAACAGGTGCTTGGATGGGAGATAGATAACTTTGGTACAAGTACTGTTATGCTACCAGAATATCTCTAGATTCAACATTCAAAGACTCTTGAAAGAGCATTGGCTCTAAAACTATATTTTAATAAGTTATTGTTTATTGTAATACATTTGAGCTGTGTTTTGGGGTGTGGGGTTTTTCATCCGTAAGGGTTTTCCCCACGTATATCTTGTCTCTCTTCTTCTGTCTTCTTTCTGGTTATTGTGTTTTGCTGCAATATCTCATGTTAATGGTTTAACATTGCTATAATAGTTAGAATAAAGTTGAATTTGCATAGCCCTCTCCTCATTGGATTAGTGTAGGAAGCGTTTTCTGCACACCTAGCTTCCTTTCAGTAATAATTCTCCAATCTGGCATGCATCAGTTTTAGCCTGGTAGAGTTTATCATAGGATTCTTTCAATAACACTATTTCTTGCTTAAGTTTGGCATTTTCTGCCCTTGCTTGCCTCAAGAAATAACATCTCTCCATCCATTTGGTCAACGTTGGAGGAATGTGAATTTGAAACCGTTCCATCTTAGTCAGCTCAGTCTGCACTTCTTTTGATTCCATCATTGGTTTCACATTAATTTCTTGCAAATCCTACTCTAGCTCAACAGTTCTTCTCAAAGCCGTATTGAGTTCAAGTGTTTGTTTTTCTGTAAAGGCTTTGAGAGATTGCACCAGATTATCAGTTAAACTCTTAATCTATTTATCTTTTTCAGATAAACTAACCAAATACTCTTTATCCTTCCCATCAATTTGCTGCACTTGAGACTGCAACTCTCCAATGGTATTATCCTTCTGCTCTAATTGGGCCCCTAAAGCTATGATTTCTTGATCCTTTTTCTTCAAAAGTTTAGTTTGTGTGCTTATTTTCTGCTGTTGCTTATTTATCTGCTCCTCATTTTGCTGCAGTTTGTCTTTTAACTAAACAATTTCTACCTTCAATTTCTCTAATTCTATTTTTATGTGATCATATCCTTCAATTTGTGCATTAGTGGAAAAGGGAAAAATAGAAATCTCTGCATCATTTCCAGTCACATGTCTTTCATTATTTACTTCTAGTGGACTCTGTTATATGTCATTGGCAACCGGGGTAGACAATTGTTTACGTAGAGGAATTGTGTTAATTTCCTGTGATTCCAGTGGCTGTTGTGGAGGGGAGAATGGTTCTACAGACTCATCCTCAACAAGTATATAGTTTGGCAATTATTCTCCTATTTCTCCTTGTCTTGTCTCAAATGGAACAATCTTCTTTTTAGACTCACGGGGCTTATTGCTATCCAAAGTTTGCTTTTCACCTAGTTGGGTTGTATTTTCACACAACTGGGCTGCCATTTCACAAGGCTGTACTACATTTGCACTTGAATGAGATATATTTTCACATGGCTAGGCCACATTCTCATATGACTGGGCTATAGTTTCATGAGATTGCCTATCTTGTCTTTTTTTTAGGAACATGCGGCTGATCAACTGCCGCAACACAACTGAATTCAGTAGCCAATCATTCGCTTCTCCTTAAAGGAGGAGGTCTTTGCAACTTTATCTTAGGCCTCTTTTCCTTTTTGTGGGGATGAGTATTCTCATCTTCAAAATTCATTAAATCCACATTTTTCTTTCTTCTCTAGGGTCTCTGGCACATTTTGTGGTTTAGGTCTTTCCTCAGGGTTTGAAAGTTTTGATGGATCTTCTGGCGCTTCACTGTTAGGAGCATTTCTGGCATCTTGGGGCACAGGGGAATCTTGAGGCACATGGGAAGGTTCTTTCAAATTTTGTGCCACCAATATGGATGGCTCACCTTCCTCAAAATGTCTTGAGGGTTCAGGGTTTTCAAATTTCTAAAGAAATCTCTACCATTTTTCCTCTGTTTTTCTTTTCTTCAGGAAATGATGTTTGCAAATTAAATAAATAAGATCATGATGTTTTAATGGCTCTGAACCAATTTTGAATCTTTCTATCATATTAACAATGGAATCACTAAGGAAAGTGGGAAGGTTTACCCTTAATTTGGGGTTTTCAGTGCCATGGCATAGGTGATTGAGTAACTGAAAGGGGGGATGATTATGGTGGAACATTACCCCTCACATGTAAAGTATTTGATGATCTAGGAAACTGCCATTCTCCACGGCTCTGTGATGGACATTCTCTAAAACCCCTTATTTTGCCCATGGGTATTCACAACTAACAAAGGATGAGGTTCTCCCTCCCTTATGAAGAGTTCTATCATTCTGATAAGAAATGTTTGTAGTTTCTATTAAATTCACACCTTCATCTTTAATGCCAGACAAGATAGAAATGATTCAATGGATTACCTTAAACTTCTTGCCACGCACTATCGTCTGCCCATTTGAGAAGTTTTCTGCAAATTCCTTGACCAGCTATGTGTTATGCCCCTCAAATTTCTTCATGAACTCAAGCCAACCTACCCGCTGAAACAACTCAGAAATATTACCCAGTGCCAACAATTTATTTGGGGAAGTTGGTTTTGATTTACGCTTAACTCCTCCCATTCTGTCTTTTGCTGACAATTCTGCTAAGTGTCTACTAAATGTCGTGGCACTCTAATGGTGAAAAACTGTTTCAACAAGACTGTTATGTAGACTAAAGGAAATGCAATCTTATGACCACCCACACTTTGACAATACTAATGGAATAGGGATTAATTCAAGCATTTGTCTTCCTTGCATTTGAATCATTATTTTGCATGGGATAGAGTGAATGAGCCACCACCTCTCCAGTGAAGGTACAATCCACACAATTTACTAAATTTGGAAAGGAAGGTGGAATGTGCCAATTCATTTATTTTTATCCACAATAATATACCTACTTAAAATAAAAGAAGTACATACCTCATGTCTCATCATTGATTTAAAAGTTGCTTTCCTTATGCTGACGTAATTGTTATCACTGGGAATTGCACCTGTATGCAAGGCTGGTGAAGCACTACAATTCCATGTAACATGGGACTAATTTCAGGTTGTGGGTGCCCTATGACGAAACTAGACCTCCAAATTGTGGGCTGGTTCCCTTCAGATGTTCTATTGAGATGTATATTTTTACTTATTTGGGAAAAGGGAAAAAAGAAACTAATTGAATATAAAAGATAAAATGGTGATGCACCTGATTTGGGTAAAAATAATGCAATCTAATCCACAATGTTTGCTTAGAAAAATGACTTTTACACAATCCAAAATTGGCATAAATACCACAAAAGTGATTCTAAGGAAGGTTTGAAAACAGGTTTTTATGAAGGAAATGGTTTTTTCACAACACAAAAGACTATTTCTAGTTAACACAACCTAAGACCTATGATGAATATATGCTTTAATTCTGCAAAAAAGGAAGCGAGACAATAATTTTAAAAGTTTAATAATAAAACACAACAAAATTTCATCAAATCACTTCAATATTCAGCACTAAAAGGAAAGGTAATTCAACTGATCTGAAATAAACAAAGGAAAACTTTGCAAATAAGACAAAAAGATAACCTATAACCTACCGATCTCTCAATAAAACTGTAAAAAGTGAGCTACAAGAATTCTCCATTCTGTCTGAATCAGAATGAGAATCAAGAACTAGCAAAAACAAACTTTTGCTTTACAATATATAGGTTTGCTCTCTCCAAGAGGCATGCAAAAATATGGACTTGCAGATAACTACCTCTAAAAATACTAATTCCCGAGCAACCTCCAAAATCCTCAAAATTAGGGCCTAAAACTTGAGCAAAAATAGCCTCAATTTGGGCCTTTCCATATGCTTGACGAAAAAGCTAACCAAGGACCCTAAAAATACTTCTAAAAGTCATGCAAAACCTCCTAGGTGGCCTAGTTAACTCAACTAATCAATTTGCATGATTTTGCATGAGCAAAATTGATTGTGAGTAAATAATAAAGTAATAGAAAATTACTTTATTATTGGTTACAATTTGTTCTATTTTTGACTTTACAACTTGTGAAAAATAATATAGTAATTTATAGAATATTACTTTATTATTTATTTACAATTAATGACTTTGTAAAATTGTGCATGATTAGAAGAAAAATATCACTCCTTATCACTCCAATTACACTTGCCTATTTTGCATAATAGGAATTTAGAAGAAAAACTCCTTATACCTCTAATTACATTTGCCTAATTTGCATGATTTGGGTGAAAATTAAGACTTTAGAGATTAATACCATCCTTATAACTCCTTGTGAGAAAATACACTCACTTGCATGATAAAATATCCTTATTACTCCATATTTGTATCAAAAGAAAAAAAATATCTAACTCTACCTTATCACTTCATTCTCCTTTATGCAAAAAGCAAGAATATCTCTGTCACTTTATTTGCCCCTTGCAATCTCCTATTACAATTGCCTTCATGCAATAATCAAATCAATACAATACAATACCTTATACTTCCCATTCAAGTCATACCTTATCTCTCCAAACATATTATATAATCCCAACGCAAAAATATATCAATATCAAAGTATATAATATATTCTACTTTATCCTTATCTCTCCAAATGCAATAATTCTTCGAATTACTTCATTTCTGACCTAGTTTTCGCTTGAAAAAGAGGAGGAAAGGATAAGGTAAAGAAAGATACCTCTGCATGATTATGCTTTTTGACCATTATGAAAAGGTAAACAAAGCAATGATAAAAATTGCCCTCACGGGCCCCCTGTGGTATTATCATTAGGTCTTAGACTTACAAAGTCTTGACCTCGAGGTGGATTTGAATGTAATGATTTTGCTTTGTTTTGAAGTCAAAAAAGAAAGAAAATCAAAAGGTGTCAACACTCGACTAAAAGCACCTCCAAACCCTAAACTTCTTCATTTTTCACTCACCACCTTGCAAGCTCTGCCTGAGCTGCCATGTTGCTTGCTTAGGGTTTGACCTTTTCACTGGTTTCTTATGCATCTCTGAGGTTTCTTACTCCATGGCTTCTTCACATTATCTAGTGTAGAGGAGGTTGCAGAAATGTGGTGAGTTTTGTATCTTGCTGGTATTCCCTCATTTCTGTGGCTTTTTTAGCATAAATAGCCACGGCCATATTCACACTTTCTCCTTCTGAAGCATCTCCTTGACAATACTCTTTTCTTCTCTATATTTGAATTTGCATGATGGATACTTGTAAAACACAAAACTCTATCAAATGAGACATCTGTGGCCTATAGCTCCTTATTCCTGCAAGCATATAAGGTATGGCTTCATTCTCACTTAACTATTCTAATTTCTTTCGACCATATACTCTATTCTGGCAAGGGTTTTGAATATATAATAAGGGTATGTGATATTCACGAAGAGAAAACTCTTTTATGCTACTGCCATGATCACTGCAACCTCTTTTTTCAATTTGCACTCTTCTTATACCTGAACCTGACCATTGTATGCATGATTTTGTCTTAGATTTGGGTATCTTTATTATTTTTTAAAGGCTGCGGCTTGTGTTATCTTTATCTAGGTTTCTCACTGTATATGATGAAGAAAATGAGGGTTATCAAAAACCACTATCTGGGTATGCAAGAAAACATATACATCTTTCTGTATCTTTCAAGAAGTGATGAGGGTTTCATTGTAACTCTGAGGCTCTCATTCCATTTTATTCTTTTTCTCCTTTATGATGAAGACTGCCATTTTTACCTGACTGAGTTCCTACAAAAAAAACACCCCTCACTCTATATGAAAAAAATGAGGGTTTGAAATTTTCTTAAGAAAATACTCCTCAGGCATGGCCTGTAGCCTCCTCGCTTGCAAGAACACAAGATAATGTTTCATTTTCTTTGCTTGTTGTTCTTCTTCTTACTGTAGCTTCCATTCTTTTGAGACTGTAAATCTGGCTGTATACATTAAGGTAAGTGTTATATTCATTGCATTTACTATGGTTATCTTTCATAGTGGAACATGATAAATGATGAGACAAGAAACACCAGTACTACACCCTCTTTGTATTTGGATGTGATACATCTTACTGTATTATGATGTCTCAATAAACATCTCCTCTGCATACTTTGATCATTGAGGACTCTATGTTGTATACTTTGTGGATAGATTCTTGTGGACTGTTTGACTGATGTCCCTTAGACAGTTGATTGCTTCATTATATACTCTGTCATGGTCAAACATTCAATAGCAATTTTACACCTCATTCACAACAAAAGTGGTAAATATTTGCTTTATTACAATCTTTAAGACTGCTCTTTGTTGCCCAATGTCATTACACTTGTGCTATCTCTGTAACATTTATCCATTGACCGTCCCTCTAAAATATGCTTTGTATATACTCTACTCTGTCAACCTAAGAAGTCACTGGCTTACATGACTACTCTGCACCCTTGATAATGTGATTTTATTTTATCATTGGCATCTGTAATCATTTCATGGGTCTGGAAATTAACTCCTGCTATTATCTCAATACATGATACATTGACATGTTTTGGTTGGATATTTGACTTTGCAAGACAGCATGGGGACTCCTATTTTGGAAGAGGAGTATCTTCTTACACAAGACAATAAGCCAATTTCATGATTATGATGACTCCTTCCTTGTTGATGTCACCAGTATTTGCAAGCATTTATGTAATGGTTATTTCTTTACTACTATCATTCATGACTGCAATATTTGTACTAGACTTCAATCTCTTGTCATTCTCTGATATCCATTTTGCTTCTAAATTTTATGGTTCTTTGATTTGCATGAGTAACTAGGGCATCATATTGCATGCTAGTGCAACAACCAGTACCAGCTCCCCATGGTCCAACCAACTTATGTTCTTCACAGTATATACATTTCATAACTATTTTTTCCTTCATGTGTAGCAGTCTTCAACCACTTATCCTTATCTTTCCATTCCTCTCTTAGTATTGTTAGCATTGTACTGTTGATGGGTATGGCAACTTATGATATATTTGACTATCTCTTGTTTGTATAAGCTACTTCATTGATCACTGTCTTGACTATTCATGGTTAAGGTGAATGTATCTGTATCTTTCCTTAAGGCATGGCACCTTCTTGACTACACCATGGCATCACTATAGCTCCAAAATGTATGAGGTAGAGTTTGTTTGATCAAAATAGTTGATGAAATGCATGGAATCCACCTTGTTATCTCTGGACTATGTCATTCCTAACATTCCAGCATGCTTAATGTATTTGTGCCTTTCCATTCTAGATATGACTGTCTCTTGCTTTTGGGTTTGTCCTTGACTATCATGTCAATGATGATATATGAATGCTGTTCCTAGGTTGTTCTTCTTTTAAGATCACTGGTAGTAAGTGACAGTCTTTATCATTTGATGAGTTCCTTTAGAGAGCATGCTATATATGTTTGTCATTGCATTTTTGCCTCTACCATGTGACTATTACACTCATATATCATGGTGAGGTCTTCTTTTATGACAGTCAAGTTGGCATAGTGTATTATATGATTGTCTCATCTTGGAGGCTATCTCATCTACTGTTCCATGTGGCATTTTACTTGACTGCCTCTATGAGACATTTGCAACTCAAATGTGATATAACTATTAAACTTTGATCATCTTTAGCAATATGAGGACAATATGAAGAATACTTGATGTAGAATGCTGTCTCATCTTTGAAATTATACCTGTATTCTTTATTGCATAGCAAGGCATTGAATGGTATCTCTGCTTTTGATGTATCTCATATGAACATAAGCTCTTGATAACATGGAATGAAGAAGCAACATATGATGTCATTTGTCCATTACTCTTGCTATCTTTCTTAATTAAGTAAGAAAGAAGCATGCTAGGCTCAACCCTTGTGGGAGCCACATTTAATCCACATGCTTATTTGTCTTCAGATTAGCAACAAAACTTGTCCTATACCTGCACAATGAACAAACAAGTTAGCATAAAAAAGTACCTGATAACATTGATTGATCTTCTTCATGATTTCTTCTTAATTTGTGTCATTATCTGATACCCCATTTGAATGCATGATGTGATAAGTAGATGTCTTTGTTTGATAAAAGCATGTGATAACTGTAAACATCCAGAGCACTAACAGGACTGTCCCCGAAATTTTGTAGGTTCAACTAATGATGGCATGGAGTGAAGACTAAAGACTAAAGACTTGAAGGCCAACTTCAACAGCAATCTCCATCATTAGGTAGTGATGGATGTTTAGATTTATCAGATGTTCATTTCCTTTTCTTTTATCAAATAGATACATAGCTTGCATGTCTGCAATTGCTCAGTCTAGTTACTCCCACGGCTTGTGTGGGACACATTTGAACACTTCTTTTAAACATGATCAGTTAATTTCTCTTATGCATATGATGTATATGTATTTCTTTTTTCAATCAATGCATGAGATAAAATAACAGATACCTGAATGTATGTTCAAAACATGTCATGAAATAATAGTGTAATACAAAATATTTTTCTTTCTTTCATTCAAAACTGATTAACTAAATAGTCAATCTAACTTATAGCTCCTGAAAGATCAAACTATGTAGAACAACTGTATCTCCTTGGATGTTTAATTTCTTGACAATCAGTTCTCTTGTCATGATAACTTATTAGTCCTGATTGGACTGATGGGTTATCCTGACAAATGGATTCCCTCTATACTCTGTCAAGGCATCAACCATTCAATGAATGCATAACTTTGAAGTTTTCTGTTATTCCTTCTGAACAACTACACTTAGGTCCAACTAATTTTAAGTGTGAACAAAAAATTAGTAACAGTAATATCATCATGAGTGGTGGTGTAATTAAATTTGGATGGGATGGCGAAGGGTTGTAACGAATTTATTATGAATAAAGATGGGATGGCTAATAAGGGATCTAATTATTATGACAAAAAGTGGTCATAATATTTTTTGTTTATTATGGTACGAGATGGCAATATCAGGCATGAATTTTAGAAGTAGCAGAAAAAAATTGGTGATGATCATGGATATGTTGTTAGGATTGTCAGAGCATTTACAAAGAAAGGGAAATGACAAAATTCTAGAGCATCACTGAAAGATGTGGCTAGGACAAATGAACAACATTCTAGAGCATCGCTGAAAGATGCAGTCGAGACAAAAGAATAAAATTTCAGAGCATCGTTGAAAGATGCAGCTGGGACAAAAGAACAAAATTCTGGAGCATCGCTGAAAGATGCAGTTGGAATGTAGGAACAAAGTTCCAGAGCATCGCTGAAAGATGAAACCGGAATGAAGTAACAAAGTTCTGGAGCATCGCTGAAAGATGCAGCCGAAATCTAGGAACAAAGTTCCAGAGCATTGTTGAAAGATGCAGCTGGAATGCAGGGAGAATGAAACAAGATGATACACTTTGGACTTAACACGTTCCGGAGCATCATTGAAAGATGCATCAGACTGTAGGAACAATCAAGGGAATGGAACCAATTGAACGAACAAGTTCCAGAGCATTGTTGCAAGATGCACCGAAATTTGTATTCTATTAAAAATGAAGTTCTACAAAATAGAGATAAAATTTAGACAAGTCCAAAAGAATGAACAATAAAAATGCTCTGAAGCGATTATAAGTACATACACATGCAAGATTGATTTTTTTTACTCATAGCTGAAAATTATATTGGCTCTATCATAGTAGAGTAAATGCATTGGGCTTCTCCCGGCATTTCTACCAATCTCATAAATTCTTCTTTGTTGACAGGTTTGTGGTAGATTCATAATCGATGACCATTGACTAAGAGAGTTTGAGTATCACCATCAATGGGTTTGAGCTGTACTACTCCGTTTAGAAATACTTTAGAAATTTCATATGGAACCAACCAATGAGTCTTTAGTTTCCCTTTCTAATCTTTATATCAGGAATCAAATAACATTGCCCAATCTCCATTGTGGAACTATCTTTCCTTTATGTGTTTATCATGCTAGGCCTTTCATTGTTGTTGCACTAGCTCAGTCTGGTGGATAGCTTCTAAGCGAAGTTCATCTAATTCACTAAGCTGCAAGACTCTTTCTACCTAAGCTCAATCGAGATCTAAGCCTAACTCCATTGTCATTCTAAGAGTTTGAAGTTCAAATTCAATGGGTAGAAGAGGTTTCTTCCCAAAGACTAACTCATAAGGAATAAGATTAGTGGTTGATTTCCAAGTTGTATTATAGGCCCAAACGGCTTCATGCAATTTTCTAGCCAATCTCTTCTTCCTAATGAAACTGTTTTTGTCAAGATATTTTCAAGTTCCCTATTAGTGACTTCTACTTGACCATTTGCTTGAGGGTGATAAGGTGACAAATTTTTATGGCTTACCTGAAAAATGATCAGTGAAGGCTAGTAAAACTTTTGACATAAACTGGGGTCCTTGATCTGTGGCAATTGATCTAGGGGCTTCAAATCTAAGAAAAATCCTATTATACAGGAAGTCAACAACTTGTTCTTCCCTAGCCACTCTCAGGGATTGGACTTCCGCCCACTTACTCAGATATTCAGTACAGACCAAAATGTATTATTTGCCTTGTGAAGGAGGGTCTATGGGATTGATAAAATCCAATCCCCAGTTTTTAAATGGTTCAAAAACTACCTACGGTTGTAGAGGCATTTCATTGGATGTCGTGGGTCTTTCTACCTGTTGGCATTCATCACAACGACGAACATAGTTTTTCACGTCTTTATGCATCGAGGGCCAGTAATATCCCATACCTAAGATTTTATGGGACGTTCTCTTGGTGAAGTAATGACCTCCAGAGGGATCATCATGGCAGGGTCTAAGGCTACTATATGTTTTATCTGGTCTGACACAACGTCGTAAAACTAGATTAGGGCCACATCAAAATAACATTCCATTAATCCATTTGAACTAAGCACTTTCCTGAATGAGGCATTTCTTTTGTTTTGACGTAAAGTTTGGTGGGAACTCAGAAGTAGCCAGATAGTTGGTGATATCTGCAAACCAGGGGGTTTTAATGGATATGGCAAATAAATTTTCATCTGGGAATTCATCTTGTACAGGAGCACAATCTCCATTGTCTTGTTTGATCCGGGATAAGAAATCTGTGACTATGTTGAACTTCCCTGGTTTGTCAATGATGGTTACATTGAATTCTTGGAGAAGCAATAACCACCTGATCATTCTTCCATTTACTACAGGTTTGTTCATTAGGTACTTGATAATTGAATCGTCTGTGAACATAGTTACTTTGTACCCTGTGATATAATGTCAAAATTTATTGATTGCATGCACCACGACTAAGAATTCTTTCTCTATATTGGTATAGTTTTGTTCAGTGGGAGTTAAGTTCTTACTAATGAAATAGATGGCATATTTTCTACCATTCTCATCTTCCTAACCTAAAACTATTCCAATGACATCATTGGAAGCATCTGCATAAATATGGAATGGAAGGTTCCAGTTAGGTCCACGTAGGACAGGAGCAGAGATGAGTTTCTCCTTAATGATCTCAAATGATGTTTGACATTCTACTGTCCAGACAAAATCTATGTCCTTTTAGAGAAGGGAGAACATGGGGGTTGCAATCTTGCTGAAGTTTTCTATGAATCTTCGGTAATATCCAACATGTCCTAAAAAACTTCTGACATTAGTTTGGTTCTTTAGAGTCTCTAGTTGTTGTATCACCTCAATTTTCTTAGGATCCACTTTTATCCCTGTAGCTAAGATGTGGTGTCCCAACACTATCCCTTGTTCTACCATTATTAGACATTTTTCATGACTCAAGGATAACTGATGGTCCTCACATCGCTTCAATACCTTGTCCAAAATTTTAAGACCATTAAAAGCTAAACCATAAACTATGAAGTCATCCATATAGACTTCCACACAGTCATTTACTAGCTCAACAAATATGGCCAGAATAGCTCTCCGAAATGTTGTAGGAGTGTTGCATAGCCCGAAGGGAAGGACACAATATGCGAATTCTCCCAGGGGCAAGTAAAAGTTGTTTTGTCCTAGTCTTCTGCTACTACTTGTATTTGGTTATATCCACTAAATTCATCCAGGAATGAGAAATACTTCCTTCTAGCTAAATTATCCAAGACTTGGTCTATGAAAGGTAAAGGGAAGTAATCTCTATAGGTAGCTTTTTTGAGCTCTCTATAATCAACGCACATTCTCCACTTCCCATTTTTATTTGGAACAACTACCAAAGGTGAAACCCATTTGCTATCAGAGATGGGATAGATGAATCATACTTGCAGGAGTTTCTCAATCTCCATTTTAGCAATATCTTTGAGAGCAGGGTTGAGTCTTTGTTGAGGTTGATGAATAGGTCTAACATATTTAGTATAGATGTGATGGGTACAAACAATCAGGTGTATTCCTCTCATGTCCATATAATCCCAAGCAAAAGCCTTGAATCTATTCACCAAAACATCAAATAGTTTGAGCTCATCTGACTCTGTCAAGCAACTGTTGATAATTAAAGTTTTTCCTGGTAGTAACATGATAGTTTTGGTTCCAGGATAGTTGGAAGTGACGGTATGAACTTCTCTCATTAAGGTGTTGAGGGGGCAGCTGTGCGGTATAGTTATGTGAAGTCTGCAATAACTTTGAAGAAGTGATCTATTTTTGGAATGATATTAGCTAGAGGACAAGGTAATGTTGTGAAGGTGTAATCATGTTCAGTGTCATCAGTATGGATCGACTGTCCTAAAATCTCTTTCACTTCTAAAATTTCTTCATCACCTGAGTCTATGGGAAGATCTTGCATGTTGTTTTCTAGTTCATCTTCCAACTCTTCACCATGTTGTTTAATGACTACCATAGCAAGTGAGGCTAGATTCTCTTGTTTGTCGGAACCATCTGGTTCGTCAACCCAAACTTGGTTATGCTTAGTAGGTTGAGCAGGGGGATACATGAATAAGTGTTTTCTATTGGGACCATGTGAAATGGTCATTCCTCTTGCTTTGCAGTAAATCTTAGCTACAACTATAGCTAACCATGGTCTGCCCAATATTATTGGGTAACTGTCCTTGGGTGTGAGGGACTGGATTATTTGGAAATCCATTGGGTATTCCCAATCATCAACCTTGATAGGAACATTTTCTAGGACACCCTTGGGAATAGCTATAGACTGATTTGCCATTTGCAATATGGTGGTTGTGGGACATAGATTAGTGATTCCTAGTTTTTCCATAACATCCACCGTCATGACATTAATGGCTACTCCCAAATCCACGAGTGCATTGGGTATTGCTACCTTGTTGATTATCACTGTTATGAGTGGATTGCCTGGGTCAATATATTTTGGGGTTGAGGTTTCACCAGCTAGAAGGTCAGCTAAGTATCCATTGATATGCATAGTATTAATCTGTTTCAGTTTCCTTCCTGGTGTTTTTATGCACAACTATTTAACTAGCTATTTTAGTTTAGGAATTTCTTTAATCACTTGTAACAAGGGGATCTCAATATGGAGTCTCTTAATTTCTTGGATTAATGTGGTTTCAGTAGGTAAGGTCATTTCCATAGGTTTATTCAAAGGAGTTGCCTTGAGGCACTGAAGAAAAGGTACCTGAGATCTCTTTTTCATAGTGGGATCCTCCTATAAAAGATCTCTTGAACACTGGCCAATTTCTTCTTGAGGTAACTCAGAAGTTCTAGGTGAGGATTGTGGATGAGGCTTGTCTTATTTACTCAATGGGTCTTTATCTAAAGGTATGGAAGATGTCTCAATCCCTTCAGTAGATCATGCATTTAGTTCTTCAAGGATCTCAACTATGGTAGGCTGTTGGAGTGTTTTTCTGACCTCAACTGTAGATTTTCACAATAGATGGCATTAACTCTAGCTGTGTTTTCCTGTTCCGTAGAGTACATTGGTGTGGTTTATTGGTTATTCTTTGGATTAGGGATAGGTTGTGTTAGAAATTATGGTTGGTTGACCTGCTCATTTTGTTGGGGGTTTTGGGGAGCTGGTAAAAGGTTTTGCTATGGATTAGGCATCCTCCTTGGTCCATGATAGAATTGATTTGGAGCCTGATTCCATTGAGGCATCAGATTTTGAGGATACCATTGTTGTTGAGTCTGGTTTGGCCAGTGAGGTTTTCCCTAGGATTGGTTCACCCACTCAGGTGGTCCCCAAGGGTAAGGTCCCCAATTAGGTGGTGCTTGAGGCCAAGGTGTTGTCCATTGATTATTATTCCAATTATTTGGAGGTCGCCAGGAGGGATTTGAATTTTGGCCATAAGATAAATTCCCTCTAGTCTTTGATTTACAAAATTGATCTCCTCCTCAGTGTGAGATGTCCTTTTTTTGGAATTTTTGATTGTATTCAGTATCTCACATTGATTAGTGGCATGACTTTTTCCACAAATTTGACAATTGTCAGCTTTATCCAAAGGGCACTCTCTTAATAGATGTTTATTTTGACACCTGGGGCAGTAGATGGATAAGGTTTTGGGATTATATGTTTTGGCCTTTATTATATCAAGAGTGGTATTTAATTGAACAAGAATGTCAATTTTCAAGTTTGCTATTTCCTCATGCAGTTTACCTATTTCATTTGAACCTCTCAAAAGACTAGATTTACGGACACCTCCTTGAGTACAAGAGAAATTCCATCATAACTCAGCAATATCGCTAGTTCAAGTTGGGACACATCTCCTTTTCCCATTAAATCTAGACTCCTCCTAGCATCCTCATCAAGTCCTTTGAGAAATATGGTCTTCAAAATTTCTGGGCTTATGGCTTCTTCACCACATCGTTTGGTTAGGAAGATGAACCTGTACACTCAAAATTGTGACTCGGGTTGCCTGGGGCTGTCGGGATAGATTTTGGCATGCACACAAACCCTTCCCTCCTTGCCACGGGGTGATCTGCCACATCACTCTCGCTCTCGTGGAAGTAGCCTGTCGAGAGGAGGTGAGACACATCAGGAGTCTCGCTTGTTAGAGAGCTAAACTTCGTGGAGAGGGGTCGACAAGTTCTGTGGCCTTTGTTGTTGTGTACTAAGTTGAATATTTTGTTTGATAGTAGTTATTGTTGAGATAACCCTATGACCCGAAGGGTCACTAGTTTCTCTTCTCCTATTGGGGTTTCTTCTATTCCACCTTTGTGTGGGTAAGCAGTTTTGTTCGATTATGTCATCTTGTCTCTCAATTCATTGAATGAGTTCTTGTTGTATTTGGAGTTATCTTTGTTATTCTATTAATAAGAGGACAAATGGATCTTGTTGTGGTAAAGTAAATGTCTCCTGTTGTTGTCATGGATTGTTTTCCTCAATCTTGTTGAGGATAGCCCTTACCCACTCACCTCTTACTCCTAGGCACATTCATGAGCCAAGGTAGAGGTAAATGTGTAATGACCAACCTTAACTAGACTTAGGGATTTTGACCTAGGGTTTAGTTGACCTAGGGTTTGGTTATGCTTTGAGTTGTGTTTACCTTGTGATGTGATCAAGGGTTTGATTGAATCATTTATCATGGTTTACCTTGTGATGGTATCGAGGGTTTACAAGTTTATCTATCTTTTCTAGGGTTTCTATATGCATGCAAAGCTAAATGAAATGCAAACGTGTTTTTGTTCTTTTTTAGTATTTTGGAAATGAAAAGTGCTTTTTAATCTATGAAAGGGAAATATGGATGCAAGCTAATATGACTTTTCCTAATGTAAGTTTAATCTATGTTTTTGGGTTTTTGATTGTTTTAAAATAATCTAATCTATGAAGGGAAATTGCTTCTACAAATAGTCTAGATCTGGGAATTTGAAAACAATTATTCTAACATGCAAGATCTAATCTATCAAGGAAAAAACAAAGATTTACTATTCCCAAGAGCAATTTTTGTTTTTTTAATTACTATGAATTGAATAAAGAAATAGAGGAACTTGAAAGAATGAAGATATGTGTGACTCCACTACTCTCAGAAATCCTTGATGTTGGCAACCTCGAGTCCTTTTGAAGTAGCGGGAAGACCTCTTGATGACAAAATGACACAAAGAAGCAAAAAGAAGCTTGTTGAAGCTTGAAAGAGCTCAATGAGAGCTTTGGATGAGCACAATGACGTTGATTGAAGTAGCGTAATGATGCTTGGTTGAACAATGAATAAAGAAAAAGGCACCTTCATCATGTGAGAGAATTAGAATGTTGATTTGGAGAGCAAAAATTGGCAAGAGCTATGTGCACAATGAATTTGCCTCCCTTTGTCCTTGAGGGAGGTGGTATTTATAGGTTGGAAGAAGGGAATTGATTGAGAAGTTAACTCAATTGATTGATGAGTTAACAAGGATTGACTGGGGAGTTAACAAGGTTGATTACCTAGTGAACTTAGCTAACTAAGGAGTGATAAATAAATAATAGCTTATCATTGAAGAAGAATTGGAGTTGGAAGAATGCATGAGATTGATTGGGTTGTTAATTTTAGATAAAATGGAGTTAATTATGCATGTGTGGGTGCATGAAATAGTCAACTCCATATTAGGCATCAAAAACCATACAAAATGGAAGAAAAATGGGTGAAAATAGAGCTTTTTTGAGTGAGAAACTCAAGTTTTTCTGCGGCTGGAAACGCGACAGGGTCACCCCTTTTGCTAGTAGGGTTGTCTGGGGGAGATCTAGACAAAACAAGGTTTTTGGAGGAACTACAAAAGGGAGAAGATAGAAGAGAGAAAATGAAGGTGATCTACCTATGGAAATAGGTCAATCATATGCAAGAATCCAAATCTCCACTTGCACCTACAGGATCTCCTGGGGGAGATTTGGAAATAATAGGGGGAGATTTGGATTGGTTGAGAGAAACTAAAAATTGAAAGTTGGAGATGGAAAGGGGAGACCTCTAGAAGGCTTCTAGGGGTGCAAAGGATGAAAAACATAGGGGAAAGGTGAAAAAAAACCTACAAGACGCTCACAAGGCTTAGGAACAAGGTTGAAAGCTCAGAAAATGCAAATCGACAAGTGTCGCAAAAGTGTCGAAAACGTCGAAAACAGGGAAAGAGAGAAAATGACAAAGAGGAAACAACACAAGACAAGAAAGAAGACATGTCATCAAGAGGTTTACTACTTAGAGGACATTATTTCACATTTACATGTACATGACAAGGATTAAAATCATCATAGGGGTCCTCGTGGAGGCTGTGCATGATTTTTGTGCTTACATATTTTCCCCCTCGGGGATGATAGTCTACATGAAAGGTAGGTACCATTCCTAAACTAGGCCTTACCTATTGTTGATTTTCCCACAATTGTACCTGCAATCTAGTATTAGTCTGACATTTAAATGTATCAAAATGAATAATGATAACTGAAATGACAAACTTATCATGGATCATATGAGTTCGACTAGTTGTTTGCCTTTGTCGGTTAGACCTGTAGGAATGAATGCACGCAAAATGACACATGAAAGAGATGCATAAAATAAAAGAACTAATATAAAAATGCACAAATGAAACTAAGCTAGGGGCAAACAAAGCAAGTCAAATTGTGAGATCAGAGAGAAATGGCAACGAAATCAATCGTGTGAGCAGTCGTTGGAAAGGTATCTGCCTCTTCTTCAATTGCAGAGAATCAGGTACACAAATAGTGAAAAACCCTTCTCTAAACCCTAGTTGGAAGTTTGTGAAAAAACTCTTGAAATTGTAGATGTTTTTGTCAATTTTTCTTGTTGCATTGTCTCTATTTCATCGTTTAGAGTAGGATAGGTCTTTAATTTTCTGAAGTCAGCTAAAAAATGAAGTTTTTATAGCAGTTTTAGTTCAAGGGATCTCCCTCTAGGGTCACCCCTTTTGTTAGGCAGGCCGCCTGGGGGGGATCCTGTCTGACAGCAAGGTCGTCCAGGGGAGATCCTGCTGAACAACAGGGTCACCCGGGGGAGATCCTACAGAACACCTGGGCAACCCTGTTGGGTTGATTTTGACTAAAATTTCATGTTTTCTGACACTTGTTTCACTCTGATCTGACTTGTTTTGGCTATTGTATTCACCTATTTATTACAATTTTAAGGGTTATGCACTTTTTTGTGCAAGGTTTTCTACAATTTTATGATTTTTAGGGATTTTTATGAGTTTACGAGATCTAATCTAAAATTCTTTTCTAATTTTGTAGAACATGCACATCTGATGGAATGCCTTCTGAGAGAAGGGGTGGTTCTTATAAATGTTTACTTCACTGAGTAACGAGGATCATGCTATTTTGAGGAGGGCAGGTCTAGCTAGAGTTTCTCATGTGCCTATTATTCACCCTATGTCCTGCATATGCTGTGACATTTTGACCTACTGGGATGTAGACATAAACACATTCAGGTTCCCACAGATCTCTGGAGAGTGGACCATCACTGTATTTGATGTCTATTGTATACTTGGAGTTCCTGTGAGAGGACATCCTCTAGTCCTTCCAGCTAGTGAGTCCTTCGAGGACAAGGCGTCCTGGGCAGAGTTCATGGGGGTTGGCCACCCCAAGGATCAGATAGGAGTCCAGCTCACTTCTGTGCCTCAACTTTGCATCACACTTCTAAGGAGATTCTTGATTGGTTTAATTGCATCAAGGCTATCGGGAGACAAGGCCTCGGCTCGTTTGAGATGGTGTTGGGTACCCATCATTTGTGGTATTGAGGAGGGTACAGTCTATGCTTGGGGACTGAATATTTTGGCCATGGTCTACATGGACTTCTATCATATTTTGCGGCAAGGGTCTCTAGCTTTTAGCCACTTTGCTTTGATTATAACATGGATATTTGAGTACATTAGGCCCTATCAGAAGCTTATTTTGATTCCGGATAGATGTTTACCGAGAGCAGCTAGATGATGTATGCGGGTCACTTTGATGCTTCTTTACTCACTGTCACTACTCTCACAGATGAGGATAAGATCTTTGATCCTTATCATGACATGGAGGGATCTTGGGTTCATGATGGCAAGGTTAGAGAGTACTATCGTAGAGTATCTGAGATTTTAGACCGTAATGGTCTAGTTAAGGCCCATCATGTCGAGTGTGTTTCATAGTAGTTCGGTGAGGACTTCCCCGAGGAGTTGCCCCAGTGTCCACTTGCTACAGGATTGTTCAGGAGATGGGTGAGATTGGATAGAGGTCAGTTGTTTGGACTCCTTTGACTCCTGGAGTCTTCATTACTAGAGTTCCCATAGAAGGACAGAGGGGAGGGAGAGGAACTCCTTCTTGATCTCTCATTTTAGCTGTGGATTCAGAGTCTATTGATGAGGACTATATTCCAAATGATGATGATTCATCAAACGAGAGCTTACCTGAGGATGTGCTGGATGAAGGGCTTGATGATACCAATGATGCAGGTGATGCACCTGACATCTCTGAGGGTCCTCCTGTTGTTCCCTGACCTCCTCATTCGGATGAGGTGATGTGACAACTTGACTTTGATTGGCAGCCTGATGATCCACGTGTCATTTGTTTGTTTTTTGCACTTTTGTCCTTTCTCTTTTCATGGGGAACCGACACGTCTTTCTCTTTCAATTCACTTTTTTAGGTAATGTCAGAGAGTGGAGGGAATTTGTTCATGAGATCAATGTTTGCTTGGCTTCTCCCTTCAGTAGGATGACTCGAGACCGTCTTTTAGAAGATCTTGGTATGCCCCTTGCTACTGGGTGGCACAAAGACATTTTTTCTCCTGTCTACCATGGATGTCAGGAGAATACAGACTTGAAGGCTGAGATTGACACCCTTAAGGGTGAGAATTAGGTGCTCCAAGAGATGGCTCGTCTTAGTTTTGGATGATGAGATGCTAGTATGGCAGGACCTTCACAGTCACATGATCACAGTAGGGCACCTTGCTCCCATAGGTCTCATGGAGCAATGAGTGATATTCATAGATAGAGGAGCCAAAGTCTTGAGGGTTCTGTTGGAGGGAACCGACCTTGACTTCCTTTCTTGAACTCATGCCCCCTTGCATGGGGAGCCTTTACTTTTTTTGAGAGCATTTTGTCCTAGCTCTTTGATACTCTTGTATATGTAAATGTCAGATGTATCTATGAAAGTTTATCCTTTTATGGTTTTCACTTATCAGATTTGTACTCATCTCTTGTGCACGTTTGGAAGTTTTAGAACTTTTTGATTATGTTTTTGACCTTTTCAACTCTTTTAACGATGCAAGTATGATAACGATGACATTTTTTTGCATATTTTTTATGGCATATATATGAGATGTAGTTTACGATATGATAATGCAGGAAGACAAGAAATGCTGAAATGAAATAATTAATTCTACTAAATGTCATGAGATATGACATTTGACTTTATTGCTTTGAGACTCTTTTTCTAATTTTGGCATGAATGCAATGTGGAACAAACACTGTGACTGCTCTTTAATACCATTTTCAACTTAGGGGATTGCGAGTTGTCCTGATATAAGAGACCTAATCAAGGCTATGAGATAGGATTTTAAAACTCAAGCGGGGAGTGGGAATGAAAATGGAGCGTTTCTGATTTTGGGCTTTTCTAGAGGCTAAACACTGATCCTTATCTAGATAAGACAATCTGACAAGCTTTCAACTTTAGACAAGTAACAAATTTTATTGGTGTTCATTAGATTTAGATCATAGATGGAAAGTAAGGTAGACCCGGGGTAAAGGATAAATAAAAAATAACAAGGGTCCCTAGGTAGAATATGATCCTAGAGACTACTAGACTCTTCGGATTTGCTCAATTAGTGCATGTGTGTGCTTTGTACCTTGCTTTCTCTATTATAATGTCACTCTTGAGGCTTCGAGATTAGACTGATCTCCACCCAAGAGTATGGACATTCAACAATCTTCTCTCTTTCACTCTTTTTTTATATCTCTCTTTTTTTTCTTTTCACTTTTTTTTTTGTATTTTCCTCAAATTTTCTCATTTTTTTGGATTTTTGACTTTTCAAGAAATGAATGCTTTTGGAACCTTTGATATGCAATACTTTGATCTCTCAATTCTCACTTTTTGAAACTTATTTTGATCACTCATTTTTTTATTCACTTGGATTTTAGATTGCTTCCTTCAGAGTTTTAATCCTCTTGATGTTTTTGGCCAGGAAAGATAAGGGGCTGAGCACCACCTAAAGTTTTGTAATCTAGTCAGACTTCTCTACTACTAGGGAAGAATTAGGATGGTTTACTTGCAAGCTTCCTTTGAACATTGTAGGTTTGAATACTGACTTTGTTTAGACCTAACATATTGACTCATTAAGACTAGGATCAGTATAAAGCTAAGAGCTAGGCTTTGATTAGAATCACTGGGAATGAAAAAGGAATAATGATGATTGCGAAAATGGGGATCTCTAGGTCCTGAAAGGGTGATGTATATCAAAGCAATGTTAGACTCCTTACTGAAAATAAAATAGTACAAGAGAAAGTCATTAACTGTAATGCAAGAAACAAATTATTTTTGACATTTTGATTTTTTTTGTATTTTTATGTTTTATGATTTTTTTCAGTTTTTAGACATAGTATTTCTTAAGGTGAAAGGAATTGACTGTTCACCAAATTCATCTCCCTCCATTGTGCACAAGAGATAGGCATCATTTCTAATGTCTCCTTTGACCATGTAAGGGCCTGTCTAGTTTTCTGAAAGAGCTTTTTTTCATCTTCTTTTCTTATTCTTTGTGCTACCTCTTCTCAGGATGAGTTATCCTATTATGTAGGGTTTGTCATTTGATTCTATTGGCACCAACTCGGTGGTTTATCTTGGCACTATGAGGCGAAGTAAGTCTCAAAAGGCTTGTTGATGGGAAGGGGTCCAATATAGGATTCCATCATAATTCAATAATTCTACTAACAAGTCAAACTATTCTTGCATGTAGATTTTCACATCTGGTCTCTCTTGGATTCTTTGCAAAAATTGGAACAACTCAAGGGGAGTTTGTGGCTCCCTTTGCTCATCAGGAGGGACAAAGCTTATACTTGTCCTCCCATTTAGTTTTGGTCTTAAGTCCATGGCATATCCGATGTAACTCTTTGGGAGTTTGAAAATGACAGGGTCATCAATGCCAACTGACACTCTAATCTTCCATTCTCTGTGAAAAGTACCCTTTCTTTCTTCATCTTCATTGGGAAGTCTCTCAACCATCTTGATTTGTACTAGAGGTGCTTCCCATTCACTGAGTTCATTTGATTGAACTGAGGCAGAGGTGGTTGGCTTCTCTTGTCATTGAGACACCATGAACATCCTAGGTAGCATTCCTATGACATTAGTTGATTCATTGTTGATAGAATGCGCCTCCTCCATGGGTGTCAATGGTTGATATGAGTCGTCTATTGGTGTGAGAGGCTCATGAGATTTTGTTTCTTCTAGTGTCTTGGGGACACGTGATTCACTTAAGGGTGTTAATGGAGTGTAATTTTCTGTCATGTCTTCCTCAGTGTCTGAGAAAGCATGCGGGTTTGCGTTTCTCAAGTCTAACGTGGTTGTCTCAAATACTGGACCTTCAGTTCTGTGCTACTTTTCTCCTATGCAAGGGAAGAGTTTGTAGGCATCTTGGATGTCGATCGTGAGTACCTCTAGGGGGAATTGGAGTGGTCTATCCCGCTCTATCCATTCCATGATCTCAATTGTTTTTTCTTTGGGGGACCGTTTCATTTTGTTTTGGTAAGGCCTCATTCTCTAAAGTTTTGACCTCTGTAGTGTTTATGGTCTTTTCCAGGATTTCCATTCATTTGATGCATATCGATTGAGGTGTAGGATTAGGGATGGTCAATTTGTTGGTAGGTAGCTCATAGTCTATGGGGATACCTATACGTTTGTTTGGTGTGTTTGATTTCAACACGCTGAAAGGTTCTGGATCTCCCTTTGCGATGTATATTTTCCCTAAATGTAAGAATCGAGCTTCCTAAAATAATGTGGATGGCACACTTTCATCCTATGTATCCACGGTCTTCCAAGAATCAAATTATATCCCAAGTCTTTTTCTATTATGTAGAATGTCGTAGGAATGGTTTTAGGTCCCAAGGTCACTGGAAGGGTAATCTTACCTATGGTAGTAACCTTTAGATTATCGTACCTGCTTAGAGTATCTTATGAAGTGGTGATATTAGTGTGTCCATAGCCCATCCTCTCTAATAGGGAGAAAGGAACTATGTTAATTGCTGCCTCATCATTGATTAAGGTCCTCTTGATGCAAGTATCATAGATCCAGACTTGAAGATACAACACATGATCTTCTTTTTTGGTTAATTCTGCTTCGGAAGGCATCTACTGTAAGTCAAAGAAGAACCATGAATCTTTGAGATCTGAGTTCAGTGGACTGATGTCGTAGTCCACATGATTGATTTTCTCACTAGGTGATGGCATAATTTGGTTGAGGTATTTTAGACCTATTGCTTTTAGTAACGCTGAGCGATGTGAAGGGGAGTTCCTGAGTAAGTCAATGAATGAAATGTGGGCATATGTCTTCTTTAAATCTTCTATCAGTTCATAAGGTCTGAATGGAGCTGGCATCGGTTCCACTACCGAAATGATACCTCCATATGCTTCTATTTGCTCATTCTCATCCTCATGATCTTCCTCTTCTTCTTCATTGTGCATGATCTTGACTAATCCCATCATCCTAGCTTCTCCTTTTTTTCCTAGTTGTGGTGGGACTTCAGGGTTACTACTTTGAGCTATTTCATTTTGATTTGTTGTTTCTATGTCTTTATGTGTGGGAAACAGACCTCTTTATAGATTCTCATGTGTTTGCATTTTATGGAGCTATTGGAGCTTGATTTTGTCTTGTATCCTTGTTATTCGGTGTGACCTCCCATGGATTTAAGAACATCTCTATGAACAAACATTGTTGGTCTTCCGGTAGCCTTTCTATGAATCTATTATATTCTCTACAAGAGGCATTGTTTCCTGGGTCTTCCTTCGTCAACTTTCCATTTGACCCATAGACCTCTCTACCACTGTCAATGGTGGCTTGGTCAATCCTCAAAGCACTTTCCAATGCTTCCTCATAGGATTTGTATGGCATTTTTTGAATGTCTTCTCTCATTTCCTTGTTTAGGTCATGCAAGTAGAGGTTGCATAGTTCTCAGTGGTCCATGTTTAGAGCACTAGTCGAGGGGTAAAGAACTTGCCTGCATCGAGTGACAAAGTGGGCTACAGATTCATTTGGCTCTTGTTTCATTGTGAGGAATTCTCTGATCCCTATTTTAATGAGTTTGTTCATGTCGAATGCCATGACAAACTCTTTGATTAGTTGTTTGAATGAGTGAATTGAAGCTTCTAGTAAGCGATAGTACCAATCCAGAGCTATGCCTTCAACAATTTTTGGAAAGATTTTTGCTACAACCCCATCCTAAGGGAGGAGTTCTCTTATCGCCGTGGTGTAAGATTTAATGTGGGAGTTTGGATCTCCTTCTCCTTTGAACTTCAGGAGATGTGACAATGGCTGAGGTAGCTGTACGCTTCTTATGTTTTGATCCAAAGGTTCTTTCAAGTACTCAAGATATGTTTTGAGGAAAGCACTTTGAGATTGCAGGGTTGATAGCAATAACCCTGTAGGTGGGATTTGATAACCCATTGTCAGATTTGTTAGATTGTTTTGAACAAGAGGGTTCCTATTCAGACATGTGTCATTACTGGCATTTTGTAAATAGTAGTTGAGGTAGGGGGATTTTGAGATGCCCCCTAGTCTTGTTCATGATATTTCTACCTTCTTTTAGGAGCAGCTTGCTCTACTTCCAAGACTCTAATCCTTTGCACTAAAGTTGCAATCAAGTCTGCAGGAGTAGCAACTCTAAGTGTTTCTTCATTTCTAGGATTTTCTCTTCGAGTGTTTTCATGGTGATATGCTTCTTCTCGTGTAACATATTCTTGTTGCTCTTCTCACAAGGTAATTCTCAATGCCTCTTGAGCGTCCTTGGCTTCTTGTAGATGTTTTTCTAATCATTTAACTTCCTCATCAAGATGAGTACTTGATGTGCTTGTAGAAGGTTGATTAGGTCGATGTATTTCTGACCTTATCCTTCTATCTTTATGTGGCGCATTTGGCATGGTCAGATTGTTTTTCCAAGCTGGGTTGTTGAAGGACAAAGAACACCTAGATTCTCTTTGATCTTGTTCATAATCAGAATCTTCATAGTCATAATAGTTGGTGATTGGTGCATTAGGATGCGGTGGCACATACCTATCGAAGGAAGGAGTTTTTGGTTCTCTTGAGGGAATATTCCCTTGGTTTAAGTCAGGTTCCATCATATTCAGGGGTGCCATAGACACCACAGAACAAATGGAATGGATGATAGCAAAGGCGATAGAAGTTGAAGCAACTATGAAGAGTAGTGTGAAAATGTTTTGAAGATTTTGCTAAATGTTTTGAAGTGTTTGAAATGGGAATGCAAACTACAAAACTAATTATGTATTTCATGCCAGGTTCACCAAAATATGTATGCTCAAAATCGCGACTCGGTTGCCTAGGGTTGTCGGGTCAGATTTTGACATGCACACAGACCCTTCCCTCCTTGCCACAGAGTGATCCACCACATAACTCTTGTTCTCGTGGAAGTAGCCAGTCGAGAGGTGGTGAGACACGGTGGGGGTTTAGCTTGTTGGAGAGCTGGACTTCATGGAGAGGGGTTGACAAGTTCTATGGCCTTTGTTGTTGTGTGCTAAGTTGAATGTTTCATTTGATGGTAGTTGTTGTTGAGATAACCCTATGACACGAAGGTCACTAGTTTCTCTTCTCTTGTTGGAGTTTCTTCTATTCCACCTTTGTGTGGGTAAGTAGTTTCATTCATTTATGTCCTCTTATCTCTCAATTTGTTGAATGAGTTCTCATTGTATTTGGAGTTGTCTTTGTTATTCTATTAATAAGAGGACAAATGGATCTTGTTGTGGTAAAGTAAACGTCTCCTGTTGTTGTCGTGGATTGATTTCCTCAATCTCATTGAGGATAGCCCTTACCCACTCACCTCTTACTCCTAAGCACATTTGTGAGCCAAGGTAGAGGTAAATGTGTAATGACCAACCTTAACTAGACTTAGGGATTTTCACCTAGGGTTTAGTTGACCTAGGGTTTGGTTATGCTTTAACTTGTGTTTACCTTATGATGTGATCAAGGGTTTGATCGAATTATTTATCATGGTTTACCTCGTGATGGTATCGAGGGTTTGCAAGTTTGTCTATCTTTTCTAGGGTTTCTATATGCATGCAAAGCTAAATGAAATGCAAACGTGTTTTTGTGCTTTTTAGTATTTTGGAAATGAAAAGTGCTTTTTAATCTATGAAAGGGAAATATGGATGCAAGCTAATATGACTTTTCATAATGTAAGTTTAAGCTATGTTTTTGGGTTTTTGATTGTTTTAAAATAATCTAATCTATGAAGGGAAATTGCTTCTACAAATAGTCTAGATCTGGGAATTTGAAAACAATTATTCTAACATGCAAGATCTAATCTATCAAGGAAAAAGTAAAGATTTACTATTCCCAAGAGCAATTTTTATTTTATTAATTACTATGAATTGAATAAAGCAATAGAAGAACCTGAAAGAATGAAGATTTGTGTGACTCCACTACCCTCAAAAATCCTTGATGTTGGCAACCTCGAGTCCTTTTGAAGCAGCGGGAAGACCTCTTAACAACAAAATGACACAAAGAAGCAAAAAGAAGCTTGTTGAAGCTTGAAAGAGCTCAATGAGAGCTTTGGATGAGCACAATGGCATTGATTGAAGCAGCATAATGATGCTTGGTTGAACAATGGATAAAGAAAAAGGCACCTTCATCCTGTGAGAGCATTAAAATGCTTATTTGGAGAGCAAAAATTGGCAAGAGTTGTGTGCACAGTGAATTTGCATCCCTTTATGCTTAAGGGAGGGGGTTATTTACAAGTTGGAAGAAGGGAATTGATTGAGAAGTTAACTCAATTGATTGATGAGTTAACAAGGATTAATTGGGGAGTTAACAAGGTTGATTACCCAGTGAACTCAACTAACTAAGGAGTGATAAATCAATAATAGCTTATCACTGAAGAAGAATTTGAGTTGCAAGAATGCATGAGATTGATTGGGTTGTTAAATTTAGATCAAATGTAGTTAATTATGCATGTGTGGGTGCATGAAATAGTCAACTCCATATTAGGCATCAAAAACCATGCAAACTGGAAGAAAAATGGGTGAAACTAGAGCCTTTTTGAGTGAGAAACTCAAGTTTTTCCAAGGCTGGAAACATGACAAAGTTGCCCCTTTTGCCAGTAGGGTCATCCAGGGGGTGACCCTAGGTCACTCGGGGGAGATTTGGGCAAAACAGGGTTTTTGGAGGAATTGCAAAAGGGAGAAGATAGAAGAGAGAAAATGGAGGTGATTTGCCTCCAAAAATAGGTCAATCATGTGCAAGAATCCAAATCTCCACTTGCACCTACAGGATCTCTCGGGGGAGATCTGGAAATAATAGCAGGAGATTTGGATTGGTTAAGTAAAACTAAAAATTAAAAGTTGGAGATGGAAAGGGGAGACCTCTAGAAGGCTTCTAGGGGGTGTAGAGAATGAAAAACATAGGGGAAAGGTGAAAACTCACCCACAAGATGCTCACAAGGCTTAGGAATAGGGTCAAAAGCTCAAAAAATGCAAATCGACAGGTATCACAAAAGTGTCAAAAAACGTCAAAAACGGGGAAAGAGAGAAAACGACAAAGAGGAAACAACACAAGACAAGAAAGAAGACACACCATTAAGAGGTTTGCTTCTTAGAGGATATTATTTTATTCTTACATGTATGTGAAAATGATTAAAATCATCATAGGGATCCTCATGGAGGTTGTGCACATTAATTTTTGTGCTTACAGAACCTATTAAGGTAATCTTCTAGGCTCTCATCTTCTTTTTTCCTTAGTTTGAACAATTCCTCTTTCTTGTCACTAACTCTGTAGTAACTCTAGTATTTATCTAAAAAGATAGTTTCCATGTCATCCCTGAAACTAATCCCATGAACCAAAGCATTGCAGTGTCTCTCAGAGTGGAGGGGAAAAGTTTAAGTTTTTGGTTATCATTTTTGTAGTAATATGTCTGACACATGACTTTGATTTCGAAGAGGAATTGGTTAGGATCTTCAGAGGATAATCCTCTAAAAGTCGGTAAAATGGAGGGTGAAATGTTTTTCGTGGGTGCATTGTCATCTTCATTAAGAGAAATAGGATAAGTAAATGTTCGTGCCCCTCTTCTTGGGTTATCATCATCTCCTTGGTTTTCTCTCCCATCTTTGTGGTTTGCTCCCCGTCCATTGAAAGGGTCATTGTTATTATTATCAACCATGATGTTAAAAGGAATGTTCTCCTCCGCAAAGGTCGGGTATGATGGTTGAACTGTTGGGATATTTTGGGAGGTCTCAGGTTGATCTTGCTCGATCAATTCGTAACTAAGTTCTTCAGCTGAGACTTCTACCTCCCTACTTATGGTTGGAACTACTATTGGGGGGTTCTTGGTATGAATCTTCTGTGTGGACCTCATTTCCTGACCATGCAGAAAAAGAAGTCTGACAACTATATATTTTTCTAAATTAGGTATCCAAGCAGTCTCCTATTAACACTTAGAAAAGAATCAATCCCTAACAATGGCGCCAAAAAGTGACAGACTGTTGTAAGGTCCTAACACCTTAGTTGAAAAATATATCAATTATGTTGATCGGGTAGTGTCCAAAGGCTGTATGCAATAGGGAATATTTTAGACATCTCACTTAGTGCAGATTTTCTAAATTTTTGAAACGGTTGAAAAATGAAATTAAACTAGAAAGCATGAAATTGTTTAAGCTAGAAAGCATTCAAATTCCTATTCTATAAACCATGTAATCTATCTAAGAATCAACACTTGTAGTTTAACTATGAAATTAAAATGAAGGCAACTAACTACTAACAACTAACTCCTAACTCAAAGCACACCTAACATCTTTTAATCAATGACTAACAATAGTTCTATGAATGGAGTGGATGCTCCAAAAATTTCAAGTAAGTAAATTTCAGAGATCAGTAACTTGAAAACACAACTTGTAGGGACAAACAACAGAGCTAAACATGAAATACCATTTATCTAAATATAACACGCACAGAATAGAAATAACAACATTAACAATAAAAATACTTATCTACTTTGTGATCCCTCGAGTGGCTAGCTCTTGGGAGTTCCTACTATCAATTCAAATCACATGTGTTACTTTAGTAGCTTCAAAGTGAATCCATTCATAGTACTCCCATTACTCAGAACAAATTACTCAAAACAATATTGGTTATATTCATTCATTCATATCATAAAAGTGTAACAACACATAGAACATAACTGAATAGTATTCAAAATATATCATAACAACCTCTCTTGTTTTTTTAGAAACTACATATATATACTACACTACTACAAAATCCTAATTTGCAGATGACAGGTAAATGCCATTCAAAAAGTCTCAAACAGAATTACAACTAACTGGTGTTCATGAAATAAAACATAATAAAGGCTCTAAGTGGATCTGTAAACTTTCAAATGGTCTTAACAGAAAATAATAGAATGCTTTAAAAGAAGTCTTCCACTATGCATGCCTAAATTTCTGGTGCCCCAACTTCTGGCGCTCTAACTTCAACTGCTTGAAGTCCACTCCTTTCATAGGCCATTCATAAGATCTGCACAATTACTCAAAGTCTATACCATTATATCAACATTAGTGAGCTAATTCCAATCAATTTTAGAAATAAAGATTTATACACCATTTATAAAAAGTAGACAATGATAACAAATTGGCATGGCTGAGGTGGTTGGCAAGAACAATAAGGGGTATTTATCTCATCATAAGAATGAGGTTGTTTATACCTCATCACTATCGAAACAATAGGATCTCTCCTAGATATGCCAAATAATACTCAACATTGTGAATTCTTGGTCAAACAACTCTTGATACTAGCTTTCGATGTTCCACCTACTAAATTAATATGCAAACTTGTTGGTCCCAATTCTCCTTGGTACCAAGACATTTATGATTATCTTCATAATAAAACCCTTCCATTAAACCTAACAAGCACCCAAAAGAAATCCTTTATTCACCATGCTTCTAGATTTACCATCCTTGGTGACACCTTATACCGATGGAGTCTTGATGGTACCCTACTTAGATGTCTCAACTTGGAAGAGGACAACATTGCTTTACGAGAAGTTCACAAAGGTGTATATGGGGCACATTCTACCAGCCCAACCCTTGCTAAGAAGTTGTTGCATACAAGATATTATTGGCCCACTATGGAACATGATGCCCATCTGTTTTCTAAGAAGTGCCTTTAATGTTAGCAGCACGGAGACCTGATTCATTGTGCCAACATATGAGTTGCAACCTGTTACTACTCCATGACCATTTTTAGAGTGGGGACTTGACCTCGTAGGTAAAATCCTTCCATCATCCTATAATGGCCAAAAGTTCATAATCCCTACCACTAAGTATTTTACGAAATGGGTAAGAGCCATTTCTATGACCTACATTACCAATAAATAGATTACTAAGTTCATCTTGCACTATATCATTTGCCGGTATGGTATTCCACTTGCTATTGTCACTGATAATGGTAAACCTTTCAAGAACCAAGAAGTCCATGCCTTGTGCACTCAATTCCATATTCAACATCACTTCTATACCCCTTATTATCCGCAAAGTAACGACCAAGCCAAGGCTTCCAACAAGACTATACTGAAAATCCTTAAGAAAATAGTCAATGAAGATGGTCGTGATTGGCACTTGCAACTTAATCCCACCTTATGGGCATACCACACTAGTATCTGAACCCCAACTGATGCTACTCCATATGCATTAGTCATGGCATTGAGGCTATTTTACCTATCGAGGTTGAGCTCCCTTCTCTTAGAGTTTCTATGCAGCATCTTATTGATGGAGAAGAGTACATAATTGCTAGATCACGTGAGCTAGAATTACTCGATGAAAGGCATATTACAACACTCAATCATCTTTAGGTCTATCAAAAATTCCTTCGTCATAGTTAAAATAAGAATATCAAGTAAATACAGTTTCAAGTAGGTGATCTTGTTCTAAACGAAAATTAGAGAAACCAACAGGATCGAGACAAAAAGGGAAAGTTTGAACCTAATTGGTTGGGACCCTTCATTGTTACAGTCATATATGGATTAGGAGATTATACATTATCAACACCTGAAGGAATACCTTTAGATGAACCCATCAATAGTGTTCACCTTAAGAAGTTCTATGCCTGATCCTCAGAGTATCCCTGGTAGAAAATACAAAAAATAAAAAAAAATACAAAAATAAAAAATACAAAAAAATAGAAAAAAATAACAAAAATATAAAAGAACTAAAAAAATTGAAAAGTACAAAAAATAATTCATACTCTGGTGAAAACCTGGCAAATAGGGGCCTTTGATAAGTACCATAGTGAAAACTTGGCAATCAGGCGCTATGTGTAAATGTCAGCATCTGCCATCTATTAAGTTCTCATCTATATCACTCCATTCCATTCCATAATAAAACCTTTCCACACATCCATAATAAAGTTATTGACCTAAGCATTTCTGTCTACCCATCTATCATGGCTTGGAAATTGTCAATGTCACTTGTTATCCGCTCGTATTTCACTTCATAATATTTTCATCCATCATTTTCCATAATAAATCTTGTACCTGACCAGGGGCATATTTCCTTAGCTTAGTTCTAGGATTGGATCCTTGTTGTCTCGAGAGGAATTGTCACTTTTTCACACATTTTCTGTAAATATCTTCCATCTACCACAAAACTATAATAAAACTCAAACATTCACTTCATCCATCTATCACAACCCATCCTATTCACTTATCACCCTGACTTCACTAACTCAAGCAAAAAATGAACTATGCATCTTATGAAAGCTCAAATACTTACCAAATTAGAAGCAAAGGACTACTCTTGAAGCAGTGCATTTGCCTGCATACCACTTTCCTATTCCACTAATCCATTATCCTAATCCAAAGCCTTTAACGAATGTATCCTACCTGCAATAAGGCCTTATCTACTATGATTGCCCTCTTTGGCAAGGGATATGATGCCTATGAATTTGTTTTGTCAGTTGGTCAATTTCTTTTCGTTTATCTTTTTGTTCCTTTCTAATACCTAATCAAGACTACCTTGATCTTTCTATATCTTGGTATGTTATGATAAGTATGGATTGGGACATTGTCATTATTTTCGTATGTTGTGTTTGTGGGATGTTCTTATTATCCTACCAAGGCTAACATTTATCTTGTATGTGTAACGCTGTAAAATGTGTACATCACCATTTTACACTTAGTTTAGCTCCTAAATGGGCCTCAAATATTTACACTTGTTTATTAGGACCTATTTTAGCACCTTTTTGAGCATTAAGCATGTAATACTTGATCTTGATGTACAAAACCCAGAAAATAATCATAAGGTGGGGCTAAGCATACTTTAAGTGCCCTTTTGCAGGAGGTGTCTAGCTAAAGGATCAGGGTACCCAAGTGCCCTGTGCCCTCCTTTAGCCCTACCCTAAAAAGTGGTCTTGTCAGCTTAGGCCCTTTAAAACATTCCTAATGTTAGCCTTGTGTTGTTTAACTCTGTGGAAATTAATGAGAATGCATATAAAAGTAAGTTATTCTATTCATTTGAACACACCTAAGCTATCTCTACGCTCTTGCTAACTCCTTGGAAGATTCTTATTCTCTCTTATACTCTACTCTAGTCTCAAGCTCTCTCTTGTGGATTATTGCCGCGACACTAAAATATTACAGGTCTTGTGAAGATATTGGAGGCTACACCAACTTCTTGAGTCAATTTATGATGACATATACAAGCATACAAGGTTTCCATGCTCATGGTGACCTCTTTCCTTCATGCTTTGTGTTAGCATTCCATTCTACTTTGGATTTGCCTCTGCCCTCCTAGGACATGTACTCTTTATCAATCATTTTTGATATTGTGGAGGTGGAAACACCATTCACGAGGCTTTATTGAGGCAAGCTCCTAAATAGGACCCAAACTTTTCCTTCTTACATGTGTGTAGTTTAGAAGAACATGTCTCAGGAGCTAATTTCCATGAAGAAGATGAAGCTTACTGGTACAGACTTGACAGAGACAACAATTTTTGCAAACCCTAATTAGGGTCTAGGGAACCCAAGCACCATTTTCCTTGGTATTTTGACCTCTAGAATCAGTTTCTCCTCTGTTCACTAATCTCTGTGCTTCTTTTAGATTGTCTGTATCTATCTGTATTTGTTTGTTATGCTTCAATCTTTGTCAACTAGGGTTTTATGTCTCCACTCTAGCTTGATTGATTGGATTTGGTTAATTATTTATAAATACAACAAAAGGGAAGAACCCCTATAGTTTGTCTCTCCTTCTAAGGTAGAATCCAAGCTTGGTTTGTGCTCCAAATGTTTTGTAGAAGAGGGTTTGACATTGAGCTAGTCTCTCTTTTCTACATTACATTTTTGGTGAACTCGTTGTTTCTTACACTTTGGCATCTTTCTTGCATCACATCTAAGCTATTTTACACCTTAGATCTGATTAGATTCAATTCATTTCTCATTTTTCATAGTTGTATGGCTTAATTTTGCATTATTTCATTGTTAGGGTTTGAAAAAACCTTGCATTTTTGGAAAATTTAGCTAGTCTTCAACCTAGGGTTTGTATATTGGTGTGTTGTTGTAGATTTGGTTACATTATTGGATTGATTAAAGGGTTTTAAGTTTTCATACCTTATCATTCTTTCTATTCTAGGATATTCTTGCATATTTGCATTGAAAAAAGTGAAGAACCAGACATTTTAGGCTTGCAAAAAGGTATATTTATGCATTGTTTTCATTGAATGTATTATAGATCATCATAGAAAGATTTAAATCTCTGATTTTTGCATCAGATATTATTGGTATCATAGTATAGAATCATTTCATGGTGTTTCATCTTGCATTTGAAGCTCTCATTTGTTAGGGTTTTGTTGAAAAAGCTTGCATTTTTGAAAAACCTAGTTTGAATTCAAAACCTAGGGTTTGTAATTAAAATCCTGTTTCAAATTTTGTTGTTGTAAAAATTTCAAATATGATCTTGCATTGCTATTTCATGTCATAAATTTCATTTGTGTTAAAAAATAAGGCTTGCATTGAAAAAGTTTTGGTCTAGAAGTGAGCATTTAAGATCTAGGGTTTGATGGTAAAACCCTAGCTAGTCTTGCATGTAGTGTATTCTTATCAAATAAAAGTTTTGTAAATCATTGTTCCATTATTTAGGCACTTATCTTGCACATACTTCACATGCTACATTTTCAAGACGTAGTTGTCGTGGTTCCCAAGAATATCACATTTTTGGGGACCTCGCTTTTCTTGCACTTGTAGGTCTTTGGTTGCAATCATATTGGGATATTGGTTGTACTTGGTTAATCAATTGTTCATTTCATTATGGCTTATTTTTGGTTGGAATCCTTGCATACACATATCATGGAATCTGAAAAATCTTCTAAATTCATGCATCCTCACATTTTGAATAACATAGCACCTATGCATGATATATCTCATGATGATGATAAATCTTCTTCTACTACTACAAATCATGATAATGCCTTGGATATACTCTCTAAAGCATATGATGATCTCTCTTTCGAAGGTGAAAACATTTGGGTGCAAGAGGATGAGATCATTGATAAAGTTGAACATACTAATTCCACTTCTAGCATACCAAATGATAATTCTATGGTTCATCCTAGGGATCTTCGGCCTTTGATTTAATGTTCAAGTACCGTGTATATCATTAAGGAAGTGAAGGCCCTCAATCTTCCTCCTTTGGTTGAATGTACAAGTATCTTAGACATCACTAAGAATGTGAAGACCTTGGATGTTAGCCTTTTGGTTGCATGTTCAAACCCCTTGGACATTATTGAAGGTACAATCATAAATGATTTTCTTAACAACACTTCACCCTCCCTTCATTCTAATGTTCTCCCTTCAAAAGATGAAGCATTAGTGGATGAGGAGAGGTATCTCACATTAAATCCCTCGGGGATGGATGTTGAGCTTAATCAAAATGGAAACAATGTCAATTCAATCATCATTAATAGACTTATTCTGCTTGCTAGGGGGATGGTGAATAAGTATACTAATGTTCCTAAAATCATTGTACATGAGACACCTAATATGCCTCCTTGCTTCAAACTAGTGATTGCGGTCCAAGGTGATCCAACACCACCTTGACCCTCGAGCTATATTCTCAATTATGCAACATAAATTACTTAATGTGTTCAAAATGTGTCGCAGCCTCACACGATTGCTCACACATACAATAGCCATAATAACAAGCAAAGTAAGCAAGTACCGCATGTGCCTGTTTCTCTTCCACCTTCTCAACCTATCCTACCTCAAGCACCTCATCTTCCTACTCATATTGGTAAAGAATATGATCTTGTCGAGTAGCTCTGTGCTACTTCGTCTAAGATCTGTCTATGGGATTTAATACAAACATTGTCTGCATACCACAAAATGCTCTAGGAGGCTCTTCAAAAGTTAGTTGTTCCACCTTCTGATAGACCAAATGATGTAGCATCTCTATTAGAGTGTATGCAAGCAACAACATCAGATATATCATTTCAACAACATGAGTTACCTCCCATAGAAGTTTAAAACCAAAATGACCCTCTTATGATATATGTCATCTTTAATAGAAAGAGGATAAGACACACTATGATTGATGGTGGATCAGGTCTTAATGTTTGTGGAATATATTTGTTAGATAAACACAATGTTGATAAATCTTTAATTAAACTAGATAATCTCATCCTTTGTGGCTTTGACAACGCTGGTAGAAAATCGTTGGATACCATCACCTTAGATATTAAGGCCGGACCTAAGACATTGCCTACCCTTATCCATGTCATGCCTAGTAAGCTTTCATGCAATCTCCTTCTTGGTAGATCATGGATTCATGCCATGGGGGTAGCTCCGTCTACCCTTCATTGATCAATAAAGTTTCTTCACAACAATCAGCTCCATACAATTGAAGCCGATCCAACTTCGGATAGTTGCTTGGAAATAGAAGTGAGACATAAAACTCCTTTAAGTAGTTTGATCCCTTCTACAACACTACCCTCTACTGCTAACAATAGTTTTGGTCAAGATAGTGTTGGCCCTTCGAATACATTTTCGGTGATGATTAGGGTTCGTTAAATTTTACACCCTCCTTTGTGGGTGAATATAAAATCCCACCCTCAAACCCTAAGACCTCAAAGGTAAATGTAATTTCTTCAACACATTATCATACCCCTACGTGGTTTAAACTCAAGAGTAATGCTGATGGAACTTGTGATATTAATGATGATCTGTCTTCTTCTATAGAAATGGCAGCCATTTGTGATAAAGTATCATCTCAATCTAGTGAATCATTTCATTCTAATGAAGTGGCCTCTTTAGATTTCAATCCACATGGGATGATTGAAACAAAGATGGATCCTCTTCACCGTGATAAAAATAATGATCCTTCTTATTAAACATGTAATCAAACTTCTAAAAACAAAGCTAGCCTCATGACCCCTCTTTGTCCTTCGATCTTAGAGAAGCGTTATGGGCGTGGATTCAAAATTCTTTCAAAACTTAGATATTGTTAAGGGAAAATTGGAGTAAACATGAATAATCAATATATCAATATTAATAATACCCAAAACTCAATGAAAAGAGAAATAATCAAGATCAAACAAACAAAGACAAAAACCTTTGCAAACCTCAATAATTCATACCTTCCATTGGTTGCCTATCTCAATTGATCTTGGATGTATGAATAAGGCCCTCAGAGAGTGCACTTCTTTGCTATTCCAAGATTGTCAATGGAGAATGGCTATGATAGTGCTTTGTAATGAAGATGAGCTTCACAACAATGGTAGTGATATGGTAACAAGTTGATCGCAAACAAATCGAATGACGTGGGTACCAAAGGCGCATTGTAATTCCTACAGAGTAACAATACTGAAAGCTTGGATGAATGAAATGAAAGAATTGGGTTCAATTTATAGACTTGAAAGAGAGAAGATCAACGGTATAGAAAGAATGAGAAGATCAACGGTATAAAATAATTGAGGAACGTGCACAAATAAGAAGAAGACATGTGTCTTGCTATGTTTTGCATGAGACGAATTAAAAAAATAGAAGAATGAGTTAACTGAAGAGATAAATCAATTAAAAGAATAGATCATTCAGTTGAGAGAATAGAACTAGAGAATGGAAATTGCATGAGGATGAGAAGATATTTTAGCTCAATTAAATATTTAGAATATTCAATTGCATGTGCACAAGGATTGAATTATATTTAGAGATAACTCAATTTAGAAGAAAAAGACAACTTAAATAAATATTTGATTTATTCAAATTTAGAGAAGATATTATTAGAAGAAATAATTAAATAATTGGTATTATTTAATTTAGAATGAATTTGGAAGAACTAATTAAATAATTGGTATTATTTAATTTGTTGGAGGAATTAGAAGAATTTAGGAATTTAATTAAATAAATTGATTTTATTTAATTGTTGGGAGAATATGAATCAAATAAATAAATTTGTTTGTTTATTTATTGATAGAGGAATTTGACTTAAATAAATATTAAGAATATTTATTTGGACAGAGTTGTGTCATTTTTAGGCGTATACATTTTGCCCCTCTTTGATGCAATGTAGTTTATGACGTTGCTTCAAAGAATAAGAATTTTTTGATAATGATACATGCCCCAGTTTGCCCCTAGTACAGGTTTAATGATAGGATGCTGCCCCTCGAGAGATTGGACGGGAAGAAGGTAGAAGGACGTGAGATGGACAATCTCACGAAGAAGAAGGTAAAAAAAATAGGTTAGGTTTGAAGAAAAATTGAATGACACACAATGCAAGATAAAATGATAACACACACAAGCAAGTAAGCAAGTATGCACAAATGATACAAGAACAAGCAAGGTATTGCCCCTGTCAAGCGGTAAACCAACGATATACTGATAACGATATACGACAGTGTTGTCATGGCGGGGAACGATATATCCCTAGACCAACACGGCAGGTGTGTTGTCATGGCGAGGAACGATAGATCCCTAGAGCAACACGAAGGATAGTGTCTGGTTTCAGGAAATGAAACATGTCGTGTAAGACGCATGTGTTGGTCTGATTTTGACAATGTGAAGGTGCGAGAGACCTTGACTTTGATTCAAAATCTGTGCATTGCCTACAAAAAATAAGAGATACCCAGATAGGATTTGGATGTTTTCGACAAAACCTAGAAATATTTTGAACTAAAGTTACACTTATATGCTTGATTTCTTGAAATTACTCAAAATAAACCAAAAAAGCAAAAAAAAACACAGGCTAAAAATAGGGACATAGATTTGTGATCTATTTTTCTTGAAATCTGTGCACTTTCTACAAAAAGTAAGAGATACCTAGATAGGATTTTGATGTTTTTGACAAAACCCAGAAATCTTTTGAGCTAAGATTACACAAATATGCCTAAATCCTCCTGTGTACGGAACCTTAGCACAAAAAAACTTAGTTTTTGGATTAAATCAGGGCAAGGCCCCACGGTGGGCGCTAAAAATGTTAAAAGAAAATTGGAGTAAACATGAATAATTAATATATCAATATCAATAATACCCAAAACTCAACAAAAACAGAAATAATCAAGATCAAACAAACAAAGACAAAAACCTTTACAAACCTCAATATTTCATAGCTTCTATTGGTTGCCTATCTCAATCGATCTTGCATGTATGAATAAGGCCTTCAGAGAGTGCACTTCCTTGCTATTCCAAGATTGTCAATGGAGAATGACTATGATAGTGCTTTGTAATAAAGATGAGCTTCACAACAATGGTAGTGATATGGTAACAAGTTGATCGCAAGCAAATGGAATAACGTGGGTGCCAAAGGTGCACTGTAATTCCTACAAAGTAACAATACTGAAAGCTTGGATGAATGAAATTGAAGAATTGGGTTCAATTTATAGACATGAAAGAGAGAAGATCAACGGTATAGAAAGAATGAAAAGATCAACGGCATAAAATAGTTGAAAAATGTGCACAAATAAGAAGAAGACATGTGTCTTGCTATATTTTGCATGAGAGGAATTAATAAAATAGAAGAATGAGTTAACTAAAGAGATAAATCAATTAAAAGAATAGATCAATCAGTTAAGAGAATAGAACTAGAGAATAGAAATTGCATGAGGATGAGAAGATATTTTAGCTCAATTAAATATTTAGAATATTCAATTGCATGTGCACAAGGATTGAATTATATTTAGAGATAACTCAATTTAGAAGAAAAAGACAAATAAATATTTGATTTATTTAAATCTAGAGAAGATATTATTAGAGGAAACAATTAAATAATTGGTATTATTTAATTTAGAATGAATTTGGAAGAACTAATTAAATAATTGGTATTATTTAATTTGTTGGAGGAATTGGAAGAATTTAGGAATTTAATTAAATAAATTGATTTTATTTAATTGTTGGGAGAATATGAATCAAATAAATAAATTTGTTTGTTTATTTATTGATAGAGGAATTTGACTTAAATAAATATTAAGAATATTTATTTGGACAGAGTCGTGTCATTTTAGGCGTATACATGTTGCCCCTCTTTGATGCAATGCAGTTTACAACATTGCTTCAAAGAATAAGAATTTTCTGATAATGATACATGCCCCAGTTTTCCCCTGGTATAGGTTTAATGACAGGATGTTGCCCCCTCGGGAGATTGGATGGGAAGAAGGCAGAAGGATGTGAGACAGACAATCTCACGAAGAAGAAGGTAAAAAAAATAGTTTAGGTTTGAAGAAAAACTGAATGATACGCTATGCAAGATAAAATGATAACACACACAAGCAAGTAAGCAAGTATGCACAAATGATACAAGAACAAGCAAGGTATTTCCCCTGTCAAGCGTAAACCAATGATATACTGATAACGATATACGACAGTGTTGTCATGGCGGGGAACGATATATCCCTAGACCAACACGGCAGGCGTGTTGTCATGGTGGGGAACGATAGATCCCTAGAGCAACACGAAGGATAGTGTTTGGTTTCAGGAAATGAAACATGTCGTGTAAGACATATGTGTTGGTCTGATTTTGACAATGTTACATCCTGTATAAGACAATTGATTGATTAACTGATCGAGTTGGTTTACGACCAAACAAGGATCAAGACCACTGATTGTGATTGGATCATTTGACAAGATTGACTTGACATTGATTGGTATGGATGAAGGATGAACTTGCATTTGGATCATTGCTCGAGTTGACCGAAATTGAGAAGAATGGACCACAACGATAGATAGAATACTAATTGGTAGAAGAATGACTCGATAGAAGGAATCACGAGCATTTATTTGTAAACATTGATACTCTGCGGTTCAGATTTTTATTGCATGGGATATGATGCTTTGGAAATTTTTATTGCATGGGATATGGATGCTTTTATGGATGTATAATGGATGCGAATGGTGTTTGCTTTTGACATCTTGATGGTGCAAGTATTTTGAAGTGCTTGTTTCATCATTGGGCTTTTTTTTTGGTACTTTTTCTGAATGTTGTAAGTTAATACAAGCATCTAGGTATAATTGAACTAAGATGACCTAAGTATTACTTACATGGATTTTGATTTAGCAAGTTAATACAATCATCGAGATATAATTGAACCAAGATGACCTGAGTATTTCTTGCGTATCAACAGACAAGGATTGCCCCCTTTCATGTTAGACCTTTGATGTCCTCAATGATCTTTTGCTGATCATGTCGTTAGACAAGGCTTCACATTACTAAAGATTGATCCATAGATAGCAAACAAAGAAAAGAATCATGCCCCCATCATAGCATCTCTAGCTTTAGGCATCCTCGAGTAGCATAGAAAGACATGATAACAAAAATACGAGGACTTAAAGATGCAACTAATCAAAACAGAACATTTAGATGTGTTTACTCCAATTTTTGCATTTAGATGTGTTTGTTTAGATTGCCATAATTTAGGTAAAATAATTTAGAGTGCTTTAGGTATTTGCTTGCTTTGCTCTGGATAGGTTGAGGTGATGCATCAAAATTTTTGCTTGAAGAGTGGGTTTTGCTTGTGCTTGCTTGCCTGGTGAAAGATTCCACAATCCTTATTAGTGAGATGGACCCTAAGGGACTGACCTAGAGCCTCAAGGGCACATTTGATTAATGGCCTTGCCTATGTGACAACACAGAGGCAACATAGTTCAGGATTGATTTTAATGGAACTAAGATATGGATCAGATGAGACATGATATGGAATAGATATGGATCAGATATGGAACAAATATGGATTAGATGATACACGATATGGGACAAATATTGAATAGATATGGATCAGATATGGAATGGATATGGATTAGATAATACCGATGACAAGGAAATACCATGGATAGATAGATGTACGAGTGTCAAGGAATGGAATGGGCGGTTAGGTAGAAGGAATCAAGGACGTGATCTCCAAGGACTATGTCAGATATGAATAACTCAGGATTGGACATGACAAAGCTTACGATGAAGGAGGATGAGAAGATAATGAAGGATTTGTGTGGTTTTGGAGGGACAAGGTATGTCAAGAGACATATAAAATATTTGTCAACATTGTGCCCCCAACCTTTATCAAGACCAAAGAAAATAGAGGAATGGAAGATTTAAGATAGATAGACTGGACATTATAGGTAGGTAACAGCTAGAAGGATAGGATAGGAAATGGTACGAAAGGAAACTGATAGGAGAAAGTGATATGCCGATGAGACATGATGCCCCCAAGTGTAGGTGACATAGAAGATCAACTTACACATGATGTCTATTTGCCAGGTTTTCATCATGGTACTTATCTAAGGCGCTTGTTTATTAGATTTTCACCATTGGATGAAGGGATTTTTTTTGACCTTTTTTTTAATTTTTTTTTTGAACATTTGGATAGGATAGAAAATGGATGAGAGGACTTCAATTGCTAGGTTCCATGAAAGGTGATAGTCCCACTAGAAAGATGACGTTGTATGGACCATGTCGAGTGTTCTCATAGATGTTGGTAGGAGATTGCATGAAAGTGAAAATAGAGAAGGTAGATAGCAGATTATGATGTGGATCATGTAGGTCTTATGCAAGGATGGAGGGAAGGCTTATGCAAAAGCATTGACCATAGGGATAGGATGCGGAAGATATGTAGGATAATAGTGGAAGGTAGGGGAGATGGAGGTATATGGAAATGTCATGGGATGGAAGGGAATCATGACCAACGATTGCACATACCATGATAAACATTGAAACTGGTGATGGGAAAGTAGTGTAAGAAGCAATGAAGACTTTTGCTTGTGGATGAATGACTTAGGCCTGTAGGGATCCACATAGACTAGGTATTTTTCTGATTTTTGCTTGTCATGTGGGATGAAAGTGGTGCAGGAGCACCTACCTGACAGCTGGCCTTCATGAGGCAGTTAGTTAGTTTGAGTCTTGTTTATGTTTTCAAGAAGGTCTGATAAGACCAAATGCATGTAATAAGGTCATGCTGACTGTACTAAGGTCATGCTGATCATGTTTTACCATTTTTAGTTAGTTTGTTAGAACAACTGTCATGCTGTAGGTCCGGTTGGATCTCCCAGCCGCCTGGAGAGATTTCCCAGCCGCTTGGAGTCGAGTGGTAGTACTCGCAGGAAAATCTATTTAAGCATGAGGATCGGTTGGTATTGGATATCATCGATCAGACTTTGCGAGAGAGAGACAGAGTATTGTAATAGCATCTGTTGAAATCAATAAAGAGATCCTGTTATTGTTCATCCTCTGTTGAATTCCATTGCTTGATCGATTTGCTAGTTTGGTGGTTTCATGGATTTACTGATCCATTCCACCGGTTGATTCATCGAATCGGTGGAATGGTTATGTACAGTAGGTTAGGAGTTAGTTTGTTTGTTTGCATGCAGGTGTGCAGGATCGCCGTCGAGAGATGTTGAGAACCCTAGCATGGGTATGTGCTAGGTCAAGCTGATAGAGTTTGGAAGATCACCCTGAGAGTGGATCGGGTCATCCCTGGAGGTTCGGCGGATCAGAACGGTGAAAATCCGCTAAGGCTGGAAATTTGTCAAAACGGCATCATCAGGATATTTTGGTGAATATCCTGCAGTCGCTTCGGGCATCATCATTCGGATAAGTGGAGATGAACATGATGCAGTCGAGTGCATGAAGTGAAAGTGCGTCGGGGTGATCATCATCAGGAGTTGCTGAGGAGGAGCGTATCGGCATCAGGTAGAAGATCGGGTTGATCGCGGGCCGAAAAAGCTAAGTTTGGCCAACAGCAGGATATGACGTCATCATCATCAGGATATACGTCATCAGGATATTGCGGAGCAGCAGGGTATTGAGAAGCTGCGGGTGACGTCATCGTCATCAGGATAATCATCATCAGGATATCAGGGTGACGTAAGCATCGAGGGGACGGTGCGTGGAGTTAAGGTTTGTCATCATCAGGATATATGGAGGGAACCGGATGTTCCATATCCTGATGACTACCATGATGTTGAATATCATGATGCTGAAGATAGTGAAGAAAGAAGTTGTCGGTGAGATGAACAGTGGACGTCAGGAGGATGTTCGCGCTTGCCGAACATGATGATGCTGCCGGATATGATGATGCTGTTGACATGCGAAAGGGCGAAGGCTTGTCATCAGGAGGATATCGGTCGGCGAGGGTAAATATGATGATGCTGATAGTGTTAGCAAGAAATATGATGATGATGATGATGATGATGATGATGATGATGGGTTGCGGACATCCATGCTGTATGTTAAGGTTATAGTGTGGATGCCTCTGCATCATAGTGGTATCAGAGCTCAGCAAAAGGTCTGGGCTGTTGTGTGTTGATTCTGTCACCGAAAGGGCAGAGGTAGAGTTGATTGTGTGTTGTGTGTTGATTGAGAGGTTGACAAAATGCCTCCAAAAGGTAGTGGGACTGCAAGGGAATTGCAGGAGATGAAGGAAAAACATGCCAGAGAGATGAGGAAGATGAAGGAGCTTGCTGAAGCACTTCAAGCCAGGCTTGCAGCCCTGGAAAAGAACAAAAAGAGGGAAGTGGAAGACAGTGAATCTGAAGAAGATGAAGATACTGTTGAAGAGTATGAAGAGGTAGCTGAAGATCTGGATGCTGAAGACCAGAGACTTGCAAAACTATTAAAGGCAGTGCAGAGTGATAAACCTAAGGTAAAGGTTGATGTTTCCAAGTATAATGGAAGTTTGAATGAAGATGAGTTGCTGGATTGGATTGCTGCACTGGATAATCACTTTGAATGTGAAGATGTTGCTGAGGATCAGAAGGTAAAGATTGCAAAGACCAAGTTAGGAGGTCATGCTTTGGTATGGTGGGATTATGTACAATCTGAGAGAAGGAAACAAGGGAAGTCAAAGATCACTTCATGGGATAAGATGGTAGCAAGGATCAAAGGTAAATTCTTGCCAAGGGATTATGAAATTCAGATGTTTAAGAAGCTGCAATTTTTAAGGCAGAAGGAAATGGATGTGAAGGCATATACAGAGGAGTTTTATAAGTTGAGTATGAGATCTGGTCATCATGAGAATGAGGTAGAAAAGGTGGCTAAGTACTTGGCTGGTTTGAGATTGAACATACAGGATGAGTTAGTTTTAGCTAACCCTAAGAATGTGGAGGATTGTTACCAAATGGCAATCAGGATTGAAGAAAAGATGAATAGAGGACAAGATAAGTCCATGAGAGGAAGAGGAAACAATATGAGGGGAAGAGGAGCAGCCCCTACACAAAAGCAAACCAATGAGGGTCAAGAAGACACTGGTAAAGGACAGGGGCAGTCTGATTTCAGAGGTGGATGGAAAGGTAATAGAGGCAGATTTGGAGGTGGTAGAGGTTCTACTACATTTTCAGGAAAATGTTACACCTGTGGTGAGTTTGGGCATCCATCTTTCAAATGTCCAGAAAACAAGGGTTCATCATCCAGAAATGATAGAACAAATGACAAGAGAGTACAACTTGTACAAGAAGAGAAAGCAGAGCAAAGTGTGCAGAGTTCAAACACTAATCAAAGAGATAAGGAGCCCGACTATTATGCATATCCTGAGGAGGGAGAAGCATTGATGCTAAGGAGAATTAGTTTGCAGGCATCAAAGGATCTGATGCAAAGAAGAGCTCTTTTCAAGACCATATGCAAGAGCAAAGGTAAAATATGTAAGGTTGTCATTGATACTGGTTCAACAGACAACATGGTATCTCAGGAAATGGTGGATAAACTGAATTTGGAAAAGATTCCACACCAACACCCTTACAAGGCATCTTGGGTGAGTGATAGTCAATCACTTTTTGTCTATGAACATGCATATGTGGATTTTCAGATTGGGGCATATCATGATAGGGTTTTGTGTGATATTTTGCCCATGGAATGTTGTCACCTACTATTGGGTAGACCATGGCAATTTGATAGGAGGGTACTGTATGATGGGTATGCTAATACCTACACCATCAAGAAAGATGGGAAAACTATTCTGTTGATGCCATTACAGGCAGATGCTGCAGCACAGGGGGCAGCCAAAATCATTTTAATGGGAAAGAAAGAGTATGTGCAGATGCCTATAGGAACAGGCATAAAGGCAGTTGAGGACACTGCAGGAAAAGGAGTTGCTAAGGACAACGGGTTGAAGAAAGTTTTGGTTTTGACTGATAGAGGTTAGCAGCAGGTGCAGAAACAGGTTTGCACACAGCAACCAGTTGAGAGGGATGACAAGGATGTTGTCATAGTTGGGACTATTATTTGTCCTATAAAGGTTGACAGGAAGATAGAGTTGAACATTTCAGAAGTTCAAGAGACAGTTCAGACAGAGGTTCTGGTCAGACAACCTGACAAACACAGGGTATGTGAGAGAAAGGCCTACATTGACAGGCATGAGCATTTACTTGCCAGAAAGCAAGTTACAGTTCAGAAGTCTTGGAGCAGCCAAGAGCCAGTAGAGGACAAAGCTGGAACAGGTCAGAATATTGCAAAGGCAAAGTGTAAAGGTGGAGGACTTCCACAACCCAGACTCATGGGACATGAGTTCTTTTCTGTTGGGGAGTATGGTGCAGGAGCACCTACCTGACAGCTGGCCTTCATGAGGCAGTTAGTTAGTTTGAGTCTTGTTTATGTTTTCAAGAAGGTCTGATAAGACCAAATGCATGTAATAAGGTCATGCTGACTGTACTAAGGTCATGCTGATCATGTTTTACTATTTTTAGTTAGTTTGTTAGAACAACTGTCATGCTGTAGGTCCGGTTGGATCTCCCAGCTGCCTGGAGAGATTTCCCAGCCGCTTGGAGTCGAGTGGTAGTACTCGTAGGAAAATCTATTTAAGCATGAGGATCGGTTGGTATTGGATATCATCGATCAGACTTTGCGAGAGAGAGACAGAGTATTGTAATAGCATCTGTTGAAATCAATAAAGAGATCCTGTTATTGTTCATCCTCTGTTGAATTCCATTGCTTGATCGATTTGCTGGTTTGGTGGTTTCATGGATTTACTGATCCATTCCACCGGTTGATTCGTCGAATCGGTGGAATGGTTATGTACAGTAGGTTAGGAGTTAGTTTGTTTGTTTGCATGCAGGTGTGCAGGATCGCCGTCAAGAGATGTTGAGAACCCTAGCATGGGTATGTGCTAGGTCGAGCTGATAGAGTTTGGAAGATCACCCTGAGAGTGGATCGGGTCATCCCTGGAGGTTCGGCGGATCAGAACAGTGAAAATCCGCTAAGGCTAGAAATTTGTCAAAACGGCATCATCAGGATATTTTGGTGAATATCCTGCAGTCGCTTCGGGCATCGTCATCCGGATAAGTGGAGATGAACATGATGCAGTCGAGTGCATGAAGTGAAAGTGCGTCGGGGTGATCATCATCAGGAGTTGCCGAGGAGGAGCGTATCGGCATCAGGTAGAAGATCAGGTTGATCGCGGGCCGAAAAAGCTAAGTTTGGCCAACAGCAGGATATGACGTCATCATCATCAGGATATACGTCATCAGGATATTGCGGAGCAGCAGGGTATTGAGAAGCTGCGGGTGACATCATCGTCATTAGGATAATCGTCATCAGGATATCGGGGTGACGTAAGCATCGAGGGGACGGTGCGTGGAGTTAAGGTTTGTCATCATCAGGATATATGGAGGGAACCGGATGTTCCATATCCTGATGAATACCATGATGTTGAATATCATGATGCTGAAGATAGTGAAGAAAGAAGTTGTCGGTGAGATGAACAGTGGACGTCAGGAGGATGTTCGCGCTTGCCAAACATGATGATGCTGCCGGATATGATGATGCTGTTGACATGCGAAAGGGCGAAGGCTTGTCATCAGGAGGATATCGGTCAGCGAGGGTAAATATGATGATGCTGACAGTGTTAGCAAGAAATATGATGATGATGATGATGATGATGATGATGATGATGATGATGGGTTGCGGACATCCATGTTGTATGTTAAGGTTATAGTGTGGATGCCTCTGCATCAGAAAGTATTTGAGACTTTTGGATGGAATGGGAGAAAGTGGATGGTTGCGATTCTTGAGAGGTGGATATCTCATTTGACTTGATGGCTTTTTGCTTAGGCACCCAAACCATTTTTCTTTGAGGTAGTACCTATGAAGGTATGGGCTGGGGTGTATGCAGCTTTGGTGCAACTTCAGAGGTAATCATTTGTTGGATGCGGACCCACACCTTTTTCAGTTTGGCATATAGGTGTGTAGGTGTATGTAGCTCTTGAGAAGGACGTTTCTTTGATTCTTGGCTTTTGTATCCTAGGTCATGAGGATTCTTAGGATTTTTGATTTTATAGGTAGAGGCATCTTGATTTTTATTGTTGAATTCTCTTGAGATGGTGGAAGTGGAGTTGGAGGACGTTCTTTGTTTAGACAACATGTGCATTTGCTGGCCCTGATTGGGATTGATAGAAGATTCATAGGTGGATGTATAAGGTGTTAGAAGAAGTGGTGGTAAAATGTATGAAGGGATATTAGGAATTGGAAGTAGCAGAGGTAGAGTGGATGGTGGAAGGTGTATGGTCACATGCTTTTGACAATTATAGGATGATGGAGATGGAATGGCAACATATGTTTTGGGGATATGACAGGGTTTGCGATGGAAAGTGGTGGATTTAGGAGGAGTGGAGGAAGTACCAACATATTGAGATTGTTCACCTTGGGGTATGTATCCAAGGCTGTATGAATGGGGATGAACATTGACATGGATAGGCTCAAAAATACCTTGTTCACGAAGACCTAAGCCTTTACCTTGATAGTTCATACGTTGGAGCATGCGGTGAACATCGAGATTATATGTAGGTGGAACACTAGACACAAGTTCTTTATTGGATGGAGAAGATGATATAGAGGATAATGGTTGCTGGTGTTCTAAGGTGGAACACTCATGAATGAAGGTGGTAAGACCAAGGATATATGGTGGGGGATTTGCAGTATGGTTGATAATAGATGGCGAAGGATTATTATTGGTTTGATCTTCTATGCTTTCTTGGGAGGCAAGCGTCTCATCAAGGGAAGTGGAAGTTGTTAGATCTTGGATGGGACTTGATGGGGTTATAAGCTCTGAACCATGGAATGCATAAAATGGGCTAAGAGGTTCATCATGGTCTACTTGATCATAGATAGGCTCTTGATCGCAGATGGGGTCTTGATCATAGATAGGATTTAGCGTGATGGGATTAAGGTGTTCTTGTATAGGTTCTTCATCAACGACAATATCTTGATCACAGAAAGGATAGAGGTTATGGAGAGGCCAAAATTGGATCTCTGGCTCATGTATAGGATCAAGTTGCTCATGGATACCTTCTTCAGAGGTGGTATCTTGATCGTAAGAAAGATACAGGTTATGCATGGCCCAAAATTGGATTTCTTGCTTAGGTATAGGTATAGGATCATCAAAAAGATAAAGGTTATGGATGGGTCGGATGGGGGTGCTTTGATCTTGATTTAGACAAAGGTTGAATGTTTCCACATGCTCTAAAGTGTGCTCTTGACATAACTCTTAAGTTGTTTAAATGGAAGTGGAGGTAGAGGTCTCTTGGATAGGATTTTGGTCAATAATATGAAGGTGTGATAGACCTTGACTTTGGTTCCTGGTAGGAGATTTTTCAACAGGCTCAAGAGGTTTGCTGATTACATGATGAGGTTGGTGCAATGGACATGTTTGAAGGCTCTTTGATAAGGTCAAGGACTAGTATTTGGTGACATGGTTGACTCTCTGCTGCTAGTGCTTGGATCACATCCTTTGTAGGTGTTTGGGTAGATGAATGAGGTAATGGATGAGTGGAATTTGGAATTCTCCATAGCTTTTCTTGTGTTGCATATCTTTCCCAAAAATCATCTGAGGATTTTTTGTTTGTTGTATTAGGACTTAGGGAATTCAATGGTGGTTTTGAGCTCGGAGTAGGATTAGTATGCTTTGGGCTATGGGTTGTAGGAGTAGTGTTTGCCTTGTCGAGAGTGTCATTAAGATGGGACAAGAATGTATGACTCTGGGACATGGTGTAGCTAGTACTAGCTTGTTCATCTTGTAGTATTGCAAATTACTATTGTATGGCTTGGAGTTCTTGAGCAATTGCTATACGACCTTGGGGGGAGGTGTCTAAGTGTAACTGCAACTTTAGGTACTTGAGTTCTTGTGCCAATTCTTCTAATTTGGTTTTCATCTCTAAATAAAATGACACAAGACCGAAATGGGTACTCAGAAACATGGAAAATTTTCTCGCAAAAGAGGTGGAGATGCTCATTGTCATAGACATGTAGAAACAAAAGCACAGAAGTAGAGGGTATAAGAACAACAAGTCGTTATGAATGCACAGTACTGGTAAAAAGAAAACACACAACAATAGGTGATACATGCGTAGGAAGTCGATACAGATGCACATTAGGTCAAGGTAAATGCGTAGCTTCAGAGGGTAAATGTGCAGCTCTAGTTTTTTTGGATTATTTTTATAATTTTTGGCAAGTTTTTTTGGTGTTTTTGGGTTTCTTGGTTGCAAGATGGTCTTTTTGATATGATTTTCTTTAGTTATGGCAAGAAGACATAGCAAACACAAAGAATGTTTTCACATTTTTTTATTTTTTTGTGATTTTTTGACTCTTTTTTGATTAAAAGAAAGCAAGTACAAATCCTAGGCTAGTTGAGACAATATAAACCGAATTCTCCCTATTTATAGGTGAGGCATCTTTAAGAGGTAATAATCACCCTTTCCTACACCAGCTTATAGGGGTTTTTGGCCACTAAAAACAAAGGATGATTAATAAGTGTAACCATTTGAGTGGTTATACATGCGGCAACACTACTCTCCGTTATGGAATCTCCCAGCCTGCAAGGGTTACACCTTGGAGGGTTTTGGGGGAGGTTGGCTATCGGTATAACACAACTTCACTCATTATTTGAAGCTTTCGCTCCAAACACAATTTATTTATAGTGGCATGACAGAGCTTGGCTTTAGCTTGTTACCACTTAAGGTCGTTTCCCAAGGATGGATAGGTATCCAAGGGCAGGCCTCTCTAAAGGAAAAAATATATGCGAAGATGATATATCTGGCATTTTGGTCATCCAAGATAGGGGAGAGCATAGGCCTGGTATCATTCCCAAAAGCACAAAAGACAATGGTTCTTCTCCCCTAGTTAAAAAGAAAAAGACTATATGAGCTAGCTACTTGGGCACACATGCGATTGTAGTTGTCAATTGTCCCTTATGAAATTGAAGTATTTGGCATTCATGTCCATTGTCCCTTAAGAAAGCAATATGTTCCTAAGACTTAGATTGCAAAAAGATGTTTTGTCCCTTAAGAAAGCAATATATTCCAAAGACTTAGATTGCAAATATGATTTGTTCAATTGTCCCTTAAGAAAGTAATTTGTTCCTAAGACTTAGTGTGATAGGTTTTTAATTCTTCAACACTCATCTTGCATGAACATGTTAGGAAAACCCATTTTCTCTATTTGAGTAATAAGAGGCTGCAAAAAGTTGGTTAGTTCCACCAAAAACTCAATAGTTAGCATAAAATCAATTGAACCAAAAGCGCTTAACTTGTTAGGTGAAAAATAAGAAATCTAGAAAAATATTATAATAATGATTAGGTACACCAAATTAGATATTATGATCAGATTCTACATGAAATTCTATGTAATTTCAAAAAAAAATCATGAAAATTGAATAAATTTTGCACAAGTTATGACCATTTGAAGTTTTACAAAGAAGGGTTGACTTTGACTGAGTGTACCTAATAAATATGATAAAATTACCTCAAAATTCTTTCACCATAGAAATGTTGGAAGAGCCATCTTTCCAACGCTGCTAATTTTGTGAAAATCTGACTCCTTATGCAAAAGATATGTCCGATTTCATGAAATTGCTAAAAATAGGCAAAAAATAACAAGCATGGGCTAAAAATAGGGACACAAATTGAGATATGTTTTTCTCAAAATTCATGCACTTTTTGCAAAAAATAAAAGATACTTAAATAGGATTTTGATGTTTTCAACAAAACCTAGAAATCTTTTGAGCTAAAGTTAAACATATATGCCTGATTTCTTGAAATTGTTAAAAATAGGCAAAAAAAACAAAAAAAAACATAGGCTAAAAATAGGGACACATATTTGTGATCTATTTTTCTTGAAATCTGTGTACTTTCTGTAAAAAGTAAGAGATGCCTAGATAGAATTTTGATGTTTTCGACAAAACCCAAAAATATTTTGAGTTAAAATTACACAGATATGCCTGAATCCTCATGTGTATGGAACCGTAGCACAAAAAAACTCAGTTTTTGGATTAAATTGGGGCAAGGCCCCACGATGGGTGCCAAAAATGTTAAGGAAAAATTGGAGTAAACATGAATAATCAATATATCAATATCAATAATACCAAAAACTCAACGAAAAGAGAAATAATCAAGATCAAACAAACAAAGACAAAAACCTTTGCAAACCTTAATATTTCATAGCTTCCGTTGGTTGCCTATCTCAATCGATCTTGCATGTATGAATAAGGCCCTCAGAGAGTGCACTTCCTTGCTATTCCAAGATTGTCAATGGAGAATATCTATGATAGTGCTTTGTAATGAAGATGAGCTTCACAACAATGGTAGTGATATGGTAACAAGTTGATCGCAAGCAAATGGAATGACATGGGTGCCAAAGATGCAATGTAATTCCTACAGAGTAACAATACTAAAAGCTTGGATGAATGAAATTGAAGAATTGGGTTCAATTTATAGATTTGAAAGAGAGAAGATCGACGGTATAAAAAGAATGAAAAGATCAACAGTATAAAACTGTTGAGGAACGTGCGCGAATAAGAAGAAGACATGTGTCTTGCTATATTTTTCATGAGAGGAATTAATAAAATAGAAGAATGAGTTAACTAAAGAGATAAATCAGTTAAAAGAATAGATCAATCAGTTAAGAGAATAGAACTAGAGAATGGAAATTGCATGAGGATGAGAAGATATTTTAGCTCAATTAAATATTTAGAATATTCAATTGCATGTGCATAAGGATTGAATTACGTTAGAGATAACTCAATTTAGAAGAAAAAGACAACTTAAATAAATATTTAATTTATTTAAATTTAGAGAAGATATTATTGGAAGAAATAATTAAATAATTGGTATTATTTAATTTGTTGGAGGAATTAGAAGAATTTAGGAATTTAATTAAATAAATTGATTTTATTTAATTGTTGGGAGAATATGAATCAAATAAATAAATTTGTTTGTTTATTTATTGATAGAAGAATTTGACTTAAATAAATATTAAGAATATTTATTTGGATAGAGTCGTGTCATTTTTAGGCATATACAGGTATAATGGAAATAGGTTAGGACACAAAGAACAAGGAATTAAGGTACCTATGGAACCAAATCCACACTTGTCTAAAGTAGGTTTGGGTTTCTGACCTTCACCTAGGTTCTCTCCACCATATTCTCAAGAAAAAAATTACTTCCTTCTATAACAAAATTTCCTGTTTTATCTCAAAGAAAATGATTACTTCCTTCTCTAATAAAATCTCCTCTTCTATCTCAAAAAAAGGTTTGCTTCCTACTCCCCCTATATCTACTCAAGTTTTCCGAGTCTACTCAAAGATGGATTAATTTCTCTTCCTCCTCTTAAATGCAAAAAAAATCATAAAGATAGTAATCTAAATCAATATTGTGTGTATCATCGAGCACTTGGTCATTCCACTAATGAATGTTGAGTCTTGGGTGACAAAATTCAACAACTTCAAACAAGGTTTAGATTTAGCACTTCTCACCATACTTCATGTAGTCTCTAGAGCACGTCGTCTTTCTTCCATCTATGTGGCATCTTGTAGCAATGCTAGACATCATACCATGACTACACAAGCCATTGTGTATCATGCCTATAAGGATTGCCTTGGTTTCCTCTTCTTGAGGGAAACCCCTTGTTGCGATGTATCTTTTGTAACCACGTCTCATTTTGGGCATGTGCTTTTAGAAAGCTCTCGTGCTTGTCTCATGTTTCTTTCTCACTCTACCTTAAAGGTGATTGCTCCTTGACAGAGTTACCAATCACTTTAGGGTGGGGGAATATATCGGGCTATAAGCCTTACTCTCTTCATTCTATCTAAACACTTTGATTATCTTTGTTACTCCACTCTCTTAGAAAGAATTATAGAAAGCTTGGAAAGAAGATCTTGAGTCATCTTGTTCTCCAAGGTTGAAGCTTGGAAATAAGATCTTGAGTCATCTTGTTCTCCTGAGTTGAAGGTCCTTGCATGTTTGGGAGAAGGGTTGCGCCACCAACCAGAGTTTGGTAGTAAGGTCGCTTCACCTTCTTATTCTACAAGGCTTTGTGTAAATCCTCTTATGGGAGGTAGCTTTGTGTATTCCCTTGAGTGGAAACACTTTCCTTTTGAGATGGATTATGTATGATGTGTTTGTACTTCTCCTATGCTTCTTATTTCTAACTAACCCCTAAGCATTTTTCTTTATTGAATCTTGGGGAATGATACATGGTGATTGAGAAACCACTTAGATTGAGGTCTCCTTTGTCATGTTGACTCAAGGTCTTTCACATTCTTGGATATTCTTATTATCTACATGTATTCCTTGTGTATTCCATGTATACATTGTGGCTCATGTGTGTATGCTTTGTGTATACTTTTCGCATTGCATGTATGTGTTGTGATTTCTCAAGTGTATGCCTTGCGTATACCTCATTTTATCTCATGCCTTCTAAGTGCTTCATGTTTATGTCATGTGTCTTATGTGTATTCCAATCATCATAGACTCCTAGAATCCTAAACTTGGGGGCTTGATCACCCTTCAATTTTAGTGTCATTCTTTGGTCTCTATGTTTGTTTTGATTGGATTGTGTCTTCTCCATCCTTTAATATGAGTTTGAACGTAAGTTCGTACCCACACTAAAGTGGGGGGAATGTAACATCGTAAAATGTGTACATCACCATTTTATACTTAGTTTAGCTCCTAGATGGGCCTCAAATATTTACACTTGTTTATTAGGACCTATTTTAGCACCTTTTTGAGCATTAAGCATGTAATACTTGATCCTGATGCACAAAACCTCAAAAAGAATCATAAGGCGGGGCTAAGCATACTTTAAGTGCCCTTTTTTAGGAGGTGTTTGGCTAAAGGACTAGGGCACCCAAGCACCCTGGGCCCTCCTTTAGCCCTACCCTAAAAAGTGGTCTTGTCGTCTTAGGCCCTTTAAAACATTCCCAATGTTGGCCTTGTGTGGTTTAACACTCCAGAAATTAACGAGAATGCATATAAAAGTAAGTTATTATATTCATTTAAACACACCTAAGCTATCTCTATGCTTTTTCTAACTCCTTGGAAGATTCGTATTCTCTCTTATACTCTCTACTCTACTCTCAAGCTCTCTCTTGTGGATTATTACTGCGACACTAACATAAATTGCAGGTCTTGTGAAGATCTTGGAGGCTACACCAACTTCTTGAGTCAAGTTGTGACATCATCTACAAGCATACAAGGGTTTCCATGCTCACGGTGACCTCTTTCCTTCATGCTTTGTGTTAGCATTACATTCTACTTTGGATTTGTCTTTTCCCTCCTAGGGCATGCACTCTTTATCAATCATATTTTCTATTGTGGTGGTGGAAACACCATTCATGGGATTTGACTGAGGCAAGCTCCTAAATAGCACCCAACCTTTTCCTTCTTACATGCGTGTAGGTCAAAAAAATAGGTTTTAGGAGCTGATCTCTAGGAAGAAGACGAAGCTTACTAGTATTGTAAGCACCAAAATCATGCACAACCTCCACAAGGACCCCTATGATGAGTTATAATCCTTGTCACGTACATGTAAGCATAAAATAACATCCTCTCAGCAACAATTCTCTTGGTGACATGTCTTTTCTCTCATCTTGTGTTGTTTCCACTTTGTCATTCTCTCTCTCTCTTTGTTGTTGACGCTTTTTGACACTTGTCAATTTGCATTTTGTAAGCTTGTGACCCTGCTCCTAAGCATTGTATGTGTCTTGTAGGTGAATTTTCACCTCTCCCTAGTATTTTTCATCTTCTCCACCCCCTAGAAGCCTTCTAGAGGTCCCCGCTAACCATCTCCCACTTTCAATTTTTAGTTTCACTCAACCAATCCAAATCTTCCCCTATTATTTCCAGATCTCCTGCCAGGAGATCCTACTTTGCAAGTGGAGATTTGGATTCTTGCACATGACTGACTTGTTTCTGGAGGCAGATCCCCTTCTTTTCTCCTCCTCTTCCATCTCCCATCATGTTTTCCAACCCAGGTGCCCTCCTTTATGGGTTGCCCATGGTTCACCCCTTGGGTGACCTAACGAGTGAAAGAGGTAACCCCTAGGTGACCCTGTCATGTTTCCAACCATGAAAAAACTCAAGTTTCTAACTAAAAAAAGCTCTATTTTTGCCCATTTTTCTTCCTTCTTGCATGGATTTTAAAGCCTAATATATTTCACACACCTACACATGCATAATTAGCTCTATTTTATCTTAATTTTACAACTCATGCATTCTCATGCATTCCCACTTCCTCTTCTTCACTTCTTCTTGAGTGATAAGCTTTTACTAGGTAGATCACTCAATTTTAGCCCAAATCACTCTTGAATCCTCTATGTTAACTCTCCAATAAATTTGAGTTAACTCTCCTTCTTCTTCCCCTCTCATCCCTTCTTCTAACCTATAAATACCCCCTCCCTCAAACACAAAGGGAGGCAATTTCATTTGTGCACACAGCTCTTACAAGTTATTGCTCTCCACATTTAGCATTCTCATGCTCATACAAGACATAGAAGCCTTTTATTTTTGTTGCTAACTTTCATACAAGCTCATCACGTGTCCATATGCGACTCATATCAAGCCATTGTGCTCATCAAAGCTCTCATTGAGCTCTCTTTGCAAAGCATCAAGAGCTTCTTTTGCTTTCGTTGTCGTCTTGTCACCAAGAGGATACCCCACTGCTACAAGAGGATACGAGGTTGCCATTAGAAGGATTTATGAGGGTAGTGGAGGCTCATGCATCTCCAGGTTCCTTTATGCTTTCTTTCAATTTGTAGTAATTAGATAACCAAAATTGCTCTTGGGATCAGTAATCTTGTTTCTTTTTCCATGATAGGATAGTTAGATCTTGCATTCTTAGAGTAATTTGCTTTCAAAGTTCGTAGATTAATTCATTTAAAATCAATTTCCCTTTTCTTAGATTAATTCATTCTAAATATTTAGAAAACCCCAAAAACATAGTTTAATTGCATCAGGAAAATTCATCATAGCTTGCATACATCTTTCAATTCCTAGATTAAAAAGCATCTTCAATTCCAAAAACATTAAAAAAGCATAAAAAGAAGTTTTGCATTCATTTAGTCTTGCATTCATAAAAACCCACAAAAGAACAAAAACAATAGACACCTAGCAAATTGGCAAACCCTTGATTCCATCACAAGGTCATCCATAATCAAACATTGGTCAAAACTTTGATTCCATCACAAGGTCAACGAAGTCAACACACAGTTAAAACCTTAGGTCAAGTGAAGGTTAGCTCACATGCACCTATCCCTTGTCTTGGCTCACGAATGTGCCCAAGATTAAGAGGTGAGTGGGTGAGGGCAATCCTCAATGAAATAGAGGAAATCCATACCAAGACCTCAACTAGACCTGCCAGTCATCCAACAACAAGAAGTATTTAGACAACTCTTAGTACGACAAGCAGTCATCCAATGATTTGAAAGACAATGTCAACATGATCAAGACATTAATGAAAATAATAGCTTACCCACACAAAGGTGGAATATCAAAAACCCCAATAGGAGAAGAGTGACTAGTGACCCTTTGGGTCATACAGTTATCTTTACAACCACGATAATTGAACAAAACATCTAGATAAGTGCACTACAATAAAGGCCCTAGGATGTGCCGACCCCTCTCCGTGAAGTCCAGCTCTCCAACGAGCCAAACCACCCCAGTGTCTTGCCTCCTCTTGACTGACTACTTCCACGAGAGTGAGAGAGATGTGGCGGTTCGCCCCATGGCAAGGAGAGAAGGCTCCGTGCACATGCCAAAATCTGACTCGACAGCCCCAGGCCATTGACATCATGATTTTGAGTGTACATATTTTGGTGAATCTACCATGAAAAATAAAAAATTTAGATGGGATCTTTTGTATTTCCATGTGCTTCTTTCATTCCATACTCATATCTCATGTCCATCTTCATTTCAATCATTTCGTGGTGTTTCCTACACCCCCAAAATAAGACAAAATCACACAAATTTCAAGGGAATTGCCCCTCCAACAAAAGTAGCACATGTTTAGATCCAATTGCCTCAATATCAAATCAGTCAAACTTGAAAGACTCAAAGGGGATCCAACAAGATCCCCACAACATTGACCAAATCAAAACATGCCAAGTGAGTGTTTGGTTTAAGATCCATCAACAAGACCAACCCATAACAAGTGATATGAAAATGGCCACCCAAATGGACAATGAGGTGAGCCATCAAAAGAAAAGCTTACAAGAAGCTTGGGGCGCACATAAACCCCTCCATGTGGCACATCAAGAGAAAATACTTGTGATATGTCAAGTATCATCAAAAGGAACAAGTGGGGTTAGTAAAACCCCAACACAAAGCAATCCATCGCAAGGTGGAAAAACTCAAAGAATGGACAAAGCCTCACACATAGACCTTATAGAAAGTTTGGTCCAATGAATCAAGACCCTTGAGGCTAGGAGTGTTGAACAATCTTGTCGAAACAACATTATGGAAAAACCTAGGGCACAGGGAAATCATTTCAATGATGAAATCAAATCAAACCATGGGGCAACACAAAAAACCCCTCATCTAAACTTCCATTCATATAACACAAATAACAAAGCATTCAGGTCTTCCTTGCCCTCACAATCCAACATGACAAGTCTCAACAAAATAGGTGGGATTCATATGACACAAAATCAACCACAAACAGTCCCACCCAATCTTCAAAACATAAACATGACATCATCTAGTCATCCAAAATTTTTAGGATATCAACAATCTAGCATACCCTTTCAACAAATGGAACAAGATCCACTTGGAAGGCTAATGTTTGGAGGAACAAAACCCTCTACACATAACCCCCTCTTAGGAACATACCTTGAGTATTTAAAGGAGCCTCTTGACTACAACATTCATCAAGTAAAACTACCACGTCCTCTCCCTGAGATTTTGAAATTTAAAGGAGAGGGTGATCCCAACTCATATCAAGGCTTATATCACAATAGTGTGAGAAATCCTTCCTTGGGATGGGGTGGTAGAAAATATTTTTCCAAATACTCTGGAGGGTATTGCTCTGGATTGTTACTATCAACTTCCAGAAGCATCAATCCACTCTTTTAGGCAACTCATTGATCAATTTGTGATTGTCTTTGACATAAACAAATTGGTCAAGATAGGAATATGAGAATTTTGAACAATCAAACAAGAAGGCAATGAGTTGGTTGCACACTTTATCACATGATGGAAGAAATTTCTCTATTCTTCAACTAGTGCTCCAAACATGGATCATAGAGAACTTTGTGATCTCTTCTTACATGCTCTCAACAATGACATACAAGAACAAGTCCAAAAACTCCCTTACAAATCATATGAAGAAGCACTTGAAAGTACCCTTAGAATTGACCAAGCCGGTATTTATAGTGAAAGAAGGGAGTATGATTCCAATGGAAGGTTGATAAACCGTGATACAAATAACAAATCTTGGACAAACGATCAAGACATAGATGGATCAACAAACACTCCACCATCTAAAAACAACAATAATTGTGACTATGATAGTTATACAAATTTGGGGAACCAAAATGTTAACAACTATCCCTTGAGAGTCAACAAAAAGTCATACAACTATCATCATAAACCTAAAGATCACAATCATGATAAATATTGCTCATTTCACAAGAGAAGGGGGCATAAGATCAAGTCATGTTGGAGGTACCATCACTTCATATCAAACCTTCCAAAACATCAATAAAAAACATTCATGGGCACATTCTCACAAGATGAAGAACTTAGTCCCAACACCTTTGATCAAAACACCTTAGGCCTTGTGGAATTAGATAAAGATCAAGAAATTTGTGTCACCCAAGGACTAGAGTGACCAGATGACATCTCCAACAATTCAATTTTTTCTCACATGCTAGAGCTTATCAAGAGTTCTCCTACACACAAGAATGATCTCTTCAAAGCCTTAGATCTAGGCCACCTAGTTCAAAACACTCTAGGTGAAAAGTGTTCTTCTTTGACATTTGACTTTGAAAAGTTACCCATAGATAATGACATAGCTAAATAGGGTGACCTCCCCCTCCATCTGATAGTCCAAGTTCAAGACTATTCCATTAAACATGTAATGATTGATGATGGGTCTGCAATCAACATAGTCTCCTTTTTGCTTCTTCAAAGAATGGGTTATAATGAAACTCAAATCATGAAACAAACTTCCATCCTTAGAATTCATGATAACCCAAATATTCAAACCATGGGTAAGGTCAATCTTCAAATCACATTAGGTTCTAAATCCTCCCAATTGAATTTTTTGTCATAAATGAAGAAACCACTTACAACATGATGATGGGAAGGCCTTAGATCCATAGGATGAGGGCTATTCCATCCACACTATTTCAAGAAATACACTTCTCACACATGGGACAAACTCACGTCATCAAAGGAGATCCTAATCCTTTCAGCCTTTATAAAGTTAAACAAGTCATAAAGAAGGGAAAGGCCATGGAAACCACTAGTGACCCAAAAATCAACACTTTTGAAAAAGGAGAGACATCAAAACAAGTTGCAAACATAGCCAAGACCTCAAAATGTATAGGAAAGGGGGCAACAAGAGAATTCCCCTTTGATCCCCACTCAACAAAGTCTTATGCTTCATTCAATTTAGTGGCCATTCCAATTGATCCAGACAAAAACAGTCATATGATTGGAATCATGAATAAATAAGAAGAACCAAAACCCTCACAAAAACTAGGAGAGTCAACACCAACCTCATTTGCCCCTCAAAAGTTTAAAACAAACAATGAAACTATACAAAAACTAAAAGTGATAAATCTAGGGGGCAAATCATCAAACAATGAAACATGTGAGTACACAAAGCTCCTCATTGAATACAAAGACATTGTTACACCAAGCCTTCAAGTGTCCTTGGAAAGACTTTCAAGTGAAGTTCAAACCAAATTGGATAGGTCTAGACGTAGTTAAGGAAAATGTTAGAAACAAAGCTACCTCTTGTGCATTATGGGAGGAGAAGAGTTTTGTTGCAAGTATGTGCCTAATCGGTGTTGTCATTGATGTCAACATATCCTTGTTGTCATTAGTGTTAACTGTATCTTATTCTATTACTTGTCTAGAAGACTTGTATGTTGAGTATATTGAGAAAAATAGCTTCTCTGGAAGAAACAAGTGAGTTACAGAGAAGTGCAGTACAGACAGTGAGTTGTATGCTGAAGAACAGTCTTGTAAATTGCTCTGCATTTATTTCTGCTTGAAGATCATGGTCTGTGGATTGGAAGTAAGTTAGAGATATGTCTAAGTATGCTACATTCTAGGTTTGAGCCATCCGTATGAAGATCTGAGTGAGTTGTATTCACCAGAGTGAAACTAACTTTTTCTGTAAGTTCAGTTGGGATAGGAAGAAAGTATTCTACTCCGCATTCCTCCGCAATAAAGTATTTGGCTCTACTGTTCTAGAGGGAAGTTTGGGATGATGATAAGTGCCTACAGTTGCCATGGTTCATGGTTTGGTGGTCCACAAGCTATCTTCTTTTTATGACAGTTGAAGACAAAGAAGTTCATGTGTTCCGGTGAGAAGATTCCTATGGATAAAGTGGTTAAGGTTCGTGCAGTTGCTCTTGATGATTATAGCATGCTTGTGGATGTCTCCTAATCATGTTCCTATATGGACTTTGGTCTGCATTAAGAAATTGAGATGGTGTGTGAAGATTGATTCCAGATGATGTAGCGTGTAACCAGTCTTGGCCGACCTAGTTGATCCTAGTGATTGCAGAGATCTCTGGAAGATTGTGGAAGCGTGTTGTGGCATGGAAGATCATGTTTGAGTCCTAGCTAAGGCATGGCATGATCTGCATTTCATTTCCTTTGCACATTGTTGTAATAGGTCAAGACCTATTTTATAAATGTTTGTAATACCAACCTTGGAGATTGTTCCAATGGTTGATTGTGATGCTGACCTTGATGGTCATTCTAAGGTTAATGTAGTGTATAAATACTTGTAGTTGAGTCATGGAAAAGGTGTCCTTGAGCGGAAATGAAAAGATATTAAGAAAGGTCCAAAAGGCAGAGCATAGAGGAGGCAGAGGAAAGAAGAGGAAGAGTAGAGTAGAGGAAGAGCAGAGTAGGGGAATTATTGTACTTCAGTTTCAAATACAGAAAGGTGTTGATCATGGCAGTGAATCTGGTAGTAAGCCACTAGTACGGTTTAACAACCCTCAGGGTTTAATAGCCCTTATTGTAATCTTTCTAGGTTTAGGGTTGAGGTAGTGAGCCTACTAGACCTAGTTGTTCTTCATGACAGTAAGCCAGTATCTTTAGGCCCGTGGAGTGACCAAGACTGAACATCATTATTTCAAGATTACAATATATATTGAGAGCTAATCCTTTCCATGGTCTTTCCCTACCTTGGGGTTTTCCACGTAAATCTAGTGTCTCTTGTGTTTGATATTGTATGTGGTTAAGTTTCTAATTTCATGCACTCATTGTTAAACTATAATAATTATGGATAAGTGATGAATGTTTTAATTGCAAAAAGTGTTTAAGTTTTTGTGACAACTGATTCACCCGCCCTCTTAGTTGTTCAGTGCATATCAATAATTGGTATCAGATTCTAGTTCCTCTGAAGAAATTTTAACAGCTTGAGGAAGATCCAAAATGTTTTAGAAGAAGGAAGCGCTGCATTTTGATGGAACAAATTATGTTCTCTAGATGGCTTGGATGAAAAGCCATCTTCTTTCTCTTGGTTACAAAGTTTGGAAAGCTACAGAAATAGAATACACCATACCTCAAAATGGCTTGATGACTAAAGATGAAATCAAAGAATATGAGATAGATATCAAGGCAAAGGATGCTCTTCTAACCTCATTGACCAACTCAATATTGACAAAAGTGGTGGATCTTGAAACTGCAAATAAGGTATGGGAAAAGTTGAAAAATCTATATGAAGGAGATGACTATGTGAAGGAAGCCAAGTTACAAAGCCTAAAGGTGAGATATGAAAGCTTGAAGATGAATAATGATGAAAACATATCATCTTTTATGCAAAGAGTTGATGAACTTGTTACTGGGATAAAAGCCATAGGCAGAACTCTCAATGAAAAGGAAATTGTTATGAAAATTCTCAGATCTCTTGCCAAGTCCTACTGTCACAAGGTAGCCATGATTGAAGAATTCATGCAAGTGAAAACCATTAATAGGGATTAGTTGCTTGGTAAGCTTACTGCTTTTGAAATGAGGGAGTTAGATGATGCTCTACCAAAAGTTGAGATGACCTTCAAAGCCAGTACTCCTAGAAGTAATTCCAGATCAGAAAAGTACAAGGTAGAATCTGATGATGAGTTAGATGAAGTTGAAGCCAACTTTGTGGATAGACTGCAAAGAGGATCTGGTAAGTATAAAGGAAAAATACCTTTCAAATATTTTTCCTGTGGTAAAGTAAGTCATTTTGCTTCCAAATATCCTGAAAGAATTGAAAGAAATAGAAGAAGATATGAGAACAAGCCTCGGACCCAAAATAAGTGTTATTATGTTAAAGATTTTGATGATGATGAATAAGTATCAGATAATGGTAAACTAGATAATTTTATTTCCTTTGTAAATGAATGCTTGTTCATTGCTATTAAGGAAGATCTCATGTCTACTAATTCTTCTAGCTGTGTGAAGGAAGAAAAACCAGTGGAAAGTCCTTTGGCTGCTCAGGTCATTAAGGAAAATGATGAATGGGTTATTGATAGTGGTTGCTCTCACCACATGACTAGTGACAAAAGTAAGTTTGTAAGTTTGGAAAGATATGATGATAGACTGGTTAGGTCTGGAGATAATACAACTAGTAGGATTTGTGGAAAAGGATCAATTTGTTTTGATGGCAAGCATAATACTGAAGATGTCTTGTATGTGAAAGGATTAAGCATAATCTTCTGAGTGTGGGTCAGATGTGTGACAAGGGCTATGACTTAATCTTCAAGGACAATGGATGCAAGATCAGGGAAAGCTCTGGAATAGTCATTGTAACTGGTAAGAATACCAGAGGTAATATCTATCACTTGAAAGGAACTGAGAACTATTGCTTGTTGACTCAAATTGATGAGAGTTGGTTATGTCATAGAAGGTTGTGTCACATAAATTTTGATAATATTATGAAGATAAGTACTGCACATATTGTTAGAGATTTGCCTAAGCTTGTGAAGCTTGCTAATCCAGTTTGCAAGGAGTGTCAATTTGGGAAACATACAAGAACAAGATTCAAAAGCAAGGACCAATTAGTTGGAGGACTACTTGAGCTACTGCATACAGATTTGTGTGGACCTACCAAAGTAAGAAGTTTGAAAGGAGACAGGTATTTCATGCTGCTCATTGATGATTATTCTAGAATGACTTGGGTCACCTTTTTGAAAGAGAAAGTTGAAGCTCTAGATAAATTCAAGGCATTTAAGGCACTGGTTGAAAATGAGATTGATTTGAAAATAAAATGGTTGAGGTTTGATAGAGGAGAAGAGTTCACATCAAATGAATTTAATTTCTTTTTTGAAGAACATGGAATAAAGAGACAGCCATCTGTGCCTAGAACTCCACAACAAAATAGAGTTGTGGAAAGGAAAAATAGAACAGTTCAAGAAGCTACTAGAACCATGATGAAGGAAGCTCATCTTTTGGAAGCATATTGGAGAGAGGAAATTCACACCGTAGTATATATCCTAAATAGAGTTCAAGTAAAAGGTAACAGTTCAAAAATATCTTATGAATTGTGGCATGGTAGAGTTCCTATTGTGAAATATTTCAAAGTTTTTGGTAGTAGATGTTATATCAAAAGAGAAGAAGATTTAGGCAAGTTTGATGCTAGATGTGATGAAGGAATCTTCCTTGGTTACTCCACCAAGAGTAAGGCCTACCAGTGCTATAATAAGAGGCTGAATACGATCATTGAAAGTGCAAATGTTAAAGTTGATGAATGTAATGAAAGGTCTTCAGAATCAAGTGGATATGAGTCAGATGATCCAGATGTTTCAGAATTGGTGCAGCATGAAGAAAAAATAGATGAAGAAGAACAAGCTTTGGTAAGTGCTACCAAAACTCCAAGATATGTAAGAATCAGTCACTCTAAAAATCAAATCATAGGAGATAAGAGCAAAGGGATCTTAACTAGAAGAAAAGATGCAGAAGAACAAGTAAATTTCTATCTAATTTCTAAGATTGAACCTAAAACTGTGGATGAGGCTTGCAAATATGAGAATTGGATAAAGACTATGGAAGAGGAATTGATGCATATAGAGAAGAATTAGACTTGGGATCTTGTTCCTAGGCCAACAAACAAGAATGTAATTGGTACAAAGTGGGTCTTCAGAAACAAAATGAATGAGAATGGTGAAGTGGTAAGAAACAAAGTAAGGTTGGTATGCAAAGGATACGCTCAAGTTGAAGGAATAGAATTTGAAGAAACTTTTGCTCCAGTAGCAAGGATTGAATCAATAAGGATGTTTCTGGCTTTTGCAACATACAAAGATTTCAAGGCTTATCAAGTGGATGTGAAGTCTACCTTCTTAAATGGAGAGTTGGAAGAGGAAGTCTATATTGAACAACCAAAAGGATTTCAATCATCAGAACAAGGGGACATGGTATACAGAAAGCATTTTATGGATTAAAACAAGCTCCCAGGGCATGGTATGCATGATTGGACAGGTACCTAATACAGATAGGATTCAGTAAAGGCACTACCGATAGTAATCTCTACTTCAAGATCAATGATGAACAAACCTTGATTGTTGTAGTTTTTGTTGATGAAATTATTTTTGGAGGCAATGAAGGTATGTGCTCAGTTTTTGTTGGAGAAATGCAAAGTGAATTTGAAATGTCTATTTTTGGAGAGATGAACTTCTTTTTAGGTCTACAAATAAGTTAATCAGATAAGGGTATTTTCATTTCTCAGTCTAAGTATGTGAAAGAGTTGTTAAAGAAATTTGGGATGGAAGACTCTAAAATGGTATGCACACCTATGATAACTGGTTGTAAGTTGAGAAAAGATGATAACTCACCCATGGTAGACTAGAAAAAGTATAGATCTATGATTGGAGGATTACTTTATTTGACTCAAACTAGACCTGACATAATGCATGCAGTGTGTCTTGTGGCAAGATTTCAAACAGAACCTAAGGAATCACATGTGATGGTAGTCAAAAGAATTCTGAGATACTTAAAAGGCACAATAGATTTTGGTTTGTGGTACCCTAAGGACTGTGACTTTACTCTCAGTGCATATACTGATGCAGGTTGGGCTGGAGATGTGGATGATAGAAAAAGTACAAGTGGAGGTGCATTCTTCTTGGGAAAAAGATTAGTATCTTGGTTGAGCAAGAAACATGATTCAATATCACTATCTACTGCAGAGGTAGAATACATTGCAACAACATGCAGTTGCACTCAAGTGTTATGGATGAAGCAAAATTTGAAGGACATCAATGTTGTGTATGAAGATCCCAATACAATCTTTTGTGATAACACAAGTACCATTAACATATCAAAGAATCTAGTGATGCATTCAAGGACAAAGCACATATCCATCAAGTATCATTTTATGAGAGAAAAGGTGACAGAGAATGAAGTTCCACCAAGGCTCATATTGCAAACATTTTTACCAAACCTTTGCCCAAGGATACTTTTGAGTATCTCAGAGAAAAGTTAGGGGTCATCACCCCTCCTACTCTAAACTATGATGCACAATAGTGCATCAGTCTGGAGGTGTTCATAGGTCTAGATTGATGCTTTTGGGGCTACTTATAAGGGGGAGTAGTTAGAGAGTTCAAAAGAGAGATTAGATTAGAGCAGAAGAGTGCAAGTATGTGCCCTTTGCCATTGATGTTAAAGTGGGAGAGAAGTCATGTGAAAAAATTAGAGTGCAGATGTGTAAAAGAAAGGAAGAGAATTTTGGAGAAAGAAAGAAGTGCAGGTGTGTAAAGAGAAAGGGGGAGAATCTTGTCTTGATGGCTGTTGCAGTTTTTCAAATCATATGTTGCCATCAATGACAAAGGGGGAGATTGTTGCAAGTATGTGCCTAATTGGTGGTCATTGATGTCAACACATCCTTGTTGTCATTAGTGTCAAATGTATCTTATTCTATTACTTGTTTAGAAGACTTGTATGTTAAGGATATTGAGAAAATTAGCCTCTTCGAAAGAAACAAGTGAGTTATAGAGAAGTGCAGTACAGACAGCGAGTTGTATGTTGGAGAACAGTCTGGTAATCTGCTTCGCATTTATTTCTACTTGAAGATCATGGTCTGTAGATTGGAAGTAAGTTAGAGATATGTCTGAGGATGCTACATTCTGGGTTTGATTCATCCACATGAAGATCTGAGTGAGTTGTATTCGCCATAGTGAAACTAGTTTTTTCTGTAAGTTCAGTTGGGATAGGAAGAAAGTATTCTACTCCGCATTCCTTTGCAATAAAGTATTTGGCTCTGCGGTTTAGAGGGAAGTCTGGGATTATGATAATTGCCTACAGTTGCAATGGTTCATGGTTTGCTGGTCCGCAAGCTATCTTTCTTTTATGATGGTTGAAGACAAAGAAGTTCATGTGTTCTGGTGAGAAGATTCCTATGGATAAAGTGGTTAAAATTCATGCAGTTGTCATGATGATTATAGTGTGCTTGTGGATGTCTCCTAATCATGTTCCTATCTAGACTTTGGTCTGCATTAAGAAATTGAGATGGTGTGTGAAGATTGTTCCTAGATAATGTAGCGTGCAACCAGTCTTGGCTGACCTGGTTGATCCCAGTGATTGTAGAGATCTCTAGAAGATTGTGGAAGCGTGATGTGGCATGGAAGATCATGTTTGAGTCCCAGCTAAGGCATGGTGTGATCCACATTTCATTTCCTTTGCACATTGTTGTAATAGGTTAGGACCTATTTTGTAAATATTTGTAATACCGACCTTGGAGATTGTTCCAATGGTTGATGATTGTGATGTCGACCTTGATGATCATTCCAAGGTTGATGTAGTGTATAAATAGTTGTAGTTGAGTCATGGAAAAGGTGTCCTTGAAAAAAAATGAAAAGATATTAAGAAAGGTCCAAAAGGTAGAGCAGAGAGGAGGTAGAGGAAAGAAGAGGAAGAGTAGAGGAAGAGAAGAGCAAGGGAATTATTGTACTTCAGTTCCAAATATAGAAAGGTGTTGATCATGGTAGTGAGTTTGGCAGTAAGCCACCAGTATGGTTTAACATCCCTCAGGGTTTAACAACCCTTATTGTAATCTTGCTAGGTTTAGGGTTGAGGCAATGAGCCTATTAAACCTAGTTGTTCTTCATGGCAGTAAGCCAATATGTTTAGGCCCGTGGAGTGACCAAGCCTAAACATCATTATTTCAAGATTGCAATATATATTAAGAACTAATCCTCTCCATGGTTTTTCCCTACCTTGGGGTTTTCCACGTAAATATGGTCTCTCTTGTGTTTGATGTTTTATATGTGGTTAATTTTCTGATTTCATGCACTCATTGTTAAACTATAATAATTGTGGATAAGTGATGAATGTTTTAATTGCAGAAAGTGTTTAAGTTTTTGTAACAATTGATTCACCCCCTCTCAGTTGTCTGACACATATCGACAAGTTCAACATCTCAAAAATGCTGTAAAACATCATAAAACATAAAAACACAAAAAAAATCATAAAAACCATAAAAATAAAAAAGAATTTGTTTCTTGCATTTTCAATATCATTCTATTCATCTTGCATTATAGTGAATGACTTGCTCTTATATTATTTTCATTTTAGTAAGGAGTTTAAGGTTGCCTAGGTATATATGACCCTTTTAGGTCTTGAGATCCCCCATTTTCACAATTGCCATTTACCTCTTCATTCCCAGTGATTCTAATCAAAGCCTAGCTCTTAGCTAAACATAGATCACAGTCTTAATGAGTCAAGATGTTAGGTCTAAGAAAAGTCAATATTCAAACCTACAGTGTTCAAAGGAAGCTTGTAAGTAGACCTTCCCAATTCTTCCCTAATAGAAGAGAAGTATGACTGGATTACAAATTTTTTTGGTGGCGCTTAGCCCCTTATCTTCCCTGGCCAAAAACGTCAGGAGGATCAAAACTCTGAAGGAAGCAATCTAAAATATGAGTGAATAAAAAATGAGTGATCAAAATAAGAGTTTTGAGAAAAATGAGAATTGAGAGATCAAGTTATTGCATTCCAAAAGCATTCATTTTCATAAAAGTCAAAAAACCCAAAAAATGAGAAAATCAAGTGAGGCATTTTAGAAAATACAAAAAAAAATGAAAAAGCAAAAAAAGAGAGATACGAAAAAAGAGTGAAAGAGAGAAGATTGCTGAATGTCCATACTCTTGGGTGGGGATCATTCTAAGCTCAAAGCTTCAAGGGTGATATTCTAACAGAGAAAATAAAAGAGAAAGGTACAAAGCACAAACACACACACACACACTAGCTGAGCAAAGCTAAGAGTCTAGTAGTCTTTAGGATCATTTTCTATCTAGGGACCCTGGTTCTTTCCCATTTATCCTTTACCCTGGGTCTATCTTGTTTGCCATCTATGATCTAAGTCTAGCGAACATCAATAAAATTTGTTACTTGCCTAAGTTGAAAGCTTATTAGATTGTCTTATCTAGATAAGGATCAATATTTAGCCTTTAGCAAAGCCAAAATTAGAAGCACTCCATTTTCACTCTTGCTCCCCACTTGAGTTATAAATTCCTATCTCACAGACTTGAATAGGTCTCTTATACCAGAACAACTTGTGATCCCTTGGATTGAAAATCATATTAAAGAGCAGTCATATTGTTTGTTTCGCATTACATTCACATCAAAATTAGAAAAAGAGTCCCAAAGAAATAAAGTCAATGCCATAACTAATGGCAATCCATAGAAGTAAAATATTCATTTCAGCATCACCTGTGTCCTTGCATCTGCATATCGTCACTTGCATTCATATATATATATTCCAAAAAAGACAAAAATAAATTGTATCATCCATATGTGATCATCTTAGGTATGCATTCTTGTAAGAAAAATAGAAGCTCTAGCAAACCATATGCACAAAAGAGGGAAAGTGAAGTACAAGATGTCAACTAAAGCTATGTATGGATCTAATCAAATCAAGTCTTGTAACAATAAAGTGTAAAACAATGTTTGAGCATAAGTCACTCCTCCAACAGGTCAAAAGAACAGAAGTGTGCACTCAAGTGTGCAAGTCTCCCCATGCAAGGGGGAAAGATTAGAAACATCTTCAATGTAGATCTCTAAAAGACCTTAAGGAGTGTCAAGGTCAAACCTTTGCAAAATCTCCAAAAAAACCATAAAAATTAGAAAATCAAAAAATCTAATAAAATTGTAAAACATAAAAAATCCCTAAAAATTGAATATGTTCTTCAAAATTTGCAATAAAAGGATAATTTGTTCTCCTCTCTAGATTAAAACATCGTCTATTCCTTTTATGCATCTCTTGTACATTCATTTTGAGTGCATTCATTCCTACAGGTCTCACTGAAAATGCAAACAACTAGTCGAGCTCAAATGATTTATGGTAAGTTCATCATTTTAGTTTTCATTATTCATTTTGATATATTCAGATGCTAGACTAATACTAGTTATTGTAGGTACAATTCTGGGAAAATTGATAATAGGTACGACCTAGTTTGGGAAGGGCACCTACCTTTCATGTAACTACCGTCCCCGAGGGGGCAAATATGTAAGCACCAAAATCATGTAAAACCTCCACACGGACCCCTATGATGAGTTATAATCCTTGTCATGCACATGTAAGTGTAAAATAACATCCTCTCAGCAACAATTCTCTTGGTGACATGTCTTTTCTCTTGTCTTGTGTTGTTTCCCCTTTGTCATTCTCTCTCTCTCTCTCTCTCTCTCTCTCTTTGTTGTTGACACTTTTTGACAGTCGTCAATTTGCATTTTCTAAGCTTGTGACCTTGCTCCTAAGCCTTGTATGCATTTGTAGGTGAGTTTTCACATCTCCCCAGTGTTTTTCATCTTCTCCACCCCCTCAAAGCCTTCTTGAGGTCCCCCTAGCCATCTCCCACTTCCAGTTTTTAGTTTCACTTAACCAATCCAAATCTCCCTCTATTATTTCCAGATCTCCCGCTAGGAAATCCTACTTCACAAGTGGAGAGTTGGATTCTTGCACATGACTGACCTATTTTCGGAGGCACATCTCCTTCTTTTCTCCTCCTCTTCCATCTCCCATCATGTTTGCCAACCTAGGTGCCCTCCTTTGTGGGTCACCTATGGGTCACCCATAGATGACCTAACTGGTGAAAGGAATGACCCTTGGGTGACCCTGTCGTGTTTCTAGCCACGGAAAAACTTGAGTTTCTAACTTGAAAAAGCTCTGATTTCACCTATTTTTCTTCCTGTTTGCATGGATTTTTGAGCCTAATATAGAGTTAACTATTTCATGCACCTACACATGCATAGTTAGCTCTATTTTATCTTAAATTAACAACTCATGCATTCTCATGCATTCCCATGCACTCCTTCTTCACTTCTTCTTGAGTGATAAGCTTTTACTGGGTAGATCACTCTAATTTTAGCCCATATCACTCTTGAATCCTTTGCATTAACTCTCCAATCAAATTGAGTTAACTCTCCTTCTTCTTCACCTCTCATCCCTTCTTCTAACCTATAAATATCCCCCTCCCTCAAGCACAAAGGGAGGTAATTTTATTTGTGCACACAACTCTTGCAAGTTATTGCTCTCCACATTCAGCATTCTCATGCTCATATAGGACATATGAGCCTTTTATTTTCATTGCTAGCTTTCATACAAGCTCATAATGCGTCCATACATTGCTCATATCAAGCCATTATGCTCATCAAATCTCTCATTGATCTCTCTTTACAAAGCTTCAAAAGCTTCTTTTGCTTCCATTGTCATCTTGTTGCCAAGAGGATACCCCGCTGCTACAAGAGGATATGAGTTTGCCATCACAAGGATTTCTGAGGGTAGTGGAGGCTCACGCATCTCCAAGTTCCTTTATGCTTTCTTTAAATTTGTAGTAATTAGATAACCAAAATCGCTCTTAAGATCAATAATCTTGTTGCTTTTTCCATGATAGGATAGTTAGATCTTGCATTCTTAGAGTAATTTGCTTTCAAAGTTCATAGATTAATTCATTTAAAAGCAATTTCCCTTTTCTTAGATTAATTTGTTTCAAATATTTTGAAAACCCCAAAAACATAGTTTAATTGCATTAGGAAAATTCATCATAGCTTGCATACATCTTTCAATTCCTATATTAAAAAGCATCTTCAATTCCAAAAACATTAAAAAAGCACAAAAAAGTTTTGCATTCATTTAGGCTTGCATTCATAAAAACAAACAAAAAAAAAACATTAGACAATTAACAAATTCACAAACCCTTGATTGCATCCTAAGGTCAACCATAATCAAACATTATTCAAAACCCTTGATTCCATCACAAGGTGAACGAAGTCAATGCACAGTTAAAACCTTAGGTCATACAAACCCTAAGTGAATATCTAGGTCAAGTCAATGTTATCTCACATGCGCCTATCTCCTGTCTCAGCTCATGAATGTGCCCAAGATTAAGAGGTGAGTGGGTGAGGGAAATCCTTGATGAAATAGAGGAAATCCATCCAAGACCTCAACCAAACCCACTAGTCATCCAACAACAAGAAGTGTTTAAACAACTCTTAGTACAATAAGTAGTCATCCAACGATTTGAAAGACAATGTCAACGTGATCAATACATTAATGAAAACAATATCTTACCCACACAAAGGTGGAATATCAGAAACCCCAATAGGAGAAGAGTGACTAGTGACCCTTCGGGTCATACGGTTATCTTTACAACTGCAACCATTGAACAACACATCTACACAAGCACACAACAACAAAGGTCCTAGGATATGCTGACCCCTCTCTACGAAGTCCAACTCTCCAACGAGCCAGACCACCCCCATGTCTTAGCTCCTCTCAACTAGCTACTTCCACAAGAGCAAGAGTGATGTGGCAGTTCACCCCATGGAAAGAGGGAAGGGTCTATGTGTGCGCAAAAATCTGACTCGACAACCCCAGGCCACTAACATCGCAATTTTGAGCGTACAGGTACAGACCTGACAGAGACAACAATTTTTGCAAACCCTAATTAGGGTCTAGGGAACCCAAGCATCCTTGTCCTTGGTATTTTGACCTCCATAATCAAGTTCTCCTCTGTTCATTGATCTTGGTGCTTCTTTTAGATTGTCTATATCTATTTCTGTTTGTCTGTTATGCTCTGATCTTTGTCAACTAGGGTTTTATGTCTTCACTCTAGCTTGATTGATTGGATTTGGTTAATTATTTCTAAATACAACAAAAGGGTATAACCCTTGTAGTTTGGCTCTCCTTCTAAGGTAGAATCCAAGCTCGGTTTGTGCCCTGAATGTTTTGTAGAAGAGGGTTTGACCTAGTTTGATCTATTGAGCTAGTCTCTCTTTTCTACATTATAGTATGTGTTGGAATAAAATCTTGCATATCAATATCCTATGCATCTAAGGTCATTAAAATACCTTTTGTACATTAGGATCATTCTACACTAAGACTATTTTCCATTCACGTTTCCAACAAGGTTTTATTATGTTTGGTATGAATAAGGACAAACTATTTATTTGTAGAGTCAACTCTCTATGCATTGGATACATCGTCAACTTGCTCTTATATACCCTGGTGCATAATATCCATATGCTATATCAAAATAAGGATTGCTCTTTACATTTTATAAAGCATAACTAAAGCAAAATCACCCCATCCATCTCCCCATATATCCTAATAAAAATCCATAGATTTCACAAAAGTTTGATCAACTATCTTATCCTTCTACATTCTAAACATCATTTCTTCTATCTGTACTAACATCATCACCATATTATTCTATTGTATCCATGAAGGTCTTGCAAAAATACATGTTAGCCATAAGCATTATAAGCATCATACATCCATAAGATTACATTCATAATATCACATATCATCTAGATACTACATCACATGTCATCCATAGCATAAATAAATAGATCATCTAGCTACATCATCACATGTCCCCCATAGCATTATACATAAGTACATCATCATATAAGTCCATGATCATAATACATGTCAACAATATCATAATGTCATCATCACATCATATATAAGCATTATAGGCATCATGTACATCATAAATAAGACATCATATAGGTCACTAAAATCATGTCATATGATATATATTCTCAAAAAAATAAATTTTATGTACATGTCTATACAAAGGGCTACATGAGCCATAAATGTACAATACTGTACAAAAGCCCGTAGGCATCATCGTATCATACATAAACACACACACACACATATATATATATATATGTATATATATATATATCATAGTCATCAAAATATATACAAAAGTCTACAAGTGTGCATCATGTCAAACTCCCCTCTAAAGGCTTGACACCAACCCTTGATGGATGTGGTCCTATCAGAGGAGGTTGTTGTGGTCCTAGTGTTCATGGTGGTGGAGGCCCCATGACTGATCCCCCTAACCCCCTTGAAGAGGAGGGCACTAATATGCTCCTCTCTACAAATTTGGGATGTCTCTAGTCTGGAGGCATTATACTCTGATATAATGCTTTGTAGTACTCCGCTTCTCTAGTCAATCGAATCACCTCCCTCTGCACTTGAGAGAGCTCTATAACTAAGGCTACAGTGGGTTGGTATGTGCCAATCATCGATCTGGCTGTATCTCCCTCCTATCTAATCCTCTATAACTAGGACCCTACCCTGGGTCTCATGGCTACATCTCCGTCACTCTCTGCCATAACCCTAACCATGTCTCCAGTGTCTAGGCCCCTGTGCCTATGCCTGTGTTGCAGCATGTGTTTGTGATGTAGCCTATGCCTGCAATGCTGCCCTCACCTCATCTCACTCTCTTTGTAGCCTAAATATTATAAGCTCGACCTACTTCCACCTGTACACCTCTGCATCTAATAGCCTCTGTAGCCTATCTATCTCTGTCTCCCCCTCAACATCTTAAACATCTTTCTCATCAACAACCACATCCTTCTTTCCCATAGCTATATCTTACTGGCATGCCTTCACCTATACCTACTCCTATCTCAAAGCCTCCTTTTCCATCATCTCAACCTCTACCCTTTGTCACTGCTGTCAAGCCCGACTAGGCTCTACTGCTAACTCTCTCCCTGCTAGCTCCCCTGATCATCTCCATCGTCATCCTCCCACCTCTCCTAGGATAGTTAGCCTGATTGGCCTATGTGCCATCCACCATGTATCATACCTTGGTGTCATCCCCAGATCTAGCTCTCCACCCATAGGGTCCCACTATATGGGAGCTATTGTGTCAAACTTAGCTAAAGAAGTATCAACAACTATCTTTGAACCCCAATATGCTACCTCCCTCTAGGTTCGTGCAATATGACCTTGTAAACTAGCTCAAGCTGGGGCAAGCTGAACTGTCGAAGCACTCTGTCAAAAAGATATTGCTCAATAATGTACATGGTCTGCCCAAACAAATGTCTCCCTTGTCTGCAGTATAACAAGTGCTCAACAAATCTATAACCACACCTCACAATCACACCATGGTCGCGAAATCATTGTGTCAATCTCATCAAAAACTCTGCACTAGTAGGTCAACTCTCTCAGTCGCCTATGTGTCATCACTCCCTCGTAGAGATGAACAAAAGGTTGTCCATGCTCCCTCTATCATGTAGATATAGGGCGAGTCATGACTATATGCTCCCACACCCAAACGTGATTCAAGGTAACTCCTGTAGCTAAGTTAGATCCATACTAATAGACCACCTAGTGCATGCTATGATATAACTGACCTACCAAGCAGGGGCCCCATGCATATACTATACCCTCATAAAACATTCCCATCCAACTAAGAATCTATGCGATCATCTGTCAGGCATCAGAACTTCTCTGATCAGTCCAACCACTACTATTTGCAATCTGTCAAACCACCCTCACATCTAGCTAGGATGTATCTCTCCATCCTTAATTCCTAAGTCTCAGGTCATTAATAGTCAAGAAAGTGCACTCTCTCTAGTGTATGTGCCGTAAACCACATGCTCCCCATATATTGGGATGCAGAGTATCCTCCAAACATCCTCCAAAGTAATGGCAATCTCTCCCATTGAAATTAGAACCTAGCGGTGCTCGCTGTACCAATGCTCAACCAAAGCAGTCATCATCACCTGATGTGCCCTAACATGTGGCATGTGAGTGATGTACCGCCATCCCATTACCTGCAAGAACAAATCCTCCTCCTCATCTAAGTCAGCAACTAGGGCTAATATCGTGAGATGCCGCCCATGGGACATCAAAGGTGGAAGTACAACCTACATCCATCACATCACCTTGTCAGTTTCTTTGCAAACTAGGAAAAATCTACTTAAAATTAGAAGTGACCCCTTTTATCATAAGTGCCTAACTACTTTCATTTGCACCATGCTATCCATCAAATGCACAATTCTGTCCTTTAAAAGTGTAACTCTGGTTTTCATCTGTGCCATTCTACCTTTTCACAAACACTGATTAGCAGTTCACTTGCACTCTAACCCTAGTTGACTCAAAAGTGCAACTCTTGCCTTCACATGCGCCATAACATCTATTAATACTGACTTGTTTTTTAGAAGTGCCACTCTGTGGCTCAACTATGCCAACCTATCATTCATTTGCGCAAAATTGGTAAAACCTAACATAAATCAAATGCGACCCATTTTCATCAGAAGCACCATTGCACATCACTAGCGCCATTTCAGCCATAGTTGTGCTATTGATTTAGTCTAACCGGCCTACCCCTTTTTGGCCCTCATTAATTACCCTCATAAATGTAATAAATGACTGAAGGATGAGTTACTTGCCACCCCAGGTGCTCCATCTTACTACCCATATGTCCTGACCCTCTCTGCATGGTGATTTGACCTTGGAATCCCATCCATCTCTAGGAATATCTCTTTCTAAGCTCTAGAGATCTCCTTAAGCTCGAAGTGACGATTCTAAACTTGAGAGAGTGCAAATGATTTGAAAATGACCCCTTTGGACCTATTTGTAGCCTTCCTAGCCCTAATTCTTCCCTCCCAAGCCATTATTTTTCCTCATGTCTATCTTAATTCTTCATCCTATCAGCCTTCACTTCCATTTTCTGTCAGTCTTGTTATTTTTCTTGGTTACCCTCTCAAGGGGGCATCTTACCTCTATCACCTGTTAAACTGGGGCATAGTATTCAATAAAGCTTTTCACATTATTAGTAATTCTTTGAAACAACACCATAAAACACATTGTGTCAAAGAGGGGCAAAATGTAGACTCCTAAAAATAACTAACTCATTATCATCCTTCATATGCATCATTTTCTCATCAATTTTTTCTAATCCAACATTAATTAAATAATTCCTAATTGTTTAATTAATCTCATCTTGTCATCAATTTAATCCCCCTTTCACCAATAATTAAATAATTTCAAATTATTTAATCAAATCAAATCTTCCCTCCAACCTTATTCTTCTATTTTCATATTAATTAAATAAACCTATTATTTAATTAATTCACCACTTTAATTATTCTATTCCACAAACAATTAAATAATTTCACTTATTTAATTGGCTAATTATTCCTCCGAAATTAAATAAATTATTCTAATTTGTTTAAATTGACTTTTTCTTATCTCCTAAATAAATAAAATCAAATATTTTATTTATTTCCTATTTTCCTCCATCATGCACAACAAATTAAATAAATTTATTTATTTAATTTCAATTTATCTTCTCATCTTCTGAAAATCTTCTCATGCACATAAATTAAATAATTTATTATTTAATTTTATCCATTGCATGTCAAAAATAAAATCATGCATTGAGTCTAATTGGCTTTAAATCTTTGTTTTTATCAATTACTTCATTAAATAGAGAATCAATTTTATTTTATGAAAATCAAATTACTATTTTTATTGTAAAAAATAATTAACTCTTTAAATCAAGCTTTTTGCATGTACACATGTTATGTGCATATTCCTCATGTCTTCTCAAATTATCTCAACCATTGATTCAATCTAATTTTCTCCACTGTTGATTGAACTCTTTTGAAAGCTATAAATATACCCTTCCTCTCATTCACAAACCCTCCACGAACTTTGAGCTTTTGGCATTTGTATCTCTAGCGCTTTAAAGCATTCATTGAGCACTTTGCATCCATTGAGCCTATCATTCATCCATGCTTTTGCCACTATAGTTATGCTAAGTAATAGAGCAATCCACATTAGTTCCAAGGAATAAATATCAAGTGGTAATATATTTGTTTTGATAAAAGTAACCAGGAAGAGCCCAAACCCATATACAGTGGTAATATCTTTGTTATTTATGCATTATGGATTTAGTTTATGCACTTGATCATTATGAGTTATGGTTGATTTTGGATTTGGATCTTCAATTATTATTGTTTCCTTTGCTTTCCAATTTCATCATATACAGTAATGGTGTGAATGAGCTGCAATATTTTAATGAAAGTAAATATAAGTGTGATGTAGTTCAACTTGGAGACGTGCCCAAGCATAAGTCTTTTCAGCTAAGTATAATTGAGGATTATTTCATATGTGCAAACAAGAATTCAGAGTATGTGTATCTACTTGTACCTCATGAGAATGGAATAATTTTTAATGGATTTACTGCTAGTTCAGAGAACAATAATGAAATGCCCTATTGTCATTAGCAACATAATTTAGTTTTCATATCCCATGTCCCTGATTTATCCTAGCTTTATTCCTCTAACCTAGAGCTAAAGTGTTACTTTAACAAGCTGGACCAAGTGCATACAAAGGTATCCCTTGATCCTAATACATATGAACATTTTGAATTTGATGTGAAACTATTAAAAAGGATAATGATCATGATTTGTCTTATGCAATGGGATGTACATATGTTTTTATCTTTCAATTCATAATGATAAGTACATGATAGCATATAACTTTGAATTCATTTATGAGATTTGTTGCAATGTAAATGGATATGATACACATGACAAATGCATCTTAGGCATGTTACCATGTAAGATGTTTCATTTGGTATTGGGTTCTAAAATCCAAATAGGTCTAGTAATTTTTAATAATGGCAGATTCAGGAATATAGTGAAGTACATCAACATCAATCTTATTATTCAGCTAGGTTATGCCAATGTTTTTAGATCAGATTTCCAACATTCATCAAAGAATATGGTATTTGATAGAGGCAAATGTTGTTCCTACATTTTTTTGGTGGCTAGAGGCTATCGAGAGATGATTGCAAACTAAAAATTTAGAACATTGCAGGCTAAATAGTTTTAGACTATTTATGCCTACACCTTGGTCTATATCCCAAAGTTTTCTAGATTCTTGTTGTGTCTTGTCCATGCACATGTTCCTAACTATAGCCAATATTGGAGCCAAGTTTGGTTCCCCTTTGTGCACTTGCCTTGATTTAACCCACCATTTATAACTAATCTAAGAAAGTTTAAGTGGGTTGCCCCTTGGTCAAATTTTGCCTTAGTATTGTTTAATGTCATCCCCAATGTGCTTACTATGTGTTGCAGTTACCAAAATTCTAGAAAATTAATTAGTTTGGAGTGTTATAAGTTATTTTTCAATGTTTTCTCAAGTTTTTAAAAATTCCCTCACCTACCGATGTATTTTTTTCTTCCCACATCCGGTTCCCACCTCCTATTCTCCTTAAAATCTCGATAGATTTCATCGAGCTCTTCATTCCTTTCATTTCCCTTCACTCTCCTCTTTTGTAGCTTTTTGACTAGATACCAAACATTCCTCCTTCATACCTAAAAGTCCTACAAACCTTGTTAGGTCCTTAGTCTTTCTCACTTTGCTTGTTTCCTTCAATTCATAGAATCTCACTTGGATACCAAAATTTACATTTCTAGTTCCCACATCTGGCTCCTCATTCCATTTCTACAAACTTATGTTCCAATATTCCACTTCTTTTTCCACCACTTTGCATTTTGTGAAATTTCCCTTTTAGACCAAATATGTTCACCTCCTATCATATATCTTGTCCCCTTCCTTTCTTTTGCCACCTTCCAACCTTCATTTTTCTTTAGTTTGCCTTCCTTTCCATTTTGTGAAATTTCCCTCCTGAGTTGGATATGTTCACATCTAGTTCTTACCTCTGGTCCTACATGTTTTTCCTACATCTTCCACTTCCTCAGTTCCTTCTATTTGCAGTGTCTACCTAAAAGATCGAATTCGTAAATGAGTTCCAATTATACTAAATTACTCCCAACCCCAAGCCCAAGGGACCTCAAGATTGGACCTAATCACTACTATGCTTCCTATCAATCTTGCACCCTATCTAAGTACACTAGTGATGATGTGTCCTATGTATGATGAAACAAAACTATTCTAGATTATAACTAAACTAAGCTTTGTGCTGTTGAGTACTCAAAATGGCAGAATATCTTTGCATATGATGGCTTATGAAAAATGGAGGCGAGGGCCTCAATTTATAGATTTTTGAGGATGGGAATGGAGGGCTAGGATCAAATTGGAAGATCACGGATGGAGATTGCTTGAGGATCCTCAAGCAAGGAGAATTGGACAAATGTCACGATGAGAATGGATGATAATTTTGTTCCAAGATTTAAGGGATAATCAATGGATGAGATTAAAGGTTTGAATGAATGAATGACTAGGATTGGTTATAGGTATGACATGTAAGGCCTCATTTATGAAAAGGCATGGTTTGGATTTAGTGAGGAATTTTAAATTGCATGGAAAGGACAAGTGGAATTAAAAATTAGAGGAATTTAGTGCATGAATAGTGCCACATGTAATTTTAAATTTGCATGAATAGTGACACTTGGAGTGGGTTGGAAGAAATAGGACAAGTGTACACATTTTGAAAGATTTGGCCATGCTTCCAAAGTACCACTTGTCATGTACATGGACTGACAAGTGGACTTTTAGAAACATGAGGGTTTGTAATTGAGAATTAATTATAATTAATTCTCGTGCACATGTTTTAGAGGAATTAATGATGATTACCAAAAGTAATCAAAAGTGAACAAAATAGGAATTAAATAAATATGGTCATTTATTTAATTTTTGGTGGATATGATATGAACTATAGTTGTAAAATATTTGATTTTTGGACTATAGTAGAGGAATTTTGATTTTTAGTGAAAGGGAAGGGCAGGGAATAAATTAATTAAATAATTAAAAATTATTTAATTAATGTTTGGATGGAGTAGAATGACGTATGTGAGTATGCTTAGATTGTGGGAATGGATGAAAGTGGTTGTGACCATTTTTAGATGTCTACATTTTTCCCTTCTTTGATATGGCGTCATTGCTGTCAATGTTGATGGGATATCAAAGAATATAATTTTTTTGATAAATATGCCCCAATGGGTGGATAGGAGAAGAATGGGTGACTAGGTGATGCCCCCCCTCGAGAGATCGGCAGAAAAAATAAAGTTTTTGGTGATGTCTCAAAAGAGGAGAAAAACAACGGAAAAGAGGGAAAAGGGGGAATCCTGAGACTGAAGGTGGAAGGAAAGTGACGGAAGGGGAGAAAAAATAGGGGGAAGGGGAGAAAACAAACTAGAGTGTAGGAAGAAAAATTAGGGTTGGGTGGGGGATATATAGGCTAGGAGGGGTCCATAAGCCTCATTTGTCTTCATTTGCTAGCCACTTGTTATTAGAAGAGAGAAGATTGAGAGTGAAGTGATGGCCGACATTCCATGAGAGGAGCACTGGGTGAAGCACATGAGGGAGTACTTACAACCAGTGATGACATGCGATTTGGTAGGGTTCTAAACATTTTTTTTGATTTGTGGGTCAAGTAGGTTAGGTGCGTAAAATGCGGGGTGGGAAATGATAGAAACTAGGCGCTTGACTTATTTTAGCACCCGATTAGAAAGTTTAGCACCTACTCTGCATAGTAGCGCCTACTCTGGTGATTAGCGCCTAGCATGGTAAAGTAGTGCCTAGGGGATTAGGGATTTTAGTGCCTAAAATAAACATTTTAGCACCCAGGAAAAATTATAGCATTCATTATGAAAATTGTAGCGTCAGGATTTCAATGCTTACTATGGCAATTAGCACCTAGTTTTAAGGGATTTTAGCACATAAAATGAGTATTTTAGTCCTACTCTAGATTTTCGTGCCCAGTGTAGATTTTAGCGCATGTGCCAGGAAAGTAGCACCCATTATGAAAATATGGGTACATAGGGTTTTAGCGCCCAGTAGGGTAGAAATAGCACCCAATTTTGAAACTAAGGCTAACAAGAGTTTGTCATGATTGTGTAGGATGACGAGGATGTGCTTCAGTCTCGGGAGAGGTGATCACTGACCTTCTCACTATGGAGTCAGCTAGACGCCATTGACAGGTTCTTCTTGTAGATGGTAGGGTTGCGGTTCATAGCGGAGATGCCGTGGATACAAGCATACAGAATGCTGATGACCACACTAGTAGAGTGGTGGTAGACATAGTGGTGCGCCTTCCTGTTGCCCATAGGGGAGGTGACTATCACAATGGAGGATGTATGATCCTCAAGATCCCCATACACGATGAGAGAGTGGTATATGAGCACGAGTGAGGAGAAACGTATGTTGATCAGATTTTTGCCCCTGGATGAGTGCCATATGGAGATCATCTCTCATAGATGTGGTATAGGCTGATGATGGAGAGGGGACTATACCGACTACATTTATTCTTGGTGGGGATGATCGCAAGGACCTTGGTCCTTGATAGGAGATCGAGGGGATTATCTATTGGTTAGGGATTGGTACTATTGCAGATGATCAAGGATAACATGGTCTACACATGAGGGCCATTTGTATTGTCTCATTTATATCATGACATGGATGCTGTGGTGTATAGGCGATTGACGAGCCTGGGTTGCGGCATGACACTGCTGCATATCTGGGTATGGGAGCATATAGCGGTCACTAGGCCAGTGACTATGAGAGATAGGATAAGTCATCAGCCGTATATGTTTGCATATAGGGGATAACTAATGCACCATCATGTGGGGGACCTACGACACTGGAGACAGGTGATTGATGACATAATGGTGTTTGTATGGAGACTGTAGAGAGATGTGGAGACATGGTCAGAGGATGCTGAGCAACTCATCTATGTTTTTCAACCCTGACATCTAATGGGGCATACTCATATGATCATTGATTGATATCTACCCGAGTGAGTGCAGAGATAATTTGGCTTAGTACAGGATGTACCATAGGCAGAGGCAGTATTTGATCTAGTGCACATGGTGTAGGTATAGTGGGGAGTGGCACTAGATCCTTAGATGGTGATAGTGGAGTTTGACAAGCTCCAGGCATATGCGTGGTATGCTAGATGATAGATTGAGGATGCAGGGACTACCCTAGGCTTGATTAATGGTGGGCCTAGTAGAGGCCAGTGAGGCTAACTATTCTGATAGGTTACGTAGCACTTGGAGAGGCAACAATAGAGGAGGACGATGATGATAATGATGATCGGGATGATGATGATGATGAGGAGGTGTGGATAGATGAGATGGATGTAGATGAGGAGGAGGATGGGGAGATGGAGGAGGCGATGGGGACGACAATGTTGACGGTGATAGATCAGAGTTAGCGAGAAAATAGGCTCTTATAAAGTAACAATAGGCCCAGATAGCCCAACTACAGGGGTAGTGTGGACAAGTGGGCACCTTATAGGCACAAATTATATCACTACAGGCATAGGTGGTCTAGTTATAGGGACAGTTGAGTAAGGCTCAGGGGTTAGCGCAATGATATGCGTAGGAGAGGGATCAGGCCCGCTAAGCATTAGGTCCAGGGATGGGATATATGGTGAGGATGATGTAGTATCAGATGGCTGAGAGTGCTAGCGAGGCCCAACACTATAGGACTTTCTATGAGGGGCTAGTCCTGGTAGGTTAGAGAGTGAGTTACAAGAGTTGATCGGCGGCATCTGGATCCAGACAATCAGGGTGGTCTGAGAGATTCATGCAACAACCATCCCCATCATAGGTACTAGCAGCAGGGCAGATGTCACCTCCACAGGCACCAGGGTAGACATGACAGTAGAGTATGGGACACTTCTTGAGAGGGCCTCAGGACCAACCTAGTCGGGGGCTTTAGGTAGGGACAGTTCTGCCTAGGGGCATTTATGTATAGATGTATTATTTTTTGACAATTCTAAGGATCGACTTATGTATCATGATCATTTTTTGATGTATATATGAGAGCCATTTTGGATCGATGGATTGTGTATTTATACTTTATTGATGGATGTATGGATGGGTTTTATGATGTTTTATGGATATGTTTATGTTATTATGGTGTTGGGATGTATTTATGATGGGATTCTTATTTATGACCTGACTCATGTGTTATGCAGGATGTGATGTTGATTTATGTTTATGTATGATGTGATGCATGATGTATATGATGTATTATTGTAGAGATATGAGATGGATATTTATTTGATGACATGGTGTGTGAGGCTAACGTTATATGGTGTAGGATGGAGTTTTGTACAACAATCATTTATTGATTTTTGCGAATGTGTTGTAGAATGTGATTTATTCATGGCACATGATAGCATTTTGTAAAGAAGGTATTTGCATCAAATCTTTTGTATTGTGGGATGTTTGTATGTTATGTGATGAATTATGATGGACTAGTATAATGTGGGAATGGATATGTTTATGATGATATGGATGGATGGATGTTATAGGGATTGTATGTAGTGAATTTATGTCTAACATGTATTGTATGCTATTGTTAGTTAGATGCGTTATGTATGGAAGTTATTTCAACCACTTTAAATCAATTCCTTTTGCATTGTGTGATTCTAGGATGTAGATTGATGTATGGATTTTGTGTATATGTGATGTAATGTGGTATGATGATTTTGATGAATGCATGCAATGTAAGGATGTGTGATTTAAATGTATGGATAATGCAATGAATAAGATATGCTTAAATTAATAAACATATATTAAGGATGGAAATTCTAATGGACAATATATATTTAGATTAATAAATATATATTATGGCCTAATGATAATGCAAAGTGAAGAATATATGTTTAAATTAATAAACACAAATTAAGAAATGAAGGATGAATGGAAAGATGAATAATATATGCTTAAATTAATAAACACATATTAAGAATGGACTAATGCAAAATGATCGGGTTAAAGAACATGAATAATATGAGTTCAAATTAATAAACACATATTGATGGTAATGCGATATGAATGATATGATTAATGCAATGGGATGGTGACATGATGGATTTGGTTGATCTGATACAAAAGTTCCTGAAAATGGTCATGGGATGATAGGGGAGTATGAGATGGGTAGAAGAAATTAGGTGGGGGGGATGTATCATGATGAAACTTGGAGCAATATGAGTGTGATAGGGTGGTGAGGGTAGGGGTGGATATGTAGGATAAAGGAATGATGTCATATATTAAGAAATTCTACCAATAAACATTGAGTACCACTATTGATATAGCATAGGATATTATGCACCAGGGTATGTGGAACCAAGGTAACAAGGCATCCATGCATAGGACTTGACATTGCAAACAATAGGATGAACTCATGCATGCCCATAATAGTACAACCTTGTCCAGATGAAGGAGGGGGATCCAAAGCATAAGCCCTTAATACACAAAAGGTATGAAGAACCTTAGATGAAAAAGGGAGATAATATGCTAGAACTGACCCTAGAATTCACAAGATATGAATACTAAGATGGAGTAATGAAAACTTCCCACAAGCATAGCATATGGAAGTAATGACTATGCCCCATTTTGGATTGTTTGCCACATACCCTAATATAATGAGATTAGGGTAGCTTTGAAGTAATCCAAGAATGATGCACAAGATAAAAATCAAAATTCAAAAGACTGACCGACCCAAACATACAACCATTATATCTCTTGCCAAAGGTGGATGGAGGATTGGTGATTTTGCCCATTATAGGAAGGATGCATCCTAGAACAAGAATAGATGGATGATTAAGATATACTAAAGGATAGGCGGGGGGATACAGGCCGGTAGTTGTGAAAAAGCCAATCTGATGGTTGAGGATTTTTTGTGAAAGTGTTATGCTTTGATAAGATGCTTAGTAAGTGTAATATTTGTATACCAAGCGTAATCAACAAACTCAAGAAAGTGGGACCATCTAAGTGGGTTGGATGGGTGCATCATATGTACCTACATACTGGATACTTCCTTCATATTCCAAACTGCCTACATACCCTGTATCAACGGGATCAAGGCACATTACGATGCGGGTGGTGATGATATGTAGTTCTGGGAGACTTGATGAAATAAGGATAGGGGGTGGTTGGATGAATGGATGAGGTTTGGTTTAGAGGATGGGGATGTCAGTTTTCAACTGTACCATGTATTAAAACCACATGGTAGAGAGGGTGACAAGGGTTGAAGTGGTGGAACTGTTAGTTTTTAGACTATAATATGGTATAAAAACCACATGATAGAGATAGTGAGAGTGAATAGACTGGTGGAGTTGTTAGTTTTTTAGACCATATCATGGCATAAAAGTCATGAAAAGGCTGGGTGAGGGATCGAGAAGTTAGAAGTGTCGCTTGTCAGATTCCACCATGTGATAAAACCACATGGCATGGGAGGAGGAGATAAGCAGAATGATGTGGTAGTGACGGTTGGGAGGTGAGATACAAAGTGATGGGAATGGTGAGTGTTTGTTGAAGGGGCATGTGGCAACTAGTCAAGTCAAGTGGTAGTGCAAAGATGTACTTCTTATGCAAAAACCACTAAAAGGGGCTAGGGTTATAGGTGGATGAGTTAACCGGAAGGGACCAAAGGATGGCGAGCTTAGGTGTTAGTGTAGGCAGGAATTATACTTTTCTGTTACTCACTCTATAAGAAATACAGAGTGATAGGGGAAATGATGAGAGGGTAAGCCATGAGGTGACTCGTTGGAGGTGCAAATGATGTGATTGGATAAATCACGAAAGGGGGATTGAGTGGTGGAGGTGGGGGAATGAGTGATGGGCACGTTATTGTAAAAACTCAGTTAGGGAATGGGTGATTATGGTGGAGGATGAGTGGAGGGATTAGGGTGAATGTGGAATGTTGTTTTTCTATTACTCAATTTTGAAACTACATATGGAAGGGTGGGATATATTTTGGGAATGATGGATAATGGAAGCTCATATAGTGGGAGTGGACTGAAGCACAGATGATGGGAGAAGTAGATGTGATGGAGGGTGTAGATGATGATGAGAAGGTGGTTTGAACAATGGATCTAGGTTGAACCTACACATGATGCCTGCAAGCAGGTTTTCATCCTGGTATTTATCCAAGGTGCCACAGGAAGTGGTTTTCACCATAGGACATATTATTTATCTTTACTTTTTTGATTTTTTTGTATTTTTGACATGGGGTATTTAGTGGGCTAACGATGGAACCGCTTTAGGTGGATGATGTTCATAGGATCATCAAGCTCTTCTCCTTCAAGGGTGGAGAGGTGGTATGCTCCTGAACCATACTTAGTGGTGACAATATAGGGGCCTAGCCAATTAAGCTCAAATTTCCCTTTCTTTTCTTGTTCTGACAAATTCCTTTGATTTTCTTTTAGGACCAAGTCTCCTACTACAAATTCTCTAGTACATATCTTCTTATTGTAGGATCTGTGAAGCTAATTTTGGTATGCTTGGAGGTGATTGAGGGTGTGGAGGCACCGTTCATCCAATAGCTCTAGCTCTTGGAGGCACACAACACAGTATTCTTCATCAGTGATAACATTATGCAAAGATATGCGCAATGAGGGCAATTTGATCTTTAGTTCTGAAAACAAGGGAATACGGAGCGACTTCTGTAGGTGTGTGGATGCTAGTGTGATAGGCCTAGAGGGCAAGATGGATGTGGAGGTGCCAATCATGACCAGTTTCATTAACAACTTTCTAGAGGATTTTGAGCAAGGTTTTGTTAGTTGCCTCAACCTGGCTATTACCTTGGGGATAGTATGGAGTGGACCAATGCTGTTGTATGCGAAATTGTTCACAAAGGGCATGAACATCATTATTTTTGAATGGTTTTCCATTGTCTATAACAATGGTAGATGGGATACTATAACGATAAATGATGGTAAAGGATGAACTTAGTGATTTGGTATTCAGTGGTGAAAGTGAGAGGAATAGCTTCAACCCACTTAGTGAAGTATTCTATGGTGGTAATAATGAATTTATGTCAATCAGAGGAGGATGGGTGGATTTTTCCAACTAGATCTAGGCTCCACTAAGAGAAAGGCCAGGGTGTTGTGACAGGTTACAATGCCTGAGAGGGAGCGCATATGAGGTCTCCATGCTACTGATAGGGCTTACATTTCTTTATGTACTCACATGCATCATGCTCCATGGTAGGCCAATAATATCTAGTATGCAACAACTTCTTGGCTAGGACAATACCACTTGTGTGTGTTGTCATGCCCTAAATTTTACTCAACCTAAACCAAACACAACTACCAATTTTTTTGACTTGCTAGTACTACTAAGGTAAATTCAAGTTTTAAAGTTAATCTAAGATTGATGACATCAATTTTATGATGTCCTCTCATCTCTTAAACAATCTTAGTTTGCATTTTTGAGATGTACAAAACTTTTCCTAGGTATCCTAGAGTATAGAAATTGGTCACCCTTCTAAGTTTGATTAGGTTACAAACCACTTAACAATTACCAATTTCTCCTTTTCTATCTACATTTGTTTCCCTAGTATGGATATAAAGAGAAAAAATATTGCTTAATAATAACTTGACTATCAAGAGTTTAAAAATAAAGAGCTAAGTTTGATATAAATAACCTTACACAAATAATCATGGTTGGAACAAAATTTTAAAGTGAACGAAACTATTTCTTAACTTTACTATTAAGATCAATGACACAAGAATCATTTTGATACTTTCAAGACTCAAAAGATAGATTAGCTTAGTTTCAAGTTCTAAGTTGTAAACGGCATTTACTTATTGTTTATAGTAGTTTTAGATTTAGATGTAACTACTTGCTACATTTTAATTCATAGACTAATCTTTGATTTCATTGACCTAATGTTCAAACTAAACAAAATTTCCACTTGGTTATACTAATATTCTTGATCAAAGGTTTAAATAAGTTAGCCATTACTTTGTTGATTTGGTTTCAATTCCCATCAAACGAAGGGGTTTCCTCACTGATTCAAATTTCAAGAAGATCTCATATATTTATCTATGGAATTTATCCCATCTAATAGATTCATTCATTGAGATAAACTTTAAGATTAATCACAACTCCAACTTGTTACTATTAATGTTAAATCATAACTTTATGGTTTATTGGCAAACAATTTACCTCCAGTGGAGGAGTTTCACATTTAATGACAATCCATTCTAAGTTTGATTAATGCCTAAGTCAAGTTAAATACATGTATATTTATTAACTCACAATCTTATGAAATTTGACAGTTGTTTTAGAAAAGAAATTTAATTATGCTTTCATTAAATTTTAAATTGATAGATTTATTACAATTAAGTTTTAACGCCATTTAACTTAAATTTTATTCCCCAAATCTTAATTTAAAGATTCTTAATTAGAAACTGCCTTATACTTGACTCAAAACTAATTCTCTTCTTATGGATTTCCTTCATTGAGTCATACAATGCAATCAATGTGATTACACATTTAAATCTTTTTTGTCTTTGTTTAACATTTTCCAAATCAAGTGTATAAGAAATGATTACAAGATAATCTATGAAACATGAGGATTCTTGGTAACTAAATAATGCAAATGATACAATCTTTTCTTTCAAAGAAACACATAGCTTGCTCTTCTTGCACATACATTTTTGACTTACAACTTAACAATTGAACTGTTTTTATTATTTTCCTTCATATGAATATGTAACAACACAAGTTTGCTACTTTAACACTTTGAAAAATAATCTATAACATTTGATACACAAAGTACATCATGAAACAAAGATGTCTTTCATGAAAACAAACACCATTGCTTTTCTTTCCAAGAGACTTAAACAACTCCAAAACATCTTCAACCTCCATCCAAAGACCTGAAAATGAACAAGAGAGGAAAAACAACAATATGCCAATGGGATCTCCACCCATCCATAGGGTTGTATAATAGCCTACCCCCGAGCATGGGGTAATCACTTAGCCACATGAAGCCACACAACTCATACACAAGTACAACAACAATATTTTACATATACATAAAGCACAACACATTTCTATCACATTGGTTTACGTTAAGGGAAAACCACTTAGGGGGAGTAGGGGCTCAACCAGACATAGGGAACAAAATATATCATACTCTCCACCCAATCCACACCCTTATACCTCCCATCAATATATATATATTTCTACAAAATACAAGGGGATACTCATATCCCATAGATACAAGGGTACTCATACCTTGGTAATGGCCATTACCTGAATGGAATACTCTTACCCAAAAATAAAAAGCCCCAATGTGAGTGAGCTACTCCCACTCAAAACCCCTATACATGGAGGACCAAGGCACCTCTATACAAGAGGGGGTCAACTCCCCTATAAAACACATAAAGAACATCACACAACACAAAGTAAAGCACCTATTCACAAACCCCAACAAAACCCTTAAAAGAAAAATTGTTCCTTCTTTCATTTTTCAATGCAAGATGACATATGACATGAGTTATAGAAAATTAAAATCATATTTAAGAATGTAAATGACAGCAGCAAATCTGAAACAAGATATTAAATGCAAATCCTAATTTCAATAGTAACTATGTCTTCTAAAAAATGCAATTTTTTTCTTTTCTGTAAAATCTAGCAATGAAGATATTTTAAATGCAATATGTATAATTATTAAATGACTAATTTCTGCTGTTCTAATCAGATCTAATGTAAAATCAGAAATATAATTCATGCTATGATGATCTAGGTTTATGACATGCAAATAAGGCAATAAATATGCTTCTTTCAAGATTTACAATGAAATGTTTGTTTTTCCAATTTCACAAGCAACAAACCCTTAGAAAAACAACATTTACATTTAATAAATAAAGAAAACATATAATATTTAGGACATACAATATTTACATTTAACCAATAAAGAAAAACATTTAATATTTACATTTAATCAATAAAGAAAAACGTATAAAATTTACATTTAATCAATAAAGAAAAACATATAATATTTACATCTAATCAATAAAGAAAAATATGCTACCTCAAATTGCAATATCCCACTAATGGTAGAATCCTTGAATGAAAATCATAAAATGAGCATCTCACCCCCCACTCCATGAAGAGTTTTTAAAGAGAAGGAAGGAGTAATTTCCTACCCAAAACTAACTCAACCACCCAACTAATTCAACCAACCAACTACCTTCCCATTTTCGTCACTTTTGTAAGTGGGGCTTAAAGGAGGGTCTAAAAACCTTTTAAAATATTATAAATGTTAAAAATAAACTTCTAACCTATATACTATAGACATAAGACAATTTCCCAAACATAAAATACAACCTAGACCTCTTAAAAGACTTAAAAATCACTTTAAAAATTACAAGATTAAAACCCACACAAGAACATAATCATTTTATCACACAAAACTAAAAATAACACTTCTTAACATCATGACCAATAGACCTTAGGGCTCCATGCCTAGGTTAGACATCACATAGAAAGACATGAAGTGGCTAAATGACCCCCATCATCCATTGACATAATAATTTCACCTATACACTCAACAAGAAGTGTCAGTACAATATATAGCCAAAATATATCCATCATAAATAAGATATTATCACAAATCCATTAACAACCAAAGACTAACGTATAAAATTCATCATTCACAAATACATAAATCAAATAATCTCATCAAGGGATATCATATGGAATCGAATCATAAAATATAACATCCATAAGTATATCAAATACCATCCATAATAAATAAATGTGCCATCCATAAGTATTGAGTATCATAATCATCAAAATGTCTATAGGAACATCAAGGATCTCAAAGAAACAAGATTACATAGAATAGGGGTCTCACATGTGCTCTGTAGATACCTGTGTGAACTTCATGTAGGGCGAGGGAAGCTTCTTCTGTGTTTAAACATCAAAGGAGAGTGCCATCATAACTTCGGTGATAGAGGGTGTTGGCAATGGTAGTGTAGCAAGTGGCTCGATGGATGAGGGATCTTTGTTGTTTATGGGTGGATTCAGGTGGAAGAGTGTGATGTTGGAGGTAAGTATAGATGTCATGATACCAAGGATTTTTTGGACCAACAATCTCACAAATGAATTCTGACTCGGCGACGTGATATGCTGGCATAAGGAGTTGTTCCATGAGAAACTCTCATTGATGGTTGTCATGAGGCATAACTAGGAGGGAACCAATAGTGGCCATGGCATCAGCTACTTTGTTGTGAAGGTGAGGTCCCTATTCAAACTAGATGTAGGTAAAGAATAGTTTATATTCATCAACCATTTGCTTGTAGGGTACTAGTTTGTCATATTTATTGAGATATTCACCATTAACCTGTTTGATAATAAATCGAGAGTCACCATAGACTTGTAGCTGTAGGGTATTCCATTGAACTACTATTTTGAGACCAATGATCAAAGCTTCATACTCAGCCACATTATTTGTGCATGGGAAGGTAAGCCTGTATACCTTAGGGATGTAGTTGCCTTACGGGATTACCAATAGTATTCTTGCCCCTGAACCATGGTTGGTGAAAGATCCATCAAAATATAATTTCCAGTTTGTTGATTTTGTCATGGTTAGGATGGACTCATTTGGAAAATCAATGGATAGTGGTTGATCATCTATGAGGGGTGCTTCAGCCAACTAATCTGTAACAACCTGTCCTTTGATAGCTCATCGGCCAAATATATTCAATGTCAAGTTCACTCAACAACATAACCCATTTTACCATTCTGTGAGTGAGGTCCTGGAAAGAAAGTACTTGAGGGGGTCAACTTTAGAGATGAGCTTGATAGAATGACTTAGCATGTAGTGTCATAACTTTTGAGAATAGAAAATGATAGCTAGACATGCACGTTCCATGGAAGTGTAGTTAAGCTCATAGCCGACTAAGGTCCTGCTAATATAGTATATAGCCCTTTCATGAATGGTATCATCATGTTGTGCTAGAAGTACCCCTAGTGCTACAGAAGTTGCTGATATATGCAATAATAGGGGCTTCTAAGGGATAGGTGCCATTAGGACCAGTGGTGAAGCTAGATAGTCCTTGATGTGGTCAAATGCTTGTTGACATTATTGGTCCCATTTGAAGTGTACATCTTTATTGAGTAAATGGGCAAAGGGTTGACATTTGTTTGCGAGTTGAGCAATGAATTTGTGGACAGCCTGGAGCTTGCCTTAGAGACTTCAAAGCTGTTTGAGCGTCTTAGGAGATGGCATGTTTGTTATTGCTGTGACTTTAGCAGGATCTACCTCAATGCCTCTATGGGAAACAATGAATCTCAGGAGTTTTCCTAATGTGACACTGAAGACACATTTCTTGGGATTGAGGTAGAGCTTGTAATCCCTAAGGCATGCAAATATCTGTCATAGGCCCTCAGGGTGTTCTTCCCTTGTAGACTTTCCTAGGAGATTGTCCACATAGTCCTCCATGATTTTGTGTAGCATGTCATGGAAGATAGTAGTCATTGCTCGTTGATAGGTTGTCCCAGCATTCTTTAGACCAAAGGGAATGACTTGCCAACAATATGTACCTCAAGGACAGGTGAATGTAGTTTTATGTTGATCTTCGGGAGTGATTTTGATTTGATTATACTCGGAGAAACCATCTATGAGGGAGATAATCTTGTGTCCTGGTGTGAGGTCTACAATTATGTCAATGTTGGGGAGCAGAAAGTCATCTTTCATACATGCTTTGTTGAGATCTCATAAATATTTACATACTCGAATGCCCCCAGGCTTCTTTGCAACTAGAACATCGTTGGAGACCCATTCAAGGTAGTCAATAGGGCGAATGAAGCTAACATCTAGCAACTTTTGTAGTTCTTTTTGACAAGCAAGGCGACTTGAGGATGCATCTTATAGAGTTTTTGTTTAATAGGTCTCGCTTATGGATGCACCACAAGATGATGAACAACCAAGGAGGGATCCAACCCTGGCATGTTTGCATAAGACCAGGAAAACACATTGGGTGCTCTGTGGAGCACGATTGAAAGGTTGGATTTTTCTTTGGTATCAAGGATTTCCGCAAGATGTGTAAGCTTACATAGTTCTTGTGTGCCGAGATTCATTTCCAAGGTGCCTTCAATCAAGATACTGGAACATTCTTGCTAGTAGGATAGTATGGGGGGAAGATGAAGATCCTCATCTCCTAGCGCCTCAGAGATGTTTTCACCAAGAGATACGTCTTTATTTTTCTCTTTTGTGTCTGAAAGCGCCTCAAGGAGGTTTTCACTAGGGAATGTTGTGTGATTATACAACACACCCCATTTTGCTTCAACAAAACAGGGACCCAACTTTTTTCTTCTCCTTGTTCTTTACTTTCTTGCTTTGGGTGGTTTGGTAAAAGTTAGATGAAACAATAGTATATCACCCCTGCACATGCATGTGCCTCATAAGGGAAGGTTAAATGTCAAAGTTAGATTCTACCATCATAAACCTCATAATGTAGAAGAGTGCAAAATTCTAAGAAAGTTTTCCTTTTGGATCACCCTGATATTCCTTAGGGATAAAAAGTTATGCTTGGTCAAAGTTTGGTCAAACCCTGATATTCCCAGAGGGTCACATTCGCCAATATCCTGGATATTCACTAATATCCCTGATCTATGTTTTAATGAAGAGAACTTGATATCTGCATATCATTTAATATGCAAACGTCAAATTTAAATGTGAGAGAACATTTGCTCATCAAGTACCCACACATATTCTCGGAGGGTCATCTTTCAAATATCTATCATATTTCTTAATATCCCTGACTTTCGGTAATATGACGATGACCTCATCTTGTTCTGATTTATAAAAGGACCTGATATGATGATGATGTCATCATGACTCAGATCCAAGAGGGTCATATATCTTAACATCCCTGATCTTTGTTAATATGAAGATGATGTCATCTCCTCGACCAATTTGAAATCCTATAAAAGATGCTGATGTGATCCTCACATTCTAGAATGGGGGGATATTTTGTATTATTGAGTATCTAGATATTTATTAACATCCCTCATATTAACCCTTGAGACTTGCGATACAGGGATCTCTAGTAACCAATAGAATGATGCCACGTGGTGCATTGACCTGATCATATCAGCACATTATATTATCCCGATTGTTAAATGAAGATATAATGACCTGACTTTGGTCATCGGTTGACAATTGACCATCCTCATGATGACATCATCCCCATCTTTCAGATATCAGTCACATTTCCTAATATCCATGATCTCTGCGAATGTGCATCCCTGCATTAAATGCCATTTCAACTGTAGGTTGAACCTTCAAAATTTTGAATAAACGCCCACCACTTGTTAACATCTCCAAGCCTTAGGTGTCAATCAACAGATACTAATAGGAGGATATTAATCACACCCTAATTCTCCATTGTGAACGATTAAAAATAAGGATTTGAGCTCATTTTGAATTTACCTAATGTTTAATCGAAGAATTACAGAACCCTGCGAGACTAAGGTGACATTACTGTAGCTTGTGAGCTCAATGGAATGGGATACACATTCAAACAATGAGCAAAGAATGGTAATTGCAAGGTGAATGTGCTCATCCAGACATCACTTACACAGTAAAGGGTAACAATTATCAGGTACGTAACAATAAAACCCTCTTTTGTCGTTTATGGTAAATGAATAGGTAAAAATGGTTTTACTAGAGTAAATTAATATGATGATGTATGAAACATACTAGAATGGAATAATTAACACCATAAAATTCATGTGATCATTGAATCCACCACTGCACACGACACGGTAGGGTAAGATACATACATGTTTCGTTGCAGGATCCAATGGCAGTATGGAAGAACAGGTTAGACATAGAATTCTTGGAACCTATGTGCATACAGTCTAAGGGAATATCCTTCAAATATAGATAAATAAATGATACACATCTAGGAAACACAGATCTTGATGCATGGACAATAAAATTAGAGAAAGGAAGCGGGAATCCCCTGCTCATGAGCATCTACAGTTCAGGAATGTGGCATGCAGGGGGATTTCCTTATGCAATGGATGCCACTGAATTGGTAGTGGAGTGTGCCTGGAATTATAATGTGAATACTAGAAGGGTAGAGAAACATGGTAGGGTTTATGTAGACTTTTCAATTGAAGGTATCACTGCAACCTTCAATCTGCCTAGAGGACCTTGTGTGGTTCAACTAAACTTGGGTAAATTGGAGGAGTATAATAGAAAAGAGAAAGAAGCTATAAGGATCATGTACCAATGGAGAGCCAGTGGCAGCACATATAAGGCTTCTGCCAAGTTGCCTATGTATCTCTACAAGTTTGATTTTGCTCCAGAGTATCAATATATGATGGTGATGCTTAGCAAGATGACAGGAAAACCAAATGCTAGATATTTTGATAATTAGATGTATGGCATCATAAGGATGGTAGAAGGTACTGATGAGAAACCCCAATGGGCTAAGATCATAAGCAACAACCTAGATGAGGGGATGAGGAAGTTAGGAGGAAGAACTAATATGTTCCATATGACCTCCTATGTGGTATATGTATGTGCATTCATAGGTACCTTTGATGGATTACAAACAGTGGGTAGGGTCGGAAGAAACCCCAGAGATGTAAACATTTGGGACCATTACCCACAACTGAAATGAAGAGAGTCTCTCCAACATTACCAGAGAGTGAATGATTCATTCTCCATGCACCTTGTCAGGACTATGGAGGAAGATAGAGTAAAGAGACTGAGCGTAGAGGCTCAGGCTATAATATACAGACACGGGGCTTGGTTCATCCAGTTCCCCACCTTTTCATACATAAGAATAGAAGGCTTCATTGGGAAACCTCTCATGTTTCCAAGATATCCCAATGACAAGGTCATCCTGATGGAGCTAGCTAGGCAGATATTGTCTTTAGTGGAAGCTTATATTGAGAAAGGAAAGATACCTAATATTCTATTTCCAATCACAATCAAATGGTATATGTGTCCTGATAGGGAGAGTGTAAAAGATGTAATTAGAGGACTAAAGTTGATGTCCTTACAACCCATCTCACTAGCTAGGCCATATGACCCTTATGATAGAATGCAAACCCTGCTTAAGAAACCAATGCATCAGAGGCACATTGAAGATTATTGGGCTGATTGTGATGACGAGGTAGAAGTAATAAAAAGAGGATACCAGAGGCTTACTCTAAAACATATACGCTCATTAGGTTGCATACTAGTGCCTGCACAATTACATGAAGATGACAACATGATCATGTCCTGAGAATATGAGGACAATAAAGTATATAATGAGATAATATCATCCCTGGATTGGAATCAACCAGAGGTGACTTCCTTGGATCAGATAATGCAGAAGGTCATACAATTGACCAAAGACTGGGTGGATGCAGAGATCACCAAGTTGAAGAATAAGCGAGTGGCACTCACTATTGACAACAAGAGGAAAAGACAAGAATTATCAGATGAGGAATATGATGATTTCCTCAAGGAAAAGAGGTTGTCAAAAGGGGAGAGGCAACAATGTAAAATCAAGAAGGGAAACCAAGCTATTGAGGTGACAATCATTCATCAACCTCAACAAAAGGAAGATTTAGCCTCCACATCTGCTGCAACATCACCTCATGCACCTGCAAAATAGAAGAAAACTATTGCAAACCCTGCTCCTATTATTGTAGAGGAGGAAGAAATCTCAGATGATGATCTCCTGATAAGGAAGAAAAAGAAGAAGATCCAAGAGCCACCTCAGAAGAAACAAACATCTTTTATGAGGGGGGCAGTAGATACAAACCCCACTATCGTATTAAGAGGAGCAGGTGGTGAAGGCATTCTAAAGAATCTGCAGCATGAGGTTCCTATTCCTGATATCATGCAGTTCAAGTCCAAGATGGTGAAGGAACAGAGAAAAGAGATGCATAGTGTAAGAAATGAGCAATCCATTCCATTAGATAACACAGTGGAGCTATCTGATGATGATGTTGTAAATGAGGTCTTTGCCAGTTCTATGGAGACATTAATAAAGAATACTAAGTTGACCCCTCATGGTGCCCCCATAGCACAAAAGGAAGTCCATCATGAGGAGGTTGAAGTAGAGGAAATAGAAGAGGGTAACCCTGAAGTGGTGGAACAACAGATTGGATTGACAAGATTAGTTGATCAAGTCACTAGCCTAGCAACAATAGATTTGACTTACCAGGGTGATGAAGACCAAAACAAAGATAAATAATTACCTCCAGAACAGGGCAAATTAGACGTTAATGTACATATGGAGGATGAAGAGATGCCTAATCAAAATGATGGTCAGGACAATGAGCAAATACCTGAAAGAAGAACAATTGAAGAAGGGATGGACAAAGCCCAAGACCCTAGAGAAGTGGACACATCAAAGGATGGGGAACAAGGTCTTCAAAAGGGTGATGATTAGAGAAAAGAAGAAAATGTGGATAAGAATGATCAAAATGATCACCCAGATAAACCAAATCAGAGTGCTTAAACCCTTCATGAGGTTCAAGCATCACAGGATACATAAGACCAGAATGTGAAAGTGCAACAAGAAACCCCTGCACATGAAGAGGTCTGTCATGAGGAGATTCAAGATGAACAAAGAAAATAACCTTCACCATCGAGAGTGGAACAAAATGTAGAGTCTCATGATGCTCACATTGAGCATACAGACCAACAAGGGTCTACAGATGAAAACCATATTGGCTGCGGTAGGAGGTGAACCCACCTCAGGTTAGAGATCTATCTAAATTTGATATTTCTGCATTATTTTCAGATGACATGGTTAAGCCAAAGAGAAGGGCAAGGGCCACTTCTGCAATAAAAAGAGATCCTACCACAGGCAAAAGAACAACTCAAGTAGCTTTGCCTATAGTAGATAAAGCAAAGGGGGAGATAAGTATTAATGAATTTTAGATGACCAATATTGATTTAGGCTTTGCTACTGAAGAGCAAGAAGGCCAAGAGGCCAAGGATATTATTGATTCTTTATTGAAAAGTGTGGAAAGGGACAAAAATAAAAATAAAATGCATAAGAAGCACATTGCTCAGCTGCATACATTCATAAAGGGATTAATTGACCCAAATCACATGCCAGTCAGCACGGCTACTCCTTTGACCATTACACCTCAGGATGAGGTAACAGGGTTGGATATCATGAAGCATAAGGCACATGTGATGGATAATTAGTTTATTCAATTCATTTCTGAAGCAGAGAAGGTAATAAAGACCTCCCTTACCAATTGGAATTTGTTTAGCACATTGAGGAGCAAAGTGGATAAGTTACAAAAGGAGGTTGGACAAAGATCAATCAAAGTAGAAAAGGATCTGATTGCTCTGGCTGAAATGAAACACATAGATGTGAAGGTACTCATATACAATAAGGTATTAAACAATCATACTTCACAGCTACTGGGTATATGGTATGAAGATACTCAGTTTGAATGTGATATCCTGAAGAGATGCAACACAAAACTCAGAGACATTAGTGTCAAGTTGCATCACCTCATGTCTGAGGAAATAAACATCTTGGAAGCTCTTAAGGACAAGGTAGAGGGGAAGATAGGAAATCAAGATGTTGATTTTGCAATTGAATCTTTCCAAGATAATTTTAAGCATGCAACAAATGACCCTCTCCAACATTTGTCAGAAGATATAGTTAATAAAGCCATGAGGATGAAAGCAAAAGTGGAAGGATATAATGAAATGTTGAATAGCAGAAAGAACAAATGGTCTACATTACAGACACAATTCCACTCACAAGAGCATGCTCTAGCAAAGGCTAATGTTCAAGATGGGAACAAGATTGAACGGATAGTACAGGCATATGAACCCATCAAGGGGATCATTAGCGCACATATAGGAGATGACCCATCTACTAATGAAGAAGATGAAGAATGAGTAAAGATGCAAAATGACAGGGTCATACGCATCATATAACAAAGAAATGATTTGAAAGTACCACCAGATGGTTGCTAGCTAGCAACCTATGCCACATTTAGCATTTGTTGACCAAGTCAAAGATAATATAAACTGTTGATTTTGATAGCTAAATGCTGATCATTGGTGTTGGAAACAAGCACATAATTGAGAGGGGGGGTGAATCAGTTATCTTAAATTTCTTAACTTTCTTTTCTTCTTTAACAATTGTGCAGTATCAAAACATATAAGCATAAATGAACATGAGAGCAAAAATGAAATCAACACACATAACACAAGGATTTTTACGTGGAAAACCCTGTTAAGGGAAAAACCATGGGGTGACTAACCCAATATTGTATTCTCTGTTAAAAGAATAGAAGTACAAAATGGCACTTGCCAATTAGGGCTCACTGCTTGAGCACATTGCTCACAAGAGGCTCACTGCCTACAAGAGACTCACTGTCTACAAGGTATATAGAAAGTAACCAGGTATTTGAACTGATCAAGGGCATCCACATATGTTGAGGTTCAGTTCCAGTTAGGCTCAATATATTGATCTGCTACACTTCATTCTTCCTCTGCTTAGTGCTGCTGTTCTGTCACATACTGGATTTGTGTAGCTGCTTCCACACTGTTCTATGCTTTTCTTTGCACACTTTATCACACCGCACACACCTTCACATTGAAATCCATTTGGTATATATATCTGCACCAATGATTTCAACATCTTTCTAGTCGGCATCCGGAATACTCAAGATTTTCCCAAACTCTGGTTTGTCAACTGAATCCTTGCTTACTAAGTGATGCGTATCAAAGAGATAGTTATAGAAATCATCAATCATGTTGACCAACCATGAATGATCCCTCAAGAAGATTGATCACCATCAATTCCTTATCCGGATTAAGGATTGATGCTTTGCCGGTTAGTTCTTGCTCAGTCTGCTCTTCCTGTCAGAAACCCATCACTTAGGTGCTCATATCTTTTCACTCTTTCATTACCGGAGGCTCAATCTCTGGAATGTCACAGTCATGGTAATCCTCTTGACTTCCCCAAGTCCGCACTTTTCTAAGATACATCCTCTAAGAGATCCGGACCCTGATTGTCAGACCTTGCTGCATGCTCTGTTCTTGTTCACCGGACCAAAACACTCTTCAATCTGACTTTCGGTAAAGACCTATTATGTGCTACGGATGAGTGGGATGGAATTTGTTTCCATCAATGACAACACTCATGATGCCACATAGTGTCTCTTGCCAACAATCTCCCCCTTTGGCATTGATGGCAACATTTAGTGAAAAATGACTAAGTGTCGTATCAAACTCCCCCTTGGCCGATGCTCTGTCTTATGTATAGTTTTACTGGAGCTCCCCCTTAGCACGATTCCACATTTTTCACTACTCCTCACTCCCCCTTTGATATCAATGGCAAACGGTGAAATCCGCATACCAAAATTTGCGAAGAAAAACAACCTATATATATTGCTGGATAAGTATATATACATGTACTTACATAAACTTAAGTATATCTGCAAAGGTAGTCTTCAACTAGACAAATTTTGTTTCCCAACTCTACTTCATCCTATCCAAAATTGAGATGTGACCACTTAACAAGAATGCAAAAGTTTCTGCCCTCTTTCAGTCTACTGGATCACTGGTTCGAGTTGTGGTCTAAGCATCAGTTAGGGCCTCATGCATTGCCTCGAACTTAGGGATAATTATCCCTCTTAGTTCACTTAGCCTGCTTATTCTATTCTTCTTCTCCCTTTCAAGCCTCTTTATTTCATTAATAGTGGCAATAGTCTGACACTCTTGATTCATTATGGGTGAGGTGAGAGGATCAAAATTTTGAGATAAACTTGATAGTTTACTCTCTTGTTCTTCCACCTTCTTGGCAATGTCTGCTGTCACTATGGACTAAGATAGACAAAATTTGTATAAATCTCCACCATCTTTAAGAGCATTTTCTAGGCTCTTTATTCCAATATTCAGATTTCTCCTATCATTTGCTATGAGCCCCTGTACTTTAGAGAATCTCTTACCCAAAAACTCTTTCTAGACTTTCTCTTCTGCTGATTTCTCCAAAGAATCAAAATGTGTGCTAATAGAATTAACAAGAGTTTTCAAGTTACCAGATGAAGAGGTCAAAAGATCCTTCTGGAATGATGCCATTATCTTCTCCAACACACTGGATGCAATCTCTATTAGCTCATAGTCTTCCATGTGAGACTTCAGAAGCTTTTCTTTTGCTTTGGCTTGAGCAAAAGATGCTACCTTCATTGTCTGGACCAGAGAGAGAGTCAAAATTGAGTGGTCCTTGAAATAGCTCCAGTTCATCTAATTCCATCATTTCTTTGGTCAGAAAGTCTTTAACAACTTCTGTAGTGTCTCTTGATGGAGACAGAGTCTTCTTTCCTTCTGCAGCCTCAGAACTATCATATGGGGTCTTCTTTGTTTGATCTTCTTCTCTTCCCTTTACCTCTTCTTCTTGACTAATTTTCTCTCCTTTTCTTTCTTCTCCTTCAGTTCTAGAGTCAACAGGGGGATCTGGAAGAGAGATGTTTACCTCTTCAGGGACTTCCTCTACTAGACCAAAGGAATCCAAGTCCTTAGTCCTCTCCTCACCTATGTCCTTTGACTCTTCTACATTTTTCATAGTGGATTCTTCTTTTGATGTACTTAGTCCTTCGTCATCCATGTCAGAAGGTTCATCACCTATGTCCTCTATAATAGGAAGATTGAATCTTTTAAATGCATTCTGGAGGATGTCCTCTATTTCTTTGGTAACTTGATCTATCTCTCCAAGCATAAGCTGGTTCATTCTTGCTTTGCTCTGAAACTCATCCTTGTAGTCCTTGAAGATCATGTTCATTTGTTGAGAGGTAATGGAAGGATAGAGTTGAATAACAATCTGTTCCCAGATCTCTAGGTCCTTTGCCTTAGCATTCTCCTTTCTCATTTCAAGTTCCTTCTCTAAACTTTTGGGAATTAGAGAGATGATTTCAATGAATGCTTTATTATAAATGTTAAGATACTTGACTGTAGCATCTTCCAGGATTTTCTTATCAGTATCACTAAACTCATCATAAAATTTAGTTAATGGTTGCAGATTTCCATCCACTGTGACTGCCTTGATAATATTATCAACAAAAGGAGTGGACCTTTCAACAAATTCTTCTACCTCTTCTTCTTTATTTGCACCGGCAGAAGATCCACCTGATGTTTTCTTCTTCTTCTTCATTTTCTTAACCTCCTCATCTGGTTCTGTCTCTTCATCATCCTTTTGACTTATGTAGGATCTTGTAGCCTTAGTTTTTGTTCTCTTTTCTCCCTTTCTGAATGTCTTTGCTTCTGGTTTGGAGGATTTTGAGCTCTTAGAGGTGGTAGGTGCAGAACTCGTTGAGGATCTAGTCCAAGAGGGGGCTTGCACCGGATCACTTTCTTTTTTTGCATCTTGTCTCTCTTTCTCTGCTCTTTCTAGTATCTCCCTATTTGCATTGACTGCTTCTTTTGAAATGCCATATCTTTTGGCAAATTCCACTACTTCTCTTCTCACTTTTCTTTTCATCTTCAGTTGTCTTAGCTCAACATGAATTTTCACACTCAATTCTTCAAAGGCTCCAAACCTTTCTGCCTCAGGGTCCTTAGGCCAACTTAGTAGGTGTTGGACATGCAATTCTAGAATTTTCTCATCCACCTCATAGCCCATTGGCATAATCCAGACTATTCTGGGCTCTACTGCCTCCATTAGGCATTGATCAATGTCTACCATAAAACACATTGTATCTTTATATTTTTCAACTAATGTCTGAGGAATTCTTTCTCTGGCCTGCATCATACCTTGGAAATTCTTGAAATATCCCCAAAGAGCTGTGCTTTGAGCCTTGGCATCACCAAGCCCATACATATAATCTCTGATTTGTATGGCAACAGGTCTATCATTTTGCCATATCCAACCACTAGTTTTGGGTAGCTCATTCATATAGTAGAAGAATAGACATAGTATTTGTGAGGAGGAGAAATGAGTGTTAGTCAAATACATGAAAAACAATAAAAACCCAAACATCAATAGAATTTGAAGGCAAAGAGGAATCAAACCAAGATGAGTAAGAATATACTTACAACCCTGTTTATCTGTCGTTTTCCATTGTTGCCTATCTTGCTTTGATCTTGATTTGAGAAGCCCTCAGAAAGCTTTGTTTGCTTGCTTTCTTGTTTGAAGATGAGAAAGGAAGAATGGTTGTGAATACCTGTTTGTGTTGAATGAGAGTTTCAACACACAATAATGGAGGACACTTTGAGAATGGACTTGAGAAGAGAAGAATGAGAGAATTTTGGGTATAGTTATTATGCAAATGAAGTTCCTCCTTCAATGGCTGAGAAGAGGGTTCTATTTATAGAATTTCTGAAAATAGAATGGAGGGTGAGGATCAAATGATGAGATCAATGGCCCTCATTATTTGTGAATCTTTAATTCATAATGGATGAATTAAAAATTCAGAGTGGGGGACAATGGGTTATGACAATTGAATTAAAAATTCAGAGTGGGGGACAATGGGTTATGACAATTGAATTAAAAATTCAGAGTGGGGGACAATGGGTTAAGACAATTGAATTAAAAATTTAGAGTGGAGGATAATGGGGAACATTGAATTAAATATTCCATTTGTGAAGGAAAATTGATTTAAAGATTTATTTTGGAAAATGGAGGATATTAGCCAATTAAATATTAAGAATATTTAATTATATGTGCAACATGGTGAGGTGGAAGAGATGAGGTGGATTGGTGAGGTGGATTTTGTGAGGTGGATTTTAGACTTTAGACCTTTAGAAAAATTTAGGGAATTTAATTGATGTGAGACATAAGAAGAATTTAGGGAATTTAATTAAATAAACTGACTTTATTTAATTATGGGATAATGAGACAATTAAATAAATTTATAATATTTATTTAATTGACAGAAGAAAATATGAATTAAGATAAATATTAAAATATTTACTTAATTCGACCTGAGCCAATTTTAGGTGTATACATTTTGCCCCTCTTTGAAGCAATGTGTTTTATCACGTTGTTTCAAAGAATAAGAATTTTTGACAGTGATACATGCCCCAGTTTGCCCCTTGTACAAGTTTTAACGACAGGATGCTCCCTCGGAAGATTGGACGGGAGGAAGATAGTAGGGTGTGAGATGGACAATCTCACAAAGAGGAAGGCAGAGAAATGGGTTAGGATGGAGAAAACGGGTTATGGTTTGGAGAAACAGCCATGGGAAGTAGTCAGAGAGTCCTATAGTCAGATATGGGTCCCTTTCTATATATAGGAGTTGGGTCCACACAAACTATTCATTTGTACACTTGGCCATAGGTGATTTGTCTTCTAGAGAGCTTAGGAGAGCATGGCAGCCAGAGAGATGGATATTTTGCACGAGCAGCATCGGTTTGAGCGGATTCGACGGTTCGATAAGCCAGTAGAGGCAGGACCCCCGGTATGTAGTTCTTCAAAACTTGTCTAAAGTCAATTTTTGTGTGTATTAATGGCTACGAAAACCAACAAGAATAAATGCGCAAAAACCCTAGTTTTGCGCATATGCGCTCCTAAATTGTGCATATGTTGCGGGATTGCGCATTCATGCTGCGAAATGGCGCATTCATTTATATTGCACTTTTGTATCCGGAATGTGCACATTTGTGTGTTTTGCACATTTGCTCTAATAAGTTGCGCATTCGGTTTGAAGTCGCACATATGCGCTGTGAGTTTGTGCATATGATTAGTATTGCGCATTTGAGTTAGGGCATGGCGCATATGTATTGAAATTGCGCATTTGCTCTAATAGGTTGTGCATGTGCTAGAATGGCGCATACGTGTCAGGAAGTTGTGCATTTGTGGTGAAATTGCGCTTTTGTTATGAAATTGCGCATTTGTTTCCTGGATTTGCGCATTTGCACTTGAGGCAAATTAGTTGACTTAACGAAATTAACCTAATTGGCATCCTAATCGATGCGTCAATTGATTAGTGATCTCTGAGATTGCTGAGAATCTAATCGAGAGATGATATGCTATTTGATTAATTTGATATGTTGAGCCAATGATAGGATAGCTTGATTGCTTGGAGTAGGTTGTTGATATGGATTTGGATTTTTGTTGATAGTATGCATTTCTTGGTTGCAGAAGGATATTCAGGATGTGTTGACATTGCGAGAGTTGTTCCCATTGCCGTTGTTGCAATGGTATATGCTGACTGATATGGATCGAGAGGCTCTAGCTGCGATGGGTTTATATCATGTGCTCTTCATGCCCGAGGTTCGTATGAATCAGGTGATAGTGACGGCAGCCGTAGAGCGATTCCATAGTGAGGATGGGACCTTCCATTTCTGACGGGGTAGATGGCCATCACTTTAGAGGATGTTTATTGTATTCTACACCTCCCTATCCAGGGAGAGCTGGTGGAGTATGAGTCACAACATGGCGCTGGGCTGGAGGAGTGTAGGCAGGTTTTTGATGATCTCGAGTTGGTAGGGGAGGAGATCTCGTGGTAGGACATGTATGACTGCTATGACTACTTCCCAGGCATAGTGGCTGGACTGATTGGTGGCATAGTATGCCCCGATAGGAGAGCACATGGCTTCCCCATTGGCTAGGGATGGGTGTTGGAGAGTATGATTACTGATGGGACCCGGTATGCATGGGGTGTGTGCGTGCTTGCACACTTATACAGAGACCTGGATCAGGCAGTATACCACTGAGGCTCTGGCTTAGCGATAGGTGCGTCGCTCTTACAATTTTGGTTGTGGGAGCACATTGCCATCACACGTTCGATCTATGTTTTCTAGAGGCAGAGGGGTGAGCCCTACAGTTACGGGTATGCAGGTGTGATTTCCCAGCACAGGCTGGGGAGGCTTGAGTACTGGAGGCATGCCTTTGATGGCGTGGATGCAGTTGTCTGGAGGCCGTACCTTGACTGCAAGGTATGGGAGGACGAGGCAGATGAGCTCCCCTACTGTTTCCAGACGAGATGGCTGATTGGTCGGACTCGGTTCATATTGGAGCGGTAGATTGTCAGCCGAGTGCAGAGACAGTTTGGCCGTGTGCAGGGTAGACCGTAGGGCGAGGCCTGCTTTTCCAGGACATACGCAGAGTGGTATAGGTGGGGTCCTGTGGCTTCTTATGAGGAGGCTCTGGCTGATTTTCGGTAGATTCCATATGCAGCCTGGCTAATGCGGAGAGACATATTGGATGCTGGCATGATGCCAGACTATGAGGAGTGGTTTGCAGCACATCTGTTTCCTCGCTACTTAGGTCCTGGAGAGGTAGCACCTCATATAGATGAGGGTGATTCAGATGGCGGGGGTGGAGGTGGTAGGGGGAGGCGGGGATAGAGGAGACTGGGAGGAGATGGAGGAGGAGGTGGTGACGAAGGAGGAGGAGGAGGTGGGGACGGAGGAGGAGGAGGCTGGTCGAGACAGTGGCAGAGGTTAGGAGAGGGCCAGATAGGGTAGAAGGCAGCTGCAGGACAGGCATAGGCTCAGGCGCAGGTGTCAATGGCAATGTTGGGACAGATGCCACCATCGCAGCAGGTGCCAGCACAGCAGGTGGTATAGGCTGCATAGGTACAGGTACCAGCATAGCAGGTGGCACAGGCTGAGCAGGCTCCACAGCCTGATGTGCAGCAGCAGGTCCTGGTGTCATTACAGACCCAGATTAGACAGCTGAGGGCTCATTTGAGAGCTGCTAAGTCACGGTGAGATGCAGATGTGACTCAGATATCTGAGTTGAGCCGGGAGAGAGATGGAGCCCTAGCTAGTATGTGGGCTATGAGAGCAGAGCGGGATGCAGCCTTGATGGCTATGGGTACCGATGGGACCTCTAACTTTTTGGTGGCACAGGTGCAGCAGACTCAGGCCCAGGTAGCATAGTTGTAGAGTGATCTGACTAGAGCTCAAGCACAGACTCAATATTACCAGGGTTTATATCATGGTGCCGTGCCAGCGAGTCAAAGAGCCTCAAGCTTTTGGAACCAGTCAGAGGCAGCACAGAGAGCAAGTGGGTCTCAGTCTATGGGCTCAGTGAGGGGTCCAACGTCGTCAGGGGTGGATAGAGGATAGGCTAGTGCTGGGAGCAGTGTTCTGTGATAGCAGGGTTAGCTAGACCCCAGATACTTGTACCAGTTTTGGTTGCATTGTAGCACATTTTTGACAGCTGGCTTAGATAGCCAACATATGTACTTATTATTTTCTGAGACATGTATCACCCTTTGTTATATGTTGTATACACTTATGACCTGGCTCTGAGAGTGGACAGAGATTTTGATATATTGTACCTTTGGACATATGTTTATGTGATGATGTTGTTGTTTTCTTGATCTATATGCATGGGCTATATGTGTGATGCGTTGATATTTATATGCTATGGATGCACGCTATTTTATGATGTGTTGGTATATGTTATGCATACTAGATGGATGTTTTTGGAATACTTTTGATTTATGCAAATGCTAATGTGGACGGATATGATAATGTAGTTCTATATGCTTTTGCTTTTTGATTCTTTTGATAAAATGTATGGATGCACAATGTATATGGAGGATCGAAATGTATGTAAATTGATCTCATGGACTTATTATGTATGCAAATGATGTAATCATGTAAATGACTATCTCATGTGATGTGATATGCAACTTATATGCTATGTGTTTGATATGTCCAGATGTACTCAATCGACACAGAGATGATATAGACGACTGGAATAGAAGAAGACATGGAGAAATACTGACTGTTGTGTTGATATACTGCAGGGTTTGCATTATTGTGTGGATTGATATTGAGTGGCTGGATATGAGACGGATGTGGATTTGTCATCTTTGCAAGTCTTTTGCTTTCATCATCGGGCACTTTTTGGTATTTTTTTCATTTTTTGAAATGTGGTAAGAGAATACAAGCATCAAGGTATAGTTTAGACCTAGATGTCCTGAGTATCCCTTTCCTAGATTTTGATATAGTAAGTTGATACAAGCATCTAGCCAAACTTGAATCTAGATGACCTGAGTACTTCTTGCATTTGAACAGACAAAGATTGCCCCTTTTCATGTTTAGATTGCAGAGTCCTCGATGATCTTTTTCCGATCACGTCGTTAGACATAAGTCATCACATTACTAAAGTTTAATCCATAAGCAGCAGACAAAGAAAAATTATATCCCCATCATAGCATCTCTAGCTGTTGGCATCCTTGAGTAGCATAGGAAGACATAATTGACGAAAATTCAAGACCTTGTAAGTTAACCTGTTAACAAAACATTCTTGCATTATATGTGTCTTATTGCCATAATTGAGATAGAATTGTTTTGATTGTTTCAATATGGTGCTTTGCTTTGGTTTTGGACAGGTTGATGTTATGTGTCGAGAACTTTGCTCTAGGTGTCTAGTGAAAGTATCGCAATCTTGTATTGGTATCTCCTTTCAGAATAATGGCATTCAAAAACCCAAATCCACAACTAGATCAAGGAGTTGCCCCCAGTTTAGACAAGGATCGACTTATTATAGGTGGGATGACAACAGATATGGAGAGACAGACCCTAAGGGATTGACCTAGTGCCTCGGGGGCTCATTGCTAAATGGCCTTGCCTACGTGACGACGCAGAGGCAACATAGTTCGGGGTGAACCCTGATGGACCTAAGACCTAGGTGATGGTGGATCTATAGAAGTGGTATGGACTTAGATAGATAGAAAGACTAGATATGGGACTGACGGGACAGCAGAGCCTCGGGGGTGCATTGATAATGGCCTTGCCTACGTGATAGCTCAGAGGCGACGTAGTTTGGGATTTGGACCATGGATGGACTAGTTCGGTGTGATGGGGACAAGAGTCAAATGAAGTCGGCATAGATGGAGGGAGTGGTTTGTCGCAGATAGCGCCTGTTTACAAGGTTTTCACCACTTACTTTTATTTGCATGTGTAGCCAAGAGTACACATGACGCCTGTTTGCCAGGTTTTCATCATGGTACTGATCCTTTTTTCCATTTTTTGATATTTTTGTTCTGTTTTTGATCATTTTTTCAATTTTTTTGGATTTTTTCAGGACTCCTTTACATCGGGGTTTTTAGGTATAGAACTTGCGTAGATGCATGCTATTGACAGGATCCTCGAAGAGTTCACCTTCAGATGTGGCCAATTGATATGCCCCCGATCCATAGGCTGCAATGACGACATAAGGCCCTAACCAGTTAGGTTCAAACTTTCCTTGCTTTTCTTTATCTGGTTGATTTCGAGGATTCTCTCTGAGGATGAGATCACCAACTTGGAAGACTCGGGGCTTTACCTTGTGATTATAGCTTTTGGACATTCTTTGTTGATATGCTTTCAGGTGGTTAAAGGCCTGTTGCCTTCTTTCTTCTAGCAGTTCTAACTCTTGCAGTCTAGCCACTCTGTATTCTTCATCAGGTATGAGGCCTCTTAATGACACTCGCAAAGATGGGATCTCGACTTCGATGGGTAGGATGGCTTTGGCTCCATAGACCAGGGAGTATGGTGTTGCACCTATGGGTGTGCGGATGCTTGTGTGGTAGGCCCACAGCGCGGGATTTAGTTGGACATGCCAATCACGGCCGGCATCATTGACAGTCTTTTTCAGGATTTTGAGTATGGTTTTATTTGATGCCTCCGCCTGACCATTGCCTTGGGGGTAATACGGGGTGGAAAAGTGGTGTTGGATGTGGAATTTGTCACATAGTTCCCTGACATCCTAATTTTTGAAGGGTCATCCATTATCTGTGATAATGGACGAAGGGATACCATAGTGACAAATGATATAGTTTAGGATGAATGAGGCAATTTGTTTGCCGGTGATGTTGGCTAAGGGCATAGCTTCAATCCACTTCATGAAGTACTCAGTGGCAGTGATTATGAACTTGTGTCCACTGGATGAAGGGGGGTGAATCTTGCCCACTAAGTCGAGTCCCCACTAACAGAACGGCCAAGGAGTGGTCAATGGCTGTAGCTCCTGTGCTGGTGCATGTATTAAGTTCCCATGGATTTGGCATTGCTTGCACTTCTTGACGAACTGATAAGAGTCTTGTTCCATGGTCGGCCAGTAGTACCCTGTGCGCATGAGTTTCTTAGCTAGGGTAGAGCCACTAGAATGGGTCCCACATATACCGTCGTGTATCTCGCTCAGAGAAGTTTGATATTCCTCTCTATCTAGACACCTAATGAGAGTTCCATCGAGACCTCGGCGATACAAGGTGTTAGCGATGATGGCATACCGGGATGCCTGCCGGATGAAGGTTCTTTTCTAGTTCCGGGAGAGGTCAGGTGGGAGTGTATCCTCTTTTAGATAGGCAAATATTTTACCATAGAGAGGGGAATCGGTTCCTATGATGTGGCATATAATGTGGGATTCGGGGGTATCATACGTAGGACAAGAGACTGGCTCTACTAAGAACTCATATCGTGTTTGATTGCCTGGAATGTCGAGAAGAGATGCGATTGTAGCCATTGCATCTGCAGCTTTATTCTCGATCCTTGGTATCTGTTCAAATGATATCTTGGTGAAATACTCCTTGAAGTCATCTACCATGCATTTATAAGGAATCAGTTTCTCATCCTTCATTTGGTAGTCGTCATTTACTTGGTTTATGACTAGTTGTGAGTCACCATAGACTTGAAGTTCTTTGATGTTCCACTCAACTGCTAGCTTGATGCCGATGACCAGGGCCTCGTATTCTGCTACATTGTTAGTGCAAGGGAACATTAATCTGTATGACTTTGGAATAGTGTCACCATTAGGTGTGATCAACAAGATACCTGCCCCCGATCCATGCTGAGTGTAGGAGCCATCAAAGTACATTTTCCAGTTTGCTGTGTTGACGTGGAAGATAGACTCATCTAGAAATTTAGAGCTTAGGGGGTTATCATCCATTAAAGGTGCTTCTGCTAGTTGATCTGCAAGCACTTGTCCTTTAATCACTTTTCTATCCACATATTCTATGTCGAACTCACTGAGAAGCATGACCCATTTTGATAATCTACCTGTTAAGGCCACCTTGTTGAGCAAGTATTTCAGTGGGTCAATCTTTGCCACTAGTTTAACAGAGTGTGACAACATGTAATGTCTCCATTTTTGTGAGGCAAATACAATAGCTAGGCATGCTCTTTCTATTGGTGTGTATTGCAACTCGTATCTGACGAGTGTTTGACTAATGTAGTAGATAGCCTGTTCTTTTCCCTCATAGTTCTGTTGAGCTAGGAGAGCTCCCAGAGCCGTTGGTGTAGCTGAGATATATAGTAATAGATGCCTGCCCTGAATTGGTGGCATTAATACTGGTGGCTTCATTAGGTATTCCTTTAGCTGTTGAAAACCCTACTTGCATGACTCATTCCATTTGAAGGATACATTTTTGTGTAGCAGATGAGAGAATGGGTGGCACTTGTCTACTAGTTGGGAAATGAACCGTCTGATAGACTGTAATTTGCCCTGTAGGGATCTCAATTGAGTCAAATTTTTAGGAGGTGGCATCTCCATTATGGCCTTCACCTTAGTAGGATCAACTTCGATACCATTTGCAGATACTATGTAGCCCAGTAGTTTTCCTGATGTAACCCCGAACACACACTTTTTTGGATTAAGTCGCACATTGAACTGTTCCAGTCTGTTAAAGATCTTGTCTAGTACTGCTAGATGCCCTTCTCTTGTGAGAGACTTTGCTAGAATGTCATCGATGTAGTCTCCATTATAGTGTGCATCATATCATGGAAGATTGTTGTCATGGCTCTTTGGTATGTGGCCCCAGCATTTTTTAGACCGAATGGCATGACACACCAACAGTAGGTGCCCCAAGGACATGTAAATGCAGTTTTATGCTAGTCTTCTGGTGCAATCTTTATCTAGTTATATCCCGAGAAACTGTCCATGAGTGACAGCATGGTATGACCTACCGTGAGATCTACAATCATGTCGATGTTGGGCAAGGGGAAGTTATCCTTCAGACAAGCTTTGTTTAGGTCCTTGAAGTCACTACATATCCTGACCCTACCATCTGGTTTAGCTACTCGTACGATATTTGAAACCCATTCAGGATAGTCTATGGGCTTGATAAACCCGACATCTAGTAGTTTCTTCAGTTCTTCCTTCACCATGAGAGCCACCTGCAGATGCATCTTTCTGAGCTTTTGTTTAACAGGCTTAGCTCTTGGAGCTAAAGATAAGTGATGCATGATGAGATTTGGATCAAGCCTTGGCATGTCAGCATATGTCCATGCAAAGTTGATCTATTTTATTTTGAAGAAATTTTTAAATGCTAGTTTTTCCTGTTTTGTTAGAGCCTTTGCCATGTGGACCATTCTGGGGTTATCATCTGTGTTGATATTGATTGCTTCCACCGGTTCTATCAAGATCGACGATCTCTCCTAATGTGTAAGATTGGGGAGAGGGTCAAGCCTTCCATCTTTAGGTGCCTCAGAGAGGTTTTCACCGTTGGATGCGTCTTTGTTTTTACTATTTTGATGATCTAACACTGCCACGGAGCGGTTTTCACCATTAGATCATTCTTTTATTTTGATGTTTTTATGACTGAAAGGCTTGGCGCTTTCTCCAAAATAGGCCTTCTCGTTGAGTTCTATAGCATAGCCAGCTCTATGGTCTCTTGCAGGTATGTGATTTCTAAGCTCAAGGTAATCGATGATCGCGTCATCATTTTTGAAGGTGTCTAGTTCAGGGGTGGTACCTTCGAGGTCCCAGTCGATAAGTTCAGGGTACACTAATGGTAAGAGACCATTAGGTTGGTCTGGTTCAATGGCATTGATGAAGTTATCGAAGGAGCGGACAAAGGTGGTGATGGTACTCTCTATTAGTGGGTCCGTCAAGGGTGGACTCATTCCTTCCTCACGATTTTCAGTATGGTTATCGTGTGGTACAGACTCTAGCATCCTAGCCCTTGGGCTTTGTCCCTCAGTTGCGGAGGTCGGGTCATACTCATGGACCACATCGATATCTTTTTCATCATAGGATAGCTCAGAGAGGCTATCCCACTCATATTCATTAGAATCGGTATCGCTCCACATCTGCATTCTCTGAATGTGCGCAATCAGACTGCTAGTAGCTGCTTCTATTTGTTGGTCTTTGATGATGGTGGTCTTGGTGTCTGTTGATGCTCTCGTGTACCCTAGCCCTGTAGTGTCTCAGGTTGCCAAGGTATGAGGTTGGATGGGTTCAGTGATGCCATCCCTGTTTGAATCCAGTGGACCCTGTCCTTCATACCCCATACTCTTTAGTATTTGAAAACCTTGACCATATTGTGTTGTTGGTATGAGGGGATGGTCCTGTAATGTTGAGGGGCTAGCTTCATCCTTGTATAGCCACTGCAGGATATCTTTTTCTGCACTCTCATCCTCTAGGCTTCCCCATTTTATAAATGGTCCTTTAGTGATCTTCTTTGCGTTTGGTGTTCTGAGTATGGATCTCCCATGTGATCTAGGAGACAGAGGTAATTGTGCTAGACAGAGGGATCAAGAGGCCATGTACTCACCTAGGCCATTATCTTTGATTTGGAGTTCTGGTTGAGATGCTCTTGAAGATGAAGTCAGTGTAGTTGGGTCTACATAAGATGAAGAGATAGCAGAAGCCCGGTTGGTTGGGATCACGACCTCCGGCTTTGGCTGAATAGAGTTGCAGTATTGAAAGGGGTTGGGGTCACCTTGGATGGTGATCTCTTGCCCTTCATGCGGGAACTTAATGCATTGGTGGTAGGTGGAAGGTACAGCTTTTAAAGCGTGTATCCACGGTCTCCCGAGAAGAATGTTGTATGCTAGATCCCTATCTAGGACTTGACAAGCTACATCTTTTACCAGGGGGCCCACTCTGATTGGTAGAATCACAGTTCCCTTGGTCCTTCTTTCTTCCTCATCATAGGCTTTGATAGTGATTCTCTTTTTCGGATCTATAGCCTTCTCTAAAAACCCCAATGTAAGGATTAGCTTTAACATGCAAATATTTTGACCAGCCCCTCCATCTATTAGGACTCTCTTGATTTTATGTTTGTGGATGAAGGCTTTGATATGGAGGGAGGCGTTATGGGGTTGTGTGATAGACATATCATCCTTCTCAGTGAATGATAAGGAAGGTGGTGAGGTGATGTGACCTACCATGGTTTGGAATTTTTCTTCCGCTAGATTCGTGGGAACTGAGGCTTCTGCTAAAGCTTTATCGAGTATGGTCCTGTGAGAAGGAGATAGACGCAACAGTTCCAATATGGAGATATGTGCCGGTGTTTTGTGGAGTTGATCCACGATATTGTATTGATTGGTTAGAGGAGCGGAGGCTCCCCTAAGGGTAACTCTATTACTACAGGTAGTAACGTTACATTCTAGGTCTTTGTTTATAGTGATCACATTGATAGGTGATCCACTTTCCCGGATATGGTTAACAACGTAGTCGTAACCGACATTTGTGTAGTTTGCATTGTTAGAGCCATTATTTTTTATGTTAGAAGGTCCTGCTTGCTCGTAATTGGGAAGAGGATCCTTGAATGCCTGATGGTCATTATTAGAGGTATGACCTTTAACAAATATCTTGTTCTGCTCTATTAGGTCTTGGATTGTATGCTTGAGGGTAATACAATCATTTGTCTTGTGCTCCCTGTTTCGATGGTATTCTCAGAAATCATTTTCGTTCCACCAGCGGGGTTTGACCTTTGGCTCGTACTCTCGTGTTGAGGGAAGTGTTATGAGATTGTTGGTGAGCACTTTTCGTAGAGCCGTCTCTAGTGATTCATCCAAAGGTGTGAATGTTCTTTTAGGTTAAAAGTTGGTGAATCTAGATTGATTATTTGTTGGTTTGTCTTGTGTGGGTTTGTTTTGTGGTGTTGACAGGTTAAAAATCAGTTGTTTAGGTGCCACATTTTTGGCATCTACTACCCCGTCATTCACGATGTTTTTGTTTTTGGTCCAAAACCTACGTTTATCATTATTGGCATAGGTGTTTGGAGTGTCTTTGTAGTGTTTGATTTGACCTTTCGCGAGTAGGGATTTCTCTATGATGAGGCCCACCTCAATGACCTTGCTAAACGAAGTAGGACATTGGATTTGAACTTGGTAGCTAAGGTCCGTTTGTAGGTTGTGAACAAACATCTCTAACATTTGTCTTTTCGGCATTTGGTGAGGGCACTTGCTTGCTAGTTGTCTCCATCTCTGTAAGAAGGTGGCGAAAGATTCTCCCGCTTTCTGTTTGGTATTACAGAGATCTAATATTGAGGTATCGTGCTCAATATTGTAGGAAAAATGGGTGACAAATTTATCGATGAGCTCATTGAAGGTTTTGATGTCGGGTGGTAACCTAGAGAACCACTCCATGGCCGGTCCTCCCAAGCTTCTAGGAAAAAGTCGCATAAGATATGTGTCATTATGTGCGACTTCTAGGCAAGCGGCATTGAATTCTCTGACATGATCTCTTGGGTCACTTTTCCCTCGATATTTGTCAAACTTAGGTACTTCAAATCTCGCAGGAAAAGGTATCATGACTAGTGCCCTATCGAAAGGATAAGGTGTAATATGCTTTAGGGTGTACTATTTTGTCAAGGTTCCCCTTTCCATGTCTAAGATTCGTTGTTGGAGAGTTTCAAATTTCTGGTTCATCAGAGTGAGAGCATCCAAAGAGTTAATTGTTGCTTTGCTCTTATCTGTGGGTACTTCATCTTGTCTACTCCCTTCGGGGTTTCTTTCTTCGTCAGTTTCCCTTAGAGCCTCTACATCATAATCTTTGGGAAGTTTTACCCCTAGGCTTGCTAGGTGTAAGAAGAATTTTGTAGGGTCTTGTGCAAGTACTCCATCTAGTAGGTGGTTAAATTTTGTGTCATGTTGCATTTTGAGGATCTCTTCCATGGAAGGTTCCTCGTCGCTGTCGTGATTGTCAAAAATACTTTTCTCGGCCATTTCTAACTATTTTTGTTTTTGTGATCTTGTCAAGACCATGCAAGGTGGTAAAGAGATGGGATGAGGTGAGACTGGAGGATTTTGAACAAGGTGCTAGGATGGAACAAGGTTTTAGCAAGGTTCCTCTTAGATCTAGGTGGTGTCAAACCAGGTGGATATATGAAAGCGATAGTCAAAAGCTAGGATGTTAGGAATCCGTTACTTGATGTTGACTAGCCTTCATCCATCCACTAGTGGAGTTCCGATAGAGAAGGATAAGTAATCCTTGATACTTGGAGGCTCACTAGGTCTTGTTTAAGATTTTGATTTTGATCCAGAATAATTTGACTATAACCTTGTTTGGAAACTTGGGAGAAAGTGGCAAAATTTTGGATGAACAAGCAACTATGGTGCGAAAAAAAAGGGCAAAAATGGTGATTTTATGGGGTCTTTAATCAGATTTGAAAACTAGAACAGGTTGAACTAGTCTTTGAAAAGTTTTTTGGCAAATTTGACTTTTGGAAGATGTGATTTTTTTATTCTCTGTTTTGAATGTGCAATGACAGGATATAAATGCGCAACAAGTCGATATGAATGCGCAATACTATTTTTTGTATGCGTAACAACAGAGTACAAATGTGCAATTTTGACAAATGCGCAAAAAGTCGGTTCAAATGCGCAACAAGTCGGTATATATGCACAAATCTAGCTTTTTGTTTGTGTTTTTCTTAGAATTTTTGATTTTTTGGATTGTTTTCAGGATTTTCTCAGTGTCTTTGGTTTTTGAAAAATTTGGTGTTTTTGCTGAGGTTGGTATTCAATTATGGCAAAAAAGCACAGCACACATAAATGTTTTTCATGATTTTTATCTTTGTATATATTTTTTTGTGTTTTTGGACTATTTTGACTTAAAAGACAAGTACAACCTAGGCTGGATGGGGCAATATTTTTTGAATCCTCTAGCTGTGCTACTCAAAGCATGTAGCTCCAAGATCTGGTAGCACCGGCTCCCCTCCACGGCACTCACTTCTCACGCATACCAGATCCAGGTTTCCTTAGGCTCATACCCACACCGAACCTTAGGATTGTCCCTGCTACCTCTACTTAGAGTCACTTGAATCGAGGCCGCTTCAAGGGCTCCGCCCTTTGCATCAACAAATAGGGGTTTTTGGTTTGCTACACAAATTGGTTCTTAATCAGGGCAACCGTTCGAGTGGTTACAAATGCAGCGGCACTACTTTCTGTTATGGAGTCTCCCAGCCTCACAGGGTTGTGCCTATGAGGGTTTTGGGGGAGGTTGGTCGTCAGTGTAACATAGCAACACTCATTGCTTGAGGTTTTCACCCCAAGCACAATTTATTTTAAGTGGCTTGGTAGGGCTTGGCTTTAGCCTGTTACCACTTAGGGTCATTCCCACTTGGACAAGCGTGCATCCAAGGGAAGGCCCCCCTAAAGATTTGACAAAAAGAATGACAAGTCTGGCACTTTGATCACCCAGTTAAGGGGAGAGCATAAGCCTATTGTCATTCACAAGCACAGAGAAAAATGGTAAATCCAACCTAGTTAAAATACAAAAACTAGATGGGCTAAGCTAATTTGTGCACTCACACGATAGTTAACTTGAAAAGTGATTAATCATAGCAATGTTCATTTCCTGGTTGTTAACTTTGAAAGTGATTAATCATAGCAATGTTCTTTTCCCATTTGTTAACTTTGAAAGTGATTAATCATTGCATTGTTCATTTCCTGTTTGTAGAAGATAGCAGTGATAAAACTAGAAAATACATCCACAATGCAAGATTGCAATTTGGTCCAATTACTTCCTTCCTAGTTAGGGACTATGTGTAGTTTTTCTCATGAAATGCATTTGATTACTTCACCCCTAGTTAGGCTAGATGAACTAAGCAACATAACTAGATGACCTAATCCAGCCACTACTCCTGCAAAACTGACGTTAGCTCAACATGCAAAAATTAGAAACCAATACAACATCAAAGCAGGAAATAGATGCGCAACACTGTAGCCTGAATGCGCAGAAATAGGGAGTGTATGCGTCTGTTAAATGAATGCGCAAAGACAGAGTATGAATGCACAATTTTACGAGGTATATGCGGAAGACCAATATATGCGCAATGTGATAGAATATATGCGCAACCATACAAGGTAAATGCGCAAATCCGACAGATGCGCAACAATACGGAGTATATGCGCAAAACTGGTTTTAATTTCTGCAGTTAGGATTGGATGCACAACTGTGGATCACAAATGCGCAATTGTGTCGTATGAATGTGTAACTGTGGCATATGTGCAAATGCGGAGTGTGAATGAGTAACTGTGGAGGATAAATGCGCAAGAAGGTTATATGCATAGCTGCGGAGCACAAATGCCCAACTTTGGAGGTCAAATGCGCAAAACTGCTGCCAGGAACCTATTCTTCACCTATTTCTTCACCTGCACGGACCTGCGACTAAAACAGCTAGCTTTTTGGATTAGTAAAGGGGCAAGGGGCCCCACGGTGGGTGCCAAAATGTGAGGGGGAGAAATGAGTGTTAGTCAAATACATGAAAAACAATAAAAACCCAAACATCAATAGAATTTGAAGGCAAAGAGGAATCAAACCAAGATGAGTAAGAACATACTTACAACCCTATTTACCTGTCATTTTCCATTGTTGCCTATCTTGCTTTGATCTTGATTTGAGAAGCCCTCAGAAAGCTTTGTTTGCTTGCTTGCTTGTTTGAAGATGAGAAAGGAAGAATGGTTGTGAATACCTGTTTGTGTTGAATGAGAGCTTCAACACACAATAATGGAGGACACTTTGAGAATGGACTTGAGAAGAGAAGAATGAGAGAATTTTGGGTATAGTTATTGTGCAAATGAAGTTCCTCCTTCAATGGCTTAGAAGAGGGTTCTATTTATAGAATTTCTGAAAATAGAATGGAGGGTGAGGATCAAATGATGAGATCAATGGCCCTCATTATTTGTGAATCTTTAATCCATAATGGATGAATTAAAAATTCAGAGTGGGGGATAATGGGTTATGACAATTGAATTAAAAATTTAAAGTGGGGGACAATGGGTTATGACAATTGAATTAAAAATTCAGAGTGGGGGACAATGGGTTATGACAATTGAATTAAAAATTTAGAGTGGGGGACAATGGGTTATGAAAATTGAATTAAAAATTCAGAGTGGGGGACAATGGGTTACGACAATTGAATTAAAAATTCAGAGTGGAGGATAATGGGGAACATTGAATTAAATATTCCATTTGTGAAGGAAAATTGATTTAAAGATTTATTTTGGAAAATGGAGGATATTAGCTAATTAAATATTAAGAATATTTAATTATATGTGCAACATGGTGAGGTGGAAGAGATGAGGTGGATTGGTGAGGTGGATTTTGTGAGGTGGATTTTGGACTTTAGACCTTTAGAAAAATTTAGGGAATTTAATTGATGTGAGACATAAGAAGAATTTAGGGAATTTAATTAAATAAACTGACTTTATTTAATTATGGGATAATGAGCCAATTAAATAAATTTATAATATTTATTTAATTGACAGAAGAAAATATGAATTAAGATAAATATTAAAATATTTACTTAATTCGACCTAAGCCAATTTTAGGTGTATACAATATCAAGCCACCGTACTTAAATGAATTATTCTTATCCTTCTTTATTTTCTACAAATTTTCTAGCAGTTGGTTCAGGAGAAGCTCACAAAGATCATAATCAACATTTTCCCTTAGCATCTGATAAGCAGTGTATATTATTATTCTAGATACAGAATTCTCCCTGCTGGAGTGATATATTTTATAACCGATTATCATAGAAGCAAATTTAATATCTAGATCTGTGATATCCTCTATTATCATTGCTCTTTTGTCAAATTTTGATCCGGTAGCCTCACTTATAGTTTGGTTTTTGACTAATTTGAGAGTAGGCAACCCACCGGATGAGTGCAATCTGGTTACTGCCCTAATGGCATCTTTTGTGATCTTAAATGGCCTCATCAACCACATGAAGTTGTCATGCATTCTGCTCAAAACATACCGGACCCATTCATCTTCTGCAAAATAGGGGAAATGGATGCAATGTCCAAAATGCTTATCCCAGATGGCCTTGTATTGGGGTTTAAGTTTAAATGTTTCATCTATTAATTCCTTGTGATAGATAGCCATAAGCTTGGATTCCCCAAATTCCTCAATGTTGGCATGAATGTATACCCTAACATCTTCTACGTGTAAAACCCCATGCAGAATGCTAGAGAATGCGCCTAGGGGATCAACTTCTAGGGATTTGTAAGGATGTTTCTTGAACTTAGAGTGTGGCCTTTCAGTAATCTTAACAACATTTGGAGTAGCCATCTTTCAAAAGATTTAGAGAGAGATATTCAAGAGTAGAAATACCTTTTTACGCTTCTAGGGTTCATGATAAAAGTTGAAAAGATCGCTAATTGAATCAAATTCTGCAGTTGATCTTTGAGAGGGTTGAAGCAATCTTGTTGCAGAGCTCTTTCTTTCTTCTTCTCGAATGCAAATGTGCAAATGATGAAGAAAAGAACCCTTATATTTCTGCGCAAATCCTAAATTCATATTGCAATAAATGCACACCTTAAGTCATTCTAGTTGCCTTGTTCTCCTTATTCTGAGAGAGATCTTTCTGGATCACTGAGATGCACTTAGAATGATAACTTACAATGTATCTCCCTTTCTCCAATCATTCCATCTAATCGCAGATCCAAATATTTCAATTTTGAATCATACCGGATCTAACTGTGAAAGTCCTGCTTTTGCCGGATGACTATCAAACCAGATTAATCTTGGATGATTAACCTTTTCAAACTCCTTGCAGATCTTTCATATTTTTACCAAGGGTTATTTAGATGTTTCTCTGAGAGCCCTTTTAATCCGCAACTTTCCATGTGCCAATTTCAGGCACCAATTGACTGGCTAGGGGAAATTGTTTTCTTTTCTGACTCCCCCTGAGCCAGAGCTCATCTATTTAGTTTTCGGAAGGAATATCAGCACCAAATTCTGGTGCGGACCCATCCCCAACATTTTCTGTACTTCTCTTCACCCAAATCTTGCTCATTGCCCTTTGAATTTCATCTGCATTCACTTTTCCTTTTCCTTTGTCTTGATTTTGATTATGATGCACCAAACCCTTTTTGTCCTGATTCTTACTTCTGTAGAATTTGGCAATATGACCGGATCTATTACAATTGTAGCAAACAACATTTCTTTGCATATTTGATTGGTATCCTCTTGATCTACATTGATTAGCCATATGTCCCATTCTATTGCATGCAAAACATCTACCATTGAATGAATTATTTATTTGCATATTTCTACATTCATGAGATTTGTGACCATACCTTTTGCAGTTAGAACACTGTCTGGAGAAGGATGAATTAGTCTGATTCATTCTTCTTCTACATTGATTTGCTTTATGACCAAAGTTATTGCAATTGTAGCAATATCCTTTGAAGGATGGATATCTTTGAGCATTTGGTTGTCTTACCGGAGGTCTTCTAGGCCTGTACCTTGGATTTCCTAATCTAGAGTTCTTCTGACTGGATCTGGAGCTTTCACCTTTCTCATATCCCAAGCCATGCTTGTCATCTACCCTCTTTTGGCTTTCAAGAAGAACTTCAAGTTGAGCAGAGCTTATCTTGAATTTTTCTTTGTATTCATTTGCTGTTTGAAGATCCCTTTTAAGAGTGTCTATCTGATTTTCAAGTTGTTCTTCATTATCTCTAGCTTCTTCAAGATCAGATTCTAGATGCCTGATTATTCTATCCATTTTGTGGCAGTCTTCTGACTTCTCCTTGAGAGATTGCTTTAGATTATCTTTAATTTTTCTTTTCTCTTCAATTTCTTGAGTGAATTTCATAACCCCTGATTCCATTTCATGTCTCACCATAATGACCTCTTTTGATAGCTTCTCACATAACTTGTTTTTCTCATTCAGATCTTCATTAGTATCATTGACTTCACTTTGACTTGCTAATTGTTGAAGTTCCTTTCTCTTTTTCACAGAGAAACTCAGTTTTTCTTTTAGTTCATTTATGAAATCATCAGCTTGTTTGAGTTTTTCCCTCAGGTTATTGACTTCAGAGTGAGATTGCTCAAGATCATCTAGGGCAGACTGAAGTTGTTCCCTCATACCATACATATCCATTGAGATTCCCAGATCTTCCTCAAGCTGTTAGGCTCTATTTGGAGGAACTTAGCTCTGATACCAATTGTTGGAAACAAGTAGATAACTGAGAGGGGGGGTGAATCAGTTATCTTAAATTTCTTAACTTTCTTTTCTTCTTTAACAATAGTGCAGTATCAAAACATATAAGCATAAATGAACATGAGAGAAGAAATGAAATCAACACACATAACACAAGGATTTTTACATGGAAAACCCTGTTAAGGGAAAAACCATAGGGTGACTAACCCAAGATTGTATTCTTTGTTAAAAGAATAGAAGTTCAAAATGGCACTTGCCAATTAGGGCTCACTGCCCAAGCACACTGCTCACAAGAGGCTCACTACGTACAAGAGACTCACTGTCTACAAGGTATATAGAAAGTAACCAGGTATTTGAATTGATCAGGGTCATCCACATATGTTGAGGTTCAGTTCTGGTTAGGCTCAATATATTGATCTACTGCACTTCATTCTTCCTCTGCTTAGTGCTGCTGTTCTGTCACATACTAGATTTGTATAGCTACTTCCACACTGCTCTATGCTTTTCTTTGCACACTTTATCACACCAGACACACCTTCACATCGAAATCCATTTGGTATATATATCTGCACCAAGGATTTCAACATCTTTCTAGTCGGCATCTAGAATACTCAAGATTTTCCCAAACTTTGGTCTGTCAGCTGAATCGTTGCTTACTAAGTGATGCATATCAAAGAGATAGTTATAGAAATCATCAATCATGTTAGCCAACCATGAATGATCCCTCAAGAAGCTTGATCACCATCAATTCCTTATCTGGATTAAGGTTTGATGCTCTGCTGGTTAGTTCTTGCTCAGTCTACTCTGCCTGTCAGGAATCCATCACTTAGGTGCTCATATCTTTTGACTCTTTCATCACCGGAGGCTCAATCTCTGGAATGTGGCAGTCATGGTACTCCTCTTGACTTCCCCAAGTCCGTACTTTTCTGAGATACATCCTTTGAGAGATCTAGACCTGATTGTCAGACCTTGTTGCAAGCTCTGTTCTTGTTCACAAGACCAAAACACTCTTCAATCTAACTTCTAGTAAAGACCTAATATGTGCTGCAGATGAGTGGGATGGACTTTGTTTCCATCAATGACAACACTCATGAAGCCACATAGTGTCTCTTGCCAACAATTGGATTATTTGTAACCACCTCCTCTCTTTGTCCTATAAAAGGAGATGCAGCTTGTAACATATTCGAAACTTAATTGAGATTAGATTGTTGAAGCCTGAGGACTAATTCTTAAAGCTGATTGTAAATATACATGTCTGTTGCATATTTAATGAAGAAGAAGATCTAGATTACATACAATCATATACTTTGAGTAATTTATGGATGAATTCTTGGCTTGTACTTTGATTTGCTGTGTCCGTTGGAGTGCAATTCATGTTGTGCATGTTGTCTTCATTCCTTTCCATCAAAGTTTGCATCAACCATACTTAGCTGAGGAACATCCTGGTAAACTTATGGTTTGATTTCCTTCTCTTCATGATTGTATCTGGAATGTATATGGATCAATAGATGAAGATTCACTCATTTTAGTAAAGATTAGAAAGCATTCAATACAATTTGTTTAATTTCATTAAAATCATCATCACAATTGCAAATATACAGATAATCTCAAGCAAATATAAGTAAATATGCTGATATCCTGAAGGAAACTGAATATTCATATCATATTTGAGCTAATTAGCATGTATAATTGAAAATACCATGCAAATACATATAAATCTCAATAATAATCATGCAAATATCTGCTTGTAGGCACATTATTTAGACGAATCCATAGTGCAGAAGGGAAAAAATAATCAATAACAGTTGATGATCAGAAGAATTGATCAAACTTATAAAATATCCTCATCATCTATTGAATATAGTAGGATTAACCTTGTTTGTTAAAATATTTACAGAAAGCAGGTGGAAAACTGGATGTTCAGACATTAGTTCTCAAAAACAGAAATGTATGGCCCCTTGAATGGAAAACAACATGGCACATCAAACCACTGAGTAACATCAGTAGATTTTGAACTAATCCACAAAGACTTAGGATTACAAATTTTCCAAATTCATCGTATCTTTCAAGATGATAAAGGTTTGATTTGCAATTCTGTATCTATGCGTGTTTATGACTAACATCATAACCAACAGGGATAATTTTCTATTTTTTGATTTTTGCTTTTTTGGACTAAGGATCTCCTCTTCCCTAAAGTAGGCTTGAGTTTGCAAGCATATATCATATTAGGAGGTGTCACGAAGTTCTAGGAATGCTGAGAGAACCTCATCGTGTGGAAATATGTCGAGAGGTGGGGGTCCTTGATAATCCCAAGTGATGAGTTTGGGATGAATGAGAGGAAGGTCAATGATGAAGATGGCATTATTGGGGAAGATGCATGAAAGATCAAGGTCTTCACATGAAGCTATGATGACACTTGAAGTAATATTTTTAATGATAGAAGAGGATTCAGTCACTTCTATTGAAGTTTTAGTAGGTCCACGGATTGTCATAGTAGGTGGGGCATATCCCAAACCAAAATATTGTGCATATTTCTTAGGAGATGTGGGATCAACCGGGGTTGGTTCTATACTCCCCTATTCATCGATGCCAAGTCCTATTCCATGGTAAGGCATTTTGGTACAAATGTGGAATGGTACAGGATATTTCTCTTTTAAGTACTCCATGTTCATAGGTTTTGGAGGGGTTTCATCACGGTACAACCAACCACTCAAAAGCTGTTTCTTCAGCTTCCTCTTCTTTAGAGATTTGTGCTGGGACAAAGGGAATTTTATCATTGATTATGCATTATTTTTCTTGTTCTTTCTTCTAGAGATGATGACCATAAGAGTGAGGAGACACAGGTAATTGCCCCACGTGGAAGGAATTGTGAAGCTCATATTCACCACATCCTTTGTCTATGATCTTGACCTAGGAGACTTGAGGTGTAGGAGTGGAAGATGAGGTGGAAGCCTGGGATGGATCAATGGTGACTTGTGGGGTGGATGATACGTGGATGGAATGGATGAGGGGTCTTTGGTGTGTTCCCCATAAGTGCTTGGACAATGAAATTATCGGTTGTAGACAACCTCTAAAGCTTTGCAATATTCAAATGGTTGTTGATCGGTGGGAATAGTGACTTCCACACCGTTATGAGGGAACTTAAGACACTGATGATAGGTGGATGGAACGACTTGCATGGAATGTAACCATGGTCAGCCTAGAAGGAGATTATATGGAAGGTTAAGATCGATCACATGATATAGGGTAGGCATTGTGAGTGGGCCCACATTGATAGGGAGGCATATGGTGCCCTCAGATTCTCTCTCTTTGTTGTCGTATGCTTTGATGGAGATAACCAAAGACTCCAAGTCAGCCATTAAATACCCCATGAGTTTTATGAATTTTAATGTACATAATTCAAACTAGATCCATTATCCAAGAGGACCCTCTTGATTTTATGGTTGGTGATTTGGACTTCGATATGGAGTGATTTTATTATGAGTGGGATCGATAGGTGGCATATCGACATGGCTAAAGGTGAGATGGTAGGATGAAGATAATTGTGCCACTAGGTTTTGGAATTGAGCGGAAGGTATGTCGATGGGGACATGGGACTCTTGGAGAGCTTTGTTGAGGATTTCACAATGGATGGTGGATGTCTTAAGGAGTTCCAAGATGGAGATTTGTGCAGGGGTCTTTCCAAGATGGTCAAGGAGGTTATATTTGAAAGTGGTAGTGGTGGAGGATGGAGATGGTCCCTTTATGGTTACATGCCCATGACGGGTGGTAATGATACATTCGGGGGTGGTATTTTTGAGTTTGATGGTGGTGACATGAGTATAATCGAAATCAATCCTCCCTACTACATTGTCGTAAGGAGGTGGAACACTATTGTAGTTGATGTTGTTGGTTTGGTTATTGGGATTGGTGTTGGAGGATGATGGTTTGGTTGTGGTTGCGGTGGGGAAGAGGGTCTTGGTAGACTCCTAGGTCATCATTAGGTGACGCATTGTTGTTTCCTTCTATTTGGATGTCACCGCAATTGACGAGGTCTTGGATATAGTTTTTCAATTTCATACATTTACTTGTGGCATGTCCTTTGATATGATGGTAGTCACAATATTAATTTTCCTTGTACCATGTGGGTTTAGGTTGGTTCTCATCAAATGGTTTTGTTGTGGGGAACTCAACCATGTTTGCTTGGACTAGTTTTTGGAACACAACCTCAAGTGGTTCACCCAAGGGAGTATACTTGCATTTTGGATTGTTAGGGGGATTCTGCTTAGGAGGAGTAGATGGGACGGGGACATTGTTTGAAACATTTTGGACCACATTTGTCTCTTTAAGTTTAGGAGTGACAATATGGATATACTTGGAATTGGTAGCACCATCTCCTACAGTGTTTTTATTCTTAGCCCAAAACTTAGGTTTGTCATTAGATGGTTTATCATTGTCATTTTTGTTGTAGATTTTGACCAAACCTTTCGCGATAAGGGCCTTTTCAATGGTGACCCATTTTTCTATGATTTCATTGAAGGTAGATGCATAATGCACTTGTAAATGGAAGGTCATTTCTTGGTTTAGATTATGGATGAATATGTGGACAAATTGTTTTTCAGGTGTTGTCCAAGGTAGCCTAATAGCAAGGGTTCATCATCTTTGTAGATAAGTGGCAAAACTTTCATTACTTCATTGTTTAGTGTTGCAAAGGTCAAGCATAGTGATTTCATGCTCTACATTGTATGAGAAGTGGGCGACAAATTTCTCTGAAAGATCGGTGAAAGTTGAGATGGAGCCATAGGGCAAGTGCATAAACCATTCTAAGGCTTGTCCTCCTAAGCTTTGTGGAAAACAACAAAGGAGGAATTGATCATCATAGGCTACTTCTTGGCATGCCATGAAGAATTCCTTGATTTGGTCACACGGATCTCCTTTTCCTTTGTATTTGTCAAATTTTGGCATTTCAAAGTGTTGAGGAAAAGGTGTGATTGCTATGTTTCTATCGAATGGATAGGGACATACGTCTTTAAACTTATAATGTTTCTTTTGGGTCCCTAGTTGGATGTTTTTAAGTGCATTCTTCATCTCTTGCCATTCTTGATCGAAAGGATTAGCAAGAGGTGGTTGTGACATGTGTTGGAGTGGGGGTTGTTGTGATGATGATTTTTGTTGTTGAGGAATGATGTGTTGTTGTTGTTGGACATATGGGGGTAGGCCTATAGTTTGTATAAACATGAGACCCATATGTTTGTTGTTGTGGAATGATTTGTTGATTTTGGAAGGGTGGTTGTTGTTGGGTGGCGTATTGAAATTATATGGATGATCCATGGGGAGGTTGTTGATGCATGGATGATTGGTACGTTTGTGTGGGATTGGCATAGCTTACTAAGGGATTTTGTGGATGGTCCGTGGGAGGTAGCGTCATATGAGTAATGACCAACCTTTGAGGGATATTCAAAGGAGGGAGGGGTTGTGGCATGATCGTAGAGGCCTCTTGTTGATTACTTGGTGGAGGTGGTATGACAAATATGTTGATATTAGATGGAACCATGGAAATGGGTACATCAGAGGGTAGCATGTTGTATGGTAGCCCAAAAGGGGAATTTGATACTTGTTGTTGGGTAACATTTCTAACCCTCACATTGTGCCCTATGGTATGAATGACATTTGTGTTGGAGGCATAACTAGCCCATGGATTGTTGTAAGTGGGTTCATTGGGATTAGGGACATGTCCCCATGGTTGATCTTTAATTGGTGATGGTGGTTTGTCATGGTCGTATGAATAGGGTAGATGTGCACCATGTTCAATAAGGCGTTCAAGAAACTCATCCTTATGGTTGTCAAGGAATTGGTTGAATTTGTCATGCAATCCTCTTTCATTAAGGAAATCAATGAAGGTGGGAGAGTACATGTGATGACGATGAGTGGATGCTTCACCCATTTTGGGTTGGTTGACATATCCCTCCATATTACTCATGGTAGAGTCATGGGGAGAAAGAGGTTGGTAGCGGGTGTCCATTTTCTTCCTAGCTTGTGATCGCATGATGGGAGGCATAAAAGGTGAACTTTGGTTGGATTTGGATGATGAGGAACCAATGATTATGGATGGGGATTTTTTTAAGTTCAAATCCTAGATCAAGGTGATTGATTATCAAGGATTATCCCTATGTACCTAGGGTGGACAAAGAGTCTAAGCAAAAGGGGCAATAGGATTATCTTACTTGGGGTAGGCAAGACGCACCAAGCAAGATGAGATTTTTTGAAGTCCACTAACTTAGGAGTTGTCTAAGTTCCCAAGCTAATTTATCCAAGCGGGTTGATGATTTTGTGTTTACACTAAAATTAATATAGACAAAGTCTTAAGCTTAACATAAACAAGGGGATGATTGATCTAGACCTCAACCTTAGAACTTTGGATATGATTTGATTGATTTTGGGATGAGGATTGATTCAGATTTGGATAATGAGGATATGGTTGGATGAGAATTTGATTGATTTTAGGATGATGATTGATTGTGGATAGTAATGATTGTTTATGGGTGATGGGATTGACTAAGGATTATGAGATTGATTAAGGAACAACTATGGATGATAAGGAAGATGATTGATGGTGATTAACAAGGATATGATTAAGTATGGGTTATGGGTGATGATTGATCATATATTATAAAGACAATGGTATATTATAGATAAGAAGGGTTGATTATGGATGATAGTTGGTTATGATCTACTAAGGTAATGTTTGATCAAGGATGATAATGATTGGATTGATTAAGGATGATGAAGATGGGATTGATTATGGCTTAATAATAATGGGTAATCAAAGATTATAATTGCTTATGGATTAGGGATGGTGGTTAATGATAGATAGCAAGGATTAAGGATGATGATTGATCATGGATTATAAGGATAATGGTGGATTATGAATGAGAATAGTTGGCTATGGATGATAGGGTTTGGATTAACTATGGATTAACAAGGATAATGACCAATTAAGGATGATAAAGATGAGGATAATGGTTGATGATTAAGGTTGGATCACAAGCTAAGAAGGACAAATGGGCATGAATGATGCTGATGTGGCTATAGTGCCAAAGGATGATGTGGAAGAGGTGATTTTGACAACCAAAAGGATGAAAAATTGATTTTTGTAAGCCTTTAAAAATTGAGCATTAATTCAAGAAATGGGCGCTAAAATACAAAAATAGGCACTATTTTGTAGAAACTAGGCACTGATTTGGGACAGTATGGTTTTCAAGGTGTTTGGTTGGATTTTTTTGGCAAGCTTTCACACACAACAATCACAATGGCTATTATACTAACTTTGGAATTGGTTGTGAGAGGTGATTAGCCTTTGCGATTTACAAATGGCTTCCATGGGTTTTGCACAATTGAAGACACACCAAGCACTTGTATACAACCTAAAATTATTCAAGTGGAGTGACATATTTTGTGGATCTCACGAAGTGGCAGTGCATCAATCTCAACTCAAAGTGAACCAAGATTCCCACCCTCACTAATACCTTTGATGCTATAGCTTAGATAGATAGGGAAAGCAAGGTCATGGACCACCTTACCCCCTCACCTTGGAGACTTTCATTGTGCCTAAAGCATATCCCATCTCAAGTATAACAGTACGGTGAGCATCTTCCCCCCTCTGGAATGGTACACCACAAGATATGATGATCGAAAGGTCTCATCTAGGCTTAACAAGGCATCTAGGGGTGTCCTCTAGCATACTCAAGGTACTTGAGGCCCAAGTCTGTAAATGGGGGTGTCCTAATTAACTAACGTTCAACCACATGAGCCTTGGCAGACCAAGTATCCCAAAGGTTTTTTGTTTGGAGTTGAGAAGGTTGTTCCTTTAAAGGAGTCTTTCAATTCTCACAATATTTATATACCACGTCAGAACACACGTTTGAGGTCATCCCTTGGGGATATGAAGTCCCCAAGCAGGCCTCCTAAAAATAAATTATCCTTTGCTTTTGATCACCCAAGATCAGACAAGGCGTGAGGGGAGAGCATACGCAAGGTGGATAAACCCTTCAGGTTGAAAAGCAAGTAAAGAGGTTTGTAAATGGATTTTTGATCCCCAAGATTACCCTAAGGTACAAGGGGAGAGCATACATACATTCACAAGCCTAAGACATGACAAACAAAATTATTTTACCCCTACTTTAGTTTTAGTGCAACTAATACTAGTATGAAAAATGGGATCTTTGATAGTGGGGCTGTACCAAACAAGTTAGTAGTCTCAAATTGGTCTTGGATGATCATACAAACTGATGAAAATCATTTTTTTGCTGCACACAGAGACTAGGCACTGATATAAAAAAAGCAGACACTGATTCAGGGAATTGACGCTATTTTGTAGAGAATAGGTGCTGATTTCTGAATGGGCACTAATATACTAAAAATAGACACTGAAATATTGAAATCATATACCTGCGGACTGGGTGTGATTGTGTACTAGATGGGTGCTAAAGCAGGAAAGGCAGAGTCTCCCCTTGTAAAATTGATAAAACTTGCAAAACAAAGAAGTATACCTGTAGGAAACATAGATTAGAGACCCCAACACACCATGACAAACAACACTGGTTAGTAGAATCAGATACAAATCCCCTTTTTATTAAAACAAAAGTGTGGGCGCTAATATAAAAGATAGACATTGATCTGACAAATAAGCACCAAAATATAGAAAATAGGTGCTACTACACAATGAGCAACATTTCCCCTTGTTCTATCTCTCCTACCACAAAACAAAGAGCTAAATAGCCCAAGAGATTTGTAGGAAGAACTTTAAAGACATAATGCATGAAAAGGGATTACCATATGATGAGAAATTCATGCAAAAACACAAGTTTTACCTCCCAGAAGATCAGGCGTTGTTTCCTAAGCTAGTGTTGATATGCTGAAAATGGGCGCTACTTTGTAGAAAGCCAGCGTTGATCTGACCTGTCAACACAAAATCATGCAAAACACCATGCAAATGTTAGTAGAAAAGGGGTGGGTGTCCCACCGAGCGTGCCAAAAATGTCTACCTAAAAGATGGGATTCCTAAATGAGTGCCAATTATACTAAATTACTCCCAACCCCAAGCCCAAGGGACCTCAAGATTGGACCTAATCACTACTATGCTTTCTATCAATCTTGCACCCTATCTAAGTATACTAGTGATGATATGTCCTATGTATGATGAAACCAAACTATTCTAGATTGTAACTAAGCTAAGCTTTGTGATGTTGAGTACTCAAAATGGCAGAATATATTTGCATATGATGGCTTATGAAAAATGGAGGTGAGGGCCTCAATTTATAGATTTTTGAGGATGAGAATGGAGAGCTAGGATCAAATTGGAAGATCAAGGGTGGAGATTGCTTGAGGATCCTCAAGCAAGGAGAATTGGAAAAATGTCATGATGAGAATGGATGAGAATTTTGCTCCAAGATTCAAGGGATGATCAATGGATGAGATTAAAGGTTTGAATGGATGAATGGCTAAGATTGGTTAGGTGTATGACATGTAAGGCCTCATTTATGAAAATGCATGGTTTGTATTTAGTAAGGAATTTTAAATTACATGGAGATGACAAGTGGAATTAAAAATTAGAGGAATAGTTTATGAATAGTGCCACCTGTAATTTTAAATTTGCATGAATAGTGACACTTGGAGTGAGATGGAAGAAATAGGACAAGTGTACACATTTTGGAAGATTTGGCCATGCTTCCAAAATACAACTTGTCATGTACATGTAATGCCAAGTAGACTTCTAGAAACATGGGGGTTTGAAATTGAGAATTAATTAAAATTAATTTTTGTGCACATATTTTAGAGGAATTAATGATGATTACCAAAAGTAATCAAAAGTGAACAAAATAGGAATTAAATAAAAATGGTCATTTATTTAATTTTTGGTGGATATGATATGAACTATAGTTGTAAAATATTTGATTTTTGGACTATAGTAGAGGAATTTTGATTTTTAGTGAAAGGGAAGGGTGAGGAATATATTAATTAAATAATTAAAAATTATTTAATTAATGTTTGGAAGGAGTAGAATGATGTATGTGAGTATGCTCGGATTGTGGGAATGGATGAAAGTGGTTGTGACCATTTTCAGATGTCTACATGCAAAACTTTCTTAGCCTTTTGGATTTCTTCATTTCATTTCCCACATTTAGTTTCACATCAATTTTCTCCAAAATTCCCATCGGCCTAATCTTCCATTCCTTTCTCTTTGTGGACTTTTCTCCTTGGACTGTAGGATGTTTTCCCCTTCACTTCACATCCTGTCTTGACATCTTGTTTCACATCCAAATTCTGTGTTTGTCCTACACCTCTGCATCTTCCATTTTCTTCCTTGCAGGAACCTGATGGACTTCTGAGTCTTCTTCATGCCATTTCCACATCTAGTTCCATATCCTTTTCTTGCATCTTTCTAATTGTTCATTTCCTTCCATTTGTGAAACTTCCCAAGTTACAAGATTTCATCCTTCCATTTCCCACATCTCATCCTAACATCATTTCCCTAGTTCTTTTTCACAATCACTTCATTCACTCCCTCTACTTCCCACAACCACTTCCCACCTTCAGTTCCACATGATTTCTCCATTGGGCTACCACCTTCATCCAGTTCCAACCTCCACTTCTGATATCCTGTCTTGCATTTAACTTCTACATTTCTTCCAAAACACTCTAGAAAACGCTGATAACTTCCCAGGATGCCATTTAAGGCCAAATTTGACTTTTGCAACTTCTCAAATGTAGTTTTCCCACCCAAACAACATTAGAAATCCCAAGGGCATGACTCTAGTTGTGGATTTAATGGTGGATAATGAGGAAAACATAGATTTCACAAGATCATACCTTGTTTGTGTTTAATGCTTCAACGTGTAATAACACATCATATTCCCACAAGCGACCAAAAGGACATGAAACTAAATTTCTATGAAGACAAGTTTGTTTCCTAGGAAAATACTTTTATTGTTGCACATATATTTCATAAGGTTGTCACTGATGTGGTTGTAACACTCATGTCAACACTCAATTTGGGTTGTTTGATATGTTGCTAATGTTGGATGTGATGTGGTTGTCATTGATGTTGTTGTTGTTCATGGTTGGATGTCATTTCTTGTTTAAGGTCAGCAGAGACTGTGGTATTGAGTATGTTTGTTGTCAGCAGAGATGGTATCATGAGGATATATTAAGATGGGAATTAGAAGCATCAAGATGACACATTAAGATGGGAATTAGAAGCATTAAAGTGAGGATTAGAATTATTGCTAATGATTGGAAAATTATTGTTGATGGGCTATAGCATGTTGTATGCTCTTTCCTATTGTTCCTAAAGAAGTATGTGTTGCTACAAGGAGGTTCTGGTCTTCAGATGTTGATAAAGGTTTCTGTTGCAGGAAGCTGTCTAGAAGACTGCTTGGAAAGATACTCCACATTCCTCAACATTTGAAGATATGGTCATGCGGTTCCAAAGTTAAGTTTAGTATGCTGTGAAGATGCTATATCCAAAGTTTCATATTATCTTGACCTCCGCAGAGAAAGTTGTAAGTGATAGAGTTCCTATCTGTGCTCTGGTAGAGAAAAGTGATGAAGGCTTGTTGGAATGCTCTGCATTTCTCTGGAAGTAAAGATTTGTCCATGTAGTTTTGTGGACATGTTTAGAGATGTTAAATGGATGCTAATTTGTAGTATCAAGTGATTTGGTGGTCCACAAGTACATGTTTTCATGTGATAGTGTGCTACAGGCAGTTTCAGATGCCTAATTGTTCTCAGAACATATGTTGAAGATGTGGGCCACAAAGTTCTTGCTATGCAAAGTTCAAGGAGTGTTTGGAGATGTTGTATGGGTCATGCCAACTCATCTAGGAGAACCACATGTAATGTTTTATCATCCATGAGTACCACCAAGTTGTAATGGCCGATGTGCTACAAGCTTCAGGTGTTCTTGCTTAAGGGTGACCTAATTCAATTGTGTGAAGTGTGAAGATGTTACTCCTTGAGGGATGATGCTATGAAGAATGTTTAGGACTAGGTTAAGCATGTGTTGGGATTTTCAAGGCGTGTTCCTCTTCCTGGTGTTCAGTGTAATTCATGTTAGGGCTTTCCCTCTACATGTTTCATGATGTTTGATCTCAGGCCGACTTGAAATTGTAATATTCTTGTGGTCTCTGGATGACTTGTAAATGTAATCAATGTAATATTATGTATATATTGTAAACCTAGTCAATCTAGGTGAGATATGATTGTGAAGATGTATGTGAGGAGCAGAAAATAAGTGTGTAATGCATTATGATGTACAATTGAAAGAGAAATAGTAGAAGTGATAGATCCTGTCCGAATTCATCTTGAAGATATTTTTGTGATAGAAAGGAAGTGAAGAGTGTGCCTAACTAAATCAATCATCAGAAGAGGAGAAAGAAAGGCATAATTGCAATCATCAAAGGAGTGAGCTTCATTTTCAGTTTTAGGCAATAGGACTATCATGCTGTAATCTTTCCTGAGTTTATTCTTAGTTCAGGAAGTAGTTACTTCCTTGGGTTGTAGCCCTAAAACAAAGTCTGTAGGGAGTTGTATCTTCCTTGGGAGTGACCCTAAAACTATCCATCAGGGAGTAGTTGCTTCCTTGGGTTGTATCCCTAAAACAAAGTCTATAGGGAGTAGTAGCTTCCTTGAGTTGTAGCCCTAAAACAAAGTTGTAATTTTGAGCTTCATTTATTATGAGTTAATCCTCACTGTGGTTTTTCCCCTTTGGGTTTTTTCATGTACATCTAGTGTTATGTAGTGTTGTGCATTGTGTTGATATCTTATGCTTTTGTTAATGCTATAATGTTTAAGTTTTGACTTGCTCCAGAGGGTTTGAAATTTGATTGAATACTGATTCACCCCCCTCTCAGTATTAGATGTGTTCAACAATTGGTATCATAACTAAGTTACTCAGAAGGATCTTAACCACTTGAAGAAGGTCTAGGATGGATCATAATGGTTCTCACAAGGCACCTATGTTTGATGGAACAAATTATTCCTTTTGGAAGCTAAGGATGGAAAACTATCTATTGTCTCTAGGGTTTGGTGTTTGGTAAGCTGTAAAAAATGGTTATATGATCCTACAGATGCTGATGAGATTAAGTTGTATGATAACAATGCCAAGGAAAAGAGTTCTATCTTGAGTGGGCTAGATGATTCAAAACTTTTGAAGGTAATGAGTTGCAAATATGCTAAGGATGTCTGGGCAAAACTTGGTAGCATTTTATGAAGGCGATAGTAAAGTAAAGCAAGCCAAGATGCAAATCTTCAAGAGCAAATTTGAGCCCCTGAGGATGGTAGAAGATGAAGACATTGCCAGTTATATGCTTGGAGTGGATGAAATAGTTAATGACATCACAAGTCTTGGTGGTGAAGTGAAAGAAGATGAGATTGTGAAGAAAGTTTTGAGATCTCTCCCTAAATCTTATAGTCATAAGGTATTTTCTGTTGAGGAGACTCAGTATTTGGATCAATATATAGTAGATTAAATGTTTGGCTCTCTCATAGATTTTGAAATCAGAGAATTTGACAAAGGTGCTCCAAAGAAGGAAACAACATTCAAAGAAAGTAAGAAGGCAGAAGAAGAAGCAGTTGATTGAGATGATGACCCTGATGAGGTAGAAGCAAACTTTGTGAGAAGATTGAAGAAGGGCACTAGAAAATACAAAGGTAAGTTACCTTTCAAAGGTTTCAATTGTAGGAAAATTGGTCATTTTGCTTCTAAATATCCTTTTAAAGATTCAAGGGGTAGTAACAAGAAAGATAAGTTCAAAAAGGGTCTTTACTCCATGGAGAACAATTGCTCTTCAGAAGATGAGGATCATGATGATTCAAATGATGAAACACTTTTCATGGCATTGAATATTGGTGACAAAAAGGACGATATAGGGAATTTTGAAAAGTATGATACCTTACAGGATGATCAAAATATTGAAAAATCAATGGTTGTATGGACTACCTTTCATTAAAAGGAAGAAGCCAATGCTTAGGTAAATGACAATGGTTGTCCTAGCCACATGATTGGTGACAAGGAGAAGTTTATTAGCCTTAAGAAGTGGAATGTCGGTGGAGTTGTTAAGTTTGGTGGTGATGAGTCAGCACAAATATGTGGAAAGGGTGCTGTAACCATTGATGGGAAGAACAGGATTGAGGATGTCCTCTATGTCAAAGGGCTAAAGCACAATCTCCTTAGTGTTAGTCAGATGTGTAGTAAATGATACAATCTTACTTTTCATGCCAAAGGTTGTGAAATTAGGAAGGCAGGGTCTGGAAGACTAGATGCAGTAGGTATTAAGACATATGGAGATATCTATCATCTAAAGGAGGTAAATGGAAGAACCTATTTATTGACTCAATCTAGTGAGTGTTGGTTGTGGCACAAGTGAATGGGACACATCAACTTTGACAATATGGTAAAGATCATCTCTACTAATGCAGTGGGAGATATGCCTAAGATAACCAAGCTTGCAAACACTTTATGCAAGGAATGTCAAATGGGAAAGTAGATAAAGACAAGTTTCAAGAGCAAGGAATGTTCTTCTACAATGCCATTGAAGCTGATTCACACTAACCTATATGGTCCTTCAAGAACAAAGAGTCAACAAGGTGAAAGGTATTTCATGTTTCTTATTGATGATTACTCTAGGATGACTTGGGTTGCTTTTTTAAGAGAAAAATCAAAAGCCTTTGATAAATTTAAAATTTTTAAAGCAATAGTTGAGAATGAAATGGATGCTAAGATCAAATGCTTAAGATTTGATAAAGGAGGCAAGTTTACTTCAAATCAATTTGAAAAGTTTTGTGAAGATCATGGTATTAGGAGACATCTGTCTGTTCCTAGGACCCCTTAGTAGAATGGGGTAGTGGAGAGGAAAAATAGGCCTGTGCAAGAGATGGCTAGGGCAATGTTGAAAGATGCAGATCTACCTGATATGTATTGGAAGGAACTAGTTCACACTATTGTCTAAATGCTTAACATAGTACAATTGTGGGCCAATGGCACTAAGACCTCTTATGAGCTATGGTATGGAAGGCCTCCCACTGTTAGATACTTTAGGATCTTTGGCAGCAAATGCTACATCATGAGAGATGAAGAAAACCTTGGAAAGTTTGATTCAAGGAGCGATGAAGGGATCTTTCTTGGTTACTCAACCAAAAGCAAGGCCTATAGATGCTATAACAAGAGGTTGGGAAAGATTATTGAAAATAAAAATATTAAGGTAGATGAAAACTTGTATCAAATTGCTCAAGAACTAGAGGATTGTAGATTTGATATACCTTTCTACATTGAAGAAGAAAAAGAAGAGGAGAAAGAAGAGAAGGAACAAGAATCAAAGAGGTCCCTAAGACTCCAACAAAGTATGTTGAAAGGAACCATTCAACAGATCAGATCATTGGGGATAGGAATGAAGGTGTGTAGACTAGGAGAAGGTTTGCAAAAACATGTGAGCAAGGGAATTTGTGCTTGATGTCTAAGGTAGAGCCCAAAACCTTTGTCGATGCTAGCAAAGATGATGGATGGTTGGAAGCAATGGAAGAAGAATAGAATCAAATAGAAAAGAATCAGACATGGGAATTGGTTCCCAGACCATCTGATATGAATGTTATAGGAACAAAGCGGGTGTTTCAGAACAAGATAAATGAAGATGGTGAAGTTGTGAGGAATAAAGCAAGGTTGGTATGTAAGGGTTATTCACAAGTTGAAGGAATTGATTTTGAGGAAAGTTTTTCTCTGGTAGCTAGGATAGAGGCAATCAGGATGTTTCTTGCCTTTGCTACTCACAAGAACTTCAAGGCCTATTAGATGGATGTCAAGTCATCATTCTTAAATGGTGGTTTAGAGGAAGAGGTCTACATTGAGCAACCAAATTATTTCTAGCTATCAGAAGATCCAGACATGGTGTACAGACTCAAGAAAGCTTTGTATAGACTCAAGCAATCTCCTAGAGCTTGGTATGCAAGGTTGGATAAGTACTTACTTCAACAAGGCTTCAAGAAAGGTACCACAGATAGTAATCTTTACATCAAGGTAGAGGAAGCCAAGATTTTGATAGTGGTTGTATATGTTGATGACATAATCTTTGGTGGAGATGATGATATGTGTAAGAGATTTGCAGAAGAGATGCAGAAAGAGTTCGAGATGTCTATGATTGGTGAGTTGTCTTTCTTCCTTGGACTTCAAATTGTTCAACTAGATTATGGTATCTTTATTTCTTAGGATAAGTATGTTAAAGAGATGTTGAAGAAATTTGGCATGGAGGATTCAAAACCAGTGAGTACTCCTATGGTTATTGGTTGTCACTTGAGCAAGGTTGATGAGTCACTTGAGGTTGTTCAAACCCTTTACAGATCTATGATTGGAGGATTATTGTAATTGACTGTTTCTAGACCTGATATTATGCATGCAATATGTTTGGTTGCTAGATATCAAGCTAATCCTAAGCAAACTCATGAGAAGGTAGTGAAAAGGATATTAAAAAATTTGAAGGGAACTTTGGATTATGGTTTGTGGTATAAGAAGGATGTTAACTTTTCTTTGAGTACCCATACTGTTGCTATTTGGGTAGGATGTGTGGATGTCCAGAGAAGCACTAGTGGAAGTGCATTTTAATTAGGTTATAGATTGGTCTCTTGGTTCAGTAAGAAGCAAGACTCAGTGCCCTTATCCACACTAGAGGCAGAGTATATTGCTATAGCATCCTGTTCCACACAAGTGTTGTAGATGAAGCAAACATTGAAGGATATCAAGGTACAATATGATGAGACTATTTCTATTTTGTGTGTTAATACAAGTGCTATCAATATTTCCAAGAATCCTATAATGCATTCCAAAACCAATCATATATCAATTAGGTATCACTTTTTGAGAGAGAAGGTTGTAGATAAAGAAGTGAAGTTGGAATATGTTTCAACAAAAGATCAGATTGTAGATATTTTCACAAAAGGCTCTTTCAAAGGATACTTTTGAGTATCTCTGATAGAAGCTAGGGATTATTACCCTTCCTTCTTGCTAGATGCATAGTTGGTGCATCTATCCATGGGGAGTAATTCATGCTATATATTTTTCCTAGACTCATGGTGGATACCTCTCAGGGGGATCATGTAGTGGTTGTTGCTGACAAGGAGAGTCTATTTGTTGCTGCAAGGAGTGTATGAACATCAAAGGGGGATAAGGTTGAAAAGAAGAAGTGCAGTTACACCCTAAGGAGGAGAAGTTTTTGCCCTGGAAGAATGAGAAGGTGTGTGTTGCCATCAATACCAAAGGGGGATATTGTTGCACATATGTTTCCTAAGGTTGTCACTGATGTGGTTGTAACACTCATGTCAACACTCAGTTTGGGCTATTTGATATGTTGATGATGTTGGATGTGATGTGGTTGTCATTGATGTTGTTGTTGTTGTTCATGGTTGGATCTCATGTCTTGTTTAAGGTCAGAAGAGACTATGGTATTGAGTATGTTTGTTGTCAGCAGAGATGGTGTCATGAAGATATATTAAGATGGGAATTAGAAGCATCAAGATGACACATTAAGATAGGAATTAAAAGCATCAAAATAAGGATTAGGAGTATTGCTGATGATTGGAAAGTTGTTGCTGATGGGCTGTAGCATGTTGTATGCTCTTTCCTGTTGTTCCTAAGGAAGTATGTGTTGCTACAAGGAGGTTCTGGTCTCCGGATGTTGATAAAGGTTTCTACTATAGGAAGTTGCCTAGAAGACTGCTTGGGAAGATACTCTACATTCCTTTGCTTTTGAAGATATGGTCATGTGGTTCAGAAGTTAAGTTCAATATGCTGTGAAGATGCTATATCCAAAGTTTCATATTATTTGGACCTCCGTAGAGAAAGTTGTAAGTGACAGAGTTCTGATCTATGCTCTAGCAGATAAAAGTGATGATGAAGGCTTGTTGGAATGCTCCACATTTCTCTAGAAGTGAAGATTTGTACATGTGGTGTTCTGGACATGTTCAGAGATGTTAAATGCATTCTACTTTGCATTATCAAGTGATTTGGTGGTCTACAAGTACAAATTTTCATGTGAAAGTGTGGTATAGGCAATTTTAGATGCCTAATTGTTCTCAGAACACATGTTGAAGATGTGCGCCACAAAGTTCTTGTTGAGTGGAGTTCAAGGAGTGATTCAATATGTTGTATGGGTCATGTTGACTCATCTAGGAGAACTACAAGTAATGTTTGATCATCCATGAGTACTGCCAAGTTGTAATGGCCGATGTGCTACAAGCTTCATGTGTTCTTGCTTAAGGGAAACCTAACTCAATTGTGTGAAGTGTGCAAATGTTATTCCTTGAAGGATGATGTTGTGTTTAGGACCAGGTTAAGCATGTGTTGGGATCCTCAAGGTGTGTTCCTCTTCCTATTTTTGAGTGTAATTCATGTTAGGGCTTACCCTCAACACATTTCATGATGTTTGATCTCAAACTGACTTGCAATTGTAATATTATTGTGGTCTCTGGTTGACTTGTAATGTAATCAATGTAATATCATGTATATATTGTAAACCTAGTTGATCTAGGTGAGGTATGATTGCGAAGTTGTGTGAGGAGCAGAATATAAGTGTGTAATGCATTAGATATACAACTGAAAGAGAAAGAGCAGAAGTGATAGATCTTGTCTGGATTCATCTTGAAGATATTTTTGTGATGTAAAGGAAGTGAAGAGTGTGACTAACTGAATCAATCATCAAAAGAGGAGAAAGACATGTATAATTGCAATCATCAAAGGAGTGATCTTCAGTGTCAGTTTCAAACAGTAGAAGGACTGTCATGCTATAATCTTTCCTGAGTTTATTCTCAGTTCAGGGAGTAGTTGCTTCCTTGGGTTGTATCCCTAAAACAAAGTTTGTAAGGAGTTGTAACTTCCTTGTGAGTGACCCTAAAACCATCCATCAGGGAGTAGTTGCTTCCTTGGGTTGTAGCCCTAAAACAAAGTCTACAGGGAGTAGTAGCTTCCTTGGGTTGTAGCCCTAAAACAAAGTTGTAATTTTGAGCTTCATATATTGTGAGTTAATCCTCACCATGGTTTTTCCTCTTTGAGGTTTTCCATGTACATCTGGTGTTATGTGGTGTTGTGCATTGTGTTGATATCTTATGCTTTTGTTAATTCTATAATGTTTAAGTTTTGATTTGCTCTGAAAGGTTTGAGATTTGATTGAATACTGATTCACCCCCCTCTTAGTATTAGGTATGTTCAACATTTATAGGGTTAAAAATTTGTGCGTGAATGCTTCCAAAAACATGAGAAACTAATTTTAGTTGCCAGAAGGGGGCAAAAGAGAAGAAGTTTAAAGATACAATGACATATTCCTTTATGTCCATGTACAATTGTAGGTCAGAGGCTCAGTTTGTGCCATGTGCCACTCTTGTGTCTAATCTAAGTCTCTCTTCTCTTTAAATTTATAATTTATGCATATTATTGAAGTTAGTTTGGGAATTCTAGATAGTGCTTTAGGTTGTTTCTAGAAATTTCTGGGCTAATTCTAGGTTTGTATGTAATCAATTTGGGATTTGCAGTGCAAAGATCCATGCGAAAACCAAAATTATGTGAATAGTGTCTAATTCTTAGTCTAATTTTCTACAATTAGAATTGTGACACCTTCATGGTAAATCAATACCAAACATTCTTATTTTTCTTTGTAATATGTCTCCAATTTCTTTTGTATACTTCAAGGAACCTGGCAAGTTTCTAGGTACATATTTGTTGCACTTGTGTCATGGATTAGTTAGTTTGCATTCGTGAGATGTAGTAAAATTTTCTATTAGAAGTTGTTTATGATAGGAAGTCTTTCTAACCTAATATGTGGGGTTTGCAAATTGGTAAAGGATAACTAAGAATGGGCTACCTTTTCAAGAACATGAAGGTAATTGAGGGTCTAAGCTCTACAAGGTGGAAGCCTAGTTAATTAGACTCATCCAAATTGGAGTTACTTTGCCATTGTAGTTGTTAGTTCTGATCAGAATCTGTTCCTATAGGGTTAGACACTAGTCCTTGATGATTGATTCTAATCCAACACCTCAAACTTACAAATGATGAACATCTATAGAAGGTATAGGTTATTATGGTCTACTTGTCTTTATGAAGCTGAAAGATGTAAAGGATTGGCTTAAATTATTGCAAATTCATCATCCATTTTCCAAACTAGAATGAAGATAAGTTGTTTTTATAAGTTATTTGTTCACAATACTTGTAAAGGTATGAATGATCATGCCTGTACATGTTGAATATTAAATTGTTTGCTCATACACTTGTGAATGTGTCAATTATCTTCATGTCTAGGATTTGTAGCTACAAATTTGTATGAAGCCAACACAATATGAGTTAGTGATAGTAAATTGGGCTTATGCATTGTGCTAGTTGGACTTGATTTTGTCTTTGTAGCAATGTTTGTCAAAGATCTTTGCTATTTTTAAGACCCTAATTAGGATTACCCTCTTGAGACCTATAGAGCTTGAAGTGTAGAGAATAAGGTCCAATCTTATTAGTTTTCTTTTTCTTGTCCTTGGTTTAGTAATGGAGTTGTCATTTTACCTAGATCGACTTGATCCCCAAGTCTAGGTTCTATTTCATCTCTTAGAGTTGAGGGTAGCAAGAAAAATCCCAACATGTATCATATTTTCTTTTATCATTTTGTAGGTCATCAAGGCAAAGCAAGGAAACATAGGTATACATTGAACCTCAAATCAATAGTACATCCTCTCATCCTTGTTTCCCACTTACATTGAGCTAATCATTTATTAGAATGCACCTGAGTTGGTCATCAATCTTTATTTTGTAGGTTCTAGGTAAGTGATAGGGGCAAACAATGAAGGTAGTATCTGTAAAAAAGCACACTAATGGTAATTTCTATTATCATTTTTAATTTTTTGTTTCTATATTATAATATTAACATGATCAACCAATTCATTTTGTAGGTCAAAAGGAAGGACAGTGAAAAAGGTAAGTATTGCGGTCCCACAATGCCATTTTTTAGGAATTGCACCAACCTTCCATGTAGACTACAATACCTAAGGGGGGAAATATGTAAGTGACCAAAGTTTTACAAGACAACATGGTAGTCCAATGATGAGCCAATGGTGCAACTCACGACACATGTGACATGAAATATATCTTTTCTCAACATTTTCTAACTTGATGGCAATTTTTTGCGCTTCTGGTGTTCTTCCTAGCCTCCTTTCCACCTTTTTCTAGCTCCTGGATTGGCTTTTGAGTCTTCAAATTATTTTGAAACCCTTTTGTAGAATTTCTACTAAAGGGTCACCCATGTGACTTGAGTTAATTTGTAGGGTCACCCGAGAGACCATAGGTCACCCAAGCGACCTACCTTGACTAAAGGGGTGACCCAAATCCTTGAAAGGGGCAACTCTTTTATGTTTGGAGGATGTATTACTTCTTTAATTGTAATCATTTTTCCTTTCTTGCTTCCAATCATGAGTTGATTTGATCTAATTGAACCTCTTCCTCCCCTAACTAAATTTCCTCTCTTAACTCATAATCGCCTCTCTTGTTATCTCTTAATCATCTCCCTTGATTATGAAGCTTCTTCACCTATTTTTACAGCCCTTTCCATTGACATATAGAAGGCTTGTTATTCTACATTCTTGGCCATTTCTTTATAAAAGCTCTCATTCATATCCCTCTTTGTCAAGTGGAATATTAATCATATTTAGAAGTTTTAGGCTACCTTTGCTTAGAAATATCCACAACATATCCATGCTCAGTACATGACATAAGTGCCTTTTCCTAGATTTTTACATAGAAGCTTCAATGCTTCTCATTAGCATCCAAATATTCTTTCAATCTTCCTAGATCTAGATCTTCCCTATCTTCCCATTGCCATCAAAGAGGAGCACCCCATTGTTGGAGGAGAAGATACAGGAGCTGGATCACCCGAGGTTGCATGTCAGCAAAGACCTAAAGCTTTATCATCTTTATAGATTCTTTTATTTTGAAGAAGCAATAGTTTAATTAGTAATTAGATAACCATTGTTGCCCAAGAGAAATAACATTCACTTATGTTTTCTTGGATTGGAGTAGATTTAGTAGTTTTATTTGTTTAAGTAGAATTAGATTTAGATTAGCTACTTTTATTTCATAGAAAACATTACTCTAGAATTGCAAACAAATTAGAAAACTAGGATATCTCGATATTCTCATCACAACAAACAAATCAAGAGATTCTTTCACTCTCACAAAAAACACAAGAACTACAAGAATGTCAAAATTGTATTAGAAATTCATATAGTTGCATTCATCTAAAAAAACAAAATGAAATACAAAAATATAGATTTACTACACTTTCATAGTAATTAGATAATTTGAAAATTTTATTTGCAAGAAAAGAACAAAATGATTTAATCTTTCATTTAAGTTTGGTAGTTTAGCACTCATATTATATTTGCATCCATCAAGTTAGAACACACAAACAAGCTTCAAAGCCTCATTCAATCAAGACATCAAAACATTAAATCAAGAAAGTGAATCAAATTCCTTCAGATTAACTCATTCACAAATCCCATTGTTGCTCCTCAATTGACATTTCATTTTGATGTGTCTTAGAGCTTGAAAGGATTGGGTTGAGTCCATATTGAGTGAAATCAAGGCTATTTGACCAACCCACAAGGCTGTAGATTGGGCCTAGGTTCAAGAGCAAGCTTAGGTCTTGAGAGATATAGAAATAAATAATAGAAATAGAACAAGAGTCTATGTAGCAAGGATATGCAAAATAAAAGGCCAACACATCAATCACTTTGTCACAAACACTCATTAGGAGTTAAACATCATCCAAGAAACCATAACCATGTGCTACATTCTTCTACAAGATCTAACTACAACACTTCACCATATTAACTTTACAAACAACCATCAAACTCTCAATCAAGGCCATCCATGCTTGAATCCTACTATTTCTCATAGGACCCTTCCCCCTCAGGAAGAGGATAGTCTAAGAGTCACTCCCTCACTTCAATGGCTATTACCACATGAGTAGGAGTGACTTGCCCACTTTCCAGATGTATAGTGGTAGTGCATGTGATGTGTAATCTCTCATCTTTGCACAATAGTGGTAAGTCAAATTTTACCAATCATAGGTTCTACAAAAATTTATGTCATGTTGAATCTATTTGATGGTCCAATCCTTGTGTTGAAACATATATTTCTTCTAAAAATTAGATACCAAAGAGTAGATGGTTCACCTAAGGACCTTCGATTGAAGGGTCTTTGAATGAAGGACCTTCATTCAATGACCCTTTAGTCAATGATGCCTTCATCCAAATTTTAATACCTTTGAATGAAGGACCTTCATTCAAAGTCCCCTCAGTCAAAGGTACATGCATTCAAAGGTATTATAATATTCACATATATAAACAAATAGATGTGTATCATTCTAAATCAAAAAACATTATTTGGTCACTTTATTTTGTAGGAAAATATTTTTCCTTTGTTTGCATTTTTTGAAAGTAAAATATTTTTTAGTTGATTTTTTCAAATGAGAAGATTATTGCAATACATTTTCACAAAGAAAAAGATGGGAAATAAAAGAGATAGTAAAAATAAGACAATGCATTCATATTCTATAGAAAAATACAAGAAGCTAAATGAAAAAAAGGGTGCAAAAATATTTCAAAGAGAGAGAAGGTATATTTTTTTAAAAAATGTTTTTTAATTTAAATATCAAATAGAATAATTAGGATATACATTTCAAATTTTTGTTTCATCAATATCCTTTTACATGGTTTAAAGGTTTTAAATTGACTTATTTGTTTGGTACATCTATATATCTTGTTCTAGATTTGCTTGATTGTTTTTCCCTTGTAAGCAGTTTAAAAAAAATTAAGCTAGAAACCTTTGTGGGGGTTCATAAATATCCACAAAAGAGTTATTATTTTTGGAATGAGGTCTCAAATCCAAATTCTCAAGCCTTAGTCAACCTCTGTACATGGCCTTGAGCTTCCTTGTACCTTCAAGTATATTGGAAGGCCCCATAGAATCATTTTCAAAACCTCTATCTCTAGGAAACTTTTGACCATCTATAATTTTTGATGCTCTAATAAACGGTTAGCCCTGAGAAGTTACTTGCACCATACCTCAGAGATGGAATAATGGGCTATGAAAATGATCTATCCTTTGTAGTTACACTATTTATGAATGAGATCAATATATTTGTGAGCTCACAGACCAAGCACACCCTGTAGAAGCCTTCCCCTTTTTTTCATTTATGTGTCATATGAATCACTTTTGTGCATATTAGTGTAGTTTGTTCTTTAGTTATGTTTCTTTCTAGAAGATTGAGTCTTTGTTGTCTTTCCTCTTTTGGGTCAACCTCTAGTGCTTATATTCTAAACTACAACTTTTTTTAAGTCTTGCATTTGTCGTTAACTTCTACCCCTTTCTTATGTGGCACTTTGTTCTACTTCATCCCTTCCTCAGGTCTTTTTGGGACCCTATCCCTTAGCTAGTGGACTAAAATATAAATTGAACACAAGTGTATCCTCTTGATGATTTCCTAGAACACGAGCTCTTTTTTCTTACAACTTCCATCAACCCTACCTCTTATAATACTTGAGTCAGGAGTACCTTTCAATTTTTTACTAGACACCTATTTACCCCATCCTAATAACTAAATATCTTTCTTAGATTAAATGCCTAATTTTTGAATACTACGTACTTTAGTTATCTTTTTCAAGTTGAACTTATCCTTACATTTGTCCTTCAAATTTTATTTTAACTCTCAAAAGTATTTATATCTTATCCCTAAGTTCTTGGGTAACTTTTAAAATGAGTTTTAATTTTTTGCAACACTCATTAAATTTTTCACAAGGCCCACAACACATTCATGTACACTTTACTACCACTAGTAGAAATATGGCAAATAAATGACCAGGTGACTAAAACTTTTTGCAACACAACTATAAATGACTAAATAAATGACCAAATAAATGACTAAATAAATGCCTATTACTCCTCTATTATATTAATAAATAAATAATATTATATTAAGTTATATAATATTATATTATATATAAATATATTTAATATTATATTACTATATAATATATATTATATTATAAAATAATATAATTATTATATTATAATATAAAATAATATTTATATTATATAATAATATAATATAATATGATATTATATTATAATAATATAATATAATATTATTATATAATATTATATTATAATATATTTAATAATATATAATAATATAATATTATAATATATTTAATTACCCTAACCTATCATATGGGTGCCAAAATTTATAGTAATTTAAGCCCTGATTAAACTTGAAATGGCGTCGTTGATTTTTCTTTTGAAAATATGTTTGGCGCCAATGCATAGAAATATCAGAGGTCTCCTTTGTTGTTGCCGCTCAGTAAAGGTTAGTGAAAATGGCTCCTACTCCCAGTTGAAGCTCCCACTGATAAAATGGAGTTTGGGTGTTAAAGAATGTCTTTGCGTTGAGATTGGAGGAACCCCAATATGCAGTGGTTGATCAATAATCTGATTTTGAGGTGAGATTTTACAGAGCAATGACTTGGATGTCCGTGTCTCCTATTCAGGAAGTTTCTTTTGAGAATGCCACACTCGAAGGCTTCCACAGGTACCCATCTTCTCTTCTTTATGTGCACAATGCAACAAACTTGTAAAAGCTTAAATTAAGCACTTGGACGGTTTGTGCTCAACTATGTTTTTTTATCCCACAGGATGATTTTTATTTTCTTTTTGATTTGGCCTCTGGCACTTTAAAATTAGATTTTGTTTGTTGGGTATTTAATGATTTTGATTTTGGTTAGTGAAAATGGCTCCTGCTCCAGCCCACATTAGCAATGGCAACATGGAAGCACCTCTTCCTCCATCCAAGGACGCTAAGAAAATCAAAGATGAGAAGAAGGAAGTTCAGACCTAGTATTTATTTGCCTAGTTTTTGTACTAATTCATCTACTTAGAGCTAGGGTTAGGGTTTTGATTCATTTTCCTTTTATGCTCTTTCTGTGGAAATAGTTAGAGGAAGATTTAGCTTTGAAACATTAGTTAGAAGTATATGTCGAAAGAGTTCTGGATTCAGATCCGAGACTGCAGAAGACAACTCTCAAGAGGATGAGGTACGATACTCTATTGTTTTGCCATTTTTATTTTTTCAACCATTCTAGAAACTTAATCACATTTTCAGACTGTCAATTTTTTGCTTTTTCTTTCTTTCAATATGGTAAAGGGTATGCTTCCCCTTGAAAAAATAAAAAGCATGGATGTGATGTGTCTCCTACACAAAAAGCATGTACCATTTTATACCCTTCAATCCAACTGCATCCAGGGATTTTTTTTAATTCCTCTATCTTTCATCAATCTCCTTACCTCACCACACCTGCCCACTTCTAGATAAATGTTTGAGAGAAGAACATAAGTTATGCAACAATTTTAGGATCCAAATAAAAAAGCAGTGTTGCTGTAAATACTCCTAAGCCTATATTCATATGTGATCTATAGGCACAAAGAAAACACATCCATACAACCAACACAGATTTAACATGTATCTCAATGATAAAGTTTAGGGTGTCTTCAAGATAGCCAGCACGGGCAAGGAGGTCAACCATGCACACATAATGATCAATTGTAGGTGTAATGCAATAAGGGTTACAAATGTGATTGAAGTATGTACAACTCTCATCCACTAAGCCTGCATGGCTGCATGCACCTAGAATACAAGCAAAGCTTACAATCTTAGGATATGTTCCAGAGTGCTTAATTAATTCAAAGATTTTGAGAGTGTCCTTGCAAAATCCATTTTGTGCATATCCTGCAATCATTGCATTCCATGAGATGACATCTCTTTGAGGAATTCTGTCAAACAGTTCATGTTTTTTGTCTATGATTCCATATTTTGCATACATGTTTATGAGAGCATTTCAAACTATAATATATCACAAGAATCCCCCTACCATTATGCTTTGAAGGATGTCCATACCCTGTTCCAAAGCCCCCATTTCGGCACAGGCAGGGAGGATGCTATCAAAGGTTACAGAATTTGGATTTACAACTGTCAATTACATTTGCTTGAAAGTTTCTAAAGCCTGTTCAACAAATCTATTTTGTGCAATCCTACAATCATTGCATTCAATGAGATGACATCTCTTTGAGACATTCTATTAAACAGTTTGTGTGCCTTGTTTGTGCTTCCACATTTTTCATAAATGTCTATCAGAGCATTTCCAACTATAATATCTGACAAAAATCTACCTTCTATTATGCCTTGATGGATGTCCATACCCTGTTCCAAAGCTTACCATTTTGATACAAGCAAAGAGGATGTTGGCAAAGGTTGTGGAATCTAAAGCCTTTTCAACAAATCCATTTCGTGCATATCATGCAATCATTGCAGTCTATTGGACCACATTTCTTTCAGGGATTTTGTCAAATAGTTCACATGCCTTGTCTATGCTTCCACATACATCTCTCTCTATGTATATGTATATTCAATTGCATTTGCTTGAAAGTTTTTAATGCCTTAACATGTCTAACAGGGCAATTGCAACTACAACATCTGAAAAAATTCCTCTATCCTTTATGTTTTTATGGATGTCCATACCCTATTCCAAAGCTCCCATTTTGACACAAGCAAGGAGGATACTAGCCAAGGTTGTGGAGTTTGGCTTTACACCAGCCAATTAGATTTTCTTTAAAATTTCTAAAGCCTTTTCAACAAATCCATTTTAATAAAAGAGGGTGAGTCCTTGCTTTATATAAAAATGTGTTGGACTATGTGAATCTATCTCCCTTTGCAAAGAACATATGGTGTTGATTGGTGATCTTACAAGGATCTGTATGCTGGATAATTGGAACAATACATAATTAACAATTATACATTGCTGGAATATTTTTTTTCCTAAGCAACATTTTTACTTATTATGTGTTTTGTGTAAGAAAACATTGTTAACCTTTGTGAAATGGAACACATCTTGTCTAATTTGTGACTCTTTTATTGTATTGGTCTAGGTTAATGAGGAAGCAAGTGATAAAGTGCTAGAGGTAGAATAAAAATATAATGAGATATGGTGGCCATATTATGCCAAACACAATGAGTCATTCAGACAATCCCTGATTTTTGGCTAACTGCAGTATGTTTTTCTTTTTTCATTAGCTAAGTTTGTTCCTGAATTGTGCAATTCATTGTTACATATATCAAAAGGAATAGTTGATACAACATTAATGAAACTTGTTTTGTTGCTAACTTCTTTTATTTATAGTTTCTGAGCCATCTTGCTTTAGGTGACTTTTTGACTAAAGAAGACCAAAAGGTTGTGTTTTATTAACTTTTTGAAATCATTTCACTATTTTATTTATATTATATTATGTGGGATTTCCTTGTTTTTTTAGACTAAATCTCTGACAAATATATGACACTCTAAAAAGTCTTCATGATGCAGAGTGGGCAGCGGAATTTGGTGGAACCAATCTAAAATGCGATTGTGACTGTAGTTGAGTCACTGTACCCCTGCACTTAATATTTTATTGTGTCAAATGCTATCGGCCCTCATGGTGGACTATCAAAACCACGACTACCTCTGAATTGTTAAACTGTCGGCTCGCTGAACCTTTGAACCTTGGTGAGCTGTTGAACCACTGAGCTAGCGTCCGTCGTTGAACCATTGAACTGATGAACTAGTTCAATGGGTGGTTCAATGATCATTATTTATCTTTACCACCTTCGCCATTCCGCTGGGCCTTCAAACCAACACGCAGTTGAACCGTTTAACCGGTTCAAAGGTTCAACCAAAAGATTTCCTCCACCAAACTTACCATGCTGATCACTTAGCTTCAAAATACTGTTTGAGTTAGTGAACTCTCGAACTTTTGAAGTCGGTTCAAACAAAAGACTTCAACCTGATTTAAGTTATCAGTGAAACCTGATATCCTTCGCCCGATGGTGAGCTTCACACCGACGTGACACTCTGCTTCTGCTAAATTAGCAAATCGTTGAAACATTAAAAATGGTTCAATTACAGGAAACTTAACACTTCAAATTTCACTGGTGGAGTTTGCCAAAACCCTCAAGATTTCACAGAACTACTTCTCCCACAAACAAACAAACCTATACACTTTGTCAGCCTAGCACATGTGAATGCTAGGATTCATTCCAGCATGTTGTTGATTGATCCTGTAACTGCAAAACTCACATAAACAGAAAATGCAAAAACAAAATCTAAGCTAATATGTATAGCCATTCCATTAATTATAGAGTAATCAACTGGTGGAATGGGTTAAAACCCCATCTCGACTGTAATTCAGAAATCAACTACACAAATGCAATTTGAATGCAAAATAGGATCTTCTTTATTACTTTGAAGATGGATACAGATATCTATTTTCACAGTACAATTCAAATTCACGATCACTACTCTGTCTAACTTCTCCTTTCTGATCTCACTCTGTCTCTCTAATCAATCAGAACTTAGGCTATTTAACAACCCATAGAGAGTAGTACTGACAGGATTCCCAGTGGCTGGGAGACAACTCCAGGTGGCTGGGAGACATAACTAACTAACAAACTAACCACCTTGTCATTTACAGATTTGACAAGTGTCGAAAAGATAGAAACACCCAAAAATAGCATGCGTTGGTCAAACAGACCTTATTACATAGTAAATGCATAACAACCTATTAAGACTTTAGGCTTCTCCCTTTGCTAATTAACTTGATGAAGGGGTGCTCCTGCACCATACTCCCCGAGAGAAGAAACCTCAAGTCCACTTGAGATGAGAGTTTGAAAATCTGCACCTTGTTTTATGATCTGTTCACCAGTCATCCAAATTGCCTCTGAATTAGGTTTCCCCTACCAAGCCACCAAGTATTCCATATATTCTTTGTTCCTGGTCTTCTTTACCATTTCAGAGTCTAAAATCTTCTACAATTTTGGTGGATCATGTTTAGGAATATCATCATCTGCTGTATCCTATAACGTTTCATGTTCCATATCTGCATTATGTTTGTATGGAGTTAAATCACATACATTAAAAATAGGTGATAAACCAAGATCATAAGGAAGTTGGATCTCATAAGCATTCTGTCCACATTTCTTCAAAATCTGACATTGTCCAATCTTCTTCTGCATTAGCATAGTATGTTTTCCTTTTGGAAGTCTTTCCTTTTTCAGATAAACCCATACCAAATCTCCAACATCAAACTGTACATCTCTCTTCTTTTTATCAGCATATTCTTTATACTTCAAAGTAGTCTGCTGGAGTTGGTTCTTCACTTGATCATGCACCTCTTTTACTGCTGCTGCAAAAGCTTCTCCATCTGCACTAATAGGTGCTCCTGTAGGTAGATCTCTCAACTCCAAAATACCTCTGGGATGAATACCATACACCACTTGAAAAGGTGATTTCCCTGTACTCCTATTGATGGTATCATTATAAGAAAATTTTGCCTGTGGTAGGATGTTATCCCACTTCTCTCCATGTTGTTTTGTCAAACATCTGAGATTTCCTAATGAATGGTTAACCACTTCAGTTTGTCCATCTGTCTGAGGATGATATGCTGATGAGAAAGATAAATTTGTGCCAAGCTTCTTCCAAAGAGTCCTCCAAAAATGACCAATAAATTTCACATCTCTATCTGACACTATACTCAATGGCAATCCATGTATATGCACTATTTCCTTGAAAAACAAATCTGAAACATTTGAAGCATCACAAGTAGTTTTGCATGGCAAGAAATGTGCCATTTTAATGAATCTGTCCACTACAACAAAAACATTGTCATAACCCTTTCTTGTTCTGGGTAAACCCAACACAAAATCTATGCTTAAGCTTTCCCATGGTCTAGAAGGAATGGGCAGTGGTTGATATAAACCTGCATTAGTTGATCTTCCTTTTACTTTCTGACATCTCACACATGTCTCCACAAATTTTCTTACATCTGATTGCAATTTAGGCCAATAGTAATGTCTCTTTACCAGGTCCAGAGTCTTATCTAAACCAAAATGTCCTTCCATAGCTCCATAATGCTTTTCCCTAATGATGTTCAGCCTCATAGAACACCTTGGAATACACAACTGTACACCTTTGAACATCAATCCATCTTGGATCAGAAATTCAAAAAATTTAGCCTGAAATTTAGGTATGAAAGAAGTACATACTTGATAGATTTCTCCAAAGTCTTCATCAGCATCATACATAGTCTTCAAGGAATCAATGCCAACACTTTCCAATTGAATCTGATTTATAGTTAGAGCTCTTTTGCTCAAAGCATCTGCTACCTTATTCTTGACTCCTTTCTTGTGCTTGAGTGTGAAAGTGAAAGCTTGCAAAGTCTCCACCCACTTCATATGCCTGTGATTCAGATTCTCTTGACTGTTTATGAAACTAAGAGCCTGATTATCTGTGAATACTATGAATTACTTTGGCATCAAGTAGTGCCTCCACTTCTTGAGTGACTGGACTAGAGCATACATCTCCAAATCATATGATGAATACCTCTTCTTTGCATCATTTAACTTCTCACTGAAAAATGCAATAGGCCTACCTTGTTGACTGAGTACTGTGCCAATTGCCATGTGACTTGCATCACATTCTACCTAAATTTTTTTGTTAAAATCAGGGAGTGCAAGGACTGGCTGCTGTGCCACTTTCTTCTTCAGTGTTTCAAATGAATCATCTGCTTCTTTGGTCCAAGTGAATCTGCACTTCTGTCCTCCTTTTATGGTGTCAAGCATGGGTGCACAGACATGACTAAACCCTCTTATAAACTTTGTATAGAAGGTTTCTAACCCATGGAAACTTCTGACATCATTTATGGTTCTAGGAGTTGGCCAAGACAATATGGCACTTACCTTCTCTTGATCCATTTTCAGTTTACCTTGTGAAATGACAAAACTCAAATATATGATCTCCTCCTGCATAAACAAACACTTTTCCAAGTTTATCATTAGTTGTTCCTTATGTAACCTTTTGAGGACCAAGTCTATATGTCTGAGATGCTCTTCCCTTGTATTACTGAAAATCAGAATGTCATCTAAATACACTATGACAAATTTGCCTATAAATTCTCTCAAGACCTCATTCATCAACCTCATAAAGGTACTAGGTGCATTGGATAAACCAAAAGGCATGACCTTCCACTCATACAATCCCTCATTGGTCTTAAATGCAGTTTTCCACTCATCTCCTGGCCTAATACTGATCTGATGATAGCCACTCTTCAAATCTATTTTTGTGAAATATTTGGCACCTCCCAAGAAATCAAGTAAATCTTCTATCCTAGGTATTAGAAATCTATACCTGATTGTTATCTTGTTAATGGCCCTGGAATCAGTACAAATCCTACAAGTGCCTTCCTTCTTTGGTGCTAGTACAGCTGGTACTGTACATGGGCTTAAACTTTTACCAATCAGACTTGTATCCAACAATTCCTCAATCTGTTTGGCAACTTTTGCATTCTGCTTTGGAGTAAGCTTGTATGCTGCCTTGTTTGGAAGTGTAGATCCTGGGATCAGATCTATGCAATGGCTGATATCCCTTACAGGTGGTAGGGATCTTGGCATTCCCTCAGAGATGATGCCTTCATATTTATCCAACAACTCTTAGACAGTAGGATCTACGAACCTCTATCATTTCTCTCCCTTGATTTCTTGCTGCTGTTCTTTATTTACGTTCAGGCATGGAATTAGGGCATATGCAACTGTACCCTCTTCTACTATTTCTTTCATGAACTATTTACCTTCTACCAGCATTACCTTGGCTTCTTTCCCCTTTGACTCTACCTCCTTCTCCACTAATGGTAGTAACTCTATCACCTTACCATCCTTGGTGATTGAATATGTATTTCTAACTCCATCATGTTGTGCTCCTAAATCATATTGCCATGGTTTGCCAAATAGGAGATGACAAGCATCCATCTGAGCTATGTCAAACAATAATCTATCCTTATATGTTCCAATTTGAAACTCTACCTAAGCCTGCTCTTCTACAACTGTTTGCTGACCTTGAGTGAGCCATGAAATCTTATATGGGCAAGGATGTGGCAATCTTCTAAGCTTTAGCTTTTCTACCATTTCAACAGATACAAAATTTTTAGTAGATCCAAATTCAATCAAAACATTACATACCTTTCCTCCTACCTTGCAAGTAGTTTTGAAAAGAGATTTTCTTTGTGGGGGTTCCTTGTCAGGCAACTTGATGGTGGTCATTGCTCTTCTAATCATTAAAGATTCTCCTGTCTCAGGATATCCATAACTATCAGGAGCTCTTACACTTTGACTAGTGTTTGAGCTTTTCACACTTTGACAGTCAGATTCTTGTATCAGATTTGTTCTTCTTTCTCCCATTGAACTTGATGCTTTCTTTGGACATCTGGTGGCTATATGGCCTTCTTGATTACAATTGTAACATCTGGTAGATCCCCTGCCCTGAGATCTTCCTCTAAATGGCAGTCTTCTACCCCTAAAGTTTCCTTGCTGATTGTAGTTTCCTCTTTGAGTTTGACTGCTATCTCCTTTGCTGTTTTCCTGATTGGTTTCTCTGTGGTATCCAAATCCATTGCCTCTCCCTCTGAAAGGACTTCTTCCACCTCTTTGTTGTCTACCTCTTCCTCTACTATTCTGCTCTTGTCTTCTCTTTAACTTCTCTTCTACCTTTAGTGCCAATTGATAGCACTTCTGAACTGTATCTAGACTATGCAGATTTAAATCTTCTTGGATGGCAAGTCTCAACCCATTGAGATACCTTGCTAGCTTCTCTTCCTCATTTTCCTTTACCTTTGTCTTGACACATAGTTTCATGAATTCTTCAGTGTATGAACTGACATCTAACTCTTTTTGCTTCAAATTTTGTCTCCTCTTATGCAATTGGATGTTGTAATCCAATGGAACATAGGCTTCCTTCACTAAAGCCATCATTTTCTTCCAAGTAGCAACTCTATTCTTTCCTTCCTTCACTCTGTCATCTTGGATGAAATTCCATCAAGTCAATGCAGCCTCTTTCATTTTGGACTGTGCCATCTTTACCTTTTGATGCTCTGGTATTTCTTCTGTTTCGAAGAAATTGTTCAAGGAGTCTATCCACTCCATCACTGAATCAGGATCCATCTTTCCTGTAAACACTAGCAAATCCAATTTTACATCCATGGTTCTCCTCTCCATGGATTTGAGGGCATTCAATAAGGGTCTTTGGTCTGCAGGAACATCTACCTCTTCTCGCCTAGGGATTTCCTCTTCATCCCTATCATCTTCTTTACTAGAACCTACTCGGTCCCTCAATTTCTCCAACTCATCTTTTAAAGCTTGATTTTGAGCTTTCACTACTTTGCTCTCTGTAATTTGCTTCTTTACTAGGACAGCCAAGTTAGCGTTGGCCATCCTTACTGGGAGTTCTAATGATCCCTCTCCATCTGACATTCTCTCTTCTTATCTTCCCAGAAGATACTCCTTCGCTTTGATACCACTATGATGCAGAGCGGGCAGTGGAATTTGGTGGAACTAGTCTAAAATGTGACTGTGACTATAGTTGAGTCATTGTACCCCTGCACTTAATATTTTATTGTGTCAAATGCTGTCGGCCCTCATGGTGGACTATCGAAACCGTGACTACCTCTGAATTGTTGAACTGTCAGCTCGTTTAACCTTTGAACCTTGGTGAGCCGTTGAACCACTGAGCCAGCGTCTGTTGTTGAACCCGCTGGGCTCGTCGAACCATTGAACTGATGAACTGGTTCAATGGGTGGTTTAATGATTGTTATTTATCTTTACCACCTTCGCCTTTCCGCTGGGCCTTTGAACCAACACGCGGTTGAACCGTTGAACCCTTTGAACCATTGAACCGGTTCAAAGGTTCAACCAAAAGATTTCCTCCGCCAAACTTATCATGCTGATCACTTAGCTTCAAAATGCTGTTTGAGTTAGCGAACTCTCAAACTTTCGAAGTCAATTCAAACAAAAGACTTCAACTCAATTTGAGTTATCAGCGAAACTCGATATCCTTCGCCTGATGGTGAGCTTCACACCGACGCGACACTCTGCTTCTGCTAAATTAGCAAACCATTGAACCATTAAAAATGGTTCAATTATAGGAAAAATAACACTTCAAATTTCACTGGTGGAGTCTGCCGAAACCCTCACTATTTCGCAGAACTACTTCTCCCACAAACAAACAAACCTTTACACTTCGTCAGCCTAGCACATGCGAATGCTAGGATTCATTCCAGCATGCTGTTGATCGATCCTGTAACTGCAAAACTCACATAAACAGAAAATGCAAAAACAAAATCTAAGCTAATATGTACAGCCATTCCATCGATTATAGAGTAATCAACTGGTGGAATGGGTTAAAACCCCATCTCGACTGTAATTCATAAATCAACTACACAAATGCAATTCGAATGCAAAATATGATCTTTATTACTCTGAAGATGAATACAGATATCTATTTTCACAGTACAATTCAAATTCACGATCACTGCTCTGTCTAACTTCTCCTTTCTGATCTCACTCTGTCTCTCTAATCAATCAAAACTTAGGCTATTTAACAACCCATAGAGAGTAGTACTGACAGGATTCCCAGTGGCTGGGAAACAATTCCATGCGGCTGGGAGACATAACTAACTAACAAACTAACCACCTTGTCATTTACAGATTTGACAAGTGTCCAAAAGACAGAAACACCCAAAAATAGCATGCATTGGTCAAACAGACCTTATTACATAGTAAATGCATAACAACCTATTAAGACTTTAGGCTTCTCCCTTTGCTAATTAACTTGATGAAGGGGTGCTCCTGCACCATACTCCCCGAGAGAAGAAATCTCAAGTCCACTTGAGATGAGAGTTTGAAAATTTGCACCTTGTTTTATGATCTGTTCGCTAGTCATCCAAACTACCTCTGAATCAGGTTTCCCTTGCCAAGCCACCAAATATTCCATATATTCTTTGTTCCTGGTCTTCTTTACCATTCTGGAGTCTAAAATCTTCTACAATTTTGGTGGATCATGTTTAGGAATATCATCATCTGCTGTATCCTGTAACGTTTCTTGTTCCATATCTGCATTATGTTTGTATGGAGTTAAATTAGATACATTAAAAATAGGTGATAAATCAAGATCAGAAGGAAGTTGGATCTCATAAGCATTCTGTCCACATTTCTTCAAAATCTGACATGGTCCAATCTTCTTCTGCATTAGCATAGTATGTTTTCCTTTTGGAAGTCTTTCCTTTTTCAGATAAACCCATACCAAATCTCCAACATCAAACTATACATCTCTCTTCTTTTTATCAGCATATTCTTTATACTTCAAAGTAGTCTGCTGGAGTTGGTTCTTCACTTGAGCATGCACCTCTTTTATTGCTGTTGTAAAAGCTTCTCCATCTGCACTAATAGGTGCTCCTGTAGGTAGATCTCTCAACTCCAAAATACCTCTAGGATGAATACCATACACCACTTGAAAAGGTGATTTCCCTGTACTCCTATTGATGGTATCATTATAAGAAAATTCTGCCTGTGGTAGGATGCTATCCCACTTCTCTCCATGCTATTTTGTCAAACATCTGAGATTTCTTAATGAATGGTTAACCACTTCAGTCTGTCCATCTGTCTGAGGATGATATGCTGATGAGAAAGATAAATTTGTGCCAAGCTTCTTCCAAAGAGTCCTCCAAAAATGACCAATGAATTTCACATCTCTATTTGACACTATACTCAATGGCAATCCATGTATCTACACTATTTCCTTGAAAAACAAATCTGCAACATATGAAGCATCACAAGTAGTTTTGCATGGCAAGAAATGTGCCATTTTACTAAATCTGTCCACTACAACAAAAACATTGTCATAACCCTTTCTTGTTCTGGATAAACGCAACACAAAATCCATGCTTATGCTTTCCCATGGTCTAGAAGGAATGGGTAGTGGTTGATATAAACCTGCATTAGTTGATCTTTCTTTTACTTTCTGACATATCACACATGTCTCCACAAATTTTCTTACATCTGATTGCAATTTAGGCCAATAGTAATGTCTCTTTACCAGGTCCAGAGTCTTATCTAAACCAAAATGTCCTGCCATAGCTTCGCAATGCTTTTCCCTAATGATGTTCAGCCTCATAGAACACCTTGGAATACACAACTGTACACCTTTGAACAGCAATCAGTCCTGGATCAGAAATTTAGAAAATTTAGCCTGATATTTAGCTCCGAAAGAAGTACATACTTGATAGATTTCTCCAAAGTCTTCATCAGCATCATACATAGTCTTCAAGGAATCAATGCCAACACTTTCCAATTGAATCTGATTTATAGTTAGAGCTCTTCTGCTCAAAGCATCTGCTACCTTATTCTTGACTCCTTTCTTGTGCTTGAGTGTGAAGGTGAAAGATTGCAAAGTCTCCACCCACTTCATATGCCTATGATTCAGCTTCTCTTGACTGTTTATGAAACTAAGAGCCTGATTATCTATGAATACTATGAATTCCTTTGGCATCAAGTAGTGGCTCCGCTTCTTGAGTGACTTGACTAGAGCATACATCTCCAAATCATATGATGAATACCTCTTCTTTGCATCATTTAACTTCTCACTAAAAAATGCAATAGGCCTACCTTGTTGACTGAGTACTGCACCAATTTCCATGTGACTTGCATCACATTCTACCTAAAACTTTTTGTTAAAATCAGGGAGTGCAAGGACTGGCAACTGTGCCACTTTCTTCTTCAGTGTTTCAAATGAATCATTTGCTTCTTTGGTCCAAGTGAATCTGCACTTCTGTCCTCCTTTTATGGTGTCAAGCATGGGTGCACAGACATGACTAAACCCTCTTATAAACTTTGTATAGAAGGTTTCTAACCCATGGAAACTTCTGACATCATTTATGGTTCTAGGAGTTGGCCAAGACAATATGGAACTTACCTTCTCTTGATCCATTTTCAGTTTACCTTGTGAAATGACAAAACCCAACTATATGATCTCCTCCTGCATAAACAAACACTTTTCCAAGTTTATCATTAGTTGTTCCTCATGTAACCTTTTGAGGACCAAGTCTATATGTCTGAGATGCTCTTCCCTTGTATTACTAAAAATCAGAATGTCATCTAAATATACTATGACAAATTTGCCTATAAATTCTCTCAAGACCTCATTCATCAACCTCATAAAGGTACTAGGTGCATTGGATAAACCAAAAGGCATGACCTTCCACTCATACAATCCCTCATTGGTCTTAAATGTAGTTTTCCACTCATCTCCTGGCCTAATCTTGATCTGATGATAGCCACTCTTCAAATCTATTTTTGTGAAATATTTGGCACCTCCCAAGAAATCAAGTAAATCTTCTATCCTAGGTATTGGAAATCTATCCTTGATTGTTATCTTGTTAATGGCCTTGGAATCAGTGCAAAGCCTCCAAGTGCCTTCATTCTTTGGTGCTAGTACAACTGGTACTGTACATGGGCTTAAACTTTTACCAATCAGACCTGTATCCAACAATTCCTTAATCTGTTTGGCAACTTTTGCATTCTGCTCTGGAGTAAGCTTGTATGCTACCTTGTTTGGGAGTGTAGATCTTGGGATCAGATCTATGCAATGGCTGATATCACTTACAGGTGGTAGGGATCTTGGCATTCCCTCAGAGATGATGCCTTTGTATTTATCCAACAACTCTTGGATAGTAGGATCTACGAACCTCTGTCGTTTCTCTCCCTTGATTTCTTGCTGCTGTTCTTTATTTATGTTCAGGCATGGAATTAGGGCATATGCAACTGTACCCTCTTCTACTATTTCTTTCATGAACTATTTACCTTCTACCAGCATTACCTTGGCTTCTTTCCCCTTTGACTCTACCTCCTTCTCCACCAATGGTAGTAACTCTATCACCTTACAATCCTTGGTGATTGAATATGTATTTCTAACTCCATCATGTTGTGCTCCTAAATCATATTGCCATGGTCTGCCAAATAGGAGATGACAAGCATCCATCTGAGCTATGTCAAACAATAATATGTCCTTATATGTTCCAATTTGAAACTCTACCCAAGCCTGCTCTTCTACAACTGTTTGCTGACCTTGAGTGAGCCATGAAATCTTATATGGGCAAGGATGTGGCAATCTTCTAAGCTTTAGCTTTTCTACCATTTCAAAAGACACAAAATTTTCAGTAGATCCAGAGTCAATCAAAACTTTACATACCTTTCCTCCTGCCTTGCAAGTAGTTTTGAAAATAGATTTTCTTTGTGGGGGTTCCCTGTCAGGCACCTTCATGGTGGTCATTTCTCTTCTAATCATTAAAGATTCTCCTGTCTTAGGATATCCATAACTATCAGGAGCTCTTACACTTTGGCCAATGTTTGAGCTTGTCACACTTTGACAGTCAGATTCTTGTATCAGATTTGTTCTTCTTTCTCCCATTGAACTTGATGCTTTCTCTGGACATCTACTGGTTATATGGCCTTCTTGATTACAATTATAACATCTAATAAATCCCCTGCCCTGAGATCTTCCTCTAGATGGCGGTCTTCTACCCCTAAAGTTTCCTTGCTGATTGTAGTTTCCTCTTTGAGTTTGACTGCTATCTCCTTTGCTGTTTTCCTAATTGGTTTCTTCGTGGTATCCAAATCCATTGCCTCTCCCTCTGAAAGGACTTCTTCCACCTCTTTTCTATCTACCTCTTCCTCTACTATTCTGCTCTTGTCTTCTCTTTAACTTCTCTTCTACCTTCGGTGCCAATTGATAGCACTTCTAAACTGTATCTAGACTATGCAGATTTAAATCTTCTTGGATGGCAAGTCTCAACCCATTGAGATACCTTGCTACCTTCTCTTCCTCATTTTCCTTTACCTTTGTCTTGACACATAGTTTCATGAATTCTTCAGTGTATGAACTAACATCTAACTCTTTCTGTTTCAAACTTTGTCTCCTCTTATTCAATTGGATGTTGTAATCCAATGGAACATAGGCTTCCTTCACTAAAGCCACCATTTTCTTCCAAGTAGCAACTCTATTCTTTCCTTCCTTCACTCTGTCATCTTGGATGAAATTCCATCAAGTCAATGCAGCCTCTTTCATTTTGGACTGTGCCATCTTTACCTTTTGATGCTCTAGTATTTCTTCTATTTCGAAGAAATTGTTCAAGGAGTCTATCCACTCCATCACTGAATCAGGATCCATCTTTCCTGTAAACACTGGCAAATCCAGTTTCACATCCATGGTTCTCCTCTCCATGGATTTGAGGGCATTCAATAAGGTCTCTGGTCTGCAGGAACATCTACCTCTTCTCGCCTAGGGATTTCCTCTTCATCCCTATCATCTTCTTTACCAGAACCTACTCGGTCCCTCAATTTCTCCAACTCATCTTTCAAATCCTGATTCTGAGATTTCACTGCTTGCTGTCTGTAATCTGCTTCTTTACCAGGACAGCCAACTCAGCGTTGGCCATCCTTACTGGGAGTTCTGATGATCCCTCTCCGTCTGACATTCTGTCTTCTTATCTTCCCAGAAGATACTCCTTCGCTCTGATACCACTATGATGCAGAGCGGGCAGTGAAATTTGGTGGAACCAGTCTAAAATGTGACTGTGACTGTAGTTGAGTCACTGTACCCCTACACTTAATATTTTATTGTGTCAAATGTTGTCGAACCTCATGGTGGACTATCGAAACCGCGACTACCTCTGAATTGTTGAACTGTCGGCTCGCTGAACCTTTGAACCTTGGTGTGCCGTTGAACCACTGAGCCAGCATCCATTGTTGAACTCACCGGGCTCGTTGAACCATTGAACAGATGAACCGGTTCAATGGGTGGTTCAACGATCGTTATTTATCTTTACCACCTTTGCCATTCTGCTGGGCCTTCGAACCAACACGCAGTTGAACCGTTGAACCCTTTGAACCGTTGAACCGGTTCAAAGGTTCAACCAAAAGATTTCCTCCGCCAAACTTACTGTGCTGATCACTTAGCTTCAAAACGCTGTTTGAGTTAGTGAACTCTCAAACTTTCAAAGTCGGTTCAAACAAAAGACTTCGGCCTGATTTAAGTTATCAGCGAAACCTAATATCCTTTGCCCGATGGTGAGCTTCACACCGACGTGACACTCTGCTTCTGCTAAATTAGCGAACTGTTGAACTATTAAAAATGTTTCAATCACAGGAAACTTAACACTTCGAATTTCACCAGCAGAGTCTGCCAAAACCCTCACGATTTCGCAGAACTACTTCTCCCACAAACAAACAAACCTTTACACTTCGTCAACCTAGCACATGCGAATGCTAGGATTCATTCCAGTATGCTATCGATCGATCCTGTAATTGCAAAACTCACATAAAAAGAAAGTGCAAAAACAAAATCTAAGCTAATATGTACAACCATTCCACCGATTACAGAGTAATCAACTGGTGGAATGGGTTAAAACCCCATCTCGACTGTAATTCAGAAATTGACTACACAAATGCAATTCGATTGCAAAATAGGATCTTCTTTATTACTTTGAAGATGAATACAAATATCTATTTTCACAGTACAATTCAAATTCATGATCACTGCTCTGTCTAACTTCTCCTCTCTAAACTCGCTCTGTCTCTATAATCGATCAAAACTTAGGCTATTTAACAACCCATAGAGAGTAGTATTGACAGGATTCCCAGCAGTTGGGAGACAATTCCAGGCGGCTGGGAGACATAACTAACTAACAAACTAACCACCTTATCATTTACAGATTTGACAAGTGTCCAAAAGATAGAAACACCCAAAAATAGCATGCGTTGGTCAAATAGACCTTATTACATAGTAAATGCATAACAACCTATTAAGACTTTAGGCTTCTCCCTTAGCTAATTAACTTGATGAAGGGGTGCTCCTACACCACTTCAAGATCCTTACCTTGGTGTATAGATTTAGTCACTGCCTAATGAGACTTTTTGTGTTATCACAAAACCTGTAGGGGTACACATTGGTTTGGGTTATTACCCTAACCTACATACCACTATATAATGCTCTTCATTACTGTTTAAGCTATGCATACTTGAAATTTGTTTCCCAATCTGTATATTGCATCATAGAGTATTCAATAGACTTATTCAATGCCTTTCTCAACTGTATAATGTAGTGAAACTGCTCACTGTCCTTATTGACATGCTTGGACAAGAATGGAGTCTCCAACAAAGGCTCAAACTATCTTCAATCTATAAGAATATGAACTTATACATAGACTTTCTACCCTCTATCTGAAATGCTTACTATTCTAGGCCCTTTTAGACTATGTAAATTCTTTAATGCAGAATACAAACCTTGTAAAAGATTTGATAGGTTTTGACAAATGTTACTATACAAATTCCTTTCTTTTCTTTGAAAGCTACTCATAAATCTGCTTCTATTTAAACTTCTATTTATACCTGCCAATTGCATTTGCTTGAAAGTTTCTAAGCCTTTTCAACAAATCCATTTTGTGTAATCCTGTAATCATTGCATTCCATGAGATGACATCTCTTTGAGGCATTCTATCAAATAGTTTGTGTGCCTTGTCTGTGCTTCCACATTTTTCATATATGTCTATCAGAGCATTTCCAACTATAATATCTGACAAAAATCTACCTTCTATTATCCCATTCTCCAAGTCCTTGAGATTTAAAGGTGAGACATGCGTAGATTTCTTGAAAATAGTTAAATGTCATGACACCATCTTTGTATCATACAATAGGACTTTAACAAATAACCCATCAGTATATACAGGCAGTGATGCACATTGCTTACTATACATCTAATTTTATGAAGTCAACAGCATGGAGTAGATCTCCAAACACTTTGAAAAACAATTTCTAGGAACTGGAAAAAAAACCTTGTCCCAATTTTTTTTTCACTTCAGATCTAACATTGTACACCTTAAAAACATAAGGTTTTCATAGTCCAAACCATTTAATAGAAAACTTTTGAAGGAAATTGTGTAGAAGATTTTGTATCAACATTTTAGATTACACTCATAATTTTCTCTCCATACAAAATCTTCTACATAGTTTTCACCAAAAGCTTTTTGCTGACTATACACTTCATTATAATGTAGGCCAATGTTTACAAATTACTTTACTTAGCTTTGCCAATAACCTCCTATCACCAATAATCTCTGCAAGAACACTATCCATTTTTGAAATGATGAAACCTGTTTGCATCTCTCACAACAATTTCTCTTGCAACAACCTTGGAGATAAACTTGGTTGCAGTATGGCAGTCATCACACATTTGAAGGTTCTTCACAACTCAAATAGTTGTTCTAGGCATTGTGTTTAACAATCCAAATGCAATTGCCAACTTCTCACTATGGTGGCAGAGAAGTAATTCTTTTTCCTCTTCTTCCAAGTCATTCAATACTATTCTTGTATCTAGAGAATACCTTGTTGCCTTCATCTCCATAGACAATTCCTCCAACTTTGCAAGGATCTCTTGTGTCTGTGGGTGCAGCCTGTCTCCTACACAAAAAGCATGTACTATTTTATGACCTTGAATCCAAGTACACCTAGGGATCTTTTTAATTCCTCTATCTTTCATCATCTCCTTACCATTTGAACCTCACCCCAGCTGCCCACTTCTGCATAAATGTTTGAGAGAAGAACATAAGTCACAACATTTTTAGGATCCAAATAAAAAAGTAGTATTGCTATAAATACTCCTAAGCCTATATTCATATGTTCAATTTACATGCACCAAGAAAACACATCCACACAACCACCACAAGTTTAACTGGCATCTTAATGATAAAGTTTAGGCTGTCCTCAAGATAGCTAGCACGGGCAAGAAGGTCAACCATGAACACATAATGATCGACTGTAGGAGCAATGCAATAAGGGTTACTCATGTGATTGAAGTATGTACAACCCTCATCTACTAAACCTGAATAGCTACATGCACATAGAACACAAGCAAAGCTTACAATGTTAGAATATGCTCTAGAGTGCTTCATTAATTCAAGTTCTCCTTCATTTCCTCATCAACATCATGCAACACGACATTTGTGTCAGGCACATATCCTAAATCCTCCATCTACCTAGCTAAGCTTTGTAAAGTTGCATATATTTCCTCAGATTGAGGATGTGATCTGTCTCCTGTAAGGAATGAATGAATGTTTTTTTTAACTTCAATCACGTTGCACCCTGGTGTCTTTTTCAACCCACTATATTTCATCAACGACCTTACCCTCTCCACATTCTCCCATTTTCCAGCTGTGGCGTAGATGTTTGACAGTAGTGCATAGTATTCAGGATCTTCAGGGTTCAAGTCCAGTAGGTGTCTAGCCACATGTTCTCCAAGCACAATATTTGAGTGAATTTTACAGGGAGCAAGCAAGGCTCCCCAAATTGAAGAATTAGGTTCCAATGGGATCTTTTTGATGAAGTCTAGTGCTTCATCCAAATGACCAGCATGGCCAAGAAGGTCAACCATGCATGCATAATGTTTCACCATGGGTGTAATGCAATAATCTTGCTGCATAGAATAAAAATAGTGCTATCCCTCTTCTACCAGACCTGCATGACTGCAAGTAGAAAAAACTTAAATGAAGGTGGCATGGTTTGGTTTTGGACCAAGCTGCTTCATTTGAGCAAAAAGAGCAAGGGCACTGTGTCCTTGCCCATGCATTCCATACCCTGTAATCAATGCACTCCACACCACAACATTTTTTTTGCACATTTTTTTGGAAAACTTGGTGGGCAATGTCTATACTACCACATTTGGCATACATATCTATAAGGGCTGCTCCAACAAAGACATCTATTGCAAATCCACTTCTAATTATGTACTTATGAATCCACTTGCCTTTTTGCAGAGCTCCTAAATGAAGATTTTGAGAGCATCCTTGCAAAATCCATTTTGTGCATATCCTGCAATCATGGCATTCCATGATACCACATTTCTTTGAGGCATTTTGTCAAGCAAGTCACATGCCTTGTCTATACTTCCACATTTTGCATACATGTATACCAGAGCATTTCCAACTATAATTTCAGACAAAAATCCCCCTTCCATTATGCTTTGATGGATGCCCATACCACTCACAATTGGAAATCACAAATCAAATAAGATAAATTAATCTAGAAAAATCTACAGTCAATGTCTTTGACAGGGCAAGCTTTACATTCTAAAACCACCCTTCCCACAATCATTAAACCTTCTTTTAACAACATTGACAAGGCATGTGAACTGTTTGGCAGAATGCCTCAAAGAGATGTCATCTCATGGAATGCAATGATTGCGGGATATGCACAAAATGGATTTTTTGAAAAGGCTTTAGAAACTTTCAAGCAAATACAATTAGCAGGTCTAAAGCCAAATTCCACAACCTTTGCCAGCATCCTCCCTCCCGCATCACCCCAGGCATGACTTGAAGTGCCTGCGGGAGAGTGGGTGATGCATTTCTTTGCAGCATTCTATCAAACAGTTCACGTGCCTTGTCTATGCTTCCACATTTTGCATACATGTCTAACAAGGCAATTGCAACTACAACATCTGACAAAATTCCTCTATCCTTTATGTTTTGATGGATGTCCATACCCTATTCCAAGCTCTCATTTTCACACAGGCAGGGAGGATGCAATAGAGACAAAATTAGAGGTGCATGCCTCTAAAACAACAATATAATTAACAAAATTTTATCAAAAATACACTTTACTTTTATCAAAAAGAGATAATGAATGATAATGAAACAAGATGCATGGTGAGGCTTTGCTAGGAGTAGATTGGTTTTCTATGGACTTGCAAAATATTTAAACATCACAAAATACTGCTCTAGAAATCATTGTGTCAAAAAGTATAGAATATCTACTTATGAATTTTGAAGGAACCATGAAGACATTAAAGTGAACATGCATGTTGTAGAAATATTAATAAACACAAATGATTATGGATGGTGTCTGAAACTAGAAACAAGATGTTTTATACGTGAGTATTGGCAGGAAATTGTCGGTTGGGGTAGAGGGAGTTGGGTTGTGGGGTTGTGGTCCTTCCAATAGGAGATTGAATTTCTATTAGAAAATATTATGGTGAAAAACCTGTCCTAAACTTATAGGAGGTCATACCTCTACTTTTTCATAAGCAGAGTTGAATGGAAATAGATACGGTATCTGATATGGATACTGGTGTTGGATATGGTAAGTACATGATATGGCTAGAAACAAATTTATACACACACACAAATATATTATACATCAAAAGGCATAGAACATAATGTAAAAACTTAAAAGTTTTTGTTGTTTTTTATAGATTATTTTTAAATGTTATTTGTAGTTTTTGTGATATATATAGGGGAAAAGACCCAATAGGTGAGATAGTTCCAATGGCTGAGATAGTATATGTGCATTTAAGGCCCAATATTTTTTAATTTTAGTACTAATATATGTGCATTTAAGGCCCAATATTTTTAAAGTTTAGTACTAGTAGTTGTGACTTTAAGGTTGTTAGTGTTACTATAAGTACTAATAATTGAATGAAATGTGCTCTTCAAATTTAAAAAGCAACCAATCATGTGATGCCACATTAGCCCACCAACAAAACATGACTTAATGCACACCTATTGGTCCACCATTTTTTTGGGGAACTATTTGACACCTAAACAAAAAACATGTTGATGTGGCATCATATTTGATGATGTGGCCTTGAAACCTTAGTTATATGCAGGGGTGTTGCCAAGTAAGCTACTGTAAAATTTTTGGAGTGATTCAAAATTGCCACATATGATTTTGAGAGCATGAAGTTAGGGTGTACCACTACTGGGTCCTCTCCCCTAGAGAACAAAATCATCACTTTTAAATCAAAATGTTACATTTTTTATGTAGTTTTTGAATTTTTTTATAACTCTAAACTAGATTCAGATCTGGACAACATGATACAATATCTGGATGTATCAAATATGACACAGATATGGGCTTGAATTTTGATAGTTATTGACATCTGGTATTCAATACGTGGATGTGTTTATTGGCAGGGGAGGCAAAGTATCCAGTAACTCTGGTCATATCTCAGAAAGTTGTCCTTTCTACTTTTCCATTCATGGACTTCCTTTGCTATAATTTCATGTTGAATATCATTAGCAAATTTTTAAATGGAGATGAATTTGCAGACATTCCATCCTTCCTATTATTTTGATAACTTTATAGTGGATAAGTAGTAAAAAAGATATTTACAATTTTACAATATTATGCACATGCAAGTGTATTCATGACTTGTGTTACTGAATTTGAAATGTTAACATGATTTCATTTTAGATTTCGTTGTTTATATTTTTTGAATCTTGCTTGTCAAAAAACATGCTACAACTTTGGTACTTGTTATTATTGTTAACTACCTAGGCAAGTTATTCCTGTTGCCATAATTTTAGTTTAGATTGTTAACACCTCAATGACTTGTGTGAAGGAGAATATGGAATGCATCAAGGCTGCAGTGAAAGCACCTGAACTGGTTAATAGAATGCCAAAAGAAATGATGTCTCATGGAATGCTCAGTAGCAACATCTCTTTTTTAAGTGTCAAAAGATGTGAAGGGCTTCATTGGTTTGACCCGCCTTTCCATTATTTTGCTATTGTATCTAATGTGGCTGCTGAACTGGTTTTTTCTTCAGCTAGTCCTTGTAGTTTGTTGTACATGACAGAGCTGAACTGGTTTTTTTTTCTAGTTATGGCAGCCTTGTGTTGCTTTATTATTATTTGTAATTCTTTTCCTACATTGTTCCAATAAAAAAAATATTTATTGCCACTTTTCTTTGTCTTGTTTCATTTTCTTATTGGCCGATTCTCAAATAGAAAGTGTTGGCTCAAATTTATCAATCTTTACTTAGAAGCATCATAAAATATATAGTTTTCCAAATTTATTTCCTTAATATTTTAAATTCAAATTTAATAATATGTTTTTTCTGCATTATAAAATTTATGGTATTCAATAAATTATTCATATCATGACTAAATTTACTACCAATTAATGGAAGCCAGTAAATAAAAATGACTACCATGACTAAATAAATGACCAGTTAACAACAATCAATGACTAAATGATTACAATGACTAAATAAATGACTAAATATACATACTACCAAATTGATGACTAAATATACTACCAAATTACCAAATATACTACCAAATTGTTGACTAAATATACTACCAAATTAATGACTAAAATCTGTTTAGTCATAAATTTGGTCGCGAGATAAATGACTAGCAATAAACTGCCAATGGTCACATGACTAAATATACTACCAAATTGATGACTAAATGTACTACCAAATTAATGACTAAAATTTTTTTGGTCATAAATTTGGTCGCGAGATAAATGACTGGAAATAAACTACCAATGGTCACGTGATCAAACTACTGATCACATGACCAATTTTTGGTAATTTTTTTAGTCATTTATTTCTATTTTTCTACTAGTGTACTTCATCATTTGTGTCTCTTCTTGTGCCCGACCCTTTTTGAACTTCCTACTAAATTTAACTTTCACAACACCAAGTGTTAACCTTTTTCAACACTCTCAAGTTCTTATAGTTTCATCAACCCCACGGTCATCATACTGATATGTTTCAATTTTCTACAACATCTCTGTTGGCATGAGAGACTATATGGATTCATGAATGTTGTCATTGATGGCAATAGTTATCCCACACATCCGCAAGACATGATGAGTCTCTACCGAAAGTCAGATTGAAGAAGTGTTATGATCCGGTAAGCAAGAACAGAGCAGTCAGCAAGGTCCGATAGTCAAGTTCGGATCTCTCAGAGGAAGTATTTCAATGAAGTGCGGATTTGGTGAAGTCAAGAGGAGTACCTTGACTAATAGATTCCAAGGATTTAGCCTCCGGTGATGGAAGGGTGAAGAGATATTAGCACTTGAGTGTTGGGTTCCTGTTTGACAGAGTGGACAGAGGAAGAACTGTACCGGCAGAGTGTCAGACCCAAATCTGGAAGAGATATTGCTAATAACTAAGTTTCTTGAGGTGTCATTCATGATTGGCCGACATGATTGAAGACTTCTACAAACATATTCTTGATCCACATTACTTGGTATGCAAGGATTCAGCCGACAGACCAGAGTTTGAGATAATATTGACTATTCCGGATGCTCACTAGAAAAGTGTTGAAATCACTTGTGCGGATATATATACAAGATGGATTTAGATGTGAAGGAGTGTGTGGTACATTTTTGAAGTGCGAATAAAAGCAGAAGAACAGGATAAAAGGTAGAAAACAGGTTCAGAATGTAAGAGGACAACAACACTTAAGGAGAGTAAGAATGAAGTGTAGCAGATCAGTCTATTGAGCTTAACCGGAACTGAACTTCAGCATGTGTGGATGCCTCTCATCAGTTCAAGTTTTCTTCTTGTAGACAGTAAGTCCTTTGTAGGCAGTGAGCCTCTTGTGAGTAGTATGCTCAGGCAGTGAGCCTTAATTGGCAAGTGCCATTTTGTTCTATCTATTCTTCTAACAGAGAATAATATCTTGGGTTAATCACCCCGTGGTTTTTTCCCTTAACGGGGTTTCCACGTCAAAATCATTATGTCATGTGTATTGGTGTTATTTCCATTTCATGATTATGCTTGCTTATTTAATCTAATGTTGCATTAACTATTAAGAAAGCACGGAAAGTTGAAATATTAGGATAACTGATTCACCCCCCCTCTCAGTTATCAACAATTGGTATCAGAGCCAAGTTCCTCCCAATAGAGCCTAACAGCTTGAGGAAGATCTGGGAATTCAAATTGATGTGTATGGTATGAGGGAGCAACTTAAGTCTGCCCTTGATGATCTTGAGTAGTTAAATTCTGAAGTCAATGAATTAAAGGAAAGACTCAAACAGGCTGATGATTTCATAAAAGAACTAAAAGAGAAATTGAGTCTCTCTATGAAAAAAAGAAAGGAGCTACTTTAGCAATTGGCAAGTCAAGGTGAAGCAAATGATACAAGTGGAGATCTGAAAGAGAAAACCAAGTTATGTGAAAAGTTATCAAAAGAAATCATCATGATAAGACATAAGATGGAATCAGGAGTTATGAAGTTTACCCAAGAAATTGAAGAGAGAAGAAAATTTGAAGATGACCTAAGACAATCTCTCAAAGAAAAATCAGAAGACTGCCACAAGATGGATAGAAAAATCAGACATCTGAATCTGATCTTGAAGATGCTAAAGATAATGAATACAAAGAGAAATTCAAGATAAGCTTTGCTCAACTTGAAGTTCTCCTTGAAAGCCAAAAGAGGGTAGATGACAAGTGTGGCCTAGGATATGAAAAAGGTGAAAGCTCCGGATCCAGTCAGAAGAATTTTGGATCAGAAAATCCAAGGAATAGGCCTAGAAGACTTCCGGTAAGGTAGCCTAATGCTCAAAGATATCCATCCTTCAATGGATATTACCACAACTGCAATAACTTTGGTCATAAAGCTAATTAGTGCAGAAAGAGAATGAATCAGACTAATACATCCTTCTCTGGACAATGTTTCAACTACAAAAGGTATGATCACAAATCTCTGTTGGCAAGAGACACTATATGGATTCATGGTTGTTGTCATTGATGGCAACAAAGGTCATCCCACATATCCGCAAGTCATGGTGTGTCTCTACCGGAAGTCAGAATAAAGATTGTTGTGGTCCGGTGAACAAGAACAGAGCATGTGGCAAGGTCCGACAGATTGGTCCTGATCTCTCAGAGGAAGTGTCTTGGTGCAGTGCAGATTTGGGGAAGTCAAGAGGACTACCTTGAGTGGTATATCCCAAGGATTTAGCCTTCGGTGATGGACAAGGAAAAAGTTATGAATAGTTGAGTACCGGATTCCTGAGAGACAGTGAAAACAGAGGAAGAACTGACTGACAGAGTATCAGACTACTTTCCGGATGTGTTACTGTTGATGATAAAGGTTGTGAAGGCATGAATCATGTTTGGCCGACATGATTAATGATATCTACAAGTATATGCTTGATCCACATTGCTTGGTGAGCAAGGATTCAGCCGACAGAACAGAGTTTGTAAGAAACTAGACTGTTCCGGATGCCGACTAGAAAGGTGATGAAATTACTTGTGCGGATATATATAGAGGATGGATTTAGTTGTGAAGTGAGTGACTATGTCAAGATATATGCGAAGAAGTGCAGAACAGAGCAGAAGTACCAAGACAGATCCGGTATGTGAAAGGATAGCAGAATAAAGAACAGAGAAAAGATGAAGTGCAGCAGATCAGTGTACTGAGCCTAACCGGAACTGAACTCCAGCATATGCAGATGCTTCCAATCAGTTCAAGACTGTGATTCTTATCACTTTGTAGACAGTGTCTCTTCTTGTAGGCAGTGGGCCTCTTGTGAGCAGTGTGCTCGGGCAGTGAGCCCTAATTGGCAAGTGCCATTTTGTAATTTCCTATTCTTCTAACAGAGAATAATTTTTGGGTTAATCACCCCGTGGTTTTTTCCCTTAACAGGGTTTCCACATCAAAAATACTGTGTTATGTGTTTCTTATTTCATGGTAATGTTTTTTTGATTCAATGCTGCATCAATTAATAAGAAAGTTCTATAAGGGAAATAATTAGGATAACTGATTCACCCCCCCCCCCTCTCAGTTATCAACAATTGGTATCAGAGCTAAGTTCCTCCTAATAGAGCCTAACAGCTTGAGGAAGATCTGGGAGTTCAAATGGATGCATATGGTTTAAGGGAGCAACTCAAGACTACCCTTGAGGATCTTGAACAGTCAAATTCTGAAGTCAATGAATTAAAGGAAAGACTCAAACAGGCTGATGAATTCATGAGAGAATTAAAAGACAAATTAAGTCTCTCTATGAAAAAGAGAAAGGAGCTGCTCCAACAGTTGGCAAGACAAAGTGAAGAAAGCAATACAAATGAAGAATTGACTGAGCAAACCAAGTTATGTGAAAAGTTATCAAAAGAAGTCATTATGTTAAGACATGAAATGGAATCAGGAACTATAAAGTTTACTCAAGAGATTGAAGAAAAAAGAAAGGCTGAAGACAATCTAAAACAATCTCTTAAAGAAAAATCAGAAGAATGCCACCAGATGGACAGGATTATCAGACATCTTGAATCTGATCTTGAAGATGCCAAAGATAATGAAGAAAAACTTGAGGATCAAATTGCCTCTCTCAAAAGAGACCTTCAAACAACAAATGAATATAAAGAGAAATTCAAGATAAGTTCTGCTCAACTTGAAGTTCTTCTTGGAAGTCAAAAAAGGACAGATGACAAATATGGTTTGGGATATGAGAAAGGAGAAAGCTCCGGATCCGGTCAAAAGAATTTTGCATCAGAAAATCCAAGAAACAGGCCTAGAAGACCTCCGGTAAGACAGCCCAATGCTTAAAGATATTCATCTTTCAATGGATACTGCCACAGCTGCAACCACTTTGGTCACAAAGCTAATCAGTGCAGAAAGAGAATGAATCAGATTAATTCATCCTTCTCCGGACAGTGCTTCAACTGCAAAAGGTATGGACACAAATCCCATGAATGCAGAAATATGCAAGTAAACAAATCATTCAAAGGTAGATGCTTTACATGCAATAGAGTAGGTCATATGGCTAATCAATGCAGATCAAGAGGATATCAGTCAATTATGCAAAGAAATGTTATTTGCCAAATCTGTAATAGGTCTGGTCATAATGCTAAAGTCTGCAGAAGCAAGAATCAGGACAAAAGAGGTCCGGTGTATAATCAGAATCAAGACAAGGGTAAACAAAAGATGAATGCAGATGAAGTTAGGAATCAGATGAGCAAGATTTGGGTGAAGAAAAGTTCAGAGAATGTAGAGGTTGGATCCGCACCAGACTCTGGTGCTGATATTTCTTCCGGAAATTAAAAAGTTAGCTCTGGCTTAGGGGGAGACTCAAAGAAAATCCTGTTCCCCCAGCCAATCAAGTGGTGCCTGATGTGGTACAAGATGCGGAGTAAAAGGTTTAAAGATATAAGTCTTGAGATGATCCAAATAAGATTTCAGAGGTCCGCATGGAGTTATGAAGAAGCTGTGATCGATCAAGTAAGACCTGTTCTGGGAGATGCTCCGGTATGACAGAGGATTACAAAAAGGTCCGGAGAGATCCAGAAGTGCACTATCTTATTCTGCGGATTGGACAGAGTGTTTGGGATGTTCTTGTAATGTGTCACCTCGATTTATTCATGATTGAAAGATCCGGATGATGTTCACAGATCAGGACTGATCCGGGATACTCCAAGCTATCCGGACAAGGCAAACCAGAATAATATAGGTGAAGCATTTATTGCAAACAGATATTAGGGTTTGCGGAGCAATATAAGGGATTTCTCAAAAATCATTTGCTCATTCTGCACTCAAGAAGAAGCGAAAAGTGGAGCTCTGCAACAAGATTCATCAAGCACACCAAAGATCTCCTGCCGAAGTCATTGCATAAAGAAATCAATCCCACCACTCCGTGCAAACCGAAGGCGCATAAGGTATTCTCCGTTTTTCATTATCTCACTGCAAATCTTTGAAGAATGGCTACTCCAAATATAGTTAAGATCTCTGATAGACCTCGCCCCACATTCAAGAAACATCCTTACAAATCATTGGAGGTAGATCCACTAGGAGCCTTCTCTAGTGTCCCTCATGGTGTATTGCATACGGAAGATATTAGGGTTTACATCCATGCGAATCTTGAAGACTTTGGAGAATCAAAGCTGATGGATATCTATCACAAACAATTGATAGATGACTCCTTTGAGATCAAACCTCAGTACAAAGCCATCCGGGACAAACACTTTGCACAGTGCATTCATTTCCCCTGTTTTGAAGAAGATGAATGGGTCCGGTATGTACTAAGTAGAATACATGACAACTTCCTATGGTTGAACCAGCCCTTCAAGATCACCAAAGATGCAATTAGGGCTGTAACCGGTCTGCACTCATCCGGTGGATTACCTGTTCTCAAGTCTGTCAAAAATCAGACAGTTAGTGATGCAACCGGATCCAAGTTTGACAAGAGAGCTATGACAGTTGATGACATCACTGAATCGGATGTCAAATTTGCAGCTATGATAATTGGTTACAAAATCTATCATTCCAGTAGGGAAAATTCAGTACCGGGAACTGCAATCTACACAGCTTATCAAATGTTAAAGGAGAATGCAGACTATGACTTGTGTGAGCTTCTTGTGAACCAACTCTTTGAAAATCTGCAGAAGATCAAGAAGGACAAGAAAAACTCCTTCAAGTATGGCAATCTGATCCTTTGTCTCTTCTTTTACTACATGAATGAGCTTCCCGGAGCCAGTGGATGGATATGGCAGAATGACAGACCGGTTGCCATCCAAATCAGAGACTATTTGCATGGACTTGGGGATGCTAAAGCAAGAAATACAGCTCTATGGGGATACTTCAAGAACTTCCAAAGCATGATGCATGCAAGAGAAAGAATACCCCAATCCCTTGTTGAAAAGTACAAAGACATAGTATGCTTCATGGTAGAAACAGATCAGTGTCTAATGGAGGCAGTGGAGCCAAGGACTGTTTGGATCATGCCCATGGGGTATGAAGTGGATGAACAGATAGTAGAGCTGCATGTTCAACACATGCTAAGCCAGCCCAAAGATCCTAAGGCAGAAAGGTTTGGAACCTTTGAGGAACGGAGTGTAAAGATACATGTAGAACTCAGGGAACTGGAAATAAAGAGGAAGGTAAGAAAAGAAGTTGAGCATATTGCTCAAGGCCTAGGCATCTCAAAAGAGGCACTTGATGCCAGCCAGGAAAAGAGGAGGAAGGCTGAGGAAGAAGAGAAAAGTAAAGAAAGTGTTCCGGTTGAAACTCCCACCTGGACCAGATCATCAAAAAGATCTGCACCTCCCACAACCAAAAGTTCAAAACCGGAAGTCCAGGCATCCGGTAAAAGATCCAAGACAAAAGCCACAAGGGCTTATGAAAGCCAAAAGGATGAAGAGGAAACAGAGTCAGATGAGGGAGTAAAAGAAATAAAGAAGCAGAAGAAGAAAGGATCCGGTAAACCCTCCACAGGCCAAGACAAGGATGAAATGGCAGAGGTATCTGTTGAAAAGCCCACTCTGTCTCTAGAGAGTGTAATCAAGTCGGTCACGGTGGATGGAAACCTTCAACCAATGACTGAATTTTATGATGACTACAGTGAGGCTGACCAAAAGACTCTGCAGGAAGCCACAGTCAAATATCTGAACATATACAATAAGGCTTTCATTGAGATCATATCTCTTATTCCTAAAAGCCTAGAAAAGGAATTAGAAATAAGAAAGAATAATGCTCATGCAAAAGATCTTGAGATCTGGGAGTAGATAGCTATTCAGCTATATCCTCAAATTGATCCCAAGACAATGAACATAATCTTCAAAGACTGTAAAGATGAGTTCAGAAGTAAAGCCAGGATGAATCAACTCATACTTGGTGAGACTGACAAAGTGGCCCAAGAGATAGAAGAGATCCTCCGGAAGGCCTTCAAAAGGTTCAATCTTCCTGTTGTAGAGGACTTAGGTGCAGAAACAGCTGCGGATTTGGAATCATCTGTTCCGGAAGAAGTGGGCCCTGAACAGACAAACATCTCTCCTCTGGTTTCCCCTACAGTCTCCGGATCCCAAGAAGAAGAGAAACTACAGGAGAAAGAAGCATCAGCTAAAGAAAAAGAGGTTGACAGCACCCCAACAGAGAAAACCACGACTAAAAGTGGTAAGAGTAAGGAAGGAGAAAAGATTCAAAAGGACAAAACTGCATAAGAGAAGAAACATCTGTCTCCGGCAAGAGACACTGCACAAACTGTTCAAGAATTCCTGGCAAAAGCCACTATAGAAATTGATGAACCGGACCTGCTAAAAGGACCATTAGATTTTGACTCTTTGTCACCGGTGCAAACAATGAAAATAGCCTCATTTGTAAATGAGAAAGTCAAAGAGAAGCTGCTGAAATCTCACATGGAAGACTGTGAGCTTATGGAGGTAGCATCTGGAGTGCTAGAAAAGATCATGCCATCCTTTCAAAAGGATCCCACAGCCTCCTCTTCCGGTAATCTCAAAACCTTAGTCAGCAGTGTTAGTACACATTTTGAATCTCTAGAAAAATCTGTTGAAGAAAAGGTCCGGAAGGAATTTTTGAATAAAAGATTTTCAGAAGTATTAGAATTAATCTCTAAAGATAGGAAGATTGTGAGTATTGGAATAAAGAGCTTAGAGAATTCTCTTAAGGATGGCGGTGACATTTACAAATTTTGTATATCCTGGTCAAAGGCAACAGCAGCAATTGATAAGAAAATAAAAGAGGAACAGGACAAGCTACAAAGCTTATCTCAAAGTTTTGATCCTCTCTCTTCCTCCATAATAAATCAAGAATGTCAGACTATTGCAGTCTTGAATGAAATAAAGAATCTTGAGAAGGAAAGGAAGAATATCACTAACCATATGGGAGAACTTAGAAGGATTATAATCCCTAAGTTGGAAACTATGCATGAGGCCATCAGTGATCCTCAGACCACCGCCCAAACAAATGATCCGACAGATCTCAAGCAGGCAGAAGCTTTTGCATTTTTGTTGAGTGGTCACATTTCAATTTTGGATAGAATGAAGCAAAGTTGGGCTACAGAAATGATCCAATTGCAGACATCCTTTGCAGACATTCTTCAGTATATGTGAGTATGTAAATATGCAGCTATGTATAGAAAATTTTTGAAAATTTTGATGTGCGGACCCTACCCTTTGCCATTGATTTCAAAGGGGGAGTGAGGAGCAGTGAAAAATGAGGAATCCAATTAAGGGGGAGTTCCGGAATTTGTATATAAAGACAGAGCATCAGCAAAGGGGGAGCATAGTGTAAACACTTAGTCATTTTTCACTAAGTGTTGCCATCAATGCCAAAGGGGGAGATTGTTGGCAAGAGACACTATATGGATTCATGGTTGTTGTCATTGATGGCAACAAAGGTCATCCCACATATCCGCAAGTCATGGTGTGTCTCTACCGGAAGTCAGAATAAAGATTGTTGTGGTCCGGTGAACAAGAACAGAGCATGTGGCAAGGTCTGACAGATTGGTCCGGATCTCTCAGAGGAAGTGTCTTGGTGCAGTGCGGATTTGGGGAAGTCAAGAGGACTACCTTGAGTGGTATATTCCAAGGATTTAGCCTCCGGTGATGGACAAGGAAAAAGTTATGAATAGTTGAGTACCGGATTCCTGAGAGACAGTGAAAACAGAGGAAGAACTGACTGACAGAGTATCAGACTACTTTCCGGATGTGTTACTGTTGATGATAAAGGTTGTGAAGGCATGAATCATGTTTGGCCGACATGATTAATGATATCTACAAGTATATGCTTGATCCACATTGCTTGGTGAGCAAGGATTCAGCCGACAGAACAGAGTTTGTAAGAAACTAGACTGTTCTGGATGCCGACTAGAAAGGTGATGAAATTACTTGTGCGGATATATATAGAGGATGGATTTAGTTGTGAAGTGAGTGACTATGTCAAGATATATGTGAAGAAGTGCAGAACAGAGTAGAAGTACCAAGACAGATCCGGTATGTGAAAGGATAGCAGAATAAAGAACAGAGAAAAGATGAAGTGCAGCAGATCAGTGTACTGAGCCTAACCGGAACTGAACTCCAGCATATGCAGATGCTTCCAATCAGTTCAAGACTGTGATTCTTATCACTTTGTAGACAGTGTGTCTTCTTGTAGGTAGTGGGCCTCTTGTGAGCAGTGTGCTCGGGCAGTGAGCCCTAATTGGCAAGTGCCATTTTGTAATTTCCTATTCTTCTAACAGAGAATAATTTTTGGGTTAATCACCCCGTGGTTTTTTCCCTTAACAGGGTTTCCACGTCAAAAATACTGTGTTATGTGTTTCTTATTTGATGGTAATGTTTTTTTGATTCAATGCTGCATCAATTAATAAGAAAGTTCTATAAGGGAAATAATTAGGATAACTGATTCACCCCCCCCCTCTCAGTTATCAACAATCTCATGAATGTAGTAATATGCAAATGAACAATTCATTCAATGGTAGATGCTTTGCATGCAATAGAATGGGTCATATATGGCTAATCAATGCAGATCAAGAGGATATCAATCAAATACGCAAAGAAATGTTGTTTGCCAAATTTGCAATAGATCTGTTCATATTGCCAAATTTTGTAGAAGCAAGAATCAGGACAAAAGAGGTCCGGTACATCATAATCAGAATCAAGACAAGGGAAAACGAAAAGTGAATGCGGATGAAGTTCAAAGTGAGATGAACAAGATTTGGGTAAAGAAAAGTACAGAGAATGTAGGGGATGGATCCACACCAGACTCTGGTGCTGGAATTCCTTCTGAAAATTAAAAAGTGAGCTCTGGCTCACGGGGTGACACAAAGAAAACCATTTTCCCCCAGCCAGTCAATTGGTGCTGGAACTGGTACAAGGAGAGTTACAGATTAAAGGGTTCATAAGAGAAACATCTGATTAAACTATAGTTAAGATTTGGAAGATCCGCAAGATGTTTAGATCAAGATTGATCCGGTTCTTCAAGTCATCCGAATAAGGCAAACCAGAATGACTTAGGTCGAGCATTTATTGCAACTTAGTTTTAGGGTTTGCGGAATAATATAAGGGTTCTTCTTATTAAAAATTTGCTCATTCTACATTTAAGAAGAAGAAAAGAGGTGCTCTGCAACAAATTTCCTCAAGCCCATCAAAGATCATTTGCAGAAGTCAATTCATCCAAAAATCAATCCAGCTCACTCCGTGAAACCTAAAGGCGCAAAAGGTATTTTTTGTTCTTAAATATCTCTCTGCAAATCTTTTGAAAAGATGTCTACTCTGAATATTGTGAAGATCACTGATAGGCCTCGCCCCAAATTCAAGAAACATCCCTACAAATCCTTGGAAGTAGATCCCCTAGGAGCATTTTCTAGTGTTCCGCATGGTGTCTTGCATACAGAAGATATTAGGGTTTACATTCACGCAAACATTGAAGAAATCAGAGAGTTCAAATTAAGGGATATCTACCACAAACAACTAATAGATGATTCATTTGAGCTCAAACCCCAATACAAGGCCCTCCAGGAGAAGCACTTTGCACAGTATATACATTTCCCTTACTTTGCTGAGGATAAATGGGTTCGGTCTGTCTTGAGAAGAATACATAACAACTTCATGTGGTTGAATGGACCATTCAAGATCACAAAAGATGCCATTAGGGTATTTACCAGTTTGCACTCATCTGGTGGGATACCTACTCTCAAGTCTGTCAAGAATCAGACTGTAAGTGAGGCTACTGGATCTAGGTTTGATAAAAGAGCAATGATAGTAGATGACATCACTGATTCGGATGTCAAGTTTGCATCCATGATCATCGGCTACAAGATATATCATTCTAGCAGGGAGAATTTAGTACCTAGAACTGCTATCTACACTGCCTATGAAATGTTGAGAAAAAATGTAGACTATGACCTTTGTGAACTCCTTCTAAACCAACTCTTGGAGAACCTGCAGAAGATAAAGAAGGACAAGAAGAATTCCTTCAAATTTGGTGGCCTAATACTCTATCTATTCTTCTACTTTATGAATGAACTACCTGGATCCAGTGGATGGGTATGGCAGAATGACAGACTGGTTGCCATACAAATCAGGGATTATTTGCATGGACTTGGTGATGACAAAGCACAAAACACAGCTCTCTGGGGTTTCTTCAAAAACCTTCAGAACATGATGCAAGCTAGAGAGAGAATTCCCCAATCTCTAGTTGAGAAATACAAAGACACAGTATGCTTTATGGTAGAGACTGATCAGTGTCTAATGGAGGCAGTGGAACTAAGAACAATATGGATCATGCCAATGGGGTATGAGGTGGATGAGAACATCGTGGAGCTACATGTTCAGCACATGTTGAGTCAACCAAAGGATCCCAAGGCAAAAAGGTTTGGAACCTTTGAAGAATTGAGTGTAAAGATCCATGTAGAACTTCGGCAGCCTGAAATCAAGAGGAAAGTAAGAAGGGAAGTTGAAGAAGTTGCCAAGAGGCATGGAATCTCAAAAGAGGCACTTGATGCCCACAGAGAAAAGACAAAAGGAACAGAAAAAGAAAAAGAAGCAGAAGAGGAAAGAAGTGGTCCGGTAGAATCTTCCACCCAGACCAGATCACCAAAGAAATCTACACCTGCCACTGCTAAAAGCTCAAGGGCATCAAAATCGGAAGCAAAATCATCCAGCAAAGGAGAGAAGATAACTAAGACAAAAGCCACAAGATCTTATGCTAGTCAAAAGGATGAAGAAGAAACTGAATCTGATGAAGAAGTCAAGAAAATGAAGAAAAAGAAGAAAACATCCGGTAAATCCTCTACCAGTCAAGGCAAAGAAGAAAAGGCAGAGGAATTTGTTGAAAAACCCACTCTCCGCATTGATGACATCATCAAATTAGTTACTGTGGATGGAAATCTTCAGCCAATGGTGGAAGTCTATGATGATTATGGTGAAGTTGATCAGAAGATGTTGCAAGATGCCACAGTCAGGTATCTAAACATCTACAACAAAGCATTCATTGAAATCATATCTCTGATCCCCAAAAGCTTAGAGAAGGAACTTGAAATAAGGAAGAACAATGCCCAAGCCAAAGATCTAGAAATTCAAGAGTAGATAGCTATTCAGCTCTATCCTTCAATCACTTGAAAACAAATGAATATGATCTTCAAAGATTGCAAGGATGAGTTTCAGAGTAAAGAGAGAATGAATCAGCTCATGCTTGGAGAAACTGATAAAGTGGCAAACAAAACAAAAGAGATCCTCCTCAATGCTTTCAAAAGATTCAATCTTCCTGTTATAGAGGACTTAGGTGTTGATCCCTCGGCCACAAGTGTTGAAGAAGGATCTACTGAGGCAGTGACAGAAGAAGTAATGGACACCGGTGAAGATAAGGGCTTGGAATCCTCTGCTCCAGAAGAGGTGGCCCATGAACAAACAAACATTACTCCTCTGGTTTCCCCTGCTAACTCCGGACCAAAGAAGAAGAAAGAATAGAGGAGAAAGAAAAAGAAGTGAAGGGAAAAGAAGATGACAGCTCTAAGATTGCAGAAGAAAAGAAAACTCTGTCTCCGGCAAGAGACACTGCAGAAATTGTCAAAGAATTCTTAAACAAAGAGACAATGGAGATTGATGAACCAGAACTTCTACTAGGACCATTTGATTTTGATTCTCTTTCCCTGGTACAAACAATGAAGATAGCTTCATTTGCTAATGCAAAGGCAAAATAAAAACTCCTGAAGTCTCACATGGAAGACTGTGAGCTAATAGAAGTTGCATCCGGTGTGCTTGAAAAGATCATGCCATCCTTTCTGAAGGATTCATCGGCTTCCTCATCAGGTAATCTTAAGTCTCTTGTTAGTTCAGTCAACACTCATTTTGAGTCCTTAGAGAAATCAGCTGAAGAAAAGGTTTGGAAAGAGTTCTTGGATAAAAGATTCTCTGAAGTACTAAGTCTAATATCAAATGATAGAAGAAATATGGATATAGGGATAAAGAGCTTAGAAAATGCTCTTAAAGATGGTGGGGAAATATATAAATTTTGTCTATCAAGGTCCAAAGCAACAATGGAGATTGAGAAGAAAATGAAAGAACAGGAGATCAAACTAACAAAACTTTCTCAAAATTTTGATCCACTTACCTCATCCATAGTAAATCAAGAATGTCAGACTATTGCAGTCTTGGATGAAATTAAGAAGCTAGAGAAAGAAAAGAAAAATAGAATCAGCAGGTTAAATGAGATTAGAAGAATAATCATTCCTAAGTTGGAGGCCATGCATGAGGCCCTAAGTGATGCTTAAACCACCACCAAGACAAATGATCTAACAGATCTGAAGAAGGCAGAAGATTTTGCATTCCTGTTGAGTGGTCACATATCAATTTTAGACAGGATGAAGCTGAGTTGGGCAACCAAAGTTGTACAATTGAAAAACACTTTTGCAGACATACTAAAGTATATGTAGAGTACAACCGGATGATATACTTATGCGACTAAGTATAGATTAATTTTGAAAATTTTGGTGTACGGACCCCACCCTTTGCCATTGATGTCAAAGGGGGAGTGATGAGCAGTGAAAAATGAGGAATCTAGCTAAGGGAGAGCTCCAGAAAATGTACATAGAGATAGAGCATCAGCCAAGGGGGAGTATAGTGTGACACTTAGTCATTTTTCAATAAGTGTTGCCATCAATGCCAAAGGAGGGGATTTTTGGCATGAGACACTATATGGATTCATGAATGTTGTCATTGATGGCAACAAATGTTATCCCACACATCCGCAAGACATGATGAGTCTCTACCAGAAGTCAGATTGAAGAAGTGTTATGATCCGGTAAGCAAGAACAGAGCAGTCAGCAAGGTCCGACAGTCAGGTCTGGATCTCTCAGAGGAAGTATTTTAGTGAAGTGCGGATTTGGTGAAGTCAAGAGGAGTACCTTGACTAATAGATTCCAAGGATTTAGCCTCCGGTGATGGAAGGGTGAAGAGATATGAGCACTTGAGTGTTGGGTTCCTATTTGACAGAGTGGACAGAGGAAGAACTGTACCGACAGAGTGTCAGACCCAAATCCGGAAGAGATATTGCTAATGACTAAGTTTCTTGAGGTATCATTCATGATTGGCTGACATGATTGAAGACTTCTACAAACATATTCTTGATCCGCATTACTTGGTATGCAAGGATTCAGCTGACAGACCAGAGTTTGAGATAATATTGACTATTCCAGATGCCGACTAGAAAAGTGTTGAAATCACCTGTGCGGATATATATATAAGATGGATTTAGATGTAAAGGAGTGTGTGGTACATTTTTGAAGTGCGAATAAAAGTAGAAGAATAGGATAAAAGGTAGAAATAGGTTCAGAATGTAAGAGGATAGCAGCACTTAAGAAGAGTAAGAATGAAGTGCAGCAGATCAGTCTATTGAGCTTAACCAGAACTGAACTTCAGCATGTGTGGATGCCTCTCATCAGTTCAAGTTTTCTTCTTGTAGACAGTAAATCCTTTGTAGGTAGTGAGGCTCTTGTGAGCAGTATGCTCGGGCAGTGAGCCTTAATTGGCAAGGGCCATTTTGTTCTATCTATTCTTCTAACAGAGAATAATATCTTGGGTTAATCACCTCGTGGTTTTTTCCCTTAACAGGGTTTCCACGTCAAAATCATTGTGTCATGTGTATTGGTGTTATTTCCATTTCATGATTATGCTTTCTTATTTAATCTGATGTTGTATTAACTATTAAGAAAGCATAGAAAGTTGAAATATTAGGATAACTGATTCACCCCCCCTCTCAGTTATCAACAATCTCTTTAGTGCATCACATCCCAACAAGTCTAAGTTATCTTTCTTCTAAACATGTATGTACCTAATTGTCATAATCATCTATCTTCTAAACTCTTCCTATTTGTTTAAGCCTATGACATTGACTCTACTAGGAACTATAACTCTTAAATCTTATTATCTCATGTTTTTATACATAAGGGGCTTAAGATATGGAAATTGGAGTGGAAGTCCAACCTAATTTGGATACTAGAGTAGAGTAGGCCCAAAAAGACATTGATGCCATAGAGGAGGCCCAGCCACACATTGATGTTAGAGAGGAGGCCCAACCTCATAGATCATTTTAAATTGAAGAGGTGTCTCAATCACTTCCCTCTAAAAATGCATGTGTCAATTTAATTAAAGAGGTCAAGGGAAAATGTTTAAGACAAATATAGATCATTTAGTTGGGATTGATAAAGACAAATTAAAATTTTATGCTGAACAACCTCAGGGTCAAGTTATTTAGAGGTCATTAAATATAACTTCCAAAGAAATATTTGACAAACATATTAAACATTGTGATACAAATGGTAAAGACGAACTATTAACAAGTATACTTACTTGTAATGAGATGAAGGAGCCATTAAAATTATTGGGTGTAGATTTCATAGAAAAGAGGAAAACATGCCTAAAAAATGATGTCCAAAATCTAGCAAAAGGTTTGAATTCCATTGGAAAAAATCTCACTTTATTGATAAAAGCATTTCAAGGAGAGTGATGTTGACTTTTATTGTAAGTCTAGAAATGTTTAGAAAGCATCATTTTTTTTCAATTTAAAATGAAATTGGTTTAAGTAGAAAGACAATATCAAGATATGTGAAAATGAGAAAGGTTTTAGATGATAGTACTATATAAGGCAATTGGGCATTGATTTGTAGGGCTTCTTGGTCTAACAAGATTGAAGATGGTGTTAGGAAGTTTGACCTTAAATTTTTGGCTTGAGCATACTCATCCTTCATCAAATAGTAGATATTTTCTCAAACATAAGATTGGGCTGAATGATTACAAACAACAAATAAAAAATTAGTTGGACACAACACAATATGAGATGTATGTTACAGTTTGTGATTCCAATCCTCATATTAAGATTAGGCAAATAATGTTTGAAATGTTAATGCCATGGTAGGTGAAACCAAACAAAGTCTTTGAAACTTGTTGTCATCACCATATTGAATTTGATCTTTACTATCAAGTGTTTTAAAATATTAGACAAGAAAATGATGGTGTTGAAAATGCACCTCCTAAACAAGTAAGATAGTTCATAACATCCATCATATGTGACAATTATGATGATTATGATGCAGATAGTTTGATTAAATGCATATAAGGACTTTGTGAAACACGTGGAAATTTGACCAAATTGCCTTTGACAAATGAAAACACTAACATGATGAAGATGGTAAATTGTAAGAGGTACAAGTACATAAAGTATAAAACTAAATTTGGGAAAGAAACCACAAGGTTGGTTTATGAAGAAGATGAACTACTTGTTGGAACATTTATGGATTTTTTTTGTAATTTGCTAGAAGCATACATATGACATGCCTTTTCTACTAAGTGGAAAGCAAAAAAGTTTAAGTTTTGAGAGATACTCCCCCTCTTGAAATAGTCTTATTAGTAGTTGACTTAGCAGAGAATTAGTCTTTTACCATCAAAAGGAGATTCAAATGTATTATTATTATTATTATTCATAGCAAGTCACTATTATGGTGCATGTGTATTATCAACACGAACAATTGGAGTTGAATGGTGTTAAAAGTACCTATCTACAATGAGTCATTAAGAAAGAATATCACTTTTATATTAGCGATGATAAAGAGCATGCCACACATTGTGTGCAACATTACTCTTGCAAGTTTTTTGGAGATCTCACTATAAGGAGGGTGAAATTTGAGAAACATTTTCTATGGTTAGATGGGAGTGCATCACAATTGAAATCATCAAGACTATTTTTTTCTTTTTATAGACATTATTGACTTCTCAATATCCCTCACATTTGGATTTTCTTTAAGAGTGGCCATGGAAACGATGAACATGATGGAACAAGAGCTTGCATCAAACATGCTCTAAGAAAATATCAAATGAATTATGAGGGAGATAAAATTATGTACATGCCATTATTGAAAGGTGTAAGAATCATTTCATATGTGAGGTCAACACAACTTTAGGGAAGAACCCACATCTACATAGAGTGTTCTAGGAGACAACATGTACACTATTTGAACAAAGTTTGACTTGTTTAGTATTTACTTAGAATTTTTATTTCATTGTGCTTACAATTTCACTTTCAACAAAATTATAATTGAAATTTATGCATGTATATAAAATTTATAAGTGTTGATAAAAAAGTGTGCATGGGTGTAAGAGGGTAGAGAAAATAAGGTCTTTGCATTGTGTCACAAGCACAAATAGCCAAACATGGATGTTGGCAAGACAGAGCCATGCCACTCCCATTAGATTGGAAAATTGAAAGGGTAGCCTAATCCAAGCCAACGGTGAAAACCCAAAATGGTGCCAAAGGATAGTAGCAAGATAGCACATCTCCAAGTAAGACAAAACTAGTCAAAGATACCATAAGCTAATAGAATGGTAGTGCGACACCTATAGATGACTTGAGATAACACTAGAAAGACACAACTATGAAGAAACAAGAAGAGGGACACACCCTTATATGTAATGATAAACATATATGTATTGCACATAGATAGGAGAAAAGGAATAATGATAAGAGGAAGTATGACATAAATGAGATCATTGTATGAAAGACAAATAATGTATTGAGAGATTGATGAAAGATCTATAACTATGTACTAAATTATGATATAATGAGTAAATGAAGGTTGTTGGGATTTGATAGATGTATGAATTTATGTGTTTATTTTACTTTGTGTTATGTTGTAATCCATTGCATGATTCTATGATCCATTGCACATCTCATAATCTTCTTCCTTATCCATTGCACTAGGGTAAGCTATAACATAAAATAGAAATATCTTAGATCTCTGACCTATGGTTTCTTGTCAACATTTTGTACCATTGCCAAGACCCTAGTATTTAGTGGTAAGGAGAGGACCGAACCCAGGGAGAGTGTTGTGGTGAGAAACACTTTAGAGTTCAAAGGGATTACAAATAAATATAGAAGAAATTATGTTGTTGTGTGGTAGTGCACACTAGGTCCCAACCCTTGGAGGTGTTAGAAATGAAGGCAACAACTACCCAAATGGAAATCTGATTAAAATATGTTTATGATCTTAAAGCAGTGTAATATGAATAGAGATTGCATACAGAAATAAAATTACAACATATGAATAAACACCATAGAAGAATAAACCATATCAACACTAGATATAATGTGGGGAAAACCCTTTTAGGTAAAAAAATCCACCAAGAAAATAGGCTCAAGTTGTATTATCTTCAAAATTTGAAATACATAATACATGCACTTATTCTAAGATAACCAAAGCTTTTTGTTACATTTGTCCCGCCTAATTGCCATACCCAGAATATACCTGGCTACTCCAAGATCCTTCATGTCAAATGCACCTAAAAGTTGGGCTTTTAATTCACTGATCATACCCTTAGTATTGCTAAAAAATAACATGTCATCAACATACAATGCAATGATCAGTGTTGAATCATCAATACAACGAATGTACACATAGTGATCCTCCTCACTTCTAACAAAACCCAATTTCAAAACAAATGAATCAAACTTCTGGTACCACATTCCAAGAGACTATTTCAAACCATAAAGAGACCTCTTTAATCTACAAACCCAATGTTCTTTCCCTTTTACATCAAACCTTATAGGCAGTTGCATATAAATTTCTTCCTCAAGATCTCCATGCAAGAATGCAGTATTAACATCCATTTGCTCTTTTTCCCAATAAAAAACTGCAACAATGGATAAGAGAAATCTAATAGAAGTTAATTTAGCAACATGAGAGAATATTTCATCAAAATCAACTCCCTCTCTCTGGGAGCAGCCCTTGGCTACCAGTCTAGCCTTGCACTTCTCCAATGAATCGTCTGCTCCAAATTTCTTCTTGAAGACCCACTTGGAACCTATGACCTTTCTTCATTTGGGCAAACGAACAAGATCCCATGTGTTGCAAGAGTCTAAAGCCATCATCTCCTCCTACATGGCTAATTGCCAAGAGTCACTATCATCTAGGCTCATCGTCAGTACTCAATAAAGAAAATACACAATAAAAATCTGGTGGGCTATATCTGTCAACTAGGTTCCGTTGTCTTGTGGATCTCCTCAAGGGTGAAGTAAGAGACTCTTCTAGTTCTTTTGGATTCTCAACTTCTTCTGTAACAATAGAGTCTTCCTCATTAGAACTACTTCTGCTTGAATCTTCTTCTTCTTCACGCCCAATTCATCATTTTATTCTTCTAGTTGTGCATCTTCCTGTTGTAAATCAAAATGCACTACCTTTGACCTTTCTTTCTCTTTTGGCTGTTCAGGTTCAAGAATAGCTCCAAGTTCCCTAAAAATAACATCTCTAGAGAAAACAATTTTTCTAGTTAGAGGATCCCAAAGATTATAACCTTTAACATTCTCACCATATCCAATGAAGATGCATTTCTATGCTTTTAGATCCAACTTAGATTGCTTTTCTTTAGGCACATGAACAAAAGCCTCAAAACCAAAAACCCTTAAATATGAAAAAAAAGGTTTCTTACTTGTCCACACTTCATAAGGTGTCAAATCAAGAGCCTTACAAGGAGTTCTATTAATCAAGTAACAAGCGGTACACATAGTCTTTGCCCAAAAGCATTTCTCCAAGTATGAATCACTCAACATATTTCTAGCTCTTTCCATGATTGTTTGGTTCATCCTTTCTGCAACACCATTCTGTTGTGGTGTATATGGAGTTGTCTTTTGTCTAATTATACCTGCATGCTTACAAAACTCATCAAATTCCTTAGAGAAATATTCCCCTCCATTGTTAGATCTTAATATTTTTATCTTTAAACCTGATTGGTTTTCAACTAAGACTTTAAAATCCTTAAACTTTATGAAAACTTCATATTTGTGTTACATAAAATAAATCCATGTAAATTTGGATACATCTTCAATGAAGGTGGCAAAATAATGAGATTTTACGATAGAGTCATTATCCACAGGTCCAAACACATATGAATGAATAATCTCTAACTTTTCTTTTGCTCTATTACTTCCTACAGGAAATGATGTTATATTTTGTTTACCAAACACACAATGCTCACAAAAATCAAAGTGCTCATTAGAATAAAAGAAATTGTCCAAAAAATCTTTATTCTTAATTATTTTTAAAACATTATTACTTGTGTGACCCAATCTACCCTTGCTCTCCTATCAAGCTTATTTTTCTTTCCTTGATTTAAGCATCAAATCAAATTCTTTAGTGAAATACATGGCCCAAAACCCTTTGTATTCCTTGCAGTTACTTCATCACTAGAAAACAAAGTATCCACAGGTGGCCCAGGTGGCAAAGAAGAATGACAACAAAGAAAATAAATGACTAAGAAAAGTGTAGAGAAAACCATGCAAACACCAAGAAAACATCACAACGATATTAGTAGTAGTATTGGATCACAAAGACAATAGGTTAAATATCTAGAAACCTCATAGAAGGTGAAAGGTCATAGTGGAGAGGATGTAAGTTTTCAAAAATAGAATGCACAAGAAAATAAAATGCTACTTGAGTAAGAAAAATCAATAAAAAGTCAAAGGAATAAACTTTGCATGTAGCCACATTGCCAAAGGAAATAATAAAGTGGTGGAAACTCATATTGGGGTGTCAAATTAGAAAAAGATAAATAAAAACATTAATACACATTAATCCATTCAACCCAAAATCTAATTTATCTTTATATCTAATGTGGCTCCTTATGTATCACTATCCTATCATAGCCTTGATACATAATAAAATTAACTAAGGCAATACTTAAAACACACATGTTATCTTCCTGGAACACATTGCATAGTCCTTGTTGCACATTTTGTAGCAATTTAAAATACCAAATGTACTATAGTGTAACATCTTAGTGATGTTCTATAATAATAGGATAATAATTTTAAAAACTACCACTAGGGATCTAAAATAGATAAGACTCTGGCCCTGCATCCTTCTTGTAGCAATCTAAAAGAATGCAAATTGACATGAACCATAAAAAACAAACACACAAAATTAAATCTAAAAATTGACAACATAAACCACTACTATTTTTGGTGATACAAGATTGTCTATGATCCCAGGTGCTCATGCATCATAAAGTGTATCATATTGTACCTAAGGTTAGCTCCATAATTAGCCTTGAACCTCTTATGTATAGTTGAAGCATTAGAATGTGGACCCTTTTTAGCTAAGTTTTATAAACCTTTTGTAAGTGTTTAGAGGATCAAACATGATTTTATGTGTTGAGAGAATGTTGGAACCAAGACGTCATATTTTGTGTAATTTAGTTAGTTAATTTGAACAATGTGACTTGCAAGAAATATGAAATGTGTGTGTATTTAATAGAGTGATAACTATTTTCCTAAGTGACAATGTTTTATAAGTGATAAAAAATGCATAGAAAGGGTGCCATAATTTGCAAGTTGAGGTTATGTAGCTATGAGTTAGTGAGTATAGGGGTTAAGTACCTATAAATCTCTAATGTATTGTTAATCTTTATATGAAGTAAGTTCAAATTATAGAGTTCAAGAATCTATAATTAGTTTATAAATGAATGAGAAGTATAGTTTTGATATATTTGTGCAATTTAATTTTGTAATAGTTTAGATCTATATTTAAGTGCATGAATGATAATTTTACATGTTAGTTTGCATCAATGAATATATAGACAAATAGTTTAGTTATGAAGGAGAATAATGCTTTTCTTTAAAAAGAGTGATTTTGAAACTCTGTATGCTTTGAGTGAGACATGGAGTATGTGTTCCACCACTTTAGGTTACTAGTTTTGCTATAATTAGGGTTAATTGATGAATATGTAAAAGTAGCTAAATGGTTAACATGTTGCACCTTCAAATTGGTCCATTCTAATTAATTATTGCATATCCTGTTCTCTTATATTCATCTCTTGTGCTTAGTAATTTCATTATAGTTCATAAATCTTATTAGCTATTACAATTTAATTATTTAGTTGGTTGTTAGGGCATGAGGTTACTTTCCATTTACAAACTCTTGTTTACATATATCCCTCAAGATATTAAGATATTAAATGTAATATGATATAATGTTCTTTTCTCTTTCTTGTTGAGCTTTCCATTAAAATTTGCATTATATTTTCAAAATTATTAAACATGTAAATTATTAACTTTTTCAACTTATTATTAACTATAGTAACTTGTTCCATTTATAACAATTTGGAATCTTATTTCTTTTAATTGGTGTCTAGAATTTGTAAGGGATAGAAGTTGCTAACTTGCACCTTTATCCCTTTATTTTATGCCACTTTACATAGACATTGTAAATGTGTGGTCTTAACATTCGACTTGACCCATTTGGTACACTAGCTGACTAAATTTAAACCTAAACCTACCTTGCTAAATCCATCACCAAAGAGTAGGACCAGTACATTTATCTAGGTTTAGCCTCCACGGACTAGATTGCACCTACAACCTATGTCTTCCTTATTCAAATTTTAGAATCTCTAGTTGTTAATGTAAACTTTTTAGGAATATGATTGAACATTACTTGTCAAATTTTCACATCAAGGGTCTCAATTTATGTGTCTAATATTTACATTAAAGGGCATAATCCTAGGTCATTTAAAGGAAGGGGATAATAATCCAAAAGTAAATCCACATAAATAGTCACACTAGTCATTGTTTGAGTTAGTCTCAGATCAATCTTATTAGTATTTGCATTCTCAGTTTAACACTCATTCTCAATATTGTTACATCAACCATAAGTCTTGGTTGCCATCAAGGAAGTCAAAAGTCTTCCCTTTGTATATTTCAAAGGCCCCAAAGGTTCTTCTCAACACCACTAGTTTCTTAGATGTAGGTGAGAAAATCTTGAAGGTGGAAATCTATAGAGGATTAGTCAATGTTGTCCTATTTCAGTCACCTTGACTCAAATAGTCCTCCCTCAAAAGGCCCTTTTTTCATGCCTCTTTTGTGCATAACCCATCAAATATAATCAATTTGAGATCACCTTTAATGGGTTCCCCATCCTCAAAAATCCCCAGAAATCCATAAGTCCAAAAATCCTAAGTGTTCCAAGTGTTTTCCCCTTAGAATTTTATTGCATTTCAGTAGGTTCACCAATTCGTAAACCTGTCGAAAGGCTGTAAAAGGTCTTGCCTTAGTATTTTTTTGGCATTTTGATGAAATTATGAACCAACAAAATAGTTCACTAGTTTTCCATTTCTCTAGAATGATGAAACAATGCTAAGGAGGGGAAAAGACATAAGTGTTTTAGCATTTCGGCAAAATGTTGAACCAACGAACTAGTTCGATAGTTCGCCACAAGGATAGTTGAAGGCAAAGATAAAGATGGAAAAGATGAAGAAATTTAGTAGGCTTTCAGTGAGTTTGCAAGTTTGTGAATTAAATCTAAATGATGAATAAAGAAGAAGGAACGCATGGTTCGTGGAGTTCCGAATTTGCCAAAAAAGCAAGATGAAGTAGAAAATGAAGAAGGCAAGGGATTTCAATGAGTTTGCAAGTTTACGAACTCGTCGAAACATCAAAAAGAGTTTCAAAGTTCAAGTTTTCATTGAATTGTCAAAATGAAAAGCAAAGAAAGAGAAATGACTTGGCTTTCGATGAGTTTGCAAGTTCGTGAACTCACCGAAATGCCAAAAATGTTCAAAAGTTTACCATTTCACCAAAGGAAAGAAAGAAGATAGGTTGAAAAACCAAAGAAAGAAAAGATGGTTTGGAGGTTCGCAAGTTTTAAAAAATGTCAAAACATCGAAACAAAGTAATGAGCAAACAAAAAAATGTTTCTATGATTTCTCTAGTTTGCAAACCTCCAAGTTCACCGAAAAAAGGTTCCCAATGGCCTTTCAAGCGCAAGAAAGTATAGAATCAAATTTTCAAGTGTTGTAAAGGTGGGAAAATGTGTTTTTTTTTGTATTCATTGTATGAAGGTGCTTGTTCAACACCTAGAGGCACCATTATTGTAGATTGGAGTAGATATTTGGGTAAATAAAGTAGTGTATAGATCTAATACTACAGGTACCTAAGGTAGATGGATTTTCCAATGATATATTTGACTAGGGATCCTCCCACATTAAATCTTTGTACCAGAAGTATGGGAGAACACTCCTCTATAGAGTTTTTCTAACATTGCCCATTTGGGCATGAGGTTTGCAGCCTGGGCAATTGAAAAAATGTGTTGACTAGGTTTCCCATGCCCAGGGGATGCAATAATGATTTAAAAAATGCTATATATGCATATGTAAAATATGTAATGTACGTTGGTTGGTCGTTGGGTCATTATCTAGGAAGAGCGATTTGTTAGAAGGCTTGGGCCTTATGTTATTTTCTAAGAACTAAGTGAATCTGATAGACTGTGTTCTATTTCAAACCTCTCATGTCTTCACTTCTAGTTCAACAATGAGTGGAAAGTTGTCATTTTGTGCTATCTTCTCCCCTTTTGTGGATCATTCTTTATTTGTAATGGCTCTTTAGCCTTCCTCTCTCTAAGCTTTACACTGTGTTTATTTGAGGATCGTATGCTTATATTATGGATAAAATGATCCCTCTTGTAGCAGTTAGTTTTTGTTTTAACCTCTGTTGAAGTTTTATGGGTCTATGTGAGTTTATTTTGTCTTTGAGATCATTGTTTTGTTATGTTAGGTCTAATCAAATGAACTAAATCAAGTGTATCACCCCTTTCTTTTTACATTTCCAACTCCTCCCTTTTCCATAGTGATTATTAGCATATGTTTAGTTGTAATTTGTTCTCTGAGCCTTAAGCTTGGAAAGAGGAACCAACCTTCTCTGGAGGTCTGATCTCATCTGCAATGTCCCACACCTTGAGATCAGTTCAATGTTTCACTGGATTGTTGCAGTAGTAGGCTTCAACAAAGGGTGTAAATACAAGTGACAATAGTTTTTGGCACACCCGGTGGGACTGGTTTGATGATCCCTACATCATCTATTGAAGAACTTGGTGTGTTATTTAGTACATCTTGCCACTCAAGGTAGCTTCTTCAACACCATGGTAACTCTAAGCTCATATCTACTGGTTTAAGTAGTCCAAGTGCTTAATGATTATCAAAGATTAGGATTCAGGTGATGTTCTTGATCTTTTCTTTCTTTTGAAGCTTTTCAATCACCTGGTGACTCTTCTAGTATGACCTTATTTCTCCAAGAAGTAGAATTGATTGCTCTTGTATTTAAATGATTTTTTGGATTCTTTAAATGCTCTAGTATGTCAAACTATTGTGGAAGATATGGATCTTCCCCTCCACTTTATCAAAATATAGTCTCCATGCCTCCCTATCACCCATATCAAACTAAAAATGTTTCTGGTCCTGCTATAGCAAGGTATCAACATTCTTGTAATTTTTCTTCCCTCCCACCCCTACACAGTCTTCTTGACAGTCTACTCATGCTTATAATCAGCCTCAAGAGGCTTATTTTGCTCCAAACTAGTGTATTTTTTCCCTTGATCAACCTCAAAATGCTGATAACATGAGTATCAGGGATATCATGTTAAAATTTTGAAAGGAATTAGATAATATTAATAGAGAGCAAGAGTGCAACTCAGACAAAAAGAAGAGCTTTCTCATCATTCTTATATTCAACTACAATAAATCGAGGCACAAGAAAGGTATGAACATGAGTATCTTGCTATGCAGATTGTAAATAAATATAAGCAAATGAGGCAATTGCTTGCTCAAATCTAGAGGATGGAATCCTAGTCAACCTCCTCCATTCCCAGTTTTAGACAGCCTCCTCCTATATGTTTTGAATCAGCCTATGGCAGAGAAGGTTTCTAGATTTAAAATCCCAAGCTTCAGGTAGGGGAATCCTTCTAAAGCCCCACAACACACTCCTAGTTTTAAAATTCCAAGTTCTAATGAGTTGAATCCTTCACAAGAGCCTATTCCCATGTGAAGTCAGCCTATTACTCCTTAGGAACAACCATCTCAAAATCTTGTACTCTTCTTCCTAAAGTTTAACAAACACTCCATGCCCCCATTCTATGTCAGCCTCCTGGTCCTAGCACCATTTCACTCTTCAAGGGTGGACCAATTTTTTGGTGAGATAGTTAGTTGGGTGAGCTAGAGAAGGAGGTGTTTGAGGCAAAGGAAGAGTAGTCTACTATTTGTGAGCCCTCATGTGTTATGACAACTAAAAAATTAGACTTGTTGCATGAGGATGATAGGTTTGATCAGCTGGGATAATAGAGTGTTAAGAGAAAAGATTGTGATGAAAAAGAAGATTCAAAGTTGTTGTTTAAACAAATGCCTTACTTTGTTGACCAAGAAGAGGAGAGCATTATGGAAATCAAGCATGAAGGAGAATAAATTGAAGATTTGTTCTCAATTATCCAGTAGGGCTATCAACTTCTTGATTATAGAGACTTCACCATTGAGCATATTCATGGCTCATTTTTAGAGCCTATTTTAGATGATCATGAAGATGATATTGGTGAGGAGTGTGAAATTTTCAAAGAAGAGGCTAATCTATTTGTTTTTCTCATGGGTGGATATTCTCTCCTTCTCAAAGGGGGACCTTAGATGCAGTATGATCATAAGGTGGAGGTGGCCATGTTTCTAGACAAGCCATAAGAGCCAGAGTATCCCAACCAAGTAGAGGATACAAAATTAGATCAGAGACTCTATGAGACTGATGCTAATGGTTTGCATGCCATTTCAAGAGGATATCCTATAGGCATCTAGTCTAGCTAGAGATCAGCAGAAGAAAGTCACCACTTGTCATGCTTACTCTTGAGCATGAAGTTGAGCATCAAGAAGAGTAGAACTATCCCACCTATCCATTTCATAATAGTTGCATTCTCAATTAGTTCAAGTGGGTAAGTGAGTTTGATTTTATTTTCAAAGTGGCATAAATCATCAGTTTGTTGTATGCCCACTCTTTTCCCACCTCTCAAATCGGCTGCCTATAAGCATGAAAAGCATGTTAAGTTGATTAGAAAGGGATTTGAAAAATCTAGTTAACGGCTTTGTTTGAGTCTTCTTCTAGTTGGTTAGTTTAGGTTTAGGTTAGGTTGTGTAGTTTCTTTTCATCCAAGTGTTGTTGCACATGCTGCATGAACTCATTAGGAGAATGTATGCTTTGTTGTTTTTTGGTTTTGTGTTGTGTTTGTTGTGAGGCAGTTTAGTTGTTGTGATTAGTTGTTCAAGCTTCCTTTTGACTCCATGCTCAATGGATGGTTTAAGGCCGTTGGATCCTTATGTTTAGCATGCAAACATCCATGAGAGGTCACAAAAATGTTGTCCTATTTCAGTCACCCTGACTCAAATAGTCCTCCCTCGAAAGGCCCTTTGTTCCTGTCCCTTTTGTGCATAACCCATCAAATATAACCAATCTGGGATCACTTTAAATGGGTTTCCCATCCTCATAAATCTGTAGAAATCCCTAAGTCCAAAAATCCTAACTATTCCAAGTGTTTTCCCCTTAGAATTTTATTGCCTTTCGGTAGGTTCGCAGGTTCGCAAACCTACTGAAAGGTCAGAAAAGGCCTTTTCTTAGTCTTTTTTAGAATTTTGGTGAAATGTCGAACCAATGAACTAGTTCGTGGGTTTTCCATTTTGCTGAAACACCGAAACAATGCTAAGGAGGGGAAAAGCCACAAGTGTTTCAGCATTTTAATGAAATGTTGAACCAACAGACTAGTTTGTTGGTTCACCATGTTTGTGAAACACCCAAGGATAGTCGAAGGAAAACATAAAGATGGAAAAGATGAAGAAAGTTAGTAGGCTTTCAGAAAGTTTGCAAGTTCGTGAACTTGTTGAAGTGCTAAACAAGGAACACATGGTTCATGGAGTTCCAAAGTTTCCAAAAAGCAAGATGAAGAAAAAAATGAAGAAAAAAATGAAGAAGGCAAGGGCTTTCAGTGAGTTCGCAAGTTCGTGAACTCGTCAAAATGCTGAAAAGGGTTTCAAAGTTCAAGTTTTCATAATTGCTGAAATGAAAAGAAAAGAAAGAGAAATGACTTGGCTTTCAACAAGTTTGGAAGTTCATGAACTCGCCAAGACGTCAAAAATGTTCAAAAGTTTGTCATTTCACTGAAGGAAATAAAGAAGATATGTTAAAGAACTAAAAAAAGATAGGGTGGTTCATAGGTTCACAGGTTTCAAAAAACATCAAAATGCTGAAATAAAATAATGAGCAAACAAAAGAATGTTGCAGTGATTTCTCTAGTTTGTGAACCTCCAAGTTTGCTAGAAAAGGTTCCCAATGGGCTTTCAAGCACCAAAAAGTGTAGAATCAAAATTTCAAGTATTGTAAAGGCGTGAAAACACATTTTTTCACGTAATCAATGTATGAAGGTGCCTCTTCAACACCCAAAGGCATTATTATCATAGATTGGAGTAGATATTCAGGTAGATAAAATAGTTTATAGATTTAATGCTATAGGTACTTGAGGTAGATGGATTTTTCAATGATACATTTGACCAGGGATCCTCCCACATTAAATCTTTGTAAGAAGTGGGTGAACACTCCTCTACAGAGATTTTCTCACATTGCCCATTTGGACATGAGGTCTGCAGGTCTGGGTGACTAATAGAATGTGTTGACCAAGTTTCCCATGCCCAGGGGCTGCAATAATGATTTGAAAAATACTATATATGCAAATGTAAAAGATGTAATGTAGGTTGGTTGGTCGCTAGGTCATTATCTAGAAAGAAGGATTTGTTAGCAAGCTTGGGCCTTGTGTGAGTTTCTAAGAACTAAGTGAATTTGATGACTGTGAACTCTATTTCAGACCTCTCAGTCTTCACTTCTAGTTCAACAATGAGTGGAAAGTTGTCATTTTGTGTTATCTTTTCCCCTGTTCTGGATCATTCTTTCTTTGTAATGGCTATTTAGCCTTCATGATTAATACAAGCAACTAAATTTTGCCTCCCTCTAAGGCTTTACACTATGTTTATTTGAGGATTGTATGCTTATATTGTGGATAAAACGGTCCCTCTTGTAGCATTCAATTTTTTGTTCTAACCTCTGTTGAAGCTTTATGGGTCTATGTGAGTTTATTCAGTCTTTGAGATCATTTTTGTGTTATGTCAGGTGCAAGAAAATGAACTAAACTTGGTGTATCGCCCCCTTTTTTACATTTCTAGCATTTCTCCTTCTCCCTTTTCCCTAGTTATTATTAGCATAGGTTTAATTATAATTTGTTCTCTAAGCCTTAAGCTTAGAAAGAGGAACCAACCTTCTCTGGAGGTCTGATCTCATTTGCAAGGTCCCTCACCTTGAGATTAGTCCAATGATTCATTAGATTGTTGTAGCAACATGATTCAACAAAGGGTGCAAATCTTAGTGACAACAGTCAACACAGTGAGTAGGTGTCCTAAGACTAATTGTAGGCATAAACTAGTCATAAGAATACATTTTTTTTATCATGTTTGTTACAAAATCCTAATCACGAATTTGTTACTAGATTATAGTTTGATGTTGTAGTGTCATTGTTGGTCAAATAAGTCAAAGTCAACAACACTTCATAAACTAGACAAAATTATATTTCCTTCTTAGTTATGTCACTTTCTCTATCTCAATTATTCATATCTCTATTTACTTTTAAGCCTCAACTATTTAGATCTAGGTTTTAATTCAATCCAGGTTAGATTTGTTAAATCTTTATTATACCTGCAACAATTTATTTTCCTATAGAATATTAGTTCTATTCTTCAACAACTTGTATTACAATTTCTTTATTTATATAAATGGAATTTTTGAAGGGATAGAAACATTTAAGATTATATTAATTTAAATGTTAAAATAATTTGTTTTATACTGAAATAAACTTGAAATTTATACAACACCTATTGGAAACTGATTTAAATGTATTATTTTTAAAATTTCTATTTAAAATAGAATATGGACCAACCATTATCATATCGTTATTAATTAAATATATGGATTTGTTACTTTAAATCTCATCCCTCCTAATGAGAATATCTTATTTAACATAGTGCTTTTAAAATCAACAATGTAGCATTAGAGGAGACAACCCAATAATCATGAGGGCTAACTTTACACTCCTTAAAACTTTTATATGGTAAGTTGAATGGCCTTCAATTTAGTATAACATCTTACTTGACAAGTTAAGTGCTTAAACTTATTCTCTTGGGTCAAGATCATCAAAGATATAGTCATATTAGTTATGTTTTTGTTAGGTTCTCTTAAAATGTTAAAAAAAGGTTAGGCCAACATATACACGTCTAATTATGTATTTTTATGCACTATACATGTCATTAGATGATTGGTTGTTTTTTATGTAACTTGTGCAAAGTAGTTTTTAATATATTTATTAATTAAAAAATAACAAGTATTAATCATTAACCTCACAAATAAGTAAAAATCAACAAGCAATAGTTCTTTAGTGCCCATGCACTCATGAATGTTGGACCCTCCTCAAGTATTGAATCCTCTCCCCTACTTTGATGTTGCACAAGCATATTGTCTTTAACAATACACATACATTATATTAGATTGCTCTATTTAAAGAATATTTGGTTACATGTTTCCAATCCCAAACAAGAAATCTTATCATTCTATTGATAACTTGTTTTACACACAAAAGAAGCAGAAAAAAAAAAAAATCTTTCACCATTAAATTGACTGTGATCTTGGACCATTAAAAAAATAGTCACAATAATCACCCTATTTTAAAGTAGATTACCTTGACCATTGAATTGATTAAACCATGTTAAATAAATCATAGAAACAACTTCTAGGGGAAAAAAATTATGTACTAAAGTGTTTTTTCTTTTTTTGCAATTTAAGGTGATACTAATGTGTTTTATGTCATTTTCATCATATCATGTCAAACAAACAATAACAATTTTACATTTTATCCATATTATCTTCCAACATTCTAAATACACATTTGACACATGAAATTTAAAATCATGTTATATTCTAAATTTCAACTAATCAAAAAATACATTTTATGTATAATTAAAAAGTCCTAAATATTGTATAGCTATATTTAGGAATTTTTGTGAAATTAAAAAAAAAAATGTATCATATGAGATGAGAGATTTTGGACAAATTGTCAAAATGTATATAAGATGAGAGATTTTGGACAAACTGTCAAAATGTAGATAAGAGATTTTAGACAAATTGTATATAAAACGTATATCAAAATGTATATAAAATGTATTTCTCCAAAATGTATATGAGATGAGAGATTTTGGACATTTTGAGATTTTGATAGTATTTTAAAGGTAGATAATTGTGAAAAAAATTGTTTGAGAAGCAAAGCTGACTGTCAAATTTAGGCCAGAATTTACCTTTGATTTGACAAACGTGTTTTGACTAACATTGTCAAAAAGTCACAGACTTGAGAGGTGTAAAAGCATTTATTTTCGGACTCCACAGCTGGAGGCTGGAGCCATGCCAACTAGTCTCAGACAAAGCATTTATTGGCCTACATTTCTGCAGACGCATAAAATGGTAAGCATTTATTTACAGCCACATGCTAGATTCCACTCTGGTCCCACACACTCATAGTTGTTGCAGAGATCGCCATGTTAGTTTTTATGATCAGATTTAAAGAAATCAGAAAAATGCAACACAATGAATAATGAACACAACAAGATACCCTGGGAAAACCCTCCAACTTGAGGGGAAAAAAACCCAGCAACAATATATCTCTTATATATTGAATGATAAGAACAACAATCTACTTTACAATGGCCAAATCCAAGGCCTACAGGTATGGCTTCACTTCTTGAAGCACAATGAATAAGTCCACACTTGATAAATCTGATTTGATCTTGAAATAACTTGATCTGCTCCTTAGAAGTCTGCTCTGCCTTGTGAATTAAGTTTGTATTGGAATTGTATTGAATACACCCAAATAAGGAGATTCTATCTCCTATATATACCAAACTGGCGAACCTATTGCTAGGGCCGACTGGGCTTTGCATTACTTTTCTTTTATAGAATGCCTCCCGTAGCTACAATCACTAACACTCCCTCTTAGCTAGGGAGGTATTTTTCCAGATACATGTCATGGAGTCTCTCAACATGACACCCTAAATGGTTACACCCATTTGTGAAAAAGTGTTCATCATGGAATCACTCAACGTGATATCGTCATGGAGTCACTCAACATGACATCCACCATGGCTACTCCTATGTGTGGAAAGAACCACATCTCCGTCTCAGAGATGGACAAGGGCTTACACCTCATGTTTCTCCGTCTCAGAGAAACATACACTACAAGGTCTTTCACCTCATATTTCTCTGTCTCAGAGAAACATACACTACAAGGGCTTTCACCTCATATTTCTCCGTCTCAGAGAAATATACACTACAAGGGCTTTCACCTCATATTTCTCCGTCTCAGAGAAATATACACTACAAGGGCTTTCACCTCATATTTCTCCGTCTCAGAGAAATATACACTACAAGGAACCTTCATGATGATGTGACTCCCTCTGAAGTTCCAAGAACTAACATCAACCTCCTGACCTCCTCGTCCAAGGTTGCCTCTGATAGTTTGTCAGACTCCCTCTGAATGTTAATTCCTCCTCTTCAAAGAAACTGATCGACTTTAGAAAAAGAAAACTTCTGAATTGACTTTAGAGCTTCTTTCCTTCTGAGATGTCCCCATGGCAATTTTTGCAGTAGAAACAAGTTGAGTAGACCTTAATTTGCAATCTCGAGTGAAGTGACCATACTTGTCAGCCCTAAAACACTGAATGTGAGAGAGATCCTTCTTCTTCTTCGGTTCTAGGGCAAAATTTGATTCTCTATCTCTATTCCTCTTTCTTCCTTTTCCTCTTTCTCTAGAAGTATGTGTAGCAAGAACTTGATTTTCTACATCATGATAGTTTCACTCAATTCCTCTTGCTACCAACCTGGACTCTTCTTGAATATAATCAGCTCGAAGACGATCAAACTTGGGCAACTTAGATCTCCCACTGATACTTTGGATAAAGGGCTCCCAAGATTGGGGAAGACTATTTAGTGCCAACATAACAAGATCTCTGTCTGCAATTATGTCCCCAATAGCGCTCAACTGATCTCTTAAATCAGTGATCTTCGTAAAGAATGAGATAACTGAATCTTCTTTATCCATTTTTACATGGTGAAGCTGATGTCTCAAAGCAAGGGCTTTGCTGGTATTGTTGATCTCATACAATCCTTTTAGAGTATCAAACATTTCTTTAGCTGACTTCAACTTGGAGATGATCGGTACTAGGTGATTCATCACAGAGTCTATCATGATCTTTCTAGCCTTTGTACCCTTTTTCTTCCACTGGATTTTCTCAGTATCATCGGAAGGCTCAAGCATATTACTTTCCATGAAATCAAGAAGATCATTTTCCTCTAATGCAATGAGTACCCTGGGTTTCCAAGAGTTGAAGTTTGAGGCTTCATCAAGCCTATCTTCTACCGTGACACCGTTCACCATCTTCTTTTTCTGCACAAATTCTCCTACAAAAATCTGCCCTTAGGTCTAAAATAATTTGCAACCTTAGATCTGCAATACTTTGCCTTTAAGATCTGCCCTAGATGAAAAAATTGACTTGACTACTTAAACAAATCTGATCAGATCTTTTCTTAGACCCGCTTTGATACCATGTTAGTTTTTATGATAAGATTTAAAGTAATCAGATAAAAGCAACACAATGAACAATGAACACAACAAGATACCCTAGGAAAACCCTCCAACTTGAGGGGAAAAAAACCCAGCAACAATATATCTCTTATATATTGAATGATAAGAACAACAATCTGCTTTACAATGGCCAAATCCAAGGCCTACAGGTATGGCTTCACTTCTTGAAGCACAATGAATAAGTCCACACTTGATAAATCTGATTTGATCTTGAAATAACTTGATCTGCTCCTTAGAAGTCTGCTCTGCCTTGTGAATTAAGCTTGTATTGGAATTGTATTGAATACACCCAAATAAGGAAATTCTAGAAGTCTGCTCTGCCTTGTGAATTAAGCTTGTATTGGAATTGTATTGAATACACCCAAATAAAGAAATTCTATCTCCTATATATACCAAACTGGCAAACCTGCTGCTAGGGCCGACTGGACTTTGCATTACTTTTCTTTTATAGAATGCCTCCCGCAGCTACAATCACTGACACGCCAAACCCCGACGATTCATCTAGTCTACGTAAAGAGAAGGGCTTTCCTATAATAATAGCCAATTTAGCCTCGAAAGATGAAGAAGAGAACAGAGCTTGAAATAGCTCCCATGGCCGTGGGCACGGGAATAATTCGTGTTTGGTTAGGGATGTTGATAATAGGGAATTATGGATCACAAGTAATGTCCCAGCAACTGTATTCTCAGGACTACAGCGAGGATTGCGTCAAGTTTCATGCCGAGAACTCCGGTTACCTGTGCAACGGTGCCGCTAAAGGATGCAAAACCTTTGCTCTTTATAGAGCTCAGAAGTTTTACATGTCCCTCCACAGCATTGGCAGCCTTTTCAACACCGACCCCGCCACGATTGCCTCTGCAAGCAATTTATCTATCACCGATTATTCCAAGTCTCTGGACACAGATCAGGCCGTGCTTTTTCCCATGGGGCCTTTCGCTCCTCCGCCTCCCCTGCTTTTGCACCCTCCTCCTCCTCCTTCCAAATCCCATTCTCGCCTCTTTGTCCTCCTCGTATCTCTCGCTGCTGCGCTGCTCATTGTGGCAGGTCTTCTAATAACACTTGTTGTGTGCTTAAACAGGAGGAGACGCCGCAAAATTACACAGGTAACTTCTTTTAGACCAGCTCTGTGAAATGAACACAATTTCTTTACTCAGATACGAAATCGTCGATAGTTTATTTGTGTTCGTAGCGAACTCCCAATATTCCAAAAAGCTCTGTGAAATGAACACAATTTCTTCATATTCACACGTCAAATTATTTTTTCCCGATCTGCAATTCTTTATTTTCAAAATCCTGGCCCGCAATTTTCTTACAAGTGAAAATTGTTTGCTGTTTTTAGAAATAAAATTTCCGCATCTCTGTAATTCTTTACCTTTTTTCTGGTTCTTATTTGCTAAGAAGACTGGTTGGTCAATGATAAAGTACCCAAAATACACATGAAAGATCTTATATTTAAGTCCATACTGATCCATTAAATACTAACATGGAACTGGATAATATTTTTTAACACTCAAAAATATTTGTCATATACTAAGCCCTTTGTTTAGTTTTAGGATGACTCAGCCATAGTAGGTTTGCCGTTACACTAAAACCTGCAGATCGAGGTCATAGTTTCTCACCCGATGGGTGGATATAGTTGTAGGATTCCAAAGTGTTAGTGAACATTCCAAAGGTACACCTTCACCTAAATCCAGAGTGACAGTTAGTCCATGAGATGAATTTGTAGGCCGTTAGAGTCCTTGTCTAAACTTTGATTAGATATTCTGTTGTTTCTATTCCAGGAAGCAGAGGGAGAAAGAATGGAGGCGGCGGAGACTCCCCACGAATCGAACCTAATGCTCTCCCAGTTGTCGGATCTACCAGGATCCGACAGATTTATACACTATACCTTGAAAGAGCTCCAGGAGGCTACCAATAATTTCAGCGCGGCGTACAGGATCCAGGGCTCTGTTTTCATCGGTTTCCTGCGTGGGAAGAAAGTGGCGATGAAGCAAATGAAAGCGGAAGTCTCTAAAGAGATAAACTTACTTCACAAACTCCATCACGCCAATCTGGTTACCCTACTGGGCATCTGTCTCGGCCACGGGGAGCAGCATGTCTATCTGGTCTTCGAGTATGTACAAAACGGGTCTCTGAGCAACTGGATTGAGGGCGCAGAGTCGCGTGATTCTCTTACATGGAAGCACAGGGGTTGGAGTATCTCCATCACAGCATTAGTCCGTCTTGCATTCACAAGGACCTCAAGACTAGCAATATTCTCTTGGATCACAATTTTAGAGCTAAGATTGCTAACTTCGGGTTGGCTAAATCTGGCGAAGGGGTTAGCGCATTAACCAGCCATATAATCGGAACTCATGGATACATGTCTCCAGAGTATCTTCGAGACGGGCTAGCGACTTCGAAGCTGGATGTTTTTGCGTTTGGGGTAATTGTCCTCCAAATCTTATCGGGCAAAAGGGCTGTAGAGGCGAGGAGCCCGGATCACGGCGACAAGCTTCTGTCGGATGAGATAAGAGATCTGCTGCAAGCTGAAAACCCCAAGGAAAAGCTCAGTGATTGGATAGACCCCAATCTCCAAGGGTCGTATGATTTGGACACGGCTTGTAGGGTTGCTTATGTGGCAAAATCATGCGTGGAAAAAGATCTGGCGTTGCGTCCCAGCATGATGGTGATCCGTGTGGAGCTCTCCAGCTTTAGCATCGCAACAATGTCTTCCGAACCAGAACCAAGATAATCACTCAGGGATTTAAATTTTTTTTTATCTATACGACCAGAGTAAGCGCCCCCAGGTTAAGCCCAAGTGGAAAATATTGGTTTTCATGCATAGACATTTCAAGTCCGAGATTTGGTTCCCCTCCTACAAATAATTCCTTGCATGGCCTGTAAGGTATGTTCGCCTGCATCACAATTGCACTCTGAGCTCAGCTATTGAAAAATAGTATTGTTCAATCCACTCTCACTTGGTTTATCCATTCATAATCAAAGACAGCTAAAGGATATAATGAAATGGAAGGGAAACATTGAAAATGATGAGATGAATCCACCTTGTTAGTAGTTAGTACTTGTTAAGAGAGGCATCACAATTAATAGTTAATTATATATTATAATTATTTTTACTTCAAATAAATATTTATTTTTTAAACTATGTTTTATTGTTTAAATTTAAATGTTGAATCTTTATTTCTGTATTTAATGTATGGAAGGAACAAATCAAATATTGTGTAGCATGAAATTGATGTTTGATTCGATCTAAGGCTAGATTGCTAGATAAGTATGTGGATCGTATGGTTTAAAGAGGGTCCATGTTAATGAAGGAGCCTCGATTAATTCTTATAACCCTAAATTTGAGAGTACATTCACATGCTGCCATTGATAAATTTACTCTATGGCTTTTAATGTTTGTCATGTGTCACTTTTAAATCTAATCATCTAGAGAAGATAGAAGAATGTTGTTTCCCACTCTCATTCCATATGCCTTCTTTGGTCTATTCAAGATCCATAGAATTTGTTCACTAAAGTGGCACATATTCTAAATGTGTAAGGTGTAGATTCATTCTATAGAGCTTGGATTGCATTCCATAGAGCTTGGAGTGCATGTACACAGTCCATTCAATATTTTGATGTAAATAATTGTATATAGTAGCTCACACCATCTTACTTGCACGTTAGAAAATAATGTACAACATATTTTTGACATGTATTGTTAAAAAATATACTAGACACATCTTCATCTATTCATCTATTGGTAAATCTAATCATCTAGAGAAGATAGAAGAATGTCACATCCCACTCTCCTTTCATATGCCTTCTTTGGTCTATTCAAGATCCCTAGAATTTATTCACTAAAGTGGCACAAATCTCTAAATGTGTAAGGTGTAGATTCATTCTATAGAGCTTGGATTACATTCCATAGAGCTTGGAATGCATGTATAGAATCCCATTCAGTATTCTAATGTAAATAATTGTATATAGTCACTTACCCCATCTTACTTGCATGTTAGAAAACAATGAACAACATAGTTTTGACATGCATTGTTAAAAATATAATAGACAACATCTTCCCTACATTAGCACAAGTACAATATGAAGAGCACATAGAAGACAAGTCCACATTCATATATATGTTGCAAGACGTAGAAATGCAAGTGACTTTTACAATAGACCAAAACAATATAATCCAAGAAGTCAATGCTACAAACAACTTCACATAAAAAATTAAAAGATACAATAGTTGTTTTTTTCCTACAAACATCTCTTACAAGTTCCAAACAAAATATGACTTAAACTAATTATTTCTTTTACATTCTTTGCAACACCTTCAATACATTACAGAGCTACAACCATATCATCCTTCCTATCATCATTAGAATATTATGCCCTCTATGATTGAACTATTAGAAATTTTGATTTTTATTTGTTATGCTAAAAATCATGTACATTTACTCAAACAATTTTAGTTACTAAAATTAAACAACACTTTCTATCTGTGGTAACTGTTGTCTCTCAGATTTGCACCCTTGCTGAGTTGTAGAACTTGGCAATCTGGAGAAACATGGGATCTTTCCAGGTCTGTGGGTCGCCTGTGATGGAAAGAACCTCCGGAGAAGGCCGGCTTCCTGCTGATACTCCACCTAAACTACTTATACTAAGGTCTTTGCAGAGAAAAGAGTAAGAAAGATTACATGAAAATGAAACCTACTGTCTAAGGTGATGCACCATAAGATCATCAGGAAAACACACATGAAATGACACACTTCAGAACCAGTAATAATAAGAACCCTCACACAACCCAGCAAAAATTCATAACCCTTGCATCAGTGTTTTGTAAGAAGGCTAAATAACAGCAGTCTTGTAATGGAGGAAGAGGTTTTCTTACTACCCACAAGCTGATTGTTACCCTTTGCACATCTCACAACCTGCAAAAATTATAAAAAAGAAACCCCTGCATAAAGGCACCAACATGAAAGACAGCTTCAAGGACAGAGAAACATCACCAGAATCTGTACTAACACTGAGGACACACAATATCAGAAGAAATAGGAAGGTATGAACTACTTATTACTGTCAAAAGAGTGTTACAACACTGTATATCTCTGAAAAATGTGTTACAAAACTGTTCACCTCTGCAAAAGAACTCTGAAAATTACAATATACAGGGTAGTGAATAGCCAGAACCACTGAAAAATGAATAAGGAAGAAGGATATATACTTCCTAGACAGCTGTGAATAGATAGACATCCACCACCTCCATTCCCGTGCATCTCATAAATGCCCACAAAATATCTCTCTAAAATCCTCCAAAAAGGCTTCCTAAGGCATAAATGGTCAAGGGATGTCATCTGCAATCATAAAGGCACCTGAAAATGTCATAAAATGCCTTTAAATGCCCTCTGCAGTTTCCTGACATACGTCAGATCTGTGTCATAAGTCCTGCAGTATCATAAATAACTGAAAAATATCTCAATAAAAGACATAATTACATATTTTCTGCATCTAATAAACATTTAACTAAGAGGTTTATAACTCCACCACCTTAGTAAATGTTTTTACAATTCAAGATTAAATAATCCTTGCAGAAAATAAAGATATTAAAGTTAAAAAATCCCTTAGCCTCTTTAACAAAATGACGTGAGTCACATTTGCATCATATCTCAAGGTTATATCAACACGTCTTAGCATCTTGAGCCATCTCTATTTCATACATTTTTCCCCTTATGAAGGTTCAGTGCATATTGTTTTAAAAACATCTCTCATTATGTACCTATTTTGCACTTTCTATACCACCTTGTATTTTTTAGCTTGTATGTTTTACATAATACATTTCCACCTTATAACTCCCAGCCACCCAGCCATGTGCATATTTCATTCACTTCATAACCTACCTTGGTCGATTAAGAAATCCGACCCATTACCTTTTTACAATACATTTTACTCTTGAAACATTAGCAAAAAGGCATAAATGCCACGGCCTTTCTCATGTATGATCGCTAGTTTTTTTTTTTTTTAAGACTTTTATAAGTCTTTACCATAGCGCACAAATAGATGAAAAGGATATTTTTTAACAAAAACAAAAGAAGGAAAAACATGCCAAAAATAGGTCATTCGACCTAATGAGACTCTTGGCATTATTTTCATCGACCTCACTTTTCCCTTCTTGCTGCCGGCCGCCATCTGCGAGGGTTTGGAGAAGAAAACGCCATTCTGGGCCGTTTTTGTGCTTGTTATTGGTCGATTCTTGACCATATGCAAGGTAAATTGCATTCCTTACTCTTTTACCTCCATTTCTGGTCTTTTTTGAGCTGATTTGGCCTGCGTTTGGACTGCATAGTAATGGATTTTCGCTGTTTTTTGAATGGCCGACCCTCATCATTTGCACTGGCTGTATGATGCCACGATCTGAGAGGTTGCATGAAGAAATCTATGTGGTTTTCACACAGCAACAAGGCAATAAACCTGAGGTAACTCCATTTTCCTCCATTTTCTGAATTTCTACTGTCTATTCGCTGCTTGTCTCTGCCTGTGCATGGCTTCTAGAGCATTCGACCTTGGAAAATTGCCTTTTAATGGCTGTTTGCTGTCTGAAGACACAACTTTGCCTATTTTTCTGAGTAGTAATGCTTGCTGTTGTTGAAACTCCGTCATTTCCTCTTCAATCTGCGTTTTCTGTTCACGTTAGAGCTCAAACCTCCAGTTCCTGTTATGGGCAAAGTCTGTGGCATTCGAAATATTTGCAATGAGTTCAAAAAAAACAAACAAACTTCAAGTTTCTTTCCTTTTTGCTGTATCTAAAGCTTTAAACCTTAAAAACACCGCATTTCTCTTTCACTCTGCTCGGCCACCGCTGATGGGGTCGTGATTTTTGACACCATGTCTTCATTTTCTGTGGGTTTTTTCTTGCAATGAGTTGAAAAACTACACTGTTTTTCCCTTTATATCTGCATTTTAGACAAAAACTCGGAAGAATGATAACTATGCTTCATTGTTGTTCGAACATTTGAAAAGAAAACAGTTGAAACCTTGATTTTCTGAATATTTCGGAGCAACCTTGCTGTTATGAGCTGCCAGAAAGCACAATTTTTTGGTATTTTCTGAGTATTTGCTTTGAAGAAACGCAAAACCTTCATCCTTTCCTTTCCGCCGTTTTAAAAAAAAGGTCAAAACTCCATTTTTCTATTGTTGCGACATTTGAACTCTCAAGAACATTGCATTTTCTTTTGATTCTAAGGACTATCTATGGCACTGTTGTCTGGGCATTTTGTAAGTTCTGACTATGTATTTGCACTGAAACATATGATTTTCTCTTGTTGACTGCTGTATATGCTTGTAACTCAAAGAAAGATTGTATTATCTTCATAAATCGGCCATTTCTTGACTGTAAGCAAGTTATTGCTGACCAAAACTGGAAAACACTAAACTATTACCTTGCTGCTGTTAAAACCGTACTTCGGTCAGCTCTGAATATGGATGTTTTGCTGTTCTTCTTTGCAAATTGCCGCCAAAACTAAAAAGACCTTCATTTTGCCGTTGCTCAATGTTGAAAAGAAAGACTTGAAAGAAAATGACATTCCTGAATTTTGCAACCTAAAAACTGTATTTTCTATGTGTTTTGCTCCATTTTCTCCTTCTGTTGCTGCACGTGACGGACCTTTCTGAGCATTTTTCTGAGGATTATGCTTTTGAAATGAGTTAAAACCTTCAATTTGTCCTTCCTGTTGTTCAAAACAATGAAGAAAACATTGTACTTGCTAACTGTGCAAATTCTATTCAGCTGACAAACCCTGGCATTATTCTTCATTTTCTGCTGTTTCTTGTGAATGGCTTCTATAGCATTCAAACTTGAAAAATTGTGTTTTGCTCGGCTGTTTGTTGTCTGGCTGAAGCAAATGATTCTTCTGTATGCTGCCAGAAGACACATTCTGAGATTTTCTTTGCATTTTCTGAATTTCTACTGACACGATCTTACATTCTATGATGAGTAATTCTCAAAATGAGTTGAAATTTGACATTTTCCTGTTTGGTGTTCAAACTTGCTGTAGAAAACTGTATTTTTCTTTAAAATCTGCTGGCAGAAAGCACTATCAGACATTGTTCTGAGTATGAATTCTTGAAATAAGTTGAAAAAACGTATCTTGTCTTCTTTATATCTTCATTTTGGCTGTGAATACACTCCAGTCTTGACAAAAAGCTTGAAAAATAGCAAGTATACCTTATCGTTTGAAAACTGTATGTCTTTCAATCCTCTGAAACACTGAACTTAAACAGTTGCATTTTTCCTGTCATTTGTTCAAATGTGAAAAGAAAATTGCATCTTTCATCGCCAATCGCTGCCAGAAGGCACGATTTTGCTATTTGCCGTGTACATGTTAAAAAATGAATCTCAAACACTTACCTTTCCTTCATTTACTACTATTTTTTCTGTTCACGGATTTTTTACACTGGCTGTACCTTATGCTCTTCAACTGTTCCGATGACTGTTGTTCTGAACGTTCTCATACTCTGCTGTCCTGTTTTTTGACTTTTGACTATTGGCTACCCTCTGTTTTGCATGTTGGCTATCCTATGATCTTTAAAACCTCTTGACAGCTTTGATCTGTTTCTGTTGCGCTCCTAGAGCTGTGCCTTTTTGCATTTATTTGTTCATTGCTTTTTGAAATGGTTTAGAAAGTTTATGAGCTGGGCTCAACCCTTGTGGGAGCCACATTTCTTTCACTCATAACGTAACTGATATCTGTCTCTGCACATGAAGCAAACTTGTTAGAAAATAGATGCATGCGTACAGTTGATATTTCTGATTTGTCTTCTCAGCAGTAGTTGTGACGTTAACTGGTTGCTTGCAATCTGAAAATACAAACTATAGGTTTATCGATGTTTATCAAATGACGTATGATGCCCCGTCATTGCTTCTAACATCAGTTTTAAAACTTTTTTGCAGAGGATGGGATGGCACGAAGACAGCGGCTGGAAGCGGGAACGCCAAACAAGCTGGACGAGACAAGATGCGATAGCAACAAGAAGACTCGTCATTCAGGCAATGACGAGTCATCCTACTTCATTTGTTTATGCATCAGTTTCAGTTTATAAATAAATGTATGGTTTGTGTTTTCTCATTTTGCTTTAAACCAGTTAGTCTCATGGCTTGTGTGAGACCTTATACACCTATTTTTAATACATAATGCTGATTGTTTAACAATTTGTTCTGAAAACATATGAATGCAACAATACAACTTTGTCTTGATTTGTATCAAACGAGCATGGTTTTCACACAGCAGAAGTATAGGTACCTTTTCTCTTTGAAAACTGTATAGTTTTACCTGATTAAGCAGTAGCGAAATCGAGGTAACATTTTTGGCGACATCTACTATATGTTTGCCTGCGAAACATCAGACCAGTAGCCTGAGGCATATCCATTGGGCACAGAGTCACACATGCTTGACAAAAAACTAGAAAACACCTCCTTTACAAACTGTTGTGAATTATTACAGCTCTATGAGGACAGGGATGGTGTGTGACAGTGAATAGATGCATTTACTATTTCGCATGATGGCTGTCCCTTCATACAGCTGTAGTACGTTACAGCAGTTTCAAACCCCTCCCAACCAGACTGAAGAAAACTGACAACTGTGCGGAAACGCACTTAGGGAAAAGAAAACTGCAACTAATCTATGGTGCAGCAGCACTTATTCAACAACTGAAACTTCATGAAATATGTACAACCAAGTCTAGGTCCTACCTCAGAAGCAATGTTTGAGGTGAATCCCATTGACTGGGATTGGCTCGACGTCACCATCCAGCTTAGATAGCTGGAAAGCGTTATGCTGTTTGCATTCTGAAATAATGTATGGCCCACTCCAAAAAGCGTCAAACTTGGAGTGCTTCCCAGGCTTGCTTTTCAGCACATCCCACTTCAGCACTATGTCGCCCTCCTGGAATGTTCTCGGCGAAGCCCTTTTGTCGAAAGACCTTTTCATTTGGGCTTGATGATGCTCTATGTTTTTCATAGCATCATTTCTGGTTTCTTCAAGCTCAACCAGTTGAGCTAGCCTTACCGTCATAGGGCCTTCCTCTAGCATGTCCAGCTGGTTTACCAAATCAAGCGCTGGTAACTCAAGTGTAATAGGAAGCCTAGCTTCCTTGCCATACACTAACATGAAAGGCGAATGTCCTGTCGACCGTTTGGTAGTGATTCTATCAGCCCACAGTGCTGATTTTAACTGTGTGTGCCAGGATCTCTGGTTTCCCTCCATGGTCTTCTTGATGATCCTGATCAGGTTCTTGTTTGTAGACTCCGCTTGGCCATTGCCTTGCGGATAGTAATTTGAGGACGTATTGAGATAAATGCCATTCCTCACAGCCCAATCAGAAATTCTGGAACCGATGAAAGCAAGGGCATTATCTGAAATGATGGACTCAGGCACCCCGAATCTGATGATCAGCTCCTCATAAAAATTCAAAACAGCAGACTCATTAGCTTCCTTAAGTGCGACTGCTTCAGTCCACTTAGTGAAATAATCAGTGGCTGTAAGAACCCACTTATGGCCAGCACTGGATGAAGGGTTTATAACCCCAATAAAGTCTAAACCCCACCTCATAAAGGGCTGCTCCACCTGAATTGGCTGCAAAGGCAAGGCTGCCAGCTTTTCTTTTCCGGCAAACAGAGCACATTCCCTACATTTTCTAACCCATAAGTGTGCATCTTTGAACAAACTGGGCCAATAAAAGCCACCTTTCATTACTTTAAGAGCTGTTGCTCTAGGTGAGAAATGGCCTCCAGCTGACCCTCCATGAAACTCATGCAAAACCCTCTCCACTTGGTTAGATCCAATGCACCTCAGCAATACTCCATTAAAATCCTTCCTAAACAGCAAGTCATTAATGAGCACATAAGGTATGGACTGCAGTCTGAAATACCTTCGTTTGGCTCTATCCAAACCTTGAGGACACTCACCGGTCTGCAGGAAATGAACCATTTCTTGCACCCAATCAGCAACAGGAGCTGAAAAAATAGTTTGTTCTTGATCTTGCATTGATAGAACAGCCTCTAGATCATGGTCCTCCTTGCTGATTACACCATCAGCAAGCTGTTCGCACAGCCCTTTTCCTCTAACCAGCTTGGTAACCTTAATGTCCACGTCATACTCCATGACCTTAGTCACCCAACCAGCCCTCTTATCACTGAGATCTTTACTTAGCAGAAATTCTTTCACGCTTGGATGAGCAACCATTAAGTTAATCTTGTTATTTGATAACATATGCTTAAACTTTTTCAAACTTCTTATAACAGCAAGTACATGCTTCTCAACAAAAGTGTACCTCAGCTCATAGTCCTTCAACGCCTGGCTGAAAAAAGCCAAAGGCTGTTCCATCTCTTGCTCATTTTTTTGTACCAACATGGCTGAAACAGAATCAATGTTACCATATGCATACAAGGTAAAATCCTTAGAGAAATCAGGATTCAGCAGTGTAGGTGCAGCAGCCAAAGACTCCTTGATAAGTTCAAAACTTCGTTTTCCGTCTTTAGTCCAGCTGAAAGACATGTTCTTTCTCAACATAGCAGTCAATGGGTTTAATAAATCAGCAATATCAGGGATGAATCTCCTGACGAAGTTGATCCTACCAATGAAACTTTGCAGGCCCTTCTTGTGTGCTGGCAAAGGTAGAGCCAAAATTGCGCTTATTCTCTCAGGGTCAATGGTGATACCTTGCTTCGACACCACATAACCAAGTAATCTGCCCTCATGGACAGCAAACACACATTTTTTGGGATTTAGTGATATCCCAAACTCCCTACACCTTTCAAAAATCTGTCTTAGGTGGTTGAGATGATCCTTAGCCTCCTTAGAGAAAACAGTAATGTCGTCTAAGTAGACTAGGATGATCTTGTACATCAGCCCCTGAAAGGCCATATCCATTGCCTTTTGAAAGGTTGCTCCAGCATTGGACAAACCGAAAGGCATCTTTTTGTAAGCCATCGTCCCCCACTTTGTGGTGAAGGCTGTTTTGTATTGGTCCTCCTCCTTGACTAAAATCTGATTGTAACCAGAATAGCCGTCCAGCAGGGAAAACCTTTCTGATCCTGAAACTACCTGGAGTATCTGCTCCATGGAAGGTAAAGGATGACGGTCCTTCAGAGAAGCTCTATTTAAGTCACGGAAGTCCACACATAGCCTTATCTCCCCATTTTTCTTCCTAACCGGCACAAGGTTGGAAACCCATGAGGTGTGCTTTATAGGAAAAATTATGCAGCTCTCAATCAGCTTATTCAGTTCCATCTTCATGAGAGGCTCTAATTTAGGATTCAAAGGCCTCTGTTTCTGCCTTACCGGCTTAGCGTCCGGTTCCAACTCAATAGTGTGTTGAGCAAGATGGGGGTCAAACCCCTTTAGATCGCCATATTCCCATGCAAAAATGTCACTAAATTCTTGGAATAGCTGAATAAATGCATTTCTTTCCTTTGCTGTACATACCTTGCCTATTTTAAGGAGTTTGCCCTTAAAAATCTCAAATTCTTCATAATGGTCTTGCTGGACCTGTAGGCTGGACCTGGGTTTTACAGCTTCATCATCAGTGTTAAAGATGGATTCTAAGGTGACCAAACCTTTTGGCATCTTGTTATTTTTCAGCTGAATGATTTGGTCACCATACTGGTGATGTAGCTTCCCCTGATTTGCATGAGAAAATTCAGCTTCCTCTCTTAAGAAGTTCACAATTTGCTGATCACTATCAAATACCTGCCAGTGTATGTTATTATCTGGCACAGCAGGCCTAACAACAATTTTGATATGCTGTTTTTTCTTACCACTACTGATTTCTTTGGGAATGTCAAATTCTGTCCCTACAGCAGCCAACCTATCAGCGTGTTTATTCTGATTTCTGGGTATGGAGATCAAATTGAAAGCATCAAAACCTTCCAAAAGGTCCCATACTCTGTGCTTGTAAGACTTGAGCAGGTCATTTTTTGTGACGTTGAGTTTTCTGACCTGATTTACAACCAATTCGCTGTCCCCATAAACTTTCAGACAGCCAATCCCCTTTTGTCTGGCCCATTCTAGGCCTTGAATCAGAGCCTCATATTCAGCCACGTTGTTAGTGCAGCTGAAACAGAATCTGAATGCTGAATAGTACTTCTCAGCCTTAGGGGAAACAAGCATGCATCCACCTCCGGCACCATTTCTACTCCTTGAGCCGTCAAAAAACAGCTCCCAGACTTCGTTTTCTTGCTGCTCATTCTGCTGTTCTGCACTTTTTTCAATGTTGGGCAGAAATAAATCAGCCTCATGCATCATATACACCCCCAAACCAACCTCGTCCAGGTGTTCACATGGTTCAACCACTTGAGTCTGGTCTGCCCATTCATCAAGAAGGACCTCTGGTATACCTTCAATCAGCGTATTGCCTTCTTGAACAGCAGGCTGTTCTGTTTCTGATTCGCTTACAACCAAGTTGGCATTGACGGGGCGTGTAGTGTGGGGCTCAATATGGTCTTTGGCAATGGGCTCCGACTTGATAGTCACCTTAGTGCCGTACCTGGTTCTGAACAGCATATGAGACCAGTCTGAGGAGAGGTAACCCCCTATCTTTGCTGTAAAATCCCTTGATAAGCAAATGGCAAAATAAGGCGGTAAGTCAATAACATATATGTCCTGCGGGATAGAAAAATTTGGGCAGGCATGCAAAGTTAAACTTAGTCCTTTGATGACACCGACTGTGTTAACAGCGGTTCCATCCAGCTGAACAACCCCCTTTTCTAATGGCTCATATTCAATGCCCAGCCTATCAACAATTTGTTTGGGCATGACGGAACTGCTAGCACCTGAGTCTATCATGCAGTTATGAACTAGATGATCCCCTATGATCAAAGATACGTAAAAGGGCGGGGGTTTGACTTCTGAAGCTTGCTGTTCTGCATTTTTCTCAAGGTTATTCGTCAAAACAGCCTTGGATTTACCTACATCAGACTCTTGAGATAACTTTAAATTCGACAAGGCTGATTGCAGCAGGTCCTTTTGGCCAGGGATACTCAGGGAATCCCACATAGTCATAGATACATTTATTTTCTTCATATGTTCAAGTATATTAAAAGCAGGTGTACCTGTTTTAGCTTGGTTTTTGGGGGCAGCCACGTCACCTTGAGCACAAGTCGGCTGAACAGATGGATTAAGCTGTTCCTTGCCTATCAAAGGCTGATCCTTTGATAGGACTTGAGTTCTTTCAGCCTTTGATGGGTTAGAAACACCTTGATTGACGTTTGGCACTTGATGCCCATGAATTTGGACTTTATCAGCTTGCTGCCCCTCATCAATAGCCCTTTTCTTGCTGCGCGTATTGTCTGCAATTGAAGCACCACCCTGGTTCATACCGCAGAACTCTTCTCCCTGCCAGTTTAGGAGTGTCGTTTCATGTGTCTGTTCTCCTTGCTGCTGAACAGTAGGTTCTACAGGCACATGAGACTGCATTGTTGGACTGTTCTGAACCATTAGAGCCTGGTTAATTACCCCATTGGCACATGTATTCTGATTATGGGGCTGGTTACAAGGAAAGCACCAGTCATATTCTTGGGCAAAATTGTTTTGTATGGGCACAACCTCCTTTGAAGAACTGACAGCGTTTGGATTGTAGGCCTGATAAGGTCTAGAGTTAAAGGTTGGCCTTGGACCTTGATTAACAGGCTGATAAGGTGGCCTATTTTGCTGATTTTGTTGATAAGTGGACTGGAAAGGGGGCTGATAAGGTCTGAAATTTTGACCTTGCTGCCTCTTGAGGCTCACAATCTCATTACCAAAAGACTGCAGCAGTCCTTTGATTTCCTGTAATTCAAAAGACTAATTTTGGGCAGCATTTTCTGACTTATTTGGCTGTGCATTAGGTGCTGGTAATGCTGGCACAGCCGGTATAACAGCTAGAGGAGGCACATGTATTGGCATTGGCACTTGAATAGCTGGAAAAATTGGCAAAGGCGGTCTAGGGGCGATTTTGCCAGCCTGTATTAGGCTGTTTTCAGCTCTTATGGCTATGGCATAAGCCTGAGGTAAGGAATTTCCTCCCATAGATTGGATCATAACAGAAATATCACTGTTTAAGGCTCTTAAATAATATAAGAAGGCATGGTCAGCTGTAGGCCTTACCGTTGGTGGGATTCTATCCCACGTTCTCTGAAAACGGTGATTGAAGTCTGACATAACTTCGTGAGGAGCTCTTTTTATTGTGGACAGCTGCTCCACCAATGACAAATGATCTGATTTGTCTTCAAAGGAACTGCACAACTCGGCTCCTAGACCATCCCATGAATCTATGGAGTTCACCGGCAAGCTTCTGAACCATTGCAGGGCCTTGCCTTTGAGAGAAGCTGCCAATAACCTGATTGCGACATTCTCTTCTGTCACATGATGGACAGCACATAGGCTTGCAACGTCTTTTATGTGTTCAGCTGGAGTGGTCTGATCTTCACCATTAAAATATGGTAAACTTTTCAAGGCAGCAACAGGAATAGCATCATGCTGAGTTAAATTCAGGGGGCTGCCCTGGTTGAATGCAACAAAAGGCTGATTTCTGACTGCAGGAATCATTGTAGCTGGGATTCTTGTGACAGTATGAATTCCAACAGCAGGAGGAGTGGACTTGGCTCTTCTTGAATAGACACGAGTTGTCCTGAATCTCTCAGCGGTTATCCCTCTTCTCCTAGGTGGAGATAATTGTAAATATTCAAAAGATGAAGAACTGCTTCTGGTTTGTATTCTTCTCATAAGCAGAAATATACTGATTTGCTGAACCAAAGCTTAGAGTCGCCAGATATGCAGGTTTTTTAACCTCTTACAGGTCTGAAAATCACTGGCTGCACATCAAAACCAGCAATAACTGAAGTATTTGAACTGTTTCTAATTCCACAGTCCCACCGGGCATGCCAAAAACTGTTGTCTCTCAGATTTGCACCCTTGCTGAGTTGTAGAACTTGGCAATCTGGAGAAACATGGGATCTTTCCAGGTCTGTGGGTCGCCTGTGATGGAAAGAACCTCCGGAGAAGGCCGGCTTCCTGCTGATACTCCACCTAAACTACTTATACTAAGGTCTTTGCAGAGAAAAGAGTAAGAAAGATTACATGAAAATGAAACCTACTGTCTAAGGTGATGCACCATAAGATCATCAGGAAAACACACATGAAATGACACACTTCAGAACCAGTAATAATAAGAACCCTCACACAACCCAGCAAAAATTCATAACCCTTGCATCAGTGTTTTGTAAGAAGGCTAAATAACAGCAGTCTTGTAATGGAGGAAGAGGTTTTCTTACTACCCACAAGCTGATTGTTACCCTTTGCACATCTCACAACCTGCAAAAATTATAAAAAAGAAACCCCTGCATAAAGGCACCAACATGAAAGACAGCTTCAAGGACAGAGAAACATCACCAGAATCTGTACTAACACTGAGGACACACAATATCAGAAGAAATAGGAAGGTATGAACTACTTATTACTGTCAAAAGAGTGTTACAACACTGTATATCTCTGAAAAATGTGTTACAAAACTGTTCACCTCTGCAAAAGAACTCTGAAAATTACAATATACAGGGTAGTGAATAGCCAGAACCACTGAAAAATGAATAAGGAAGAAGGATATATACTTCCTAGACAGCTGTGAATAGATAGACATCCACCACCTCCATTCCCGTGCATCTCATAAATGCCCACAAAATATCTCTCTAAAATCCTCCAAAAAGGCTTCCTAAGGCATAAATGGTCAAGGGATGTCATCTGCAATCATAAAGGCACCTGAAAATGTCATAAAATGCCTTTAAATGCCCTCTGCAGTTTCCTGACATACGTCAGATCTGTGTCATAAGTCCTGCAGTATCATAAATAACTGAAAAATATCTCAATAAAAGACATAATTACATATTTTCTACATCTAATAAACATTTAACTAAGAGGTTTATAACTCCACCACCTTAGTAAATGTTTTTACAATTCAAGATTAAATAATCCTTGCAGAAAATAAAGATATTAAAGTTAAAAAATCCCTTAGCCTCTTTAACAAAATGACGTGAGTCACATTTGCATCATATCTCAAGGTTATATCAACACGTCTTAGCATCTTGAGCCATCTCTATTTCATACATTTTTCCCCTTATGAAGGTTCAGTGCATATTGTTTTAAAAACATCTCTCATTATGTACCTATTTTGCACTTTCTATACCACCTTGTATTTTTTAGCTTGTATGTTTTACATAATACATTTCCACCTTATAACTCCCAGCCACCCAGCCATGTGCATATTTCATTCACTTCATAACCTACCTTGGTCGATTAAGAAATCCGACCCATTACCTTTTTACAATACATTTTACTCTTGAAACATCAGCAAAAAGGCATAAATGCCACGGCCTTTCTCATGTATGATCGCTAGTTTTTTTTTTTTTAAGACTTTTATAAGTCTTTACCATAGCGCACAAATAGACGAAAAGGATATTTTTTAACAAAAACAAAAGAAGGAAAAACATGCCAAAAATAGGTCATTCGACCTAATGAGACTCTTGGCATTATTTTCATCGACCTCACTTTTCCCTTCTTGCTGCCGGCCGCCATCTGCGAGGGTTTGGAGAAGAAAACGCCATTCTGGGCCGTTTTTGTGCTTGTTATTGGTCGATTCTTGACCATATGCAAGGTAAATTGCATTCCTTACTCTTTTACCTCCATTTCTGGTCTTTTTTGAGCTGATTTGGCCTGCGTTTGGACTGCATAGTAATGGATTTTCGCTGTTTTTTGAATGGCCGACCCTCATCATTTGCACTGGCTGTATGATGCCACGATCTGAGAGGTTGCATGAAGAAATCTATGTGGTTTTCACACAGCAACAAGGCAATAAACCTGAGGTAACTCCATTTTCCTCCATTTTCTGAATTTCTACTGTCTATTCGCTGCTTGTCTCTGCCTGTGCATGGCTTCTAGAGCATTCGACCTTGGAAAATTGCCTTTTAATGGCTGTTTGCTGTCTGAAGACACAACTTTGCCTATTTTTCTGAGTAGTAATGCTTGCTGTTGTTGAAACTCCGTCATTTCCTCTTCAATCTGCGTTTTCTGTTCACGTTAGAGCTCAAACCTCCAGTTCCTGTTATGGGCAAAGTCTGTGGCATTCGAAATATTTGCAATGAGTTCAAAAAAAACAAACAAACTTCAAGTTTCTTTCCTTTTTGCTGTATCTAAAGCTTTAAACCTTAAAAACACCGCATTTCTCTTTCACTCTGCTCGGCCACCGCTGATGGGGTCGTGATTTTTGACACCATGTCTTCATTTTCTGTGGGTTTTTCTTGCAATGAGTTGAAAAACTACACTGTTTTTCCCTTTATGTCTGCATTTTAGACAAAAACTCGGAAGAATGATAACTATGCTTCATTGCTGTTCGAACATTTGAAAAGAAAACAGTTGAAACCTTGATTTTCTGAATATTTCGGAGCAACCTTGCTGTTATGAGCTGCCAGAAAGCACAATTTTTTGGTATTTTCTGAGTATTTGCTTTGAAGAAACGCAAAACCTTCATCCTTTCCTTTCCGCCGTTTTAAAAAAAAGGTCAAAACTCCATTTTTCTATTGTTGCGACATTTGAACTCTCAAGAACATTGCATTTTCTTTTGATTCTAAGGACTATCTATGGCACTGTTGTCTGGGCATTTTGTAAGTTCTGACTATGTATTTGCACTGAAACATATGATTTTTCTCTTGTTGACTGCTGTATATGCTTGTAACTCAAAGAAAGATTGTATTATCTTCATAAATCGGCCATTTCTTGACTGTAAGCAAGTTATTGCTGACCAAAACTGGAAAACACTAAACTATTACCTTGCTGCTGTTAAAACCGTACTTCGGTCAGCTCTGAATATGGATGTTTTGCTGTTCTTCTTTGCAAATTGCCGCCAAAACTAAAAAGACCTTCATTTTTCTGTGCCGTTGCTCAATGTTGAAAAGAAAGACTTGAAAGAAAATGACATTCCTGAATTTTGCAACCTAAAAACTGTATTTTCTATGTGTTTTGCTCCATTTTCTCCTTCTGTTGCTGCACGTGACGGACCTTTCTGAGCATTTTTCTGAGGATTATGCTTTTGAAATGAGTTAAAACCTTCAATTTGTCCTTCCTGTTGTTCAAAACAATGAAGAAAACATTGTACTTGCTAACTGTGCGAATTCTATTCAGCTGACAAACCCTGGCATTATTCTTCATTTTCTGCTGTTTCTTGTGAATGGCTTCTATAGCATTCAAACTTGAAAAATTGTGTTTTGCTCGGCTGTTTGTTGTCTGGCTGAAGCAAATGATTCTTCTGTATGCTGCCAGAAGACACATTCTGAGATTTTCTTTGCATTTTCTGAATTTCTACTGACACGATCTTACATTCTATGATGAGTAATTCTCAAAATGAGTTGAAATTTGACATTTTCCTGTTTGGTGTTCAAACTTGCTGTAAAAAACTGTATTTTTCTTTAAAATCTGCTGGCAGAAAGCACTATCAGACATTGTTCTGAGTATGAATTCTTGAAATAAGTTGAAAAAACGTATCTTGTCTTCTTTATATCTTCATTTTGGCTGTGAATACACTCCAGTCTTGACAAAAAGCTTGAAAAATAGCAAGTATACCTTATCGTTTGAAAACTGTATGTCTTTCAATCCTCTGAAACACTGAACTTAAACAGTTGCATTTTTCCTGTCATTTGTTCAAATGTGAAAAGAAAATTGCATCTTTCATCGCCAATCGCTGCCAGAAGGCACGATTTTGCTATTTGCCGTGTACATGTTAAAAAATGAATCTCAAACACTTACCTTTCCTTCATTTACTACTATTTTTTCTGTTCACGGATTTTTTACACTGGCTGTACCTTATGCTCTTCAACTGTTCCGATGACTGTTGTTCTGAACGTTCTCATACTCTGCTGTCCTGTTTTTTGACTTTTGACTATTGGCTACCCTCTGTTTTGCATGTTGGCTATCCTATGATCTTTAAAACCTCTTGACAGCTTTGATCTGTTTCTGTTGCGCTCCTAGAGCTGTGCCTTTTTGCATTTATTTGTTCATTGCTTTTGAAATGGTTTAGAAAGTTTATGAGCTGGGCTCAACCCTTGTGGGAGCCACATTTCTTTCACTCATAACGTAACTGATATCTGTCTCTGCACATGAAGCAAACTTGTTAGAAAATAGATGCATGCGTACAGTTGATATTTCTGATTTGTCTTCTCAGCAGTAGTTGTGACGTTAACTGGTTGCTTGCAATCTGAAAATACAAACTATAGGTTTATCGATGTTTATCAAATGACGTATGATGCCCCGTCATTGCTTCTAACATCAGTTTTAAAACTTTTTTGCAGAGGATGGGATGGCACGAAGACAGCGGCTGGAAGTGGGAACGCCAAACAAGCTGGACGAGACAAGATGCGATAGCAACAAGAAGACTCGTCATTCAGGCAATGACTAGTCATCCTACTTCATTTGTTTATGCATCAGTTTCAGTTTATAAATAATTGAAAAATTGTGTTTTGCTCGGCTGTTTGTTGTCTGGCTGAAGCAAATGATTCTTCTGTATGCTGCCAGAAGACACATTCTGAGATTTTCTTTGCATTTTCTGAATTTCTACTGACACGATCTTACATTCTATGATGAGTAATTCTCAAAATGAGTTGAAATTTGACATTTTCCTGTTTGGTGTTCAAACTTGCTGTAGAAAACTGTATTTTTCTTTAAAATCTGCTGGCAGAAAGCACTATCAGACATTGTTCTGAGTATGAATTCTTGAAATAAGTTGAAAAAACGTATCTTGTCTTCTTTATATCTTCATTTTGGCTGTGAATACACTCCAGTCTTGACAAAAAGCTTGAAAAATAGCAAGTATACCTTATCGTTTGAAAACTGTATGTCTTTCAATCCTCTGAAACACTGAACTTAAACAGGTGCATTTTTCCTGTCATTTGTTCAAATGTGAAAAGAAAATTGCATCTTTCATCGCCAATCGCTGCCAGAAGGCACGATTTTGCTATTTGCCGTGTACATGTTAAAAAATGAATCTCAAACACTTACCTTTCCTTCATTTACTACTATTTTTTCTGTTCACGGATTTTTTACACTGGCTGTACCTTATGCTCTTCAACTGTTCCGATGACTGTTGTTCTGAACGTTCTCATACTCTGCTGTCCTGTTTTTTGACTTTTGACTATTGGCTACCCTCTGTTTTGCATGTTGGCTATCCTATGATCTTTAAAACCTCTTGACAGCTTTGATCTGTTTCTGTTGCGCTCCTAGAGCTGTGCCTTTTTGCATTTATTTGTTCATTGCTTTTTGAAATGGTTTAGAAAGTTTATGAGCTGGGCTCAACCCTTGTGGGAGCCACATTTCTTTCACTCATAACGTAACTGATATCTGTCTCTGCACATGAAGCAAACTTGTTAGAAAATAGATGCATGCGTACAGTTGATATTTCTGATTTGTCTTCTCAGCAGTAGTTGTGACGTTAACTGGTTGCTTGCAATCTGAAAATACAAACTATAGGTTTATCGATGTTTATCAAATGACGTATGATGCCCCGTCATTGCTTCTAACATCAGTTTTAAAACTTTTTTGCAGAGGATACTCCGGAGAAGGCCGGCTTCCTGCTGATACTCCACCTAAACTACTTATACTAAGGTCTTTGCAGAGAAAAGAGTAAGAAAGATTACATGAAAATGAAACCTACTGTCTAAGGTGATGCACCATAAGATCATCAGGAAAACACACTATTGAGTTGGAACCGGACGCTAAGCCGGTAAGGCAGAAACAGAGGCCTTTGAATCCTAAATTAGAGCCTCTCATGAAGATGGAACTGAATAAGCTGATTGAGAGCTGCATAATTTTTCCTATAAAGCACACCTCATGGGTTTCCAACCTTGTGCCGGTTAGGAAGAAAAATGGGGAGATAAGGCTATGTGTGGACTTCCGTGACTTAAATAGAGCTTCTCTGAAGGACCGTCATCCTTTACCTTCCATGGAGCAGATACTCCAGGTAGTTTCAGGATCAGAAAGGTTTTCCCTGCTGGACGGCTATTCTGGTTACAATCAGATTTTAGTCAAGGAGGAGGACCAATACAAAACAGCCTTCACCACAAAGTGGGGGACGATGGCTTACAAAAAGATGCCTTTCGGTTTGTCCAATGCTGGAGCAACCTTTCAAAAGGCAATGGATATGGCCTTTCAGGGGCTGATGTACAAGATCGTCCTAGTCTACTTAGACGACATTACTGTTTTCTCTAAGGAGGCTAAGGATCATCTCAACCACCTAAGACAGATTTTTGAAAGGTGTAGGGAGTTTGGGATATCACTAAATCCCAAAAAATGTGTGTTTGCTGTCCATGAGGGCAGATTACTTGGTTATGTGGTGTCGAAGCAAGGTATCACCATTGACCCTGAGAGAATAAGCGCAATTTTGGCTCTACCTTTGCCAGCACACAAGAAGGGCCTGCAAAGTTTCATTGGTAGGATCAACTTCGTCAGGAGATTCATCCCTGATATTGCTGATTTATTAAACCCATTGACTGCTATGTTGAGAAAGAACATGTCTTTCAGCTGGACTAAAGACGGAAAACGAAGTTTTGAACTTATCAAGGAGTCTTTGGCTGCTGCACCTACACTGCTGAATCCTGATTTCTCTAAGGATTTTACCTTGTATGCATATGGTAACATTGATTCTGTTTCAGCCATGTTGGTACAAAAAAATGAGCAAGAGATGGAACAGCCTTTGGCTTTTTTCAGCCAGGCGTTGAAGGACTATGAGCTGAGGTACACTTTTGTTGAGAAGCATGTACTTGCTGTTATAAGAAGTTTGAAAAAGTTTAAGCATATGTTATCAAATAACAAGATTAACTTAATGGTTGCTCATCCAAGCGTGAAAGAATTTCTGCTAAGTAAAGATCTCAGTGATAAGAGGGCTGGTTGGGTGACTAAGGTCATGGAGTATGACGTGGACATTAAGGTTACCAAGCTGGTTAGAGGAAAAGGGCTGTGCGAACAGCTTGCTGATGGTGTAATCAGCAAGGAGGACCATGATCTAGAGGCTGTTCTATCAATGCAAGATCAAGAACAAACTGTTTTTTCAGCTCCTGTTGCTGATTGGGTGCAAGAAATGGTTCATTTCCTGCAGACCGGTGAGTGTCCTCAAGGTTTGGATAGAGCCAAACGAAGGTATTTCAGACTGCAGTCCATACCTTATGTGCTCATTAATGACTTGCTGTTTAGGAAGGATTTTAATGGAGTATTGCTGAGGTGCATTGGATCTAACCAAGTGGAGAGGGTTTTGCATGAGTTTCATGGAGGGTCAGCTGGAGGCCATTTCTCACCTAGAGCAACAGCTCTTAAAGTAATGAAAGGTGGCTTTTATTGGCCCAGTTTGTTCAAAGATGCACACTTATGGGTTAGAAAATGTAGGGAATGTGCTCTGTTTGCCGGAAAAGAAAAGCTGGCAGCCTTGCCTTTGCAGCCAATTCAGGTGGAGTAGCCCTTTATGAGGTGGGGTTTAGACTTTATTGGGGTTATAAACCCTTCATCCAGTGCTGGCCATAAGTGGGTTCTTACAGCCACTGATTATTTCACTAAGTGGACTGAAGCAGTCGCACTTAAGGAAGCTAATGAGTCTGCTGTTTTGAATTTTTATGAGGAGCTGATCATCAGATTCGGGGTGCCTGAGTCCATCATTTCAGATAATGCCCTTGCTTTCATCGGTTCCAGAATTTCTGATTGGGCTGTGAGGAATGGCATTTATCTCAATACGTCCTCAAATTACTATCCGCAAGGCAATGGCCAAGCGGAGTCTACAAACAAGAACCTGATCAGGATCATCAAGAAGACCATGGAGGGAAACCAGAGATCCTAGCACACACAGTTAAAATCAGCACTGTGGGCTGATAGAATCACTACCAAACGGTCGACAGGACATTCGCCTTTCATGTTAGTGTATGGCAAGGAAGCTAGGCTTCCTATTACACTTGAGTTACCAACGCTTGATTTGGTAAACCAGCTGGACATGCTAGAGGAAGGCCCTATGACGGTAAGGCTAGCTCAACTGGTTGAGCTTGAAGAAACCAGAAATGATGCTATGAAAAACATAGAGCATCATCAAGCCCAAATGAAAAGGTCTTTCGACAAAAGGGCTTCGCCGAGAACATTCCAGGAGGGCGACATAGTGCTGAAGTGGGATGTGCTGAAAAGCAAGCCTGGGAAGCACTCCAAGTTTGACGCTTTTTGGAGTGGGCCATACATTATTTCAGAATGCAAACAGCATAACGCTTTCCAGCTATCTAAGCTGGATGGTGACGTCGAGCCAATCCCAGTCAATGGGATTCACCTCAAACATTGCTTCTGAGGTAGGACCTAGACTTGGTTGTACATATTTCATGAAGTTTCAGTTGTTGAATAAGTGCTGCTGCACCATAGATTAGTTGCAGTTTTCTTTTCCCTAAGTGCGTTTCCGCACAGTTGTCAGTTTTCTTCAGTCTGGTTGGGAGGGGTTTGAAACTGCTGTAACGTACTACAGCTGTATGAAGGGACAGCCATCATGCGAAATAGTAAATGCATCTATTCACTGTCACACACCATCCCTGTCCTCATAGAGCTGTAATAATTCACAACAGTTTGTAAAGGAGGTGTTTTCTAGTTTTTTGTCAAGCATGTGTGACTCTGTGCCCAATGGATATGCCTCAGGCTACTGGTCTGATGTTTCGCAGGCAAACATATAGTAGATGTCGCCAAAAATGTTACCTCGATTTCGCTACTGCTTAATCAGGTAAAACTATACAGTTTTCAAAGAGAAAAGGTACCTATACTTCTGCTGTGTGAAAACCATGCTCGTTTGATACAAATCAAGACAAAGTTGTATTGTTGCATTCATATGTTTTCAGAACAAATTGTTAAACAATCAGCATTATGTATTAAAAATAGGTGTATAAGGTCTCACACAAGCCATGAGACTAACTGGTTTAAAGCAAAATGAGAAAACACAAACCATACATTTATTTATAAACTGAAACTGATGCATAAACAAATGAAGTAGGATGACTCGTCATTGCCTGAATGACGAGTCTTCTTGTTGCTATCGCATCTTGTCTCGTCCAGCTTGTTTGGCGTTCCCGCTTCCAGCCGCTGTCTTCGTGCCATCCCATCCTCTGCAAAAAAGTTTTAAAACTGATGTTAGAAGCAATGACGGGGCATCATACGTCATTTGATAAACATCGATAAACCTATAGTTTGTATTTTCAGATTGCAAGCAACCAGTTAACGTCACAACTACTGCTGAGAAGACAAATCAGAAATATCAACTGTACGCATGCATCTATTTTCTAACAAGTTTGCTTCATGTGCAGAGACAGATATCAGTTACGTTATGAGTGAAAGAAATGTGGCTCCCACAAGGGTTGAGCCCAGCTCATAAACTTTCTAAACCATTTCAAAAAGCAATGAACAAATAAATGCAAAAAGGCACAGCTCTAGGAGCGCAACAGAAACAGATCAAAGCTGTCAAGAGGTTTTAAAGATCATAGGATAGCCAACATGCAAAACAGAGGGTAGCCAATAGTCAAAAGTCAAAAAACAGGACAGCAGAGTATGAGAACGTTCAGAACAACAGTCATCGGAACAGTTGAAGAGCATAAGGTACAGCCAGTGTAAAAAATCCGTGAACAGAAAAAATAGTAGTAAATGAAGGAAAGGTAAGTGTTTGAGATTCATTTTTTAACATGTACACGGCAAATAGCAAAATCGTGCCTTCTGGCAGCGATTGGCGATGAAAGATGCAATTTTCTTTTCACATTTGAACAAATGACAGGAAAAATGCAACTGTTTAAGTTCAGTGTTTCAGAGGATTGAAAGACATACAGTTTTCAAACGATAAGGTATACTTGCTATTTTTCAAGCTTTTTGTCAAGACTGGAGTGTATTCACAGCCAAAATGAAGATATAAAGAAGACAAGATACGTTTTTTCAACTTATTTCAAGAATTCATACTCAGAACAATGTCTGATAGTGCTTTCTGCCAGCAGATTTTAAAGAAAAATACAGTTTTCTACAGCAAGTTTGAACACCAAACAGGAAAATGTCAAATTTCAACTCATTTTGAGAATTACTCATCATAGAATGTAAGATCGTGTCAGTAGAAATTCAGAAAATGCAAAGAAAATCTCAGAATGTGTCTTCTGGCAGCATACAGAAGAATCATTTGCTTCAGCCAGACAACAAACAGCCGAGCAAAACACAATTTTTCAAGTTTGAATGCTATAGAAGCCATTCACAAGAAACAGCAGAAAATGAAGAATAATGCCAGGGTTTGTCAGCTGAATAGAATTCGCACAGTTAGCAAGTACAATGTTTTCTTCATTGTTTTGAACAACAGGAAGGACAAATTGAAGGTTTTAACTCATTTCAAAAGCATAATCCTCAGAAAAATGCTCAGAAAGGTCCGTCACGTGCAGCAACAGAAGGAGAAAATGGAGCAAAACACATAGAAAATACAGTTTTTAGGTTGCAAAATTCAGGAATGTCATTTTCTTTCAAGTCTTTCTTTTCAACATTGAGCAACGGCACAGAAAAATGAAGGTCTTTTTAGTTTTGGCGGCAATTTGCAAAGAAGAACAGCAAAACATCCATATTCAGAGCTGACCGAAGTACGGTTTTAACAGCAGCAAGGTAATAGTTTAGTGTTTTCCAGTTTTGGTCAGCAATAACTTGCTTACAGTCAAGAAATGGCCGATTTATGAAGATAATACAATCTTTCTTTGAGTTACAAGCATATACAGCAGTCAACAAGAGAAAATCATATGTTTCAGTGCAAATACATAGTCAGAACTTACAAAATGCCCAGACAACAGTGCCATAGATAGTCCTTAGAATCAAAAGAAAATGCAATGTTCTTGAGAGTTCAAATGTCGCAACAATAGAAAAATGGAGTTTTGACCTTTTTTTTAAAACGGCGGAAAGGAAAGGATGAAGGTTTTGCGTTTCTTCAAAGCAAATACTCAGAAAATACCAAAAAATTGTGCTTTCTGGCAGCTCATAACAGCAAGGTTGCTCCGAAATATTCAGAAAATCAAGGTTTCAACTGTTTTCTTTTCAAATGTTCGAACAGCAATGAAGCATAGTTATCATTCTTCCGAGTTTTTGTCTAAAATGCAGATATAAAGGGAAAAACAGTGTAGTTTTTCAACTCATTGCAAGAAAAAACCCACAGAAAATGAAGACATGGTGTCAAAAATCACGACCCCATCAGCGGTGGCCGAGCAGAGTGAAAGAGAAATGCGGTGTTTTTAAGGTTTAAAGCTTTAGATACAGCAAAAAGGAAAGAAACTTGAAGTTTGTTTGTTTTTTTTGAACTCATTGCAAATATTTCGAATGCCACAGACTTTGCCCATAACAGGAACTGGAGGTTTGAGCTCTAACGTGAACAGAAAACGCAGATTGAAGAGGAAATGACGGAGTTTCAACAACAGCAAGCATTACTACTCAGAAAAATAGGCAAAGTTGTGTCTTCAGACAGCAAACAGCCATTAAAAGGCAATTTTCCAAGGTCGAATGCTCTAGAAGCCATGCACAGGCAGAGACAAGCAGCGAATAGACAGTAGAAATTCAGAAAATGGAGGAAAATGGAGTTACCTCAGGTTTATTGCCTTGTTGCTGTGTGAAAACCACATAGATTTCTTCATGCAACCTCTCAGATCGTGGCATCATACAGCCAGTGCAAATGATGAGGGTCGGCCATTCAAAAAACAGCGAAAATCCATTACTATGCAGTCCAAACGCAGGCCAAATCAGCTCAAAAAAGACCAGAAATGGAGGTAAAAGAGTAAGGAATGCAATTTACCTTGCATATGGTCAAGAATCGACCAATAACAAGCACAAAAACGGCCCAGAATGGCGTTTTCTTCTCCAAACCCTCGCAGATGGCGGCCGGCAGCAAGAAGGGAAAAGTGAGGTCGATGAAAATAATGCCAAGAGTCTCATTAGGTCGAATGACCTATTTTTGGCATGTTTTTCCTTCTTTTGTTTTTGTTAAAAAATATCCTTTTCGTCTATTTGTGCGCTATGGTAAAGACTTATAAAAGTCTTAAAAAAAAAAAAACTAGCGATCATACATGAGAAAGGCCGTGGCATTTATGCCTTTTTGCTGATGTTTCAAGAGTAAAATGTATTGTAAAAAGGTAATGGGTCGGATTTCTTAATCGACCAAGGTAGGTTATGAAGTGAATGAAATATGCACATGGCTGGGTGGCTGGGAGTTATAAGGTGGAAATGTATTATGTAAAACATACAAGCTAAAAAATACAAGGTGGTATAGAAAGTGCAAAATAGGTACATAATGAGAGATGTTTTTAAAACAATATGCACTGAACCTTCATAAGGGGAAAAATGTATGAAATAGAGATGGCTCAAGATGCTAAGACGTGTTGATATAACCTTGAGATATGATGCAAATGTGACTCACGTCATTTTGTTAAAGAGGCTAAGGGATTTTTTAACTTTAATATCTTTATTTTCTGCAAGGATTATTTAATCTTGAATTGTAAAAACATTTACTAAGGTGGTGGAGTTATAAACCTCTTAGTTAAATGTTTATTAGATGCAGAAAATATGTAATTATGTCTTTTATTGAGATATTTTTCAGTTATTTATGATACTGCAGGACTTATGACACAGATCTGACGTATGTCAGGAAACTGCAGAGGGCATTTAAAGGCATTTTATGACATTTTCAGGTGCCTTTATGATTGCAGATGACATCCCTTGACCATTTATGCCTTAGGAAGCCTTTTTGGAGGATTTTAGAGAGATATTTTGTGGGCATTTATGAGATGCACGGGAATGGAGGTGGTGGATGTCTATCTATTCACAGCTGTCTAGGAAGTATATATCCTTCTTCCTTATTCATTTTTCAGTGGTTCTGGCTATTCACTACCCTGTATATTGTAATTTTCAGAGTTCTTTTGCAGAGGTGAACAGTTTTGTAACACATTTTTCAGAGATATACAGTGTTGTAACACTCTTTTGACAGTAATAAGTAGTTCATACCTTCCTATTTCTTCTGATATTGTGTGTCCTCAGTGTTAGTACAGATTCTGGTGATGTTTCTCTGTCCTTGAAGCTGTCTTTCATGTTGGTGCCTTTATGCAGGGGTTTCTTTTTTATAATTTTTGCAGGTTGTGAGATGTGCAAAGGGTAACAATCAGCTTGTGGGTAGTAAGAAAACCTCTTCCTCCATTACAAGACTGCTGTTATTTAGCCTTCTTACAAAACACTGATGCAAGGGTTATGAATTTTTGCTGGGTTGTGTGAGGGTTCTTATTATTACTGGTTCTGAAGTGTGTCATTTCATGTGTGTTTTCCTGATGATCTTATGGTGCATCACCTTAGACAGTAGGTTTCATTTTCATGTAATCTTTCTTACTCTTTTCTCTGCAAAGACCTTAGTATAAGTAGTTTAGGTGGAGTATCAGCAGGAAGCCGGCCTTCTCCGGAGGTTCTTTCCATCACAGGCGACCCACAGACCTGGAAAGATCCCATGTTTCTCCAGATTGCCAACTCGATTTCGCTACTGCTTAATCAGGTAAAAGTAACAATATGGAAAAATATATAAATTTCAAGTTATTGACATTTTAATTTAATTTAATTATCTAATCTCACCATTTCGTTCATTACCAAATAGTTCATACATTTCTAGAATACTCAATTACAATACCAAATAATCACAGGTGATCAATTCAGAGAGAACTTGCTTATTAGTAATTATCCTCTTCTTTCCAATTAAAAAACAAGGCAGGTACTGGCCACTACATGGTATACGCATAATGTGTGTTGGGTCTAATCTTGGTTGCATGTGTTGTATGCAACTTGTGGTTGTCCCTTGGTATATCTTCCATGTGGTTGTGTGTTGGAACATACTATTTGTGGGAGATAGTTAGACCCTTATTTTACTTTTCTATGTCTTCATTTTATGTGTATTGGACCTCCTTGATACTTTGAGTATTATCATTATACATATCATGAAAAGGTAGACATGTTAATGTTAGTTATGCATTGAATGAAGTATTGTATAAATTCTCAGTGAATGACACATGAAAATTTGATATAAGGGTTTGTGATCAAATCATATTATGGAATTCATAAAGATAATCTCCTTGTGCATGTGAAATTTTGATTTGGTTCTTATTTAAGCTGATTAAGGTAATGTATCTTTCTAAGGTAATGTAGTTGTGAATAATCAAATCAACACTTTATCTATCTATATTAATTTTGTTTTTTGCTACTGGAAAAATCTTTGAATGCTAGGTTGGAATCAACTATTATTAACCAATTTATAGCTCTTGTGTATGAGCCATACCTCTATGAATCTAGTCACAACATTTGGAGTTTTTTCTAACTAGCTAAGAAGTCATTTTCATTATTTAAAGAGGTTGCCACCTTTGTTTCATGCCACACCTCAAAGTAGACAAGCAATTGGTTCTTGAAAACAATCACTAGTTTTTGAAGACCTCCAAATGTTTGAGGAGGATAAGTGAAGTCATCTTATTCATAATTTCTAATCGCTCAATGTGAAATCTCTTACAAGGATCGATAACCTCATATTAAGTATGCATCTTTAATTTTTGTTGGCCATCATTTTAAGGAATATACAGTGGGTGAGAAATTTCTAGCAAAATTCATTAAGGATACGAGTGACATCATTTAATCTATTCAAAGACATCTCTATTTTTGACTTGAGTGTTACATTCTATATAGTGATCAAAGATTATTTAAGAAGATTGTGGTTTGGCCATATCAATGATGGTCACACTAGTTGAAGGATGGAAATTGCTAAGAGTTGTTTGACTACAAGGGAGGTATTTGAAATTGGGAGAATTATTTAATCTTAGTAATCCATTAGTTGTTGTTGCTTATACTAATTTTTATTCACAAGGCCATGCATTGGGACTGTACACTTCAAAATGTGACTTGATTGCATGGGGCGGTCGAGTCAACTTTGACGAAGCACATGGACCCTTCTCCTTGCCACAAGTGAACCTCCATGTCACTCTTGCTCTCATGGTAGAAGCCATTTGAGAGGAGGTGAGACACGGGGGTGGTCCTTCTCACTTTGGAGCTAGACTTTGTGGAGAATACTCGGGCAATCTTAGGGCCTTTCTTGGGGGTTGTTTTCTATGTTATTTTCAATGAATGTTGTTGTGGAGATAATTATATGACCCAAAGGGTCACTAGTCACCAATCTCTTGTTTGGGTTTTTGAGATTCCAACACATGTTTGTTTGTATATTGTAATAATTTATGAGCCTAATGCATCAAAATCTTTCCTCTCCTGGTTGAAGGAGTTGTTGGATGCAATGTCTTTCTTTGAATATCCTAAGCCTATGTTCTTGTTCTTAAAATGTTAGTTGTGCTTGTTGAGGCCTGGGGTGGATAGCTTCAATCTCCTCTAAGATCACCCTCACCCACTCACCTCTAAGTCCAGGGCACATTCATATTCCTAAACAAAGAGAGTTGGCTTGAGTTTACCATGAAGGGATGAGCACATGTTGTTGGCACCTTAGTTTATTATATATTTTTGCCAACTATTCTTCATTTTTAATTGTTTTGACCACCAAAATACTTTAGAGATTTTAATAATTTTAAGCTATAATTGATTTTAATTTTAGTGGCTTAATATCTCAAATAATTATGTGAATAATGTGGATTTAAGTTTGCAAATAATTACATAAGAAAGTGTTTGAAAGCATGCAAAACCGTGTTGTTTCTTTGTGATTTTTTTAAATGACAGGAAATTGTTGAAGTGATATAACTTAGGCAAGCATATCAAATAAACCTAATATATTTTCAATATAAACCTACCATTCAATATTACCTAATATATTAAACATTTATTAGGATTAAAAATGTACACACATCGTGCCATTGTAGCAACAACTCTCAATGTAACTAGCATACATACATACATACATACATATATATAAAATATGCCAAGAGATATCCTTCTCGAGGTGCCTATTACACTTTTTATTTGAGAAATTGATTAAAAATAGGTGTCTCGAGAAGGATATCTCTCGGTATATATATATATATACATATACATATATATGTATATGTATATATATATATACACATATTTATGTATATGTACATATACATAAATATGTATATGTATATACATATATATGTATATATATATATATACATATACATATATATGTATACATATATATACATATGTATACATATTTATGTATACATATATATACATATATATATATATATATATATATATGTATGTATGTATGTGTATATATATATATGTGTGTATATATATATATATATGTGTGTGTATATATATGTGTGTGTGTGTGTGTATATATATAAGTTACACCGAGAGGCATTCCTACAGTGGTAGCACAGGATGTGTGTACATTTTTATGCCCCTAATTTAAATTGGCATCTTCCAACTTGTCAGTGGCAATACAAAGGAATGGGTCTCAGGTATATGGGAGAGTAAATTATTATTTAAGAATTCTTTTTTACCAATGTTTTGGATAGAGGGAATAGAACTTTCCCCCACTATCCAATGCCTCCCATATTCCAGGAGGGAATATGGGGAAGTAATCGCTTCCCATAATGCAGAGAACAAAAAACAATGCATAGAACAATTCCCATTTACTCTTGTCAAATGAGCTATGTCTAAGCGGTAATAGATTCATAGTTTTATGGTAGGTACAAGTTTGTGGGTTTGAAGCTTTTTAATCTTTAGATACTACTTCATACTACTTGTGAATTTCATAGCTCTTTAGATGGACTGGACATATTAGTGACTCGAGGCACCTATTTTAAATTGTAATAGCCACCTTGAGAAGGATATCTTTCGACGTATTTTATATATATAATTATTTTATATATATGCTAGTAGCAGCGGTGCAACATGTAAGACATTAATTAAATCAATACATAATTATACAGTATAACATTATTAAATATAATAATATTATATTTATACTATTATTATTACATTATTATAAACGTGAACCCTAACCATTATTATTTTAAGCCCTAATAATAATATATAATATATTATTATATTATAAATTATATTTTTTTAATTTTTCGATCAGTAAATTGTAGACTTGGGGCCTGCTCCCATTATATTAAAATATTAACAAAATCTTAACAGAGTCTTGAAAAACCACCAACAAAATAAAAAAATAGGGGATAAACACACCCTATAACACACCAAAAAACTACCACCTTCAATACAAAACATACAATATACTTTTTTTTTTAAAAAATGCGCCTGGTAAACTTTTTAACGTGACCGGCAACGCTGGTGCGACACGCCCTTCGGCTCCACGCGAATGCTTTTGCCTGGAGCAATGAACCGGTGAGGCCACAACTGGGGGACCTCATCCCCTAGGAAGAACACTTCAAACCCGCGAGCTCATTGGCCCAGCGAAGGCGTAAAGCCTTGCGAGCTCGTTGGCCCAGCGGGGGTTTGAACTCTAGTGGCCGCCACTACATCCTGAGTGACTTAACCACCAAACCATGCCATCATCAGCAAAACATACAATATTCTAACTTTGCAAATTTAAAAAAATTATAATTAACAGACTATTTACTGGCCGCTACTCTTGCCTCCGATCAAGCATTCACATTTTCTACATAATAGGTTTCCAGGATCTCTTGCATCTAATTTTCTTCCACGACCAAGCCTGTTAGCTTCTTTAAAAAGGTGATTCCTTTGGACGCTCTGCTCCTACACCCTACAATTTTTGGCACCCCAGCTTCGATGACAAATGGGTGCCAATCCACCACATTGCCAGTTGTATTAATCTTGTGGAAATCATCCGCGAGTGGAATGCCAACACCAAGTTGAGTAATGTCTACCACTTCTTTCTATCCTCCGTGAAACTCTGCTTCCACAAAATACTCCATATATTATAATATATTATATATTAATAATATTATTCTTAATATAATATTAATTATTATAAACCCTAAGTATTTTAAATCACAATTATTATAAACCCTAATTATTTTAAATCATAATTATTTTAAACCCTAATTAATTAAACCCTAATCCTAATTATTTTATACCCTAATTATTTTAAACCTTAAGCCTAATTATTTTAAACTATAACGCTAATGCTCATTTTAAACCCTAACCCTAATTATTTTAAATCCTAACCCTAATGATCATTTTAAAACCTAACCCTACTTATTTTATACCCTAACCCAAATTATCATTTTATAACCCTAACCCTAATAGTCATTTAAACCCTAACCCTAATGATCATCTTACACCCTAACCCTTCTTATTTTAAACCCTATCCCTAATTATCATTTTAAAACCCTAATCGTAATGATCATTTAAACCCCTAACCCTACTTATTTTAAACCCTAACCTTAATGATCATTTTATAGCCTAACCCTACTTATTTTAAACCCTAATTGTAATTATTTTAAATCATAATTATTTTAAAGCCTAATTATTTTAAAGTTTCATTATATATTTAATTCCTAAAATTGATGTCATGATTGTGTGATAGAAATCAAAAACACTATCGTACCCATTAGCACTATTACAACAACATTTACTAAAATCCTTTCAAAATTGAATTTATCCATGGATACAATGTGTAAATAGTCTCTAAACATTTGTCAAAAAATATTTCATATATATATATATTGTTGCCATAACAAAATAATTTTTAAACACTTTCACATAGTGAGTCATTTATGTACCGGTAACAACTCTTCATTATCAACTTCATAAAGATTAGGCCAAATTTTAATAGTCACATTAGAATTCAAAACATACAAGGTAGGTATCCCATAGTGTGCATGTAACAACCTGAATGATGGAATGACCTAATGCACTTAGAATCTGATGGACTACTTGATCTTTAAAACAAGGAGCAATCATTCCTCAACTATGCCCACATGATTATTAATTCATGATTATCTCTTAAGAAATCTCATGAATCTCATACTAAGCTCCTTATAAAGAGTGTGTTTGGTGATGATCACTGTTGGCCTAATAGTGACCATCCAAATTCATCTAGAAAGATAAAGATATTGAAGCTCATGTTATAGAGCAACTAACTAGTCACAAAAATCTCCAATCTCTATTCGTAGATTATAAAATTTAACATCCAAACTCATTGTCACCTTGGATTCATAGAGGAAGTTAAAGTACTTAACATAATTTTCAAATTTACTTTTAGTAGTCCTTGGTCCATTTACTTTAATTATGTTAACCATCTTCTCCCTCAACCAATAACAAACATTCAATTCCTCTATACGAAGGAGGACATTCCATGGAAGATACTAGTGATACTTGGACAACCAAGTTGACACTCATGTATCTACATTATGTGACATCTTGCTCACATACACCAAAATAATTATTAGTTTACTCATTTTTATAAACCAAAAGATATATATTGCCACACATTTTAGAAAACCACATATATGCTACTAAATGTTAACCAAATATATTTCATCAAAACTAATAACATTTGTAATGGAAGTATTATCTTACCACAATTAAGAAAATTTGAAGTCAGTAAATTAATACAAAATTGTTTGATATATATTTAAGTATAAAGTTATACACACTAAAAACATCACTACACATATGTATGCATTCATGTAACTATACTTATATAGAATTAAAACATTTAATAGTCATTGAAGCACATTTAATCTCATTATTAAATGTCATTATATCTTCAGATGATTAATTTTAATGTCATAGTTGGTCTATATATTCTTAATTTTGCAACTTTTTTTTTCTTGATGATTACATATGCTATCTACATTTTGAATGTTTTCTTATAAACTTTTACATATGTATTAATTTGATTGTTTTATATTACTCAAGAAATAATTGAAATTATGGACATTCCACAAAATGAACTGGAAATCTCTGTTACAAGCCCACTACTATCAAATGATTTTGCAAGGTCAAATGGGTTTGTTGAAACACCTATAGAAAAATTAGAAAAATCTATTTCAGAACACTACAACAAAATCATCAAAGAAATTGAAGACACAAGCTTATGTGTTGTATCCATTGAACAAGAAGAAAAATTACAAATGAAAGACATTGCAGAAAATTTTTATGAGACATGTAGAAAAGTAGTTGGATTTTGTGCTAAAATCTAAAAGAATTATATTGAGATGAACAACTCGCAGAAGGTGATTTGCTTTGCATCATTGAAGAATTTCAAATGTATTTAGACAATGTGTAGTGTTATAGTATAGTTTAGTAACTGCTATGTATATTCCTCCTTCAATACTTCTTATGTGAGTTCTTTATCAGATATCAAGCATGTATGTTCTTTCTCATATATAAAAATTGAAAGGAAAACAAAATATAAAGATAGCTCTTAACTATATTCTATATTATATATCTCTTTTGTATATTATTTTTCACACATATAAATTCAAAGGGTATTAATAGTTTTGAATTAAATCTTTTACTTATTATTTTTCTATGGTATATGTTCAATAAACTCAATGTACAATTAATACCAATGTCCCTATTTCCCTTCATATTCCCTCCATCATGTAAGTCATAAAAAGTTAAGAAAATCTCCAATGAATTTAATCAATACAATCAAACTAATCAAGTTAATCAACCAAAATTAGTTGTGAAGGGTGTCATCTAAGGGACACTATTGAAGGATCACACAAAAAAATGTACATAGCAGAACTACTATATCACATCCTTAGAAAACATATACATACTATATAATATAACTAAAATAGCTTAAATTATTATAATAAAATATTTGTGATTAAAGTCTTTCTTCAGAAAACCAAAATTTTCTTCAATTTCTCATGCAAGAGGGGGCGTAGTCTTTCTTCAAGGACCACTTTTTTATTCAATTTCTCTTTAAGGTTAGTTCATTTCTACTTTCTACTAATGCCCACAACATATAGAATATAAGTTTAATGTGTTTTACAAATATGCTTATAACAGAGATTTTTGATTCATTTTGTTGAACATCCATAACTTCAATTATTTGTTGAGTATTATAAAACAATCAAATTAATATATATGTAAAGTTTATAAGAAAATATTCAAGATGTAGATAACATATGTAATGCCCCATCATGCAACCCTAGAGAGTTAGACATACAAGAGCAAAATCCCAGAAATAATTTTTTTTTAAACAAGTAAATGCGATCACAGTAACCAAGATATCATAATACACAACATAAAGAAAAGTGCACATTCAATTCCTCTAGGGAAACATAACTGCATCAGTGAATACAAAGTCAAAACCACACAAGTGATATACGTTATACTGCTGCTACAGATAATATCAACTTCCACCTTTGCAAGATAGTTAATATAAAAAGTTATAATACAAGATTACAAGACCAATCACGTCGGTTTACAAAAGAATGCATAAGAAAGTATACAACACCACCGAAGGTAGGAAGCAAACTGGAATTGGAACACCTTTGCGCAGAACTCGAACCGCATCTCCAAAAAAGACCAATGGATAGCTCTGCCACCCAACCATGTGGAACCCTAAGGCCCACCCCTCCGAGCCAAGAGATAACGACGAGGATTCCACTAAGCCAAGAAACAACATCCAAAAATAAAAGAATGACAACTGACTTGACACAACTGACCATATCATCAAAGCTGCACAAGACAAGACATCACTCCAGAGGCACTACTAAGAAATAATAGAACTGCGTAAGGAGAGTGTCATCGCATGGTCCTAACATGGGTTACCCAGGCTATCTATCACCAGAAGCTGGCCCCCATCTATGGTTACCCTGGCAGCCTCTCTCTAAGCACTGGCCCCATAGGGTGACACATGCGGAGCTGACAGGTCCTCTCATGGAGACAAGGAGGTCGGCCTTGCCAACCAGGCCTTCTCATCCCATCCTTAGCTTGTGAGAGCACTCAAGGCATGGGTGAGGTCTCTTACTTATCTTGTTAAGTGTTTTAATACCCCAACCCTCTTGATTAAGTTATTAATTTTTTTCCAAATGCTTACAACTTCCATGGGGTTACCTAGGCGACCTCTCACTAGGCACCGGCCCCACCATGAAAGCCACTCCCTTAGCGTTCTCTAAACAACAAACATACCACAACATACAGATATAAAAGTCACAACTCAGTTCTGACCCATAACATACACCATTCACTAGGCCACAACAAAAGGGTCCTTAGAATTCCATCAAAATTTGAAGCAATACCATTTAGAAACCAAGTACCATATCCAAGGGCCATTCCCCATTTATTACAGGGCACAAAAATCAAAATATCCCATTACATTGCCATGCCACTATCTGGACCAAAGATCAAGACACCTCACCTCTGGAGTTAGGTACAACCAAAGATAGAGAAACCATAATCAGACAAGGTCAACACTTCCACATTGTCAACAAGTGGCCATAACATCACACAAGATTCCTACTTTACAACAAACCAACATAGACCAAATTCCACCCCAAGGTAATATAATACTCCAATACAAACATAAAGGTACGACTAGAAGGATAATCAAACAAAAGATATTCAATGAACTTCTAATTCAATCATGAGAACAACTTATGAGATTTAAGAAAATTCAATTTCACGGCATTAACAACAATAAATGGTTTAACCCGACAATCAGCTCCAAGTCGCTAAAAGGAAGTAAAATAACATAGACGATGGTATCCACCATTTACGAAGCATGACAAGGAATATCACAAGCATGAATAGCAAATTAAAATTCAACCAGGAGATCAATACACTATTATTACCCATGAACTAGAAATAGTAATTCAAATCCTTCTATAATTTCCCTCACAATAGTTACCTACTACAATAATATATCATGGAAATCTCTACCCAAAGACATCATTACTTCCAGCAACGAAATTTCCCACAAACCATATTTGAAAACGACTTGACATAACTCTTAATGGATGATACAAATTGCCTATCATACAAGACTTTTACTTTCAACGTAATGAAATGATTTAACATATGCTATATCATTAACGTGGACATAGCTACAGAAATCTAGTATTATAACTCGAAAAACACAAAAGCTCTAACTAATACAATTTCTAATAACATCTGTAAATTTCACAAGGATATTTCTTATGATCAAATATTATCATCAAGCATTTAAAATTTCAATTCAATGCTAAGACATATATATATATATATAATTTCCTAGGAGCTAGCATCTTACCAACTTACAAATCCAATTGCGACAGCCATGAGAATCTATAGGTGCATTTTCCTAACATATACTTCTTATAATTTCAACTAAAGAAATTACATTTCCTAAAACCATTTACCAATCGCAAAAACAACCTTGAAACCTTTAAATTCCCATACAAGATTAAAATACATGCTACAACATCATTCATAAATGGATCTTCTAAAATTACATTTATGTTTCACAAGACCGATCACATGCCAAGACCATTATACGAATTACAACTTCAAATACAAACATTATAAAACAACCATTATAAACCTATACAATTTCCTATAGGCATAGATGCCCAACTAACCTTTTTACCAAATATCATTTCAAATCAAAAACACTATAAACGTATATATTTTCCTAACATTTAACCACTTATAAAAAAATCAAATCAAACTTATGTATTTTCGTATGAGTATGGATTACCGTCTATTATTTTACCACTTAAGATTTCTAATATAAACAACTACCATGAAATCCATATCTTGACTAAGCATTTTAAACATAGCTAAAGATAATAATAATTCATGATGAAGTTAAAAGTGTTTTCATTTAACAAAAGAAATAACTTGAGACTATGGAATAAGTATAAATTCAAGACATCTTATCCTAATTAAGTTAGTAGCTTATTTCCTTATAAGATTGACAATATATACATCTCTGATTTTTCCAATATAAACATAAAAAAAACAAAACATACTCTTACTACAAGATCATAATTTAATTTTAAAAAAAAGTTATTGATAAAATTATCCTTCCTACATATAAATTAAATTCTTTTAAAGATATCATAGTAATTTCACATGCTCATTACATAGGATCTTTCTAATTTAATAAAATATGATAAATTCTATATAAACTCATAAATATCTTGTCATACTTAGGAGATAAAACTATATATAATAACAATTTATTAAATAAATTCTATCTAATAAATAACATTCCATTATAATATTAATTTCATTAATAATTAAAAATATACTCCTCTTTCCATTTATTAATCAATAAAATACTCCTCTTCCAAATGAGAAATTTAGAATGTAAATAGAAGATTCTAAAAGAATAAAAGAAAACTACTTTTCATTCTAAGGAAAGCTACATATCATTATTATAATGATTATAATTATACTAACTTACTTAAACCACTAAAACTTACATTAAATAAATGTTAAACACTAATGCAGAATTCTTATTTCTAACTCCACACATACTAATTTATATCCTAACATATAAAATAACAATTTTAATATCTTACTTTCTATTCCAAAGACAATTCAATTTTAATTTCACTACCAATATTATTACTATTTGAATCTGTACAAAACTTTGGCTTTTTCCCTCATATATCTTATAAGAATTAAACACTTATATGCATTTACATTATAAATTTGCAATTATTTTCTTTCATTTTGGTAACAAACTATAACTTAATTCATTATCCTTTTAGAATACTTTCTAACTTCTAATGATAGTAACTAATTCTATAAGGGAAAGAAAATGATTTAAATATACTATCTTAATGCTTAGCAAGTTTAAAACAATATTTTAAGTTTTTAACTAATGCATCCTCATTTTTCCTTAGTTGCAATCTTAGATTTCTTTCAGGATACCATAAGAGAGCTTTGTAAGGGGTGTGTGATCTCTTCAACCTTGCTCAGAGTAAGTAAGCATTTAAGCATTAATTTTGTTTTGTTAATTGTGGATTGAATTGTTTATCTCAATTTGATTTGTTGGGCTTATTCAATTTGTATTTTATTGCAAACAGGTTAGCATTTGGGATTATTTTGGATACACAAAACATGCTTGATGGATGACCTGAATAAGGTACTTCAAGATTCTCAAATTTAGATGGACCAAGATGTGAGCTTTTATTGTGAGCTTAATCATATGCAACTGGGAAGGCACCTAATATCTTAACAGAAGGATGTGCACAAAATGGATTGATCAGCAAGTGACACGAGCAGGTGTTCAATATAAGACCAAGTTGATGTTACAGGAGGGTAGTTTGCATGCCAGGACACCATGATAATAACCAACTTGTTTATGAATGATTGCAGAGAGATGGAAATTAGATCTCCACCCCATAGAATTGTTTTCTAGCTACTATGATTTTAGATTGAAAGAAATAGATGAAGAAGGCTTAGAGTATAAACATGGTATTGCTTCCCTCTCTTGAAATTTGAAACCTATAAATTATACTACTACTGTTTGCCAGGGCAGATTTGGTGAGGATTTAATCTGTTTAGAAGAATGCCATGGATAAAGAACTATAGGAAGACCTCAGATGCAGGACAACTACAAGGCATGAAATGACATATTTGAAGAACAATGCCCAAACTAACAAGCATGCAAAGATGATTAAAACCATAGAAGAGAAAGAGAGAGATATTCCCACTTAGAGACACAACAATCACAAATAACATTGATTCAATTATTCAAAAGGCATACCTAGAATCTTATTCTTGAGCTTCAGATTTTCCCTTCTCGTTGATTTCCTTTCTTTCCCCATTCTTCTTCTGCGAAAACTCCCCCTTAAAATTTTTCATGAACCCCTTCAAATATTCCTACTATCATAAAAATAGCCAAAACCATAAATTCCATCCCATAACTCTCCTGTTACTAGAATCCACTTCCTCAAAAAATTAAATACATTAAATTTCATTAAATTTTCCACCACCAGAAAGATTCTTCCAATCTTATAATTTATAACCACTCATATGACAACTCACTCTTAATAAAATTAAACTTATAAATACAATATAAAATAGTATCTAACAAAGAATATTTACTCATTTAATATGATATTAAATATTTATAATTTATCTATTATTACTATTAAAATTATTAATTAAATTTCTATCAAATATTTAATATTTCACAAAATTAATATTATTTATTTACAAAATAGATTAATAATCTCTATTAAATGAAACAATTAAACCAACAATAAGCAACTCAAAATTACATACCAAACATTTCCAACGACAACACTCTACAGAACAACAGAGACTCACAACCATGCTCCACACCGACCAATGATAACAACTGGGGAACCTCATGTTATCTCCATTCCACAACTCAGAGAGTTCATATTCGAGAACTCAAGGCATTTATTTCCCATATCAAAATTATTCTGAGCCAATATAAATTGATAATCCATAATTCCAAATTAATGACATAAATGCTCTTGAACAGCAGATAATCAACTCTAGTCTATTTTAAAATCCAACCAAGGAATCAATCCAAGTTCTAAACCAACCAAATATTATGTAATAATCATAATAGAAGCATTATTAGTTAATAATAGATCATAAAAGTATTTTTCCAACCACTAATAAACATTATTAACACAACTTGACTATACATCACAACACAAGATACCCAACATAACAAGGCAAGATCACGACTCGAGACAACAACAGAAGACAAGGACTGACCTAGTGGAATAGACCTCACATTATCTCCCATCATTAATACCCATTGGTGTAAGAACCCACTCGAACTTGCTATGTCAGGTGGAGTCAAGGTTCGGTACTTGCAGCCTGCATCTGAGCAATTGGTTGTATAAAATCAAACACATATATGCCAACACACACAGAGAGTCAGAGAATCGTGGTGTAGTAGGGTATTTGAAGCGAGTAGTACTACACTGTCTCTGCTCTTGAAACAATATCATAACAACTTTTATCTGAATTCAACCACCACAATTCAAATAACACATGATGATATTAATTCGCATCATAATTGAAATAATAGTAGTGCCATCATAAACTCATAACACCTGTCTAATTATATTAGTCAAACATAGTTCATCAAAATAAACATAAATCATGACCTACTAATCAACTGTCTCAGATCGAATCAATGCAATGAACGACTAACAACTGTCACCAATTTGACAGAGACCAATGTAGAACCACCGCTATCACAAGCCAACGACGAGGGGGCACTACATCCTCCCTCCCTAAAACTTGACTTACTCCTGGAAGTCACAAATCAGGGTAGAACATAATATATTAACATTGTCATATTCCATTGCCAACATTCTCATCCATAATAACCAATTGTTCATATATCAAGCACAAATGTTCAATAAAAGGCAAGAGAAACATCAATTCTTTACCTTTATGGCGCATCATGTGATCTACTCATAACTAATTACACTTTTCGGCAATCTCATACAATCCAAAGAATTGCAGTCACATATAACCAAGGAAAGGAATATATCTCATTTCTTATTTTCACTAATTTACAAGTCATGCAGAGTGCAATTCTCCGCGGAGTCCTCCCTTGAACATACTATCAGAGGTTCAAAATGAACATGATAGAACAACACTTACCATGACCGGCGCCAACAACATCCAACATTTGGAATAGCCACCATAGAGATTGTAAAAATAATTGCAAACCCAAGTGGTAAAATAATCAAATCCAACTTTACGTCACAGAGTGCCAGCAATTTCCAACAATAAATCAAGTAAAAAGAAAAGAGTTTTGGTGACCACTCCTGTCATAAGAAAGTTCAAAGAAATAAAATTCATTGCTAACCCCCAACAACACATGAAACAACCGTTAAAAATTTTAAAACAACCAAATTATACAACAAATTCACATCATGATGTGACTAATTTTAGTCACATAAAGGGAGTATCCGCTACACAACACTCGAGGACACAAGGTCTAGAATTTGTTAGAGAATGTACACCAACATTCAAATGATTTAGTTAACTACATCCTTTTATCTAAGCAACTTTTATACAAGGATTTAAGGCAACATAGTCGCTACTTATATACAAACAACTTCTATCTTTAATACAGTACAATTTCTCTTTTACTAAGCTATGAACATACGCAAGTACTCCCTTATGCAAGAAAATATAAAGGGAATGTATGATGTCACACAGGAATAATTTAAAGCTATAATTGACTTACAGTATCACATTCATGATCTTATGGGTCCAATGCAAGCTCCAATTTGATCCCTGCACACGGTTCTCACACAGGCATACAAAATGATAATTTTCATAAATCACAACAATTCTTCCATACAAAGTCATGACCAGCTAGGTGATAAATGTTAGGTTATCAACAACCACGTTAAGATATCCCGCACATGACATCACATAACCACATGACTCACCAAATGATTAAATCATTCCAATACTTAATTACATGCACTATCATTCAAGAAATTCACGTTGGCGAATATATCATCACATTTTCATAAATGAAGAAGAAAGAATACATCATAGACAAATAAGTAAACATGAAATAAAGAATTCATTTCTTAAAGAGCAAGTATGTAAACTTATCAACCTTCATACTAATACATACAGGTGAGAGATACTATTACCAACTCACTACAACAAGAAAATCGTTTAACCTAGGGCAACAACAACAATCGAGAGGTCTTAGTGTTGCAACCTAGGATATAGTGAATCTACAGAGTTTAAGCACTAGGTCACATAATGGGCTCAATTGTAACTAGAGTACCCAATGTTTAAACTTGGCTCTGATACCAAATGTAATGCCCCGTCATGCAACCCTAGAGAGTTAGACATACAAGAGCAAAATCCCAAAAATAATTTTTTTTAAACAAGTAAATGCGATCACATTAACCAAGATATCATAATACACAACATAAAGAAAAGTGCACATTCAACTCCTCTAGGGAAACATAACTGCATCAGTGAATATAAAGTCAAAACCACACAAGTGATATATGTTATACTGCTGCTACAGATAATATCAACTTTCACCTTTGCAAGATAGTTAATATAAAAAGTTACAATACAAGATTACAAGACCGATCACATCAGTTTACAAAAGAATGCATAAGAAAGTATACAACACCACCGAAGGTAGGAAGCAAACTAGAACTGGAACACCTCTACGCAGAACTCAAACCGCATCTCCAAAAAATACCAATGGATAGCTCTGCCACGCAACCATGTGGAACCTTAAGGCCCACCCCTCCGAGCTAGGAGATAATGATAAGGATTCCACTAAGCCAAGAAACAACATCCAAAAATAAAAGAACGACAACTGACTTGACACAACCGACCATATCATCAAAGCTGCACAAGACAAGACATCACTCCAGAGGCACTACCAAGAAACAACAGAACTGCGTAAGGAGAGTGTCATCGCATGGTCCTAACATGGGTTACCCAGGCTATCTATCACCAGAAGCTGGCCCCCATCTATGGTTACCCTAGCAGCCTCTCTCTAGGCACTGGCCCCATAGGGTGACACATGCGGAGCTGACAGGTCCTCTCATGGAGACAAAGAGGTCGGCCTTGCCAACCAGGCCTTCTCATTCCATCCTTAGCTTGTGAGAGCACTCAAGGCATGGGTGAGGTCTCTTACTTATCTTGTTAAGTGTTTTAATACCCCACCCCTCTTGATTAAGTTATTAAGTTTTTTCCAAATGCTTACAACTTCCATGGGGTTACCCAAGCGACCTCTCACTAGGCACCAGCCCCACCATGAAAGCCACTCCCTTAGTATTCTCTGAACAACAAACATACCACAACATACAGATATAAAAGTCACAACTCAGTTCTGACCCATAACTTACACCATTCACTAGGCCACAACAAAAGGGTCCTTAGAATTCCATCAAAATTTGAAGCAATACCATTTAGAAACCAAGTACCATATCCAAGGGCCATTCCCCATTCATTATAGGGCACGAAAATCCAAATATCCCATTACATTGCCATGCCACTATCTGGACCAAAGATCAAGACACCTCACCTCTGGAGTTAGGTACAACCAAAGATAGAGAAACCATAATCAAACAAGGTCAACACTTCCACATTGTCAACAAGTGGCCATAACATCACACAAGATTCCTACTTCACAACAAACCAACATAGACCAAACTCCACCCCAAGGTAATATAATACTCCAATACAAACATAAAGGTACGACCAGAAGGATAATCAAACAAAAGATATTCAATGAACTTTTAATTCAATCATGAGAACAAATTATGAGATTTAAGAAAATTCAATTTCACGGCATTAACAACAATAAATGGTTTAACCCGACAATCAGCTCCAAGTCGCTAAAAGGAAGTAAAATAACATAAACGATGGTATCCACCATTTACGAAGCATGACAAGGAATATCACAAGCATGAATAGCAAATTAAAATTCAACCAGGAGATCAATACACTATTATTATCCATGAACTAGAAATAGTAATTCAAATCCTTCTATAATTCCCCTCACAATAGTTACCTACTACAATAATATATCATGGAAATCTCTACCCAAAGACATCAATACTTCCAGCAACAAAATTTCCCACAAACCATATTTGAAAATGACTTGACATAACCTTTAATGGATGATACAAATTGCCTATCATACAAGACTTTTACTTTCAACGTAATGAAATGATTTAACATATGCTATATCATTAATGTGGACATAACTACAGAAATCTAGTATTATAACTTGAAAAACACAAAAGCTCTAACTAATACAATTTCTAATAACATCTGTAAATTTCACAAGGATATTTCTTATGATCAAATATTATCATCAAGCATTTAAAATTTCAATTCAATGCTAAGACATATATATATATATATAATTTCCTAGGAGCTAGCATCTTACCAACTTACAAATCCAATTGCGACAACCATGAGAATCTATAAGCGCATTTTCCTAACATATACTTTTTATAATTTCAACTAAAGAAAATACATTTCCTAAAACCATTTACCAATCGCAAAAACAACCTTGAAACCTTTAAATTCCCATACAAGATTAAAATACATGCTACAACATCATTCATAAATGGATCTTCTAAAATTATATTTATGTTTCACAAGACCGATCACATGCCAAGACCATTATACGAATTACAACTTCAAATACAAACATTATAAAACAACCATTATAAACCTATACAATTTCCTATAGGCATAGATGCCCAACTAACCTTTTTACCAAATATCATTTCAAATCAAAAACACTATAAACATATATATTTTCCTAACATTTAACCACTTATTAAAAAAATCAAATCAAACTTATGTATTTTCATATGAGTATGGATTACCATCTATTATTTTACCACTTAAGATTTCTAATATAAACAACTACCATGAAATCCATATCTTGACTAACCATTTTAAACATGGCTAAAGATAATAATAATTCATGATGAAGTTAAAAGTGTTTTCATTTAACAAAAGAAATAACTTGAGACTATGGAATAAGTATAAATTCAAGACATCTTATCCTAATTAAGTTAGTAGCTTATTTCCTTATAAGATTGACAATATATACATCTCTGATTTTTCCAATATAAACATAAAAAAAATAAAACATACTCTTACTACAAGATCATAATTTAATTTTAAAAAAAAGTTATTGATAAAATTATCGTTCGTATGTAAATTAAATTCTTTTAAAGATATCATAGTAATTTCACATGCTCATTACATAGGATCTTTCTAATTTAATAAAATATGATAAATTCTATATAAACTCATAAATATCTTGTCATACTTAGGAGATAAAACTATATATAATAACAATTTATTAAATAAATTCTATCTAATAAATAACATTCCATTATAATATTAATTTCATTAATAATTAAAAATATACTCCTCTTTCCATTTATTAATCAATAAAATACTCCTCTTCCAAATGAGAAATTTAGAATGTAAATAGAAGATTCTAAAAGAATAAAAGAAAACTACTTTTCTTTAAAAAGAAACTACTTTTCATTCTAAGAAAAGCTATATATCATTATTATAGTCATTATAATTATAATAACTTACTTAAACCACTAAAACTTACATTAAATACATGTTAAACACTAATGTAGAATTCTTATTTCTAACTCCACACATACTAATTTATATCCTAACATATAAAATAACAATTTTAATATCTTACTTTCTATTCCAAAGACAATTCAATTTTAATTTCACTACCAATATTATTACTATTTGAATCTGTACAAAACTTTGGCTTTTTCCCTCATATATCTTATAAGAATTAAACACTTATATGCATTTACATTATAAATTTGCAATTATTTTCTTTCATTTTGGTAACAAACTATAACTTAATTCATTATCCTTTTAGAATACTTGCTAACTTCTAATGATAGTAACTAATTCTATAAGGGAAAGAAAATGATTTAAATATACTATCTTAATGCTTAGCAAGTTTAAAACAATATTTTAAGTTTTTAACTAATGCATCCTCATTTTTCCTTAGTTGCAATCTCAGATTTCTTTCAGGATACCATAAGAGAGCTTTGTAAGGGGTGTGTGATCTCTTCAACCTTGCTCAGAGTAAGTAAGCATTTAAGCATTAATTTTGTTTTGTTAATTGTGGATTGAATTGTTTATCTCAATTTGATTTGTTGGGCTTATTCAATTTGTATTTTATTGCAAACAGGTTAGCATTTGGGATTATTTTGGATACACAAAACATGCTTGATGGATGACTTGAATAAGACACTTCAAGATTCTCAAAGTTAGATGGACCAAGATGTGAGATTTTATTGTGAGCTTAATCATATGCAACTGGGAAGGCACCTAATATCTTAACAGAAGGATGTGCACAAAATGGATTGATCAGCAAGTAACACGAGCAGGTGTTCAATATAAGACCAAGTTGATGCTACAGGAGGGTCAACTTGCATGCCAGGACACCATGATAATAACCAACTTGTTTATGAATGATTGCAGAGAGATGGGAATTAGATCTCCACCCCATAGAATTGTTTTCCAGCTACTACAATTTTAGATTGAAAGAAATGGATGAAGAAGGCTTAGAGTATAAACATGGTATTGCTGCCCTATCTTGAAATTTGAAACCTATAAATTATACTACTATTGTTTGCCAGGGTAGATTTGGTGAGGATTTAATCTGTTTAGAAGAATGCCATGGATAAAGAACTACAGGAAGACCTCAGATGCAGGACAACTACCAGGCATGAAATGACAGATTTGAGGAACAATGCCCAAACTAACAAGCATGCAAAGATGATTAAAACCATATAAGAGAAAGAGAGAGATATTCCCACTTAGAGACACAACACTCATAAATAACATTGATTCAATTATTCAAAAGGCATACCTAGAATCTTATTCTTGAGCTTTAGATTTTCCCTTCCTGTTGATTTCCTTTCTTTCCCCATTCTTCTTCTGCAAAAAGTCCCCCCTAAAATTTTCCATGAACCCCTTCAAATATTCCTACTATCATAAAAATAGCCAAAACCATAAATTCCATCCCATAACTCTCCTGGAATCCACTTCCTCAAAAAATTAAATACATTAAATTTCATTAAATTTTCCACCACCAGAAAGATTCTTGCAATCTTATAATTTATAACCACTCATACGACAACTCACTATTAATAAAATTAAACTTATAAATACAATATATAATAGTATCTAACAAAGAATATTTGCTCATTTAATATGATATTAAATATTTATAATTTATCTATTATTACTATTAAAATTATTAATTAAATTTCTATCAAATATTTAGTTACTATCAAATATTAAAATTATTACTTTTAGTTGAAGACTACAGAATTGACCTCACAAATACAAGTAAATGAGAATGAATGAATATACCAAGACAACAAAATATTGATGCAATATGTAACTAGATAACACAAAGGATGGCTTAAGGGGATGTAAGAGGATGACTTAAAGGGAGCTAAGAGGATGTCTTAAGGGGATACATAAGAGGATGGCTTAAGGGGATGTAAAAAGATGGCTTAAGGGGAGATGTACGTGAGTCAATTTACAAATTATAAGATAAAACCTGATGGCTTAAGGGGATGTAAGAGGATGGCTTAAGGGGAGCTAAGAGGATGAATTAAGGGGATGTACAAGTGGATGTATTTAGAGGATGGATGAGAAATATATGAGTATATATATACAATTACCTAATTTGCATTCACTTTTAGTTGAAGACTATAAAATTGACCTCACAAATTTGTATGGTAAAACTTTTATTCACAATCATTCAAATATCTACTTGTAGGGTACACCTGCAAAAATAATGTCCAAATGTACAAGTAAATTAATTATGTATTTACATGAGTCGATACAAATTTTAAGATAAAAGGGAATAATATAGAAGGTGAAATGAGAATGAAAGAATATATACCAAAAACAAAAAACATTGATGCAATATGTAACTAGATAACATGTTGAATATGAAATATACAAGTATATATACAATTACGTAATGCGTTCACTTTTAACTTTGAAGACTACAAAATTGACCTCACATATATTTGTATGGTGAAAATTTCTATTGACAATCATGCAAATATCTACTTGTAGGGTACACCTGCAAAAATAATGTTAAAATGTACAAGTAAATTAACTATATATATATACATGAGTCCATGCAAATTTTAAGATAAAAGGGAATAATATAGAAGGAAAAATAAGAATGAAAGAATATATACCAAAAACACAAAACATTGATGCAATATGTAACTAGATAGCATGTTGAATATGAAATATACAAGTATATATACAATTACCTAATGCGTTCACTTTTAGTTGAAGACTACAAAATTGACCTCACATATTTGTATGGTGAAAACTTCTATTGACAATCATGCAAATATCTACTTGTAGAGTACACCTGCAAAAATAATGATAAAATGTACAAGTAAATTAACTATATATACATAAGTTCATGAAAATTTTAAGATAAGGGAATAATATAGAAGGTGAAACGAGAATGAAATAATATATATACCAAAAACACAAAACATTGATGCAATATGTAACTAGATAACACAAAGGATAGATTAAGGGGATGTAAAAGAATGACTTCAGGGGAGCTAAGAGGATGTATTAAGCGGATAAATAAGAGGATGGATTTAGGGGATGTAAGAGGATAGCTTAAGGGGAGATACATGAATCAATACAAATTATAAGATAAAGGGATGGCTTAAGAGGATGTAAGAAGATTACTTAAGGGGAGCTAAGATGATGACTTAAGAGGATGTAAGAGGATGGTTTAAGGGGATGTAAGAGAGGTGGTGTAAGGGGAAATACACAAGTAAATAACCTAGCCACTCAAACTATGTGTCATGTGAGAAAATTAGTTATATATTTATATGAAATTATTTAAGGGTAGGTAAGAGGATGGCTTAATACAACTTTATTAACTATAAATTAAATATATACAACTATATACATACCTAAAAATTTATTCCATTGTACCATCTGCATCCTCTCTTTTTTATAATGCATCTATAATTGACTCATGCTCTTCCATAGAAAGTTTCCATAACTGTTTATTAGTAGGTCTCCCTTGATATCTGACTAGTTTTATATTTGTTGCCATAGCCAAATGTGAGTAGTGCATGATCTTCTTATGTCTTTCATAATCTTCAAATGCAGGAAAACCATTCTTTCTTATTAGATATTTTCGTAGCCAGGTGCCAACAACAACCACAAAACCTGTTGGATACTCATAGTTATCATCATCTACTCTAGGATGTAACAACTTTTGTTTTGTCTCAACACATCAAGCCAACCAATACTCGGTTTCCTCTTCATTTGCCTCAAGTGCAACAACAACATACACATGTCCTACAAAAAAAAATATTTAATTCAATAAAGCATGACATGTATCTAAATCACATAAATATGTACATGCATACATATATAATTAATTATATAGATTACAAAAAAAATGTAATAAAAAAATATTGAAAATTAAAGTACCTTCTTGTACAAGGTCTGAAACACGATCATAGTCATCTGATGTAAACACTTGATTATCATCTTCAATTGTTGTTTCAAGTTGATCATGTGTTTCTGTAGGTGTAAAAGATTTTTGTAAATCCATTCTTCAACCCATTTTGTATTTTCACATGCTCCCCAATCACCTGTAATACAAAATTGACAAAAACATGCAAGCTCCCTAATCCATATTGTCCATGTGCTTGCATTTGAACTCTTAAATGAATGCCATTTTGTTGATCCAGTTATTGTCTCACAATGAAGTCGAGTAGGAATATTCTCTTCTTCAACTGACGAAAAGAATCATTGAATTGTAGAGTTCTCATTTGATCCCGTAGATAATTTTTCATTACACCAATCCACAATTGCACGTACATCTCTAAATTTTGTTGCATCATCAAATTTTAGTTGCTCTCTAGCAAGAGCTCTTTTCACACATGCTCCAGCTCCATCATGTTCTCCTTACCATGTCCAACTTAAAAAAACTCCACATATGTTGGATATTATTTTTTTTATGAGCCCTACATAGCCAATAAAATATTCTTGCATTTTTAAATTTCACTGTACAATTATTTGACCATATGAAATGTTGTGCCATCTAGATTTGTCTTTTTTTAAAAATTTCATAAAATTTTGTGAAACAATATTGCACAAACTCTAAAGAGTGTAACCGGTTATCACTCATAGAAATGATACTCCCTCAAAAAAATTTTATTATCTTCTGTACTATCATCTACATGTATGTATACAATATGAACAAATATGGCCACCTGCACTGAATTATAATACTGGGATTGAATTCCCTCTTGTGGAGCAAGAGTATAGTTTTCTGCAAATTCAACCACTGATAGGATAGTTCCAATTGGAAATATGTTTTTACATGTACGAAATTGTCCATCAAGCCACCGAGCATATTGGGAGTGTTTGACATATTTGGATACAATACTATCCTTAAAATCTTTGATGAATGCATGCAAACAAATTTTTCTATGTCTAACTTGCAACGCTTTCCAATTTTTCCATCCTTTAAAGAATTTTCAACATTCTTGAATCTTTTCACATCTACTGATTATTTACCAAATTCATGTGAAATATTTTCATGCATACATTCTCCTAACAATGAAAAGTTACCACATCTATTACATTGTCTAGAAATACATGCTTTTGAATAAAATAAGTATCCATTAGATGTTTCACAAAACAAACCTACTACAAACTCCTCAATTGTTTGAGGTGGCATATTAATACCACATTCCTGCATGATTTAATTAGTATGCAAAGTAGAATGTATATATCAAAAAATATCATAATAATAACGAAATTACACATGAGTTTTGCAACAACAAGAGATTCGTTGTTTATTAATTTTCACATACCAAGATTTACATTTCTCAAAAGATCTTTGACTTATGGTAATATTAAATGGTGCTAACATTGAATCATTTAATAATTTTTTATATAACTTAGTTTGAGTCATGTCTAATAGATGTTTTGGATGAGGATCACAAATTTTGGACCCTACTGTTAATTTTAAAACATCTATAACATTAGATGATACCCTTGTATTATCATGCCAATATTTTTCAATTAAAAATTTGATTTCACTATTTAATTTCATGTCATACCTTGGGAGTCTACCACTGAAACTTCAACATTGGTTAATTGGATTATTTTCAATAGTTTCTCTTCTCTTTGCTTCTCTTCTCAAAGTTTTAGGATTTATATTTAGAAATTCACTAGTCTTATCATTCTTTTATTTGAAAATTATTTATTGACTAAAGCAATTGTTCTAGCTCTTTGTGTTGCATTGCTATCTTTAGATCGACTCTTTTTACCAATAGAATCAATAGCATTAGTAACACTAGATAAAACTTGTTTCATTGATTTATCTTTCTTTCTAGGTTTTACAAAAATGCCTAACTTTTTCATTACTTTTCGCAATTTTCACATTTTCATCAATTGCATCATGAGTTGACATTGAAACCCAAGAGTTTTTCTATAAGAAAATATTTTATATAATCTATTTGCATGAGTTCTTATTTGTCTCCAAGAAATCTTACTAGGAAGATGATCCAAGACATTTCTTTCAATCTTAAAAAAAAATATTTTTATTTTCACTCATATAAGGGATTTCATTCTCATTTCCTCTTTCCATATTTTCAGTAGTATAATTGAACTCATCATTGGTATATCTAGCTTCATTTAATAAACTAATTCAATCAATATCATTTATATGTGGGTTTGAAGACATACTTGGATTTGTTTCTATAGTCATGTTTTCCATATCATTGAAAGTTGGCTTTGAAGACATACCTGGATTTGTTTGTATAATTGCAATTTTCATATCATTGAAAGTTGGGTTTGAAGACATACATACATTCGTTTCTATAGTTACATTTTCTTCCAAATTCACCATTTTCACATTTGTATCATCTACATTCATTCCATCCTTTATAGTCTCTTGAATGTATTTCACTTCAATAGTCGTAGAATTAGATGCTTCAATATTCTTCATCTCTTGAATTCTTATTCTTCTATGTCTTTTCCTTTTTGCTTCCTTCTCTCTATTTGCTTCAATTTCTTGAGGTGTCATGACCCTCCTTTGTTTTTTTATGTTGATTTGATCCCATGATTACCAAACCCTCTTGATAAAATAACAAATAATATTTAATCCAATTTCAGATTGATGTACTTCTTTGAAATTTTGAAGTAGAACTAGATGTAGATCCTTTGTTGCATAGATTTTGAAGTAAAAGTAGATGTAAATAACAAAAACCCTCTTTCTTTATTCCTCTTGAAAATAGCTTCTGCACTTGATTCCACTTCAGAATTGTTCATATGATTGATTCTTTTCAAAATCTGAATAGAATATGACATGCAAAGAGATTCCACAAGACACTTGTAAGTAAAAAAATGTAGAAAATGTCAATGTCGGCCCATACATCAGACTTGCAAGTTGCAGGGATATAGTGATAGTACATTTTTACCTGATGATGGGAAATAATGGATATATAAGAAATAGGTACTTGTTCGTAAACATAACGAGTACCCGTTATAAAATGGGTACCCGCTTATAAAAATAATGGATACCCATTTTATAATGGACCTACCTGTTATATAACATGTACCTGTTTTAGAATGCATACCCATTTTAGAATGTGTACCCATTTTAGAATGGGTACCCATTCTAAGAAATTTGAAATGGTTTGGTTTTAGGCTTGAGAAAGGCATGGGTAGCCAACCTTGAGCCTTGGACCTACAAGTTTTTTCTAAGTACAGAACAAGAGGAAAGACTGAGTTTACCTATATGGCTGATGACATTTTTCTTTAATTTTTTTATGAAATTAAAACCTATTACAAATGATAGTGTCTAGTTTTTTAATATGTAATTTTTTTTATTGGACTTGTTTTTCTATTTATTATTTAATTTATGAGCAAACTAGTCCAAAAACTTGAAATGACCGGTGTTTGTATTTTTTTAATAACTTTTAATTTTTAAAGTTTAAAAAAAAATATGTCATCAATCTACACATCATTATTTACACAATTAAAAAAAATTATTTTATGATTAGTTTTTCTCAAATTATGTTGGTCGTACATGAGGGGTTTTCAAAAATAGCAATTAGGGCCAATAACAAATTAATAAAAAAATATATATTTGGAAAAAAATTATAAAAAATATCTTCATCAAACTTCACTGTACTACACATATTTCTCCAAAAGGATTTAGAAAAATACTTTTATTTAGGTCAAATTATGTTGGTCGTACACGTGTATGGTATGGTTAAAAAATGACTTTAAACAATGGTTTTTAGAAATTCCTATTGAAAATCAATTTGTATCATTTGGGTGTTAAAATAAATTAGATATTTAGAAACTAGACTTTGAGTACTACATTTCATATTACTAACTTTTTTAAAGATTCAATCTTTAAGTGCCTCAAATGTTTCAGTCAAATGTGACAAATTCTAAAAATCAGGGAAAACACTTCAACTTTTTGGCCAAAAAGTGGACCCAACTTCTTGCACTGACCCATAAGTTGTTTTGAACATTAAGTAATAAATGAAAAAAAATTATGTTTTGTGTTCCTTCGTGGATGTGGTTACCCTATTAGGAGTGTATATCTGTCATGTTGTGAACACTCTATACATAATCGATGTATCCTTGGGATTGTGACATTGAGTGTCTACCCTTAGAGTGAGCACATTATGGCAAGTATGGTGGATTCATGCTTGTGTGTTTCTAAGTTTGTGAAACTTGTTGAGACGCAACCTTGGGGTTGATGACTTTAGCATTTCTGGATTTAAGTAGAGACATGGGAAAACTAAGGAAGTTATAGCATGTCATGTTGCTACATTAGCCTGTAATGATCCTTGGTGCCCATACTTTACTTCATGAGAGTACCTACTAATTCTCCTTATTTATTGGATTGTCGAATGGTTCATAGTGCTAGCCTATCTTTCCTTAGTTTTCCTAATGATATTATTGGCATCTTGGCATGTGATTTTGGTTACATTATGGTATGGGTACAAGTTTTTACTTGAGACCATGACACTTGGTGTAGGTTTTCTCTTACTTTTAGTGCCCTAGATTTTAGTTATGGATATTTTGCATTAGGAAACATTGACATTATGATAGATTTAAAAATTATGAATTGTTATTTTCACATGTAAGATTATTATTGCTTCGCAATTTGGCTTATGCTATGTTATGTTAAGTGAAAATGTATACTCTCATGCTTGTGATGGAACTTGATGTTATTGTAATTTTTTGACATGTTACCATGTCTCCTAAGTTTTCTAAAATAGCGGAGTATATGAAGATGTGTTATGGACATGATAACCATGTTACTAAATAACATGTTTGCACCACATATTATTTAGATATGAGGCCTAGCTACACTAATATTCTGACATAGTGTAGGGTATGAACATGTGTTAGTAGACATGATGGTGCATATTATATTTATTTTCATACTTTTATCTATTTGATCTATTAGTATATTTGTTTTTCTATATCTGAGATGAGTGTCATCATGTTTTCTATGTCTACCCAAGGGGTAAGGAATATAACACATAAGAAAGCCTCATTATATTCTACCAGCTGAGTTGGATGACCTCATATTTTCTATGACTACCCAAGAGGTAGTGAAGGTAGCATATGAGAATTCCCATCATATTATTACTTGACCATGAATTCCCTCCTCTGTTATTGGTGATTTGTTTTAGTCACATAGTGTCATAATGTGTAATTTCAAGGATTATGAACATTTATTTTGATTATTGGTGATCTTTTTATCTTGTTTGTGAGGGCCAACTATGTTATTTTATCTTTTTATGAAAGTAATTTAGCCACAAATCTTCAATACTTGTTTATTCATTTGAATCTTGGGGCTAATCACTAGAGTAGGTGCTACTCCCTATGTAGTCACCACTTCCTACCCCGTAGGTGCTAATCATGACCCCTATGCACTAAACCCTCCCATTAGCACCTAAAAACTACCCACTTTAACCATAATTTATTACACCTAATTGACCCCATTCCCCAAATTACAAAGTGTTGATAGGACACTTATTGGCTTGCTAGCTATTGCAGGTTGCAGATACTCTCATACACACTCTCCTCGATGCAACTCATGTGGGATTCACGTCATCTCATCCTATTCATCTTTTTCTCCTCTAATCACAATTCTCCACATGGCAATAGATAAATGAGGAATATGTGCCCCCCACAACCCTATTTGTAGCCACATTTACCCTAGTTTTTCTTCCATGCCCTAAATTTTTCCCTCCCATATCCTCATTAAATTCCTCCTCCACCTCTGTTCATGCCACTTTTCCCTCATATCCATCAAATTCTTCATGCTTTCTCATCCCATCCCTCCTTCTCCTCCTTTCAAGACATCACCAAAAAAGTATTTGTTTTTTCTATTGATTTCTCAAGGGGGCAACACCTCACCATATTCTCTTCTCCCATCCATCGACTGGGGCAAAGTAAAATTCCAATTTTTCTTTGACATAGCGCCAACAATTGACAGTTATGATGCCACGTCAAAGAGGGGCAAAATGTAGACACTTGAAAATGGTCACAACCATCTTCCATTATCACCAACACAATAAATTGATCCAAATTAGATAAATCCCACCACTTCATACAACACATGTTAATTAAATAATTGGTAATTATTTAATTAATATTCCCCATCTCCTCTCATCACAGGAAAATCATATTCCTCCACTATAGTCCAAAAATAAAAAATTCAATTAAAATACTATAGTTCATAGTCACCTCCCAAAATTATATAAATATACCTATTTATTTAATTATCTATTTTGTCCATTTTTTATTACTTTTGTAATCAATCACTAAATTTTTCATAAGTGTGTGCACATGGGTTAATTAAATTAATCCTAGATTACTCCTTTCCCCCATGCAACTTCTAGATGGACACTTGTCATCTCATGTACATGACAAGTGGTGCCTTGGGAGTATGGGAAAATCTTCCTTTTTTCATACTTGTCCTTCTTTCAACTATTCCTCTAATTTTAAATTACATGTGGCACTATTGCATGGAATTTAAAATTACACTTGTCCTCGCCTTCAAATTTTAAATTCTTCACAAGATCTAAATCATACATTTTCATAAATGAGTCCTTACATGTCATACACCTACCCAATCCTAGACATCCATCCATTCAACCATTCAATTTCATCTCTTGGTTTTCCCTTGAATCTTGGAGCATCTTTGTCATCCAATCCCTTTATACTATTTGTCCAATTCTCCTTGTTTGAGGATCCTCAAGCAATATGAGCCCTTGATCCTCACAATTGATCCTATCCCTTCATCCTCACCTCTAAAAATCTATAATTGATCCCTTCCTCTCCATTTCCAACAAGAAATTTGAATGTAATTAAACTCTGCTTCTTTGAACACTTAACATAATTTAGCAATTAGCCATAGTTTATCATAGCATAGGGAAAATGAAGAGCTTTAGCATAGTGATAGGGTGCAAATTAGTTGGTTTATGCTTAATTCTTTAGCCTAGTCTTGAGGTGACTTAGATTGATGAGCTAGGGTGAATTAGGCTTGTCCATCCATTCTAGCTGGGCTCATCTCTTTGGTGTTCACAATAGTTATATAATTTCTATACCGATGCACATGCATTGCATTTAGTAGAACCATCAAAAGAAGGGATACCTTATCGAACTTCTGTTGTAAATCCTGGTTATGTTCTCTTTCACCTTTAGGCATGTTCCTGTATTTTAACTGGCAAAAATATTGTAAAGACATTGCAGCCTAAAACTCATCCCCAAGTGATTGTTACTATTGTAAATAGTCTCTACAAATCTTACAGCCAACTTGATGTCCACCACCTTGAGTTAACTGGTGATCCAAGAAATTAGGCATTAGAGGCCTAACTGTAGATGCTCGATTGGTTCTAGTACTGATATTAGGATTGTTTCTATCATTTGATGAGTTGCTTGCCTCCCCATTACTCCCATTATTTCTCCCATTGTGCTAGTTAACTCTATTGTTGTTTTGATTTGCATTGTTGTTTTGCATCGTTTCGGTGATTAGTTGTACCAACTACTGCTATCCCTTAGCAAGATCATTAAGAATTTGAATTGTACTAGGATTATGATGTACATCTCTATCCCCCATAATGTCTTCTTCTCCAGATTCTGATCCAAGAAATTGCGACCTTCTCCTATAAGTGGGTATTATCTATCTTCTAGATTCCTAAATCAACATGCCAACATTCCAACTATCATGCAAAACCTCTAGGCTGGAAAGATCTCTTTCTCTAATACCACTAAAATACCCCTACCAGAACTTTGACCAAAAACTCACAAATTTTTTGATTTATAGTATGTTGGCATTTCGTCAAACACTTTGTATTTTGCTAATCAAACAATATTTTCAAATTGTTTTGATGAAGATCAACTTATGAATTTTAGATCATATGTCATTAAACATTGCATCACAAAATTCAGAGATAGAGTATAGACATTTTGTCAAACAACTTGCAACCTTTGATTGAGTTGGAAACAAATATATCAAACAATACAATAAGTTGATATAGTTTAGAAAATACAGAAATGTAGAATTCTATACTTTCTAAAATTTCCCAAAAATGTCATCAACACTTGAAATAGTTGCCTACTATTGTGTGCTCTTATTTATTCCGAAACAATAGTAGATGTCTTCATATAGGGGTGACCAACATAGAATCTATCCCACGTTTCTCCAAGGAGATGAGGCAACTCCTATAAAGGGATCCCACACACTTCCATTGACTAGATTTTGACCTTATAAGCCACATCACCTCCTACTAAGAGTTGCGACTTCCTTTATATGATACGACCCTTCTATAGTTGTGTCTCCTTAGGAAATAACATTGGCTAGCTGTGTGTATAATATGAGGTAAGGCACCTTAAACCTTGTCCTTAACCCAAGTGCTACCTCCAAGGTTCATTTCAACATGGTGCTAATCTAGGGTATAAAAAACTCATTGAATCATCACAAACTTCAATAAGATCTTCAATACAATCTCTTACACAAACTCTAAATTTATATTTGCAAAGAAAATCACACAAATTTAGCAATGAGTCCTTCCTGCAAAAAAATACCCAATTCTTGTAAAAAAGATATATCTTTCACCACAGAGAAATCTTTCAAACCTGCAACAATCTGCGTACTTGTGAACGTTGAATAGATTCACCTCTGGATTAACCAGGGAAGATCTTTCATTTCTAAAATCAATATTCCTAGGGGTTTTCATCCTAGGGTTTTGCTTCAAACCAAAAGCTCCATCTCTCAAAGAGACTCCAAAATAATAAGATGTCAAGAAGAAGCAAAATGAGTCTCCATCCTCCTTTTATATTTTCCCTTGGAACTTTCCCGAAGATATAATTTAAAATTACCTTTTTAATAAATCTTCAACACATTATAAAGACTTTATAATATTTTTTGGCTCCCACTAAGACACTTTTAATAGCATTATTAATTAAATACAAGTTGTGGGCATAAAATTATAATTTGAGTCAACTTTATTTGATTAAATGAATTATTCCTTCTCTGAATCTCTGAATTAGCCTACGGGAATAAAATAGGCTAAATGGTCATCTTCGACACCTAGGCTGAAGAAGGAGACATTACACTAACTCCATTTTCTTTATCCAATTAGGGCATCTTGTCTCCTCCATATTCATGCACTAACTCCATTTTCCTTCAACCAACTAAGGCATCTTGCCTCTCACCTAACCTCACCAAGTACCTTTATTTAATCTTTCTTTGAAACACCATTGCTTCTCCTAGTTGCAATGCCATTTCAAAGAGGGGCAAACTATAGACACCTAAAACTTACCACTACATCTTAACCCAATTCCTATTATCTAATCCTTCACTAATTAATTAAATAAATTATTTAATTAATTAGGTCATCTCTTTTCCATCAACTAATTAAATAGATTTTATTTAATTAATTTATCCTAATAGTAGTCAATTAAATAAATTATTTAATTGTGTCATGCCCACATTTTCCTTGTGGTCACAACACACATCGCACGTGTCATAGCCACATCTGTCATGTGGTTATGACACGAGATATGAAAAACTTTTCTCACACCGTCCTAAAAACCCCTTTCGCATGCGTACGCATGCTCAACGGTGTTCTCTCATGGCGAAACACTATACTCATCGGCGGAATACAAGTACAATGGCGTGCAAACGGAAACATATAGATCAACAAGAGGGTCGATACAACGCTGCTAACGTCATTGCAAGAGTGAGATTACCCAAGTTCTTAAATCGAACCCTCGGCAATGTTCGGTAGCAGAATGCCTTACGGCGTTAGTGGGAATTACGCTGCACTCATTTACGCACGTGGTTCGCTGATAGAGGAACCACTCCCCTCGACGCCTTGTTCCAACTAAACCGGCTAGTGATCTCCCTATTTAGTCATTTTTCAGCCAGGCACGGTTGTCTGTCTCCTCTCTTGTTTCCTGAAACATACTACTCCTATGACTTAGCATTTTCAACAAGGCGGTTTGGTTGCCCTCTCTTCCCTTTCCACAAGTTCTTAAGTTGGATTATATCTTATCGCCCTTACCTTAACTATCTCTTAGTTCATTTAGTGTGTTTATATTTCGGTCTCTCTCTCTCTTTCATTTTCTATACTTTCTTTATGTGCATCCTGTCCTTTCTTCGTGATTTACGTCAATCAGGGTTATTACTGCAGCTATTGTTGATATTAAACCTAATTTCAGGATGATCTTGGTCACATAGGCTGGTTTACTATTTCGCTGGACTCGGTCTCCTAATCTTCCCCGATCTAGGTTCCTCCTCTTCGTAAATACTTAGTCAACTTGTACCTAAGCACAATTGACAGAAGGGTCCGTCAACTTAGTTCTCTTATCCCGTGTGAGATATGTCGCGCATTTTCTCCTCTGTGTTTTCCAATGTTGGTTTTTCCTTCTTCGGAACCTCTTACAGGTTTACATATGAGATCGTTTGCTACAGTTGAGATTAATATGGCCACAAGGATTGTCAGTGGTGGCTTCTTAAGTTTATTTCCAGTGTTCTTTTGAGTAAGGAGTTGTGTAATTTTCCTCTTCATTTTTCCGGGTGATTGTTAGTATGTTTTTAGTTGAAACTTCCGAGAAACTCTTTCCAGAGTATCACTGAATATTCCTAAACTCTCTTTACATTATAATTTTATTTTCTCTTGTTTAGAATTACTGTTGTTACTGTTATTCTTAATTACGATTCATACACTGTTTGTAACTCGTATGACGTTGTCAATAGATGTAGGTGGTTCACCACTTTATAAAACTCTGTTCATGGTAATATAGCTTCTTTGGTTGTTGTGTTCAACACTTAATAACATCTCCTGTGAGAATATAATTGTTATTTATATATATATATATATATATATTTTTTTTTTCCATATCCATGAAACATAGTTTCTAACGATTTTAAACGAGAGCCCAATAATTTGGTTCATAGATTTACTCCTCTGTATGTTATATATATATATATATATATATATATATATATATATATATATAGATATATTTATATATATATATATACATACATACATACATATATATAATATATTTATTTTAATGTCTATGAAAAGGACGAATTGGTTTACCACAACCTATATATATATATATATATATATATATATATATATATATATATATATATACAGATATATATACGCATTATTATATTAGATATATAGCTATATACATAGACATATAGAATATATATATGCCTATATATAGAGCTATATAAAAATAAACAGCATTTAAATCCCAAATAACCCAAACATATGTTAGGGCCAAGCCCTAGCATTTTATGTGCTGGAGTTACCACAGCCGACGGCGGCCATGGGCGGCGTGACAGAGGAGCAGGGTCGGGGTGGCCGCAGAGCGGCGGACGGGAATTTATGGTGGCCGCAGAGCGGCGGACGGGGGTTTATGGTGGCCGCAAAGCGGCAGACAAGATCCGCGGGAGGCATAAGGGTATGGAGGAGGGGGGGGAGATGTGGAGTGGGGCGGAGCCCCACCCACATTCCCACGACGTGGGGTGTGGGTGGGGCTCCGCCCCACTCCACACCTCCAAATGTAACATAAAACCTGCGGTGGGGTTCTCTTCCCCACCGCCCATTGTAAATAACGACTGTGTAATTTGTTATCCGCGGCTTAATTTTTTTTGACAGTCTTTCACCATTCGTTGATTATTATCAATAATAAAATATCTTCAAATATATATATATATATATATATATATATATTTATATATTCATATATAAATATATATATATATATGTATATATATAACAACGATAATATATTTATATATATATATATATATAATCCATATATATATATATATATATATATATATATATATCCCCTTTTTTTTTATATAACAATTATAATTACTTTCAATTTCTCTATTATTTTCTAAAATGATAATTACTCAAAATGAGAAATATATATATATCTCTATATATATATTTATAAAGTATTTAGAGAAAAATATTATATTTGTATAATTCCAATTTCGACAATTTTTTTTTTAAATTCACTACTCTATGCATTTTCTCCAAATCAACCTATTATAAAGAAATTGTCATAACAATTAGATATAAATATATATATATATATATATATATATATATATATATATATATATATATATATATATATATATATATATATATATATATATATATATCCCAATTTCACCAAATGATAAATAGCTCTTCCCTTATTATAAGTATAAATTTTCCATTGTTATAAACATATAAGACTTGTAAATTTACAAACAGATTATATTTACATGCTAGATTTCCTCTAATTCTTCTAAATTAACAGAATCCATTATTTTGGAGAAAACTCAAATATTTAAAAACTGTCTTTTCCATTTCAACATTGAAAAGGAAACTAGCATTTCAACTAAAGAAGCAATTCCAAACTTTCAAATGTAAACAACTCGGATTAAGTTGCAAAAACGAACTTATTCTTTTCAGTAATACTTGAAACACAAAAATTGCTATTGAACAAAGGTTGCAAACATCCACTTAAAATTTAAGCACAGTCATATTACAACTTCTCAAACATGAATACCAACTTCCCAGATATGAACTTTCTCCTCCCAAACAGTATACAACTGAAAACTTATGACAACCAATAAAAGACCAATAATAACAAGACCAGGGAGGTGATTTTCTTCACTCCCAGAATATCAGTAATTTACAACAATAACAAGAGAGGTGTTCTCTCTTCATTTCTATGAAATAATCCAGGCCTAATTCTCATGACAAGAAGATGATCTGTTTCTTCATAAATAGCCAACCAGAAAGCTCCAAGAGAAAAAAAAACCTGCATATCAAAGACAAACAAAGAAGAAAATACCACTTGTCTAGCTCTCCTCCCTACCGTAGACCCGCAAGAGGGTCACCCCCGAGCTAGGGAGACCATACTCACACCTGGGTACTCAAACACTCCACTTCACAACAGAAACAACAACAATCCCAAAGCACACATACACCCGTGGCTATTTTACACAATACGGAAACTCAACTACAGTGAGTTTCATAAGGGGCAGGAGAGTGGATACACTCGACTCCAGAGTGTCACCCTGACAGATAAATGAACTCATAAAAATTTCTCTTGGTCTCAACCAAGTGTGATCACAATTTGTAAGAAATCTGTATTTGACTCTCAAGTCAAAATACAGTCACAGATACATGCCCTCAAGGCTTTCAACATCCCAAAAGATGGAACAGGTATGCACCCGAGGAGGATCTCTCCTCCCCTACCCCAAACTTGATGAGCATTTCTCCCAAGTGGGAGACGCTCTGTCAAACACCCGACAAGAACCCCACAGAAAACAAATTTAAACACATATTCCAAACACATTTCATACACATTTCAGTTCTACCAAAACAAAGGTAAAATTCAGACCAACCTTGCAAAGCCCTCCTGGAATGAAGTTGTTGCAGAGTCCACAGAGTTCACTTCCAAGCTTAGCCACCAACTCCCTCTCCCTTCTCTATCTTCCAAACTAACTTCTCTCTATTTGGTAAGGCCAAAATGAAAGTTTTTCCCCAAAATTCAACTAACTCCCTCTCATCCCAAAATTTGAAAATAAATAACCCAAAATTCTCTTTCTTTCTAATTTTTGAGAAATGGGGAAGTGACACTTGTCACCTCCTCACCCTTCCCAAAAATCACTATTCTGTCCAGGTGGCTTATGTCACTCTCCATTCCCAAGGGTACTCCTTATTCCTTTCATGTGACTCCACTTTCTCATAGGAGAAATAAAAAAAAAAGTTAAATGGGAACAAGACAGGTGACCCATGCCTCTTTCTCCTTTCTTCACATGGGTGTCCCCATAGTACATGGGGGAATCTTACTAAAGAAGAGGTAACTTTTACTAATGGATGGCATCTCTTATCTAGGGAAAAGTAGAGGGGATGGGTTGAGTGTTGGTACAACCCATCATGTCCCCTCCTACCTCCAATTTTCGCCACTTAACTTCAGGGAAAGGTTAAGTTGACTAGATGGAGGTTACTCAAGGGTTACCCATGCCAAATGGGCCCCTGGACCCATGGGGTAGAACCCAGGGTCAATTTTAACCCATACAAGACACCCCAGGTCAAGGTAAAGCACAAGAAAAAGGGCCTCATAATTTAAATAAAAATAGAAATTTCAAATTCAATCTCTTTACAACACTTACTTATAAAAATAATATTACATGAGGGTAACCTAACCCACTCGACCATACGAAAGACCACATTACATCATGACATCAAACACAAAGAGATCTTGGTTCATCGTGGAACCAGATCGGCTTAACAGGGAATAACAATTAACAAGGTGTGGAATGATCTCCGAAATCTGTGGTTTGATTAGTAGTCCCTGCACACTCAATTACAAGATCAGTAACCACATAAATTCATCATAGCCGAAGCAACTTAAATAACACATGCATTCTCATGCCTTAGTACAATCTAACATAATTAAAAATCATATTACAATTTTCCATCATCTCTAACATCTCTAATTCATTTTTCTGAAAAGTAACTTATCCAAACATCACCCAATTAGTTTTTCCGAAAACATAATAAAGTTAAATAGTCTGACAAATTTCGGGAACTGCTATCCCACAAATCTGAAAGTAACAATAACAGCACTGTAAAGAGTCATGACAACAGTAGTAAAAAGGGCGGTCCTCACATCCTCTCCCCCTAAGACGGTACTTCCTCCTGGAAGTCGTCAAAAAGGTGAGGATACAGGGTCTTCAATCTCTCTGCATCTTCCCATGTTGCAGTGACTTCGTCGTATAAGTCCCATTGGACTCTAACCTGGTCCAGCTCTCGACCTCGAAGGGCCAGCTTCCGTCGAGCCAATATGCGAATTGGCTCCAACGCCAGTTGTCCGTCTGCCTCTACCTGAAGAGCACTCCAATCCAACACATGAGATAAGTCAGAAATATATTGACGTAAAACTGATACATGAAATACATCGTGGATACGTGACAGGCTAGGTGGCAAGGCTAGACGATAGGCTACTGGTCCTATCCGCTCCAAGATTTCGAAAGGTCCTACAAATCGAGGTGCGAGTTTAGAGCCTTTTCCGTAACGGATTGGACTTTTGTGCGGCCGCACTCTCAAAAATACTCTTTCCCCCACAGAGAAGTTTCGGTCTGTCCTTTTTGCATCGGCATACTTTTTCTGCCTGTCCTGTGCTTCCAGAAGCCTCTGTCTTATCTGTTTAACTTGCAGTTCCATATTCTGAACTATCTCTGGGCCGATGACTGTTCTGTCCTCTATACGATCCCAACTCAAAGGTGTTCTGCATGGTCTGCCATATAATGCCTGGAAAGGAGGCATACCCAACGAGCTATGATGCCCATTATTGTAGGCGAATTCAACTAGATACAGGTACTCCTCCCATCTAGACTGGTGGTCCATCACATACATGCGAAGCATGTCTTCTAACACCTGGTTAACTCTTTCTGTTTGTCCATCGGTTTCCGGATGATATGCAGAACTGAAGTTGAGCTGTGTGCCCAACGCCTGATGTAAGGCTTTCCAGAACGATGAAGTGAATACGGAGTCTCTGTCAGATATAATGCGGCGAGGTACTCCATGAAGTCTAACAATCTGATCAAGAAACACCTTTGCCACTGATGGTGCATTGTACGTTGTACATATTGGTGAAAAATGCGCCACTTTGGTCAGCTTGTCAACTGTCACCATAATAGCATCATGGCGACGTGATGACATAGGTAGACCAACGATAAAATCCATAGAAATGGTATCCCATTTCCATTCAGGTATCTCGTGAGGGTACAACAGTCCCGCTGGATGCTGATGTTCGGCCTTGACCCTCTGACATTCCAGGCAACGAGCAACAAATTCAGCAATGTCACGCCTCATCCCAGCCCAATGATAAAGCTGTCGTAAATCAGCATGCATCTTCTTCACTCCTGGGTGTGCTGCGTAGGGTGCTCTATGAGCCTCTGATAGGATTACTGTACGAAGATTACCCGCATGGGGTACATATATGCGTTGCCGATGTCGAAGCATTCCATCAGAATCAAGGGTATATCCTGTAAATTTGCCCTCAAGGGCCTTCTGGTTTAGTACTGCCTGCTGCACTTCAAGAAACCATTCGTCCTCCGGCAGATGCTGTAAGATGCGATCCTTCAAGTCCATCTTCAAGGTCAGGGTCTGGATCTCGTGGCGTCTTCGACTCAGAGCATCAGCGACCACGTTCTCCTTCCCTTTTATATAATGGACATCGAAGTCATATTCGCATAGGAATTCCATCCAACGTCGTTGGCGGGCGTTCAAATTAGGCTGTGTAAAAATATACTGCAAACTATGATGGTCTGAATGGAGTTCAAAGCGTCGCCCTAAAAGAAAGTGTCTCCAGCGAACCAAGGCATGAACAACAGCTGCAAGCTCTAAGTCGTGCGTAGGATAGTTTAACTCATGTGTCTTTAGTTTCCGCGATTCGTATGCGATCGCTCGTCCATCCTGCATAAGCACGGCTCCCAAACCTTCTAATGATGCATCCGTGCAAACTACAAACTCTTCCGAAGGATCTGGAACTGCTAAAATAGGAGCGCTCGTAAGACGCTCTTTGAGGACTCCAAAAGCCTTTTCACACTGCTCGGTCCAAGTGAAACCCTTCCCTTTTCGCTGAAGGGAAGTAATGGGATGTGCTATCCTGGAGAAACCTTCGACAAACCGACGATAATACCCAGCTAACCCCATAAAGCTTCTGACCTCTGTCACGTTCGTGGGTGCCGGCCACTCCTGGATTGCTCTAATTTTAGATGGATCTACAGAGATGCCATCGCCTGATAAAATGTGTCCCAAATACTGCACCTCTGTCCTGAAGAAGGCACACTTCGTCAAGTTGCCAAAAAGTTGTTGCTCTCGTAATTTCTGCAAAACTTGACGCAAGTGCTCTACATGCTCCTCCTCAGTCCGTGAATAAATCAGAATGTCATCTAGGAATATGATCACGAACCGGTCTAGGTATGTACGGAACACCCCGTTCATGAGACTCATGAATACTGCAGGAGCGTTCGTCAACCCGAAAGGTACCACTGTGAATTCATAATGGCCATATCTGGTTCGAAAAGCAGTTTTATGAATATCTGACTCCGTGATGCGCAATTGATGATACCCAGATTTTAGATCGATTTTCGAGAACACTCTGGCTCCCTGCATCTGATCAAAAAGGTCGTCAATCCTAGGTAGAGGATAACGATTCTTCACCGTCACCTTGTTCAACTGCCTGTAGTCCATGCATAGACGAAGAGACCCATCCTTCTTCTTCACGAAGATCACTGGTGCACCCCATGGTGAAACGCTAGGTCGGATGTGTCCCTTCTCAAGTAATTCTTCCAACTGCAGCTTAAGTTCTGTGAGTTCATGGGTCGTCATTCTATAGGGTGCGCGGGATATCGGCTCTGCACCTGGCACTAAGTCAATGTGGAAGTCCACTTCTCTACGTGGAGGCATACCAGGTAATTCTGGCGGAAACACATCGGCAAACTCTCTAAGGATAGGGTGATCATCTAAAGTAGCCTCAGGTTCATCCTCTGCTCTATCACTGACTGTGATGGCAAACATCTGACATCCCTTCCGCATACAGCGCTTAAGCTGTTGTGCGGATATCATACGAACTGCCGTGGGCTTTTGAATGCCCACTATCTCAACCGACGAACCATGATCGTCTAAACAGCTAATCGTTCTCTGGCGACAATCAAGCTTGGCTCTATGTGCCGCAAGCCAATCCATACCCAGAACTACTCCGTAAGACCCTAATGGCATAATCCTAAGGTCGCACGTTGTGGTGAAGGGTCCCAATGTGATCTCACAGTCTTTAACCAAGGTATCTACTGACATCCTGGCCCCTGAGGCCAACTCAACTTCCCACCTAATGTCTTGCCTAGAAGCCACCAGCCTGCAACGCTCCACTAACGATGTAGACAAAAAAGAGTCAGTAGCTCCTGAATCAAAAAGGATCGAGATGGGAAAGTCTCTAATCGTACCTGCTGCCTCGATGACAGAAGCCTGAAAATCGGCCTGGCGGTTATCAACCGCTGCAAACATGTGGTGAGATCTGCCCACGTCACCTACGGTCTGCTCAGACCCTCCTGATCGGGGCTGACCCCCTGCAGTAAATCCCTGCGGACACTCTCTAGCCAGATGCCCTGCCCCACCACATACATAACATGGTCCTCTAACCTGTAACTGCCCTGACTGTGTTCTGCCCGACTGTTGTTGCCCGGTCCGTCCGGTGGATCCCTGTGAGCCTCTGTAAGACTGCTGGGACCTTGCGGGTCCTGCCGATGAACCCTGCTGTCTCTGATCCCTGCGTGGTCCCTGCTGCTGCCATCCACGGTTCTGTCCTCCCAGTCCCTTCTGTTGAAATTTGGATTTTTGCTGATGTTGCTGTTGCTGTGGAGGCCTAGGAGGTAATGATGAAGCATTATATCCTCCTCTCTGTGTTGTGTTTTGAGGCCTTCGGAAATTTTGTTGTTGTTGGGGATTTCGTTCCTGGTACTGTGAGCGTGAATTCTGTCCTCGTCCCTGAATTTCCTCTGATATAAGGGCCTTTTCAACAGCCTCGCTCATGGTTTGGGGATTTGCCATACGAACTGGTCCTGATATCCCGTGATTTAGCCCCCTGATGAATTTGTGTATTAAGATTTTCTCGTCGTGGAGGTATTCCGCATAACGAGAAAGTTCTATAAATCGGCTCTCATACTGAGTAACGGTGAGTCCCCTCTGCTGTAGATCATGAAACTCATCAATTCTGCGCTGTCTATAATGTTCGGACAAATACCGCGCATTGAAGCGCTCAATGAAGGTGTCCCATGTGAGTGTATCCACGGAGAGTCGGCGCTTGCACTCCTCTGTGCGCCACCAGGTGGCTGCTGCATCCCTAAGAAGATGAACTGCCACTCGTGCTTTCGTGTTGCTCTCATACGGTCGCAATGCGAAACACCTGTCTAAGCTAATTAGCCAAGCCTCGGCCACAGCTCCCTCTGTAGCTCCTGCGAAGGTGGGTGGGTTGAGCCTCAGTAGATCTCTGATAGGGTCCCCTCTGTCTCTAAGTCTCCCAAGTGGCTCTTCCACACCATCCTCATATACTCCCTGCTGAACCTGTTCTTGTCTCAAAAGTCTCGGAGGACTCCTGCTCCATGCTCGGGAGGCCGACCCTACCTCCTCTACTGTTGTGTCAGGAATCTCAACGAAGGGCTCCACACGTCTCACCGCTAGTGGATCAACGCGGGGCTCCATACGTGGCTCAATACGTGACTCGGCACGTGGCTCCTCTCGCGGAGCAACACGAGGCTCTATACGTGGCTCAGGAATCACTGGTGGTAACCTGTCTAGCATAGTCTGTAGTGCTTGTAAGATCTGTGGACCTATATCCGCTACTGGTATCGCCTGTGGTACTAGTGGTGCTTGTGGCACAGGTGGGGCAGGTGGTGCTGCTGAATCTGCGGGTGCCAGTCCCTCGGCTGAGGAATCGCTGTGCACCTCGACTGACGCTGTGTGGCGTGATCGCGCTCGTCGAACACGTCGGGGAGGCATCCTACAAAACAAGGTAGAAACTAATTAGCCAAAGTTGCGGAATAATAACGTGCCCAAATACGCCCAGTGTTTACAAACTGGGCTCTGATACCAAATGTCATGCCCACATTTTCCTTGTGGTCACAACACACATCGCACGTGTCATAGCCACATCTGTCATGTGGTTATGACACGAGATATGAAAAACTTTTCTCACACCGTCCTAAAAACCCCTTTCGCATGCGTACGCATGCTCAACGGTGTTCTCTCATGGCGAAACACTATACTCATCGGCGGAATACAAGTACAATGGCGTGCAAACGGAAACATATAGATCAACAAGAGGGTCGATACAACGCTGCTAACGTCATTGCAAGAGTGAGATTACCCAAGTTCTTAAATCGAACCCTCGGCAATGTTCGGTAGCAGAATGCCTTACGGCGTTAGTGGGAATTACGCTGCACTCATTTACGCACGTGGTTCGCTGATAGAGGAACCACTCCCCTCGACGCCTTGTTCCAACTAAACCGGCTAGTGATCTCCCTATTTAGTCATTTTTCAGCCAGGCACGGTTGTCTGTCTCCTCTCTTGTTTCCTGAAACATACTACTCCTATGACTTAGCATTTTCAACAAGGCGGTTTGGTTGCCCTCTCTTCCCTTTCCACAAGTTCTTAAGTTGGATTATATCTTATCGCCCTTACCTTAACTATCTCTTAGTTCATTTAGTGTGTTTATATTTCGGTCTCTCTCTCTCTTTCATTTTCTATACTTTCTTTATGTGCATCCTGTCCTTTCTTCGTGATTTACGTCAATCAGGGTTATTACTGCAGCTATTGTTGATATTAAACCTAATTTCAGGATGATCTTGGTCACATAGGCTGGTTTACTATTTCGCTGGACTCGGTCTCCTAATCTTCCCCGATCTAGGTTCCTCCTCTTCGTAAATACTTAGTCAACTTGTACCTAAGCACAATTGACAGAAGGGTCCGTCAACTTAGTTCTCTTATCCCGTGTGAGATATGTCGCGCATTTTCTCCTCTGTGTTTTCCAATGTTGGTTTTTCCTTCTTCGGAACCTCTTACAGGTTTACATATGAGATCGTTTGCTACAGTTGAGATTAATATGGCCACAAGGATTGTCAGTGGTGGCTTCTTAAGTTTATTTCCAGTGTTCTTTTGAGTAAGGAGTTGTGTAATTTTCCTCTTCATTTTTCCGGGTGATTGTTAGTATGTTTTTAGTTGAAACTTCCGAGAAACTCTTTCCAGAGTATCACTGAATATTCCTAAACTCTCTTTACATTATAATTTTATTTTCTCTTGTTTAGAATTACTGTTGTTACTGTTATTCTTAATTACGATTCATACACTGTTTGTAACTCGTATGACGTTGTCAATAGATGTAGGTGGTTCACCACTTTATAAAACTCTGTTCATGGTAATATAGCTTCTTTGGTTGTTGTGTTCAACACTTAATAACATCTCCTGTGAGAATATAATTGTTATTTATATATATATATATATATATATATTTTTTTTTTCCATATCCATGAAACATAGTTTCTAACGATTTTAAACGAGAGCCCAATAATTTGGTTCATAGATTTACTCCTCTGTATGTTATATATATATATATATATATATATATATATAGATATATTTATATATATATATATACATACATACATACATATATATAATATATTTATTTTAATGTCTATGAAAAGGACGAATTGGTTTACCACAACCTATATATATATATATATATATATATATATATATATATACAGATATATATACGCATTATTATATTAGATATATAGCTATATACATAGACATATAGAATATATATATGCCTATATATAGAGCTATATAAAAATAAACAGCATTTAAATCCCAAATAACCCAAACATATGTTAGGGCCAAGCCCTAGCATTTTATGTGCTGGAGTTACCACAGCCGACGGCGGCCATGGGCGGCGTGACAGAGGAGCAGGGTCGGGGTGGCCGCAGAGCGGCGGACGGGAATTTATGGTGGCCGCAAAGCGGCGGACGGGGGTTTATGGTGGCCGCAAAGCGGCAGACAAGATCCGCGGGAGGCATAAGGGTATGGAGGAGGGGGGGGGAGATGTGGAGTGGGGCGGAGCCCCACCCACATTCCCACGACGTGGGGTGTGGGTGGGGCTCCGCCCCACTCCACACCTCCAAATGTAACATAAAACCTGCGGTGGGGTTCTCTTCCCCACCGCCCATTGTAAATAACGACTGTGTAATTTGTTATCCGCGGCTTAATTTTTTTTGACAGTCTTTCACCATTCGTTGATTATTATCAATAATAAAATATCTTCAAATATATATATATATATATATATTTATATATTCATATATAAATATATATATATATATATGTATATATATAACAACGATAATATATTTATATATATATATATATAATCCATATATATATATATATATATATATATCCCCTTTTTTTTTATATAACAATTATAATTACTTTCAATTTCTCTATTATTTTCTAAAATGATAATTACTCAAAATGAGAAATATATATATATCTCTATATATATATTTATAAAGTATTTAGAGAAAAATATTATATTTGTATAATTCCAATTTCGACAATTTTTTTTTTAAATTCACTACTCTATGCATTTTCTCCAAATCAACCTATTATAAAGAAATTGTCATAACAATTAGATATAAATATATATCTATATATATATATATATATATATATATATATATATATATATATATATATATATATATATATCCCAATTTCACCAAATGATAAATAGCTCTTCCCTTATTATAAGTATAAATTTTCCATTGTTATAAACATATAAGACTTGTAAATTTACAAACAGATTATATTTACATGCTAGATTTCCTCTAATTCTTCTAAATTAACAGAATCCATTATTTTGGAGAAAACTCAAATATTTAAAAACTGTCTTTTCCATTTCAACATTGAAAAGGAAACTAGCATTTCAACTAAAGAAGCAATTCCAAACTTTCAAATGTAAACAACTCGGATTAAGTTGCAAAAACGAACTTATTCTTTTCAGTAATACTTGAAACACAAAAATTGCTATTGAACAAAGGTTGCAAACATCCACTTAAAATTTAAGCACAGTCATATTACAACTTCTCAAACATGAATACCAACTTCCCAGATATGAACTTTCTCCTCCCAAACAGTATACAACTGAAAACTTATGACAACCAATAAAAGACCAATAATAACAAGACCAGGGAGGTGATTTTCTTCACTCCCAGAATATCAGTAATTTACAACAATAACAAGAGAGGTGTTCTCTCTTCATTTCTATGAAATAATCCAGGCCTAATTCTCATGACAAGAAGATGATCTGTTTCTTCATAAATAGCCAACCAGAAAGCTCCAAGAGAAAAAAAAACCTGCATATCAAAGACAAACAAAGAAGAAAATACCACTTGTCTAGCTCTCCTCCCTACCGTAGACCCGCAAGAGGGTCACCCCCGAGCTAGGGAGACCATACTCACACCTGGGTACTCAAACACTCCACTTCACAACAGAAACAACAACAATCCCAAAGCACACATACACCCGTGGCTATTTTACACAATACGGAAACTCAACTACAGTGAGTTTCATAAGGGGCAGGAGAGTGGATACACTCGACTCCAGAGTGTCACCCTGACAGATAAATGAACTCATAAAAATTTCTCTTGGTCTCAACCAAGTGTGATCACAATTTGTAAGAAATCTGTATTTGACTCTCAAGTCAAAATACAGTCACAGATACATGCCCTCAAGGCTTTCAACATCCCAAAAGATGGAACAGGTATGCACCCGAGGAGGATCTCTCCTCCCCTACCCCAAACTTGATGAGCATTTCTCCCAAGTGGGAGACGCTCTGTCAAACACCCGACAAGAACCCAACAGAAAACAAATTTAAACACATATTCCAAACACATTTCATACACATTTCAGTTCTACCAAAACAAAGGTAAAATTCAGACCAACCTTGCAAAGCCCTCCTGGAATGAAGTTGTTGCAGAGTCCACAGAGTTCACTTCCAAGCTTAGCCACCAACTCCCTCTCCCTTCTCTATCTTCCAAACTAACTTCTCTCTATTTGGTAAGGCCAAAATGAAAGTTTTTCCCCAAAATTCAACTAACTCCCTCTCATCCCAAAATTTGAAAATAAATAACCCAAAATTCTCTTTCTTTCTAATTTTTGAGAAATGGGGAAGTGACACTTGTCACCTCCTCACCCTTCCCAAAAATCACTATTCTGTCCAGGTGGCTTATGTCACTCTCCATTCCCAAGGGTACTCCTTATTCCTTTCATGTGACTCCACTTTCTCATAGGAGAAATAAAAAAAAAAGTTAAATGGGAACAAGACAGGTGACCCATGCCTCTTTCTCCTTTCTTCACATGGGTGTCCCCATAGTACATGGGGGAATCTTACTAAAGAAGAGGTAACTTTTACTAATGGATGGCATCTCTTATCTAGGGAAAAGTAGAGGGGATGGGTTGAGTGTTGGTACAACCCATCATGTCCCCTCCTACCTCCAATTTTCGCCACTTAACTTCAGGGAAAGGTTAAGTTGACTAGATGGAGGTTACTCAAGGGTTACCCATGCCAAATGGGCCCCTGGACCCATGGGGTAGAACCCAGGGTCAATTTTAACCCATACAAGACACCCCAGGTCAAGGTAAAGCACAAGAAAAAGGGCCTCATAATTTAAATAAAAATAGAAATTTCAAATTCAATCTCTTTACAACACTTACTTATAAAAATAATATTACATGAGGGTAACCTAACCCACTCGACCATACGAAAGACCACATTACATCATGACATCAAACACAAAGAGATCTTGGTTCATCGTGGAACCAGATCGGCTTAACAGGGAATAACAATTAACAAGGTGTGGAATGATCTCCGAAATCTGTGGTTTGATTAGTAGTCCCTGCACACTCAATTACAAGATCAGTAACCACATAAATTCATCATAGCCGAAGCAACTTAAATAACACATGCATTCTCATGCCTTAGTACAATCTAACATAATTAAAAATCATATTACAATTTTCCATCATCTCTAACATCTCTAATTCATTTTTCTGAAAAGTAACTTATCCAAACATCACCCAATTAGTTTTTCCGAAAACATAATAAAGTTAAATAGTCTGACAAATTTCGGGAACTGCTATCCCACAAATCTGAAAGTAACAATAACAGCACTGTAAAGAGTCATGACAACAGTAGTAAAAAGGGCGGTCCTCACAAATTGACTAGGCTAATATCCTAACATTAGATAATTAACAAAATTATTTTATTTAATTCACTAAACTAATGTCACCCTAGCCCAAAATCCACATCACCATTTCCTCTAATTAAAAATTCACTTCCTAACCAAACACATTTTAATAAAATCCATTTCATCAATCTAAGACCAAATCAATTTCAAATCCTAGTCATTAATTTATGTAGACTAATCCTAGCCATCAATCCCTTAATCTAAAATGAAATTAAGTGTAAATCCCCACCATCCATTATCCCTAGAGAATCCACACCATCCATTCCACACATGTGTGAGATGTCCCATCCCAAATCCCTGTGAGTCTTCTCACACATGTGTGAGAGGTTTAAATCTCCACCCTTCATTCAAATTTAGAAAATCTTAACTCCATTTCTCTCAATCTATGTCTTATCAACTTGCACCTCTCTTAAATCGACACTTGTCATCTTCTCATTCACCCATGCAAGCTAACTAATCTCCACCATTCAATCTAAGATAAAATCTTAGCCCTCCATTTCACCCATCTCAAACCTATAAATCCAAGCCATCCTCAAGCATTTAGCATCAACACAAATTCACAAGTATATGCTACTACACTGAGGAGATCAGGAACAACTCAAAATTCAACAACATCATCATCCATCATCACTAAGGAGATCAAGAGCAACTCAACATTCAACAACATCATCATCCATCATCTTGGAGAAAATCACCACATCATGGAAGGTATAATGTTGTTTTAAGTTCGCATCATTTGATTTACTTTCATTTTATGCTTAACCCTTGTTTTGTGTGAGTTTGGAGTTAGGGAACATATTTTTTATATTTGTTTCCATTTTGAATTATAACTTATGCACTACACTTTCCATTCCATTAATCACTTAATTCACAAAATAAAAGTATTAAATAATAGAAAAAGTTTCTTTTGACCATTAAACTAATTGATCTTTGACCATTGAAAAAAATCCACAACAATACCCTCATTTTAAAGTAGAAAAAATACATTTGACCATTAAACTAATTAATTTTTAATAAAAGACGTATTAAAAAAGGTATAGGGAAAAGTTCTAGAGAATGCTTCATACCAAATTATGAATTACTTAAAGTATTTTTTTAATTTTTTTTACAATTTAAGGTGATGCAAATGGGTTTTATGGTGGGTTTTAATTGTATTTTTAATGGTCAAATAAGAAATAGCAATTTTACACCTCATTCACATCATAAAGTAGTAAATAGTTATTGTATTTTGAATGGCTAGAATTTACCTAGATGACAGAGCCAATGATGTTTAAAAAGTCAAATAGACTTGAGAGATGTAAACATACATTTATTTGTCGTATGGACTCCACAATTGGAGCCATGCCAACGAATCTCACACAACCTAGGAAATTCACCTACTATGCTTGTTTTTCCTAGAAATTTATTGACCTAGACTTGTTCAAAGATATAGTCATAGTAGTTATGTTTTTGTTGGGTTGTCTGAAAATATTAAAAATAGGTTAGGCTAATTGTATATACACATCAAATTATGTATTTTTATGCAACATACATGTCATTAGATGATTGGTGGTTTTTTATGTAACTTGTGAAAAGTAGTTTTAAAATCTATTTATTAAGTAAAAAATAACAAGTATTAATCAAAAGTCAACAATTAATAGTCCTTTAGTGCGCAATTCACTCATGGATGTTGGACCCTCCTAAACTATTGAATCCATTCCCCTACTCTAATGTTGCAAAACCATATCGTCTTTAATAATGTACATACATTATATTGGATTGCTTTACTTAAAGAATAATTGGTTCCAATTTTATGATTATACTAATCACTCAAGTCAAACAAAAAAAAAGTAAAAATAGAAAAATGCCTTTGACCATTAAATTGATTGATATTTGACCAAAAAATAGTCAAAATAATCACCTTATTTAAAGTAGAAAAAATACCTTGACCATTGAAACAATTAAGGAAACCGCGTTAAACAAGCTATAATGTCAAAGTCTAGAGAATACTCCATACTAAATCACCAAAAACTTAAAGTGTTTTTTAAATTTTTTTTTTACAATTTAATGTGATACAAATATATTTTATGATAAATTTTCATTATAATTTTTAATGGTCAAACAAGCAATAATAATTTTACACCTTATTTACATCTAAAAATGTAAATTATCGTTTTATTTTTAATGGCCAGAATTTTGACAGACTGGAGAGATGTACCTAATACCTAGTACATTTAATTGTCATACGGAGTCCAACCAGTCATCTCAGACAACCTACAAATTCACGGGCTGCGCATATTTTTCCTAGAAATTTATTGACCTTCCTATTTGTTCAGACGCGCAAAATGTCAAGCACTTAGTAGAAGGTACATGCCAGATTCCAGGCCTGGTCCCACACACTGATATTTGTTGCACAAACAGCAAAACCCCGACGACTCTACGGCTACCTAAGGAGATAGGCTTTCCTATAACAATAGCCTCCAAAGATGATGAACAGAACAGAGCTTCATTTCAGTTGAAATAGCTGCCATGGCGGTCGGCACGGGAATAATTCCTGTTTTGTTAGGGTTGTTGATAATAGGGAATTATGGATCACAAGTAATTATGTCTGAGCAAGTGTATTCTCAGGACTACAGCGAGGATTGCGACAACTTTCATAATGAGAGCTCTGGCTACCTGTGCAACGGCGCAGCTAAAGAATGCAAAACCTTTGCTCTCTATAGAGCTCAGCAGTTTTACATGTCGCTCGACAGCATTGGCAGCCTTTTCAACACTGATCCCGCCACGATTGCCACTGCAAGCAAATTATCTATCACCAATTACTCCAACTCTTTGGACACAAATCAGGCCGTGCTTTTTCCCATCGACTGCAAATGCGCCGGTAGATTCTCGCAAGCGAATCTGACCTACACTGTTAAGCACGATGACACGTATCTGAAAATCGCGAACCAGACACTGGAGGGACTCACGACATGCCAGGCAATGAGAGAACAAAACCCTAGCGTCGGTGAGAATGACCTCGAAACCGGAATGAAACTGGTGGCGCCGCTGCGGTGTGCGTGCCCTACACGCGAACAGATAGCCCAGGGCGTCAAATATCTGCTCAGTTACATCGCGGATGTTGAGGACGACGACGACATAATCACCACCAAGTTTAATATCCGCCACCAAGACTTCATATCTGCCAATGGGTTAGCGGAATCCAATCCCACCATATATCCCTACACCACTCTGCTAATTCCTCTAAATCACACACCCACCATCCCTCCCACGGCGCCTTTAGCTCCTCCGCCTCCCCCTACCTTGCCGTCTTCGCCTCCCCTGGTTTTATACGCTCCTCCTTCTTCCAAATCCCATAATCGCCTCTTTGTCGTCCTCATATCTCTCGGTGGTGCGCTGCTTGTTGCGGCAGGTGTTGTAATAACACTTGTTGTGTGCTTAAACAGGAGGAGACGCCGCAAAATTATACAGGTAACTTCTTTGAGACCGCCATGGCTAAAGATATACAGATATGAAATCGTCAATATCTTTGATAAGCTTCATAACAAACTCCTAATATTCCCACAAGCTCAGTCAAATGAATAGAATTTCTTCATATTCACCCGTAAAATTATTTTTTTTCCGATCTGCAAAATACTTTTTTCTTCTTTCTAAAACCCTAGCTGGCAATTTTCTTACAAATGAAAACTGTTTGCTGTTATTAAAAATAAAATTTCCGCATCTCTGTAATACTTTTCCTTTTTTTCTGGTTCTTATTTACTAAGAAGACTGGTAAGTCAATGACAGATTACACAACATACACATCGAAGATCTTGTATTTAAGGCCATACTGATCCATAAAATATTAACATGGGATCTGGGTAATATTTTTTAATACCCACAAATATTTGTCATATACCAAGAACTTTGTTTAGTTTGAGGATGACTCAGCAGTGTCCATAACGGCATAAATATATAAAAGATTCATTGTTGTTTGAAGTCACACACGCTCACAGATTGATTACTCTAAAAGTTTTCCTTTGAATTTTTTTTCTGTGTACATGATCACAAATTCGATTCATGTAAGTTTAACTTTCTACACTTAAATCGTCAAGTTTCTCTGTTAATTAAACAATTTAATATTTCAATGACATTATAGATTTGAGTCTGCATGGGTTGCAGATGCGGGGATGGATTTGTAGGCCCTTACAGTCTTTTGTTTAGACTTTGATTATATATTCTGTTGTTTTTGTTCCAGGGAGCAGAGGCAAAAAGAGTGGAGGCAGAGGAGACTCCCCAAGAATCGAGCCTAATGCTCTCCGAGTTGTCGGATCTACTGGGGTCAGACAGATTAATACACTATACCTTGAAAGAGCTCAGGGAGGCTACCGATAATTTCGGCACGGCGTACAGGATTGAGGGCTCTGTTTTCAGCGGTTTCCTGCGTGGGAAGAAAGTGGCGATAAAGCAGATGAAAGGGGAAGTCTCGAAGGAGATAAACTTGCTTCACAAATTCCATCACGCCAATCTGGTTACCCTGATGGGCATCTGTCTCGACCATGAGGAGCAACAAGTCTATCTGGTCTTCGAGTATGTAGAAAACGGGTCCCTGAGCAACTGGATTGAGGGCGCAGGATCGCGTGATTCCCTTACATGGAAGCAGAGGCTCCAGATCGCTGTGGACATAGCGGAGGGTTTGGAGTATCTCCATCACGGCACTAGTCCGTCTTGCGTTCACAAGGACCTCAGGACCAGCAATATTCTCTTGGATCACAATTTTAGGGCTAAGATTGCTAACTTCGGGTTGGCTAAATCTGGCGGAGGCGTTAGCGCATTAACCAGCCATATAATCGGAACTCATGGATACATGTCTCCAGAGTATCTTCGAGACGGGCTTGTGACGCCAAAGCTGGATGTTTTTGCGTTTGGGGTAATTGTCCTCCAAATCTTATCGGGCAAAAGGGCTGTAGAGACCAGGCGCCCGGGCCACGGCGAAAGGCTTCTGTCGGATGAGATAAGAGATCTGCTGCAAGCTGAAAATCCCAAGGAAAAGCTCAGCGATTGGATAGACCCTAATCTCCAGGAATGGTATGATTTGGCAGCGGCTTTCAGGGTTGCTTGTGTGGCAAAATCATGCGTGGAAAAAGATCTGGCGTTGCGTCCCAGCATGACTCAGATCCGTGTAGAGCTTTCCAGCTTGACTGGCTTCAGCACCGCAACAATGTCTTACGAATTTGAGCCAAGATAATTACTCAGGGATTTTTGAAAAAAGTAAATTATATATACGCCCAGAATAAACGCCCATAGGTTAAGGGCAAGTGGAAAATATTGCTTTTCATGCATAAACATTTTAGGTCTGAGATTTAGTTCCCCCCCTACAAATTCGTTGCATAGTTTGTGAAGTTTGTACGTCTGCATCACAATCGCACTCTCAGCTTCTCTATTGAAAAATAGTATCTTTTCATCTTCAGGTCGAATATACTCTACAATGGAGTTCAATCCATGCTCACCTGGTTTCCTCATTCCTAATCAAAGGGATAGCTAAAGGATATAATGAAATGGAAGGGAAACATGGAAAATGATAGATGAATCGATTAGAGCTATTATATGTCCACATTCTATTCTAAATAAGATTGAAGAGCTTCTTGAAAAATTTCTGTGAGCATTTTTGAATTGATGTTCCCATCATCCATCATTTAGGAAGAGGAAGAATCTTTTGAATCCATCTTTGTTAATAGTTAGTATTTTTTGAATCCATCTTGTTAATAGTTAATATTAAGATAGGTATCGAAATTACAAAATGCTTTTAATTAGTTATTAGTTAATTACATATTATTATTTTATTTAAAATAATATTTATTTTCTTTAAAATAATATGTAAATTTTTAATTAAAAATATTAAAAATTAACTATTGAAATTTTTATTGGCTAAATAATTTGACATTTTATTATAGCCATTATGTTAATGGATGAAGTGAGGATAATTAATAACAAATTATTAAGGGACAATGTAGGTACATGTGAATTGAGTGCATAGTTATGATATAATATTTTGAAAACAGACCATCCTCATTGAAAAATCTTATTTGTGTGAAGACAACCAAGTCAACAAAATGGTGACCCATGATTAGATAGACCCTTTGGTAAAAATAGATTTTTATTACAAATGTTACTCTACAGTAGTGTGTGTGAGAATTGTGAAATATGATGAAAGGTAGTGGCAATTATGGGAATATGTAATCCCAACCATTGTTATTATTTTTGTCTTGCTTATTCTATAGCACATAATATTTTAGAATGGCACCAGTTCCTTATTTAATTGACATAAATTTTGTAAGAGACGGATCTTCCTTGCCTTGCCTTCGTCATGTTCTACGCTAGTAATATTACTTGCAATCCATACCTCTATAGTGCCTTCTCTAGAGCTTGTTGTCAAATGTGGAATATGCAGTGATAATATTTGGGCCTCCCAAATGCAACAATAGTAGTGGAGCCCACACTCCAAATATCCTAGTGTTAATTGACTCATGTTGTAATGCCCCGTCATGCAACCCTAGAGTGTTAGACTAACCAGAGCGGAAACAGAACTATTTTTTTTTTGAAATAATAAAGTACAACATAAACCAGAGATATTAAGAAACACGTAAAACAGGAAAGTACACTTCTAACCACTCTAGGGCAACATAACTGCATTAGGAAATTAAGTAAAACCATAAGAGTGATAACCATCAATCTGCAGAGATAACTAATCCAATAACTTTTACAACAACAATATAATTTAATTACATAGTTTCAGTTCCAAATTACATGATTACAAGAATACAAGAATACAGGATTGCAAGAGTGCAAGATTGCACGAATACAAGATTTCAAGATCGTTCCTGATGATTTACAAAATAGTACATAGGGTGGTGTACAACACTGCTGTAGAACGAAGCCACCAGAAACAAGAACATCTCTGCACAAGGCTCAAACTGAATCTCCAAGAAACCAATGGATAGCTCTACCTCCCAACCATGTGGAACCCTGAGGTCCACCCCACCGAGCTAGGAGATAACAAGAGGATTACCGCTAGGTCAAGGCTGCAGTCAAGAACACAACTACCAATACCAGACTCCAAAAAGACAAACATGATGAATGGACTGCACAGGACCGACAGTTCTCAACCAGACAGATCAAAACATCAGACTAGATCAAACAAGAAGACAAGATCACACTCCAGAGGTACCAACAAGGAAAGAAGAACATAACAGAGCCACATAAGGAGAGTGTCATCGCATGGCCCTAGCATGGGTTACCCAGGCTATCTCTCACCAGAAGCTAGCCCCCATCTATGGTTACCCTGGCAGCCTCTCTCTAGGTGCCGGCCCCATAGGGTGACACATGCGGAACCGACATGTCCTCTCATGAAGACGAGGAGGTCAGCCTTGCCAACCAGGCCTTCTCATCCCACCCTTGGCCTATGAGAGCACTCAAGGTGTGGGCGAGGTCACATTAATTATCTTGTTAAGTGTATCACTACCCAACCCTCCTAGGTACATTATTAGGTTTCCACTTGCTTACAACTTCCATGGGGTTACCCAGGTGACCCCTCACTAGGTGCCGGCCCCACCATGGAAGCCACTCCCTTAGCGTTCTCTGATCATTCATATGAACCACAACAAACCAAAAAAAGAATAAGGGTTGCAATCGGTTCTGACACGGAACATATCCCCTCCACCAAGCCACATCAATAGGAGTTCCCATACCCTTTCAAAACATTTGGGAACAATACCACAAGGACCAATATGGCACAAGTATCAAGAGGATATCAAGCAATCGGCCTCTAGAGACAGTAACTGACCACATTACCAAGATACAATAATACCCTTCTGATAAGGAACTAGGCTAGGATCATCATGTCATTGGCAAAATGAACACTAGAAATAAAGAGAACGAAAATATCACAATCCCAATGCAATCAAACCACTATAGCTTACCGGGTTCCAGGCTCACAAGATTCGGGAGTCACACAGATATTTAAATGACTAACAAGAGAAAGAAACAACTCTTTTCAAAAGATCACTAGGTTTCCATAAAAGACTTCTATCTAGTTAAACCCTAGCTTTCTTATGACAACAATGTTCAATTCGAAATTCAAGCTCTATAATTGCATACAACGAGGTATTCAATATCTAAAAGAAAAGAATTCACATTAAATTCATCAACAATACATAAACATATCGATCTTATCTAATTTAACAATTGTAGCAACACATTATAATCTATCTTAACTACATTATAATTCAATAATATGTTCCAAAGTATTTATTCAAAACTCACGTAGCTTAATTATAATATCTGATTCGCATTTGTTTTTAATAAGATACCCTCTATACATGCTTAATTACATACACATAATAATTTCTAGGCATGCAATATACATCTTTTAGTAATTATACCCAAATCCATATACCCTAAAGGGTTGAACCATAAAGCAATAAGAAGATCATGATTTTAGCATTGATAAGAATACAAAATGTGAAAAGGGAAGTTCTAGTTCACATCCAAAATATTTTAACATATTAACAAAATGCATGAACCGATTTATATCAATGTAACATGATTATCAAACTATAATCCTAAGGACATCAATAACACCGTATATCCAATTAAGGCAAGCACCTATATTTCCAACATCCTAACTAATCTAATATACTCCAATCAATTTATAACATAATAAAATAATGTTTATACTACTAATTTAAACTAACTTGGATAACCAATTGTAAGCCTTATTGAATCTACTAATCTAAGGAACTAATGGATCTAGGAATTAAATATACAAATAAATCACACAAGAGAGGAAAATACTTTCCTATCGATTCTAAGTTTAGTCAACAAGGGGAAATCGATGCTGACGTTTTAGTCCAAACCTTCGCATAACCAAAAGACAAGAATTTTCTAAAGACATCCCTATTATTAAATGCTAGGAAAACAAGACGTGACCTATGAAGAAGATGCGTACAAGCAGCACAAAGAATACTAATTGTATGCAGCAAAAAGGTAATAACTAAACGTAACATTCTAGTAAAGATGCAATACAATAAAAAAACATATAACATATCCTAAAACAAATAGCTTAGACAGAAGGTTTCCCATACTGGATTACTGAAGAGCTTCGTAAAACAATAAGGAGACACTCTAAATGCTGCTGACAGCACAAGGAGAACTCTCTGTCATCGCTAAAAAGATGGCAGAATGACAGTTTTCTACTAGTTAGTTACACCGGTGGGGAAACTTTCTAATTCAGCGACGTCATAAAGAAGGAAATCGTCCCATTTCCAAAAGCAACGTTGAAGTTTCAAGGCAGAAGAATGGTAAGAGGTTCAGCAACGCTACAGCCAACAAATTAGTATTAAGTACACATTGACCACTCCTCAGTATGCAATTAAAATTCCAGGGTCCATAGAACGCGAGAGATACCAAGGAATCACTGAGGTTCACAGACTACATAGACTAGCAAGGTAAAAAAATTGATCCATAGCAATGTTGCATCAAAGTTTTGAAGAAGCTTCAACCAATGGAAGAGGTTAGCGAAAAGAATGATGACTCAGGGGTTCCATAGGTTAAAGCCACACCTTGGGCTTTTACAGATTTACATCTTACTCCAGATGTGCAAGAGAATGACTGGCAATCTGCTAAGAAAGTGGTTGAACTTGGCAGTCATTAAATCATTCTGTCGCTTAAGGGTTACTGAAAGATCACCCCTTCCAAAGTGATTGTTAGAGAGTAGGGCAAAAAAATCAGAAGGTTTAAATAGGTAAACATTTCACGGAAAGCACGATGCCAGAGGAGCCTGAGGGATGGTTTCTAGTGTTTCAAAAATCCAAAGCAAGAGTGCAAGGAATAGGGCATGGGCAACTATTAGGGCAACGAAGGAGGAATAAATATAATATACAAGACTAAAGGAAACTTCGGAGACATTCCAGCACATGGAATTGGTATTAAGCCTCAGAGAAAAGTAGTCTTGTATCTGTAAGATTTTCATAGAATGTTTTATGCAAGGATGCCCTCAAAACGCATTGACTTGAGTAAATTTCTTTTGAATCTTATTTGTTTGTAGTTATAAAGGTTTAGAAGATGATGGATGAAAGTGAGGGTTGAACAGATTATAACTTCATAAAGAAAATAAAATCCATGATAACAAAAAATTGAATAATGTTTGTGCAGGAGGCTCAAATGTGCCGCAGAGCTACAAGATGGAGTTCATGGTAGGACTTAAGAGAATTTGCTTAGGTGAGCAGGGAATTTCATCTATGGTCAAAACCAATAGCAGAAGAAAAATAACTTAGAATGTAAAATTCCAGACAAAAAATGATTACATGGAAAGAACAATCCACCCACAAGAGTGCAGGATTAAACATACCCAGAGTAATTTTGAACTTCTAATTCCTCTTCCCTTTCTGCGCCAAGAATTCCTCTGAAACCTGCCTCCTTTCTCTGAGCCAAAGTCCACTTCCCAATCCCCCCAAACAAATAAAAATTACAGACATAAAAACCCCCCCTTCCGGGCCAAACTTTCTGAGACCAAAAATAGGCAATCCATAAATTCCAATAACTCCCCATTAACAGCACAATCCCACTCTCTAAGGAAATTTGAAATTTTTCCTAACGGGATTCTCAGATCTCCCCAGAATATCCGACAACTCTCAATAATAAATCATGCACCCAAAATCTATTTTAAAACGACTATGCACTAAATACCTACATACATGTTTACAACATTACTTAAATTATTCCTAGAATAAATAATAAGTTAATCTATATACTAATTACCTCTCAACAACTTAAGAATCATAGACATTAAAACCTTACAATACTGATCGTGCTGATAAAAAGGCTTTTCAAAAAATAATATACCAATTCATACGACTATGCCAAATACTATAAGATCATAAGGATACAAGAGATGCATAAACAACTATAACAACTTAACTACACTCCACAACTCGCGACGACTAACCCCAGAACCAAGGGACAATGTCACATCACAATACATGACTATGGCAAGGACCCAAGATGACGACAAGTACACAAGACCACGACAAGGACCAAAATTGACCTAGCGATAAAGACCTCATATTATCTCCATCACCTTATCCATGGTGTAGGGCCTGCTCAGACCTGCTAAATCAGGTGGAGTCGAGGCCCGGTACCTGCAACCTACGTGAAAACCAATGGGTTATATATGATCAACTGTACACATATATATCACACACACCGAGACAGAGAATTGCGGCCTAGTAGGGTGCTCAATCTGAGCAGTACTACACCGTCCCCGCTCCAACACAAGACTATAATCAGAAGCATAAACATGATATTTTCTAACCATCACTAAGCATATCCATCTCATCAAAACTAAAGTAATCATAATATCATCAAAACTCATAACACATGTCTCAATACATCCAACAAACATAGCCCATCAAGATTAAGGAGAGCATAAACCCATACATATTAGTCCCAATGTCTCGAACTGTAATTATGCAATAAAAACTATCAACTGTTCGAGAACTGACAGAAAGCAATAAATAGAAATAACATCTATCACAAGCCAAAAAGCGAGGGGCATTACATCCTCCCCCTAGATCTAGGCTTACTCTTGGAAGCCTGCAAATAATTGAGGATATAACTCCCTCATCCTGGTAACGTCCTCCCAAGTAGCACAGGTTTCATCATTAGGGTCCCACTGGACCCTGACCTGCTCCACGTCTCTGCCCCTGAGAGCAAGTCTCCTGTGCTGAAGAATGCCTACAGGCTCCAAAGCCAGCTGCCCGTCCTCTACCTGTAGAGCAGTCCAATCAAGAACATGAGCAATATCCGGAAAGTAAGGTCTAAGTACTGAAACATGAAACACATCATGGATGCGTGAAAGGCTAGGCAGTAAGGCAAGGTGATAAACAATAGGATTGATCCTCTCCAACACCTCAAAAGGTCCTACAAAGCGTGGTACTAGCTTAGAACCCTTTCCATGACGGATTGGACTCTTTCGCAGTCGCACGCGCAAGAACACCCGATCCCCAACTGAAAACTGATGATCGATCCTATGAGCATCTACATACTTTTTCTGTCTGTCCTGAGCTGCCACCAAATGCTCTCTAATCTTCTCAACCTGCTGCTCCATATCTCTAAGCATATCAGGACCTAGAAGAACTCTATCCTCCAGACGATCCCAACTCAAAGGGGTTCTACAAGGACAGCCATACAAAGCCTGAAATGGAGACATGCCGATAGAACTGTGGTATCCATTATTATAGGTAAACTCCACCAGGTATAGGTAATCCTCCCAACGGCTCTGCTGATCCATCACATACATCCTCAACATATCCTCGAGAACCTGATTAACCCTCTCGGTCTGACCATCAGTCTCAGGATGATAAGCTGAACTAAAGTTCAGCTGTGTCCCCAAAGCATGCTGCAAGGAAGTCCAAAGGGTGGAAGTGAACACTGGATCCCTGTCAAAGATGATCCTACGAGGAATCCCGTGAAGTCTGGCAATGTCCTCCATGAACACTCTGGCCACCATAGAAGCATTGTAAGAAGCATGGACAGGAGAGAAGTGAGCTACCTTCGTCAACCTATCCACAGTGACCATAATAGCATCGTGTCACCGAGCGGACATCGGTAAACCGACAATGAAGTCTATCGAAATGATATCCCACTTCCACTCTGGAATCAAATGAGGCTGTAAAAGACCTGCAGGGTGCTGGTGCTCTACCTTCACCCTCTGATACTCAAGACATTTCGACACAAAATCAGCAATATCCTGCTTCATTCCACTCCAAAAATATAGCTGATGCAGATCCGCATACATCTTCTTGACACCTGGATGAGCAGAATAGGGTGCCCGATGCGCCTTAGACAAAACTAGGGTACAAAGACCCTCAGAACTAGGGACATAGATACGACCCAAATGTCGCAAAAGACCATCTGACTCAAATGAGTAACCGGAGAATCTACCCTCTAAAGGTCTACCAGACTCAATCTCAGATCTCACCTCCTGACACCAACTATCCACAGGAAGAGCAGCGAGAATCTGACCTCTCAAATCAACTACAAGAGAAACTGCTGAGATCTCATGCCTCCGATGACTAAGAGCATCAGCTACCACATTCTCCTTGCCCTGAATATATCTGAGCTCGAAGTCATATTCACACAGGAACTCCATCCAACGCCTCTGTCTCGCATTCAAGTTTGGCTGCGTGAAAATATACTGCAAACTGCGATGATCACTGTGCAGCTCAAATCGATGCCCTAACAGAAAATGCCTCCATCTCACCAAGGCATGCACAACTGTTGCTAATTCCAGGTCATGAGTAGGATAGTTCAATTCATGATCCTTGAGTTTGCGAGACTCATAGGCAATCACGCGACCATCCTACATCAGAACTACCCCCAAACCCTCCAAGGAAGCATCAGTACAAACAACAAAGTCCTTATTAGGATCAAGAACTGCTAATATCGGTGCACTGGTCAACTGCTCCTTAAGAGTCTGAAAGGCTGCCTGACACTGCTCTGACCAAACAAACTTCTTCCCTTTCCTCTGAAGAGAAGTAATAGGATGAGCAATCTAAGAAAACCCCATAACAAAACAACGATAATAGCCTACCAATCCCATAAAACTACGAACCTTAGAAACATTAGTGGGTGTCGGCCAGTCCATAATAGCTTGGATCTTTGAGGGATCCACCGCAATACCCTCTCTAGAGATGACATGACCCAAATACTTAAGCTCTAACTAAAAGAACTCACATTTCAAAAAATTGGCATATAGCTGATTTTCCCTCAAACACTGTAATACTTGATGCAAATGCTCCTCATGCTCCTTCATAGTCCTCGAATAGATCAGTATATGATCGAGAAACACAAGGACAAAACGGTGAAGATAAGTACGGAAGACACCATTCATCAAGCTCATGAAAACTGAAGGTGCATTTGTCAACTTGAATGGTACCACGGTGAACTCATAATGTCCATAACGGGTCCGAAATGCTGTTTTGTGAATATCTACCTCAAATATCCGCAACTGGTGATATCCCGACTTAAGGTCAATTTTAGAGAATACCTTTGCTCCTTTAATCTGATCAAACAAATCATCAATCCGAGGCAAGGGATACCTATTTCTCACTATTACTTTATTGAGCTGTCGATAATCGATACATAGCCGCAGAGATCCATCCTTCTTTTTGATAAAGATCACAGGTGCTCCCCAAGGAGAAACACTAGGTCGTATGAACCCTTTGGCTAACAACTCCTCCAACTGCAGTCGAAGCTCTTTGAGTTCCTGAGTGGTCATCCTGTATGGAGCTCGGAAGGAAAAACATCCGCAAACTCCCTCAAGAGTGGGTGATCATCAAGAGATGCCTCTCGACTCTCCTCTATCTCCAAATCACTAATCGTTACTGCAAAAAGCTGACATCCCTGACGCATGCATCTCTTGAGTTGCATAGCGGAGATCATACGTAGGGAAATGGGTCTATGGACTCCTACAACCTCGACCTTAGCACCAGAGTCATCCACACACCTAATAGACTTATGCCGGCAATCAATCACTGCCTGATGGGCCTCCAACCAATCCATCCCCAAAACTATGTCATATGAACCCAGGGGTAGAATGCGAAGGTCCATAGAAGTAGATAAAGGGCCAATCATCAAATCACACCCAGAAACTAGAGACTCAACTGCTATCTTAGCTCTGGAAGCCAACTCCACCTACCACCTATCAACCTGCTTTGTTGCCTCTAAGCCACAACGCTCCACAAGAGAAGGAGATATAAACGAATTAGATGCTTCAGAATCAAATAAAATAGAAAAATCAATACCTCGCATGCGACCAGAAGTCTCCACCACGGTGCCCTGGTGCTCTGCCTGTCGGTCATCTACCACTGCAAAGACTCGGTGTGACCTACCTGCATCACCAACTATCAGCTCAGATGCCACCAGTCGATGTCCAAATCCTGATGCACCCTTCTGCGGGCACTGTCTAGCAATATGGTCCTGCTGGCCACAAGAGAAACACCCGATGCCTCTACCAAAACCTCCATCACCCCTGAAAGCACTAGACTGCTAGACGCTGCCTCTACTCACTGTGGACTGCGTACTTTGAGTTGGCTAATCAAAACGGTTCCGCTTATTGCGCTGCCAAGACCGATCTTTCATTTTCTGAAATCTATTACCTTGCTGATGTTGAGAACTCTTCGGCTTAGCCTGCGAAAACTGCTGCCGACCACCCTTTGAGGGTGCATGGGAACCTGATGCCTGAATGTGACCACCTCGAGAACCATATCCTGAAGATGGTGCATTACCAATGTGTACTCTCGTATGCCCACCAAGAGCCATAGCTAGATTCTCCTCCACTATCCGGGCTTTCTCCACGGCAACCTCCATAGTCTTAGGTTCGAATACACAAACCCCTCCACTAATCCAGGCATTCAAGCCCCTGATGAAATGCTGCACCAACATGGACTCGTCATCCCTAATACCTGCATACTATTTGAGCTCATAAAATTTGCGCTCATACTGCTCAACTGACATGGCCAACTGCCTCAGCTCGTGGAACTCATCTGCTCGACGCTGCCTCCAATGGTCAGAAAGAAAACGGGCTCTAAATCTCTCTAAGAATAACTCCCAAGACACAATGCTAATATCCAAATGCAGCTTTTGCTCCTCTAGTCGCCACCAAGTCGAAGCGAACCCTCGAAGATGCAAAATAGCACATCTGGCTTTGGTGTTGCTGCCATACGGATGCATGGCGAAACACCTACCTAAGTCCAAAAGCCAAGTCTCTACCTCAAGTCCACTACCAGCTCCATCAAAGATGGGAGGGCATGCTCTCAGTAAATCCCTCATATGGCTGGCTAGGGTGGCCTCTTGCTCAGCTGACAACTCCCTAGGTCTAGGAGAGATCTTTCTTTCCCTAGGACCCCGCTGATCTACCTCCTGCTCTCCTCGGGTCTGTCTACCCTCCGGCCTAGGGCCTAAACGGGCAAGGGCCTCCTCCAGAATCTATCTCAACTGAGCTCCATCAGGCTGACCCTGACCCTCCATGTTCTGACCTCTGCCTTCATGGGCACTCGAATGAGGAGAACTAGGAGGGGGTGTACTGCCACCACCTCTCCCACGATCCCTTCCTCTGCCCCGACCTCGGCCCCTACCTCTAGGCATCTACCTATAGCACCAACGACATTTATTACATTAAAAGATTCACAATAGGGATAAAATTATTCTACAGAGTTGAAGCACAAGGTTACATAGTGGCCATAACATCTACAGACATATAAGACATCTATAGAAGTAATTGCAAAAAAGTCTTTACATGAACTACGATGTCTAAGTGAATCCCCAAATGCATGTTTTGTCAGCACCTCTAGCAAAACTATTCTGTTGTTTTATTGTTTGGGTTTTTGGTATTGTTTGTAAAAACAAGGTTTTATAGACTCATGTGGGAGAAATATATAACACTCAAAACAAAAAAAGGCTCTATTTTTTCTATGTGTACAATGTAAAGAGCTCAAGCTCTCTTAGCGTATTTTCTATAGGAATTTGTTTTTAATCAATACAAGGGAGTAAATCTTTATGTTTGTCATCTTTTTTATTATATCTATTTTTTCTTCATTTGATCAGAGCCAACAATGGCATCTTCCTTTGGTACAAGTCTTACTAATCCCCAAATTCCTCAACTTACTAGCAAGAACTATGAGTATTGGTCAATCATAATGGAGGCTCTATTTAGTTCTCAAAATATATGGGAGCTTGTGGAAAATGGGTTTTCTAAACTTGTAGATGTAGCAACATTTTATGCATTATCTTAAGCAGAGAACGATTTGCTTAGGGGTGACATAAAAAAGGATTCCAAGGCTCTCTTCTACATTTTTCAAGAAATTCATGGAAGTATCTTCCCAAGGGTTGCAATAAGAACAAAAATCAAAGAAAGCATGGGACATCCTCCAAGGTACATACCAAGGTGTGGTTAAACTAGAAAATGTAAAGTTGCAAATGTTGAGAATAGATTTTGAGTCTGTAGATTTATTTTTTGCTCAATTGATTAGTCTAATTAATCAAATCAAGTCTCATTGTGAGACCCTTACAGAATAGTAGAAAATATTCTAAAGAGCCTATCCACAAAGTTTGAGTCTATTGTTGTGGCTATAGAAGAAACAAAAAATCTTTCATACATTTTTATAGATGAGTTTCATGATCTCTAATTTCTCATGAGCATAAGTTAACTCACTCTTGTAGCTCTTCTTTGGAGTATACCTTCAAGTCACAAGTTCTTGTTAGTCATGGAAGAGGTAGAGGGATATCTAACTTCAAAGGCAAAGGAAGAAATTCATCAAGAGGTGGAAGAACCAATTCAACAAATTGATGCAGGAGCATCTCGGGCGAATGGGCAATCCTGCATCACCCAAAAACATTTCATTTTCGTTTTGGTTTGGTTTTAGTTTTGGTCGGCTTCTCTTGTTAGTAAACATGACAAAGACATTCAATGAGAAAATATTTTAATATTGTTTTACACATATGCTAGCAATGGTGAAGACTCGTAAGGTTTAGGTTCTCCCTGTAGCTCATGTTTAACTCTTTCATCGACCTGACAGTTTTGTTTCGGTGGGATGAAGTTGTCACTCTCTTCAATATCCTGATAGCTAAGTGTGTTTGGTGTTACATTGGCAATAAGGAGAAGTGGCATTAATGGGATAGCCTTATGTTAGCGGGAGTCTTCTTAGTGTCCCCTCAGTACTCTGATGAGACTATATTAGGGTGACATTGTGGTATTGCTAGGACATTGAGTCATGTCCCCTCAACATACCGATGGAAGGATGGGAACTCTTGTCAATGGGACTTTGTAACTTCACTGGGACTTTGAAGTGAGTCTCCTCGATGCTACGATAGCGGAAAGGTTGGGTCACTTTGTCAGTGGGAGTTGTATATATCACCAGGACATTGATAATGGTCTCCTCGATATGCCGATGAGGTGAGACCAAATGAAGGTGATGGACTGTTGCGATCAAGAAGATCTGTTGGTGCCCGCTAGCTCGTGGTGTTTATGGTGTGACCCCATCTTTACCTCACAGGGAAGCGGGGAATGGTGGTGTTCAAACAAAATGTTGATTAGATGGTACACAAAGTTGGTAGTGGATCTTGAAGATGCAAGCCAGAGGTGTATCAAAGTGACAGTGACAAATCAGAGAGACAAACTTCAAGTCTCTGATATTCTAATATGACTTTGTCAAGGTGATGGTTAAGCTCGTTTGTAACTACTCGATTCGAGATGGAAGTTGAAGCGATTGTTCTTCATGGTAATGTGAGTCGAATGTGAATGCACATTGTAATGTTGTAATAAGGAATGCATTGTAACAGTGTGTGTAGAGATCGATGAAAAATGGGAAAAGCCACTCCAAGGCATAAGCAAAATATAGAATATAGATTTGGAGAAGGATTGAGGAGTCGATAGGAAGAGAGAGAAAGGGCATGGCTAGGGAGAGAGCTGATCGCCGGTAAGAAACAAAGAGAGGAAGAGTAATCTTAGTCCGAGAGAAGGTCTGGCGACTTGGGACTGTGTATGCCCAAGGGAAGTATGTGGGGAGGAGAAGACATTATGCAGATGAGAGAGATGAGAGGCCAACTAGAAGGCCCTATTTTACTATTTTTACAGTTTTAATGTATTTGAGAATGAATGAATAATGAAGAATTTTCTTTTGCTTGTTGCAATCTTATTTTATTAGCAGTGAATTTTTGTTTGTGGGTAAATTGTGTGAGTGGGGTTTAGAGGCAGAGGAGCTTGTTCTTTTTGCACCAAAGTAGTGGAGCTTGGTTCCTTCTGTACTAAGTGGTATCAGAGCTTGAAGTTCTTGAGAGTGCAGGATATGCACTAGGACCATGGGTGAGTTTTGTGGAAAGCAAGAAGTGAAAGTGTGAAGAGCATACATTGATTCTGTAAGAATCTTGGTAGCTATCCTCCAACAGTGATAAGGTTGGGTAGAAGGTGCAAAATCTCTTCCACTGAGAGGAAGTGGGTAGAAGAGAACATGGTGATGCATCTTCCAGAATCCTATTGGTAGAAGATAGCTATGAAGAAATTGTTGCAAGGAGTACCTGTAACTGTAGAGGGTTGTTACCCTAAGATGAGAGAGGTTGTTGCAAAGAGAACTTGTAACTGCAAAGGGACTTGTAAGTCTCTACGAATGTATTTTAAGAAGAGGACAAGATGGGTCATGAGGAGGCCAATAAAATTTTTATTTTGGGAACAATATTGGGAAGGGAAGAGAAATAGAAGGCTTTATGAATAATTAAAGAAAATAGAAGCAAGATTGGATGCCCTTGAAATTGGGTTGAAATAGAAAGATACAGATGAGAAAGAGGAGAATGTACAAAGTCAAAAAATGGGTGAAGCTGAATCCCATTTTCCTTTTCATAATAATGGTTTGTTTTGTGTGCAGGAAATAAAGAGGAAAAAGTTTAGATGATGGACTGAGAGTCCTAAGTTTGACAAAGAAGTAGATGAAGATGAAGATCTCTTATTGGGAAAAGAGATAAGGAAAATAAAGAAGTTGGTGGAAGAAGTAGATTGTTGTGATATTTTATTTGCAAATGAAGTTGTGTTTGCAGGTGAACAATATACTGCAGCAATATGCCTTGAAGATGGCATAAAGGGGGAGATCAAAAGAGAGATGGAGATGGGTAAGAAAGATGTTTATATTTCTAATGAAAATTTGTTTATAGGTTATGGTATGAATGTTGGAAAAAAAGGTGGAAAGTAAAAAGACTACAACATGCTTGGATGAAAGCATGGATGAAGAGAGAATCCTAGCAACTAAGGCTGCACAAGAAGAAAAGAAGAGTTGCAGCCCTTTGAAAGAAGGGGCGAAAGATTGGAAAGGAGGTGTGGTTGTAACATGCCCTTTTGAAAAGGCAGAACATGAAATTGCAATAGTATTTGGTCCTTTGGAGGACATAGAATGTGTGGCACAACAACATGTAGTAGAGGAAACTCCTAGAGGAGAGAACATATTTGAGATTTCAGAAGAAGCTGAAGTTGTAGTAGAAGAAGCACGCCTTTTAGAAGACAAGGAAGAGAACAATAATGAGTTTGCAGTAAAAACATGTTTGTTTAAAGGCATAAAGAATGAGATTAAAAAGTTTATAGCATTAGCACTAGTGAGTCCTTTGGAGGACGTGAAAATGTTAGAAGATGAAGTTCAGAAAGTGGACCTAGAGAGTCCTAGATTTGATGAGGAAGCTGAAGAAGATAATCTCCTACTGGAAGAGGAGATGCAAAAGATAAATATTTTGTTTGAAGAAGCAGTAGAGTGTGAAGGAGATTTCCACATACAAAAGGATGAGGGAAGAGGAGAAGAGAAAGTAGCAGCATCATGTCACATTGGAGGCATGGAAGATAAGGAGATCCTTGTGTAAAAGGATCAAGAGGAGGTTGAAGAGATTATAGAAGAATGTCAAAGAAAGATCCTCATGTCAGAGGATAGAAAAAGAAAAGATGAAGAAGTATCTAAAATATGTCTCTTTGAAGGCATACAAATGAATGATAAGGAGATTGCAGTAGATGGTGAAGAGAAATTGGTTACAACAGTTGAAGTTGAAGATGCTACAGAATATGTGATGAATAATAAGGATTCGGTGTTCGATGACGAACATAAAGAAAAGAATGTCGTAGGGGAGACAAATGAGATAGAGCAGGTTGGAAAGTTGTTCAAGCATGAACACTTGAAGAAAAGTAAAGGGACAACAGTAAATATGATGCAAAAGGTTGTTGTTGTAGCAAGATACGTGGAGGTATGTTTTAGTTTTTCAATTTTTTGTGAAAAGGAAGTTATTTTTAATGCATGTGATGAGCTGCGGGTATGTAGAAGAAAGAGTGTAGCTTCATATTTGTATGAAGATGTATATTTTCATGTGGATACCATGGAGGATGCTCCCGATGATGTTTGGTGGAGGTGATCAGTACATAGTGGGTCAAAACCCATGAAAGGTAAGAAGAATAAGGTGATTGTTTGGTGGAAGTGGACGGATAGAGGTGGGATTACTCCCACAAAGGAGAGGAATATTTGTAGATAGTATATTAGGAGGAGGAGGTCGGCGCATGGTGGATGTATATCCATGAAAGGAAAGAAAGATGATGAAGAAGAGTGTTGGGATGAAGTGATACTTATTCTGGCAAGATGCTGGAAATGGAGAAGGAAGAAATATTGATTACATCTCACCTAATTCAGTGACAGAGTTAGTTGTAGATTGTTTATAGTTTGAAAGGGTAGTTTACTACTCAACTCCAAATTTTGTGAGCCCATGCTCACAAACTTTCTGCCTATGGAGTCTGATGCAGGAGCATCTCAAGCGAACGGGCAATCCTGCATCACCCAAAAACATTTCATTTTCATTTTGGTTTGGTTTCAGTTTTGGTCAGATTCTCTTACCAGTAGACATGACAAAGACATTCAATGAGAAAATATTTCAATATTGTTTTACGGATATGCTAGCAATGGTGAAGACTCGTAAGGTTTAGCTTCTCCCTGTAGGTTATGTTTAACTCTTTCATTGGCCTGACAGTTTTGTTTCAGTGGGACAAAGTTGTCACTCTCTTGGATATCCAGATTGCTAAGTGTGTTTGGTGTTACATTGGTAGTAAGGAGAAGTGGCATCGATGGGACAACCTTATGTTGGCGGGAGTCTTCTTAGCATCCCCTCGATACTTCGATGAGACTATATTGGGGTGACATTGTGATATTGCCGGGACATTGAGTCATGTCCCCTTGACATGTTGATGGAAGGCTGGGAACTAGATTATCGGTGGGGCTTTGTAACTTCACCAGGACTTTGAAGTCAGTCTCCTCAATGTTACAATGGTGGGAAGGTCAGGTCACTTAGTCGGTGGGAGTTGTATATATCATTGAGACATTGATAATGGTCTCGATATGCTGATGAGGTGAGACCAAATGATGGTGATGGACAATTGCGATCAAGAAGATATGTTGGTGCCCACTAGCCCATGGCATGTATATGGTGGGACCCTGTCTTTACCTCATGGGGAAGCGGGGGACAGTGGTGTTTGAATAGAATGTTGATCGAATAGTACACGAAGCTGGTAGTGGATCCTGAAGATGCAAGCTGGAGGTGTATCAAAGTGACAGTGAGAAATCAGAGAGACAAGACTTCGAGTCTCTCTGATATTTTGATATGACTTTGTCAAGGTGATAGTTAAGCTTGTTTGTAATTGCTCGGTTTGAGATGGAAGTTGAAGCGGTTGTTCTTCTTGGTAATGTGAGTCGAATGTGAATGCACATTGTAATGATGTAATAGGGAATGCATTGTAACAGTGTGTGTAGAGATCGATGAAAAATGGAAAGAGCCACTCCAAGGCATAAGAAAAATATAGAATATAGATTTGGAGAAGGATTGAGGAGTCGATAGGAAGCGAGAGAAACGGCACGACTATGGAGAGATCCGATCGCCGATAAGAAACAAAGAGAAGAAGAGTAATCTCAATCTGAGAGAAGGGATGGTGACTTGGGACTGTGTATGCCCAAGGGAAGTCTGTGGAGAGGAGAAGACATTATGCAGATGAGAGAGATGAGAGGCCAACTGGAAGGCCCTATTTTACTATTTTTATAGTTTTAATGTATTTGAGAATGAATGAATAATGAAGAATTTTCTTTTGCTTGTTACAATCTTATTTTATTAGCAGTGAATTTTTGTTTGTGGGTAAATTGTGTGAGTGGTTTTTAGAGGCAGAGGAGCTTGTTCTTTCTACACCAAAGCAGAGGAGCTTGGTTCCTTCTGCACCACAAATTCAAGTGGAAGCAAGAGTAGCCAAAATCCAAGTCAAAATCAATCTCATGTGGCCAAAGGTATGACAAATATCAAGTTCAATGTCATTACTATAAAAGGTACGATCATTATGCAAATGAATGTAGAAAAAGATAGTTTGATTTTAGCAAGCAAAGTGCAAACTTTTCTAACGAAATCAGAATCAAGGTACTATGTTTTTGGCATGCAATGTTATTCAAGAGATTCCAAAATATTAACATTGGTTTCTAGATTCAAGGTATAGTAATCAGATGATTGGAAATTTAGAAATATTTTCAATCTAGATAAGTCAGTAAAATTAGATGTTACTTTGGGTAATGATAATAGAGTGTCAGTCATAGGAAAAGGCAATGCTAGATTATAACAAATATGGGAATACAAACTTGTTTTAGATTCTTACTTTTTTTAAAGTTTAAAGCATAACTTGATGAGCATTGGGTAGCTTGTTCAGAAGGGGTATAGAGTGTTTTATAAAATTAATGAATGTGTAATTTTTGACCAATTTTTAAGAAGTCAACTAATAGACAAAGTTCAAATAACCAACAAGAGAATGTTTCCTTTGAGGTTGGAACTAGATTTGAGGGTGAAATTTGCTCAAGCTCATGCTCTAGAGAGACCTTGAGTGGATCAATAAAAAATCAATATTTTGTGATTGAACATCTTCAAGTGATACCTTTAGAAGTCCCACATTTAGTGAAGCAAGATATTGCTCAGGTAGCTTTTCAATTAAAAAGCTGAGAATTAGCTTTGGAATTTGTGATTTGGACACTTGAATTTTGGAGGTCTAAATTTCCTACACATGAAAAATATGGTAAAAGGTTTACGGGTAAGTGCAAGAAAATGGGGGGCCAAAAAGGGGTCTTAAGTGGCCACTTTTTTTCTGAAATCAGGAAATGCTGGCCTTGGATGAGAAATTGAGTATAGTTACACTCAAAATTTGGAGATGCAACCAAAACAATGTTCGTAGTGTTTCGAGTCTACTTTCTAAACTACTAATTTTTTTGAAAATGGTATAGATTAAGAGGTTCAAAAGAGGGAGCCATGGAAATTGGTGTTGTTTTTGTCAAAAAAACATAACATAGCATGTTTTGTGGCTCCCGCAAAAGGTTAACTTTTTTCTTGGTATTTTTAAAATCACTTCAGTGAGAAATCAGCTAACAACATATAGTTTATGCCTGATTTTTCTGAAAATTTTTTGATGAATATTTGATTTTTTACTAATTTTCAAAGTGGACACATCCTAAAAAATAGAATTTTGGTTGTGCTACCCCTATAAATTTTGAAAACTAATTGAAAATTATTTTTTTTAATATGTGTAGAATGGAGTCTAGTTTCTAAATATGTAATTTTTTTGAAATTTCAATGAATGGTTAATTTACAATGAAAGAAAGACCAAATAGTGGTTTTTGCCCAAAAACAGACACACAAACAAAAGAATTTAAAGATGAAAGGCTTAACATTGTCAAAATGTGAAAAAAATTACATCGTTAAATAGCTAAGAGAAAGCCTAACATTACCAAGGTGTTCAATTTGTTCGACCTTGAAACACGTGCAAATCTGAGGGTTAGCATGAACAAAATTATGTGAAATCTTGTAGAATTTGCAAAAACACGTCTGTGGATGTTGAAAAGGCACTTCAAGCCTTTGGGTTGGAAATCCAAAGTAAATCCCAAGCCTAAGGCTTGGGATTCCCAAAGCACAATATCGCTCGAGCGCGTTATATTGTTCTTTTTTCCTTTTTTGCATGTTTGTTGGTGTTTTCCTAGTTCAAAATAACACAAGCACATTATAACGCGCTCACATTGTGTCTTCCTTTGAATGAGTTATGTTCAAGTTTCATAAGTATGTTTCATGGATGTATATATATGTATGTTTGTAGGTATGTATGCATGCTTGTATGTATGTACATGTATGCATGGTTGTATGTATGTACATGTATGCATGCCTGTATGTATGTACTTGTATGTATTCATGTTTGTATGTATGTATGTTTGTTTGTATGTATGCATGTATGTATGTATGTATGTATGTAAGTGTTTTGGGTTTAGGGTATATAAGCACCTGATCTTGTATAGTTTTGAGGGTTGAGGGTTGAGGGATTAGGGCTTAAGTAATAGGTAGAGGGTAGAGGGTAGAGATTAGAGGGTTACAGTTGAGGGTTAATATTCAGGTTGTTTGAGTGTATAAGATTAAGTGTGTAAGGCACGGGGATTAGGGTTTAGGATATTGGCTTTAGGGTTTACGATATGGATTGAGGGTATATAAGGCATAGGGTGACTTGAGTTGAGAGCACATATGGTTTAGGTTTAATTTAAGTATAGGGTTGAGGCACAATATTCGAGGTTTAGGATATAAGGGTGAGGTTATAAGGTCTAGGGATGAGGGTTTGTGGGTGTAGGCTTCAGGGTTTAAGGTATAGGGTTGATAATTGAGGGATTAGGGCTTAAGTATATGGTTGAGGGTATAGGGTTGAGGGTTTAGGGATAGGTTTTAGGGTTTAAGGTTTAAGGGTTAAGGGTTGAGGGATAGGGTTTAAGGTTTAGGGGTAAGGAATTAGGGTTTAAGGTATAGTGTCTTGGGTTGAGGGTTTAGGAATAAGGATAGCATTTAGGGTTTAGGGATGAGGGATTAGGGTTGAGGGTTGAGGGTTGAGGGATTAAGGTTTAAGGTATAGTGCTGAGAGTTGAGTGTTTAGGGATAGGGTTTAGGGTTGAGGGTTGAGGGATTAGGGTTTAGAGTTGAGGGATTAGGGTTTAAGGAATAATTATGAGGGTTGAGGGTTTAGGGATAAGGTTTAGGGTTGAGGGATCATGGTTTAGGGTTGATGGATTAGGGTTTAAGGAATACTGTTGAGGGTTTAGGAATAGGGTTTAGGGTTTAGGGTTGACAGATTAGGGTTTAATGTTGAGAGTTGAGGGTTGAGGGTTCAGGGATTAGGGATAGGGTTGATGGTCAGGGGATTAGAGTTAAAGTAGAGTGTCAAGGGTAGAGGGATTAGGGATAGGGTTTAGGGTTGAAGGTTTAACGATTGAAGGTTGAGGCTTTAGGGTCGAGGGTTAAGGGATTAGAGTTTAAGATATAGTGTTGAGCGTTGAGGGTTTAGGGATAGGTTTTAGGGTTTAGGTTTTAAGGGTTAAGGGTTGAGGGATAAGGTTTAGGGATAATGGATTAGGGTTTAAGGTCTAGTGTCAAGGGTTGAGGGTTTAGGAATAGGAATAGGGGTAAGTGCAAGAAGATGGGGGGCCAAAAAGGGGTCTTAAGTGGCCACTTTTTTTCTGAAATCAGGAAATACTGGCCTTGGATGAGAAATTGAGCATAGTTACACTCAAAATTTAGAGATGCAACCAAAACAATGTTCGTAGTGCTCCGAGTCTACTTTCTAAACTACTATTTTGTTTTGAAAATGGCATAGATTAAGGGGTTCAAAAGAGGGAGCCACAGAAATTGGTGTTGTTTCTGTCAAAAAAACATAACATAGCATGTTTTGTGGCTCCCTCAAAAGGTCAACTTTTTTTTGGTATTTTTAAAATCGCTTCAGTGAGAAATTAGCTAATAGCATGCAGTTTATGCCCGATTTTTCTGATAATTTTTTGATGAATATTTGATTTTTTACTAATTTTTAAAGTGGACACATCCTAAAAAATAGAATTTTGGCCGTGCTACCCCTATAAATTTTGAAAACTAATTGAAAATCATTTTTTTATTTTTTTAATATTTGTAGAATGGAGTCTAGTTTCTAAATATGTAATTTTTTTGAAATTTGAATGAATAGTTATTTTACAATGAAAAAAAGACCAAACAGTGGTTTTTGCATAAAAACGGACACACAAACAAAAGAAATTAAAGATGAAAGGCTTAACATTGTTAAAATGTGAAAAAAATCACATCGTCAAATAGCTAAGAGAAAGCCTAACATTACCCATGTGTTTGATTTGTTCAACCTTGAAACACGTGCAAATCTGAGGGTTAGCACGCACGAAATTATGTGAAATTTTGAAGAATACAGAAAAACACGTCTGTGACTATTCATAAGGCACTCCAAGCCTTTGGGTTGGAAATCCAAAGCAAATCCCAAGCCCAAGGCTTGGGATTCCCAAAGCAAGAAATAACGCGAGCACGTTATAACGCGCTCGCGTTATGTTGTGCCTTGCATTTTTCTTTCCCGCAAGTCTATCTTTTGCCATGTTTGACATAACGCGAGCGCGTTATAACGCGCTCGCGTTATGTCCCACTCAATTTTTTTTTACATTCAAGGCTATTAATCATGAGGGTTAAGGCATAAGGGATAGAGTTGGAAGGTTTATGGATAAGGTATTAGCGTTTAAGGTATAGTATCGAGCCCGTTGAGGGTCTAGGAATAGGGATAGCGTTTAAGGTTTAGGGATGAGGGTTAACAAATTACAGTTGAGGGTCGAGGGATCAAAGTTAAGGGTTGAGGGATTAGGGTTTGACATTAAGGGTTGAGGGTTGAGGTTCAAGGGTCAAGGGTTTAGGGTCGAGGGATTAGGGTTAAAGTAGAGTGTGGAGGGTGTAAGGATTAGGGATAGGGTTGGAGGGTTTAGGGATAAGGGATTAGGGTTTAAGGTATAGTATCAAGTCTGTTGAGAGTTTAGGAAAAGGGATAGCATTTAGGGATTAGGGATGAGGGATTATAGTTGAGGGATGATGGATTAGGGTTGAGGGTTGAGGGATTAGGGTTTAGGGATAAGGTTTAGGGTTGAGGGTTGAGGGATTAGGGTTTAAGGTATAGTGTTGAGGGTTGAGGGTTGAGGGTTGAGGATTAGGGTTTAGGGTTGACGGATTAGCATTTAATGTCGAGGTTAGGGTTAGAGTGTCGAGGGTAGAGGGATTAGGGATAGGGTTTAGGGTTGAAGGTTTAAGGATTGAGGGTTGAGGCTTTAGGGATGAGGGTTTAAGGCTTAAGATATAGTGTCAAGTGTTGAGGGTGTAGGGATAGGGTTTAAGTTTTAAGGGTTAAGGGTTGAGGGATATGGATTAGGGTTTAAGGTATAGTGTTGAGGGTCGAGGGATCAGAGTTAAGGGTTGAGGGATTAGGGTTTGACATTGAGGGTTGAGGGTTGAGGTTCGAGGGTCAAGGGTTTAGGGATATGGTTGAGGGTCGAGGAATTAGGGTTAAAGTAGAGTGTGGAGGGTATAAGGATTAGGGATAGGGTTGGAGGGTTTAGGGATAAGGGATTAGGGTTTAAGGTATAGTATCGATTCTGTTGAGGGTGTAGGAATAGGGATAGCATTTAGGGTTTAGGGATGAAGGATTAGAGTTGGGGGATGACAGATTAGGGTTGAGGGTTGAGGGATTAGGGTTTAGGGATAAGGTTTAGGGTTGAGGGCTGAGGGATTAGGGTTTAAGGTATAGTGTTGAGGGTTTAGGGATAGGGTTTAGGGTTGAGGGATTAGGATTTGACGTTGAGGGTTGAGGGTTTAGGGTTTAGGGTTAGGGTTGAGAGATGAGGGATCAGAGTTAAGGGTTGAGGGAATAGGGTTTGACGTTGAGGGTTGAGGGTTGAGGTTCGAGGGTCAAGGGTTTAGGGATAGGGTTGAGGTTGAAGGGATTAGGATTAAAGTAGAGTGTGGAGGGTGTAAGGATTAGGGATAGGGTTGGAGGGTTTAGGGATAAGGGATTAGAGTTTAAGGTATAGTATCGAGTCTGTTGAGGGTTTAGGAATAGGGATAGCATTTAGGGTTTAGGGATGAGGGATTAGAGTTGAGGGATGAGGGATTAGGGTTGAGGGTTGAGGGATTAGGGTTTAGGGATAAGGTTTAGGGTTGAGGGTTGAGGGATTAGGGTTTAAGGTATAGTGTTGAGGGTTGATGGTTTAGGAATAGGGTTTAGGTTTGAGGGATTAGGGTTTAGGGTTGATGAATTAGGGTTTAATGTTGAGAGTTGAGGGTTGAGGGTTGAGGGTTGAGGTTGACGGATAGGGTTAATGGTCAAGGGATTAGGGTTAAATAAGAGTGTCGATGGTAGAGGGATTAGGGTTTAAGGTATAGTATCGAGCCTGTTGAGGGTCTAGGAATAGGGATAGCGTTTAGGGTTTAGGAATGAGGGATTAGAGTTGAGGGATGACGGATGACAGATTAGGGTTGAGGGTTGAGGGATTAGGGTTTAGGGACAAGGTTTAGGGTTAGGGTTTAGGGATAGGGTTTAGGGTTGAGGGATTAGAGTGAAGGGTTAAGGGATTAGAATTTGGCGTTGAGGGTTTAGGGTTTAGGATCGGGGTTGAAGGTTGAGGGATCATAGTTAAGGGTTGAGGGATTAGGGTTTGATGTTGAGGGTTGAGGGTTGAGGTTCGAGGGTCAAGGGTTTAGGGATAGGGTTGAGGGTCGAGGAATTAGGGTTACAGTAGAGTGTGGAGGGAATAAGGATTAGGGATAGGGTTGGAGGGTTTAGGGATAAGGGATTAGAGTTTAAGGTATAGTATCGAGTCTGTTGAGGGTTTAGGAATAGGGATAGCATTTAGGGTTTAGGGATGAGGGATTAGAGTTGAGGGATGAGGGATTAGGGTTGATAGTTTAGGGATAGGGTTTAGGTTTGAGGGATTAGGGTTTAGGGTTGATGAATTAGGGTTTAATGTTGAGAGTTGAGGGTTGAGGGTTGAGGGTTGAGGGTTGAGGTTGAGGGATAGGGTTAATGGTCAAGGGATTAGGGTTAAATAAGAGTGTCGATGGTAGAGGGATTAGGGTTTAAAGTATAGTATCGAGCTTGTTGGGGTTCTAGGAATAGGGATAGCGTTTAGGGTTTAGGAATGAGGGATTAGAGTTGAGGGATGACGGATGACAGATTAGGGTTGAGGGTTGAGGGATTAGGGTTTAGGGACAAGGTTTAGGGTTAGGGTTGAGGGATTAGGGTTTAAGGTATAGTGTTGAGGGTTTAGGGATAGGGTTTAGGGTTGAGGGATTAGAGTGAAGGGTTGAGGGATTAGAATTTAGCGTTGAGGGTTTAGGGTTTAGGATCAGGGTTGAAGGTCGAGGGATCAGAGTTAAGGGTTGAGGGATTAGGGTTTGATGTTGAGGGTTGAGGGTTGAGGTTCGAGGGTCAAGGGTTTAGGGATAGGGTTGAGGGTCAAGGAATTAGGGTTAAAGTAGAGTGTGGAGGGTATAAGGATTAGGGATAGGGTTGGAGGGTTTAGGGATAAGGGATTAGAGTTTAAGGTATAGTATCGAGTCTATTGAGGGTTTAGGAATAGGGATAGCATTTAGGGTTTAGGGATGAGGGATTAGAGTTGAGGGATGAGGGATTAGGGTTGAGGGTTGAGGGATTAGGGTTTAGGGATAAGGTTTAGGGTTGAGGGTTGAGGGATTAGGGTTTAAGGTATAGTGTTGAGGGTTGATGGTTTAGGGATAGGGTTTAGGTTTGAGGGATTAGGGTTTAGGGTTGATGAATTAGGGTTTAATGTTGAGAGTTGAGGGTTGAGGGTTGAGGGTTAAGGGTTGAGGTTGAGGGATAGGGTTAATGGTCAAGGGATTAGGGTTAATGGTCAAGGGATTAGGGTTAAATAAGAGTGTCGATGGTAGAGGGATTAGGGTTTAAAGTATAGTATCGAGTCTGTTGAGGTTCTAGGAATAGGGATAGCGTTTAGGGTTTAGGAATGAGGGATTAGAGTTGAGGGATGACGGATGACAGATTAGGGTTGAGGGTTGAGGGTTGTAAGGATTAGGGATAGGGTTGGAGGGTTGACGGATTAGGATTTGACGTTGAGGGATTAGGATTTGACGTTGAGGGTTGAGGGATTAGGATTTGACATTGAGGGTTGAGGGTCAAGGGATCAGAGTTGAGGGTTTAGGGATCTATAGCAGGACAAAACACGAGCAACGCGCTCGCGTTATAACGCGCTCGCGTTATAACGCACTCGCATTTTGTTTTTCTACTGAAACGGTAAAAAAGTGGTTACCCCCGTGATCTTGGCCCACATGCTCTGTTTTCTTACTGATTATGCGCGTGCTCCGACAAAAAAGAAGTGCTTTCATGCTATTGGGAAGTTCACATGCACATTTGACACATTGTACCACCTTTGCATGATCTTTCCACCACCTTTTTTGCTTTGCCAACTTGAGAAGGAGGAAATAACATAGTTTTCAAACCAAGTTTGATATATATCTATTCAAGTTTCAACTTTTGTAGTATTGCAATGTTAATTGTGATTCAATTTTAAGAATTTAACATTGAAAAGGAAGCAAGTGGTGAAAAACTCAAATTGTTGAGGAGTTTGATGCAAGAAGATAAAAACACTACATAATTGGGTACTCTCTCCATTCAAATCTTCATTTTTTAGGTATGTCAAGTCTTTACATGCATGTTCTTTACATTTTCCTTATTTCGGATTGAATTACTTTATCGTGCTTTATCATACATGTTTAAAATAAACACATTCCCAATCGAGAAAGCAACCTACAATCTCACATGATGCCATGTATATTTTCTACACTTGGGCTCTTTAATAATTATGTGTAATAAACAAACCTTAGTTCATACCATGATGTCAAACTATACAAGAATAAATCCTTACAACATAAAAAAAATACAATCCCACTATTATCATGTATTCATTTCTTAGGAACTAATATTGGTCTCTTTATCATGCTACAGACAAATTCTCCGTCATGCCGAGGAAACGATCAAGAATTAAACCAACACAGGAAGAGATAGAAGCTAAGAATGCAAAGAAAGCAATGGCTATGAGAGAACTTCGTGAGAAGAGGAAATTGGACACGATAAATGAAGACATACCAATTGAAGAGGAACCACAACCATCACAAAGAGATATGGTATTGGCGGCACAAAGAGAACGAATGCAAAAACTTCGTGGTACGAGAGATTTGAATACCATAGTTGGAGACACATCCTTTACCGCAAGACAACATGTAGGGACACCATCTACCACATCTCAAGTTGAGAGTACATCATCACTCACATGTGATGAAGGAGGTACGCCGTCGTTCCCACCTCAACCTCAAGGTATGTCATCTATTCCATCTTCGATCGAAGGTATGCCATCTAACCCATCTCATTTAAATATTGATGAAATTCCTAATGTTGAGATGAATTTACCTAACTTGACACCACCTAGAATTTTGCATAGAAAGCCAAAGTATTTGATTGATATTGATGAGAATATTTTGCAGCCAATGCAAGGTAAGATTCCAAAACGCACTTGTAGAAGATATGCTAATAAGATTTGGAGATTGTTCTTTGAAAAGTTAAATGAGACTGCAAGACGTCAACTATTCGTTGAAATGATGCGAAGTATAAAGTATAGGTCTATCATGAAGATTCTTGGGTTGAGAACATCAGAGGCTTCAAGTGAAAAATCTATTGTCAAGAATCTAATGAGTGCGTATGAGAGTGTGGGTAACACCTCACACACAAAAGATAGTAATGCAACACGGCGTGTGATTACATCGACTATAGTAAGTAGTCAAACAAGGAAAGCTCGTCTCATTAGAAAGACAAGTCAAGAATTGAGAATTAATAGGAAAACTTTATCAAGAGCCGTTGGAAGATGCCAAAGAATTGAGGACACTAATGCCAATGAATTATGGGCGTTCTCGGGGAGACTACCATGAAAAGATAAACCAATTGTTGAAGCATTGAGATCACTAATTGAAGACTTTTGGAAGAATTACACAAGGGTATCTCTGAATCAAAGGGATGTGGTAAGAAGGAGAATTGGTAGTCAGAACCGCGAGCCACATCCAAAGCATTTTTTGGATGAGACTCAAACACAGTTTTATGGTAAATTTCTAGAGAAGTATCCTCAAATTAAAATTTGTCAAAGATATTTTGAAATGCTAAAACCTTTCTATGTTAAGATAAATCACACACGCACTACTTGTTGTTGTAGATTACATATTGAATTTTCTAACCATTTTGATGCTTATAGGTCTATATGTTTAGATATGCATACTAACAATGATTTGCAGGGTTGTGCCATATGTGCCCCACCAACATCTTCAAGAGACTTCATATCAAGAATTTTATGTGAAAGAGAGGAAGGTCAAATATTCTACAAGAAATTATGCTTGGATGGCACATGTCATCGTTGCGGTGGCTTGCAACATTTGCCAATATGTGAACATATGGAAATAACACATGCGGTTGGAAATGAACTAGTAGAGTTTGGCAAGTATAAAATAGTGGCATACAATACAAAAGATGGTAAAGAAGCAAAGAGGTGTGAATTAGTTATTGAAAAGATTCCAGTGTATCAGTTTATGCCTATATTTCGTGACATCATAGTGTATGAGTATGCAAGACATGCCCATAGAGCTCGATGGTTGGACTTGCAATTCAAGTTATGCAAGGACACATTTCCGGTTGGTAGCATTGTTTCAGTCATCGACTTTGCAGAGAACTACAGTCTACAGCCACAGCGTGAGGTGCAATCACAATATTACAACTCCACACAGGTTTCTATATTTGTGCACATCGCATTCATTCATGCGAATGATAGTACAGAGGATGACAGAAAGATCATAAGGGAGTATCATTTCTATATTAGTGATGATCGCACGCATTCTACAGAGTTCGTGCAAGGTTGCTTTCAGGTGTTCTACAATGATTTGGCTAGAAGGGGCATATCGTTCAGTCAGCATATCATATGGTCAGATAATTGTGCATCACAATTCAAGAACTCGCGAAATTTCTATTGGCTGAGTAGGAGGCATAATTTTACAGGTATTCAACATACGTGGAACTTTTGTGAGGCCAGGCATGGAAAGGGGGAGCATGATGGTGTAGGAGCATGTATCAAAAGAGCCATAGCACGAGAAGAGTTAAAGTATAAAGACAATGCAAAGTTGACAGATGCAAAATCGATTGTCAAGTGGTGTAATGCTTCCATGGGTCCAGGTAATGAAGGTAAGTCTTTAGTTCGTAGATTTTTTTGGTTGATAGATGATACTAACATTGCACCATATGAGGATTGTTGTACATTGACAGGATCAAATGAGATGCACTCTTTCAGAAGCTTAATTGCAGGTTCATGGAGTATCCATACACGAAAGATGTCATGCTTTTGTTCTTCCTGTACAATTCAAGTCTGGGATGAGTGCGAGTCAAAGGAGTGGGTTGACGAATGGTAGTTAAGTTATCTTAGCCCACTTGACATGTATTGACCCCCGACGGCACTGGAACTAACACAGATGGAATCGTTAGTTGACTTTGACCACATATCAGATTTAGTTCAACCAGGTAATATAGGGCACATATATGCATCTAATTTCATCTAGTTCAACCAGGTAATGTCATCTTACTTTGTAGTGTTTTTGTAATGTTGACTAATTTCATCTAATTTGCTACACATATCAATGTAGGACACGTATATGCAGTTATTGCAGATGAAGATAATGAAGAGGGAACAGATTATTACTTATGTCATTGTGTTGAGGCCAAAAAGAAATTGGAGGCCCCTGTTACAGATGGAGAAAACATCGAATACCCTACAGGATCAGTGGTTATTACTGGAACATGGCTTAGAAGGTACCCACATAAGAGTGTTAATATTTGGCTATTTCAGGACTTTGACATGCATCGAAAGATTCTTCATTACTCGAACCTTGTCGTGGCATCCAATGTTCATTTGATAAAGTATCGGGGTAGACCTTTGAACAAAATATTGTGGAAGGTGCGTGAGTCTGACCATGAAGCAATACTTGACACAATAAAGAGTAGAGCAGATCCAGATGGTTCATTAGATTAATTTGTAAGTATTCACATTGATTTTGTAAAGTTATGTTACATTGAGTTGTAAGTATGCACATTAATTTGTAAGGTTTGTCTTTTTTTATTTCCTCCTGCATTTTTACACATATGTACACATTTTTACATCATCATGTTATGCATTTTTGGTGTCCTGCTCCTGATGCGACCAAACTCATAACTCACCCTACTAGACACCATTTGATGATCTCTCCAACACTCTGGATCCAGGGCGCCCAATCATGATGATGACCTATATACCATTCTCCCAAGGTGCTCATAATGAATGAATGATAAGGAGTGCCTTGACCTCTATAATCAAGGTGATTTTAAGTCGCTTTGAGTCATTTGGGGTCAGTTTGAGTCTTTGAGTCATGTTGCAAAAAAGTGTCAATGTTGTCAAGTTGCACAAAGCAACTTTTGCATTTTTGGTGTCCTGCTCGTGATGCGACCAAACTGACTATTCCAACGTGTCTAAATGGGTACATTTATGCTAGGCATGGTCCTATTTTTCACCCAAACATGTCGAAACAGTCAGAGCTACATTGTACCGACGATATCCCTGAAGAGTCCAAAGTGCAAAAAGGCAGCAATCTTTGACGAGATGTTACTTGAAAACTGTGTCACTTAGAAACATTCCGTCTGAGGCAATGGGATCATGTAGAGTGCCTCTACAATAACCTCTCTCAGTTTTTTATAGCTCTGAGTCATTTGCCCGTGGTGAAAGGTTTTCTGTTTCCCCAAAAATCATCAGAAGGAGGCAGTGTAAAGTTGCAAAGGGGTGTAACTTTTGTCCTGCTCCTGATGCGACCAAACTGACTGTTCCAACGCATCCGAATGGGTACATTTATGCTAGGCATGGTCCTATTTTTCACCCAAACATGTCGAAACAGTCAGAGCTACATTGTACCGACGATATCCCTGAAGAGTCCAAAGTGCAAAAAGGCAGCAATCTTTGACGAGATGTTACTCGAAAACTGTGTCACTTAGAAACATTCTGTCTAAGGCAACGTGATCACGTAGAGTGCCTCTACAATAACCTCTCTTAGTTTTTTATAGCTCTGAGGCATTTGCCTGTGGTGAAAGGTTTTCTGTTTCCCCAAAAATCGTCAGAAGGAGGCAGTGTAAAGTTGCAAAGGGGTGTAACTTTCGTCCTGCTCCTAATGCGACCAAACTGACTGTTCCAACGCGTCTGAATGGGTACATTTATGCTAGGCATGGTCCTATTTTTCACCCAGACATGTCGAAACAGTCGGAGCTACATTGTACCGACGATATCCCTGAAGAGTCCAAAGTGCAAAAAGGCAGCAATTTTTGACGAGATGTTACTCGAAAACCGTGTCACTTAGAAACATTCCGTCTGAGGCAACGGGATCACGTAGAGTGCCTCTACAATAACCTCTCTCGGTTTTTTATAGCTCTGAGGCATTTGCCCGTGGTGAAAGGTTTTCTGTTTCCCCAAAAATCGTCAGAAGGAGGCAGTGTAAAGTTGCAAAGGGGTGTAACTTTCGTCCTTCTCCTGATGCGACCAAACTGATTGTTCCAACGCATCCGAATGGGTACATTTATACTAGGCATGGTCCTATTTTTCACCCAAACATGTCGAAACAGTCGGAGCTACATTGTACCGACGATATCCCTGAAGAGTCCAAAGTGCAAAAAGGCAGCAATCTTTGACGAGATGTTACTCAAAAACCATGTCACTTAGAAACATTCCGTCTGAGGCAACGGGATCATGTAGAGTGCCTCTACAATAACCTCTCTCAATTTTTTATAGCTCTGAGACATTTTCCCGTGGTGAAAGGTTTTCTGCTGCCCCAAAAATCGTCAGAAGGAGGCAGTGTATTAAGTCAGGATGAAAGCCTATTCACTCTAGGCACCTGTTTTTGACCAAATCACACATGCGCCTTGAACAACTCTGTCTTCAAGGCGCTTTTCTCTAATCTCTATAACTCTCCAAATCCACTAAGGCACAAATTTTACCTCTTGGGCTGAAGATATAGGTTCTTCATCCAAGGCACCAGAATGGTCCAAAGGCGCATTTCACCTCTAACCTCACCTCTGACCATACTTGGAGGCGCTAAACCTTTTGACATTTCAAGTAACTTCAAGAGAACTATTTTTCCTTAAGGTGGTTCACTCCTTGCAATTGGATGTATTGTACTTGTAACTCATTTGATTGACTTTGTAATGTTTCTTCTTCTTGCAAAGTAGATAAGGATGATATAAGCTTACTTCATGAATCGGAGTAGAAATCTCTCTTGGACTTGCTAGGTGAAAGGACTTGAACTTGAAGGACTTGAAGTTGATGAAGTGATCCTTCATGATGGCCTTTGACATTACCTTCTCGGAGTGTAGATGATAACACCTTCCTTGGATAAAGTGGATAACCTCTGACCTAAACTTTGAAGCTTGATGAATCTTGAAGATTGGGTTTCCTCCTACTCCCCTTCTGGGCTCCACTCCATCAAAGGCGTATTTAGTTGTCCAAGGCGCCAACATTCACTCAGGGGCGCCCAAAGAGAAAGTTTACAACTCTAAGGCGCTAAACTCTTATGCAAAAATGGTCATCATCAAAGGCGCAAAAATGGGTCTCTGGGCGCCAATCTCTACAAGACATTCCATCTCATTGCTCTCCTCCATTACAAGCGCTCACTTACCTCAATCTTGGGCACATACCAACATCCCAACATCCAAATCACCTAGGTGCTCAAAACCTTCAAGACTCAAGGCGCATTTTATGATCAAACAAGGTATCTCCTGAACAAGGCGCTCATAGTCTCATCAGGGCGTTAATCATCATCATGAGCGCTCATATTGTTCTAGGCGCACAGTTATCTCTGGAATGCTCAAGGCGCTCAAGGCGCACATACCCTTCTCTAGGCTAGTTTACACTTATTCAAGGCGCTCATTCCAAACTTACATGAACTCCTCATTACAAGACGCACAAACTAGATGATCCTAGGGCATAAGGGCGCTCATAGGAGTTGTTATGTGTCATTTTGGCCAAGGTTTTCCAGAGCAGTGAAGACATTAGGAAGGGGATGATCATTTGGATAGTTTTGAATGCTTTATTTCTCCTTGTTTAAACTAGGCGCTCACTGAGGATTGGAGTAGCCTTTGCACCCTCACATCACGTTAATCAGCGTTTCAGAGGCAATCATAGTATAGGAAGATTTGCACCTTGAAGAAGAGAGTTATCTGGTGAGCGCTTAGGAGTTCTGGCGCCTAGGGGAAAGGTCTAGGTAGAGCACCTTCAAACTTTGACAGTGAAGTGCCTTAAGGAGTTGGATGATGTTTTTGCCTAGAGTGGGGATGATGTTTTTAGCGCCTTAAGGATGATGATGGAGCGCCTTGGAGTCAGGTTAGTCTGGAGCACCTTAAGAAGGTAAAGCACTTCAAATGTAAACACAAGTGTTTTGAGCGCCCTAATGAGAAGTTGTCTTGGCACCATAAGTTGTTCAAACGAAGATATGCGCCTTGGATAGTTGCAAAGACCTAATTTAGCGCCCAAGGTTGGAAGACTCTTTGTGAGCGCCCAGTGTTTGAAAGCTCTTTGTGTTTGGTGCATTAAAATGAATTTGGCACCTAAGTAGTATTGAAACACTCAACTGAGCGCCTAAAGCCCATGAGAGAAGTGATATGCGCCTTGATAGGAATATTATGGAAGATGAGTTTACTGAATGGCGCCTTGAATGACTTGGTTGATTAAGTGTTTTAGCGCCTAGATATGGGATGAATCATTGAGCGCCTTTGGTTGAGATGATGTCAGCACCTTTGAGATTATAACACCTTGGAGTCAAGTTCGAAGGAGCACCTTGAGAAGGTAAAACACTTCAAATGTTTTCAAGGAATTGGAGAAGTCACTTAGTGCCTAGAAGGAATTCCAGAGCAAGAGGGTTGGAGTGCCTTGAGCTTCAAGTCAGATATGTGCCTAGACCTCTACCCTTTAGCAAGTTGAAGCCCTCTGAGCCTTGACAAAGTGAGAATGCCTTATAGTGAATATGCGCCTTGGGCAAGGTTGAATACAAAGTTGAGGAGTATATCATAATGAGTAAGTGCACTGTAGGGTTAGATGATAAAGACTAGTGCCTTGAGTGTCTTGGTCAAAATTTTGACGTGAGAAGTCTTGCAAGATCAAACCTTGAAGTGCGCCTTAGAGAGAACCTATTGATCCTTTGCTTTGACAAGATTTGGGAGCCAGAATGATCCTTAATAAATGGAATGTATCTACACCAATTTTGCGCCTTTAGGGAAGTGATGGTGGCCAGAATGATCCTTAATCTCATGTTTGTGCGCCTAGGTCTAGAAGCAAGATTTGAACACCTTAGGATAGGGTTTTTTGCACCTTGTCTTGGAGAGTGAATTTGCGCCTTGGATGATGTTGAAGCGACTTGGGATGAAATGCGCCCAAACTTACAGAGGGCCTTCAGTGAGGGAGTTGAAGAGAGTGCTTAGAGGAAGGATAGCCTTAAGATCAAACTAAGTACTTAGAAACCTAAGATTAGTGCCTTATTTGAAGTTATACACCTATTCTGGCGCCAGAGAGTGAGTTTGAGTGTGAAGAAGTGAATGTCTGCGCCTTGAAGGGGATACAAAGGGAAGATGATGCACCTTGATGGGTTGATGATGGAAATTTGCATTTTGGAGCTAAATGTGCACCTTGAATCTAAATGATATTTGAGTGCTTAGAGGTAAATAGGGGCGCCTTTGAGAATTCTTTGTGCTTTAAGGAATGGATTGTGGCGCTTTGGACTAAGGTAAGTCCTGAGCACTTCCAATGTTTTTAAGGAGTGCCTTGAAGGAGATAGTGCATAGAGGTACAATGAATCTTCCGGAGAACATGGATAGACAACTAAGTCTCCAACTTGAGTCTTCTAAGTGAATTGGATGATGAAAAAAGTCTAGTCATTTTGGGCGCTAGTATCAAGATGAATCATCCAAAATGGGTGCCTAGAACTAGAAGGCGCCAATGCATGAGTTCAAGGATCCTCCATTAGAGTGCCTAGCCTAGATGGCTATAGATTGAAAGTTTTAAAGCTAAGTGATGTCTCTTAGGTGAACTCCTAGCCTAGGTGCAAATAGAATAGAACTCTCTCACATAGTTGAAATTGACTTGATAGAAGGAGATAAGTCTTAAGGACTAGTTTGGCGCCTCACTTGCCTATCTCACCTTTGAAATGCGCTTTGGTTGATGATCATCATTGATGGCGCCTAGTGAAATGTAAAGCTATTTGCATCTCCAGAGGATCAAAATTGGATTAGGAGATCATCCTTGTAGTTGAGATTGACAGAGAAGTGTTAAAGGAATCACTTCAAATGGGTGCCTAAGCTAGTTGAGGCGCATATCAATTCCACTGTAACTCCAGACTGACACTTAGGATCCAGTCATCTCCTAAGGCGCAGTTCCATTCACCCATGACCTTGCTTGGCGTCTAAAACTTGGAAACTCCTTTGGAAAGCTCCTGTTGCGCCTAGAAGATGAGTTTGGGATATCAACTTGCAAAAGGCTTAGAAACTCTTCAAAGATGTTAGGCACAATCCCATGGCACTGGAGCTCAGTTTTGGCGCCTTCAAGGAATAGTACATGAAGGAACTTGGGAGGTCAGGTGCTTGTAAAAGGGAACACCTTGGAACATCTTCCAGGGGTTGAAGTAGTAAGAAAACATCAAGTGAGTCTAGGCGCACTCCCTTGTGTGAACAGTTTAGCTCTGGCGCCTAGCCACAGAGTGAGCCAGAAGAAGTAGTTTGGACATTAGAAGATAGGCGCTCATTCTACAATGAAGCATTCCACCTTCCTAATCAACAAAGACTTGCAAGAATTGACAAAGGAAGCTAAGGCGCACCTTCTACTTGTTTCCACCTCCAGAATGCGCCTAACCTTGAAAGGGGGTTCAAAGATGTTTGTTAGACCTTTTCACTCAAGGCGCTCACCTTAGGCGCACTTTCTAAGTCCTTGTCACCTCAAGGAAACACCTAATTTGAAAGGCGCTTGCCTTGTTCTCCACTCCTTTCAATTGGCACCTAGAACACAGAATGCATGAAAGGAGCGCCTAGACTCCAGAGGGCTCATTTGGGCGCCTAGAATTTAAAACACTTTCATAATGATGATGTTTTGGCGCCTACTCTTGGAAACAATCCAAAGCATCCATAACTCTAATTGGCGCCTAATGTTGACAAGGCGCAACTTCAGGAGGAGGTCACCTCAACTTGGCGCCCAAGTCAGAAAAACCTGTAAATCCTTCAAATATGCGCCTACCTTGTGAGGTGATGAGTTGAACATTCCAAATCTTCAAATGTTGCTCAAGTAAGGAAGACATTGTAACATCAAGGCTTCAAGGCCTGTCCTTGTATTTCCATTGAATGAGTTGTACTTCATGCTATTGAAAGCATTTTCCATGTAATAAGACATTGCAAGTTGATTGAATCAAGTAACAAGACAAGTACCCAACTCTAATGTTGTTTCATTCAAATAGTTATCTTGATGTATATCTTTATGTTATTGAAGTAGTTGATGAATTGTTAGCAAGTAAAAGTGTTTAAGTAAGGAAAATTTTTCGTAGAACTAGTTGGGTATCTTACACTTACACCATGCCTATCCATCAAACATCACAATGCAATCAAAATCCTAACAACATGCCCATGATCCAAGATCAAGTGCAATCATGCAAAGATATTATCAATCACAAGCCTATTAAGAATGAACTAGAGTCTTCTAGTACCATACTTTTCCATCAAACACCATCATGTAATCCATGGCCTATCAAGCCTATCAAAGAAAATGCAAACATCCTATGTAATACAATCAAACTTTAAATATTTGAAGTAGCCATCTACCAATATCCATTCAAAAGTGGATTTATAATGCAAGTATGGATGCCATCAATAAAAAAGATTTGTATTAACCAAATATCCATATACGCATACATCAATATCTGTCGATATAAGTATAACATATATACAAAATAGCCATATAGGCTTACAAGAATGCCATATAGGCATACAATGTCAACTATGTACAATACAAAATATATGTCCACAAATGCCATATAGGCATACAACAGAGGAACACAATAAAAAGTCATTCCCCTCTAGCTGGTGAAGAGAATAAATCATGAGCAGCCTTTGATCTTCTAGGGGATGGAGACATGCATGTGGGTGGTCTACTACGAACCCGAGGGCTACTCCTCCTATTTAGTTCTTCCTGCACCTTTACCTGTTACAAAAAAAAGTATAGATATTAATATATAGAAATTACATGTTATAAAAAAATGAAACATTTAACAAAATAATCACTTACCACTAACATATAATCTGTCTGCTCGCTTGCCTCAGTAGCAGGAAAAGGCCCTGGTGATGTCATGTCCTATAGAAACCATCCAGATAGAAATTAAACTTCAAATCAATAATCTTTTGATTTTTCAAAAATAGACAACTATAACAATGAATGTAAATTGAAATTTACTAATCTGCCTCATACCCCTGTCAATGCCATAGAGCTATGAATCACAGAGGCCACACCCTGCTCCATTGCCCTATGAACATGGGGAGGTGTATCCGCAGCCTGCATCATCTAAAAATAAAACAACATTATTCAATTACGAAAACTATAATAGTGATGCAAATCATGGCTCCTAACATACACACATGCTCATCTAAACATGGAAGTACACACAATAAAACACACAAATCACATACAAAAATTTAGTAAGTACAATTCATTCATTAAACTATTTATTTTATTACCTCCGTAAAGCTTTGAAGTCCACCACCGCTGGCAGGTGTTGCCATGAAATCTACAGTGTTAACCTATTCAACATCCAAAATCAGAAATTAGAATACCATTCATATAACGATGCTATTCACATGTAATATTTATAATTGTTTACTAGTTACATACCTCGACAGTAGATGATCTAGTGAAAAATGTAGGTGGAGAACCACTGAAAACTGCATCGACGCTATGACCCTGAAATTTCATTAAAATCATCAATTTAAATTAGTTAATCTTGTATTTCAAAAATAAAATTTAATAAATTAAATTCAATAAACTTGCTAATATTTACCTGAGTATCAAGGCTGAAAGTCTCACTCAGGAGGGTATCTGTCATCACCATCTACTCAGTTGCAGATGTAGCCTGTGCACCTGCGTCCTGACTGTCCATGGGGTCATAACCACAGGCTAACCCACAAGCCTGGCAAGTATGCGGTGGGACCCTACTCCTCGCACTATCTCCCAACCCACTCTGTGTTGCAGGATCGGCATGCTCTATGATGCTCTGGGTCAAGGCACTAATCGACCTCAGTGTATCGACCTCAACACTCTCCTTCACAATGGAAGGGATAGAAACATGCTCGTGGGCTGGTCTGCTGATTACTCGTCTCACTACCCGCTGTGGGTCAAGACGTGCCCCTGGTCTATCCTGTGCTGAGCCCCCACCTCTACCCTGGAAGTCCCGCATATCAAAATAGTTTGGCACTTTATTGAGGACAAACTCGGAGTAGAGTTTCCTCAAAAAGTATTGCGGGACCTCATTGTTATTGCATGGAGGATGGTCAAAAACCATCCACCACCTCTGCCCGAAATTGTCCCTTATCACTTGGTTGTTGCACCAATGGATAGGGAACCTCTTGCATGTAATGGGTGGAGGTTGATTTGTTTGTGGGTTTGTGAAAATTGAACACAAGTCTACTTTTGTAATTTGTAATTTTTTGACATCTTGGTATGATAATTTATCTGCATAGTAATCTCTAAACTCTCTCTTTTTATCGGTCCAACTAGTTATTTGCTTGCTAATTGAATTTACATTTGTTAACATAGACTCAAGAGATTCAGCAAGCGTGGACCTATGCAAGGTTGAAGTGGAAGGATCTTTCAACCTTGCAATTATATCTTCAATTTGTTTTTTGTTGTTTTCAATTTGCCCTATTATATTATCTTGTGTTCCAGGGGCATGTCAAGGAATGAATGGAGGAGGTTGTTGTTCTACAGGTATTTCCTCCTCAGGATTTTGTGGATTTTGAGGAGGAGGAGGAGGAGGAGGAGGAGGAGGTGCATTAACATTTCCTGACAATTAATGAAATATACATTAAAAATCAACAAAAACCTACCTATATAGAAAGAAATTCAAACAAAAAAACAAAGATAACTCACCTCTTTGGCATGCTCGACGTCGCGACGGCATTTTGGCGATGAATTGACAAGATTTTTGCGTTGATTGGCGTTTTGCAGAACGCGAGCGCGTTTTTGAGGGTTTGGAGGCCACGGGCAGAGGAGAAAATGGGAGAAATGAAATTGAGTTGCTTTTTTTTTCATTTATAGCAGCCCATAACGCGAGCGCGTTATAACGCGCTCCCGTTATGGCTTGGTAATGACGAGCCTGTGGCTTGTCATTACCAAGCCATAACGTGAGTGCGTTATAACGCGCTCGCGTTATGCCTTAATTTTTTTTTAAATTATTTTGGCCACTTTTTGGCCCCCCATCTTTTTGCACTTACCCATAGCGTTTAGGGTTTAGGGATGAGGGATTAGGGTTAAGGGTTGAGGGATTAGGGTTGAGGGTTGAGGGATTATGGTTTAAGGTATAGTGTCGAGGGTTGAGGGTTTAGTGATAGGGTTTAGGGTTGAGGGTTGAGGGATTAGGTTTTAGGGTAGATGGATTAGGGTTTAAGGTATAGTGTTGAGGGTTGAGGGTTTAGGGATAGGTTTTAGGGTTGAGGGATTAGGTTTTAGGGTTGATGGATTAGGGTTTAATGTTGAGAGTTGAGGGTTGAGGGTTTAGGGATAGGGTTGATGGTCAAGGGATTAGAGTTAGAGTGTCGAGGGTAGAGGGATTAGGGATAGGTTTTAGGGTTGAAGGTTTAAGGATTAAGGGTTGAGGCTTTAGGGAATAGGGTTTAAGGCTTAAGATATAGTGTTGAGTGTTGAGGGTGTAGAGATAGATTTAACTTTTAAGGGTTGAGGGATAGGGATTAGGGTTTAAGGTATAGTGTTGAGGGTTGAGGGTTTAGGGATAGGGTTTAGAGTTAACAGATTAGGGTTTAATGTTGAGAGTTGAGGGTTGAGGTTTGAGGGTTTAGGGATAGGTTTGATGGTTAAGGGATTAGGGTTAAAGTAGAGTGTCGAGGGTAGAGGGATTAGGGATAGGGTTTAGGGTTGAAGGTTTAAGGATTTAGGGTTGAGGCTTTAGGGATGAGGGTTAAGGGATTAGGGTTTAAGATATAGTGTTGATTGTCGAGGGTGTAGGGATAGGTTTTAGGGTTCAAGTTTTAAGGGTTAAGGGTTGAGGGATAGGGATTAGAGTTTAGGGATAAGGGATTAGGGTTTAAGGTATAGTGTTGAGGGTTGAGGGTTTAGGAATAGGGATAGCATTTATGGTGGAGGTATTAGGGATAGGGTTTAGGATTTAAGGTTTAAGTGTTAAGGGTTGAGGATTTAGGGATAGGGTTTATGGTTTAGGGATAAGGGATTAGGGATTAGGGTTTAGGGATTAGGGTACCATAAATTATAAAATTAGGGATTAGGGTTTATGGTTTAGGGATTATGTATTAGGGTTTAGGGTTTAGGGATGTACAATTAAGGGGTACCATAAATAAACTAGAATTTAGGCAGGGTTGGGAAAATTTTGTGAATCATAATGGGTGAGAGATTGGATATTTTTTTGTGTTCAAGTACATATCCAAGTCATGTTTTAAGGTTAAGATATTTCAAAGAACAGGGTGTGTGAAAAACATCAATGCTCTTCAGCTTATGAATACCAACATTGATACAGATAAAAGATGCCCTTCTTCTAATAGAGTATGTAGTTCAAGTCAACCAATGGGCAACAAGTTGTTGAATGAATTGGTTTAATGGGTGTGCCTCCTTCAAAGTTATGCTTGGAGACTTTACACAAAAAATGGTAACTCTATACATTATTTTTCATTCTTTTGTTTCTTGTACATTGTTAAGAACTTGTAAAATCTAATTGTGTAATGTGTTTATGGTAGCGCATTCCTCCTGCATTTGTTTCACAATTTATAGACAACACAGACGAACATACGGTGTTGCAAGGTCTAGGTGGGAAGGAGTGGGATGTAAAATTAGGGGGTACCATAAATAAATTTGAATTTAGGCAGGGTTGGGAAAATTTTGTGAATCATCATGGGATGGAGATTGGAGATTTCACTATGTTGAAGTACATATCCAAGTCATATTTTAAGGTTAAGATATTTCAAAGAACAGGGTGTGTGAAAAATATCAATGCTCTTCAGCTTATGAATACCAACATTGATATAGATAAACAATGCCCTTCTTCTAACAGAGGATGCAGTTCAAGTCAGCCAATGGGCAGCAAGTTACTGATTGAATTGGTTTCTTATGAAGAAAACAATGATGTTGTTGATGCAATGGAAGAAAATTAAAATTGTAAGTCTAATTTAATTTATTTCAACTTTCAAAGTAGCAATTTGAATTGTAACTTTACCAAGAGGATTGGTATAACAAAAACTTAATTATGTTACAGGCCTTTCTTTGAAGAACCTTGTACATTATGGACCCTATCATCTAGAAAAGCACATGATAGTGAACTCTGCCCCACCTTTCAAATCAGATAAACCTTTTTATTCAATGAAAATTTTGTGAATCATCATGGGCTAGAGATTGGAGATTTTGCTATGTTCAAGTACATATCCAAGTCATATTTTAAGGTTAAGATATTTCAAAGAATAGGGTGTGTGAAAAATATCAATGCTCTTCAACTTATGAATACCAACATTGATATAGATAAAAAATGCCCTTCTTCTAATAGAGGATGCAGTTCAAGTCAATGAATGGGCAGCAAGTTGCTGATTGAATTGGTTTCTGATGAAGAAAACAATGATGTTATTGAATCAATGGAAGAAAATCAAAATTGTAAGTCTAATTTAATTTATTTCAACTTTCAAAGCAGACATTTGAATTGTAGCTTTACCAGGAGGATTGGTATAACAAAAACTTAATTCTGTTACAGGCCTTTCTTTGAAGAACCCTAGACATTATGGACCCTATCATCTAGAAAAGCACATGACAGTGAACTCTGCCCCACCTTTCAAATCATATAAACCTTTTTATTCAATTAAAATGAAGTTATGGAATGTAAACCGACCACGCATACTAGTAAGATCAAGTTCTCTGCCTTCTATTCTTATTACTCTTACTTTATTAAGAGAAGAGTGTCAAAAAGAATGGGTTTAATTGTAAGCTAACATAAGGCAAAGAAGTTTTGTTATTACATTTTTCTGAGGGATCTCTAATAGTCTAATATAATGCAGTCTTCTATAATATGAACATTTCTGCATTTGTGTGAATGCTAAGCTTTAATAGTAGAGAATTAAATCAATGCAATAGTAGAGTATTAAATCTAAAGTAGAGTTGGTTTAGGGATAGGGTTGATGGTCAAGGGATTAGGGTTAAAGTAGAGTGTCAAGGGTAGAGGGATTAGGGATAGGGTTTAGGGTTGAAGGTTTAACGATTGAGGGTTGAGGGATTGGGGTTTAAGATATAGTGTTGAGTGTCGAGGGTTTAGGGATAGGTTTTAGGGTTTAAGTTTTAAGGGTAAAGGGTTGAGGGATAGGGTTTAGGGTTTAGAGATAAGGGATTAGAGTTTAAGGTATAAGGTTAAGGGTTAAGGAATTAGGGTTTGACGTTGAGGGTTGATGGTTGAGGTTCGAGGGTTGAGGGTTTAGGGATAGGGTTGACGGTCGAGGGATTAGGGTTAAAGTAGAGTGTCGAGGATATAGGGATTAAGGATAGGGTTGGAGGGTTTATGGATAAGGGATTAGGGTTTAAGGTATAGTATCGAGCCCGTTGATGGTTCATGAATAGGGATAGCGTTTAGGGTTTAGGGATGAGGGGTTCAAGTTGAGGGTTGAGGGATTAGGGTTGAGGGTTGAGGGATTAGGGTTTAGGGATAGAGTTTAAGGTTTAGGGTTGAGGGATTAGGCTTTAAGGTATAGTGTTGAGGGTTTAAGGATAGGGTTTAGGGTTGAGGGATTAGAGTTAAGGGTTGAGGGATTAGGGTTTGACGTTAAGGGTTGAGGGTTGAGGTTTTAGGGATAGGGTTGAGGGTCGAGGGATTAGGGTTAAAGTAAAGTGTCGAGGGTATAGGGATTAGGGGTAAGGTTGGAAGATTTAGGGATAAGGGATTAGGGTTTAAGGTATAGTATCAAACCCGTTGAGGGTTTAGGAATAGGGATAGTGTTTAGGGTTTAGGGATGAGGGATTAGGGTTGAGGGTTGAGGGTTTAGGGTTGAGGGTTGAGGGATTAGGGTTTAGGGATAGGGTTTAGGGTTTAGGGTTGAGGGATTAGGGTTTAAGGTATAGTGTTGAGGGTTTAGGGATAGGGTTTAGGGTTGAGGGATTAGAGTTAAGGGTTGAGACATTAGGGTTTGACATTGAGGGTTGAGGTCTTAGGGATAGGGTTGAGGGTCGAGGGATTAGGGTTATAGTAGAGTGTCGAGGGTATTGGGATTAGGGATAGGTTTGGAGGGTTTAGGGATAAGGGATTAGGGTTTAAGGTATAGTATTGAGCCCATTGAGGGTTTAGGAATAGGGATAGCATTTAGGGTTTAGGGATGAGGGATTAGGGTTGAGGGTTGAGGGATTAGGGTTGAGGGATTAGGGTTTAGGGATAGGTTTTAGGGTTTAGGGATTAGGGTTTAAGGTATAATGTTGAGGGTTTAGAGTTGATGGATTAGAGTTAAGGGTTGAGGGATTAGGGTTTGACGTTGAGGGTTGAGGGTTACAGTTTTAGGGTTGAGGGTTTAGGGATAGGGTTAAGGGTCAAGGGATTAGAATTAAGGGTTGAGGGATTAGGGTTTGATGTTGAGGGTTGAGGGTTGAGGTTTTAGGGTTGAGGGTTTAGGGATAGGGTTGAGGGTCAAGGTATTAGGTTTAAAGTAGAGTGTCGAGGGTATAGGGATTAGGGATAGGGTTGGAGGGTTTAGGGATAAGGGATTAGGGTTTAAGGTTTAGGGATAGGGTTTAGGGTTTAGGGTTGAGGGATTAGGGTTTAAGGTATAGTGTTGAGGGTTTATGGATAGGGTTTAGGGTTGAGGGATTAGAGTTAAGGGTTGAGGGATTAGGGATTGACATTGAGGGTTGAGGGTTGAGGTTTGAGGGTTGAGGATTTAGGGATAGGGTTGAGGATCAAGGGATTAGGGTTAAAGTAGAGTGTCAAGGGTATAGGGATTAGGGATAGGGTTTAGGGTTGAAGGTTTAAGGATTGAGGGTTGAGGATTTAGGGGTAGGGGTTAAGGGAGTAAGTTTTAGTGATAGGGTGTAGGGTTTAGGGTTGAGGGATTAGGGTTTATGGTTGAGGGAATAGGGTTTAAGGTAAAGTGTTGAGGGTTTAGGGATAGGGTTTCAGATTTAAGGTTTAAGGGTTGAAAATTGAGGCTTTAGGGTTTAGGATTAAGTGAGACCTAGATGGCTAAGGATGGATGGAGAGGTAGACAAGGAGCGACTGATAGACATAGAGAGGGGAGAGGTGAAGGGGGATAAGTGAGATATAGAGAGGTGAGAGATAGAACATGAGCTAATGGAACTAGATGTGAGATATTGCAAAGGTGCTATCAAAGGTGAGATACACACAAATATTTATGGATCAATCTATAGGACACGTTTTGTCCTACTATATAAATGGTAAAAAGGCCTAGAGCCCCGTGATCTAGGCCCACATGCTCTATTTTCATGCTGATTATGCGCACGTTCTGACAAAAAAGAAGTGTTTTCATGTTGTTGGAAAGTTCACATGCACATTTTACACATTCTACCACCTTTGCATGATCTTTCCACCACCTTTTCTGCTTTGCCAACTCGAGGAGGAAATAACATAGTTTTCACATCAAATTTGATATATATCTATTCAAGTTTCAATTTTTGTAGTGTCGCTATTTTAATTGTGATTCAATTTTAGGAATTTAACATTATATATTGGTTAATAGTATTGTTGTTACTAATTATATTTGAGTGTTATTCAATTTAACATTGAAAAGGAAGCAAGTGGTGAAAAACTCAAATTGTTGAGGAGTTTAATGCAAGAAGAAAAAAAACACTACATAATTGGGTACTCTCTCAATTTGAATCTTTGTTTTTAGGTATGTCAAGTCTTTACATGCATGTTCTTTACATTTTCCTTAATTCCATTTGAATTACTTTATCATACTTTATCATACATGTTTATATCACTTGTATCCAGTATGCATAATAAAAGACTATGTATCCATATCTTGTGTTTATATAATAGACTATGTTTTAAATTAGTTCATGGTATGCATAATAAAAGATATCTCAAAGGTCAACATTAATTAAAATAGACACATTCCCAATCAAGAAAGTAGCCTACAATCTCACATGATGCCATGTATATTTTCTACACTTGGGCTCTTTAATAATTATGTGTAATAAACAAACCTTAACATACCATGATGTCAAACTATACAAGAATAAATCCTTACAACATAATAAAAATACAATCCCACTATTATCTTGTCATATTAACAAGTTAAAATACAAATGAATAGGTGCCAAGGTCATACAAGTATGCACATGACATGATGATTTGTATGCACATATCTTAGGCTAGGACATTCCTTATGCACCTATTCATGATGATTTGTATGCACATGACACAACACTATTTCAAAATTTCCTAATTGTCCTTTGTTAGCACATGATGGTGGTTACCTTGATCGATTATATACCATTCAATACCCTAAATTACAGAGATTAGTCTAATGATTTTTATGAGAATCCTAGGTATGTGATATTGAGGTAGGGTTCAACTCAATACAAAGGGCTCATACCAATAATTTCTTCAAATTTCATAAGCTTTCCTCTCAAGCAATCTCCCTATACAAAGGCACAGAGAGGATCTTGAATACTTCAAAACCTAACAAGGTTACTAGAGGTCTTCTTACCCCTCAGGAACTTAGACACAACCATTCTAAACCCTTACTCAAGTCTACACTCTTCAATTAATATCTATTCCTTCACAAGCCACCCAAATCCTAGTAGCCATAGTACCAACAAAACACCTTCTCAATTCCAAATTTCAACTTCTTGATCTAAACTGTCATCCACACTTTAACAATGCTCTTCCATCAAAACTCTACTTGAAAGCATCACTTTTCACCAAAAGAAGACATGTGATTTAACAATTATAGATTGTAGTGTTGCAATGTTAATTGTGATTGAATTTTAGGAATTTAACATTTAACAATTCTGAGCATTATATTCATCATATAAATAAGCCACTTTTAGTCAATAGAAGTCAAAATGCATCCATTTGCAATCATGGATTAGTTAAGGACAGCTAAGTGGTAAATTTGTTGCCACTGGCAACTTCACAAATTTAGTGTCTTATCTTGTGCTCCTTGGTTTTCTCCATGGATCTCCATCATTATCTTCATGAATCGTATAATTCATCATGTCATAGTGCCTTCATCATTCCATAATTGACTATCCCACTTGACAAGAGGCCTAATTAGGCTTGTACAAATAGGTCACTATAGGTTTTTTGATCTCCAGGCTTCCAATCTTCAAACCAAGACACCAAACATGTCAAATCGGGTCTACCTCAACCTTTTCAAGCATTACAAACACCTTCCAAAGAGTTTATCTACAAACCCTAACCCTTATGCAACTTAATTACCTAAAACCATGAGTTTTCAGCCTAGAATAATTTGCCTCTAAAATGCACATGATTATTTACTTGAGTTTGGTATTGCCATGTATTAACGTGCCTTGACTTTAATAATTGTCTCTTGATATCCCTTCTTCATCCTCTACACTAATCCAAACCATGCCTTAGTGTGATGTCTCCCATGATCTCAATCACATATCCTCTCATGACTAGATGGTTATCAACAAGTAGTCAACATGAAGTCTCATGTACTCTTCACTTGTAGCCTAAATAGGTGACTCTCCTTTGACCTGATCCTCATCTAGGACTAAAGTGAACTTTGTACCATAATGCTTTGTATGGCTGGAATAACATTGTGCAATAATGCTTTGTATGGCTGCAATAATTTGCTTTGTATGCTTTGTACCTATTTTGGTTGAGTGACATTTACTCTTTTACATGATGATTGTATGTACATTTACTATGAAGGGTTGAATTCAACATATATTTTAGTTATTTGTATGGATTCATTTCATAGGAACTAATATTGGTCTCTTTATCATGCTATAGACAAATTCTCCATCATGCCGAGGAAACGATCAAGAATTAAACCAACACAGGAAGAGATAGAAGCTAAGAATGCAAAGAAAGCAACGACTATGAGGGAACTTTGTGAGAAGAGGAAATTGGACACCATAAATGAAGACATGCCAATTGAAGAGGAACCACAACCATCACAAAGAGATATGGTATTAGTGGCACAAAGACAACGAATGCAAAAACTTCGTGCTATGAGAGATTTTAATACCATAGTTGGAGACACGTCCTCTACCACAAGTCAACATGTAGGGACACCATCTACCACATCTCAAGTTGAGAGTACATCATCACTCACATGTGATGAAGGAGGTACGCCATCATTCCCACCTCAACCTCAAGGTATGTCATCTATTCCATCTTCGATCAAAGGTATGCCATCTAGCCCATCTCATTTAAATATTGATGAAACTCCTAATGTTGAGATGAATTTACCTAACTTAACACCACCTAGAATTTTGCATAAAAAGCCAAAGTATTTGATTGATATTGATGAGAATATTTTGCAGCCAATGGAAGGTAAGATTCCAAAACACACTTATAGAAGATATGCTCATAAGATTTGGAGATTATTCTTTGAAAAGTTAAATGAGACCGTAAGATGTCAATTGTTCATTGAAATGATACGAAGTATAAAGTATAGGTCCATCATGAAGATTCTTGGGTTGAGAACATCAAAGGTTTCAAGTGAAAAATCTATTGTCAAGAATCTAATGAGTGCGTATGAGAGTGTGGGTAACACCTCACGCACAAAAGATAGTAATGCAACACGGCGTGTGATTACATCAACTATAGTAAGTAGTCAAATGAGGAAAGCTTGTCTCATTTGAAAGATGAGTCAAGCATTGAGAATTAATAGGAAAACTTTATCAAGAGCCGTTGGAAGATGCCAAAGAATTGAGGACACTAATGCCAATGAATTATGGGCATTCTCGAGGAGACTACCATGAAAAGATAAACCAATTGTTGAAGCATTGAGATCACTAATTGAAGACTTTTGGAAGAATTACACAATGGTATCTCTGAATCAAAGGGATGTGGTAAGAAGGAGAATCAGTAGTCAGAACCGTGAGCCACATCCAAAGCATTTTTTAGATATGACTCAAACATAATTTTTTGATAAATTTCTAGAGAAGTATCCTCAAATTAAAATTTGTCAAAGATATTTTGAAATTCTAAAACCTTTCTATGTCAAGATAAATCACACATGCACTACTTGTTGTTGTAGATTACATATTGAATTTTCTAACCATTTTGATGTTTATCGGTCTATATGTTTAAATTTGCATACTAACAATGTTTTGCAGGGTTGTGGCATACATGCCCCACCAACATGTTCAAGAGACTTCATATCAAGAATTTTATGTGAAAGAGAGGAAGGTCAAATATTCTACAAGAAATTATGCTTGGATGGCACATATCAGTATTGCGGTGACTTGCAACGTATGGCAATATGTGAACATATGGAAAGAACACATGCAGTTGGAAATGAACTAGTAGAGTTCGGCAAGTATAAAATAGTGGCATATAATACAAAAGATGGTAAAGAAGCAAAGAGGTGTGAATTGGTTATTGAAAAGATTCCAGTGTATCAGTTTATGCCTATATTTTGTGACATCATAGTGTATGAGTATGCAAGACATGCCCATAGAGCTCAATGGTTGGACTTGCAATTCAAGTTATGCAAGGACACATTTCTGGATGGTAGAATTGTTTTAGTTGTCAACTTTTGCAGAGAACTACAGTCTACAGCCATAGTGTGAGGTGCAATCACAATATTACAACTCCACACAGGTTTCTATATTTGTGCACATCGCATTCATTCATGTGAATGATAGTATAGAGGATGACAGAAAGATCATAAGGGAGTATCATTTATATATCATTGATGATCACACGCATTCTACGGAGTTCGTGCAAAGTTACTTTCAGGTGTTCTACAATGATTTGGCTAGAAGGGGCATATTGTTTAGTCAGCATATCATATGGTCGGATAACTGTGCGTCACAATTCAAGAACTCATAGAATTTCTATTGGCTGAGCAGGAGGTATAATTTTACAGGTATTCAGCATATGTGAAACTTTTGTGAGGCCGGGCATGGAAAGGGGGAGCATGATGGTGTAGGAGTATGTATCAAAAGAGCCATAGCATGAGAAGAGTTAAAGTATAAAGACAATGCAAAGTTGACAGATGCAAAATCGATCGTCAAGTGGTGTAATGCTTCCATGGGTCTAGGTAATGAAGGTACTTGTCTTCAGTTCGTAGATTTTTTTGGTTGATAGATGATACTAACATTCCACCATATGAGGACTGTTCTACACTGACAAGATCAAGTGAGATACACTCTTTTAGAAGCTCAATTGCAGGTTCATGGAGTATCCATATGCAAAAGATGTCATGCTTTTGTTCTTCCTATACAATTCAAGATTGGGATGAATGCGAGTCAAAGGAGTGGGTTGACGAATGGCAGTTAAGTTATCTTAGCCCACTTGACACGTATCGACCCCTGACGACACTGGAACTAACACAGATGGAATCATTAGTTGATTTTGACCACATATAAGATCTAGTTCAACTAGGTAATATATTTGTTTGCATAGTTTTTGAAATTCCTAATGTCATCTTACTTTGTAGTGTTTTTGTAATGTTGACTAATTTCATCTAATTTGCTACACATATCAATGTAGGGCATGTATATGTAGTTATTACAGATGAAGATAATGAAGAGGGAACAAATTATTACTTGTGTCATATTGAGGCCAAAAATAAATTTGAGGCCCCAGTTACAGATGAAGAAAACATCGAATACCCTACAGGCTCAGTGGTTGTTACTGAACATGGCGTAGAAGGTACCCACATAAGAGTGTTAATGATTATCTATTTCAAGACTTTGACACGCATCAGAAGATTCTTCATTACTCAAACCTTGTCATGGCATCCAATGTTCATTTGATACAATATCAAGGTAGACCTTTGAACAAGACCTTGTGGAAGGTGCGTGAGTCTGACCATGAGGCAATACTTGACACAATAAAGAGTAGAGTAGACTTGCATGGTTCATTGGATTAATTTGTAAGTATTCACATTGATTTTGTAAATTCATGTTACATTGAGTTGTAAGTATGCACATTAATTTGTAAGGTTTGTCTTTTTTATTTCTTGCTACATTTTTACACATATACACATTTTTACATCATCATGTCATGCTTCATGGGATTAGACCTAAGTGATCGATGAAGTTGATCCTAAGAGTAATGTATGAAATCTAGGTAATGTATAAAATATAGGTGTCTGTAGGTGTCTTGCTTTCTAACTAGATAATTGGTGTCTCTAATTGTGTCTTAGGTATATATGATATGTCAACTAGGTAGATAGAGACTAGAAAAAAGGTGTTTAATCTAATCTAGGTGTCTTAGTTAGATACTATATATCAATGACCTATCTAGAGACTAGAATAAGGTATAATCTAGAATGATCTAGGTGTCTTCTAGGTAGGTGTCTTCTATAATTTAATCTAGGTGTCTTAGGTAGGTACTATATGTCAACTAGGTCTACCATAATAGGTGTCTTAGGTAGAATTATAATCTAGGTGTCTAGTTGACTTAGGTCTAGACTATGATAAGGTATAAAGACTAGGTGTCTTAGGTCTACTATGTTTATAAAATCTAGATACATACTATACAATAGGTGTCTTAGGTGTCCTACGTCTACTAGAATACATGTGTCTTAGGTCTTAGGTGAGGCCACATGAGCTTCCACCTTCACTTGGTTGGCCTTATCAATATAGAATATTTATATTTCTTGAAGTAAGGGAAGCTCTTTTTCTTAATAGGAAAACTTTATCAACTTCAGTTGCACTAATGGTGTAGGGGCACCTAGGTTGTCATGCCTCCAAGAGGGGTCAAAAAGTGAAATTTTATTTTGATTGAGTCAATTGTATGTAATAAGGCCTTCTAAGACTATTTCATATGTTTTTGAGTCAGTTTGAGTCATTTGGGGTCAGTTTGAGTCTTTGAGTCTTGTTGCAAAAAAATGTCAATGTTGTCATGTTGCACAAAGCAACTTTTGCATTTTTAGTGTCCTGCTCCTGATGTGACCAAACTGACAGTTCCAACACATCTAGATGGGTAAGTTTAGGCTAGGCATGCTCCTATTTTTCACCTAAACATGCTAAAACAGTCTGAGCTACATTGTACCAATGATATCCTTGAAGAGTCCAAAGTGCAAAAAGACAACAATTTTTTACGAGCTGTTACTCAGAAACCATGTACTTAGAAACATTCCATCTGAGGAAATACAATCACATAGGGTTCCTCTACAATAACCTCTCTCAAATTTTTATATCTCTGAGGCATTTTCCCGTGGTGAAAGGTTTTCTGCTGTCCCAAAAATCGTTAGAAGGACGTAGTGTAAAGTTGCAAAGGGGTGTAACTTTCATCCTACTCCTGATGCGACCAAAATGACTATTCCAACATATCCAGATGGGTACGTTTAGGCTAGGCATGGTCTTATTTTTCACCTAAACATGCCGAAACAGTCCGAGCTACATTGTACCGACGATATCCCTAAAGAGTCCAAAGTGCAAAAAGGCAACAATCTTTGACGAGATGTTACTCAAAAACTGTGTCACTTAGAAACATTTTGTCTGAGGAAACATGATCATGTAGGATTCCTCTATAATAACCTCTCTCATTTTTTTATATCTCTGAGGCATTTTCCCTTGGTGAAAGGTTTTCTACTGCCCCAAAAATTATTAGGAGGTAGTGTAAAGTTGCAAAGGGGTGTAACTTTCATCCTGCTCCTGATGCGACCAAACTGACTATTCCAACACATTTGGATGGGTACATTTACGCTATAAATGGTCCTTTTTTTCACCCAAACATGACAAAACAGTCCGATCTACATTATACTAATGATATTCCTGAAGAGTCCAAAGTGCAAAAAGGTAGCAATATTTGATGAGATGTTACTCGGAAACCATGTCAATTAGAGACATTATGTTTAAGGCAACACGATCACATAGAGTCCCTCTACAATAACCTCTCTCAGTTTTTTATATCTTTGAGGCATTTGCCCGTGATAAAAAGTTTTTTGCTGCCCCAAAAATTGTCAAAAGGAGGCAGTGTAAAGTTGCAAAGGGGTGTAACTTTTGTCTTGCTCCTGATGTGACCAAACTGACTATTCCAACGCATCTAGATGGGTACGTTTAGGCTAGGCATGGTCCTATTTTTCACCTAAACATGCCGAAACAATCTGAGCTATATTGTACCAACGATATCCCTAAAGAGTCCAAAGTGCAAAAAGGCAGCAATCTTTGATGAGATGTTACTCAGAAACTGTGTCACTTAGAGACATTCCATCTGAGGCAACATGATCATGTAGGGTCCCTCTACAATAACCTCTCTCAATTTTTTATATCTTTGATGTGTTTGCCCAGGGTGAAAGGTTTTCTAGTACCCCAAAAATCGTTAGAAGGAGGCAGTGTAAAGTTGCAAAGGGGTGTAAGTTTCATCCTTCTCTTGATGCGACCAAACTAACTATTCCAACGCATCCGGATGGGTACATTTAGGCTAGGCATGGTCCTATTTTTCACCCAAACATGCCAAAACAGTCTGACCTACATTGTACCAATGATATCCCTGAAGAGTCCAAAGTGCAAAAATGCAGCAATCTTTGACGAGATGTTACTCAAAAATTGTGTCACTTAGAGACATTCTGTTTGAGGCAACATGATCATGTAGGGTCCCTCTACAATAACCTCTCTCAATTTTTTATATCTCTGAGGCGCTTGCCTGTGGTGAATAGTTTTCTGCTACCTCAAAAATCGTCAGAAGGAGGCAGTGTAAAGTTGCAAAGGGGTGTAACTTTTGTTCTTCTCCTCGTGTGGCCAAAATGACAGTTCTAACGCGTCTATATGGGTACATTTAGGCTAGGCATGGTCCTATTTTGCACCCAAACATGCCAAAACAATACGAGCTACAATGTACCAACGATATCCCTAAAGAGTCTAAAGTGCAGAAAGGTAGCAATCTTTGACGAGCTGTTACTCGAAAACTGTGTCGCTTAGATACATTTCGTCTGAGGCAACACAATCACATAGGGTCCCTCTACAATAACCTCTTAATTTTTTTATATCTTTGAGGCATTTTCCTGTGGTGAAAGGTTTTCTGCTGCCCCAAAAATCATTAGGAGGCAGTGTAAAGTTGCAAAGGGGTGTAACTTTTGTTCTTCTCCTCATGCGGCCAAACTGACAATTCCAATGCATCTAGATGGGTACATTTAGGCTAGGCATGGTCTTGTTTCACACCCAAACATGCCAAATCAGTCCGAGCTACAAACACTAACTAGTCTTCAATCTTCAAACACACAAATACCATGATATACAGCATAAAGCTATCTTTTAGCCTTTTATAAAGGCATGCCCATCAAATTCAACTACATAGAGATGACTGTTTGTATTCCAAATTCCTTTTAAATATTGACCTTCCAATCCTTTTTCCCGCCCTCATATCAATTAAATATGACCTTCGATTATGATATGGCGCTCAGGCTTATGAGATTTTACCAGAGAGGTCGGTTGAGTTAGGTTAAAGGGCCAGTGAACTAATGACTTAAAGACCTTTTAGTAGGTTGACTTAAGTGATAGTAACCTGTGATTATAAGTCAGTATTAAATTAAAACAAAAGTGCACTTTACACACAACAGGCAATTGAGGGTTTTAAAGTCTTAAGAAAAGTAGATTCTTTTTATGGTTTAATGCCCAATATGTAAACCCTAACTATCAATAAGAAAAAATTAAACATTCTAACTTTCATCAAGAGATATCTAGGACATTTCAGAGACCTCAGGGACATCAGAAGAAAGACATTAGAGTATGACACTTATCATAGGCTTAGGGTTCTAAGACATGAACAACTTCACATTCGAATCAAACTCATGACTCCCCTTGATAAATATAACTCTCCTTGATGATTACATTGAATTATGATTATAAAAGCTTGTGTCTTCTCCAACTTCTTATTGCATGAACAAAACCACATCCACCATGAACATGAACCTTGCATCATATCGACCTTCCAAGATATACCTTATCATGAAAACCATATTCACAACAAAACCTTGCATGAACAAAACCACATCCACCATGAACATGAACCTTGCATCATATGAACCATGTTTGTCTTGTGCAACATCAACATCAACTGAGAGACCTTATCATGAAAACCATATTCACAACATCATGCACCTCATGACCATCACCTACCTTGAGTCACTGTATCACCTTATCAACATCATGGCATCAACCTTGACATCAATGACAAACAACCTTGACCCTTTGATTTCAATGACAACCTTGAACCTTGATTATTGATGACATGGAAGCCTATAGCCCCATTATTATGTTGCATACTAAAATTAGGTAAGACTCAATATACTCTCATAACCTCACCTTATATGCAAGAGGAATTACATTTAATAACCACAATGGTCATTAGGTGCTCATAAGCATATGATTTTGACTATCTTATTCAAAACAACAAACATACTCTTTGCATCCCAATATGGTATAATAACAAGAAATTAAGAACTATTTTCAATTGACCAACTCGTAAAGAATATGAATCAGCATACTCATTTGAATATTTTCAATTGAGCAACTCATAAAGAATATGAATATTTTCTATTCAACATGATGATTCATTTTTATTTTAAATACAACTTTTATCTTTTAGTTCCAGAATGAGGTTTAGGTGATACTTGAGTAACAATACCTGGCTTATTGGATCAACAAACATCCTATGTAATACAATTAGACTTTAAATATTTGAAGTAACCATCTACAAATATCCATTCAAACGTGGATTTATAATGGAAATATGGACGCCATCAATAAAAAAGATTTGTATTAACCAAATATCCATATAGGCATACATCAATATTTGTCGATATAAGTATAACATATATACAAAATAGCCATATAGGCTTACAAGAATGCCATATAGGCATACAATGTCAACTATATGCAATATAAAATATATGTCCACAAATGCCATATAGGCATACAATAAAGGAACACAATAAAAAGTCATTCCCTTATGTCCGGTGAAGAGAATAGATCACTGGCAGCCTTTGATCTTCTAGGGCATGGAGACGCGTATGTGGGTGGTCTACTATGAACCTGAGGGTTGCTCCTCCTATTTAGTTGTTCGTGGATCTGTAGTTGTTACAATAAAAAGTATAGACATTAATATATAGAAAATACATGCTATAAAAAATGAAACATTTAACAAAATAATCACTTACCGCTACCATACAATTTGTCTCCTCATTTGCCTTAGTAGCAAGATTAGGCTGTGGTGATGTCATGTCCTATAGAAACCATCCAAATAGAAATTAAACTTTAAATCAATAATCTTTTGATTTTTCAAAAATAAACAACTATAACAATGAATGTAAATTGAAATTTACTAATCTGCCTCATACCCCTGTCAATGGCATGGAGCTATGAATCGCAGAGGACACACTATGCTCCATTGCCCTATGAACATCAGGAGGTGTCTCCATAGCCTGCATCATCTGGAAATAAAAAAAACTTTATTCAATTACAAAAACTATAATAGTGATGCAAATCATGGCTCTTAACATACACACACATTCACTTAAACATGGAAGTATACACAATAAAGCACACAAGTCACATACAAAAATCTAGTAAGTACAATTCATTCATTAAACTATTTATTTTATTACCTCCGTGAAGCTTTGAAGTCCACCACTACTGGCAGGTGTTGCCGTGAAATCTCCAATATTAACCTATTCAACATCTAAAATCAGATATTAGAATACCATTCATATAACGATGCTATTCACATGCAATATTTATAATTGTTTACTAGTTATATATTCCGACAGTAGATGATGTAGTGTAATATGTAGGTGGAGAACCACTGAAAACTGCATCAATGTTATGACCCTGAAATTTCATTAAAATCATCAAACTAAATTAATTAATCTTGCATTTCAAAAATGGAATTTAATAAATTAAATTCAATGAACTTGCTAAGATTTACCCGAGTATCAAGCCCAAAAGTCTCACTCAAGAGGGCATTTGTCATCACCATCTACTCAGCTCTAGATGTAGCATGTGCACCTACATCATGACTATCCATGGTTTCATAACCACATGCTGACCTGCAAGCCTGACAAGTATGGGGTGGAACCATACTCGAACTCTCCCCCGGACCATGCTGTGTTGCAGGACTAGCATGTTGTATGATGCTCTAGGTCAAGGCACTAATGGACTGAAGTGTCTCGACCTCAACACTCTCCTTCACAATGGAAGGGATAGAAACATGCTCATGGGCTGCTCTGGTGAGTGCTTGTCTCACTGGCCGTTGTGGGTCAACACATACCCCTAGTCTATCTTGTGTTGACCCCCCACCTCTACCCTGGAACTCCCGCATATCAAAATAATTTGGCACTTTACTTTTGACAAAATCGCAGTAGAGTTTCCTCAAAAAATATTGTGGGACCTCATTATTGTTGCATGGAGGATGGTCAAAAACCATCCACCACCTCTGCGCAAAATTGTCCCTTATCGCTTGGTTGTTGCACCAATGGATAAGGAACCTCTTGCATGTAAGGGGTAGAGGTTGATTTGTTCGTGGGTTTGTGAAAATAGAACACAAGCCCAGTTTTGTAATTTGTTCATTTTTAACTTGTTCATATGACAACTTGTCTACATAATACTCTCTAAATTCTCTCCTCTTTTATGTCCAACTAGTGATTTGCTTGCTAATTGAATCTGCATTTGATAACATAGATTCAAGGGATTGAGCAAGCGTGGATCTATGCAAGGTTGAAGTTGCAAGTTCTTTCAATCTCGCAATTATGTCCTCAATTTGTTTCTTATTGTTTTCAATTTGTCCCATTATATTTTCTTGTGTTCGAGGGGCATATTCAAGAATAAATGGAGGTGTTTGTGGTTGGGGTTCTTCTTCAGTAGGTATTTGTTGTTCAGGTGATGGAGGATTTTGTGGATTTTTAGGAGGAGGAGGAGGTGTATTATCAACTCCTGTAAATTTAAGAAATTTACATTAAAAACTATTTTAACCTACCTATTTAGCAACAAATTCACACAAGAAAGCAAATAAAACTTACTTCTTCAATTTCCCCGACGTTGTGGCAGCATTTTGATGATGAATCGGTGAGAAATAGCTGACGATTGGATGTTAGATAACGCGAGCGCACTCTTTTCTCTCTTCAAGCTATGGGTTGCTTGCAAATTGCTATCAAATATTGAAATGGAACGCTGCTTTTATATATATATAATAGAACATAACACGCTTATGTTATAACACGAGCACATTATCTTGGTGTAGGCTTGGCAACACCAAGCCATAATGCAAGCGCGTTATGTCTAATTTTTTTCTTTAAGTTGGCCACTTTTTGGCCCCCCAACTTTTTGCACCCACCCTTACACTAATAGAATAACTAGATAAAGTATGTGAAGAGTACATTTTGGAAACGCAACATAGAGAGTCATTCCTAATTGGCAAGTTAGTTAGAGCAAAGGGACGATTGAAGATTGTTTAATTTGATTTGTGTGGACCAATACAAACACTTTCAATTGGCGGATGCTTTTATTTTTTGAGATTCATTAATGACTACACCCAGATGATATGGGTGTATTTATTGAAGCATAAGTCTGATGTTTTTGAGACTTTTTGCCAATTCAAGGCCCTAGTTGAGAAGCAAAGAAAGCACTCTATCAAAGTTTTGAGAATATATATAGGTAGAAAATATATCTCAAATTCATTTCTAATTTTTTTCAAAGATCATGAAATCCATAAGCTATTTACTGCTAGGTATACACCTCAACAAAATGGTATAGAAAAGAGAAAGAATAGAATAATCATAAACATGGCCATGAGTATGTTGAAGGCCAAACATTTACCAAATGAATATTGAGTAGAGGCTATACATGTGTAGTCTTGTTACCCAATATTTAATTTTTTGCCATTCATGTGTTAAGCTAAAGTCCCCTTCTTTATTCTTTATTGTTTCATCCCCTTCACAAAGTTGCACCCTTTACTTAAGTGTTTTTGTCTTCATAGTTAGTGATGTTAAGTTTTTTCGAACCTTAGTTGGTGGGTTCTTAAGTTTCAAAACTTTCTGATCTCTTTACTCTTCTTTATAAGTCAACGTTTAAGTCTTTGTTGTCCACCTTTGTTAGCCCCAGTGCTTAAGTCCTTTGTAGTCGACAAGTTGGGAGTTCTTAGAACTTCTAAACTCTGGACCAATGGTTTGTAGGTTCTAAAAGTTGCCAATCTCTTGACTAAAGCTTGGTTCACTTTTCAAGGATCCATCTTTCCATTAATGAATGTGCACGATAGAAGTGACATTTGTCATTTCACAATTAATAAGGAATGTCTTGGGGAGTAGGATTGTGTAATTTTTGAAGGAGAATTAAGGTGGCTCATATATGAATTGTACCACCATACATGTCACTGAAATCAATGAGAATTAATGAGATTTGTCAAATGAGAAGAGTTAGAGGTGAAGGTGTATCATATTGACCCTATTATATGAACTTTTGTATCTATTATGTTTTGTTTGTGATTTCAATTTGATTAAACTTTTTTCTTTGAGCGATTTTGTACTTAAGCTTTCATGACTATCATTTGTTTAAGGCTTTACTGAGTAAAATTTTGATTTAAAATTTATGATTGCAACTTGGTTTGGTTTTTCAATTGAAAGTTTTGTCTAAGCCTTAAGTATTTTATACTTTCACAAAAACATTATTTTCTTGAGAATTTTATTGTTGAGGCCATACAATTTTTAAGCTAGTGTATTTTATGCAATTTTATCTTGACTTTTAAGCTTTTGATTTGTGCAGACTAATGTTTGATACTCTTCTTATGTGTGTTGTGACTTTCTTGATGTAAACATTTATCCAGTGATAACTGTTCAAGTGTCACATGAGAGAAGTCATGTATGACAAGATGAACATATTTATAGTGTCACATATGAGAAGGTATGCATGACAAGAAGAACATATTAGTTATTCATTTTTTTGTATGTATAATTGCACGTAAACTTTTGTATTAGATGTTTGATTCTCATCTTATGGAAGGTAAATGCCTTAGACAACATAACTAAGACTTGTTTTCAACCTATTGTAGAAAGAAAGGTATAGGTTTAGATGATAAACTAGTTGTATAACAACTAACCATGCTTGAAGAGATAAGTAAAATGGTGATCTCATGACTAGAATGTAAGTAGAATCTTAGAAGTTTCACTTGCATGGTATTATGAAGTATATTTTTTTACTCTTTTAAATTTTGAAAATCTAATTATGTGGAGCTTTACTCCTTTATTTTGACTAAGTTGTGATGTCAAAGAAGATTATAAATATCATAGGTTGGGAGTATGTGCATTTCATGTCTAATTCATGGATGATGAATGATCTAGTATGCGATCAAACTTAATGATGTTACTTGTCTAATTAAATGTCTATATGACATTGATAAAGAAATATTTGAAAAGTTAGTATGATTGATTTTGTATTTAATAATGTTGAATGTTGATATGATCTACTAGCTGAGATTTTCATGGGTTATTTAATCCTGTATGCTAATGAGCTAACACCAATGTGAGTGTTTGATTGGTGATTAGACATAAGGACCATGTTAGGTACATTGTTGAGAAGTTCCTAGCAACATGGTTAGGTATACAAGCTGTAAAAGTATGATAAGCTTTAAAGGTATGAAGAAGCTAGAGTAATTTGCCAACCTTCCACTTGTTCTAATGTTGATTAAAGTTTTATATTGAATGCTTGACATTATTTGATCTATTATCCTGAATACTATATATATTAAGATGATGACCATTCTTAGAGGGGAAGGATGTCACATCCCATTTATTTTACTTAATTAAAATATTCAATTATTAGCAAACAATTAGGAAGATAATAGAGTATGATAATTATCTTTTGAATAGTATTTGAAATGATTTAGATAATAATGATTAATCATTTACAAATGTATTTTATGATAATGACTAACTACATGTTTCTATTTTCATGAGTGCGACAAGAACTATGGACACTCTCTTAGATTGGAGAGAGAGTGTCATCAAGGAGAGGGTTATAGCAATTTGAAGGTGACATGTCATGATGGAATCTATTCACACACACTCACCTAGGTGCATTTAGCTTAAGTTGCATATGTGTGAATTAAATTAAATTAATATTCATCCCTTTTATGTTAGAAATATCGAGTAATTTCTATCTATTATTTGTATTAAATGTCCCAACTTTTCCACCGACCATCTAAAATGGACAACAGTCAAGTCCTCCACCATCTGCATTAAAACACCGCATCTAGAAATGTCTGTGATAAAAGAAACGTGAAAAACTCTAGAGACTTCTAAGAGTTCTATAAATAGAGAAGGATGTAATCGATTATTCAAGGCAATAAAAAGTCTATTTTCTACATTTCTTACCTCTTCCCACATTCAAAGTGGTATCAGAGCTATGTTGTAGCCTCTCTAGATCTTTTCATTTCATCTTTGTAGGTTCAAAGTGGTATCTTGTTGTATTAGAGGCTGCAAAGATTGTCCATAAAATGCCGTAGCATTTGAAGGAGATTATGATTGCTGAAAGATAATAAAGAGACCACCTGTCAAAGGGAGCATTCAAAATCAAAAGCCGATCGCTCACTAGTTTTCAATTTTTATGAAGTTGTAATCAAATTTGTTTGCAAATCTGGAGATTGCATCCACTGAAGTGTTTGAAGAAAGTCGCTAGAGGAAGAAAAGGGGTTGATCTGGAGGTTAACAAAGAAGCTACTATTTAAAAGTAAGGATTTATTTTGAAAGAAGATCTAATTTTTTTGTATTGAAAAGAAATCATAAGGTATGACATTAAGTATAAATCAACCTATAGCACCAATATTTTATCACCAATACTTGGGCTTTTATAATGAAATTGGCATTTGATTCAAGTGAATTATTAGACATAGTTATAAATGGTTATACTGAACCACAAGATGAGTCTACCTTGAGTCCAGATGATAAGAATATTCTTAAAGAAAATAGGCAAAAGAATAAGAGGGCTTTGTAGGTCATTGCACAAGGATTGGATGAGTCAATTGTTGGAAGGATTAAGCCATCTACTATAACCAAGCAAGCATGGAATATCCTAGAGATGACATATCAAGGTACTAGTAAGGTAAAAATTGCCAAATTACAAGCACTTAGAAAAGAATTTGAAAATTTGCAAATGAAAGATTTTGAATCAGTAGATCAATTCACATATCATGTTATGGATTTGGTTAATCAAATAAGGCAAACTGGTGATGAGATAACAGATCAAAAGGTTGTAGAAAAGGTTTTAAGATGTTTGCCTAAACAATTTGATGCAATTGTTGTGGTAATTGAGGAATCCAAGGATTTGACTCTATTCTATAGATGAGTTGGTTGGTTGTTTGAAGAATTATGAAGATGGGATAAACATGAATGACAATACCTAATTGGAGCATGCATTCAAAACACAATGACATTTGGCAGAGGCAGAGAAAGAGGAAGAAACAATTTTCAAAGAGAAGAAAGAAAGAGTCCAGATCCAGGAGGAAGCAGAAATCAAAATTTTAGCTCAAGGGGACGCAATAACAATCAAACATCACAAAGGTATGACAAATCAAATGTGCAATGTTATTACTACAACAAGTATGGTCACTTTTCTAATGAATGTCGAAAGAAACAAGCTAATATGAGCAGGAAAAATGCAAATTTTTTTGAAAGTAATTCAGGATCTTTATTTATTACATGTCATGTACCTTAAGAAAGTTCTAGTAACAATTGGTTTCCAGATAGTGGTTGCAGTAATCACATGACTGGAAAAAAAGGAGTTTGAGAATTTGGATACTTCAGTTAAATCAGAAATCAAATTGGTTAATGATAACATAGTTGAAGCCATGGGAAAAGGTGCAATTAATGTGATAACAAAACTTGGTAAGAAGACTATTCCCGATGTTTATTTTGTACCTAGTTTAAGGCATAATCTCATAAGTGTGGGACAACTTATTCAAAAAGGTTATAGAGTTACTTTTGAGAATAATGTTTGCACTATATTTGATATTTCTCCAAGTAACATGGTGATTTCAAAAGTTGTAATGACAAATAATAGAATGTTCCCACTTCGTAAGTTTCAAGGAATCAAGTCAAGATCAAGCATGGGTATGGCATTTGAGGTATGGTCATCTAAACTTCAAAGGATTGTGTTTGTTGCAACAAAAGGAAATGGTAAGAGGTTTACCCCCTATTGAAGCACCATTGAGTTCATGTGAAAGTTGTATTTTGGCTAAGAAACATAGAGAGAGTTTTCCAAAGGAAATGGTATATAGAGCTTGGCCACCTTTAGAAATTGTGCATACAGATATATGTGGTCTAATGGAAACACCATCATTAGGGGGAGCATTTATTTTCTAACATTCATTGATGATTATAGTAGGAAAGCATGGGTTTATTTTCTCAAATATAAATATGAGGCATTTGGAAAGTTCAAGGAGTTCAAAGAATTGGTTGAGAAACAAAGTGGTCTATCCATCAAGGTATTGAGATCAGATAGAGGAGGAGAATACAAGTCAAATGAGTTTTTGGATTATTGCAGGTATCATGGAATAAAGAAGTAGTTCACTACAAGTTACACACCTTAGCAAAATGGTGTTGCAGAAAGGAAAAATCGTACAATAATGGAGATGGCAAGGAGCATGTTAAAAGGCAAGAATATATCTAATGAATATTGGGCTGAAGCAGTAGCATGTGCAGTTTATATATTGAACAGGAGTCCAACAAAGATTGTGAGGGACATGATTCCACAACAAGAATGGAGTGGTAAGCATCATAGTGTTTCTCATTTTAGAGTGTTTGGTTGTATTGCATATGCAAATGTTCCTAAAGAAACAAGGAGTAAATTGGATGATAAAAGTGAAAAATGCATTTTTATTGGTTATGATGAACAATCTAAGGCATATAAGTTGTTTAATCCTATAACCAAGAAAGTCATTGTAAGTAGAGATGTTGTATTCAAAGAGAAAGAATCTTGGGATGGCAAAATAGACAAGACAATTATAGGTACAACAACAATACCATATGAAGAACAAGAAGAAAAAGGTCAAGGAGAATAATCAAATGAGCAAGGTGGAACACCATTAAGAAGTCCATAAGGAGAAAACTCACAAAGGCAAGTTGAGCAAGGAGAATCATCAAGTCCACAAGTAAGTAATGACTCAAATCCTACATTTGCATCATTGAGACCAAAACTAAGAGTCAAAAAGACTAGAAGCTTGTAAGAAATATATGATCAAGGAGATAGGATAGATTTGCAATCTAATTTTGCTTTATTTTCCCAAGATCCTATATATTGTGAATATGCAATTAAGGAAGAACATTGGATTAATGCAATGAATGATGAAATGGAATCTATTGAGAAAAATGATACATGGGATCTAGTTGATTTACCTAAGGATAAAGAATGCATAGGTGTGAAATGGGTTTATAAAACTAAATATAAGGAAAATAGAGAAGTTGACAAATATAAGGCAATATTAGTAGCTAAGGGATTTGCACAAGAATATGGAGTTGATTACAATGAAACATTTGCACCCGTAGCAAGACTTGACACAATTAGGATGGTATTAGCTATTGTAGCTCAAAACAATTGGAAAGTTTATCAAATGGATGTCAAATCAGCTTTCTTGAATTGATATTTGGAAGAAGTTTATTTACAGCAACCACTAGGATATGAAATAAAAGGATATGAAGACAAAGTTTATAGGTTGAAGAAGGCACTTTATGGATTGAAGCAAGCACCAAGAGCTTGGTACATCAGGATTGATTCATACATGATAAAGAGTGGATTTAGCAGAAGCACTAGTGAGCCACACCATACACCAAGGTCAATGAACAAGGTCAGATTTTGATTGTTTGCTTATATGTCGATGATTTGATCTTTACAGGAAATCTTTCTATAGACATTTAAATCTGCAATGAAGAAAGAATTTGAGATGACAGATTTGGGTTTAATGAAATATTTTCTTGGCATGGAAGTCACACAGAATGATAAGGGAATTTTCATTTGTCAAAGTAAATATGCAAAAGATGTTTTGAGAAGGTTTAGAATGATAAATTGCAGTCCAGTTTCTACACCCATGGCAATAGGCACAAAACTAAGTAGAGAAGATAATGAGACGGATTTTGATTCAACTATATTCAAAAAATTGGTTGGTAGTTTGATGTATCTTACAACAACTAGGCCGGATATAATGTATGGAGTTATTTTGATTTCTAGATTCATGGATTCACCAAAGAACTCACATTGGCAAGCAGGAAAAAGGTTATTGAGGTATATTGCAATAACTATGAATTATGGCATAATGTATTCTACTTAAAATGATTTTTAGTTGATTGGATATATGGATAGTGACTTTGTAGGAAGTATAGATGATAGAAAGAGCACATCTAGATATGCATTTCATCTTGGAATATGTATTATAGCATGGGCATCAAAGAAACAACCAATAGTGACAATCTCGTTGGCAGAAGCAGAGTATGTAGTAAGTACATCAGTAGCATGTCAAGCAGTTTGGATGCGAAGAATCTTGAAGGATCTAATACATGAGCAAGAGGAGCCTACTACAATCTATTGTGACAACAAGTCCACCATTGCACTATCAAAGAATCATGTTTTTCACAAGAGGACAAAGCACATTGACACTAGATATCACTTCATTCGAGAATTGGTCAACAATGAAGAACTCATTCTACAGCATTGTAGATCAAAGGAGCAGCTTGTAGAAATATTCACAAAGGCATTAGCACAAGAATAATTTGAGTATTTGAGATAAATTTTGGGAATTGTAAATATTGATGTAATTAGTTGTTGATAGTAGAAATTAGGGGGGAGTGTTAGAAACATCGAGTAATTTCTATCTACTGTTTGTATTAAATGTCCCAACTTCTCCACTGACCATCTAGAATGGACGACAGTCAAGTCCACCATCTGCATTAAAACACTGCATCTAGAAATGTTTGTGATAAAAGAAACATGAAAAACTCCAGAGACTTCTAAGAGTTCTATAAATAGAGAAGGATGTAATCGATTATTCAAGGTAATAAAAGTCTGTTTTCTGCATTTCTTGCCTCTACCCACCTTCAATTTATCCCTTAAAATGCTTCGAGGGCTTAAAATGTTTTGATACATGCTACAAATGTTTAAATCTTTTTTGGTTCGTGCACTGCAAAATAACATGAGGGCACTGAGTACTTATTATTTGTTGAACTACTTGGATAAGAGTATATTTTCCCACATGTACAAATTTGTACTTGTTAAGCACAATAACTTAGTGTATAAAAGTTTTAATTTTTCTACTGATGACTTTTCTATTTATAATCACTTTTATTTTATCCATTAACAAGGAGCATACTTCTAGATAGAAAAGACCTTACTCAAATGTTGTTGATTTTCATTTAGGGCATTCTAATTGATTGTGTCAATTATACATGTGGAGGACAATTTGCAGATATTTGGTAATATATTTACTTTGGCTTCATGCTAAATTCTTGCACTAAAGTTGTCGTTAGATTTGCATGTGGAGATAGTAAAGGATAGTTCTAAAAATATATAAGATTAGAAAGTAAATGTGAATAGAAATATTCTATCTTCTTAGATAATGCTATATATGTTTCTAGATTCTAGAAAAGAATAAAATGTTTTGATTTATGACTTAGATGGAAGAAGGCTTTATGTTTTACTATGCATAAATGTTGTGAATTATAGTTCAATAACTAGCGGATTGTATCATAGAAAAACTAGAAAGATATTAAAGTATTCTAGGAAGAAGGCATTTGGTGCTTATGTATGCATGATACTTAATGACTTAGTGTGATTTCCACTGATATATGGTGTTTATGTTTTCTTGAATCTACTATGAGTGAATACTTATTGATGATCTTATTCCCTTATGTGTTATTGTATCAAAGGTAACCTTATGGTTACAAGATTAGTTGTCCAAACTATGAAGTCTCTACACTACGTGTATGTAGGCAAGGTCATCATGAGCCCCCGAGACATTAGGTCAGCCCTTAAGGGCCTTAGGCTTGTTATTTTAAGCTATTGATATGTGATTGTTGTGAGTTTTAGCGAATATACAGAATTAATGTTTACATGTAGTGTGCAGATTCATATCTGATAGCTGTGCAGGATACTGGAGCTAAGGAAGTATTTACTACTTTGTGAAAGAATTATCCTTGGATATTTATTCTAAATATGTATATTTGTATAAAAGCTTTTGTATATTGTAACTTATTTACCATAATTTTAGATGTTAATTATTTAAATTGAGTAAATTTTCTCCTGCAACTAAATTATATTTTCATTATTTTTGACTAATTTAGCAAATTATTGTTAATCTCCTGAGTGGGCATTACACTTAAAGACTTAGGACTTCCTTTTCTTCCATCTAAGCTTGATTTTAAATCTATCTTTTGGTATTATGTGAATCTATCATTTTTCTAGCTTTTCCAACAATCTACCATACTCTTTTAACACTCTTGGCATACTATATCATTTTGTTTTGATTTTTGGCTCTCAAGTCTTCTATGTGATTCAAGATAACAACATTATAGCACTCTTCGTGATGTCTTGAGCACACTACATCTAGATAGGGTTTCATTTACACCTTCACTCTTGGTTTTGTAGTTTTTATCTCTTTTTATTTGAGGTGATAGTGTTTTGTACCTCCTCTTTGCAATGTTATTATGTATGTAAAATACATTTAGTGTCCTGGGCATTTATGGGTTTCTACATCTTCTTATCTATGCACTCACAAACACACTAACTAGTTTATTACTTTTTGTAGATCTAAGAGCAATATTCATATTTCTTGTCAGTGCTTTTAGTTCTAGTCACATTTAGGCTAAGAGCGTACACTTCTACATCATTTTATTGGCTACCCATGGAGTTTAAGAGACCAAAATAGGGGCTTGACAATTCATCACAAGATCCTTTGTAGCCCCTACCTTTTCTCATTTGTTTCAGCTACAATTGTTGGGAGATATTCAATTGCACAAAGGTTTGCAAGTATCTTCCTCCTTTTATCATTTTCATCTCTTTTCTAAAAATACTTAGATTAAATTGTTTTATTTTATTTTTGTTATCACCTAGAACAATACCCTTTTGTCCATGTTTCTCTATTATGTAGATTTAGCATAGATTTTGAGGAAAAGACGTTTTACCAAAGTTTATATTGCAAGAGCCATACAGACAACAACACGTTGCATAGATGTTCCTCTCTTTCTATTATTTATAGTTCTATATTTTCCTTTTTCAAATTTACATTCTTGAATATGTAAATCAACATCTTTTCAGTTAGCATTTAGGGTAAGTGCAAGAAGATGGGGGGCCAAAAAGGGGTCTTAAGTAGCCACTTTTTTTCTGAAATCAGGAAATACTAGCCTTGGATGAGAAATTGAGCATAGTTACACTCAAAATTTGGAGGTGCAACCAAAACAATGTTCGTAGTGCTCCAAGTCTACTTTCTAAACTACTATTTTTTTTTTGAAAATGGCATAGATTAAGGGGTTCAAAAGAGGAAGCCACAGAAATTGGTGTTGTTTCTGTCAAAAAACATAACATAGCATGTTTTGTGGCTCCCTCAAAAGGTCAACTTTTTTTTGGTATTTTTAAAATCACTTCAGTGAGAAATTAGCTAATAGCATGTAGTTTATGCCCAATTTTTCTAATAATTTTTTGATGAATATTTATTTTTTTACTAATTTTCAAAGTGGACACATCCTAAAAAATAGAATTTTGGCCGTGCTACCCCTATAAATCTTGAAAACTAATTGAAAATCAATTTTTTCTTTTTTTTAATATTTGTAGAATGGAGTCTAGTTTCTAAATATGTAATTGTTTTGAAATTTGAATGAATAGTTAATTTACAATGAAAAAAAGACCAAACAGTGGTTTTTTCCCAAAAATGGACACACAAATAAAAGAAATTAAAGATGAAAGGCTTAACATTGTTAAAATGTGAAAAAAATCACATCGTCAAATAGCTAAGAGAAAGCCTAACATTACCCAGGTGTTTGATTTGTTTGAGCTTGAAACACGTGCAAATCTGAGGGTTAGCACGAACGAAATTATGTGAAATCTTGAAGAATATGGAAAAACACGTTTGTGACTGTTCATAAGGCACTCCAAGCCTTTGGGTTGGAAATCCAAAGCAAATCCCAAGCCCAAGGCTTGGGATTCCCAAAGCAAGACATAACATGATTGTGTTATAATGCGCTCACATTATGTTTTGCTTTGCATTTTTCCTTTTTCGCAAGTCTGTTGTTTGTCATGTTTGACATAATGCGAGCGCGTTATAACACGCTCACGTTATGTTCCCCTTAAATTTTTTTATGTTCAAAGCTATTAATCATGAGGGTTAAGGGATAAGAGATAGGGTTGGAGGGTTTAGGGATAAGGGATTAGGGTTTAAGGTATAGTATCGAGCCCGTTGAGGGTCTAGGAATAGGGATAGCGTTTAGGGTTTAGGGATGGGGGATTAGAGTTGAGGGGATAGATTAGGGTTTAGGGATAAGGTTTAGGGTTAGGGTTGAGGGTTTAGGGATAGGGTTTAGGGTTAAGGGATTAGAGTGAAGGGTTGAGGGATTAGGATTTGACATTGAGGGTTGAGGGTTTAGGGTTTAGGGATAGGGTTAAGGGTCGAGGGATCAAAGTTAAGGGTTGAGAGATTAGGGTTTGATGTTGAGGGTTGAGGGTTGAGGTTCAAGGGTCAAGGGTTTAGGGATAGGGTTGAGGGTCGAGGGATTAGGGTTAAAGTAGAGTGTGGAGGGTGTAAGGATTAGGGATAGGGTTGGAGGGTTTAGGGATAAGGGATTAGGGTTTAAGGTATAGTATCGAGTCTGTTGAGGGTTTAGGAATAGGGATAGGATTTAGGGTTTAGGGATGAGGGATTAGAGTTGAGGGATGATGGATTAGGGTTGATGATTGAGGGATTAGGGTTTAGGGATAAGGTTTAGGGTTGAGGGTTGAGGGATTAGGGTTTAAGGTATAGTGTTGAGGCTTGAGGGTTTAGGGATAGGGTTTAGGGTTGACAGATTAGCATTTAATGTCGAGGTTAGGGTTAGAGTGTCAAGGGTAGAGGGATTAGTGATAGGGTTTAGGGTTGAAGGTTTAAGGATTGAGGGTTGAGGATTTAGGGGTAAGGGTTAATGGAGTAAGTTTTAGTGATAGGGTGTAGGGTTTAGGGTTGAGGGATTAGGGTTTATGGTTGAGGAAATAGGGTTTAAGGTAAAGTGTTGAGCGTTTAGGGATAGGGTTTCAGATTTAAGGTTTAAGGGTTGAAAATTGAGGCTTTAGGGTTTAGGATTAAGTGAGACCTAGATGGCTAAGGATGGATGGAGAGGTAGATAAGGAGTGACTGATAGACATAGAGAGGGGAGAGGTGAGGGGGGAGATAAGTGAGATATAGAGAGGTGAGAGATAGAACATGAGCTAATGGAACTAGAGGTGAGATATTGCAAAGGTGCTATCAAAGGTGAGATAGGCACAAATATTTATGGATCAATCTATAGAAGGACACATTTTGTCCTGCTATATAAATGGTAAAAAGGCCTGGAGGCCTGGAGCCCCGTTTTGTGTTGAGGGCTGAGGGATTAGGGTTTAAGGTATAGTGTTGAGGGTTTAGGGATAGGGTTTAGGGTTGAGGGATTAGAGTGAAGGGTTGAGGGATTAGGATTTGATGTTGAGGGTTGAGGGTCTAGGGATAGGGTTGAGGATCGAGGGATCAGAGTTAAGGGTTGAGGGATTAAGGTTTGATGTTGAGGGTTGAGGGTTGAGGTTCGAGGGTCAAGGGTTTAGGGATAGGGTTGAGGGTCGAGGGATTAGGGTTAAAGTAGAGTGTGGAGGGTATAAGGATTAGGGATAGTTTTGGAGGGTTTAGGGATAAGGGATTAGGGTTTAAGGTATAGTATCGAGTCTGTTGAGGGTTTAGGAATAGGGATAGCATTTAGGGTTTAGGGATGAGGGATTAGAGTTGAGGAATGACGGATTAGGGTTGAGGGTTGAGGGATTAGGGTTTAGGGATAAGGTTTAGGGTTGAGGGCTGAGGGATTAGGGTTTAAGGTATGGTGTTGAGGGTTTAGGGATAGGGTTTAGGGTTGAGGGATTAGAGTGAAGGGTTGAGAGATTAGGATTTGACGTTGAGGGTTGAGGGTTGAGGTTCAAGGGTCAAGGGTTTAGGGATAGGGATAGGGTTGAGGGTTGAGGGATTAGGGTTAAAGTAGAGTGTGGAGGGTATAAGGATTAGGGATAGGGTTGGAGGGTTAGGGATAAGGGTTTAGAGACTTTGTGGAAGTGGATTGGAAATCGCTTGATAGAACCCCTGCTATTTATGCTTGGATAAGGATTTGTCACAAACTAGAACTTCTGATTCCAAAGAAGATCTATCTTTCTTCCTCGATGGGCATTTTCTATCAAGAACTTGATTATGAGGGCTTGCCCCTTCATTGTTATGCCTATCATATGGCGGAGCATCTGGCAAGCTCTTGTAGGAAATAGGAAAAGTTCTCCCTCAGAAACCTTGTGGTCATTCAAGTATGAAGGGGAAGGTTTGGAAAGAGATGTGATCAATACAAAGGATGTGATCAATCTATAGTAGGATAAAATGTGAGCGCGTTATAATGTGCTCACATTTTGTCTTGCTATAGAAATGGTAAAAAAGTGTTGACCCCCGTGATCCAGGCCCACATGCTTTGTTTTCATACTGATTCTGTGCATGCTCTGATAAAAAAGAAGTGCTTTCATGCTGTTGGCAAGTTCACATGCACATTTGACACATTGTACCACCTTTGCATGATCTTTCCACCACCTTTTCTGCTTTGCCAACTTGAGAAGGAGGAAATAACATAGTTTTCACACCAAGTTTGATATATATCTATTCAAGTTTTAATTTTTGTAGTGTTGCAATGTTAATTGTGATTCAATTTTAGGAATTTAATATCATAGATTGGTTAATAGTATTGTTGTTAGTAATTATATTTGAGTGTTATTCATTTAACATTGAAAAGGAAGAAAGTGGTGAAAAACTCAAATTGTTGAGGAGTTTGATGCAAGAAGAAAAAAACACTACATAATTGGGTACTCTCTCCATTCGAATCTTCATTTTTTAGGTATGTCAAATCTTTACATTTTCCTTATTTCGGATTGAATTACTTTATCATGCTTTATCATACATGTTTAAAATAGACACATTCCCAATCAAGAAAGTAGCCTACAATCTCACATGATGCCATGTATATTTCCTACACTTGGGGTCTTTAATAATTATGTGTAATAAACAGACCTTAACATACCATGATGTCAAACTATACAAGAATAAATCCTTACAACATAATAAAAATACAATCCCACTATTATCTTGTATTCATTTCTTAGGAACTAATATTGGTCTCTTTATCATGCTATAGACAAATTCTCCATCATGCTGAGGAAACGATCAAGAATTAAACCAACACAGGAAGAGATAGAAGCTAAGAATGCAAAGAAAGTAGTGGCTATGAGGGAACTTCGTGAGAAGAGAAAATTGGACACGATAAATGAAGACATACCAATTGAAGAGGAACCACAACTATCACAAAGAGATATGGTATTGGCGGCACAAAGAGAACAAATGCAAAAACTTCGTGGTATGAGAGATTTGAATACCATAGTTGGAGACACATCCTCTACCGCAAGTCAACATGTAGGTACACCATCTACCACATCTCAAGTTGAGAGTACATCATCACTCACATATGATGAAGGAGGTACGCCATCGTTCCCACCTCAACCTCAAGGTATGTCATCTATTCCATCTTCGATCGAAGGTATGCCATCTAACCCATCTCATTTAAATATTGATGAAATTCCTAATGTTGAGATGAATTTACCTAACTTAACACCACCTAGAATTTTACATAGAAAGCCAAAGTATTTGATTGATATTGATGAGAATATTTTGTAGCCAATGGAAGGTAAGATTCTAAAATGCACTTGTAGAAGATATGCTAATAACATTTGGAGATTGTTCTTTGAAAAGTTAAATGAGATTGCAAGATGTCAACTATTCGTTGAAATGATGCGAAGTATAAAGTATAGGTCTATCATGAAGATTCTTGGGTCAAGAATCTAATGAGTGCGTATGAGAGTGTGGGTAACACCTCATGCACAAAAGATAGTAATGCAACACGGTGTGTGATTACATCAACTATAGTAAGTAGTCAAACGAGGAAAGCTCATCTCATTAGAAAGACGAGTCAAGAATTGAGAATTAATAGGAAAACTTTATCAAGAGCCGTTGGAAGACGCAAAAGAATTGAGGACACTAATGCCAATGAATTATGGGCATTCTCGGGGAGACTACCACGAAAAGATAAACCAATTGTTGAAGCATTGAGATCACTAATTGAAGACTTTTGGAAGAATTACACAAGGGTATCTCCGAATCAAAGGGATGTGGTAAGAAGGAGAATCGGTAGTCAGAACCGCGAGCCACATCCAAAGCATTTTTTGGATGAGACTCAAACATAGTTTTATGGTAAATTTCTAGAAAAATATCCTCAAATTAAAATTTGTCAAAGATATTTTGAAATGCTAAAACCTTTCTATGTTAAGATAAATCACACACGCACTACTTGTTGTTGTAGATTACATATTAAATTTTCTAACCATTTTGATGCTTATAGGTCTATATGTTTAGATATGCATACTAACAATGATTTGCAGGGTTGTGCCATATGTGCCCCACCAACATCTTCAAGAGACTTCATAACAAGAATTTTATGTGAAAGAGAGGAAGGTCAAATATTCTACAAGAAATTATGCTTGGATGGCACATGTCATCATTGCGGTGGCTTGCAGGGTTTGCCAATATGTGAACATATGGAAAGAACATATACGGTTGGAAACGAACTAGTAGAGTTTGGCAAGTATAAAACAATGGCGTACAATATAAAAGATGGTAAAGAAGCAAAGAGGTGTGAATTAGTTATTGAAAAGATTCCAATGTATCAGTTTATGCCTATATTTCATGACAGCATAGTGTATGAGTATGCAAGACATGCCCATAGAGCTCAATGGTTGGACTTGTAATTCAAGTTATGCAAGGGCACATTTCCGGTTGATAGCATTGTTTCAGTCATCAACTTTGCAGAGAACTACAGTCTACAGCCACAGCGTGAGGTGCAATCACAATATTACAACTCCACACAGGTTTCTATATTTGTGCACATCGCATTCATTCATGTAAATGATAGTACAGAGGCTGACAGAAAGATCATAAGGGAGTATAATTTCTATAGTAGTGATGATCGCATGCATTCTATGGAGTTCATGCAAGGTTGCTTTTAGGTGTTCAGTTAGCATATCATATGGTCGGATAACTGTGTGTCACAATTCAAGAACTCGCAGAATTTGTATTGGCTAAGTAGGAGGCATAATTTTACAGGTATTCAGCATATGCGGAACTTTTATGAGGCCGGGCATGGAAAGGGGGAGCATGATGGTGCGGGAGCATGTATCAAAAGAGCCATAGCATGAGAAGAGTTAAAGTATAAAGACAATGCAAAGTTAACAGATGCAAAATTGATTGTCGAGTGGTGTAATGCTTCCATGGGTCCAGGTAATGAAGGTAAGTCTTCAGTTCGTAGATTTTTTTGGTTGATAGATGATACTAACATTGCACCATATGAGGACTGTTGTACACTGACAGGATCAAATGAGATGCACTCTTTCAGAAGCTCAATTGCAGGTTCATGGAGTATCCATACACGAAATTTGTCATGCTTTTGTTCTTCCTGTACAATTGGGCTCTGGGATGAGTGCGAGTCAAAGGAGTGGGTTGACGAATGGCAGTTAAGTTATCTTAGCCCACTTGACACGTATCGACCCCCGACGGCACTGGAACTAACATAGATGGAATCATCAGTTGACTTTGACCACATATCAGATTTAGTTCAACCAGGTAATATAGGACACGTATATGCATCTAATTTCATCTAGTTCAACTAGGTAATGTCATCTTACTTTGCAGTGTTTTTGTAATGTTGACTAATTTCATCTAATTTGCTACACATATCAATGTAGGGCACGTATATGTAGTTATTGCAGATGAAGATAATGAAGAGGGAACAAATTATTACTTATGTTGTTGTGTTGAGGCCAAAAAGAAATTGGAGGCCCCTATTACAGATGGAGAAAACATTGAATACCCTACAAGCTCAGTGGTTATTACTGGAACATGGCTTAGAAGGTACCCACATAAGAGTGTTAATATTTGGCTATTTCAGGACTTTGACACACATCAAAAGATTCTTCATTACTTGAACCTTGTGGTGGCATCCAATGTCCATTTGATAAGTATCGGGGTAGACTTTTGAACAAAATCTTGTGGAAGGTGTGTGAGTCTGACCATGAAGCAATACTTGACACAATAAAGAGTAGAGCAGACCTGGATGGTTCATTGGATTAATTTGTAAGTATTCACATTGATTTTGTAAAGTCATGTTACATTGAGTTGTAAGTATGCACATTAATTTGTAAGGTTTGTCTTTTTTTATTTTCTCCTGCATTTTTACACATATACACATTTTTACATCATCATGTTATGCATTTTTGGTGTCCTGCTCCTGATGCAACCAAACTCATAACTCACCCTACTTCCTCTGGACATCATTTGATGATCTCTCCAACACTCTAGATCCAGGGTGCCCAATCATGATGATGACCTATATACCATTGTCCCAAGGTGCTCATAATGAATGAAAAGAAGACCAAGGGCACCCAAGCTTAATAGACTTATTTCTTTCAATTTTGATGATCCAAACTCTTGTAAAACGACATCCACTTTCATGCCTTTAGATCTTCCTTCACATACAGGGCGCCAAATCAAGTTGAAAAATCTACATAAGGGTGCCAAAATGGATGAAAGGAGACATGAAATGTGCCTTAGGAATCCATGCTAAGGTTTGAGCCATTAAAGTCTCTTGATATTAGGCGCTCATGATGATGAACCTTAGAGTTTTTTCCTTTCCTAGGTGCTCATCTAAGATGTTTGAATGATAAGGAGTGCCGAGACCTCTATAATGTACATTAGGTGCCAAAATCAAGGTGATTTTAAGTCACTTTGAGTCATTTGGGGTTAGTTTGAGTCTTTGAGTCATGTTGCAAAAAAGTGTCAATGTTGTTAAGTTGCACAAAGCAACTTTTGCATTTTTGGTGTCCTGCTCCTGATGCGACCAAACTGACTATTCCAACACGTCCGAATGGGCACATTTACACTAGGCATGGTCCTATTTTTCACCCAAACATGTTGAAATAGTTCGAGCTACATTGTACCGACGATATCTCTAAAGAGTCCAAAGTGCAAAAAGGTAGCAATCTTTGATGAGATGTTACTCAAAAATTGTGTCACTTAGAAACATTCCATCTGAGGTAACACGATCATGTAGAGTGCCTCTACAATAACCTCTCTTAGTTTTTTATATCTCTAAGACATTTGCCCATGGTGAAAAGTTTTCTGCTGCCCCAAAAATTGTCAGAAGGAGGCAGTGTAAAGTTGCAAAGGGGTGTAACTTTCGTCCTGCTCCTGATGCAACCAAACTGACTATTCCAATGCATCTGGATGGGTACATTTACATTAGGCATGGTCCTATTTTTCACCCAAACATGTCGAAACAGTCCGAGCTACAATGTATCGATAATATCCTTGAAGAGTCCAAAGTGCAAAAAGGCAGCAATCTTTGACGAGATGTTACTCAAAAACTGTGTCACTTAGAAACATTCTATCTAATGCAACATGATCATGTAGAGTGCTTCTACAATAACCTCTCTCAGTTTTTTATATCTCTGAGGCATTTGCCCATGGTGAAAGGTTTTCTGCTGCCCCAAAAATCATCAGAAGGAGGCAGTGTAAAGTTGCAAAGGGGTGTAACTTTCATCCTGCTCCTGATGTGACCAAATTGACTATTCCAAAACATCTGGATGGGTACATTTACGCTAGGCATGGTCTTGTTTTTCACCCAAACATGTCGAAATAGTCCAAGCTACATTGTACCGACGCTATCCCTGAAGAGTCCAAAGTGCAAAAAGGCAGCAATCTTTGACGAGATGTTACTCAAAAATCATGTCACTTAGAAACATTCTGTCTGAGGCAATGTGATCAGTAGAGTGCCTCTACAATAACCTCTCTCAATTTTTTATATCTCTGAGACATTTGCCTGTGGTGAAAGGTTTTGTGCTGCCCCAAAAATCGTCAGAAGGAGGCAGTGTATTAAGTCAGGATGAAAGCCTATTCACTCTAGGTGCCAATCTCAAGTTGCACAATCATGAATGGGCGCCTAGAGCAATAAGGCGCTACATCATGGTTCCAGGACCTTGAAATGGTGCCCAAGCATGTAGGAGGAATTTTCAAGGAGCCAGAATGTTTTTGAAACTCTAAGGAACTAGTCCAAGACTCTATGGCACCATCTTGATACCATTGAGTCAACTTTGGAACTCAAACATATTGAAACAAGGTCTAGGAAGCTAGGCGCCATCTCTTGCCAGTTCAACCTCTCAGATGCGCCAACATTGGAAAGACTCTTAATGAGTGCCTAAGTTTGAATTGATCTTGTGATTGAAAGTTTGGTGATGTATTGGTGCAAGATGATCTTCAGTTGAAGCAATCTAAGTTTCAGGGAGGGTTTAGAAGTTATCAACCTCTTCACTAAGTTAGGTGCACTTTACAAGCTTTCTTACCCAAGAGTTGCACCTCATTAAGACAAGGCACATCTTAACCTCCGTGACTTTTCCAAAGAAGCGCTTTAGTTTATTAGCACCTTTGGACCTTGTTTTGCATTCTGAAAGAGAAGGCGCACTTTGGAGGCATTTCTAACCTAGATTGACACCTAGGTATAGTCATCTCTCTGGAGCATTACAATGTGTTTTAAAATGAAGGAGGACATTTCATAAGTTGGGGAATTGGTCACTGAAGACCTTGGAGTGTTTGAATTACTCTAAGCAAGAAGGTGCATTTCCATGGAGTAGCATACTCTAGATAGCGCCTAATGCCATCAAGGCGCAATTCCACCCTCACTTTGGTGTCTATCATCAAGAAGGGGCATTGGGCATTCCTTGAACAGTTCTGAGCATTTGAAGTTTGTGAAATCACCAAGGAATGTTGGGTGCCATGTGTATCCTCAACAAGCTTGAGTTTGCGCCTAGACAAGTTGGCGCTTATTCATGTTTTAACTTCCCTCTTGAAGCTCCTAACTTGGGAAAAAGTTATCTTGTTGTTAGTCAAGTGTTTGATGTGTTTTGGAGACTCCAAAAAACTTCCTCTTGCTAGGCGCTCTTCTTGGCAACTACAACCTTCAACTGGTACCTAGATCCTGAAGAAAAACACTTGCAAGTGTGGGCGCACTTTCCTTGTGATGGAGCATCAAACTGGCACCTAGAAATCATAATGCATGAAGTGAGCACCTAGGATCCTATTGGTCCAATAGGTGGTTTTGGGATCCGTGTCAAGTCATTGGATTAGGTTGCCAACTCAGAATGATTTTCATGCACTTAGACTTCAAGGCGCCAAAACTAGTAGGAAAATATTTGGGGAGAAACCACGCTAATAAAAGTTGGGTAAATTTAACCTCCGAGTCTGATTATCTACTATTATGTGGATGCTTGATAGTATTATCCTGATCCATTGGACTAGTGTGGCTATGAGGTTGGAAAGTGTTGCAACCTCCATCCTTTAAACTTCTCCACCTTGTTATGGGTTGTTTTGAGTATTTTCACTTGCTTTCTCTTCGAGAATATTTTATAATGATACATGATGTGTCATAGATCATTGAACTTGATAAACAACATGGAGGGATTCTCATGCCTCCTATACTTCTTGCAAGTTTCTTTATAGATAGCTCACATCATTGCCCATCTAGGTGGTCATTTCCCTAAATATTATGATAAGATAATCCTGTTAATGAACTTTGGATTGAATGAGAATCAACATGCTTTGTCTTGACTAGAATAGTTGGGATGGACAAAAATCTATTGATTCTAGGTTGGGTTGTTAAAGGTCAAGAAGTTTTGGTGTCTAATGCCTTCTAAATCTAAATATTCAAAATCATAGTGGTTCAATAAGTTACAACAAATAGTCAAGTAGACAATAGACTATAAGGAACAAAGACTACACATGAATCTAGGACAACAAAACTCTTATGCCGACACATCGATCTCACCAATGACAACCTTCGAACCACACCTGTCGGTGAGACTCCAAACATCGGTGAACTCTATATCGTTGGGCCGATACGTCGATGGATTTTGACTGTCGGTGTGACCCCTTCATCGGCGAATCTCTCAACTACTCTTCCGATGCGCCAATGAGATTATCTTCTGATACACCGATGTCTTCGACTTCCAACCACACTCGTCGGCAAGATAGACCACTATCGGTGAAGCCTAACCAAGGTTTGCCGATACACTGATACGACCAACTCTTGATGTCGATACAAGGTTCTTTTGAAGGCAAAGGGCGCCTAGGCTTATGGGGCTCAATTTGATGTATTTATTGAAAGCTCAAGGTGAATTGGTGGTTATTGAAAATGCCACTTAGTCCTTCATTTGCATTATAGGTGCCATTTCCTCTTGACTTATATACTCCTCCTCATGCTAGGGTGCCATAATGAAGTGGTTTAGACAATAGGTATGCTTCACTTACTAGAGGCTTGTTCTCCTTCCACCTTAGGCGCACTTTTATGGTGGAATAGGTGTCAATGGGTGCCTTGTCTTAAATGAATGCTCTCTCTAAGTTGGGCGCCCTTTTGAGGCTTTATGAGTTGCAAATTGCGCCTTAACCCTTCATGCTTGTTGCTCAATGTTTGAATGTTTAAGAAAGTCTCCTTTAGGTGCTCATCTTAATGACTTTTTCTCAAGGCGCAATCATCCTAGTGTTTCAGGATATCAAGCTACCAGACTTAGTCATTTTCAAGATCTCAAACATAAAGAATAACATGATGATTCATTTTTTTGTATTGCATATAGTTGACATTCTATCCTACTCATAAAGAATATTAACATTTTCTGTTCAAAATGATGATTCTTTTTTTTTTAAATACAACTTTTATCTTTTAGTTCCAAAATGAGGTTTAGGTGATACTTGAATAACAATAGCTAGCTTATTGGATCAACAAACATCCTATGTAACACAATTGGACTTTAAATATTTGAAGTAGCCATCTACAAATATCCATTCAAACGTGGATTTATAATGCAAGTATGGACACCATCAATAAAAAAGATTTGTATTAACCAAATATCCATATAGGCATACATCAATATCTGTCGATATAAGTATAACATATATACAAAATAGCCATATAGGCTTACAAGAATGCCATATAGGCATACAATGTCAACTATATACAATACAAAATATATGTCCACAAATGCCATATAGGCATACAATAAAGGAACACAATAAAAAGTCATTCCCCTCTGGCTGGTGAAGAGAATAGATCATGGACAGCCTTTGATCTTCTAGGGGATGGAGACGCCCATGTGGGTGGTCTACGATGAACCCGAGGGCTGCTCCTCCTATTTAGTTCTTCCTGCATCTTTACCTATTACAATAAAAAGTATAGACATTAATATATAGAAATTACATGTTATAAAAAATGAAACATTTAACAAAATAATCACTTACCGCTAACATATAATCTATCTTCTCACTTGCCTCAGTAGTAGGAATAGGCCGTGGTGATGTCATGTCCTATAGAAACCATCTAGATAGAAATTAAACTTCAAATCAATAATCTTTTGATTTTTCAAAAATAGACAACTATAACAATGAATGTAAATTGAAATTTACTAATCTGCCTCATACCTCTGTCAATGCCATGGAGCTATGAATCACAGAGGCCACACCTTGCTCCATTGCCCTATGAACATGGGGAGGTGTCTCCACAGCCTGCATCATCTGGAAATAAAATAACATTATTCAATTACGAAAACTATAATAGTGATGCAAATCATGGCTCCTAACATACACACACGTTCATCTAAACATGGAAGTACACACAATAAAGCACACAAGTCACATACAAAAATCTAGTAAGTACAATTCATTCATTAAACTATTTATTTTATTACCTCTATAAAGCTTTGAAGTCCACCACCGCTGGCAGGTGTTGCCGTGAAATCTATAGTATTAACCTATTCAACATCCAAAATTAGATATTAGAGTACCATTCATATAACGATGCTATTCACATGTAATATTTATAATTGTTTACTAGTTATATACCCCGACAGTAGATGATCTAGTGTAAAATGCAGGTGGAGAACCACTGAAAACTGCATCGACACTATGACAAAATTTCATTAAAATCATCAATTTAAATTAGTTAATCTTGCATTTCAAAAATGAAAATTAATAAATTAAATTCAATAAACTTGCTAATATTTACCTGAGTATCAAGGTTGAAAGTCTCACTCAGGAGGGTATCTGTCATCACCATCTGCTCAGCTGCAGATGTAGCCTATGCACCTGCGTCCTGACTATCCGTGGGGTCATAACCACAGGCTAACCCACAAGCCTGACAAGCATGGGGTGGGACCCTACTCCTCGCACTATCTCCCAACCCACTCTGTGCTGCAGGACCGGCATGCTCTATGATGCTCTGGGTCAAGGCACTAATGGACTGAAGTGTATCAACCTCAACACTCTCCTTCACAATGGAAGGGATAGAAACGTGCTCATGGGCTGCTCTGCTGATTACTCGTCTCACTACCCGCTGTGGGTCAAGACATGTCCCTGGTCTATCTTGTGCTGACCCCCCACCTCTACCCTGGAAGTCCCGCATATCAAAATAGTTTGGCACTTTATTGAGGATAAACTCGCAGTAGAGTTTCCTCAAAAAGTATTGCGGGACCTCATTATTATTGCATGGAGGATGGTCAAAAACCATCCACCACCTCTGCCCAAAATTGTCCCTTATCGCTTGGTTGTTGCACCAATGGATAGGGAACCTCTTGCATGTAATGGGTGGAGGTTGATTTGTTTGTGGGTTTGTGAAAATCAAACACAAGTCTAATTTTGTGATCTATAATTTTTTCACATCTTGGTATGACAGCTTGTCTGCATAATAATCTCTAAACTCTCTCCTCTTATCCGTCCAACTAGTTATTTGCTTGCTAGTTGAATCTACATTTGATAACATAGATTCAAGAGATTTAGCAAGCGTGGACCTATGCAAGGTTGAAGTGGAAGGATCTTTCAACCTTGCAATTATATCTTCAATTTCATTTTTGTTGTTTTCAATTTGCCCCATTATATTTTCTTGTGTTCCAGGGGCATGTCGAGGAATGGATGGAGGAGGTTGTTCATCTATAGGATTTTGTGGAGGAGGAGGAGGAGGAGGTGCATTAACATTTCCTGACAATTAACAAAATTTACATCAAAAATCAATTCAAACCTACCTATTTATAAACAAATTCAAACAAAAAAACAAATAAAACTCACTCCTTTGGCGTGCTCAACGTCGTGGAGGCATTTTGGCGATGAATTGTAAAGATTTTTGTGTCGAATTGAGATCTCCAAAATGTGAGCACGCTTCCTAGGGTTTGCAGGCCGCGGGTATATAGGAGGAAAAAGAAATGGAATGAAGTGAAGTGGTTTTTTTTTTATAGGAAGTAATAATGTGCTCGCATTATAACACGAGCGCATTATGGTTTGGTTTTGACGAGCCTTAGGCTCGTCATTACTAGACCATAACGCAAGCGCATTATAACACGCTCGCGTTATGTATTTTTTTTTTTCAAAACTATGTGGCCACTTTTTGGCCCCCCATCTTTTTGCACTTACCCTTTACGTTGAATTAGCTTGGTAAAGAACATTATTTTGCAAGATTAAAACACATTAGGATCTACTAGTTAAATTTGTTCTTGTTGATTAGAATAGAAACAAATTATTTTGTTCAAAAGAGCTAGTTGTTCATAGTGTAGTGCCATAAGAGAACATTTAGCTTAGAAAACAAGATATTTCTTAGTTAAATCATTTTCCTATGCTACATATACCATATATAGTTTATACAATATAAACTTGGATGAGTTGGGAAGAATATAAAATGGCAAGATAATACCCTTCAAAAATAAAAGAGTATCAAGATGAGAACCATGTGCCAAAAAACCATGATGCAGAGAAAGAGGCAAAAGAAAAACTAATACAAATACCAGTGTTCCATATTAAAAAGGCTACTTGGAAACCAAAGAAAGAAGTTGTGGTGCATCAAATGCCTATAATTCCTCCACAACCATAAAAGAAGCAAGGATTTTGGGTAAGAAAAGAAGTAACTAATGTGACACCAATGGATCATGCATTTACACCTTAGATGAAGAAATATAGCAAAGAGACACATGTAATAGAAAAAGAAAGAAAAGAAGAAAAATAACATGATTCCATGAAGATAAATTTGATGACTTCTATTGGGATGATGATGATCTTTCAAAGGAAAAAGTTGAGCCTCTAAATTTTATTCATTGATACATGTGTGAGCATCACCATAGCATATATACCTATGTACCTATAACTTAGATTTCATTTTTATATTTTGAGCTTCCTTATTGCTTTTACACCTTGGCTTTTTTTACTATGCGTTGTTTGTTGTGCATCACATGCTCATTTGACCTTCTCTATTTTGTTTCATGCTTACCTTTCCCTTCTTGGGGGTATTTGTTTCTTTACCTTTTCCTTCATACCTTTTCTCCTTTGCTTGTTTACATTTTCCTTATTTTCTAAGCTTTGTTCACCCTTGCCTTTGCATAATATTTCTAGTTTAGTTACTCATTTACCTACTATTTTTCTTTGTGCATCCTTATACTTATTTGCTCATGATTTTATGGTTCAAACCCTAGCACTTTGGTTTCTCATTTTACTTTTTTACCTCTCATTATATACTTCATTTCTATTTCAATGTTTACTATGACTTTTTCCTTATGATATTCATGTTTTTCAAAATATGTTATCACACCTATGCTTAAGGTATTTACCATTCCTAGCCTATATGCCTCTACTTTTACCTTTGATCCTATATTACCATGTCACACTCCTAGAGTTACCTTTACATCAAGGACATCATGTTTTCCCCATAGCACTTGAGCTTCTATAGCCATATCTTGTACATCAAAGGCATCATGTCTTCCTTGAACCATTTGAGTTTTCATTTCCATATCTTTACACCAGGAGTATCACACCTTCCCCATTCCACATTGTTCTTTCATTGCCACATTTCTAGATTGGAAAGCATCATGCTTCCCCTTCCCCCCATATCATTTGTGCCTATATTGCCTTATTACACTTCTAGAGCTACCTATTTTGAGTGGGGGCATCTTTCTCTCCCCAATCTTTTCCTAGGTTACCATCACACATTTCCCCTACCATGACCTTATGATTATATTTGTAGAAATCTATTACCACTAGGGTCTTATTGCCCCACCTAAGCAATTTGTAATTGTACTATTGGATGCTACATTGGAAGCATATGTTAGCCTAGTGTCTTGTGTACTTTCATAGATTTTCTTGGCCATTGAGGGCCACATCACCATTCCTCATATGCCCATTTGAAGGCAAATTTATACCCCTTGACAATCATTCCCAACCCATGTGCTTACCATGGCTATCTTCTGAAATGTTTTGCTTTATTGTTACATGATGCATTTTATAACACTTATCACTTTACATGTTTAGCTTAAATTTACAAAATTCATGTAAATTATTTTTCATTCTCCTCTAATTTCTTGCATCCTAAGGATGCAACCAATTTTAGGGGCATACCCTTATCACTAACACTCCTATATAAAGATTGTAGATAGTTAGAGGTACCTACACAAAGATTCATCACTGTGACTAGACATAGACTTACCACATGGTGTGGCATTATCCAATATGCCCTATTAATTTTTGTATAGGAAGAATTTTCTAACTATACTCTTTCTCTTTCTTTTTCTCATGACCAAAAAATTTATCTTGCATTTGTGATTATTTTTACTTTCATGACATAACCTATTCATTGCACATTTTTCATCTATTTTGTAGGTTCCCATGAAGCACACATACTAATGGAAAACAAGTACAAGGACATTTAGTGGGGTTCATTAATTTATATGGACCCAAATAGCCTTTTATGTCTAAATATAAACTTTACATACATGTTTATGAGTGCTTGCAAATTTCGATATGCATGATCGTTCTAGGATACACATGCACCTCAAAATGGGAGAAAAATGTAATGGTGAAATTTGTATACCCATGCCAATTACTATTTAGTGTTTTTCCCATTTTTGAGAGAATCTTTAATGCAATTACATATCAACAAATGGTCCAATCTTGTGTGAAGTTGGACTCATTCTCATATCCTTTTCCTAATCCCATTCACACATACATTCCTACATATCCAATTGCACCTTATATATACCTACACATTCTCCCATATCATTTACATTTATTGCACCCTCCATGATTGGACATTTATTCCCTATATAGACATTACCATTGTCTTTGTTGGAATTAGTCCAGAAAACTGAGAGGGGGGGTGAATTAGTTGTCCCCAAACTTTAACCTTTTCTGCACTTTTAATCTTCTTTCTTAATTTACAAACAAATTAATGGTGTAAACATTTAAGCATGAATCAACACATGAGCAGAAACAACATGAACATACAACACCATAATTTTTGTCATGGAAAACTTAGTTAAGGGAAAAACCACGGTGGGGGTTAACCCACAAAAATGCATACCCTGTTAAAAGTACTTAAGAAAATAGAAGGCACATGCCTTCAGCGCATTTCCCAGAGCTCACTACTCAAAAGGAAGCTCACAACCTATAAGGAATTATGATTTACACAGAGATAATGAACTGATAAATAGCATCTACATTCATGCCTGATTCAGTCCCTTTGAAGGTTTACAAAAACTTTTGCTTCTATCTTCAAATTCTTCTTCACTGACTCTTTACTTTGTACTCCTTTTGCTCCTGTTCTTATCTACTCTACTTTTGATCCTTTCTTTGGATTTAATTCATTTTGTACAAGGATGTCTTTCAACAACTCTTCAACAAGTATTTATACACTTCATCAACCTTGGAATGATCAACAAGGTCGGCTAAACTTAACATAGATCATTAAACAGTCGGCCAAACACAACTGAGACTTGAATCTTCCTCTACACATATGCCATGCTTCATAAAATGCTCTTAGATCATGCACAACACGCTAGGAACATTCAGTCAGCTAGGAACTGGGAAGAACAACAACCTCAAAGAAGAAATCTTCAACAACAAGCTCAAACTTCAATGTAGACATCCAACATAGTAGCCACACAATCTAGAGACCTCCACAAGAACATTGAATTCACCAATATCATCCACTCTATACCAAATTACTAGAATCATTTGTATCTTCCTCCAGAACCTCAAGAACACTATTTGCCATGATTGTCAAACTAGAAAGATAGCTTGCAGACCTCCAAACCACGAACCACTTGTATTGATGATACACACTGACTTCCCAAACATGCCTCTAGATCCGTAGATTATCATTTTACGTTACTAGAGCAATCTGGACCACTTCCCTGTCACTCTATCTCTCCTGAGTATTACAAGAACTGATTCTACTCAGATGGCCATAACTTCCTCAGATCTTAATGCAAACTTCTCAAATCATAACTAGAACTTCTTCAGGCAGACCTCTACACATCCATATGGTCCGCATACATTGATTGTCATTAATTTTCTCAATATCCTCAACAATCCAGTCTTCTATATAGACAACAAAATAGGATATAGTTGACACCAATGGCAACAAGAAATGTTGGCATCAATGACAACACCACTTAGGCACATATTTGGAACAATCTCCCCCTTTGTCATTGATGGCAACATATGATGTGAAAAATTGAATTCAACCATCAAGACAAGAACTTCTCCCCCTTTCTCTTATCACACCTGCAACCACTTTATTCATTGCTCCCCCTTTCACTAGCAACTATTCACTTCCAAGTTTTGCACATGACTTCCCTCCCCCTTTGACATCAATGGCAAAGGGCACATATTTTCTATCTTTTCTCCCCCTTTTAATTTCAGACTGATCTCCAAAATTTGCATACTGACTACTCCTTAGAGTAGTATCTTCTCCACATCAATCTGGATCTCAAGATATGACTAAGAAATCCACCAGACTGATGCACATAAGTGCATCTTAGTTTTGATCAGGAGGGGTAATAACCCCTAACTTCTCTCTGAGATACTCAAAAGTATCCTTGGGAAGAGGCTTAGTGAAGATATCCACAATCTGATCTTTGGAAGACACAAACTCCAACTTGACTTCATTCTCATTTACCTTCTCTCTCAAGAAATGAAACTTGATAGATATATGTTTTGTCTTTGAATGCAACACCGGATTCTTTGAGATGCTTATTGCACTAGAATTCTCACAAAAGATTGTGACTGGCTCCTCAAACATAATTTTAATGTCCTCAACATTTGCTTCATCCACAAAACTTGAGTACAATTATTTGTTGATTCTAAATACTCTACCTCTGCAGTAGATAGAGATATTGCCTCTTGCTTTTTGCTCATCCAAGAGACCAATCTTCATCCCAAGAAGAATGCACCACCACTAGTACTTTTTCTGTCATCCATATCTCCTGCCCAATCAGCATCTGTATATGCATGAAGAGTGAAGTCATTGTCCTTTGGATACCACAATCCATGATCAATTGTCCCCTTGAGATATCTAAAAATTCTTTTGACTACCACAACATGGGATTCTTTTGGATTGGCTTGAAATCTGGCAACAAGTCTAACTACATTCATGATGCCAAGTCTAGTCTGAGTTAGATAGAGTAATCCTCCAATCATTGATCTATACCTTTTCTGATTTGCCTTGGGGGAGTCATCAGCTTTACTTAACTTGCATCTGATTACCATAGGAGTACCTACTGGCTTTGAGTCATCCATTCCAAACTTCTTCAATAATTCTTTCACATACTTGGACTGAGATATGAAGATACCTTTATCTGACTGAACAATTTGCAGACCTAGAAAGAAATTCATCTCTCCAAACATTGACATCTCAAATTCATTTTTCATCTAATCAGAAAATGCTTTGCACATACATTCATTTCCACCAAAAATGATATCATCAACCTCAACAATTAGAATGTCCTCATGATTAATCTTGAAGTACATATTTCTATCAGCAGTACCTTTGCTAAAGCCTAGCTTAAGCAAATGCTTATCCAATTTGGCATACCAGGCTCTTGGATCTTGCTTGAGTCCATACAAGGATTTTCTCAGTCTACAAACCATATCTCCCTGATCAGTCAATTGAAATCATTCTAGTTGCTCAATGTAGACTTCTTCAGGTCCAAATCTCCATTCAGGAATGTTGATTTGACATCCATCTGATAGACTTTAAAATCTCTGAAGGTAGAAATGCAAGAAACAATCTAAATACCTCTGTCCCTGCCACCAGAGCAAAAGTTTCTTCAAAATCAATTCCTTCCTCTTGAGAGTAGCCTTTACATACCAACCTTGCCTTGTTTCTTACAACCTCACCATATTCATTTAGCTTATTCTGGAAGACCCATTTGGTTCCAATCACATTTTGTCCTCAAGTCTAGGAACAAGATCCCAAGTGTGATTATTTTCTACTTGCATCAATTCTTCTTCCATTGCTTTAACCTAATTTTCATCTTTGCAAGCTTCACTTACTGATTTAGGTTCAATCTTTGAAATCAAACAAATCTCTTCTTGATCATCTAAATCATATCCGCAGTACCTGGAATGTCCTTTGCTTTCATTAACTTTAACATTAGCACTTTCAACAATTTTTTTCAACCTCTTATTGAAGCACTGGTAAGCCTTACTTTGAGTAGAGTATCCCAAAAATATTCCTTCATCACTTCTTGCATCAAACTTTCTTAAATCCTCATCTCTTTTGATATAGCATTTACTACCAAAAACTCTGAAATATCTCACAGTAGGAGGATGACCAAACCATAGTTCATAAGGAGTCTTACCAGAATTTCCTTTGATCTGCACCCGGTTAAGAGTGTAGACAGCAGTACTCGTGGCTTCTCTCCAATAAACTTGAGGAACATTTGTTTCCATCATGATGGTCCTGGCAACTTCTTGAATGGTCTGGTTCTTCCTTTCCACAACTCCATTTTGCTGAGGAGTCCTAGGAGAAGATAACTATCTTTTTATTCCATTCTTTTCACGGAAAGCATCAAACTCACCAGAAGTAAATTCTCCACCTCTGTCAGATCTCAGACACTTCAGTTTCCCACCAATCTCATTTTCAACCATCATCTTGAACACTTTAAACTTATCAAGAGCTTCTAATTTTTCTTTTAGAAAAGTTACCCACATCATCTGAGAGTAATCATCAATCAGCAACATGAAATATCTGTCTCCTTGCACACTCCTAATTCTAGTAGGACCACAGAGATAAGTATGTACCAGTTCCAGTCACCCACTAGAAGCTTATTCTTTGCTTTTGAATGAAATTTTGTTCTATTTACCCAATTAACATTCTCTACATATGCTATCAGGTTTCACAAGTCTTGGAAGATCTCTTACAACCTGAGTGGAACTTATTTTGATAATGTTATCAAAATTCACATGACACATCCTCCTATGCCATAACCAACTTTGATCTGTTTGAGAAATCAAACAACTTTTGCCAGAACTGCTTAAATGAAAGATGTTACCTCTAGTTTGAGTACCGGATGCAATTTCAGTTCCAAAGCTCTCCAAGATTCTGCATTTTCCATCCTTGAATCGAAGATCATAACCCTTGTCAACCAACTATCCAACACTGAGAAGATTATGTTTCAGTCCTTCCACATACAGAACATCATTGGTGTAATTCTTACCATGAAAAGAGATGGATCCTTTGCCACGAATTCTACCAGCTGAGTTGTCTCCAAATTTCACAAGCCCACCTTCATATTTTTCAAAATTCACAAACTTACTCTTGTCATGAGTCATATGATGAGAACATCCACTATCAATCACCCATTCATCCTTTTCAACAACCTGAGTAGCCAAGGCACTTTCCACATTTGCACAGCTAGCAAATTCAGTAGATATTAGATCTTCTTTAATAGCAATGAACACCCAATCACCTTCTCCATGATCAGATTCATCATCTGTGACTCCTCCTCCAGCTTCTTGGACATAGTAGCAATTCTTCTAACTTTTGTATCTGTTAGGGTTTGGTTTTGAAAACCTCTCTAGACACCTTGAGGCAAAATGACCAATCTTATTACAAGTAAAACATTTTAATGGCAACTTTCCTTCATACTTACCAGAACCCCTTGGCATTCTTTTGGCAATAAAGGCTTCAAAATCTGTAGTCTCAATTTCATCATTGTCAAGATCCTTCCTTGTCTTCAAAAATCTGTTTGATCTTCTTGAAGAACTTTCTCTCGGATCATATCTTTGTTTTCCATATACACTGGCCTTGAATGCAGATTCAGACTTAGGGAGAGAGTCACCAAACTCACTCATTTCAAATGCTAAGAGCTTGCCAACTAACTGATCCCTTGTGACAGTTGTTATTGTCCCAATTTCTTCAATGGCTGTAGCCTTATGCTTGTAAGCTACTGATAAGAATCTGAGCACTTTGGCAACAATTTCTGATTCTTCCAATACTCCACCTGCATTTCTGATACCGGTCACAAGTTCATTCACTTTCTGCATATAGGAAGTAATGTTTTCATTTTCACTCATTACCAATCTTTCATATTTACCCTTCAGGCTTTGTAGCTTGGCACATTTAACATATTTGTTACCTTCATACAGATTTTCCAACTTAATCCAGATTTCATGAGCAGTTGGCAAATCTAATACATTTTCCAATTCGGTATCAGACAGGGCACTTAGCAATGCTTCTTTAGCTCGAATGTTGTGTTCATCATCTCTGATCTCGTCTATATTTGAAGGTCCATTCTTTGGAATCTTATACACATTCTTGGTTATTAACCAAAAGACATCACCCATACATTCCAGATGAAACTGCGTGCGTACCTTCCAGAGGGAGTAATTTGTTCCAAAAAATCTCAGACTCTCCTTCTTATAAAATGACATCTTGGATCTCCTCAAGCAGTCAAGCTTCTTTTAGAGGAACCTGGCTCTGATACCAATTGTTGGAATTAGTCCGGACAACTGAGAGGGGGGTGAATTAGTTGTCCCCAAACTTTAACCTTTTCTACACTTTTAATCTTCTTTCTTAATTTACAAACAAATTAATGGTGTAAACATTTAAGCATGAATCAACACACGAGCAGATTCAACATGAACGTACAACACTAGAATTTTTTACGTGAAAAACCCAATTAAGGGAAAAACCACGGTGGGGGTTAACCCACAAAAATGCGTACCCTGTTAAAAGTACTTAAGAAAATAGAAGGCACATGCCTTCGGACGTACTGCCCAGAGCTCACTGCTCAAAAGGAGGCTCACAGCCTATAAGGAATTATGGTTTACATAGAGATAATGAACTGAGAAATAGCATCTACATTCATGCCTGATTCAGTCCCTTTGAAGGCTTACAAAAACTTTTGCTTCTATCTTCAAATTCTTCTTCACTGACTCTTTACTCTGTAATCCTTTCGTTCCTCTTCTTCTCTGCTCTGCTTTTGATCCTTTCTTCGGATTTAATTCATTTTGTACAAGGATGTCTTTCAACAACTCTTCAACAAGTATTTATACACTTCATCAACCTTGGAATGATCAACAAGTTCGGCTAAACTTAACGTGGATCATTACACTGTCGGCCAAACACAACTGAGACTTGAATCTTCCTCTACACATACGCCATGCTTCACAAAATGCTCTTCGATCATCCGCAACATGCTAGGAACATCTGGTCAGCCAGGAACTGGGAAGAACAACAACCTCAAAGAAGAAATCTTCAACAGCAAGCTCAAACTTCAATGCGGAGCTCCAACATAGTAGCCACACGATCCAGAGACCTTCACAAGCACATTGAATTCACCAATGTCATCCACTCTATACCAAATTACTAGAATCTTTTGTATCTTCCTCTGGAACCTCAAGAACATTGTCTGCCATGACTGTCAAACTAGAAAGATAGCTTGCGGACCCCAAACCACAAACCACTTGTATTGATGATACACACTGATTGAACCCAAACATGCCTCTAGATCTGCAGATTATCATTTTACATTACCGTAGTAATCCAGACCACTTCCCTGTCACTCTGTCTCTCCTGAGTATTGCAAGAACCGGTTCTACTCAGATGGCCATAACTTCCTCAGATCTTAATGCGAACTTCTCAAATCATAACTAGAGCTTCTTTAGGCAGACCTCTACACATCCATATGGTCCGCATACATTGATTGTCATTAATTTTCTCAATATCCTCAACAATCTGTTCTTCTATATAGACAGCAAAATAGGATATAGTTGACACCAATGGCAACAAGAATATGTTGACATCAATGACAACACCACTTAGGCACATATTTGCAACAGTCTTATCTTGGGTCAATCTTGTGGGTGCAAGATTGATCTTGCATTTGCATCTAACCCTTGAATCCCAAAATGCAAATTCAAATTTGGCTAAGTCCTACCCATTTCATTGGCCACTATGAGCCAAATAGTACATGTTTGTGTGATTTATTATTATGTCTTTGTATTTGAAGGCATTCCATTACATTCATTTCACATTCTCTCTCATCCTCGATCATTCACATTCATAGGGCATTCAAGGATCATTTATTAGAAGAACGCTTTGATTGGCACACTAAAAAGAACAACATTTATTTTAGCATCACCATCTAGGATATATGCACACTCGCTTGTTACCTATTGATCCTTAGCACAATTATAAAGTTCATCTTTTGTAAGGTTTAACTTAGGAGAACATGTATGTTAGCAATATGGCAACCTTGTGAAGGCATTCATAAATGCTGCTAGTCATTACAATAGAGCAGGCATCAATGAATTCGATGAACCAAACAACGAAAGCACACAAGTTGATGAATTAGATTTGTGGCTTACATAGTAGATCTATGCTTACGAATTGATTTAGATCTATGGAATCTATCTAGAAAAGGACAGAGATCTTGCATAGAATTTTAAGTGAAACATAGATAGAGAGGATCTAATTCAAGTTTCCAATATACTTAATTTTCAAAGCTACATTAGATTTATCCATTTTTATTCCTAAAACTAACCACCCCTATTTGTTGCATTCAATTTCCTAATATAGCATCTAATTCTGAATTATATACTCCCACGGCTTGTTATTTATTAATCTAAATTTATTTATACTTAGTTTTATGCATCTTGTTGGATTAGTCTAGATTAATACCAGGGAAAGGTTAGTTTCCTTACACATCTTTATCATTTCCATGTTTTCCCTTTCATTTGATTATGTTTTATGAATGAGTGAATGCATTGAGCATGGTTAGAATTGCAAAGTTATTCATCTCTGAGCATATTCGATGCACGAAAAGATATTTCATGGTGCAGGTTTGGTTTAGAAGGAAATTTGGAGACTTTACCCTGGTCCTGCTGTGCTTACAAGTGGAGGGATATGAAATGTTTCTTTCGAGTAACATATGCAATATTTTTCCATGCGTGAAGCCCTTGAGTATACATATTTGTCTGTAATTTGTATAACAAATAAGTGCTGGCTGTTTACTTTTGATCTATTTATGTCTTGAAACAGAGCGAAGGGAAGGCTGCCTCAAAACACATTTGGGTGCAGCAAGAAGCTAACAATTCTGTAACTTTGCAACCCTGGTACGGACATACATATCCTATTTTCTTTGTATCTGAATCTATGGCTTCCTTATAGAATACATATTGCTTTAAGTCATTCAGATTGCAGTAGCTAAACCATTGTAGAACAAAATCCGGGGCGTATTTTATAACATGTGCTGTTTTGTGGTGTAAATACTTGTAGCATGATTACTGCAAAGCTCACAAAGCTCAAATTTCTGTAACATTGTTATTTTTTTTAATTTATTATTTTCATTCTCTTCTTTAGTTTTACATCTTATTGATGGATTATGGAATGTGATCCGAAACCTTAATGTAAATAAAGGTTATACACTCAAATTCAAAAATATACAAATTTGTATTCTATGGACTGTAGAAATCTAATTTCTTCTAACTGTTATCTTGAGTCAATTGCATCATGATGTTTGGTGAAAAAGAAAAGTTAAAACAGTAGTTTATGATAGAAATTAATACAATCGTCACTTAGGTATCATCTTGGTTGAAATTGGGAAGAAATTGTTGGGGTTTTCCGCCACTCCAGGGAGGAATTGTATGGGCTAACGCCGGCCAAGCTGGAGAGCTCCATACTGATCGCAGTCATGGTGGGACGCAACGACAGATCTTTTTCCACGCATGATTTCGCCACGTAGGCAATTCTGATAGCTACTTCCAAATCATACGACTCTTGGAGATTGGGGTCTATCCAGTCGCTGAGATTTTCCTTGGGATTTTCACCTTGCAGCAGATCTCTTATCTCATCCGACAGAAACCTTTCACCGTCGCCTTGGCGCCTCGTCTCTACGGCCATTCTGCCCGATAAGATTTGCAGGACAATTACCCCAAATGCAAAAACATCCAGCTTTGGCGTCACCAGACCGTCTCGAAGATACTCTGGAGCCATGTAACCGTAAGTTCCGATTATATGGCTGGTTACTGCAGTAACCCCTCCGCCAGATTTAGCCAATCCAAAATTGGCAATTTTGGCTCTGAAATTGTGATCCAACAAAATATTGCTGGTCTTGAGGTCCTTGTGAACGCAAGACGGACTACAGCCGTGATGGAGATACTCCAACCCCTCTGCTATGTCCACAGCGATCTGGAGCCTCTGATTCCATGGAAGGGATTCACGCGGCCCTGCGCTCTCAATCCAGTTGCTCAGGGACCCGTTTTCTGCATACTCGAATACCAGATAGGCATAGGCATGCTGCTCCTCATGGCCGAGACAGATGCCCAGGACAGTAACAAGATTGGCGTGATGGAGTTTGTGAAGCATGTTTATCTCCTTAGAGACTTCCCCTTTCATCTTCTTCATCGCCACTTTCTTCCCACGCAGCAAACCAGTGAAAACAGAGCCCTCGATCCTGGAACCCTCGCTGAAATTTAAAGTAGCCTCTCGGAGCTCTTTCAAGGTATAGTGTATTAATCTGTCGGACTCTAACAGATCCGACAACTCGGAGAGCATTTGGATCGATTCTTCGCAAATCTTCGCAGCCTCCAATCTTTTTGCCTCTGCTTCCTGGAATAAAACCAACTGATTATTTAATCAAAGTTTAAAGGATCTACAAATCCCCGTCTGTTTATAGGTAAATCTAGCAGAATTTTAAAAGCTTAAAAACAGAGCATTGGTAAAAACAGAGCACACACTCAATTCCCTTAAAGTTTAACCAGCTGGTGCGTTGTAAAACGTCGGCTAATCGAAATCTTGTTGACCAAAATCCTTTTGACAATTTCATCGACAAACAAGGGCATTTAACAGGTCAAGATCATCATAGGGAAGATGTCAACAGTAAAAGTCGACAGACAGCAGAGTGAAAAAACCGTAAGCAGTCGGCACGAAACAGCGGCTACGCTTCGGAGAAATTGGTCATAAACAACAACATTCTTTTGTATATATTTATACTGTTTACGGAGCCTGCTGAGTAGTCCTCAGGCTCATAACTACACAAAGTGCTCTCTATATGAGAAATACTATGGAGCATAAAAAAAGAATATACCTGTATGACTTTGCGGCGCTTCCTCCTGTATAAGCATACAAGTGCTATAACAAAACCTGCCACAAGGAGCAGCGCAGCAGCGAGAGATATGAGTAGGACTACGACGAAAGTGTGGGAGTTGGATGAAGAACGACGAGGTGAGGAGTTCAAAACCAGGGGAGGCGAAGCCCCCAAGCGAGGAGGAGGCGGAGGAGCGAAAGGCCCCGCGGGAGGGATGGTCGGTGTGTCGTTTAGAGGAATTAGCAGAGTGGTGTAGGGATAAATGGTGGGATTGGATTCTCCTAACCCATTGGCAGATATGAAGTCTTGGTGGCGGATATTAAACTTGGCGGTAATGATTTCATCGTCGTCCTCAACATCCGCGATGTAAGTGAGCAGATATTTGACTCCCTGGGCCATCTGTTCGCGCGTGGGGCACGCACAGCGTAGCGGCGCCACCAGTTTCATTCCTGTGTCGAGCTCATTTTTACCGACGCTAGGGTTTTGTTCTCTCATTGCCTGGCATGTGCTCAGTCCCTCCAGTGTCTGGTTCGCGATTTTCAGATACGTGTCATCGTGCTTAACAGTGTAGGTCAAATTCGCCTGCGAGAATTTACCGGCACATTTGCAGTCGATGGGAAAAAGCACGGCCTGATCTTTGTCCAGAGACTTGGAGTAATTGGTGACCGATAATTTGCTTGCAGACGCAATCGTGGCGGGGTCAGTGTTAAAAAGGCTGCCAATGCTCTGAAGGGACATGTAAAACTGCTGAGCTCTATAGAGAGCAAAGGTTTGGCATTCTTTAGCTGCGCCATTGCACAGGTAACCGGAGCTCTCATTATGAAAGTTATCACAATCCTCACTGTAGTCCTGAGAATACACTTGCTCAGACATTACTTGTGATCCATAATTCCCTATCATCAACATCCCTAACAAAACAGGAATTATTACCGTGCCCAAGGCCATGGCAGATACTTCAACTGAAATGAAGTTCTATTCTCTTCTTCAGACTTTTTTTGAGTCTGTTATTTCAGGAAACCCTCTCTTCCCGCGAAGACCGCACGAATGACGGGGGTTTCGCTGCTTCTGCAAGAAAAAGCAATTTGTGGGCTTTCTCTGCCCGGAATTTGCGTGCACCGTAATCTTATTGACTCATTATTTAAATATTAAGCAAGACATTTCGGCTCCGACCAATTTATATTATTAACTCTAATTTACTCCTAAAATATTAAAATGACAACAGTCGAGGCTTGAGCCAGACTTTTTCATTGAACTCCGGTTGCGGAGTGTTTACGGTATGTTATAAAATACAATTGAAATCCATGATAACGCGTTTGTTTATGTTAACAATGAAGAAGAAAAACAGTGCAGAGAATAAAAAATCGTGTCTTTCACATTGTTAATCGGATATTCGTGCTGGGACGAATGAGATTGAACATAAGCCCGTCACCACGACTAAGCATGGTGGACGCATTCACACAAATATATAGGATTAAATTTGTATTTTATTAATCATATAAGAAGCAAGTGGAATGGAATCATTTTGAAGAGATGATTAGGTTTGAATAGGTAAGATGGAACAATAAATTAAATTTTAAATAATAATAATTTATTAATAGGTCATTGAAGAATATTTATATAAATATTTTTTTAATATTTATTGATTTAGTGGTTTTTTTGGGTGGTTAGTCAATATTTCAATGGTAGAGTTGTTATAATAATAATTTAAAACAATTGTTTCCATAATTATAATATGTGGATAATAGAGTGAAAGTAAATTCTAAAATATATATATTCTCTCTTTTTAAAGAAGTCACTCACTTCATTGTCAACTAATAAGATAGAGATTTAAGATGTAAATCTCACTATAATCTAGATATTTATTATTTATTTAATTGTTTGCACCTACTTGGAGTGTTATATTTTGTAATTTGACAATTTCTAATTATATCTTATTTGTCACGGGAGTTGCTAAATGCAACTATGATAAGTATATAAGAGTTGTTGAAATAGAAACAACATGATGAGAGGGAGTTAAATGTGGACATGAAGAAGATAAGGAAGATCTTTAGTTCACATGTGCATGTTACAAAAAAGACAATAAGAACACAAGTGAAGAGCTTTAGTTGAAACATGAAATTTCTAATTTAACTCCTCTTGATTTGGGTGTTGTGCTTTATGCATGGATAAGAATGCCTAAATTAGTTACTGGTTTTGGTTTCCAACATATGATTTTAGAAACCATTCATGATTTGTGGTTTTCCTTGTGCCTATATATTAAGTCCTTGACTTTAAGGAAATATAAGTTGTTTTGTAGGTTGTTAAAGTAACAAAGTGTTGCAGCAATTCATGAGACAATTGTATTTGTGTAATTCATTTGAAGGGTTAGCGCAAGCTTTGGACTCTATTTCTCCACGTATATCTTGTGTTATGGTTTGCATCTCTTTTGTGGTCATTTCCATTTTCCATCTATGATTTATCACTATTTATGCACTTGGATGCTTAATTTTCTTAGAATTCTTTCATTATAAAGTTATATCCTATATCTACATTTGGTATTAGAGACACGAGCTTGATTAGAGAGAGGGATACCATTCTTTGAGTGTGTATTTAATACCAAATGTAGAAATATGATATAATTTTATAGTGAAAGCATCCTGAAAACTTTAAGCATCCAAACACATAAATAGTTATAAATCATAGACAAAAATAGAAATGATCACAAAAGAGATTTAAACCATAACACAAGACATATGTGGAGAAACCTTTTTGGGGAAAAAATTCCACACCCAAAGAGATTCAAAGCTTGCATTAACCCTTCAAATGAATTACACCAATACAACTTCTCTATGAATTCTTGTAACACTTCATTTCTTTAACAACCTACAAAACAACTTATATTTCCTTTAACTCAAGCACTTAATATTTAGGCATGAGGAAAAATGCAAAAACCCATCAAGTATAACTTTTTTTCTTCTACATAATTTCTAACGAACCATCCAAATCTAGGGTCTAAAAAGAGTTAATGCACCTCTAGTATCATATCATTAGACAAGTTTATTTTTATAAAATTTAACCTTAAGTGTAGCAACTCCAAATCCTAGTTTTGAACTCGGTATCTTCTAATACCATATGTAACAACACAATCATTAATCCCTAAAATTTGCACTAATTTTTTTATGATAAAAAGATTTTGGTTTAATTCTTTCTTAGTGCAAATTTCAAGGATTAACGATTGTGTTGTTACATGTAGTATTAGAGCATACCGAGTTCAAAACTAGGATTTGGAGTTGCTACGCTTAAGGTTGCATTTTATAAAAATAAACTTGTCAGATAATCTGATACTAGAGGTGCATTAAATCTTTTGAGACCCTAGATTTGGATGGTTCGTTAGAAATTATGTAGAAGAAAAGATGGTGTACTTGATGGGTTTGAGCATTTAAAGCTCTGTGGTTACTCACTTTAGATACTTTAATTCCTTTTGTAGGTCTCACTAAAATGAGGGTAGATTTTGTTGGATATAGGTTCCAAAAAGTGGTAAAGAAATCAAGAGGAGAAGATGTAAGAAATTGTGTAATAAAGAAGGGAATCCAAGTCCCTAATGAGCCTCCGTCTTGTTTAGGGTAAAATGGGGGGAAAAGATATGTCTTTGGTTTGTTTCAAGGGTTTGTGTTGATCCTCCTTTCCCCACTAAATATTCAAGGACATTCAACCAAGTAGAGAACTCTACTATAGATCTCTTGTCACTTGGAACATAGGGGAGATTGGAATTGTGTGAATTTATTGTTCAATTAAGTCCAATTATGCTCAAAACCCTAATTTTGTAAAATCATAAACAAACAGATAAATTATAGAAAATGATCGCACACAAAGATATCAAATGACAATCAAATACATACCAGATTTTGAAGTTCAGTGTGCAAAAAAATCAGGGACTAATGAGCGGGTGCCCTAGTCCAGTGTACCTACTTTTGTCAGGATCTTTGAAGAATGTCTGCAACCTGATCCTGCTATCATAGAGATTTCACCGCTTCAAAATCCAAAGGGCTAATGAGTGGGTGCCCAAGTCCAAGCCCTAATTTTCTTCTTTGCTCTGCACTTCTGACAGTCTGTAATGCTTCTCTACAACTCCACTTCTTTTGCTTCTGAAACCTGTAACCTACAATCACAGAAAAGTGGGTTGGGGGTTGTGGTGTTTAGAGGCTTGCCTTGGTCAAGCCCTGAAGAGACATTCAAGTCTTCCAAACATCATTGTCAGATAAAGAGTGTGTATCCCTATGGGATAGAAGCAAAATCTAAATGATAAATGATCAAAAACACAATAGATATCACCTTGTAGTGTAGATCTCATGGAAGGAAGATGTTCTTCATGCCATGAGGAGATGGAGTCAAATCTATAATCACAAACACAATAACAACAAAATACTGCTTTGCAACAGAATGAATGCCTTGAATCACGTTTGCATAAAGTCACAAGTTCACAATGCCCGTCTCTAGTTTACAAATGAATCACTAAACATGCTTATATATGCAACTACACAACTTCCCGCCAAGAAATTCGTAATTCAAACTTGAGGTGTCGGTGTAGGACCTAATAACGGTCATATAACTGACACATAAAATAGGTCTTGACCTAAAAATAGGGTAGGACTAGGGCGGGGGTGCCCAAGTCCTCCACCCTATTTTAGGTAGGATTCATGATGAACACATCCCCTAGGTCCCATTTGCCATAAAACTTAGGGGTTTCTTCACCGAAAGTCATCATTAACATGTAGGATGATCTAAATGCATTCTAAAGAACCTAGGAGCTAAACCTTAAGAGGGAATTTAGCCCCCAAGGGGACATTTTCTGACATAACATTTAGCCCCCACTTTAATGTATGCATGAATACAAGGCCCATGATACATGCATTAAAGTATAGTCAACAAACACACCAAACACACCAAGCACGGAGAAGGCATGCCAATCACAATGAAGATAGTAACAAGCACGCCAAACACGGAGAAGATAGTTACAATCACACAAAACACGGAGAAGACAACATTGAAGACATATAAAACATAGTGAATGCAGCGATTATCTCTTTTTTCATTTTCTCACATATGAATGCAAATGTAAGTATAAGGAAAGTAAACACACAACCCAAATGCAGGAGGAGCTCATCACCACCAGTCTTGAAACCTCATAAGGGGCAATAGACATGCCAAACAAATCTCAAAGTGTAGGAGGAGCTCATTGCCACCAGTCTTGAAACTACACTTGAGAACAAACACATCATACAAATCTAAAAGCATAGGAGGATCTCATCGCCACTGGTCTTCAAACTATGTTTGGGAACAAACACGCCATACACACACACATGGAAGACACGGAGAAAACATGACAAACAAGTGATGGAAGAAACCTATTGCTAGGTTCGCAGCCATCTCAAGCACATTATAGGCACACACCAATGATTGGGCTTCACCACAACAATCACTGAAGACATGTTTAAGGGTTAGCATAGTCTTAGATTTGCTCCCTGCCTACTTGGAGGACTTTTAGAAAATGAAAGGATGTGCAATCTCCTGGAGAAATACACCATCCCCACCTCTGTAGAGGGCTTAAAATAAAAAGGATATGCACGATATCCCACCTCCGTAGAGGGCTTAAGTGATTTCAATATAAAAATAAAGCTATGCACTTGCTTAGAGATACAACATCCCGCCTCTGTAGAGGGCTTCAAACACACTTCATTAGTACTAAAATCATCAGACATCTTACCTTAGATATGCCCCCACCTTAAGGTGGTTGATATCATGTAACAATATCAAGCACATTAAGGTAGAGAGAAAAACACAAGGGAACACGAGCTCTCGCAAAGCCCATGCCCCCCCAGAGGTGACATGCACTTTACGATCACCAAATGTTCCCACAAGCACACAATTTCCTACAAGAAAAGGTGTTAGCATCCATATAATCATGATAAACAATAATGCATGTAATCATTCACATAGAGAGCTGAGGAAAGCAAGACCCAAGATAGACAAAGTGCACAAAGCAACAATATTGTTATGTTTTGTAAGTGTGATAAGACAACATCAAGATATCACATGGAGTGATTCTACTAGGCCAAGCATTGGATAATATATATCAACCATGTCGTCATGTATGGACTAGGTCCATTTTTTGATTTCTCGCTGAAGGGACACTAGGTCCATATCAGTATAATATGTTTTTCGTCATCCGCCAGCTAGATAGAATCACTAGAGGAAGGTAAACAATAAATCAAGAGAGAACAAGTGCCTTAGGGACAATCACCAATCTCAACGCTATGTCCATAAGACACAACACACAATAGTGAAAACAGAGGAGAGGCAATATAGAAGAATGATGACACTTGAATAGAAGAAGGGTCACAACAGAGGCAGTCTCCCGATATCCTTGACCTTACAAGAGAATCAAGGGTCATACTAGGAGGCCTAAACAACACATAACACATTATGAGGGAAACAGAACATGAGAGGGGATGTCACATAAATGAGCAAATAATGCCACGACATAAGTGACCACCAAGGTTAGAAATACTTACCTGATAGAATCCAATGTTAAAAATATACATATCTAGGAAGAGGCCACCCTTGAGAGCAACTATAATATTTTCTACAATGAGTGTGGCTTATCAGCTCAGGATATCTTGCATGTTGATTTGGTCTTGTTGAAATTGCATTAAAATTGAGTTTAGGATGACTAGATGCTTTCTTTTCTTTAAAAGGATTATATCCAATGCCGCTTGAGTAATGTCTTGCAGCGGATTCTATAGATACTCAAATCCCTTGTTGATTTATACCATATCCCTTACCTACATAGTCACAGTTGTTATAAAGGATTTTAAATCTTCGACCATAGAGGGATATCATTTCTTTAGAAGATGGTGAAGCCTCATAGGTCTCATAATTTGTATTATAAGTAATCTTGAGTATTGTCTTTGTTTTCTATCAATGAAGCTTTGGTTTTCTTAGGTGTTTCCAAAGTTTGCTTAGATGAGATCGATGCAACTTTTGATGTGTCAAGGTTATTAATTTTAAATTCCCCTACATTGCAAGGATTAAAATCTAATGAACCCAATCATCACCAAAAAGTGCATTCAAATGATGGTTGATGGTCTTGCACAACATTATTTGTGGCAAGAGGTATTGTTGAATCACCTTGTAAGTTGTTTAGGTTCGTATGATTGTTAACTTGTTTTTCCTTTTCAATATGTAAACAATTATTCGACTCAGGATCAGCTTTATAGGTATAGAGCTTGTCTTGATAAATGAACTTAAGTGATCGATGAAGGGTAGATACAATTGCCCCCATGGCATGAATCCACGGTCTACCAAGAATCATATTATATGAGAGAGAACTAGGCATAACATGAAAAAGAGTATCTAATATCATGGGTCCAACCGTTACGGGTAAAGTTATCATGCGCACAGTTTGGTTTGCAACATTATCAAAGCCACAAATGCTAGTCCTATCTGGTTTTATTAAAGATGTGTCAACCTTGATTTTGTGTAGTAGGTCAATGCCACAAACATTAAGAGTTGATCCATTGTCAATCATAACTCACTTTATCAATGTTTTATTTATTGTGACAAAGATCATAATTGGATCATATTCATCTTTTATCAATGGTATCTGATGTGGTTGAAAGAGGATATCTATTTTTGTCACATGCATACAATCCAACAGAGTTGCTACATCATTCAGCTTAATAGTAGGTGGTACAATCATCTTTTGTAAAGCTTCTTGGAGCATTCCATGGTAAGCAGGTGATGTTTGTATTAAATCTCAAACAGAGATCTTAGCCGAAGTAGTGTGAAGCTTCTCGACAAGATCATATTCTTGACCACTTTTGGTGCAGGGCACCTAGGAGCAATTTAATTCCTACAAGCATTTTGATAGCATCTTTGATAAGTTGAGTTTTGTTTAATGTGTTTTGTAATAAGGCTTTTCATAGCCATGTTTGGAAGGTCTATTTTTGTGTGGTCAAGAGGTTTAGGGTAACTTTATAAACCTCATATCCTTCTTAGTCCACTTGGACCTAGTTGTGCCACTTAGGCCTAGTAGGTCTAAGGATTGGTTTTTGAGTCTTTTTGGGTTGTTTTAGTGTTTTATCATGTTTTAGGGAGTGTGTTGGTCATTTGAGATCCATTACACAAGTTAAACCAATTGATTTCCTTGTGCTAAGGCCAAATGCCATAATGTCAAGTATTGTCAATAGTGTCAATGACACATTGACCAGTTATAACTCCAATTTGGTCGATGAAACTATTTGTAGAAGTTATGTACCGACTTGGAGGGGTTGATATGATGGTGATTTTCACTCTTGTATGGCAGAGGAGGTCTGGTATAAAGTTTTGGCATTGAAACAATAGAAAACAGTCAGTTTTTCCTTGCATTTTTATTGTTGTACGGACGGTACGGATTGGTAGAGTAGATCAATGTACTTTTTTCTGAAAGTAGGTTGAGTCAGGGTTCCAATGCATCTATTTTGAGGTTTTGAAGTAATTCCAGTAGGGAGATATTGCAGTTTTAGTGCAGACTGGTCTAGAAACCCTGTTTTCTAGGGTTTGTCATAGAAATCCGGCCCTAGAATGCATTCCCACTAGTCAAAATTCATGAAAACTGGTGAAATGCAGGCTAGGGATGTACTCTACAAGATTCCAAAAGCATTTGGCTGGGAGATACTATTTTCAAATTTTAAGGTGATGCCCTAGGTCAAGTATTTCCTTGTATTTGACCAAATTTATGCTATTTGAGGTTGTAGATGACAAAATCCTGATAGGGTGAGTGAATGAATGGTGGTTTTGTGTTGTTTGGACATGGTAGAAGCATTCCAAATTCCTGTCCCTGATCTATGCACCCAAAATGGACCACTTACTTTGTAACCTAGCCCTAAACTGATCAATTAGGCCTAGAGACCTAGTAGGTGTTCTGGACTGCTGGAGTAGAGTTGGAACAGGAGACTTGGAAGTTTGATAGGGTCCCTTAAAGGGTATCTAAAACCATCATTTACTTGCCTAGTCATTTGGGATTTTGTCAAGTTGTGTGGAGAAGACTAGGTTTGGAGGGCTAGTAGCCTTACTAGTCAAAGTAGAGGTTGGAGAGTTTTGGGAATTTGGGGATTAAACCAACTACATAGAAGGTGTTTATTGATCTGTCTTAAGGTGTTGGAGAAGCCTTGAAGGTTGAGTCATCACCAGGATATCAAACCCTTCATATACCCTTGAATGTGCCTTTGGTTGGTTGGTTGAAGGCTAGGTGAAATGGGTGAGTGGGCAAAGGAGAATAGACTAACCCTTGTTGTGTTGCTTCCCTTGTGCCACCTCTGCATTAGGTGGTATCAGAGCCATCAAAGAGATGGGAGATAGAGAAGAAGAGGAGGAAATTCCTTCAAAGGTGACAAATGCCGAATTGGCAAAGATAGTGAGAGTGCAAGCAGCCAAGAACAAAAGGATGGAGGCTAAGATAGAAAAGTTGAAGAAAGACAAGGACAAGAAGAAGAAATCAGAGATCATCTTGGATTCAAATGAAGAGGATCAAGATGAAGAAAAAGAAGTGCAAATGGAAGAGCCACAAGGAGGCATGTCAGAGAGACAATTCCTAGATGCACTTGGGAAGTTGAGTAGGAAGGACACTAAGGCAGACTTACCTATGTTTCCTGGTAAGATGAACCCAGAGGAGTGCCTTGATTGGATTGAGGTAATGGAGAACTATTTTGAATGTGAAGAATTGGTAGAAAATCAGAAAGTGAGGATTGCCAAATCAAGAATGAAAGGGCCAGCCTTGAGTTGGTGGAACTTTATTCAAAATGAGAGGATAGAAGATGATAGGAACCCTATCTCTACATGGAGGAAGATGGTGCTTGAAATCAAGAAGCAATTTGTCTCTGAAGATTATGAGGTCAACTTAAACAAGAAGTTACACAACTTGAGACAGAAGGACATGGACGTGAGCACCTACACATAGGAGTTTCACAAGAGGACATTGAAAGCCAAGATGCCTGAGAATGAAAAACAGAAGTTTGCAAGGTATCTCAATGGCCTTAAGTTCTCCATTCAAGATGAATTAACCCACTTTAACCCAGAGATAGTCCATAAGTGCTTTCAAATGGCACTGAGGATTGAGGATAAGCAAACGAGAAAAGGTGATTCAAATAGTAGCAGTAGAGGTAGAGGAAATCTAAACTTCAGGGGTAGAGGTAGATTTCAAAACAGAGATAATTTCTCTAGACCCCAAGACAGCAGATCACAAGAAGGCAGCCAAAGGCAAGCTGATAAAAACAGTGCTAATTAGGGTCCGTTTAGAGGGAGAGGTAATGGCAGAGGAAGAAGTGGGGGCAGGGGTCCCAATGTGTTTACTGGAAGGTGTTTCTCTTGCAATCAGACTGGACATCAGTCCTTTAGATGCCCGGAGAAGATTGGAAACACTGCTGCAAATCAGAAAGATAGAAGGGTGCAACTCCTTCAAGAATAGGACTGTCAAAGCACCACATCATACCAAACAGCCTCTTCCAAGTCTGCAGCACCTGAGAGTGGAGAGTGCATCATGTTTAACAGATCCCTCATCATGCCAACCACCAAGGAGCAGCCCCAAAGGAACAACTTGTTTAGAACCACTTGCAAGGTGAAAGGAAAAGTTTGCAAGGTAATAGTTGATTCAGGTTCTTCTAAAAATTTGGCTTCTAATGAAATGGTGACTAAGTTAGGATTGGAAAGGATACCCCATCCTAACCCCTATAGAGTCTTTTGGTTAACTAAGGAACAACAAATTGTGGTGAAAGAGCAATGTTGGGTTGAATTCAAGATAGGTGAATATCATGATAGGATTCTTTGTGAGATAGTAGATATGGATGCATGCCACCTTCTTCTTGGAAGGCCTTGGCAACATGACACAAGTGCCCAACATGATGGTAAGCAAAATGTGATTCATTTGTCCAAAAATGGTGAAAATTTCACAATGACTCCTTTGATTGATGATTGCAAAGAGAAGGTCATTTCTAGTTTAGTTATGTTGGTAGGTGAAAAAGAGTTTTTGGCTAACCTCAAGGAAGAGAAAGTGCCATGTTTTGCAGTAGTCCTCAAGCCCAAGGATGTAAATCCCAAGAAGGTCAAAGTGCATCAACCTCTTAGGAGGATTAGACCAAAGGAAGTGGAAGAACTATTGGAAAGGTTCCATGATGTGATAGCCGATGAGAGTAAGGATGCCCCTCCACCAAAGAGGGAGATTAGTCATTGCATTGATCTCATCCCTGGATCCACCCTACCAAACCAAGCAGCCTACAAGTTGACTCCAGAGCAAAATGCTGAAGTGGCAAGACAAATCCAAGACTTGTTGGATAGAGGGCTTATCAGGAGGAGTATTAGTCCATGTACAGTACCTACAGTGCTTGCACCCAAGAAGGAAGGAACATGGAGACTATGCACTGATTCTAGGGCCATCAACAAGATTACTATCAGGTATAGATTTCCAATGCCTAAAATAGAAGATCTAATGGATTGCTTGGGTAGGGCTAAGTATTTTACCAAGATAGATCTAAAAAGTGGTTATCACCAAATCAGGATAAGGGAGAGGGATGAGTGGAAAACTACCTTCAAAATCAATGAAGGACTATTTGAATGGGTTGTCATACCTTTTGGCTTATCAAATGCACCAAGCACCTTCATGAGATTGATGAATGAGGTGCTAAAACCTTTCCTTAAGAAGTTTATTGTTGTGTATCTGGATGATATATTGATTTTTAGTGACAGCAAGGAAGACCACATAAGGCATATCCATCAAGTGCTCAGGAGGCTTCAAGAGGAGAAGTTGAGAATCAACCTTGACAAATGTGTCTTCCTACAAAAAGAGTTGATATTCTTGGGGTTTGCCATCTCTAAGGGCAGCCTCAAAATGGATCCAAGCAAGGTGGAAGCCATTCTTAATTGGCCAACACCTACAACAACCTCTGAGGTAAGGAGTTTCCATGGTTTGTGTAGCTTTTATAGAAAGTTCATTAGAGGGTTTAGTGGTATTTGTGCTCCACTTGTTGACACCATAGAAGGAGGCAAGAAATGTGTATTTGTGTGGACAAATGAGGCCAATCAAGCCTTTGAACTGTTAAAGAAAAAAATATCAAAACAACCAGTCCTTGTTCTTCCTGAATTTGACAAGGTCTTTGTGGTAGAGTGTGATGCAAGTAAGAGGGCTGTTGGGGGAGTCCTAAGTCAAGATGGGAGGCCTATAGCCTTCTTTAGTGAGAAGTTAAATGAGGCAAAATCGAACTACTCCACCTATGATCTAGAATTATATGCCATGGTTCAATCATTGAGGAAGTGGAGACACTATTTATTGCCTAAGGAATTTATAGTTTTTACTGATAACCATGCATTAAGTTTCTTGAATAGGCAGCAAAAGTTAAACCATAGACATGTCAAGTGGATGGAGTACATCCAAGCATACTCCTTCTCAATAAAACACAAGAAAGGGGTGGCCAATAAGGTAGCCGATGCCTTAAGTAGGAGAAATCTTGTTGTGCAGACCATTCAGTTGGAAAGTATAGGTATTCATGCCATCAAAGATCAATATGTAGTAGATGAAGACTTCAAAGAACCATACCAATCTTGCAAAGCCATGACAGGAAGGTATAACATTGATTTTTCTAATTTTTTGTTACAAGATGGATATCTTTTCAAGGGTAGCATGTTGTGTATCCCAAGAGGGTCTATTAGAGAGAATATTATCAAGGAAAAGCACTGTGGCAGCATGTCAGGCCACTTTGGCATTGATAAGACCCTAGAATTGGTTAGGAGATACTATTTTTGGCCAAAATTGCCAAACGATGTAAGGAAGTTTGTTGAATCTTGTCAAATTTGCCAAAGAGCCAAGTGGTGCAGGAGCACCTTGACTTCCATAGGAGTTTGATTAAAATGATCTAATATTGTAATGATTCATCATTGTATAAGGTTAATCAAGTCATTGTTATGTATTAGAGGTCACTAGGAAGTTCAAATATGCAAAATATTGCAAACCATGTAAAGGTTGTCAATGTAAAGTTGGAAAAAAGATGTAGAATGAGGGAAGGTGAAGAGTCATTTGGCTTTTGGTTCATTCAAAGTAGTTGGAAACTGAAAGGTCATTTGTAATACCTTTAAAAAGGCCTTGTATACCTTTGAAAACTCAGAGGTGATTGAAGATTGAGAATGGAATGGTAAAAAGCAATGTTTTTCTGTATTATACTTCAGAAATTTGTTGTTTTCTTGCAGGGTACGGCCTAGTAATGGCAGAAAGACATTTCTTTTTGATTTCAAATGAAATTATATTCAATCACCCTCCCTTTCCTTTTTATCTTATCAAATTTTGTGCAATATTGAGGAAGTTATGACCGGTTTAGTGACTGTAATTTCTAGAATTCTCCTATAATAGTCCTGTTGCAGCGTTTGGTACGGTTCTGTACGGATAGATACAAGGGAAAGCCATATATGGCTGGAAAGAGGATTGAGTTACCTTTCAAATACATCTAGTAGAAGGTCTTAACTTGATTCCTATAGGAAGATATCACGTTTTTTCTAAAACTACTCTGTTAACTAGGTTTTTGGGGCCTAGAAATGGGGGTTTGGTGTTTAAACACTTGAATGAGAAAATCATTGCATGAGACCTGGAAAATATTTTTTTTTAGATCCTTTCCTAAGACTGTTTCAAGGTTTGAAGTGAGTGGGGCAAGTATTTGATAGGGTTCCTTTGTAAAGTGGGCAAATTAGGCCTTGTAGGAAGACAACAGGGTGTTAGGACAGTGAGATTCCGTCCAAAACAACAGTATATGATTTTGAAGTATGTTAAATAAATCAATAGAGGGTACTCAGATAAGTCAATAGTTTTGGAAGTGCTTTGGGAAAGTTTGGAGAAAAGTGCAAGTTTGTCGCTGAACAGAGCTACTAGGATTAGGCCTAGTCAAGTGGAATTGTCAAGAACCAATCAAATTGGTTTGTGAAACCTATTGAATCTTGTTGGTTGGGGTAGGTTGAGACCCTAGAAGATGCAATATTTTATCTGAGAAGTTGGAACCCTAAGTTGAGCCCTTTGGAGGAGTTTAAGGCAAAGGGAAGACTAGTGAAGTCTTATTGGTTGAAGCCACAAGTTATTTGAATCTTTTGATCTTGTTATATTACCTTTGGAGATCCTTTTCCTCTACATCAAATTGGTATCAAAGCTTAGAAGATTCTGAGCGTGTAGATAGAGCGCCGAAAGAGGCAATTTACACCAAGATTTTGGGGTAAGCATTGGTTTTTGCTACCTGATTCTTGTTGTGAAGTTTTATGGTTGCACATGCAAGTTCACTCACTGCAGTAGGCAGATAGGAAGGTCTGTAAAGAGGGCCAGAGGAGATGGTCCATTGGTTGTCACCAAAAGTCTTGGGGAGAGAGGCAAGAGAGGACTCCCAGGTGAGGGACAAGAGTGTTGTTGTAGCAGGAAGGAGTGGACTTCTGATGATAGAGATGCACCTTGGAGGCAGCTAGTCAAACTCCATTAATAGAAGTCACAGTTGGAAGGTAAAGAGGAAGCAGAGGAGGCATCAAGTCAAGGTTGAAGATATAAAGAGGCAAAAGTCGTTTGAAGCAGACCACACAACTCTTGGGACAAGAGTTTTCTTCATGCTGAGGAGTATGGTGTAGGAGCACCTTGACTTCCATAGGAGTTTGATTAAAATGATCTAATATTGTAATGATTCATCATTATAAAAGGTTAATCAAGTCATTGTTATGTATTAGAGGTCACTAGGAAGTTCAAATATGCAAAATATTGCAAACCATGTAAAGGTTGTCAATGTAAAGTTAGAAAAAAGATGTAGAATGAGGGAAGGTGAAGAGTCATTTGGCTTTTGGTTCATTCCAAGTAGTTAGAAATTGAAAGGTCATTTGTAATACCTTTAAAAAGGCCTTGAATACCTTTGAAAACTTAGAAGTGATTGAAGATTGAGAATGGAATGGTAAAAAGCAATGTTTTTCTGTATTATACTTCAGAAATTTGCTGTTTTCTTGCATGGTACGGCCCAGTAAGGGTAGGAGGACATTTATTTTTAATTTCAAATGAAATTATATTCAATCACCCTCCCTTTCCTTTTTGTCTCATCGAATTTGGTGCAATATTGAGGAAGTTATGACCGTTTTAGTGACTGTAATTTCTAGAATTCTCCTATAACAGTCCTGTTGCAGCATTTGGTATGGTTCTGTACAGATAGATGCAGAGGAAAACCATATATGGCTGGAAAGAGGATTGAGTTACCTTTCAAATGCATCTAGTAGGAGGTCTTAACTTGATTCCTATAGGAAGATATCACATTTTTTCTAAAACTGCTATGTTAACTAGGTTTTTGGGGCCTAGAAATGGGGGTTTGGTGTTTAAACACTTGAATGAGAAAATCATTGCATGAGACATGGAAAATCCTTTGTTTTAGATCCTTTCCTAAGACTTTTTCAAGGTTTGAAGTGAGTGGGGCAAGTATTTGATAGGGTTCCTTTGTAAAGTGGGCAAATTAGGCCTTGTAGGAAGACAACAGGGTGTTAGGACAGTCAGATTCCGTCCAAAACAATAGTATATGATTTTAAAGTATGTTAAATAAATCAATAGAGGGTACTCAACTAAGTCAATAGTTTTGGAAGTTCTTTGGGAAAGTTTGGAGAAAAGTGCAAGTTTGTCACTGAACAGAGCTACTAGGATTAGGCCTAGTCAAGTGGAATTGTCAAGAACCAATCAAATTGGTTTGTGAAACCTGTTGAATCTTGTTGGTTGGGGTAGGTTGAGACCCTAGAAGATGTAATATTTCATCTGAGAAGTTGGAACCCTAAGTTGAGCCCTTTGGAGGAGTTTAAGGCAAAGGGAAGACTAGTGAAGTCTTATTGGTTGAAGCCACAAGTTATTTGAATCTTTTGATCTTGTTATATTACCTTTGGAGACCCTTTTCCTCTACATCACCAAGGGACATGCATCAAATTCAGGTTTATACACTCCACTACCTATTCCTTCAAAGCCTTGGGATTCCATAAGCATGGACTTTGTACTTGGTTTGCCTAGGACCAAGAATGGACATGATAGCATCTTTGTGGTTGTTGATAGGTTCTCAAAAATGGCTCACTTTATCCCATGTAAAACCAAACATGATGCCTCACACATAGCAGGTCCTTTCTTCAAGGAAATAGTTAGGTTACATGGTTTACCTTTGTCCATAATCTCTGACAGAGACCCCAAGTTCATAGGACACTTCTGGAGGACACTTTGGAAGAGACTAGGTACAAACTTGTCATTATCATCTGCCTATCACCCTCAGTCTGATGGACAAATAGAGGTGATTAATAGGTCACTTGGCAACCTCCTAAGATGCCTAACAAAGGAGCAGGGTGCTAGTTGGGATTCAGTTTTGGCACATGCAGAGTTCTCATACAATGCACCGGCCTGTCTCCTTTCCAAATTGTTTATGGCACTCACCCAAGGGGTATTTTGGAACTTAGGGAGGTTAGAGGACTGGAAAATAGCAGTGCCTTAGCTGAAGACTTTGTTCAAGTGATGAAAGATGTCCATGATCAAGTACAACAAAAATTGTAGTCAACTTCTCAGAAATATAAACAGTTTGCTAACAGAAAGAGAAGGGATCTACAGTTCAAGGAAGGGGATTTGGTCATGGTCCATCTGAAGAAAGAGAGACTCCCTATAGGTAAATACACTAAGCTACTTATGAAGAAGATTGGGCCTTGTGAAGTGCTCAAGAAATGTGGAGAAAATGCATATAAAATCAGACTCCTGGATGGCATTGCTTTGTCTCCAATTTTTAATGTTTCAGACCTTTATCCCTATAAAGGATCTGATCCTCAAACTGTTGATGAAAAAGACCAAACTGATTAGACAATCCAAGAACTAATTCCTTCATCTCCTGATCAGATTGAGTGCATTTTGGATAAGAGGATTGCAAAATAGACTAGGAGGCACACATACTATGAGTGCTTGGTGAAGTGGCTCAATAAACCTTAGGAGGATGCCACTTGGATTAGTAAAGTAGACATTGAGAGGGCAGGTTTCACATTTGATAACATTCCTCACTCAAGAGACTTGATTTTTGTTTGATAGTGGGTGTATGGTGCAAGGCACCTAGGAGCAGTTTGATTCCTACAAGCATTTTGATAGCATCTTTGATAAGTTGAGTTTTGTTTGATGTGTTTTGTAATAAGGCTTTTCATAGCCATGTTTGGAAGGTCTATTTTTGTGTGGTCAAGAGGTTTGGGGTAACTTTATAAACCTCATATCCTTCTTAGTCCACTTGGACCTAGTTGTGCCACTTAGGCCTAGTAGGTCTAAGGATTGGTTTTTGAGTCTTTTTGGGTTGTTTTAGTGTTTTATCATGTTTTAGGGAGTGTGTTGGTCATTTGAGATCCATTACACAAGTTAAACCAATCGGTTTCTTTGTGCTAAGGCCAAATGTCATAATGTCAAGTATTGTCAATAGTGTCAATGACACATTGACTAGTTATAACTCCAATTTGGTCGATGAAACTATTTATAGAAGTTATGTACTGACATGGAGGGGTTGATATGATGGTAATTTTCACTCCTGTACAGCAGAGGAGGTTTAGTATAGAGTTTTGGCATTGAAATAATAGAAAACAGTCAGTTTTTCCCTGCATTTTTGCTGTTGTATGGATGGTACGGATTGGTAGAATAGATCAATGTACTTTTTTTGAAAGTAGGTTGAGTCAGGGTTCCAATGCATCTAGTTTGAGGTTTTGAAGTAATTCCAGTAGGGAGATATTGCAGTTTTAGTGCAGACTGGTCTAGAAACCCTATTTTCTAGGGTTTGTCATAGAAATCTAGCCCTAGAATGCATTCCCACTGGTGAAATGTAGGCTAGGGATGTACTCTACAGGATTCCAAAAGCATTTGTCTGGGAGAGACTATTTTCAAATTTTAAGGTGATGCCCTAGGTCAAGTATTTCCTTGTATTTGACCAAATTTATGCTATTTAAAGTTGTAGATGACAGAATCCTGATAGGGTGAGTGAATGAATGGTGGTTTTGTGTTGTTTGGACATGGTAGAAGCATTCCAAATTCCTGTCCCTAATCTATGCACCCAAAATGGACCACTTGCTTTGTAACCTAGCCCTAAACTGATCAATTAGGCCTAGAGACCTAGTAGGTGTTCTGGATTACTGGAGTAGAGTTGGAACAGGAGACTTGGAAGTTTGATAGGGTCCCTTAAAGGGTATCTAAAATCATCATTTACTTGCCTAGTCATTTGGGATTTTGTCAAGTTGTGTGGAGAAGACTAGGTTTGGAGGGCTAGTAGCCTTACTAGTCAAAGTAGAGGTTGGAGAGTTTTGGGAAGTTGGGGATCAAACCAACTGCATAGAAGGTGTTTATTGATATGTCTTAAGGTGTTGGAGAATCCTTAAATGTTGAGACATCACCAGGATATCAAACCCTTCATATACCCTTGAATGTGCCTTCGGTTGGTTGGTTGAAGGCTAGGTGAAGTGGGTGAGTGGGCAAAGGAGAATAGACTAACCCTTGTTGTGTTGCTTCCCTTGTGCCACCTCTGCATCAACTTTTATGAGTAAGATGAGGTGGCGGAGGGAGCATAGGTTGAGAACATGGAAGAGAGACATGCACATGAGGTGCTTGTTTACTTTGCTTGTTATTATAGGTTTTGTATGTGTGAGCAATCACATTATGATGTGGTTGTTGCAACACATTTCGAACACCTTGATTTCTTTGAGAGGTTTGTCTTGCATAGTTAAAGATGTAATCGGAGGGTCTAGGTGGTTTTTGATCTCCTTGAAATGTAATCACTGGTTCTAAGAAAGAGGGTGCACTAGGGGCCCCTCGCACAATCATCTTAGGAACATTGCTACAAAGTCTATTAGTAAAGATCAGATTAACATTATTTTCTGTTCGATTGCACCCAACATCTATCCATAAAGGATTTAATGTGAGAGAACTTTTATCATCCCCTAATGCTACATCTTGGCCATGGAGAGCATTGGAATGAGGGGAAGGTACGGTGTTGTGAAGGAGTTTTGTGTCATTTGAATTTGCCACAAAGGTAGAATTATCCATAGTCTTAATTTCCTTAGAGATATCCAAGGTACTCAACTTTTCAATCAAAGGTGGAAGATCTAATGGATTATCCGTAGAGCCCTCATGCACCATGTGATTATTAGTTGAATAGTCATTTTCTACCCATAAAGAATCATCTTTGAGAGTGATCCCTTTATCCACTAATGTTTCATTTTCCAGAGAGGGTAGGGTGGTTTTAAGGAATGTGTTAATGATTTCATCCTCTTGTGCCAGTATATCCTCATAGGAGAAATCATTTTTGAAAGAATGATCAAAAGGAAATTTATGTTATCATCACATGTAGTAGAGACTAGATGCATAGGAGAAGTGCTATCACAACCATCTTTTTAATTTTTACTCATGGAGATGAACTCGGTTAAGCTCTCTAATATTGTAGGATGTTCACTCATGAGGTATAAGAATCTATGAAAATCAAGATCTTTGATAAATGCATGCAAAGATACCAAAGAAAAATGACATGAGGGTGCCATAATAAGATGTCTAAAAACATTAATTTCCAATAAGAGCTATTAGTGCACCCTAGGTGTTGAAATACACAATGTGCAAGATTTCAAACAAGGTTATCAAATGATGTCAAATGTATGTTTTCAAATGTATGCAAGATCATATTTGAATGATTTTTTATATGAATGCAAGAAGGTAAGTGCAAAACTATATGCAAATATGAACGAAAATGTTTGATTTTTTTGCTTTTTTCAATGCAAATGAGTAAAAGAAGAGGTGTTCTAAGGAGATTTATAATGGACATAAGATTATAATAGTAATATCAGTCAATTAGTGCAACAAAATCCTCCAAAACACATTTGCAATGTAAATATAAAGAGTTGATAAGTCAAAATCTAGTGAAAATATGCTAAAATATGCAAATTTTCACCAATTTTCAATGTAAATGAGTAAGGGAAGGGGTGTTGTGAGGAAAGTTATGATGGAAAAAAGATTATAATAGTAATATCAATCACCTAATGCCATAAAATCTGTCACAGCATGCCTATAGTGCGAATCTAGAGAGTTGACAAGTCAAACCCTAGTGAAAATACACTAAAATATACAAAATTTTTTTTATCAATTTTCAATGCAAAGGCCCTATAGAAAGGGTGTTGTGAGGAATTTGAGGAGGGGAAGTGGATTATAACCCTAATAATAGCCAATTAATGCAGAAAAATCCTTCACAACATGCCTATGATGCAATTCTAGAGAGACAATAAGGCCAAATCTAGTGAAAATGCAAGGTTTTCAAACCCTAGACATGAAATTTTGCAAGAAAACCACTATAATGAAACACTACAGTTAGAAATCAGTCCTAATGAGTGTTTTGAAAGGGTAGTAAAATCTGAAACAAGATTTTGACTACAAATCCTAACTAATGCAAAACTAGGTTATATGAGAAATGCACAATTTCAAGCAATTTTTAACAATTTAATCATAAAAATGCAATGTAAATGAATGATAAATTTCTATAAATTAAATCAGATCTGACGATAATGACAGCAGAGGAGGTTTAGTATAGAGTTTTGGCATTGAAATAATAGAAAACAGTCAGTTTTTCCCTGCATTTTTGCTGTTGTACGGATGGTACGGATTGGTAGAATAGATCAATGTACTTTTTTTGAAAGTAGGTTGAGTCAGGGTTCCAATGCATCTAGTTTGAGGTTTTGAAGTAATTCCAGTAGGGAGATATTGCAGTTTTAGTGCAGACTGGTCTAGAAACCCTATTTTCTAGGGTTTGTCATAGAAATCTAGCCCTAGAATGCATTCCCACTGGTGAAATGTAGGCTAGGGATGTACTCTACAGGATTCCAAAAGCATTTGTCTGGGAGAGACTATTTTCAAATTTTAAGGTGATGCCCTAGGTCAAGTATTTCCTTGTATTTGACCAAATTTATGCTATTTAAAGTTGTAGATGACAGAATCCTGATAGGGTGAGTGAATGAATGGTGGTTTTGTGTTGTTTGGACATGGTAGAAGCATTCCAAATTCCTGTCCCTAATCTATGCACCCAAAATGGACCACTTGCTTTGTAACCTAGCCCTAAACTGATCAATTAGGCCTAGAGACCTAGTAGGTGTTCTGGATTACTGGAGTAGAGTTGGAACAGGAGACTTGGAAGTTTGATAGGGTCCCTTAAAGGGTATCTAAAATCATCATTTACTTGCCTAGTCATTTGGGATTTTGTCAAGTTGTGTGGAGAAGACTAGGTTTGGAGGGCTAGTAGCCTTACTAGTCAAAGTAGAGGTTGGAGAGTTTTGGGAAGTTGGGGATCAAACCAACTGCATAGAAGGTGTTTATTGATATGTCTTAAGGTGTTGGAGAATCCTTAAATGTTGAGACATCACCAGGATATCAAACCCTTCATATACCCTTGAATGTGCCTTCGGTTGGTTGGTTGAAGGCTAGGTGAAGTGGGTGAGTGGGCAAAGGAGAATAGACTAACCCTTGTTGTGTTGCTTCCCTTGTGCCACCTCTGCATCAACTTTTATGAGTAAGATGAGGTGGCGGAGGGAGCATAGGTTGAGAACATGGAAGAGAGACATGCACATGAGGTGCTTGTTTACTTTGCTTGTTATTATAGGTTTTGTATGTGTGAGCAATCACATTATGATGTGGTTGTTGCAACACATTTCGAACACCTTGATTTCTTTGAGAGGTTTGTCTTGCATAGTTAAAGATGTAATCGGAGGGTCTAGGTGGTTTTTGATCTCCTTGAAATGTAATCACTGGTTCTAAGAAAGAGGGTGCACTAGGGGCCCCTCGCACAATCATCTTAGGAACATTGCTACAAAGTCTATTAGTAAAGATCAGATTAACATTATTTTCTGTTCGATTGCACCCAACATCTATCCATAAAGGATTTAATGTGAGAGAACTTTTATCATCCCCTAATGCTACATCTTGGCCATGGAGAGCATTGGAATGAGGGGAAGGTACGGTGTTGTGAAGGAGTTTTGTTTCATTTGAATTTGCCACAAAGGTAGAATTATCCATAGTCTTAATTTTCTTAGAGATATCCAAGGTACTCAACTTTTCAATCAAAGGTGGAAGATCTAATTGTTGGCAAGAGACACTATATGGATTCATGGTTGTTGTCATTGATGGCAACAAAGGTCATCCCACATATCCGCAAGTCATGATGTGTCTCTACCGGAAGTCAGAATAAAGAAAGTTGTGGTCCGGTAAAGAAGAACAGAGCATGTGGCAAGGTCCGACAGATTGGTCCGGACCTCTCAGAGGAAGTGTCTTGATGCAGTGCGGATTTGGGGAAGTCAAGAGGACTACCTTGAGTGGTATATTCCAAGGATTTAGCCTCCGGTGATGGACAAGGAAAAAGATATGAATGGTTAAGTACCGGATTCCTGAGAGACAGTGAAAACAGAGGAAGAACTGACTGACAGAGTATCAGACTGCTTTCCGGATGGGTTACTATTGATGACAGAGGTTGTGAAGGCATGAATCATGTTTGGCCGACATGATTAATGATATCTACAAGTATATGCTTGATCCGCATTGCTTGGTGAGGAAGGATTCAGCCGATAGAATGAGAGTTTGTAAGAAACTAAGACTGTTCCGGATGCCGACTAGAAAGGTGATGAAACTACTTGTGCGGATATATATAGAGGATGGATTTAGTTGTGAAGTGGGTGTGGATGTGGAGAGATATGCGAATAAGTCCAGAGAAAGAGCAGAGGTAGCAAAAAGGATCCGGTATGTGAAAGATAGCAGAACAAAGAACAGAGGAAAGATGAAGTGCAGCAGATCAGTGTACTGAGCCTAACCGGAACTGAACTCCAGCATATGCAGATGCTTCCAATCAGTTCAAGACTGTGATTATCATCACTTTGTAGACAGTGTGTCTTCTTGTAGGCAGTGGGCCTCTTGTGAGCAGTGTGCTAGGGCAGTGAGCCCTAATTGGCAAGTGCCATTTTTGTAATTTCCTATTCTTCTAACAGAGAATAATTCTTGGGTTAATCACCCCGTGGTTTTCTCCCTTAACAGGGTTTCCACGTCAAAAATACTGTGTCATGTGTTTCTTACTTCATGGTTAATGTTTTGTGTTTGATTTTATGCTGCTTTAATTAAAAGGAAAGTTCAATAAGGGAAATAATTAGGATAACTGATTCACCCCCCCCCCTCTCAGTTATCAACAATTGGTATCAGAGCTAAGTTCCTCCTAATAGAGCCTAACAGCTTGAGGAAGATCTGGGATTTCAAATGGATGCATATGGTTTAAGGGAGCAACTCAAGACTGCCCTTGAGGATCTTGAACAGTCAAATTCTGAAGTCAGTGAATTAAAGGAAAGACTCAAACAGGCTGATGAATTCATGAGAGAATTAAAAGACAAATTAAGTCTCTCTATGAAAAAGAGAAAGGAGCTGCTTCAACAGTTGGCAAGACAAAGTGAAGAAAGCAATACAAATGAGGAATTGACTGAGCAAACCAAGTTATGTGAAAAGTTATCAAAAGAAGTCATTATGTTAAGACATGAAATGGAATCAGGAACTATAAAGTTTACTCAAGAGATTGAAGAAAAAAGAAAGGCTGAAGACAATCTAAGACAATCTCTTAAAGAAAAATCAGAAGAATGCCACCAGATGGACAGGATTATCAGACACCTTGAATCTGATCTTGAAGATGCCAAAGATAATGAAGGAAAACTTGAGGATCAAATTGCCTCTCTCAAAAGAGACCTTCAAACAGCAAATGAATATAAAGAGAAATTCAAGATAAGTTCTGCTCAACTTGAAGTTCTTCTTGGAAGTCAAAAGAGGACAGATGACAAGTATGGCTTGGGATATGAGAAAGGAGAAAGCTCCGGATCCGGTCAGAAGAATCTTGGATCAGAAAATCCAAGGAGCAGGCCTAGAAGACCTCCGGTAAGACAGCCAAATGCTCAAAGATATCCATCCTTCAATGGATACTGCCACAGCTGCAACCACTTTGGTCACAAAGCTAATCAGTGCAGAATGAGAATAAATCAGAATAATTCATCCTTCTCCGGACAGTGCTTCAACTGCAAAAGGTATGGACACAAATCCCATGAATGTAGAATTATGCAAGTAAACAAATCATTCAAAGGTAGATGCTTCACATGCAATAGAATAGGTCATAGGGCTAATCAATGCAGATCAAGAGGATATCAGTCAAATATGCAAAGGAATGTTATTTGCCAAATCTGCAATAGGTCTGGTCATAATGCTAAAGTCTGCAGAAACAAGAATCAGGACAAAAGAGGTCCGGTGTATAATCAGAATCAAGACAAGGGTAAACAAAAGATGAATGCGGATGAGGTTAGGAATCAGATGAGCAAGATTTGGGTGAAGAAAAGTTCAGAGAATGTAGAGGTTGGATCCGCACCAGACTCTGGTGCTGATATTTCTTCCAGAAATTAAAAGTGAGCTCTGGCTCAGGGGGAGACTCAAAGAAAATCTTGTTCCCCCAGCCAAACAAGTGGTGCCGGATGTGGTACAAGATGCGGATCAAAGGGTTTGTAGATATGAGTCTTGAGATACTTCAGTCAAGTTTTCAGAGGTCCGCATGGAGTTATGAAGAAGCTATGATCGATCAAATAAGACCTGTTCAGGGAAATGCTCCGGTATGATAAAGGATTACAAAAAGGTTCGGAAAGATCCGGAAATGCACTATCTTGTTCTGCGGATTGGACAGAGTGTTTGAGATGATCTTGTAATATGCCACCTCGATTTATTCATGATTGATAGATCCGGATGATATCCATAGATCAGGACTAATCCAGGATACTCCAAGCTATCCAGACAAGGCAAACCGGAATGATGTAGGTGAAGCATTTATTGCAAACAGGTATTAGGGTTCGCGGAGCAATTTAAGGGATTTCTCAAAGGTCATTTGCTCATTCTGCACTCGAGAAGAAGCGAAAAGTGGAGCTCTGCAACAAGGTTCTTCAAGCACTCCAAGGATCTCCTGCCGAAGCTATTGGATAAAGAAATCAATCCAACCACTCCGTGCAAACCGAAGGCGCATAAGGTATTCTCCGTTTTTCATTACCTCACTGCAAATCTTTGAAGAATGGCTACTCCAAACATAGTTAAGATCTCCGATAGACCTCGCCCCTCATTCAAGAAACATCCCTACAAATCATTGGAGGTTGACCCACTAGGAGCCTTCTCTAGTGTTCCTCACGGAGTTTTACACACCGAAGACATTAGGGTTTACATACATGCAAACATTGAGGAATTTGGGGATTTCAAATTAAGAGACCTCTATCACAAGCAGCTGATTGACAATGCCTTTGAGCTTAAACCAGAGTATAAGGATATTCAGAAGAAACAATTTGAGCAATTTATTCATTTCCCCTGTTTTGAAGAGGATGAATGGGTCCGGTATGTACTGAGCAGGATGCATGACAACTTTCTATGGCTAGATAGACCCTGCAAAATCACAAAAGAGGCAATTAGAGCAGTAACTGGCCTATACTCTTCCGGAGGAGTACCTATCCTCAAATCTGTCAAGAACAACATTGTAACTGAGGCCACCGGATCAAAATTTGACAAGAGGGCAATGACCATTGAAGATATTTCGGATCCGGATATCAAATATGCATCAATGATAATAGGATACAAGATCTATCACTCCAGCAGGGAGAATTCTGTATCCGGAACTGCAGTATACACTGCTTTTGAAATGCTAAGGAAAAATGCAGAATATGACCTCTGCGAACTACTGCTAAGCCAATTAATGGAAAATATACAGAAAATCAAGAAGGATAAGAAGAATTCCTTCAAGTATGGTACTCTTATTGTATGTCTATTCTTCTACTTCATGAATGAGCTACCCGGAACAAGTGGATGGGTATGGCAGAATGACAAACCTGTTGCAGTCCAGATAAGAGACTACTTGCATGGACTTGGGGATGCAAAAGCGAGAAATTCAGCTCTATGGGGATACTTCAAAAACTTTCAGAGCATGATGCAAGCAAGAGAGAGAATTCCCCAGTCTCTCATTGAGAAATACAAGGACTCAGTGTGCTTTATGGTTGACACTGATCAGTGCCTGATGGAGGCAGTGGAGCCAAGGACTGTCTGGATCATGCCCATGGGGTATGAAGTTGATGAACAGATAGTGGAGCTGCATGTTCAACACATGCTAAGTCAGCCCAAAGATCCTAAGGCAGAAAGGTTTGGAACCTTTGAGGAGCTGAGTATAAAGTTACATGTAGAACTCAGGGAACCTGAGATCAAAAGAAAAGTGAGAAAAGAAGTAGAGCACATTGCTCAAGGTCTTGGAATCTCAAAGGAGGCACTTGATGCCAGCCGGGAAAAGAGGAGGAAGGCCGAGGAAGAAGAGAAAAGCAAAGAAAGTGCTCCGGTTGGAGCTCCCACCCGGACCAGATCAACAAAGAGATCTGCACCTCCCTCAACCAAAAGTTCAAAACCGGAAGTTCAGGCATCCGGTAAGAGATCAAAGGCAAAAGCCACAAGGGCTTATGGAAGCCAAAAGGATGAAGAGGAAACAGAATCAGATGAAGGAGTAAGAGAAGTAAAGAAACAGAAAAAGAAAGGATCCGGTAAGCCCTCCACAGGCCAAGACAAGGAGGAAATGGCAGAGGTAACTGTTGAAAAGCCCACTCTGTCACTAGAGAGCATAATCAAGTCGGTCACGGTGGATGGAAACCTTCAACCAATGACTGAATCCTATGATGACTTCAGTGAGGCAGACCAAAAGACTCTGCAGGAAGCCACAGTTAAATATCTGAACATATACAATAAGGCTTTCATTGAGATCATATCTCTCATTCCTAAAAGCCTAGAGAAGGAAATGGAAGTAAGAAAGAATAATGCTCATGCCAAAGATCTTGAGATCCGGGAGCAGATAGCTATTCAGCTATATCCTCAAATTGATCCCAAGACAATGAACATTATCTTCAAGGACTGCAAAGATGAGTTCAGAAGCAAAGCCAGGATGAATCAACTCATGCTTGGTGAGACTGACAAAGTGGCTCAAGAAACAGAAGAGATCCTCCGGAAGGCCTTCAAAAGGTTCAATCTTCCTGTTGTAGAGGACTTAGGTGCAGAAACAGCTGTTGATTTGGAATCTTCTGTTCCGGAAGAAGTGAGCCCTGAACAGACAAGTGAGGACTTGGGACCCTCTGCTCAAGAAGAAGTGGCCCATGAACAAGTTAGTATCTCTCCTCCGGTTTCCCCTACAGTCTCCGGATCCAAAGAAGGAGAGCAACTACAGGAGAAGGAAGCAGTGGTGAAAGACAAAGAGGTTGACAGTTCTAAGACTGCAGAAGAAAAGAAACATCTGTCTCCGGCAAGAGACACTGCACAAACTGTTCAACAATTTTTGAGTAAAGAAACTCTAGAGATTGATGAACTGGAGCTTCTAAAAGGCCCATTTGATTTTGACTCTCTCTCTCCGGTACAAACAATGAAGATAGCTTCATTTGCAAATGCCAAGGCAAATGAAAAGCTCCTGAAGTCTCATATGGAAGACTGTGAGTTGATAGAGGCTGCTTCCGGAGTACTTGTGAAGATCATGCCATCAATCCAGATAGATCCGACAGCCTCCACTTCCGGTAATCTAAAAACCTTAGTCAGCAGTGTTGATACACATTTTGATTCTTTAGAAAAATCAGCTGAAGAAAAGGTCCGGAAGGAATTTTTGGATAAGAGATTTTCAGAGATATTAGAATTAATCTCTAAAGACAAAAAGATTGTAAGCATTGGAATAAAGAGCTTAGAGAATGCTCTTAAGGATGGCGGTGATATCTACAAATTTTTTATATCCTGGTCAAAGGCAACAGCAGCATTTGACAAGAAAATAAAAGAGGATCAGGATAAGCTACAAAGCTTATCTCAAAGTTTTGATCCTCTCTCTTCCTCTATAATAAATCAAGAATGTCAGACTATTGCAGTCTTGAACGAAATAAAGAATCTTGAGAAGGAAAGGAAGAACATCACCAACTGGATGGGAGAACTTAGAAGGATTATAATCCCTAAGTTGGAAACCATGCATGAGGCCATCAGTGATGCTAGGACCACCGCCCAAACAAAAGATCCGACAGATCTCAAGCGGGCAGAAGCGTTTGCATTTTTGTTAAGTGGTCACATTTCAATTTTGGACAGAATGAAGCAAAGTTGGGCTACCGAAATGATTCAATTACAGACATCCTTTGCAGACATTCTTCAATATATGTGAGTATGTAAATATGCGGCTAAGTATAAGAAATTTTTGAAAATTTTGATATGCGGACCCTACCCTTTGCCATTGATGTCAAAGGGGGAGTGAGGAGCAGTGAAAAATGAGGGATCCAACTAAGGGGGAGTTCCGGAAATTGTATATAAAGACAGAGCATCAGCAAAGGGGGAGCATAGTGAAAACACTTAGTCATTTTTCACTAAGTGTTGCCATCAATGCCAAAGGGGGAGATTGTTGGCAAGAGACACTATATGGATTCATGGTTGTTGTCATTGATGGCAGCAAAGGTCATCCCACATATCCGCAAGTCATGATGTGTCTCTACCGGAAGTCAGAATAAAGAAAGTTGTGGTCCGGTAAAGAAGAACAGAGCATGTGGCAAGGTCCGACAGATTGGTCCGGACCTCTCAGAGGAAGTGTCTTGATGCAGTGCGGATTTGGGGAAGTCAAGAGGACTACCTTGAGTGGTATATTCCAAGGATTTAGCCTCCGGTGATGGACAAGGAAAAAGATATGAATGGTTAAGTACCGGATTCCTGAGAGACAGTGAAAACAGAGGAAGAACTGACTGACAGAGTATCAGACTGCTTTCCGGATGGGTTACTATTGATGACAGAGGTTGTGAAGGCATGAATCATGTTTGGCCGACATGATTAATGATATCTACAAGTATATGCTTGATCCGCATTGCTTGGTGAGGAAGGATTCAGCCGACAGAATGAGAGTTTGTAAGAAACTAAGACTGTTCCGGATGCCGACTAGAAAGGTGATGAAACTACTTGTGCGGATATATATAGAGGATGGATTTAGTTGTGAAGTGGGTGTGGATGTGGAGAGATATGCGAATAAGTCCAGAGAAAGAGCAGAGGTAGCAAAAAGGATCCGGTATGTGAAAGATAGCAGAACAAAGAACAGAGGAAAGATGAAGTGCAGCAGATCAGTGTACTGAGCCTAACCGGAACTGAACTCCAGCATATGCAGATGCTTCCAATCAGTTCAAGACTGTGATTATCATCACTTTGTAGACAGTGTGTCTTCTTGTAGGCAGTGGGCCTCTTGTGAGCAGTGTGCTAGGGCAGTGAGCCCTAATTGGCAAGTGCCATTTTTGTAATTTCCTATTCTTCTAACAGAGAATAATTCTTGGGTTAATCACCCCGTGGTTTTCTCCCTTAACAGGGTTTCCACGTCAAAAATACTGTGTCATGTGTTTCTTACTTCATGGTTAATGTTTTGTGTTTGATTTTATGCTGCTTTAATTAAAAGGAAAGTTCAATAAGGGAAATAATTAGGATAACTGATTCACCCCCCCCCTCTCAGTTATCAACACTAATGGATTATCCGTAGAGCCCTCATGCACCATGTGATTATTAGTTGAATAGTCATTTTCTACCCATAAAGAATCATCTTTGAGAGTGATCCCTTTATCCACTAATGTTTCATTTTCCAGAGAGGGTAGGGTGGTTTTAAGGAATGTGTTAATGATTTCATCCTCTTGTGCCAGTATATCCTCATAGGAGAAATCATTTTTGAAAGAATGATCAAAAGGAAATTTATGTTATCATCACATGTAGTAGAGACTAGATGCATAGGAGAAGTGCTATCACAACCATCTTTTTAATTTTTACTCATGGAGATGAACTCGGTTAAGCTCTCTAATATTGTAGGATGTTCACTCATGAGGTATAAGAATCTATGAAAATCAAGATCTTTGATAAATGCATGCAAAGATACCAAAGAAAAATGACATGAGGGTGCCATAATAAGATGTCTAAAAACATTAATTTCCAATAAGAGCTATTAGTGCACCCTAGGTGTTGAAATACACAATGTGCAAGATTTCAAACAAGGTTATCAAATGATGTCAAATGTATGTTTTCAAATGTATGCAAGATCATATTTGAATGATTTTTTATATGAATGCAAGAAGGTAAGTGCAAAACTATATGCAAATATGAACGAAAATGTTTGATTTTTTTGCTTTTTTCAATGCAAATGAGTAAAAGAAGAGGTGTTCTAAGGAGATTTATAATGGACATAAGATTATAATAGTAATATCAGTCAATTAGTGCAACAAAATCCTCCAAAACACATTTGCAATGTAAATATAAAGAGTTGATAAGTCAAAATCTAGTGAAAATATGCTAAAATATGCAAATTTTCACCAATTTTCAATGTAAATGAGTAAGGGAAGGGGTGTTGTGAGGAAAGTTATGATGGAAAAAAGATTATAATAGTAATATCAATCACCTAATGCCATAAAATCTGTCACAGCATGCCTATAGTGCGAATCTAGAGAGTTGACAAGTCAAACCCTAGTGAAAATACACTAAAATATACAAAATTTTTTTTATCAATTTTCAATGCAAAGGCCCTATAGAAAGGGTGTTGTGAGGAATTTGAGGAGGGGAAGTGGATTATAACCCTGATAATAGCCAATTAATGCAGAAAAATCCTTCACAACATGCCTATGATGCAATTCTAGAGAGACAATAAGGCCAAATCTAGTGAAAATGCAAGGTTTTCAAACCCTAGACATGAAATTTTGCAAGAAAACCACTATAATGAAACACTACAGTTAGAAATCAGTCCTAATGAGTGTTTTGAAAGGGTAGTAAAATCTGAAACAAGATTTTGACTACAAATCCTAACTAATGCAAAACTAGGTTATATGAGAAATGCACAATTTCAAGCAATTTTTAACAATTTAATCATAAAAATGCAATGTAAATGAATGATAAATTTCTATAAATTAAATCAGATCTGACGATAATGACAGAAATTATATGAAATTAAATGCAAACTATTTCAAATTATTTGAAAATGCATTGCTAAAAATGCCAATTTTTTAAAAAAATTTCCAATTTTTCAATTTTTTTGTAATTTTACAAATGCGGTAAGATGAAAATGAAATGAATGCATGAAAGTCTGAAGTACAACACTCAACAAGGTGCAAAATTCATTAAAAATAAATGTTTAGGGTAAAAAGGGGGGAAAAGATATGTCTTTGGTTTGTTTCAAGGGTTTATGTTGATCCTCCTTTCACCACTAAACATTCAAGGACATTCAACCAAGTAGAGAACTCTACTACAGATCTCTTGTCACTTGGAACATAGGGGAAGATTGGAATTGTGTGAATGTGTTGTTCAATTAAGTCCAATTATGCTCAAAACCCTAATTTCATAAAATTGTAAACAAACAGATAAATTACGAAAAATGATCGCACACAGAGATATCAAATGACAATCAAATACATACCAGATTTCAAAGTTCTGTGTGTAGAAAAGTTGGGGACTAATGAGCAGGCGCCCTAGTCCAAAGTACCTACTTTTGTCAAGATCTCTGAAGAATGTCTGCAACCTGATCCTATTGTCATAGACATTTCACCACTTTAGAATCTAGAGGACTAATGAGCGGCTGCCCAAGTCCAAACCCTAATTTTCTTCTTTTCTCTGCACTTCCAACAGTCTGTAATGCTTCTCTGCAACTCCACTTCTTTTTCTTCTAAAACCTGTAACCTACAATCACAGAAAAGTGGGTTGGAGGTTGTGGTGTTTAGAGGCTTGCCTCGATCAAGCCTCAGAGAGACATTCAAGTCTTCTGAGCATCGTTGTTAGATAAAGAGTGCATATCCCTACAGGATAGAGGCAAAATCTAAATGATAAATGATCAAAAACACAATAGATATCACTTTGTAGTGTAGATCTCATGGAAGGAAGATGCTCTTCATGCCATGAGGAGATGGAGTCAAATCTACAATCACAAACACAATAACAACAAAATACTGCTCTACAACACAATGAATTCCTTGAATCACTTTCGCATAAAGTCACAAGTTCACAATGCCCATCTCTAGTTTACAAATGAATCACTAAACATGCTTATATATGTAACTACACAACTTCCCGCCAAGAAATTTGTAATTCAAACTTGAGGTGTCGGCATAGGACCTAATAACAGTCATATAACCAACACATAAAATAGGTCTCAACCTAAAAATAGGGCAAGACTAAGCCACGGGCACCCAAGTCCTCCCCCATATTTCAAGTCGGATTCATGATGAACACGTCCCCTAGGTCCCATTTGCCATAAAACTCAGGGGTTTCTTCACCAGAAGTCATCATTAACATGCAAAATGATCTAATTTTATCCCCAAGGGGACATTTTCTGACATAATACGTCTGAAGAAGTATGGTTATCTGACACAAAAACATTGACTACTCTATTTCAACAAATTAAGCTAAGAAAGAATAAGGTGACAAAGAAAGTAGCATGAAAACCAGAAAACCATCAATAACACGTGACATGCCCTTCGAATGTGGGCAGAATGCACCAATTATAGGAAGGAAGTGATATAAGTATATAAGTGTGTACACCTTCTGACAAAATTCATAGTGTTAGACTCGAAAGGAGAGGAAGAACTTGAATAGGTTCCTCTGTTGGAAAATGAATCAGGACCTAACAAGGACTAAGGAATTATACTATTTTTTGAAGGGAAAGATGCTCCAAGCCTCCCTCTGAGACCTAATAATACTATGAGTGGTACATTAATAAAGTTTTGATAAGTTTGGAAATAATAATCTTTATGAATTTTAGTTATTGATGTATTGTTTATAGAGATCTTAAGAATTATGTACGCTTATGAGAATGATGATTTGTACAAGTATGCGCATGTGAAGTGTTAGTGATGCACCTACTATATACATACTTTATGAGAATTATTGCTTCTTGTGTGAGTATGCATTTTGATATCTACTGATATCATAATTTAGTTGAATAATCACAAAACTAGTATACACTATTGTAACAAGGTTGTGAATCATATAAATGTTGAAAGATAATGTTAAGGGCATTGAAGTCCATGGTTTATGAATGGTTAAGTTGAGATGACTATGCAATAATGATTCCATTTGGGATAACCAATAAGTTTTTATTTTGGGAAAATTTCATCATCTTTGGTGACTAAACTTAAGAAGAAAATAAAGAGATTCATTGGTGAAAGACAAGATTTGCACCTATGGTGTTTCATTGACAAAGTTAGAAATAAGGGTTGCTTTCATGTTTAACAGTAAAAGTAAGAATTGGATAATGAGTTGGAGTATGAACATTAGAAATAATGGTATACTAAAACATGATGAAGGAGAAATCTTATATAGTGATTCTTAAAAAGGAAAGAGAAGAAGAATATGATTATTAAAGTTACAACATTAGAAGTTGCAAAGACATGTCAGTTCTTGTCAAGATGCACAAATGCTTGGTTAATCTCATTGCCTTTATGAAACATGGATTTTGATAATAATTATTGAACATTTGGTGCTATCTAATGTCGTTACAAGATTAGAGCTTAGTGAAAGACTAGCAAGCTTCCTTATATTTTGTATGATATATTTTGATTGTGACTATTGGTTAGTGCATCAGGACGATGCACAAATAAGGGGGAGGATGTCATGACCCCTTTTCGACATATTAAACTTTTTATTAAGGTAAGAAAAATATTTACTATGGTAAAAAAATTATTATTAATTTAGAAAAAGGAGAGTATTGTTGCTTAGTATAAATTATTAAATAAATCAAATAATGAGGAGTAATAAATAAATAAATATTGGATAAATATGAATTAACAATAAAATTAAAATCATACAAAATAATTATAAAATATAAATTATAATAAAATGAGTTAAAATAAATAATAAATATAAAATTTAAGTCAATAAATAATTATATGATAATTTTCAGTTAGGATAAGGAATTAATGGTGAGCGCTAGTTAGACAATTTTGAGTGATTAGTTAACTGAGTTAATAAAGGTGTTGAGGGAAGATAACTATCTTTGATTAGGTTGTTAACTGAAATTGAAAAGGTGTTTGCGTGTTACTTCATGAGTTATTGGGAAGATAACTACCCCTTAGTGTGAGTTATCTCCCTTTGACTGATCTATTAAGTACTTGGTTAGTGGAGACAATTGCTCCTCAAATTTTGAAAATTAAAATGTAATAAAATCTATAAATAGAGGGGAGGAGGATGAAGGCAGGTAGGATGTATTAGTAGGTATCACATGATATCAGAGGGCTATTTCAGAGAAGAATCTCCAAGTAGGTGGTACTTTCTTTTTTTATGCATTACTTGATAATCATTTTAGTTCTCTTTCCTTAATAGTATAATTTGCATGAATGCATCAATATGATAACCAATTTTATTAATTTTGAATAAAATGTTTTGACCAATCTGCATGTAAGATACATAGATACATTATATGTAAACTATATAGATGATTTTTTTAAGATAAGTAATGGAACCTTTGTCAGTCAAGGATCCCTATTTTAATAGACTAGACTATGATCTTAGAGGACAACACGCCTGCACCTAAGTCTCACTGTGAACAAATCTAAAGTGTTTCATTATCTAATTTGACACAATTAAATGGTACATTATGCATGCACTACAAGATATGTGAATGAAACTGCTCCTTATAAAATTCTTTAAAGAGGCTTGAGTTTCCTGTCAAACATAATATATTGTGTATGGGAGAGAAAGGTTCCCTATCCTCACGGTGCCTCCTATCTGTTTAGTCCCCGTCTATTAATTGTTTACCTCCCTACCATATCTACCTCACCACATCTACCCTTCTGTACAAATGTTTGAAAGAATAACATAAGTTGTGCAACAATTTTTAGGAACCAAATCAAAAAGTAGAATCGTTGTGAATACTCCTAAGCCTGTATTCGTATGTGATCTACAGGCACCAAGAAAACACATCTGCACAACTACCACCAGTTAATTGATATCTTAATGATAAATTTTAGGGTATCCTCAAGAAAGCCAACATGGGCAAGAAGGTCAACCATGCACACATAATGATCAATCGTAGGTGTAATTGTTAAAGGTTGTGGAATTTGAATTTTCACCTGCCAATTACGTTTACTTGAGAGGTTCTAAAGCCTTTTTAACAAATCCATTTTGTTCCTACCCTGCAATCATCGCATCCCTTGAGATAACATCCTTTTGAGGCATTCAATCATATAGTTTGTGTGCATCCTCAACATAGTTTAATTTCCCATACATGTCTACTAGTCCATTACCCACAGTCAATTAAATGCAAATAAAGATTAAATAGAGGAATGAAAATACACAAAAATAATAACATCAAGAGACAATTTTTAACATGGTTCACCCAAACTCAAGCTACATCCACCAACAGAGAGTCCAATATTATTATCCAGCAAATCAAACCAATTACAATCAGCAATCCTTGCAACTCAATACCATTGCAAATGCTACAATACAATATCAACAGAAACCCTAACCCTTAGCCATTTTTATCAAGACTTATGTCGGTTACAAAATAGGGTTTTTTTATGTCGGCCAATAGAAAAATAACTCCCGATGCCTTTATAAAATAATAAAAAATCATTTGAGGTTTCGGGGGTACTGTCCCTCGACCCTACTCTATATTGCGATAGGGAGCGCGCCAGGGGCGCTACCCCTAAACCCCCATTAAATAATTTGGGGGGAAACCATGCTAATAAAAGTGGGGAAAATTTAACCTCTGAATCTAATTAGGCTCCATATAACAAAAATCTCCCACTTGGAGGCTGATTAGACTCCACAAAATATCATCTCCCACTTAGAGACTAATCATAACACTGCTGACCCTGTAGCTCCCACTGGAAATAAACACCCTAGACCCTACTATTATGATTTAATTGTTTTCAATCTTGAAAACCAACTGAAGTTAAAGAGGAACTCAGCTTCTCCTTTGTCATTGCCTTCGTAAACATATCTGCTGGATTGTCATCTATATGTATCTTTTCCTACCATAACTATACATCATCCAACACCAACCGGATGAAGTGATACCTTAGTTGTATGTGTTTGGTCTTTGAATGCAAGGCAAAATTCTTTGCAAGATGTATGACACTCTGACTGTGTGTAAACAAATAACTATTAGCCTGTTGTTTGCCTAATTCTTCCATAAAAGATTGCAGCCATATCATCTCCTTGCTTGCCTTTGTTGCAGCTACATACTCTACCTCCATGGTGGATAAAGCAACCACCTTTTGCAACCTAGAGATCCAACTCACCATTGTCCCACCTACAGTAAAGACATAACCTGTAGTAATCCATCTATTATCAATATCCTCTGCCAAATCTGAGTCTACATAGCCTGCTAAATCAATAATAGAGCCACCAAAACATAAATGTTTATTGGATGTACCTCTCAAATATCTGAGAATCCATTTTACCGCATTCCAATGCTCCAATCAGGGATTACTCATATACCTAATTATGACTCCTTCAACATGTGCAATATCCGGTCTCATGCATACCATGGCATACATTAAACTTCCTACAGCTGAAGCATATGGTACCTTGGACATTTTTTCTTCCTCCTCTTGTGTCTTAGGACACATCTCCTTAGTCAATTTCAAATGACTAGGCAAAGGTGTGCTGACAGCTTTTGCATTCTCCATATGGAATCTTTGCAACACCTTTTCAACATAATCAGCTTGAGATAAAGTTAATTTTCTGTTCTTCCTATCTCTTCAAATTTTCATACCAAGGATTTGTTTTGCTGCCCCCAAATCCTTCATAGCAAATGATTGTTATAACTGTTGTTTTAACTCTCTTATGTGATCCATGTTAGACCCTACTACAAGAATGTCATCAACATATAAACATAAAATAATGTAGCTGTCATTATCCAACCTCTTAAAATAAACACAATGGTTAGAATTACACTAGTTGTAGCCTTGCTTAGCCATAAAAGTATCAAATTTCAAATACCATTGCTGGGGTGCTTGTTTCAAGCCATATAAACTCTTCTTCAATCTGCACACCAATTTCTCCTTACCTTTGACCTCAAATCCCTGTGGTTGTTCCATTTATATCTCCTTCAAATCACCATGGAGAAAGGCAGTTTTCACATCTAGCTACTTCAAATGAAATCTTCAGCAACCACAATACTTAAAACAGTACGAATAGAAGTCATCTTAACAACCGGAGAAAAAATCTCATCAAAATCAATACCTTTTTCTGTGTAAATCCTTTTACAACTACCCTGGCTTTAAATATTTTCTTACCTCCATCTTCCTCTTTCGGCCTATAAACCCATTTGTTTGGTAAAGTTGTTTTACCTACAGGCAACTTACATAATTTCCAAGTCTAATTTTTCAGCAAGGAGTCCATTTCTTCATTCATTGCAAGCTCCCACTGAACCTTTGTATCCACCTGCATAGCTTCATCATACCCTTCTAATTCACCAGCATCTGTTAACAAAATATAATACAAAGAGGGAGAAAACCTTTCAGGAGGTCTACTTAGCCTTGTTGACTATCTAACATTCACTGGAGTTTGTGGTATTTCTTGTTGTTGTTGTGGAGCATGAGGAACCATTGGAACATCATTATCTACAGTATCATCCAACACCACACAATCCTTTTCTTTCTTCTCATGTTGTTGCAACTGATCTTTGTACAACACCATTGAATACAACATCCCAAAGCCTATAACCAAATTCATCAATGTCATATCCAACAAAGATACACCTTTTTGATTTTGCATCCATCTTAGTTCTATTTTCAGAATCTACATGTGCAAATGCTTCACATCCTAAGGTTTTGAGAAAAGAATAACTCACCTTCTTACATGTCCATGCTTCCTCTGGAATACCACAGCCTAAAGGAATTGAAGGACCTCTATTAATTAAATATACAACAGTATTGACAATCTCTACCCACATATTTAAATGCATCCCAACATGTAATCTCACGTTCCTTGCACGCTCCATTGTTGTCCTATTCATGCGCTCAGCCACTCCATTTTCTTGTGGAGTCCCTGGAACCATTTTCTGCTTATGAATTCCATTAAAAGAATAATATTCCTCAAATTCTTTTCTACAATACTCACCACCATTATCAGATCTAAGACATTTTAATCTTTTACGTGTCTCATTCTTAACCAAGCTTCTTTATTTCTTAAATGTTTCAAATACATTAGATTTCTGCCTAAGGAAATAAATCTAAACCTTTCTAGTTGCATCATCTATGAATGTAACATAATACTGAGAGACACCGAGAGAAGATATCTAAGCTAGTCCCCATACATCTATATGCACAAGGTCCAACTTTTCATCTTTTTTTTGCTTCCCATCCTTGAGAAAACTAACTCTCTTTTATTTTTCATACACACAAATTTCACAGAAATCTCTATTAATACATTTCAGACCTGGTAAAACTTTCTTAGAATGAAGTACTTTCATACCTTTTTCACTCATATGCCCAAGTCTGTTATGCCACAGTGTTATCTCAGAACATGCAGCAACTGTTTCAGTCTCTTCCTGCGAACCTGCAGCAACTGTTCCTAACCCTGTTTATTTTTTCTTTGCAACAACTAAAGTAGAAGGAACAGTATGGCCTGTACAAAAATATAAGGTGCCTACTTTCACACATTTTGCTACTATTAAGGTACCTCTTGAAACCTTCCATTTTTTATCAATAAAGTAACTGTGCAACCTTCATCACCTAGCTACCCTACTTAAATTAAATTCCTACTTAGCCTTGGAACATGCCTTACCTCTTGTAGTAGCCAATGATTCCCATTCTGCAACTTAATCTTAATTCTTCCCTTTCCAACAATCTGACAGGGTTCATTATCTCCCAAATAAACCAGCCCAAAATCCCCTTGGACATAATCAAGAAAATAACTTCTATGGGGCGTAGCATGAAATGAGGCCCCTGAATCTAAAACCCATGAATCATCAACATTATCTAGGGAAAGAATCAAAGCATCATCTTCATATTTATTACTTACCACATTTGTCTCTTTATTGCCTTCTTGTTTATCTCCTTCTTTATTCTTCTGAGACTAGCAATCTTTCTTTAGATGACCTAGTTTCCCATAGTACCAGCAATCCTTCTGTCCTCTGGATTGGGACCTCTTGTCCTTTGATTTTCCTCATGACTTTCCATGACCTCGAGAACCTTTTCTTCTCTCCTTTGATCTACCCCTACTTTCTGCATTCAAAACACTACCTAATGTAGACCCTCTTGAGCTTTTCCATTGCATTTCCTTGCTAAGGATAACACCAACAACATCATCAAATTTTAAAGTATTTGAACTAGAGACAGAGTTACTTACAACCATTACTAAGCTATTCCAACTTTCTGGCAAAGAACATTAAACTAAGAGAGCCCTCACCTCTTCATCAAATCTCACTTTTACAAATGTTAACTGACTGGTAATCATATTAAACTCATTTAAATGATCTATCATAGATCCACCTTCAATCATTTTCAAATCAAACAAACGCTTCATGAGAAATACTTTATTTGAGGCTGAGGGTTTTTCATACAATTTAGCCAAAGATTTCATCAGTTTATTTGTTGTCTTTGCTTCTATTATATCGAATGCCACAGATGGTGCCAAACACAACCAAATGGTGCCAAACATAACCGAATGGTTCCTAGTGCCTTTCTATCTAGAAGTTCCCAATCCTCATCAGTCATTGCTATCAGTTTCTTGGCTATTCCTTCCAATGACCTCCATAAATCCTTCTGATAGAGATAATCCTCCATCCGCATCTTCCATAACTAATAGTTTTGCCCATTGAATTTATCTACCATCAATTTACCCGCATCTGCCATTGCTCCCACTTAACCGTGAGACTCCCACTCAACCGCGAGACCTTCCTGTAGATGATAATCGAACACAACCTGCTCTAATACCACTTGTTAGGAATTGCATGCAAAAGATATCAATTAAATGCAAATAAAGATTAAACATATGAATGAAAATACATAGAAATAATAACAGCGAGAGATAATTTTTAACGTGGTTCACCCAAACTTGAGCTACATCCACCAATAGAGAATCCAATATTATTATCCAGCAAATCAAATTGATTACAACCAACAATCCTTGCAACTCAATACCATTGCAAATCCTATAATACAATATCAACAGAAACCCTAACCCTTAGCCATTTATATCAAGACTTATGTCAGTTACAAAATAGGGTTTTTTATGTCGGCCCATAGAAAAATAACTCCCGACACCTTTATAAAATAATAAAAAATCATTTAAGGTTTCAGGGGTGCTGCCCCTCGACCCTGCCCTGTATCGCAATAGGGAGTGCACCAAGGGCGCTGCCCCTAAACCCTCGTCAATTAATTTGGGGGAAAACCACGCCAATAAAAGTGGGAAAAATTTAACCTTCGATTCTAATTAGGCTCCATATAACAACATCCATTACCCACAGTCAATTCTGACTTGAATCCACTCTTTACAACATGTCTTTGTATCTGCTTCCCCTATTCTAGTGAGGATACTTGGATGCATGCATTGAGTAGGCTACACAAAGTAACGTAATTTGGCTCAACATCGATTCCTCCGAGCTTCTCAAACATTTTAAGAACTTCCTCACCACAACCATTGATAAAAAAATCCTGCTATCATGGCATTCCATGAGATGATATTTCGCTCAGGCATTTTGTCAAATAGTTGGCGCACATCATTCCTAATCCCACATTTTGCATACATATCTAGAAGGGAACCTCTAGTATAAACATCTAAATCCAACCCAAATTGGACAATATAAGAATGTACTTGTTTCCTGAGCCACAAACCATCTTTACCTAGGCCAGCACATGCCTTGAGCATGCAAGGAAACATGAATTCGTTTGGTTTAAAGACTTGCTCTTGCCTTTGCATTTGAGAAAAAAGTCTTGAAGATTCTAAGTAGTCCACATTTGAACATACCCTACAATCATAGCAATCCATGATATGACACCTCGTTCGGCCATTTTGTCAAATACTTGGTGTACAAGGTCTATATTCTGACATTTGGCATACATGTTAACAAGGTTGGTGTTCAAAACCAAGGTTATTCTCGTATTGACTTGATTTTGGGTTGATACTAGAGAAAATAATTATTGTCAAATGATATTGGTTAAGTTTTATAAATAGTTAAAATTATGGTAGTTTTGATAGCTTGCTTTTAGATCTTGATTTTTGATATTATTAGTATATGTCAAACAATTTAGAATTTTCCTTTCTTTCTAGTTAGGTAAACAATTTAATCAAGAAATTGATGCAAAAACCACCTCACAACATTCGATATTTATGGTGTCTTTGGGTCACATTTATGGGTACTGACATCTGTGATAGGTGAAAATGCAATGCAAACATAAATGGGAGATAAATCAAAATCAAATACAATTCACCTTCCTTTGCACGAACAAATTTCCTTCACTGATCGAGCTTATTAAAGATGCACCCAAACCTCAATTGATTGTTCTTTGCTCTTTGATTATGTGGATTGCTCTATTAAACATCATAACTTTGTGATGAGGATGATATGATCTAAAATGATTTCTATAGCATAATGTTGTATAAAGATTAGAGAGGATCAGAATGAAGAAGGATGTTCAATTTATAGATTTCCAATAATGAAGATCAACGGTTGTGGATGATCTGAGAGATCAATGGCTAAGAATGGTTGAGAGGATGTGCACGAATGAGAGAGGGACAAGTGTCCTTTCCCTCTCATGCATCAAGGGAGTTAACAAAATTGATTGGAGAGTTCACTGAGTTGATTGCTTAGTAAACTCAATTGATTGAGTAGTTAACTGAATTGATTGAGAGTGAAATATGGATGAGTGGGAATAATAGGAAATTAAATAAATAAATTATTTAATTTCATGCACATGGATAAATAAATAAAATATTGAATTTTATATATTTTGAAGAAATGGAACATTAGCTTTAATTAAATAAATAATTTAAATTTATTTAATTAATATGAGGAGCAAAATTGACTTAATAAAATAATAAGAATTATTTAATTAAATATGGAGGAATGAATTGATTTAATTAAATAATTAGAATTATTTAATTAACATGGAGGATTAAAATGATTTAACTAAATAATTGGAATTATTTAATTAATATGGTGGATAAATTGATGGTGAAGTATGACAGATGAAAGCCTGATCTGGGAACGGGTCAATTTTAGGTGTCTACATTATGCCCCTCTTTGAGATGGTGTTGTGAAGTAACATCATTTCAAAGAAGTTTAAAACATAGTACTATGTTGGATAGAAGAAGATTTTGGTTTAGAAAAACAATATGATTGTATTAGAAATGGTGATGAACAATATTTATGAGTGGATTAGAAATGGTGATGCCCCAGTCGGGTAGAAGAAGTACTTAGTATATTGATAAATGGGTTGAATGATGCCCCCTTGAGAGGATAGATGAATTGGAAGAATACAAGTGTGCTCTCGAAATGATGGATGTGAAGAATAGAGGGAGATAATAGATGGAAAATTGGTGGAAGGAGAAGATAGAAAGGTGGATGAGGATTAATGGATTTATGAGTAGTTATGCTTACTTGAGTAGAGCAATCCTATAGTTTGATATAACACTAGACATTATACACCAAGGTATAAGGACAAGGGTGACGATGTGTCTTGTGCACCCAACATAATACAACCTTGTCGAGACATATGAGGAAGGATACTTAGAGTATTAAAGTCCTAATGCACAGAAGGTATGATATGACCTTAGATACAAAGGATAATGCAAAAATCTATTCCAACATACACAAGATATGAATATTAGCTAGAATGATAAGGAATTGATAGAAATGCAAGATAAAATGATAACACACAAGCAAGAAAGCAAGCAAGCATGTACAAATGATTCAAAAAAAAACAAGGTATTGCCCCTGTCAAGCTATAAACTGATTATTGATGGATTGATTGATTTGATTGGATGATAGATGATGATAGTGTTGTCATTGTGGGGAATGACATATCCCTAGATCAACACAATGATGTGGCAATAATATATCCCATTGATGATTGATTGATGATGATGATGATAGTGTTGTCATTGTGGGGAACGATATATCCCTAGATCAACACAAGGATGTGGGAATGATATATCCCATTGATGACTGATTGATTGATTTGGTTTACGACAAGATTAGGATCAAGGCCAAAGGATGTGATTGGATGATTTGGCTAGACTGATTGACTAGATTAGTATGGATTAAGGATGACTTGCATTTGGTTTATTGCTTGGATTTTTTGAACATTTGAGTTTTTTTGAATTTTTAAGATTTTTTGATTGTTTTTGGAGAATTTTTGAGATTTTTTATTGTTTTTGGATATTTTTGTGATTTTGTGATTGTTTTTGGATATTTTTGAGATTTGTTTTAAATTATTTTTTGGATTTTTTTTTGAGATGTTTTTATTATTTTTGGATTTTTTTGATTTATGAGATGGCATTGTATTGCAGTGTGGATAGCCTTGTTACTATATATCAATGACAAGGGAAAACCAAGTCTAGATGCAAGGAGGAAGATGGGATTAGATAAGTGGACAAGTATGGGTGATAAGAAATGGGATGGAAAATGCATAAAAGAGGGATGGATAAAAGGGTAGGTGATAGTGGATGGAATGGATGTATGTTGCATAAGTGAGCTAGGATGTCATCTCCAAAGACTATGTTGCATAGGAATAACATGCCCCATTCTAGGTAGTATGTTTAGGATTTTACATGACAAAACTTAGGATGAGAGGATGATTGGATTGGTTGGAACATATGAGGTATATCAAGAGATTTTCTAAGGCATTTTTCAACATTTTTCCCCTATTTCTATCAAGATCAAAAGGACGAAGGGAGGATGGATGGATAGATGGGATAGATATATTGGCATAATGGCTAAGGATCTGGTAAGATGGGATATGTATGTGGATAAAATGGGTAAGGATGGTACGATAGGATATGATAGGAGGAAAGGATTGGTTGGATAAGACAATGTGCCCCCAAGCGTAAGACACATAGATAGTCAAACTACACATGATGCATGTTTGCCAGGTTTTCATCATGGTACTTGTTGTGTGGTTACACAACAAGCCCCATTTTGCCTTAGCAAAATAGGGACCCAATTTTTTGGCTTTTTCCTTGCTTTCTTGCTCTGGGCAGTATGGTAAAAGTTAAGTGTCAGATACAGTGATAGGATATGACCTTGTGTATGCATAGACCTCATAAAAAGGGGTTGAATGCCAAAGTCAGATTTTACCATCACCAACCTCATCAAGTGAAAGAGTACAAAATTCTAAGCGAGTTTGCCTTTTGGATCACCCTAAAATTCCTTAAGCATAGGAAGTTATGGTTAGCCAAAGTTAGTCAAACCAGTCATATATGAGGGTCATCACATTTCCTAATATCCCTGATATTCGCCAATGTCCCGAACATAGGTTTTAACATAGAAAATCCCAATATCTACATATTCACTAATGTGCAGATGTCAAATTTCAGCTAGGGAAACACTCACCCGTCAAGTACCCACATGCATTCCCTAGGGGTGCACATTAACTATAATATCCCTGATATTCACTTATGTGCGGACTTACTTCAAATATAGTGAAAACACCAAGCATCATCATATTTCCTAATATCCTACATATTAGTGATCATGATGATGATGTCACCTTGATCCAATATAAAGAAGACCCGAAGTAATGGTGACGTCATCATGATTCCTGACTTTAAAAGGGTCATCTCATTCTTAATATCCTAGATATTTGTTAATATCCTAACCCGGTGTGAAATAAAGGAAAATCTCAATATCCTGCACATTAACTAAGATCCTTGATCTTCGCCAATGTGATGATGACATCACTTCCTCTCTAGTTCGAAATATCAGTAAAGAGAGCTGACGTCACCCTCATCTTTGGATGTGGGGGGATATTTTGCATACTTAAGGACCCTAATATTCCTTAAGTATCCCCATATTCACTCTTGAGACACAACACGTGGATCCTTGTGAACCAATAGGATGTTGCCACATAGCACATTGACCTAATCATATTAGCACATTATGATATCATGATCGTTAAACAAAAGTAAAATGACTCGATCTTCTAGTCGTTGGTCAAGGTTGATCATTGTCATGATGACATCATAAGCATTCTCTAAAGATCATGCATATTACTTAATATTCCTGATATTGGTGAATGTGCATACCTGTATTAAATGCTATCTTAACAGTTGGTAGACATTCAAATTCTCAAATTGTATTGTGCCACCTATTATAATCTCAAAAGCTTAGGGTGTAGATCCATGGACGAGGACAATTAAGCTAAAAGACACCCTAATTTGCTGGTTTAAAAGTAAATTTGAGTTTTGTAACGTCAGAAAATGTCCCCTTGGAGGCTTTTCCCTCATAAGGTTTAGCTCCCGGGTCTCTTAGCTGCATTTAGGACATCTTGCATCACATTTTGATATCCCAATGGAATGAACCCTGGGTATCATGTCAAATGGGACCTTGGGGGACCCCTTGAACCTAACCCTGCCCAAAATAGGGGGGAGGACTTGGCCGCCCGCACCCTAGTCCCACCCTATTTTGGGTCAGTCCTAAATTTTGGGTGTCAGCTTGTGACCATTATTTGGGTCCTATGCCAACACAGTAAGTTTAAATTATGAAATTCTTGGCGGGAGTGTTTGTAGTTGCGTATAAAAGCATGTTTAGGCATTCATTTGTAAACTAGATGATTACTAGCAAGCTATTGTGTTCTAAAGGTGATTCAAGGCTTTCATTGTGTTGCAAGAGTAGATTTGTGTTGTCTATGTGTTTGTGTTTGCAGATTTGAGCAATCATCTCCTCGTGGCATGAAGAGCTTCTTCCTCCATGAGATCTTCACTACAAGGTGACATTCATTTGTGTTTGTAAGCATTTATCATTTGGTTTTTGCCTCTGCCTCCCAAGGGCACGCACTCTCTATCTGACAATGGTGTTCGGAAGGCTTGAATGTCTCTCTGGGACTTGACTAAGGTAAGCCTCTTAACACCACAACCCCCTCCCAAATTTTTTATGATTGCAGGTTACAGGTGTCAAATCTGGAGAAAGTGAAGTTGCATGAGGGTACAACAGAGTGTCAGAATTGTAGATCAGAGAAGAAAATAGCTCCCTGGACTAGGGTGCCTGCTCATTAGTCCTCAAAGTTTTGTGACGGGAAAATCTTCAGTACAATAGGAATAGGTTGCAAATCTTGTTTGCAGATCCTGACAAAAAGTAGGGTACTAGACTTAGGTGCCCGCTCTTCAGTCCCCAACTATTCCGCTTTGGAACCCCAAAAATAGGTGCACAATTATTTGTCATTTTACATCTTTCTGTAGTAGCATTTTATGTTATTCACTTGTTTGCTGTCGTATTTGCATAATTAGGGTTTTAGGGTATAATTAAGCACAAGAGAATATAATTGGCAATCAAATCATAAAAATCCAAGTTTCCCTACATTCCCATAGTGACCTAGGGTAGGATAGTATATTGCAACTCAACCCTAGGTCCTTGAATGAAAGGGTGAAAGGAGGATACACATACAAAACTACCAAAAACCAAACATCTAAATTTTACCCTTTACAAGTTCATTTTGATATTATCACACATTCAAGAAAAGAAATTACAGAGCTCCTGAGATTAAGATGTCATTACTGTAACTTGTAAAAGATCAACAGAATGGGGCACATCTTCTAACAACAAATGGAGGAGGGTAGCTACATGGTACATGTACATATAAGGATATAGATCTAATAGTTTAAAAGGGCGTGAATATTAGGTATGTAACAATAAAACCCTTTTTTATTATTTATGGGTAAAATGAATAGGTAAATGTTGTTTTTACCACAATTAATTGGTATGGTGATGTTGTCGGGTCTATGCTTTCTAAAGGTCAAAATGTCATGATATTCTTGCAATCATTACATTTGAATGCATATGTTACATGTTAGGGTAAGATATGTATATTCTTTATTAAAGGATACCATGGATTTCGAAGGAACAAATTAGACACAGAATTCCTACAACCTATGAGTATACAACTGGCAGGAACATCCTTCAAGTATGGTCAAATTGATGATACACACCCAGGCAGCACTAATGTGGATGTATGGACGGCACAATCAGAGAAGGGTAGTGGGAAGCCCATGTTTATCAATGTTTATAATTAGGGCATGTGGCATGTCGTAGGATTCCCCTATGCAAATGAACTAGTAGTTGAATATGCTCGCAATTATAATCACCACAATAGGAAAGTTGAAAAGCATGGTCGGATATATGTCAATTTCTCTATCAAGGGCATCATAGTAGCTTTCAATCTACCAAAAGGACCCAAAGTACACAAGATAGACTTGGAAGAAGTACCAAAGTAATGCAATAACACCCAAAACAAGTACAGAAGGATCATGTTCTCATGGAGAGCAAGCAATAGCACCTACAGGGCTTCTACAAAGTTATTGGTACATTTATATAAATTTGATTTTGCACCTGAATATAAATACCTGATGGTCATGCTTAGTCGCATGAGGGGGAGACCAAATGCAGGTTACTTTGAAGATTGGATGTATGGACTAATGAGAATGGTAGATTCCACTACCGAAACACCCCAATGGGCAAGGATCATTAGTGATAGTATTGATGAGGGTATGAGCAGGCTTGGGGAAAAGTAAATATGTTTCATATGACCTCATATGTGGTTTATGCATGTGCATACAGAGGGACATTTGATGGTTTACAAAAAGTTGACAGGGTTAGCCAAAACCCTGGAGATGTGAATATTTGGGATCATTATCCCTAATTAAAGAAAAGCGCATGCCTCTAGCATTACAAGAGAGTGAATGACTCATTCATCGTGCATCTAATCAGAACCATGGAGGAAGATCGAGCAAAGAGACTAAGCATGGAGGCTCAAGCAGTAATATATCAAAATGGTACATGGTTCATCCAGTTTTCCACATTCGAATACATAAGAATGGAGGGTTTTACTGGGCAACCCCTCATGTTGCCAAGATATCCAACTAACAAATTCGTATTAATGGAAGTGGCTAGGTAGATATTGCCTTCATTGGAGGCTTTTGTTCAAAAGGGAAAGAGACCTAATGTCTTGTTTCCACTCATCACTGGGTGGTACATGTGTGCTGATAAGGAGACTTCCAAGGAAGCCATAGGAGGATTATAGCTAATGTCCTTACAGCCATTCCCTATTACTAGGTAATATGACCCTTACAACAAAATGTAGGCATTAGTTAAGAAGCATGTGCATCAAGTCCACATTGAAGATTATTGGACCAATTGTGATGATGAGGTGGAGGTAAGAAGAAGTTACCAAATATTCACTTTGAAACAAATTCGTACACTGGATTGCATACCAGTTCCAGCACAATTGCATGAAGATGATCGAAACATCATGTGCCAAGAATATGAGGACAATAAAGTATACAATGAGACTATTTCATCACTTGACTAGAGTCTACCAGAGGTGACCTCATTAGAGATCGTAACACAAAAGGTTATGCAGTTGACTAAGGAATGGATAGATAGAGAAGTCACTGCACTCAAAGCCAAGGGAGTGGCTATTATAGTAGATAAAAAGAGGAAAATGCAAGAGTTAACAGAAGAGGAATATGATGATTTCCTCAAGGAGAAAAGGGCCTCCAAAGGAGAAAGGAAAAAAGGTGATACACCCAAAGGAACCAAAAGGGAAGTACAGAATATAGGTGTGAAGATCATCAAGAGATTCCCTCCTAAGAAGGATTTAGCTTCAACATCTTCTGCAACAACATCCCAGGAGCCCATAGAACAATAAGAGCCTATCAATAAACCTAGTATAATGGGTGAGGAATTAGAAGAGGATTCTGATGAAGGTGGCCCACTCATAATAAAGAGGAGAAAGGCGATAACTCAAAAGATGCCTCAGAAGAATGATTCAACACCAACAATGAGAGGGTTAGTTGATGTGCACCCTATTGTGTTGAAAGGTAAAGTTGGTGAAGGAATCAGGAAAAGTCTTCAGCATGATTTTCCTATTCCTACCATAGTAAAATTTAAAACATAATTGAGTGAGGAGAAGGGAAAGGAAATGAGGAATAAAAGAGGTGATCAGCCCCTTCCCTTCGATGAAATAGTAGAACTTTCAGATGATGAAGTGGTAAGGGAAGTGTCTACCAGTCCTATGGAGACATTGGTGAAAAATACAAAGATGACTCCTCAAGATACTCCCACTGTGCAAAAGGAAACATGAGAAATGGAAGAAGATAGTCCTAAGAACGTAGCACAAAAAAATTGTTTGGAAGGACTAGTGGATCAGGTTACCAGCCCAGTTGTCATTGAATTAGCATATCAGGGTGAGGAAGATGAGAAGAAAGACGAGGACACGGCTCCAGAGCAAAATAAATTAGAAGATAATGCAGCTATAGAGGAGGATACAAAGGTGTCTGATCAGCATGATGATCAAGATAGTGAACAATTACTTGAGAAGGGGACAAAGGAAGTGGAGATAATTGAACCCCAAGGTCCTAAAGAAACAAACATACCAAAAGATGGGGAACAAAGTCCTCAAGTAAATGATGATCAAGGGAAAGAAGAGAATGATGACAAAAGCAATCAAGAGGATCACCAGGATATTCCAGATCCAAGCAATCCAAACCCTCATATGGATCCACCACCACAAGATGAGTAGGACAACAATGTAAAGATAACACAAGAAGTCCTTACACATGAGGAGGTCCATGATGAGGAGGTGCACAATGAACAAGAAAAGGAGCAATCACCAAAGAGGGTAGAATAGAATACATAGTCACAAGATGTTCACATTGAACACACAGGCTAGCAAGGGTCTAAAGATGGGGTGTCATACTGGCTACAACATGAGGTAAATCCACATCCACCTAGTGTTGCCTCAAATTTTGATATTACCTCATTATTTTCAGCTGACATAGCCAAGCCAAAGAGGAGGACTAGGGCAACATTAGTAATAAAAAGAGATCCAGTAACAGGTAAGAGAACAACTCAAGTAGATGTGCTTGTAGTGGACAAAGCCAAGGGAAAAATAAGTGCCTATGAGTTTCAAATAACAACTGTTGACTTGGGCTTTGCCACCAAGCAGCAAGAGGGCCAGGAAACCAAAGATATAATTGATTCATTGTTGATTACGATAGATAAAGAGAAGAGTAAAAATAAGGTGCATAAAGAGCACATTGCTCAGATGCAAACATTCATAAAGGGATTAGTAGACGCCACTAATATACCAGTCAACACATCATCCACCCCATTACCATAATATCCCAGGATGAAATGATGGGGTTGGATATCATGAAGCACAAGTGATAAGTGATGGATAAATGGTTCATCCAGTTTATTGTCGAAGCAAAAAAGGTAATAAAAACATCTCTTAACAATTGGAACTTGCTTAGCACATTGAAGAGCAAGGTGGATAAACTCCAAAAAGAGGTTGGGCAGAGGTCAATCAAAGTAGAGAAACATCTGATTGCCTTGTTTGAAATGAAGCATATAGATATGAATGTCTTGACATACAATAAAATACTGAATAACCAGACATCACAGCTATTGAATATATGGTATGAAGATACCCAATTTGAGGGTGACATCCTGAAGAAATGTAATAACATGCTTAGGGATATCAGCACTAAGTTACATGAACTTTTATCTGAAGAGGTGGATATCTTGGAGGCACTTGAGAATGAAGTTGAAGGAAAGATAGAAAATTAGGATGTTGATTTTGCAATCAAGGATTTTCAAGACAATTTCAAGCCTGCGTTAGATGACCCCCTCAGTCATCTATCAGAGGACATAATCAATAGGGCTATGAGGATGAAGTCAAAAGTAGAGAAATACAATGAAGTATTAAACAACAGAAAGAACAAATGGACTGCACTATAGGCACAATTCCATTCACAAGGGCATGCAGTTGCCACAGCCAAGCTGCAAGATGGAGAAGTAGAAAAGGTAGTGCAGGCATATGAACCCATCAGGGGGATCATCAGTGTCCATATAGAAGAAGACTTATCCATTGATGAGGAATAGAAATAATAAGCATGATACAATGTAACAAAGTCATAAGCATAATATGTTAGGTAATACAGTTGTATACCACTGGATGGTTGCCAATTGGCGACCTGTGCCACGTGTCTACCCATTGACTTGGTCTTGGAATGATATGGACCATTGATCTTAATTGATAAATCCTGATCACAAGATCTTTTATAATTGCATCCTATCGTTGTCCTATAAAAGGAGATGGAGTGCACTTTTTTACCATTCAAAACTTAATTGAGATTAGATTGTTGAAGCATCAAGACTAATTCTCAAGGCTAAGTACATCTATTTTGTATACTTAATGAAGAAGAGGCTCTGGATTACATACAATCATAAACTTTGAGTAATCTGTGAATGGATTCTGGACATGTGCTTTGATTTGTTACATCCCTTGGAGTGCATTTCATGTTGTGCATGTTGTTTGCATTCATTTCCATTGAAGTTAGCATCAAGCATATCTAGCTGTGGAACATCCTGGTGAACATATGGTTTGATTTCCTTCTTTTTCATGATAGTATCAAGAATGTATATGGATCAATGGCTAAAGATTCACTCATTTTAGTAAAATTTAACAAGCATTCATTCAAATTTGTTTAATTTCATTTAATCACTATCACAGTTGTAAATGCATAGAAAATCTTAAGTAAATACAATAAAATATGTTGATGTCTCGTAGATAATTGAACAACCTTAGCATATTTGAGCAAATAAGCATGTTGAAATGATAAATATCATGCAAGTAAACATAAATAATGACAGTAATCATTCAAATATTTGCCTATAAGCACATTATTTGAACAAATTTACAATGCAGAGGTGAAATTCAATTAACAATAAGTTGACGTGTAGAAGAATTGATCAAACTTATATAATATCTGCATCATCTGGTTAGATATAGTAGGATTAACCTTGTTTGTTGAGAAATTCATAGAAAGCAAGTGAAATTGAGACCATCCAGACATAAATTATTGGAATTAGAAACATAAGGCCCCTAAATGGAAATAGTAAGGCACATAAAACCACTGAGCAACATCAGTATATTATGAACTAATCCACAGAGATTTGGGATCATGAATTCTCTGAATTCATCATATCTTTCAAGATGATAAAGGTTTGATTTGCATTTCTTTATCTATGTTTGTTTATGCAGAACATCATAACTAACATAAATTAATGCTAGAAGGAGGGCACTGACTATTCTAGTCCCTAAATCGGTCGCTTAGACATCATCCCTATGCTTACACAAGGTGATCTTTTCAAATTTCGTAAGAATTGGTCATAGTTCGAGTATTTGTGCAAAGTTTCATTCATCTTAGGTTATTTAAAGAATCTAATCATAAATATCCTAGTCTTTTGCATGAATACCTTGATCTTTGCAGTTAATTGTCTAAAATTCTCAAAATTGAGTCACTATTTGCATTTTCTTGCAAATATCTTGCAATATCTCCTCCTTGTGACCAGATGACTTGATATTTATAGTCAGTGATCTAGACTATCCAAATCCATTTTCATATTTTCATCCCTTGCAAATATTATGCAAGTATTTGATTATCCTGAACCTTCGATCATAAATATCCACCTTAGAGGAGCACATACCTTGATCTTTGCAAAGGTCCAGACAAAATATCCACATTTTGTCTTAAGTTGTGAAGCTCTGTCTCACAGACCTAATACCAGGTCCAGATCCATTGGACTCTTTGAAGAATTTCCAATTCGTGGACTTAGACCTTGTACAACTTATATTCATCATAGTCCTGAGTCTAGTGCATCAGTATCTTCATCCATACCTACTGTAACACCTCCAGTATCTCCAATTATCCCTCAAATACCTCAGGCACTAGCTATAATGTCTTTCTTTGCAACTCAGTCACCACTTCAGTTTGCAGCATATCATCCTTTACCTAAGAATCCTAACAAAATCTATCCAAAGTATCATCCTTATCAGGATGCAGAAGATCATATCAGAACCTATAAGGAGGCCTATTTTAGAGCAAGAATAGAACATGAAGATGTTGTGTGTGGATTGTTTCCTTACTCCTTAGGAGAAGAGGCTTATAGTTGGTACATTAGTCTTTCTGGATCAACCATCCATACCTGGGATGCCTTAGAGAAAGCTTTCCTAGGAAGATTTAAAATACCAGTAGATCCAGCTATCACTTATCACATGTTTGCTACAATTAAACGAGCTGATGGAGAAATGATTTCTAACTTCAATGCTAGGTTTCAAAAAATGTACTCCAAGCTAGTTGATTCATACAACGTAGGTGATGAGACAGCTAGGTCCATATACTATTCAGATTTAGACCCCTTAACATCCATGCTCATCAGAAGAACACATTCAACCATCACTTCACTAGCATGTGCTTTTGAAGAGGTTGTTAAAGTCAATTAGCAATTAACACCTAGATTTACACCTAATACCAGATATCCTGCATATCCTTTGCAGCCACAAGGTAATGGAGTTTTGGTACCTCCAGCCATCATGCCTAGTCCCCTGCAAGTACCTCTACTTAGTATTGTGCCTCCTCCAAATAGAAATGGCCAGATGATACTGCATCCTAGACAAGTACCTTAGGATGTAGGGCAAAACAATAATAGTAGTTCCTTCTTCAAACATCAACAAGATAATGTAGTAGCTAAAGCTCAGGAAGAAAACAATGACATTAAAGAAATATCTGCACAACTGAGGAAGTTGACCACCAAAATTACACATATGAGAAGATAAAACTTTTAATCCCAATCAAATCAGAATAGAGGATATCCTGATAGAGGATATGGAAATAACAATGATAGGTCTGGATATCCTGACAAGGGGTATAATAATGATAGGATTTTCAATAACAATAGAAACAACAATACTGCCCCTAGGCCACCTAGAACATGGAATACTAGACTAAAAATGGTTCATTACCATCACCATTGGACAATCAGCCTCCTAATGAACTTAAACAAACAACTAGGGTGAATCTAGCAAAAGTTGTACTTACTAATTGGTGCAAAATGCACAATACCAATGCACATGCTGAGCTAGACTGTCCCCAGTTCAAGATAGCAACTAGTATTTTCTAGGCTGAATTGTCTAACACTGCAGGAGATATTCCCCATCCTAAAGGGAATGAAATTTTTTCTTTAGGGTATGAGTTTGCCTTGATGTTCGAAAGTTCTACCAGTCATCAGCATCATCAAATGACTTCCACCCATGAGAATTACACGTTAGCATGTGAGGAGTCTGCCTTGGCTTTTGAGGCAAATTATGTGTTTCCTTTTGAGGATGAAAATGAACTAGAACCAAAACATGAAGAGGTTCATGCTTACCAATAGCAATATCAGGGTAGGCATAATTATAACTTAAGGAGTAACTCTAACTAGCCAGCTGGTCCACTGACCCCATATGTTCCTCCCAATAATTTCAACAATCCACTAGATCCTAAAGCCAATAATAATCCTGGTCCCCCCAAGGTGAATACTCAATATTTCACACCTCAAAGTATAGTGTCAAAAGCCATTAGTTAGTTGCCTGAATTTGATAAATTAGTCACATATTTGGTTGAAGAGATGAAAAAGATTAAAATCAGCTTATCCCTATCAGAATTACTCAAAACTCTAGTCATCAAGAAAGCCTTCTTGAAATCCTTGGATGAGTCCACACCAAAAGACGACAGTCATGGCCATAATCCTACTCAAATCCTGACTAGAGATCCTACACCCAAAGATAATAATGTCAAGAATAAAATACAATCCATTGTCCAAGCTGCTGAAACGTCACACATGACTCTAAATAGAGATAAGACTGAGTCACCCCCATTCTTACTCATGCTAAGAATATTTGGAAAGAACCTACATAATTGCCTAGTAGATTCAGGTGCATCAACAAATGTGATGCCACTATCCATTTGCAGTGCTCTAGGATTACATCCAGCCAAGTCCCTGAAGAAGGTGACATAACTTGATAAAATAGAAGTGGGAGTGGTAGGAGAGTTAACCCATATCCACATGCAGTTACCATCAGACCCTAGGGCATAGTATTACAATGACATCCAAGTAGTAGATATCCCTAATACCTCTAGGAAGTTGCTCAGTAGGAATTGGTCAAAATCACTCAATGGTTACATGACCACTGATTTCAGTCACATGTGGTTACCCTGGAAGGGAATCCATAACCAAATAAGGATAGAAGCTAAACCTAGGATGAAACATATGATCATTGAGTACAACAATACCAATGAGATACTTTATGTAGATGTTGAACCAGGGGTTTACACTATAAGACCTCAAACGGTCAAGATCAAGGAAGTCTTGATGTATAACATGTATATGCATAGAGATATTGATCAAGAGGATAGGATGATCATAGAACCAGATCATAGTTCAACTGATAATGAAGAAACATATCACTTTAAAGAGTTTGAATAATACTTATCTAGAGAAATGCAATTTTGCCTGATATTAGGTATATCCGTCAAAGATATCCTGATGTTTGGTTGGTGCAGATTGCACAATGAAGCACATTCAGAAAAGGACTATGAAGCATGCTCTAACATGATCGAGTTGGAAAGAATTTATAGTGAAATAAGGTCATCTTCAATCAAAATCAATGAAACATCTGATAATGATGATACTAATTCTTATTTGTTATCTTTAGATGTAGGAGAACATGAGGAAAGTATACATCTGGATAATGCTTGTATGCACAATTCAGGAGAAATCCTAATATGTGAGGATAATCCTCATAGAAAAGAAAGTGCTATCACCCAAGGGACTGACTGTTTAATTGAGTCAAACTATGAAATATCAGATGAGGATAAGGGGAGTAACCTGACAAAGTTCAAAGAATTTTTGTCTAAACAAGTTCAGAGGCATATGTTACAAGGAATTCCTATACACCATGTATTGATTGAAGGATGGTGTAGACTCCATGAGGCACCACATTCTAAAACCATATGTACCCTATGCTTACATATACTGGATAAAGAAGAGTAGCTATATTCAAAGAACAAGTTACATGATATCAGGGATATCTCTAAAGACGAAAAGAAAGAGATTGAATTATATCTAGATAATGAGAGTGAAGATACTAGAGAAATGAAAAGAAAATATATATCATGTTCACACAAATCACCAAAGGTGATAAGGAGTGAACCTCAAAAGCTGAAGTGGATATCAAGTGGTGCAACAACTAGAGTCAAAAGGAAAAGAGAAGGCCCTGACAAGCCATTGACAAAAGATAAACCATGGATCCTCATATTTGATGGTTCTAAGTCCAAATAGGGAGTTGGAGTAGGCGACCCAGTAGGAAAGTCCTTTTTGGAAGCATACAGATTGTAGTTCCCATGCACCAATAATGTGGCTGAATATGAAGCCTTAATTCATGGGTTGTTGTTTGCTCTCAAGAAGAAAGTCAAGATTTTGCATGTCTATGGAGACTCAAAATTGGTGGTACGACAAGTCAGAAGTATCTATGCTTGTAATTACAAGAAGTTATCCAACTACAGGCATAGAATTTGGGACTTTATAGAAAAATTTGATGCATTTAATATCATGCATGTCCCTAGAGAACAAAATCATAGAGTAGATGCATTGGCACAGGCTGCCAGCACACTAGAGCCTTTATCCATCTCCAGATTGAAGAGATTTTCAATTGAGCTGATATCAATAGCTTCCATACCTGACAATGTGACTAACTTCCAAGTGTTTGATGATGATCAACATATCCTAGATTTCATAGCAAACAGGGATATATTTGATGCATAGATCCTAGATGAGAGGAACTTGGAAGATCATGTATGGGAAGAAGAAGAAATTATGGACTTGCCAAGCAATAAGATCCCTAAAGGTATGATAGAGCTTGAAAGAGAATTTGACCTGCATAACATGATAAAATAAAAAGATCTCCCCAAGATAGGTGGAGGGGAGTATTCACCAGTCAATTGTTAGGGTTAGCCAGCAGAAGATATCAATTAAATGCAAATAAAGATTAAACAGAGAAATGGAAATACACAGAAATAATAATAGCGAGAGACAATTTTTAACGTGGTTCACCCAAACTCGGGCTACATCCACCAAACAGAGAGTCCAATATTATTATCCAGTAAATCAAACCGATTACAATCAGCAATCCCTGCAACTCAATACCACTGCAAAATGCTACAATACAATATCAAAACCCTAACCCTTAGCCGCTTTTTATCAAGCTTTTTGTCGGTTACAAAATAGGGTTTTCTTATGTCGGTCAATAAAAAATTAACTCCCGGTGCATTATAAAATAATAAAAAACCGTGTGAGGTTTCGGGGGCGTTGCCCCCGAGCCCCCACGGGGGCGCTGCCCCTCGACCCCGCCCTGTATCACGACAGGGAACGCACCAGGGGCGCTGCCCCTGGACCCCGCAAGGGGTGCTACCCCTTGACCCCGTCTTGGGGGCGCTGCCCCCAAACCCCCGCAAGGGGCGCTGCCCCTTGACCTTGTAGGAATTTGGGGGGAAACCGCGCCGATAAAAGTGGGGTAAATATAACCTCCGAGTCTGATTAGGCTCCATATAACAACATCAATATAGGACAAGAAGAAGACACAAGGAATGTCATGATTGGTAAAGTTTGTTCTAAAGAAGAAAAGGCAGGAATAACCCAAGCATTGAAGTATTATATCCATGTTATCGCCTGGACCTATGATGAGCTAAAGACATATGATACATCAATCATCACTCACACTATCCCATTGAAGCCAGATGCCAAGCCTTTTAAACAAAAGAAGAGGCCATTCAATGCATTACTAGAGCCTATAATCTTTGAAGAAGTTAAGAAATTATTGAATGCCAGGATCGTACTTCCTGACAGGCACTCAACATGGGTAGCCAATATGGTACCAATAAGAAAGAAGAATGGTGACATACGCCTATGTGTAGACTTCATAAACCTAAATAGAGATTTAGAAAAGGATAACTATCCTTTACCCTCATTAGATGAAGTTTTACAAATAGTGAATGGAGCTCAAATGATGTCTTTCCTGGATGGTTTCTCAGGATACAACCAGGTGATGGTAGATAAGATAGATAGACTAAAGACTACATTCACCACCAAGTGGGGGATATTTTCTTATAGACGCATGCCTTTTGGCCTGACTAATGTTGGAGCCACATTCCAATGTGCAATGGACATAGCATTTAGAGGGTTGGTTGGTAAATGTATAGTCATATAGATGGATGACCTAACCATCTTCATTAAGAAGAGGGGTGACCATATAGAAGACCTCAGAAAGGTGCTTAATAAATGTGAGCAATATGGTATCTCATTAAACCCAAAGAAATGCATATTTGGGGTAACCACAGGTAAGCTGCTTGGTCACCTATTATCAGAAAATGGGATCACCATTGACCCTACTAGAGTAGAATCCATCATGAAGTTACAACTCCCTGGGAGTAAGAAAGAACTTAAATCCTACTTTGGTAAGATAAATTTTGTGAGAAAGTTTATCAAAGGGTTTGCAGAGATTGTTAGGCCACTCAATGCAATGCTTAAGAAAGATGCTAAGATCAAATGGACACCTAAAGCAAAGACTGCATTTGAGGACTTCAAGAAGGCCATATCAGATGTACCTATCCTAATCAACCCAGATTACACAAGAGAGTTTTATATCTATTCATTTGCTTCAGAGCATACCTGTGCAGCAGTCCTGACACAGAGAAATGAAGAAAAGGAATAAAAACCTATTGCTTTTATGAGTTCTCCATCCAGAGATGCAGAGATTAGGTACATGGACATTGAAAGACAAGCTCTTGCTTTAGTTAGAGCAATAAAGAAATTCAGGTATTACATCTTGAGAAGCAAGATAATTGTTGTTGTACCTGATATAACAGTCAAAATGCTCTTGATGCAGAGTGAACCTGGAGAGAAAAGAGCCAAATGGATAATAGTGCTCCAAGAATATGACATGGACATAATGCCCATGAAATTGGTCAGAGGTCAAGCCCTAAGCCAGATGATTGTTGAAATTGATCCTAACTTAGTGATTCAGCAATATGTTGTGAACACAAAGGAAACTAAAGAATGGTATTCAGATATCAAACATATCCTAATCACTGGGAGATGCCCACTGAAGATGCAAGCTTCTCAAAGGATAGATTTGAAGATAAGATCACAAAAGTACATGATCAAAGGAGGAATCCTCTTCAAGAAGAATTATGAAGGAATATACCTTAGATGTCTAGACAAGCTAGAAGCTGATAAGGTTCTTACGGAGTTACATGATAAATTTGGAATAACACATGGATCTCATCTAGCCACTACACATGCTATCCTGAGAGAAGGATACTACTGGCCAACAATTTTCAAAGATACTGCTGAACATATCAAATGTTGCCATACTTGCTAGATTTCTGCCAATAGAGAGAGATATGTTGCTCCACCCATGCAGCCAGTTATGGAGATGCATCCATTTGCTCAATGGGGCATGGATTTTATAGGTCCTATCAATCCCCCATCATCTTTAGGCCACATGTATGTATTGACAATCACTGATTATTGCACTAGGTGGACTGAAGCAGTCAACAACAAGACTTCCACTGCAGAGGATGTGATCAAATTTCTAGAGAACAACATAATAACCAGGTATGGAGTTCCTTATGCCCTTGTGTGTGATAATGGACTAGATTTTACATCTTTAAGATTATCTAGTTGGGTTTTTGATTATGGAATCATTTTGAAATTTTCTTCAAATTATTATCCTCGAGGGAATGGTTTAGCAGAGTCAACAAATAAGAATTTATTGAACATCATAAAGAAATTGATAGAAAAGAACCCTAGGGAGTGGAATACCCTACTTAAATACGCCTTATGGGTGGATCGAACTAGAATGAAAATTACTTTAGGGAATTCTCCTTACCAGTTGGTTTATGGGGTGGATCCCATCCTCCTTGTTAACCTCAAGATCCTCACACTACAGTTTGTACAAGAATATTTAGGCATAGATAACAAACAAGAAGTCAGGTTGCTTCAACTCATGCACCTAGAATAAAAGAGAGATAGGGCGATTGACCAATTCACCAAGCATCAGGCTACTGTCAAACGTTGGTTTGATAAGAGAGCTAAAGTAAAAGCTTTTAGGATATCAGATTTAGTCCTAGCATGGGACAAGACACATGAAAGGAAAGGTGATAATTGAAAATTTGATAAACTTTGGATAGGTCCCTTCCAGATCTTAGAAATCCTAGGTCATAGTACCTACAGACTCAAGACCCTAACAGGTGAGGATGTTCCATTGCCAGTCAATAGACAGTTCCTCAAACATTATTTTTAAGCTTAGAAGATTCATGTCATGATTGTATCATATGTACATTCTGTATAGCTATTTGTGCAATCTACTTTGTGTGTTTGTTTGTTTGTGCTTGTTGTCATTGAGTCCTTGTTTTAGTTAGGCAAAATGATGCACCTTTTCACTTCAGAACACCATTGAATTGTTAGAATTCAAGAGTTAAATACAAGTTCATACATAGGTTGTAACTCATGTTAATAAGTGTTCCTGATCAGGTCAATAATATCCTATTCATCAGTATTACTCTTTCTTGCTCAAGGAGATCTTCACATGACACACCTAACAGCCTTGGCTTTGTTGAACACACTAGTGTGGAGTTAAGTGAAAAATCGAAAGGTTACCCTTGCTACCACTGCAATTCCCAACCTAAATCAGCAAGTGACCACACCTTGCAAAATGAGATTACATGATGACATCTTATTGAAAAAAAAGAAATACATTAAATATCTAAAAAAGAAAATTAGGCCATCTAAGTAACTCTACCAGGACTATAGATGCTTGACTAGTAGTGGGGCTCTACTTAGGGGAATTGCAAAGATAACCTTGTTGGGGCTATGGACGCTTGCTGGCAGCAAGGCTCTATCCAGGTTGGCTATGAGGGACAAACCAAATTATAATGTAGCTTAACACTGTCACTAGTGTTTTCAACTCATCTTCAAGATGAGGGATATGAATCACATGCACACACTTGATCCCTTTTCAATACATTGTTACATTGATGAACATGATACCACTCAAAAGATTAGGATGCTTATGCTTAACAAGAATTGAAACATTATGTTTTAACTTGTCCTTACGTCTTGAATTATTTGGATTTTGTTGTTTTCTTTGGTGGCAAGTTGTTGTGTGGTTACACAACACGCCCTATTTTTCCTTAGAAAAACAAGGACCCAACTTTTTTGGATTTTTCCTTGCTTTCTTGCTCTGGGTAGTATGGTAAAAGTTAAGTGTCAAATGTAGTGATAGGATATCACCCTGTGCATGCATAGGCCTCATAAAAAGGGGTTGAATTCTAAAGTCAAATTTTACCATCACCAAACTCATCAAGTGAAAGAGTGCAAACTTCTAAGCAGGTTTGCCTTTTGGACCATCCTAAAATTCCTTAAGGATAGGAAGATATGCTCAGCCAAAGTTAGTCAAACCAGTCATATATGAGGGTCATCACATTTCCTAATATGCCTGATATTCGTCAATGTCCTAGACAAAGGTTTTAACATAGAAAATCCCAATATCTGCATATTCACTAATGTGCAGATGTCAAATTTTAGCCAGGGAAACACTCACCCATCAAGTACCCACGTGCATTCCCTAGGGGTGCACATCAACTCTAATATCCCTAATATTCACTAATGTGTGGACTTACTTCAAATATAGTGAAAACACCAAGCATCATCATATTTCCTAATATCATGTATAATAGTGATCATGATGATGACATCACCTTGATCCAATATAAAGAAGACCTAAAGTAATGGTGACATCATCATGATTCCCGACTTTAAAAGGGTCATCTCATTCTTAATATCCTAGATATTTGTTAATATCTTGACTTGGTATGAAATAAAGGAAAATTTCAATATCCTACACATTAACTAAGATCCCTAATCTTCGCCAATGTGATGATGATGTCACTTCCTCTCCACTTTGAAATATCAGTAAAGAGGGTTGACATCACCCTCATCTTTGAATGTGGGAGGATATTTCGCATACTTAAGGACCCTCATATTCCTTAAGTATCCCCATATTCACTCTTGAGACACATAGCACATCGATCCTTGTGAACCAATAGGATGATGCCACGTGGCACATTGACCTAATCATATCAGCACATTATGATATCATGATCATTAAACAAAAGTAAAATGACCTGATCTTTTGGTCGTTGGTCAACAGTTGATCATCATCACGATGATGTCATAACCATTCATCAAAGATCATGCATATTACTTAGTATCCCTGATATTGGTGAATGTGCATACCCGTATTAAATGTTATCTTAACGGTTAGTAGACATTCAAATTCTCAAATTGCATTGCGCCACCTGTTATAATCTCAAAAGCTTAGGGTGTAGATAGATGGATGAGGACAATTAAGCTTAAAGACACCCTAATTTGCTGGTTTAAAAGTGAATTTGAGTTCATTTTGATCTTATCACGCATTTAAGAAAAGAAATTATAGAGCTCCTGAGATTAAGATGCCATTATTGTAACCTATAAAAGATCAACAGAACGGGGTGCATCTTCTAATAGCAAATGGAGGAGGGTAGCTACACGATACACATGCATATCAGGATATAGATCTAATAGTTTAAAAGGGTGTGAATATCAGGTATGTAACAATAAAACCCTCTTTTATTGTTTATGGGTAAAATAAAAAGGTAAATGTTATTTTTACCACAATAAATTGGTATCAGGTCTATGCTTTCTAAAGGTCAAAATGTCATGATATTCTTGCAATCGTTACATTTGAATGCATAAGTTACATGTTAGGGTAAGATATGTATATTCTTTATTACAGGATACCATGGATATTTGAAGGAACATATCAAACACATAATTCCTCCAACCTATGAGTATACAACCGGGAGGAACATCCTTCAAGTATGGTCAAATTGATGATACATACCTGGGGAACACTGATCTGGATGTATGGATGGCACAGTCAGAGAAGGGTAGTGGGAAGCCCATGCTTATCAATGTTTATATTTCAGGCATGTGGCATGCCAAAGGATTCCCCTATGCAAATGAGGCAATCGAGCTGGTAGTTGAATGTGCTCAGAATTATAATCACCACAACAGGAAAGTTGAAAAGCATGGTCAGGTATATGCAAATTTCTCTATTGAGGGCATCACAACAGCTTTCACTTTGCCAAAAGGACCCAAAGTATGCAAGATAGACTTGGAAGAATTAGCAAAGCAATACAATAACACCTAAAAGGAGTGCAAAAGGATCATGTTCTCATGGAGAGCAAGCAATAACACCTAAAGGGCTTCTGTAAAGTTACTGGTGCATTTATATAAATTTGATTTCACACCTGAATATCAATACCTAATGGTCATGCTCAGTCGCATAAGGGGGAGACCAAATATAGGTTACTTTGAAGATTGGATGTATGGACTAACAAGAATGGTAGAGTCCACTATTGAAACACCCCAATGAGAAAGGATCATCAGTGATAGTCTTGATGAGCGTATGAGGAAGCTTGGGGGAAAAGTAAATATGTTTCATATGACCTCATATGTGGTTTATGCATGTGCATACAGAGGGACATTTGATGGTTTACAAACAATTGACAGGGTTCACCGAAACCTTGGAGATGTGAATATTTGGGATCATTATCCCCAATTGAAGAAAAGAGCATCCCTCCAACATTATAAGAGAGTGAATGAATCATTCATCGTGCATCTAGTTAGAACCATGGAGAAAGACAGAGAAAAGAGACAGAGCATGGAGGCTCAAGTAGTACTATAAAGAAATGGTGCATGGTTCATCCAGTTTTCCACATTCTCATACATAAGAATGGAGGGTTTTATTGGGCAACCCCTCATGTTGCCAAGATATCCAACTATAAAGTCATATTAATGGAAGTGGCTAGACAGATATTGCCTTCATTTGAGGCTTTTGTTCAAAACAACAAGAGACCTAATGTCTTGTTTCCACTCATCATTGGGTAGTACATGTGTGCTAATAAGGAGACTACCAAGGAAGCCATAGGAGGATTACAACTAATGTCCTTAGAGCCATTCCTTGTTACTAGGCAATATGACCCAAACAACAGAATGCAGGCATTAGTTAAGCCTATGCATCAAGTCCACATTGAAGATTACTGGACCAATTGTGATGATGACATGGAGGTAAGAAGAAGTTACCAAAGATTCACTTTGAAATCAATTCGTACACTAGACTTCATACCAGTTCTAGCACAATTGCATGAAGATGATGGGAACATCATGTCCCAAGAATATGAGGACAATAAAGTATACAATGAGACTATCTCATCACCTGACTGGAATCTACCAGAGGAGACCTCATTAGAGATCATAACACAAAAGGTTATGCAATTGACTAAGGAATGGATAGATAGAGAAGTCACTGCACTCAAAGCCAAGGGAGTGGCTATTACAGTAGATAAAAAGAGGAAAAGACAAGAGTTAACAGAAGAGGAATATGATGATTTCCTCAAGGAGAAAAGGGCCTCCAAAGGAGAAAGGAAATAAGGTGATACACCCAAAGGAACCAAAAGGGAAATACAGAATATAGTTATGAAGATCATCAAGAGATTCCCTCCTAAGAAGGATTTATCTTCAACATCTATTGCAACAACATCCCAGGAGCCTGCAGAACAACAAGAGCCTGTCAATAAACCTAGTATAATGGGTGAGGAATTAAAAGAGGATTCTGATGAAGGTGGCCCTCTCATAATAAAGAGGAGAAAGGGGAAAACTCAAAAGATGCCTCAGAAGAAGGATTCAACACCAGCAATGAGAGGGTCAGTTGATGTGCACCCTGTTGTGTTGAAAGGTAAAGGTGGTGAAGGAATCAGGAAAAATCTTCAACATGATGTTCCTATACCTACCATAGTAAAATTTAAAATAGAATTAAGTGAGGAGAAGGGAAACGAAATGAGGAATAAAAGAGGTGATCAACCCCTTCCCTTGGATGAAACAGTAGAACTTCCAGATGATGAAATGGTAAGGGAAGTGTCTACCAGTCTTATGGAGACATTGGTGAAAAATACAAAGATGACTCCACAAGGTACTCCCACTATGAAAAAGGAAAAAGAAGAAATGGAAGAAGATAGTCCTAAGATTGTAGCATAGAAAATTGGCTTGGAAGGACTAGTGGATTAGCTAACCAGCCCAGCCATCATTGACTTAGCATATCAGGGTGAGGAAGATGAGAAGAAAGATGAGGACATGGCTCTAGAGAAAAATAAATTAGAAGATAATGCAGCTATGGAGGATGATACAAAGGTGTCTGATCAGCATGTTGATCAAGATAGTGAACAATTACCTGAGAAGGGGATAGAGGAAGTGGAGATATTGAACCCCAAGGTCCTAAAGAAACAGACATACCAAAAGATGGGGAACAAAGTCCTCAAGTAAATGATGATCAAGGGAAAGTAGTGTTGATAACTGAGAGGGGGGGGGTGAATCAGTTATCCTAATTATTTCCCTTATTGAATTTTCCTCTTAATTGAAGCAGCATAAAATCAAACACAAAACATTAACCATGAAGTAAGAAACACATGACACAGTATTTTTGACGTGGAAACCCTGTTAAGGGAGAAAACCACGGGGTGATTAACCCAAGAATTATTCTCTGTTAGAAGAATAGGAAATTACAAAAATGGCACTTGCCAATTAGGGCTCACTGCCCGAGCACACTGCTCACAAGAGGCCCACTGCCTACAAGAAGACACACTGTCTACAAAGTGATGATAATCACAGTCTTGAACTGATTGGAAGCATCTGCATATGCTGGAGTTCAGTTCCGGTTAGGCTCAGTACACTGATCTGCTGCACTTCATCTTTCCTCTGTTCTTTGTTCTGCTGTCTTTCACATACCGGATCCTTTTTGCTACCTCTGCTCTTTCTCTGGACTTATTCGCATATCTCTCCACACTTACACACACTTCACAACTAAATCCATCCTCTATATATATCCGCACAAGTAATTTCATCACCTTTCTAGTCGGCATCCGGAACAGTCTAGTTTCTTACAAACTCTCATTCTGTCGGCTGAATCCTTCCTCACCAAGCAATGCGGATCAAGCATATACTTGTAGATATCATTAATCATGTCGGCCAAACATGATTCATGCCTTCACAACCTCTGTCATCAACAGTAACCCATCCGGAAAGTAGTCTGATACTCTGCCAGTCAGTTCTTCCTCTGTTTTCACTGTCTCTCAGGAATCCGGTACTCAACCATTCATATCTTTTTCCTTGTCCATCACCGGAGGCTAAATCCTTGGAATATACCACTCAAGGTAGTCCTCTTGACTTCCCCAAATCCGCACTGCACCAAGACACTTCCTCTGAGAGGTCCGGACCAATCTGTCGGACCTTGCCACATGCTCTGTTCTTCTTTACCGGACCACAACTTTCTTTATTCTGACTTCCAGTAGAGACATATCATGTCTTGCGGATATGTGGGATGACCTTTGTTGCCATCAATGACAACAACCATGAATCCATATAGTGTCTCTTGCCAACAATCTCCCCCTTTGGCATTGATGGCAACACTTAGTGAAAAATGACTAAGTGTTTACACTATGCTCCCCCTTTGTTGATGCTCTGTCTTTATATACAATTTCCGGAACTCCCCCTTAGTTGGATCCCTCATTTTTCACTGCTCCTCACTCCCCCTTTGACATCAATGGCAAAGGGTAGGGTCCGCATATCAAAATTTTCAAAAATTTCTTATACTTAGCCGCATATTTACATACTCACATATATTGAAGAATGTCTGCAAAGGATGTCTGTAATTGAATCATTTCGGTAGCCCAACTTTGCTTCATTCTGTCCAAAATTGAAATGTGACCACTTAACAAAAATGCAAACGCTTCTGCCCGCTTGAGATCTGTCGGATCTTTTGTTTGGGCGGTGGTCCTAGCATCACTGATGGCCTCATGCATGGTTTCCAACTTAGGGATTATAATCCTTCTAAGTTCTCCCATCCGGTTGGTGATGTTCTTCCTTTCCTTCTCAAGATTCTTTATTTCGTTCAAGACTGCAATAGTCTGACATTCTTGATTTATTATAGAGGAAGAGAGAGGATCAAAACTTTGAGATAAGCTTTGTAGCTTATCCTGTTCCTCTTTTATTTTCTTGTCAAGTGCTGCTGTTGCCTTTGACCAGGATATACAAAATTTATAGATATCACCGCCATCCTTAAGAGCATTCTCTAAGCTCCTTATTCCAATGCTTACAATCTTCCTATCCTTAGAGATTAATTCTAATATTTCTGAAAATCTCTTATCCAAAAATTCCTTCCGGACCTTTTCTTCAGCTGGTTTTTCTAAAGAATCAAAATGTGTATCAACACTGCTGACTAAGGTTTTTAGATTACCGGAAGTGGAGGCTGTCGGATCTATCTGGATTGATGGCATGATCTTTACAAGTATTCCGGAAGCAGCCTCTATCAACTCACAGTCTTCCATATGAGACTTCAGGAGCTTTTCATTTGCCTTGGCATTTGCAAATGAAGCTATCTTCATTGTTTGTACCGGAGAGAGAGAGTCAAAATCAAATGGACCTTTGAGAAGCTCCGGTTCATCAATCTCTAGAGTTTCTTTACTCAAAAATTGTTGAACAGTTTGTGCAGTGTCTCTTGCCGGAGACAGATGTTTCTTTTCTTCTGCAGTCTTAGAACTGTCAACCTCTTTGTCTTTCACCACTGCTTCCTTCTCCTGTAGTTGCTCTTCTTCTTTGGATCCGGAGACTGTAGGGGAAACCGGAGGAGAGATGCTAACTTGTTCATGGGCCACTTCTTCTTGAGCAGAGGGTCCCAAGTCCTTACTTGTCTGTTCAGGGCTCACTTCTTCCGGAACAGAAGATTCCAAATCAGCAGCTGTTTCTGCACCTAAGTCCTCTACAACAGGAAGATTGAACCTTTTGAAGGCCTTCCGGAGGATCTCTTCTGTTTCTTGGGCCACTTTGTCAGTCTCACCAAGCATGAGTTGATTCATCCTGGCTTTGCTTCTGAACTCATCTTTACAATCCTTGAAGATAATGTTCATTGTCTTGGGATCAATTTGAGGATATAGCTGAATAGCTATCTGCTCCCGGATCTCAAGATCTTTAGCATGAGCATTATTTTTTCTCACTTCCATTTCCTTTTCTAGGCTTTTAGGAATAAGAGATATTATTTCAATGAAAGCCTTATTATATATGTTAAGATATTTCACTGTGGCCTCTTGCAGAGTCTTTTGGTCGGCCTCACTGAAGTCATCATATGATTCTGTCATTGGTTGAAGGTTTCCATCCACCGTGACCGACTTGATTATGCTCTCTAATGACAGAGTGGGCTTTTCAACAGTTACCTCTGCCATTTCCTCCTTTTCTTGGCCTGTGGAGGGCTTACCAGATCCTTTCTTTTTCTGTTTCTTTACTTCTCTTACTCCTTCATCTGATTCTGTCTCCTCTTCATCCTTTTGGCTTCCATAAGCCCTTGTGGCTTTTGCCTTTGATCTCTTACCGGATGCCTGGACTTCCGGTTTTGAACTTTTGGTTGAGGGATGTGCAGATCTCTTTGTTGATCTGGTCCGGGTGGGAGCTCCAACCGGAGCACTTTCTTTGCTTTTCTCTTCTTCCTCGGCCTTCCTCCTCTTTTCCCGGCTGGCATCAAGTGCCTCCTTTGAGATTCCAAGACCTTGAGCAATGTGCTCTACTTCTTTTCTCACTTTTCTTTTGATCTCAGGTTCCCTGAGTTCTACATGTAACTTTATACTTAGCTCCTCAAAGGTTCCAAACCTTTCTGCCTTAGGATCTTTGGGTTGACTTAGCATGTGTTGAACATGCAGCTCCACTATCTGTTCATCAACTTCGTACCCCATGGGCATGATCCAGACAGTCCTTGGCTCCACTGCCTCCATCAGGCACTGATCAGTGTCAACCATAAAGCACACTGAGTCCTTGTATTTCTCAATGAGAGACTGGGGAATTCTCTCTCTTGCTTGCATCATGCTCTGAAAGTTTTTGAAGTATCCCCATAGAGCTGAATTTCTCGCTTTTGCATCCCCAAGTCCATGCAAGTAGTCTCTTATCTGGACTGCAACAGGTTTGTCATTCTGCCATACCCATCCACTTGTTCCGGGTAGCTCATTCATGAAGTAGAAGAATAAACATACAATAAGAGTACCATACTTGAAGGAATTCTTCTTATCCTTCTTGATTTTCTGTATATTTTCCATTAATTGGCTTAGCAGTAGTTCGCAGAGGTCATATTCTGCATTTTTCCTTAGCATTTCAAAAGCAGTGTATACTGCAGTTCCGGATACAGAATTCTCCCTGCTGGAGTGATAGATCTTGTATCCTATTATCATTGATGCATATTTGATATCCGGATCCGAAATATCTTCAATGCTCATTGCCCTCTTGTCAAATTTTGATCCGGTGGCCTCAGTTACAATGTTGTTCTTGACAGATTTAAGGATAGGTACTCCTCCGGAGGAGTATAGGCCAGTTACTGCTCTAATTGCCTCTTTTGTGATCTTGCAGGGTCTATCTAGCCATAGAAAGTTGTCATGCATCCTGCTCAGTACATACCGGACCCATTCATCCTCTTCAAAATAGGGGAAATGAATAAATTGCTCAAATTGTTTCTTCTGAATATCCTTATACTCTGGTTTAAGCTCAAAAGCATTGTCAATCAGCTGCTTGTGATAGAGGTCTCTTAATTTGAAATCCCCAAATTCCTCAATGTTTGCATGTATGTAAACCCTAATGTCTTCGGTGTGTAAAACTCCGTGAGGAACACTAGAGAAGGCTCCTAGTGGGTCAACCTCCAATGATTTGTAGGGATGTTTCTTGAATGAGGGGCGAGGTCTATCAGAGATCTTAACTATGTTTGGAGTAGCCATTCTTCAAAGATTTGCAGTGAGGTAATGAAAAACGGAGAATACCTTATGCGCCTTCGGTTTGCACGGAGTGGTTGGATTGATTTCTTTATCCAATAGCTTCGGCAGGAGATCCTTGGTGTGCTTGAAGAACCTTGTTGCAGAGCTCCACTTTTCGCTTCTTCTTGAGTGCAGAATGAGCAAATGACCTTTGAGAAATCCCTTAAATTGCTCCGCGAACCCTAATACCTGTCTGCAATAAATGCTTCACCTACATCATTCCGGTTTGCCTTGTCTGGATAGCTTGGAGTATCCCGGATTAGTCCTGATCTATGGATATCATCCGGATCTATCAATCATGAATAAATCGAGGTGGCATATTACAAGATCATCTCAAACACTCTGTCCAATCCGCAGAACAAGATAGTGCATTTCCGGATCTTTCCGGACCTTTTTGTAATCCTTTATCATACCGGAGCATTTCCCTGAACAGGTCTTATTTGATCAATCATAGCTTCTTCATAACTCCATGCGGACCTCTGAAAACTTGACTGAAGTATCTCAAGACTCATATTTACAAACCCTTTGATCCGCATCTTGTGCAACATCCGGCATCACTTGGTTGGCTGGGGGAACAAGATTTTCTTTGAGTCTCCCCCTGAGCCAGAGCTCACTTTTAATTTCCGGAAGAAATATCAGCACCAGAGTCTGGTGCGGATCCAACCTCTACATTCTCTGAACTTTTCTTCACCCAAATCTTGCTCATCTGATTCCTAACCTCATCCGCATTGATCTTTTGTTTACCCTTGTCTTGATTCTGATTATACACCGGACCTCTTTTGTCCTGATTCTTGTTTCTGCAGACTTTAGCATTATGACCGGACCTATTGCAGATTTGGCAAATAACATTCCTTTGCATATTTGACTGATATCCTCTTGATCTGCATTGATTAGCCCTATGACCTATTCTATTGCATGTGAAGCATCTACCTTTGAATGATTTGTTTACTTGCATAATTCTACATTCATGGGATTTGTGTCCATACCTTTTGCAGTTGAAGCACTGTCCGGAGAAGGATGAATTATTCTGATTCATTCTCATTCTGCACTGATTAGCTTTGTGACCAAAGTGGTTGCAGCTGTGGCAGTATCCATTGAAGGATGGATATCTTTGAGCATTTGGCTGTCTTACCGGAGGTCTTCTAGGCCTGCTCCTTGGATTTTCTGATCCAAGATTCTTCTGACCGGATCCGGAGCTTTCTCCTTTCTCATATCCCAAGCCATACTTGTCATCTGTCCTCTTTTGACTTCCAAGAAGAACTTCAAGTTGAGCAGAACTTATCTTGAATTTCTCTTTATATTCATTTGCTGTTTGAAGGTCTCTTTTGAGAGAGGCAGTTTGATCCTCAAGTTTTCCTTCATTATCTTTGGCATCTTCAAGATCAGATTCAAGGTGTCTGATAATCCTGTCCATCTGGTGGCATTCTTCTGATTTTTCTTTAAGAGATTGTCTTAGATTGTCTTCAGCCTTTCTTTTTTCTTCAATCTCTTGAGTAAACTTTATAGTTCCTGATTCCATTTCATGTCTTAACATAATGACTTCTTTTGATAACTTTTCACATAACTTGGTTTGCTCAGTCAATTCCTCATTTGTATTGCTTTCTTCACTTTGTCTTGCCAACTGTTGAAGCAGCTCCTTTCTCTTTTTCATAGAGAGACTTAATTTGTCTTTTAATTCTCTCATGAATTCATCAGCCTGTTTGAGTCTTTCCTTTAATTCACTGACTTCAGAATTTGACTGTTCAAGATCCTCAAGGGCAGTCTTGAGTTGCTCCCTTAAACCATATGCATCCATTTGAAATCCCAGATCTTCCTCAAGCTGTTAGGCTCTATTAGGAGGAACTTAGCTCTGATACCAATTGTTGATAACTGAGAGGGGGGGGGTGAATCAGTTATCCTAATTATTTCCCTTATTGAACTTTCCTCTTAATTGAAGCAGCATAAAATCAAACACAAAACATTAACCATGAAGTAAGAAACACATGACACAGTATTTTTGACGTGGAAACCCTGTTAAGGGAGAAAACCACGGGGTGATTAACCCAAGAATTATTCTCTGTTAGAAGAATAGGAAATTACAAAAATGGCACTTGCCAATTAGGGCTCACTGCCCGAGCACACTGCTCACAAGAGGCCCACTACCTACAAGAAGACACACTGTCTACAAAGTGATGATAATCACAGTCTTGAACTGATTGGAAGCATCTGCATATGCTGGAGTTCAGTTCCGGTTAGGCTCAGTACACTGATCTGCTGCACTTCATCTTTCCTCTGTTCTTTGTTCTGCTGTCTTTCACATACCGGATCCTTTTTGCTACCTCTGCTCTTTCTCTGGACTTATTCGCATATCTCTCCACACTTACACACACTTCACAACTAAATCCATCCTCTATATATATCCGCACAAGTAATTTCATCACCTTTCTAGTCGGCATCCGGAACAGTCTAGTTTCTTACAAACTCTCATTCTGTCGGCTGAATCCTTCCTCACCAAGCAATGCGGATCAAGCATATACTTGTAGATATCATTAATCATGTCGGCCAAACATGATTCATGCCTTCACAACCTCTGTCATCAACAGTAACCCATCCGGAAAGTAGTCTGATACTCTGCCAGTCAGTTCTTCCTCTGTTTTCACTGTCTCTCAGGAATCCGGTACTCAACCATTCATATCTTTTTCCTTGTCCATCACCGGAGGCTAAATCCTTGGAATATACCACTCAAGGTAGTCCTCTTGACTTCCCCAAATCCGCACTGCACCAAGACACTTCCTCTGAGAGGTCCGGACCAATCTGTCGGACCTTGCCACATGCTCTGTTCTTCTTTACCGGACCACAACTTTCTTTATTCTGACTTCCGGTAGAGACATATCATGTCTTGCGGATATGTGGGATGACCTTTGTTGCCATCAATGACAACAACCATGAATCCATATAGTGTCTCTTGCCAACAAGTAGAGAATGATGACAAAAGCAGTCAAGAGGATCATCAGGATATTCTAGATCCAAGCAATCCAAACCCTCATAAGGATCCACCACCACAAGATGAGTAGGACAACAATGTAAAGATAACGCAAGATGTCCTTATACAAGGAGGTCCATGATGAGGAGGTGCACAATAATCAAGAAAAGGAGCAGTCACCACTGAGGGTAGAATAGAATACAGAGTCACAAGATGTTCACATTGAACACACAGACCAACAAGGGTCTAAAGATGGGGTGCCATATTGGCTATAACATGAGGTAAATCCACATCCACCTAGTGTTGACTCAAATTTTGATATTACCTCATTATTTTTAGCTGACATAGCCAAGCCAAAGAGGAGGGCTAGGGCAACATTAGCAATAAAAAGAGATCCGACAACACGTAAGAGAACAACTCAAGTAACTATGCCTATAGTGGACAAAGCCAAGGGAGAAATAAGTTCCAGTGAGTTTTAAATAACCACTATTGACTTGGGCTTTGCCATCGAGCAGCAAGAGGGCTAGGAAGCCAAAGATATAATTGATTCATTGTTGATTACAATAGAGAAAGAGAAGAGTAAAAATAAGGTGCATAAAGAGCACATTGCTCAAATGAAAACATTCATAAATGGATTAGTAGACCCCACTAATATACCAGTCAGCTCATCATCCACCCCATTGACCATAATATCCCAGGATGAAATGATGGAGTTGGATATCATGAAGCACAAGTCACAAGTGATGGATAAATGGTTCATCCAGTTCATCACTGAAGTAGAAAAGGTAATAAAAACCTTTCTTAACAATTGGAACTTGCTTAGCACATTGAAGCTAGCAAGGTGGATAAACTATAGAAAGAGGTTGGGCAAAGGTCAATCAAAGTAGAGAAACATCTGACTGCCTTATCTAAAATGAAGCATATAGATATGAATGTCTTGACATACAACAAAATACTAAATAACCAGACATCATAGCTATTGAATATATGGTATGAAGATACCAAATTTGATGGTAACATCCTAAAGAAATGTCATAACAAGCTTAGGGATATCAACATTAAGTTACATGAACTTTTATCTCAAGAGGTGGATATCCTGGAGGTACTTGAGAATGAAGTTAAAGGAAAGATAGCAAATCAGGATGTTGATTTTGCAATCAAGGCTTTTCAAGACAATTTCAAGCCTACATCAGATGACCCCCTCAGTCATCTATCAGAGGACATAATCAATAAGGCTATGAGGATGAAGTCGAAAGTAGAGAACTACAATGAAGTATTAAACAACAGAAAGAACAAATGAATTGCACTAGAGGCATAGTTCCATTCATAAGGGCATGCAGTTGCCGAGGCCAAACTGCAAGATGGAGGAGAAGTAGAAAAGGTAGTGCTGGCATATGAACCCATCAGGGGGATCATCAGTGTGCATATAGAAGAAGACTTATCCACTGATGAGGAAGAGCAAGAATAAGCATGATATAATGTGACAAAGTCATACACATAATATGTCAGGGAAGACAATTGTATACTACTGGATGGTTGCCAACTGGCGACCTGTGCCATGTGTCTACCCATTGACTTGGTCAAGGAATGATATGGACTGTTGATCTTAATTGATAAATCCTCATCATAGGATCTTTTGTAACTGCCTCCTATCCTTGTCCTATAAAAGGAAATGGAGTGCACTTTGTAACCATTCAAAACTTAATTGAGATTAGATTGTTGAAGCTTCAAGACTAATTCTCAAGGCTAATTGTAAATGTACATCTCTTTTGTATACTTAATGAAGAAGAGGCTCTGGAATACATACAATCGTAAACTTTGAGTAATCTATGAATGGATTCTGGACATGTGCTTTGATTTGTTGCATCCTTTAGAGTGCATTTCATGTTGTGCATGATGTTTTCATTCCTTTCCATCGAAGTTAGAATCAATCATATCTTGCTGTGGAACATCCTGGTGAACATATGGTTTGATTTCCTTCTTTTTCATGACAATATCAAGAATGTATATGGATCAATGGCTAAAGATTCACTCATTTTAGTAAAATTTAACAAGCATTCATTCAAATTTGTTTAATTTCATTTAATCACTATCACAATTGCAAATGCATAGAAAATCTTAAGTAAATACAATAAAATATGCTGATATCTCGTAGATAATTGAACAACCTTAGCATATTTGAGCAAATAAGCATGTTGAAATGATAAATATCATGCAAGTAAACATAAATAATGACAGTAATCATGCAAATATCTGCCTATAAGCACATTATTTGAACAAATTTACAGTGCAGAGGTGAAATTCAGTTAACAATAAGTTGATGTGGAGAAGAATTGATCAAACTTATATAATATCTACATCATCTGGTTAGATATAGTAGTATTAACCTTGTTTGTTGAGAAATTCACAGAAAGTAGGTAAAATTGAGACCACCCAAACATAAATTCTTGGAATTAGAAACGTAAGGCCCCTGAATGGAAACAGTAAGGCACATCAAATCACTGAGCAACATCAGTAGATTATGAACTAATCCATGGAGACTTGGGATCATGAATTCTTTGAATTCATCGTATCTTTCAAGATGATAAAGGTTTGATTTGCATTTCTTTATCTATGTTTGTTTATGCATAACATCATAAGCAATAGTACTTATCCAAGGTGCTTATTTACCAGGTTTTCACCATTGGGTGAAGAGATTTTCTTTACTATTTTGACTTTTTTATTTCTTTTTTGGAATACTTGGATGGAATGGGTGGATATGGTTAAGAAGGACTCAAGCATCTAGTTCCATGAATGGTGATAATTCCATTTAAAGATGGATGACACATATGGACCTTGTCAAATGTCACTATGCTCATAGATGTTGATAGGGGATTACATGAAAGGGAGATGGAGTAGGTGGATAATGAATTATAATGTGGATTATGTATGGAAGGATTATGCAAGGATGGATGGGAGATAGTGGATTATGGTGTGGATTATGATGTGGATTATGCAAAGCATGGACCATAGGGATATGATGGGTGAAGTATGTAGGAAATGAATTGAAGCTAGGGAGATGGAGGCATGTGGAAATTTTGTGAAGTGGAAAGGAACCAAGACCAACGGTTGCACACACCATGATAAACATTAAAGCTTTTTATTAGAAGGAGGTGTAGGAAGTAATGGATGCATTTTTAGAGGGGATGGTTGATGTAGGACTTTAGGTACCCACATAGACTTAAGATTTTTAGGATTTTTGCATGGGGATTTATGGAATGAAGGAATTTGATATTTTTACATGAAGTGAGAGTTTTGGGATATTTGGGATGTGGATGCTTCACTTGGCTTGATTTATTTTTGCTTAGGGACCCAACCCATTTTATTTTTGTACTTTTCTTGTGAAAGTAAGGGTTTGGGTAGCCTTTTGGATAGATTTTGCTTGGACTCTTTTCCTTGATACCCCAAGGTATAAGTATTTTTAGGAGTTTTTGCTTTATGGGTAGAGGCATCCAACACTTTATTTGCAAATCATATGGACTTGGTGGATGCTCCGTGTTTGGTTGATGTGTGCATTTGTTGATCATGGTTAGGAATGTGAGGGGATACATGGATGGAGGGATTAAAAGTAGATTTGTGGATAAGTGGATAAGGGCATTGGATGATAGGGATATTAGGCATTGGGATAAGTGGAGGTAGAGTGGTTGGAGGGATAGTAGGAGTTGGAAGTAATGGAGGTAAAGTGGATGGGGGTAATATTACGAGTTGGAAGTAGTAGAGGTAAAGTGGATGGAGGAAGGTGTATGGTCACATGATTTTGGGATTTGTAGGATGATGGATGAGGAATGACAACATCTATTTTGGGGATATGATGTTTTTATGATGGAAAGGAGTAGATTTAAAAGGCATAGAGGTAGTACCAACATCTTGAGCTTGCTTTTCTTGGGGAATATAACTAGGGCCATATGAGTGTGGAGGGACTTTGACATGGATAGGCTCCAAAATACCTTGTTCATGAAGGCCTAAGTCTTTACCTTGATAGTCCATTTTTTGGAGTATGCGGTGGACAATGGGATTATGGGTGATTTGGACACTAGATGCGAACTCATTATTTGATGGGGAAGGTGAGGTGGTAGATAATGGTTGTTGCTCTCCTAAGGAGGAAAATTCATGGATGAAGGTGGTAAGAAGGGGTATATGATGGTGGATGTGAAATATGGTCAATAGTGGGTAATGAAGGATTATTAGGATCTTGATTATCATTATGCTCATTAAGATCCATGTTATTTGTTTGATCATCTATGTTTACTTGGGGTCCAAGTGTCTCATCAAGGAAAGAGGGTGTTGTTGGATCATGAATAGGGCTAGGTGGAGGATGGATAGTAGTAGTGTGGATATCTTGCTCATGGATAGGTGTGGGATTATAGATAGGTGAAGTGACAATCTTGTGAGCATGAAATTCATAAAGTTGGCTAAGAGGATCATCATGGTTCTCTTGATCATAGATAGGATCATGATCATAAATGGGATCTTGATCATAGATGGGATCTTGATCATAGATAGGATTAAGTGTGATATGGATAGGATCAATTTACTCGTGTATAGGTTCTTCATCAAAGATAATATCTTGATCATAGAAAAGATATAGATTATGGATGGGTTGGATGGAGGTGCTTTGATCTTGATTTAGATAAAGGGTTGATGTTTTCACATACTCTAGATTATACTCTTGACATAAATCTTTATTTTATTGAATGGAAGTGGAGGTAGAAGACTCTTGAATAAGCTTGATAGGTTCTAGATGGTCAATAACATGAAGGTAGAATGGATCTTGACTAAGACTCATGGTAGGATACTCTTCAATAGGCTTGATGGGTTGTGGATTACATGATGGGGTTGAAGGAATGGACATGATGTTTGAAGTCTCTTTGATTGGCTCTTGGATAGGTATTTGATGACATAGTTGATTCCTTGCTAATAGCCATTAGATCACATCCTTCATGAGTGTATGGGTGGATGGGCAATATAGTGGATGAATAATAATGGTGGATGGTGTTGTAGGCTTATGATTAGGAGTAGGTGGAGGGATAAGAGGAGTGGAAGGGTGGCTAAGTAGGGGCGGAGGACTATGTAGGCAGGGGGAATTGAGGCAAGGTAGGGAGATGGGCATGGGGAGCGTAGGGTAGTGAGATGGTGGGGGTTTTAGTGCAGACAGGGAGGAGCGCAAGGAGGAGGGGTGAGTTGTGAGTGGCAGGAGGAGAGACAAGAAGGGTGTGTGCTGGGTGGGAGGGAGGGAGGTAGCAAGGGGTGGTGGGGAGTGTTGCGTGTTGTGAGGGTGGGTTGGGAGGGTGTTTCCGTATGGGGAGTTTTTAGCATGCAGCCCGAGGGGCCTTTAAACAATTATTTTTAAAACTAATAATAACAATGAAAGGGTAAAGTTTTATTTGTATGGTTATGTTGTTTACCTATTGTTTGAATTTTTTTTAAGCTGGCACATAGACCCTATGGCCTACTTGTGCAGGCTACCATATGGGTCCTATGGTACATCCTATGCAAGGGGCAGAAAATTAAAAAAAAATCCAAAAAAATTATAGTAAGAGAAATATAGGGTGTTATATGTCAATTTTCACCTGTGAGGCCTCACGGACTCACCGGGGAGGTCCGATTGAGCGTAGGAGACCATTTGTGAAAGTTGATTCCCAGATTTTGTCCAAAAATACCTGAATCTGTAACAAAGAACCTTAACAAACACTCACAAATAGGAGGGGTTAGATTACAAAGCGTGCCAAAATGTGGTAGGTGAAAAATGCAATGCAAACACAAATAAGAGATAAATCAAAATCAAATACAATTCACCTTCCTTTGTGCGAACAAATTGCCTTCACTGATCGAGCTTATTGAAGATGCACCCAAGCCTCAATCGATTGCTCTTTGCTCTTTGATTATGTGGATTGCTCTATTAAACAACATAACTTTGTGATGATGATGATATGATCTAGAATGATTTCTAGAGTGTAATGTTGTATGAAGATCAAAGATGATTAGAAATAAAGAAGGATGTTTAATTTATAAATTTCTAACAGTGAAGATCAATGGTTGTGGATGATCTGAGAGATCAATGGCTAAGAATGGTTGAAAGGATGTGCACGAATGAGAGAGGGACAAGTGTCCTTGCCCTCTCATGCATCAGGGGAGTTAACAAAATTGATTGGAGAGTTAACTGAGTTGATTTCTTAGTAAACTCAATTGATTGAGTAGTTAACTGAATTGATTGAGAGTGAAATATGGATGAGAGGGAATGATAGGAAATTAAATAAATAAATTATTTAATTTCGTGCACATGGATAAATTTTTTTTATTCAGGGGTAAACGCTTTTGACCGAAGCTATGAACCGGTTACAATTATCAAGTGGGCAGGGGGGAGACTGGACCTCGTGACCATCTTTACCGCAACGGAGTTACTTAGCCAATCGAGCTAGGGCCCCTGCCCGTGCACATGGATAAATAAATAAAATATTGAATTTTATTTATTTTGAAGAAATAAAATATTAGCTTTAATTAAATAAATATTTTAAATTTATTTAATTAATATGAGGAGAAAAATTGATTTAATTAAATAATCAAATTATTTAATTAAATATGAAGAAATAAATTGATTTAATTAAATAATTGGAATTATTTAATTAATATGGAGGATAAAAATGATTTAAATAAATAATTGGAATTATTTAATTAATATGGAGGATAAAAATGATTTAAATAAATAATTGGAATTATCTAATTAATATGGCAGATAAATTGATGGCAAAGTATGATAGATGAAAGCCTGATATGGCAACGAGTCAATATTAGTTGTCTACAATGTCGCATTAAACTATTGCACATACTACCTAACATAGCTGCAACAACAACGTCTGGGTGTCATCCCTATAAATCATGGGGAAGTAATAAGGAACATCTCGATGACTAAGTTTGAGGGATGGGTAATCTCCCTCGAACACCAAACTAATAAGATTAATTTCTAGAACAAACGAATTGATCCAACCTAGAGAAATACCTTCTGTCACATGGTTCTTTAAGATAATTTTACTCAGATACTTCTATCCAATGGGATACGCATTCGTCCAATCAGGACAAGCATCCATCCTTACAAGATAGATAACTCTCCATAAGGGACAAGTATTTCACCATCCAAATGAGATGGACATCTATCCTAATGGGATTAAGCATCTTTCCAAAGGGATAGGAATGTGCTCTGGCTAGAGACTCGGGCCCATCAAGAATCAATCAGATCCTGAGCCACTTGTTGAAGACTACACCCCCCAACTTGTCCCGACTGGACAAATGCCTATCCCATTTGGATAGAAGTACTTGAGTATATGATTGAATTAAACACATAACAAATTGATTATTAAACAAACGAAAAAAATTAGTGATAAATTTAGGTAACAAGGATTGTCTCAACCTCTTTTAAGAGGGTTTAAAACCCTTCTTAAAAATAACCATTTTTTAAAAAAAAACTATTTTATTAAATCATCTTTTATAAATTTAATATTATTAAGTATAGCTTTTAATAATTATTATAAATATTAAACTTGTTTTAATATTATAATAAATATTTATATATTTATATATATTTAGTAATAAAATTAATAATATATATATATAATAAAATTACAATACTTAGTATAATATATTTTAAAATAAATATATGAAAATTGCATGAATAAATAAAGTTTAAATTTAAAATTCAATATATGCATGTAAATACAATTTTTATAATAAACACACAATTCGTTTATTCTGGAAATTAATCTCATTAGTTTGGTGTTTGAGGGAGATTACCCATCCCTCAAACTTAGTCATTAAGATGTGGCTTATTACTTCCCAATGATTTATAGGGATGATGCCCAAACGTTGTTGTTGCAGCTATGTTAGACAATATGTGTAGTAGTTCAAGGCGATGGTATTACCTGTAAATGTGACCTAGAGACACCATAGATACCAGACGTTGCAAGGTGGTTTTTGTTTCAATTTCTTGATTAAATTGTTTACCTAACTAGAAATAAAGAAAATTTCTAAATTGTTTGACATATACTAATAATATCAAAAATCAAGATCTAAGAGCAAGCCATCAAAACTATCATAATTTTAACTATTCATAAAATTTAACCAATATCATTTGACAATAATTATTTTCACTAGTATTTGTTAGAACACAAGGATATACTGAGAGGGGGGGTGAATCAGTATATATCAAAACTCATTCCAGTTTAACATTGTTAATCAAACTTCTAATTGATTTAACTAGATGATCAACAAATTAAACCAATTAAAGCACAACACATAAGCACACAACCATAACACCATATTTATGTGGAAAACCCAAGAACAGAAAAACCACAGTGAGCAAGCTACTTGGATCTACTATCTAAATCCAACCTCACAAATGAAAAATAAGATTACAATATTATTTATGGGCTACAACCCAAAGGAAGCTGTAACTTTTTAAAATACAATTCAATAGCACTTACAGAATAAGGCTACAACCTCTAGATGTTACATTCAATAGATCTTACTGAACAAATCTCCTCTACATCATCTGCACACTTCACTTTGTCACATAACTTCACTTTTTTTGCACATTAAACACTGCTACCTCCAACACACCTTCACAAACATACTCACATCTATTCTCCCATACTCTCACACTCTCACACATTCATTCCTTCCTTAACAAACAAGATATTTCATTTATACCTTTCACAAACTCCAAAATCCTTCTCCCATGTCAAGATGAAATGTGTAATCATGAAACGTGCAAGGCCACACTAATTCGGCATCCAAAAGATGTAGAAAATCAATGTGGTTCAAGCCAAGTGATAACTAGGACCTATTCTTCTCTAGCACATTCTTCCAAGTAGGCACACACTTCAAATCATTTGGTAGGAACATCAAAAACACATGAAGTCAGCCCAACAAACACTTATTCTTCCACACAATAGCTCCAAATGAAAAGTGGTACCAGAGGGATCAATTAGCATCATGTGGATCATCACACAAGAAACATAAGACTTTCACAAACCTTCTCAACCAATCCTTCTTCTAAAATATATGTTTTCTTTATGGCACAAACAAACAAAAATTGAGTCTGGTATCACAAACGAACACTAAACACACAGTCTTGAGATAGAGCATTGAAAAACCAACTTGTGGTGCCCTTCTGCACTTGAAACCTGAATAGAATCACCCAATTGAATATGTATACTCATCCTCCAAAAATCAAATCCAAAAGATAAACTGTGGTGAATTGTAGTGGCTTCTAGTTTCTCCTCCAAACAATTCTAGTCAGCAGCAAGATGTGTCTTTGTTATGCTGACTTCGGAGAACCTTTGCAACACACTTAAGTAGATGAAACTTGAATATTATCATCTTCTCATTTATAAATGATCAACCTTCAAACCGCATGACCTCAACTTCAACAACAGAGAAATGTAGAACATTTCCCAGACACATCCTGACTGCAACAACTTTGAACAACTATCTTCACTCTACGAGCTCTAAAAAATTATGTGTTAATCTTCAAGCTTTAAAATTGGGAATATACAACCTTCACATATGTCTGACAAACTACCAAACCGTGAGGCCATACCATCAAATGTGGAGGATGCGGAGCATTCTCCTAAGCTTATTCTATGTAAACTCCAGTGCCTTGGACAACTTGAATCTTTCTTTCAAAACTAAAGTAATGTTTTCCTCAGGAAATAATGAGTTCAATATTTACTACATCAGAGACTTCATTCTCAACTTCATATAACAACAACAAACTCTTTTCTCAAACTAGAAATCTTTATGTTAGCACAATCTTTGTCTATGAACTTCAAGAGATAGGGTACAACTGTGTACATAGTATATGACATCCATCATCTTACCCTTTTCATCACAACTTCTCTATCTTCCTCTTTGATCACATTATCACAATTTCCTTGTCATTACCTCTACTTTACTTCACTTCTGGCCTTCTTCATTATAGCATTGCAGACAACACTCCTGAACCTCACACTGTTGACATCAATGACAACACGAGTGCAACAATCTCCCCCTTTTGCATTGATGGAAACACTTGACCTTATATACAATTTTCTCCCCCTTTGACATCAAGGACAAAGGGCTAGTGGTCTTCTTTTGAACTAATCTTCCTTTAGCTCTCCTTGTCTACATTCTTCTTGATTTCTCTTTCACTTCTCTTCACCTGTCAGCTCCCCGTAACTGATCAAATCATATTATCCTTCAAAACCTCTTGCCTACCTGCTCCCCCTAAGAGGTACCCACCATCAGTCCAGGGATAAAAATATATCTTAAACTACTCCCCGTGGACAAATGCACCATCTATGCATCTAGTTAGAAGGAGGGGCAACAACCCCTAACTTTTGTCTGAGATACTCAAAAGTATCCTTAGAAAGTGTCTTGGTGAAGATGTCTACAATCTAATCCTTTGTAGGCACATACTCCAATCTAACTTCTTGATCGGCAACCTTCTCTCTCAAAAAGTGATACCTGATAGATATGTGCTTGGTTCTAGAATGCATCACTGTATTCTTTGAAATATTGATGGCACTTGTATTATCACAAAGAATGGGAATAGGTTCATCATATACAACCTTGATATCCTTCAATGTTTGCTTCATCCATAACACTTGGGTACAGTAAGCAGCTGCTACAATATATTCTACCTCTGTAGTTGATAAGGACATTGAATCCTTCTTTTTTCTAATCCATGAGACCAATTTGTCTCCCAAAAAGAAAGCTCCTCCACTAGTACTTCATCTATCATCAACACTGCCAGCCCAATCTAGATTAGTATAAGCACTCATGGAAAATTCATCACCCTTTTGATACCATAATCCATGTTTCAGAGTGCTCTTCAAGTATCTAAATATTCTCTTGACTACCTTCACATGTGTTTCCTTAGGATTATCTTGAAACCTTGCAACCAAACACACAACTTGCATAATGTCAGGCCTTGATGTTGTTAGGTATAGTAGGCCCCCAATCATAGACCTATACTGAGTCTAATCAGCTTTAGGTGACTCATCATCTTTACTCAAGTGTCAACCGGTTGTCATAGGAGTACTCATAGGTTTGCAATCTTCCATTCCAATTTTTTTCAACATTTCCTTAACATACTCTACTTGAGAGATAAAGATGCCATCATTTGATTGAGAAATTTGAAGTCCAAGAAAGAATGATAGCTCTCCTAACATAGAAATTTCAAACTTTTTCTGCATCTCTCCTGCAAACTTTTCACACATCTCATCATATGCACAAAAGATTTTATCATCAACATACACAACAACAATTAGAATTTGTTCACCTTCATTCTTGATGTAAAGGTTACTATCTGTGGTACCTTTCTTGAAACCTTGTTGGAGTAAGTACTTGTCCAACCTTGCATACCAAGCTCTAGGGGCTTGTTTGAGACCATACAGAGCCTTCTTGAGTCTGCACTCCATGCTTGGGTCTTCTAATAACTGAAATCCATCCGACAGCTCTATGTAGACCTCTTCTTCCAAGTCACCATTCAAAAAAGTAGATTTGACATCCATTTGATATACCTTGAATCCCTTATGTACTACAAAAGCAAGAACCATTCTGATTGCTTCCATTCTTTCCACTGGAGAAAATGTATCCTCATAGTTAACACCTTCAACTTGTGAATATCCTTTGAAAACCAAACTTGCTTTTTTCTTGACCACTTCTCCATCTTCATTCAACTTGTTCCTAAAAACCCATTTTGTTCCTATTACATTCTTGTCTACAGGCCTTGGTACCAACTCCTAAGTCTAATTCTTTTCTATCTGGTTTAGTTCTTCTTCCATGGCTTGTATCCATCCTTCATCTTTTCTAGCCTCATTAAAGTTTTTAGGTTCTATTATTGACAATAAAACAAATTTTACTTGTTCATTTGTTCTTGCAAATTTTCTTCTTGTCTAAACTCCTTCATTCTTGTCTCCAATGATTTGATCTTCTAAATGATTCTTCTGAACATACTTGGTTGGAGTCTTAACAGTCTTCTCTAGAGTTTCTTCCTTTTCTTCAACTTCCTCTATGCAAGCAGGTTCATCTAACCAACAGTCCTCTTGCACAATTAAATTTTGATGTGATTCTTCATCCACTCTTACATTTGCACTCTCAACTATCTTTCTTAGTCTTTTATTGTAACATTTGTAGGCTTTGTTGGTAGTTGAGTACCCAAGGAAAATACCTTCACTTTCTCTTGAGTCAAACTTTCCTAGACCTTCTTCATCTCTTCTGATGTAGCATTTTCTTCCAAAAACTCTAAAATACTTGACTGTTGCATGTCTTCCATTCCAAAGCTCATAAGGGGTCTTGGTGTTGTGCTTTCTTAGTTGTCCCTTATTGAGAATATAGACTACAGTATAAATTGCTTCTTTCCAGTATATATTAGGAAGTTTAGCTTCACTCAACATTATCTTGGCCATCTCCTGGATAGTCCTATTCTTTCTCTCTACAACACCATTCTGTTGAAGGGTTCTAGAAGATACACAGTGCCTCTTGATTCCATGTTCTTGACAAAACTCTACAAACTCATTTGAAGTGAAATCACTACCTCTATCTGATCTTAAGAACTTAATTCTAACATTCATTTCATTTTCAACCATAGATATGAAGATCTTGAATCTATTGAAAGCTTCTAATTTTTCTTTCAAAAATGTAACCGATGTCACTCTAGAGAAATCATCAATGAGCAACATGAAATACCTCTCACCTTGTAGGATTTTTGTCCTAGTTAGTCCACACAAGTTTGTATGAACCAGCTCCAAGGGCCTTGTAGTAGAATATTCCTTGGACTTGAAAGTTATTCTTGCCTACTTCCCAATCTGACATTCCTTGCATATTGTGCTTGCAGGCTTGATGCTCTTTGGCATGTCCCTTACTTCTTTCATGGAACTGATCTTCACCAGATTGTCAAAGTTGATGTGCCCCATTCTCTTATGTCATAGCTAGCATTCATTTGTTTGTCCTAACAGACAAGTCCTCTAATTAACCCCTTTCAGATTATATTAGTTGTCTTCTGTCTTAAAGCCTTCTGCCACCAATTTTTCAGATTTTGCTCTTCTGATTTCACACCCTTGACCATGAAATGTGAGATTATATCCTTTGTTGCACATTTGACTCACACTGAGAAGATTATTCTTAAGACCTTCTACATAAATAACATCATGTGTTTGAGACTTTCCATCAATGCTTATAGTGCCTTTTCCAGTGATTTTTGCAGAAGAGTTATCTCCAAACCTAACCAATCCACCATTCCACTTGCCAAGATTGATAAATTTGCTCTTATCACTTGTCATGTTATTTGTGCATCCATTGTATATCACCTAGAAATTGGTTTGTCTTTAAGCATGAAATTTTGTTTGTCATTGAGTTCTCAACTCCATTGTCATTATCCTTGTCTTGCTCAATGACATCAATTATCTATGATTTTGAATTTTTAAGACCATTCATGCAATACCTTGATATTTGTCCAAGTTTGTTGCATATTTGACATACCACATTGGCATTCACAAGAGAGGATAGATAATTTATACTCACAAGATTTCTTCTATTTATTTCAAACTTGCAATCCATAGCCTTATGCCCAAATTTATTGTAGATAAAACAATAACCAAAGAAAACATGATTGAACCTGTTCATGGAGAATTGTATTGCTTGAAGAGAACTTCTTTGAGGCAAGATGAGATATGTACACTCAGTATCATCTGAACTTCCAAGATTCACCTTCTTCAAATCCTTTTTGAGTAACTAAATTTCTTTCTCAAGCTTTATGCATTCTTTTGTCTTGGCTTCAATCAGAGCTCTCTGTTCTTGATTATCCTTCCTTGCATAATCCAAGTCTTCAAGAGCATAAACAAGTTCACCTTCAAAGTCAACTTCATATTCCTCTTCATCTACATCCTTATCTGAACCATTTGAGATCAGCATGGACATGAATAGAGATTCTCCTTTATCTTCATTAGTTGAGTAGTTATCTATTTCTTCTCCGGAGCTATAGTCTTCTTTTGAAAGAAGATTCCTCTAAAAATTGTTTCTCTTGAACCCCTTGCTCCTACTTTCACTTTCTCCAAAAGGACATTTAGAGGTATAATGACCAATTCTACCACATTTGAAACATTTTAAAGGTAGCTTACCTTTATATTTACCTAATCCTCTTTTCAGATTTCTTACAAAATTTGCTTCTTCTTCCTCGGCTTCATTCCTTATATTAGATTCTCCTTCATTCTTCATAGCATTGAAAGTAGCTTCCTTTTGACATGGACCTATGACTTCATTTCTCATTTCATAGGCAATCAGGGATCCAAGCAGTTCTACCATGGTGAGTTTCTTCAAGTCTTTGGCTTCTTCTATTGCAAAAACTTTTGAATCAAATCTGTGAGGGAGAGATCTCAGAACTTTCTTTACAACCAAAGATTTAGCTATGTCTTCACCCATACTTCTAATTCCATTCACTGCTTCATCTACCTAGTATAAGTAGCCAATATGTTCTCTTCTTCTTTCATCCTTAGATTCTCAAATACTATTTTGTAGGAATGTAATTTGGCTTCCTTTATGGTGTCATCTCCTTCATAGAGACCTTTGAGCTTCTCCCATATCTCCTTTGTTGCCTTGCAATGCACAACCTTGACTAAATCTGAACTACTCTAACCACTTAAGATTATATTCATGGATTTGGCATTATTCTCATAGGCCTTCTTCACATCTAAATCTATAATGGGATGACTGGGTTCAACATAATTAGTCTCAATCACTCTCCAGACATCATACCCTAGTGAGGTAAAATAGGCTTCCATCTTTACACTCCAAAAGTTATATTTATTTCCATCAAACACCAGAGCTTTAGAAGAGGACTCCTTCTGATCCATGTATTCTATTCCAATATCTATCTAGATAGCTATTAGGTTGCACCAAGGAACTTCTCTCTAATACCAATTGTTAGAACACAAGGATATGCTAAGAGGGGGTGAATCAGTGTATATCAAAACTCATTCTAGTTTAACATTGTCAATCAAACTTCTAACTGCTTTAACTAGATGGTCAACAAATTAAACCAATTAAAGTACAACACATAAGAACACAACCATAATACTACATTTATGTGGAAAATCCACGGTGAGCAAGTTGCTTAGATTTATTATCCAAATCCAGCCTCACAAATGAAAAATAGGATTACAATATTATTTATGGGCTATAACCCAAAGTAAGTTGCAACTCTATGAAATATAATTCAATAGTACTTACAAAATGAGGCTACAACCTCTAGATGTTACATTCAATAGATCTTACTGAACAAAACTCCTCTGCATCATCTGCACACTTCACTTTGTCACAAAACTTCACTTTTTCTGCACAACGAACACTGCTACCTCCAACACACCTTCACAAACATACTCACATCTGTTCTCCCATACTCACACACTCTCACACACTCATTCCTTCCTCATAAAACAAGATCTTTCATTTATACCTTCCACAAATTCCAAAATCCTTCTCCCATTTCGGGCAAGATGAAATGTATAATCATGAAACATGCAAGGCCACACCAAGTCGGCATCCGAAAGATGTAGAAAATCAATGCAGTTCAAACCAAGTGATAAATAGAACCTATTCTTCACTAGCACATTCTTCCAAGCAGGTGTACACTTCAAATCATTTGGTAGGAACATCAAAAGCACATGAAGTCATCCCAACAAACACTTATTCTTCCACACAATAGCTCTAGACCTAAAGCAGTACCGAAGGGATCAATTAGCATCATGTGGATCATAACACAAGAAACATAAAACTTGTTACACATATGGTTCTTAGGGTTGTCATTGATGTCAACACTGTCATAGTGGTGTGATGGTGTTCATGGTTGGATGTCATGTCCCATCTAGTAAGATAAGAAGATTCAGTGAGAAGAAGAGCAAAAGAAGAAGACACACTTCATGGTTGGATGTCATGTCACATACAACAAGAGAAGGGAGAAGATATAGTTCATATTAAGATGGGAATTAGAAGCACGAAGATGATCAAATGTGTTGTTGATGCTACTAGTAGCCTGTAGTGTATATGATGGGTAAATGCACAAAGACAAGTCCACTTAAGGTGGAAGTTTCAGACTTAGAAAAAAACACAAAATCGGGTTAACTAAAATAGGATCCCATTTTGCTTCGGGATCCCAAGCCAAAAGCGAGATTCCATTTTCTAGAAATGGGATCCTATTTTGAGTTTCATAAAAGGTTAATATTTTAACCTTTATGAAACGGGATCCCATTTTGAAATGGGATCCTGTTTCATAAAAGATTAAAATATTAACCTTTTATGAAACGGGATCCCGTTTCATAAAATTTGAATTTCTGACCCACTTTTTGCTATGGGTTTTGGGTCTAAAAAAAGGCTTGGGAACCTGACCCTTGGCTTTGGACCTGATTTGACCTGCAAGTTGAAGGTCTTATCAATGTCACAACAAAATAGTGACTTTGGGCATATGTTTGAAGGCCTTTTTTTTAGAATTTTTTGACGAAATTAAAACCCATTATAGATGAGACAATGTAGATTCCAAATATGTAATTATTTTTACAATTGGATTATTTTTTCTATTTTTCAATTAATTTCTGATGAACAGGTCCATAAACTTGAATTATCAAGGTTTTTTAGTATTTTAATAACTTTTTATTAAAATAATTTTTTGTAAAAAAAATTGTATGAAAATGTACTTCAGATAATTATTTTCAATTTGAAAAAAAAATTCAAAAAATGATAAGTTTAGGTCATCTTATGCGTGATGTACACAACGATTTTTTAAAACACCAAAAATGGCCAATAAAAAATTAACAAAAAAAAAAATTCAATAAAAAATTACAAAAAAATATGGAAAACGTGCTTCAGTGAGTTACAAATCTTTTCCCAAAAGGATTTAAAAAACATGATTCTTTAGGTCAAAATATGGATGATGTACATGTGCATGGTATAGTAAAAAAAAGTGACTTTTAAATAGTGGTTTTTAGAAATGCCTATTAAAAATCAATTTGTATGATCTGGGTATTAAAAAAATTACATATTTGGAAACTAGACTCTGAGTACTACATTTCATATTTACTAATTTTTTTCAAGATTCCACATTTAAGTGCTTCAAATTTTTAGGCCAAATGTGACAAATTCTAAAAATCGGGGAAAACACTTCCACTTTTTGGCCAAAAAGTGGACTCAACTTCTTGCACACACCCTGATCCAAGTTCCACGATGATTGCATTACCAGAAGAGTTTTTTGTTGTTGATTGTTTGAAGATAGTGTCACCTATGTGAAGATGTTTTGTACAGGAGAGTAGAATGCTCTACATTCCTCTACATTTGCAGCTATGGCTATGTAGTTCTAGAATTGTGTTTATGATGCAGGAGCATCCGGAAGTCATTCAAGTAAATAAGGACAGTTAATGTTGAGTTGCAAAGTGCCAAGTAGAGACATTGGAGATTACCACATTTTATTGCATTTTTACATTAGAGCGTGTGGAGCAGGAATTAGCATCTACATATCAACATCTTCATCATATTAAAATTTTGGGTCATTTGGATTTGTCTGCTAAAAGTTATCACTATCAGAAGATCATCAATTTTCTCAAGACAAAGCAGTGAGTGTTCAGTTCAAGCCTAATGGGTTTGTGGAGCAATTTGTCATGCCCACATTACCCATGTGGTCACGACATGCAACACACGTGTCATGTCCACATTTGTCATGAGGTCATGACATGAATTATCAAAAAAATTTCCACATATCCCTAGAAACTCCCTCGCACACATCAGCGTGCTCGGTGGTAATACACATAAGGCGTAAACATGTCAATCAAAATTTGGGGCAGTATGAATGCCTTTCGCAACCCCTATGTGATGGTAGCCTACTAAGGGGGTTTATGCGAAATGGGGAGCATCACCATTAGGGTTAGAATCGATTTGATTTGAACCCTAAGTTTTCCTAAATGAGCAGCGTGATTTTGACATGTGTTGAAATCAAAACCCTAGCACTAGAGCCTAAGACAATAAAATTAATCTCATCAAAACACACTTTACAAAGCATAAAAGATAAATTATTAAATCAATGCACCAATTAAATTAATTAATTTATTATCCCTAAATCTCAGGAAATTCTGGTAGCATAATGCCTCTTGGACATTTATGGGAATTATTTTAATTAAAGTTTTCTTGCAAAAGTCCTCCATGATTTACTATAATTAATTAAATTACTAACCACACTAGGAGGATTAATTATTGCCCAAACAATATCATTAACTAATCTCCTTAGATTAATATAGATTTATTTGATAACACTATCAACAAGGCTCTTAATTAAAAAAAATCTAAGGTTTAGTAAATAACCCCTTGCTATTATACAATTAAAAGGAATAATGTCCCAAAAAAATATTTAATTATTCCCCTTTCAAAGATCCACATTAACATTAATTACCCAAGGTAAATTAAAGGGTTCAAGACAAGTTAAATCAATTCCCCCATAATAGTTTAAAAAAAAAATAAAGGAAAGGAAGAATTCCACCCCCTTTAAATACTTTGCCCAAAGGATAATTTCAAAATCAAAACAAATAATAAAGAGGGAACAAAAGGGGAGACATGGGTTCACGTGTACCCATCTCCCTGAATTTAAAATCAAGTTCAATCCCCACTTCTCTAGGGAAAATAATATAAAAACTTACCCAAGCCCTAAAAGCTCTCTAATTAAAAAACTAACTTCCTTATGAGACCCTAAAGAAAACCCTAACCTAACTCATTCTAATCTTTTCTTTCTCATTTTGTCTTCTCTATCTTTTCTTTTGTTTTAGATTCAAGGAGGCAGCCATGGAAATTGTTACACAGTGGAGGTATATTCGTTGTATATATAATACAAGGTGAATAAACTGTCTTTTTTTTGTGTGCATATATATATGTTGTTAAAGCTCTGAGAAAAGTTTGAGAATAAACATATTTTTAATGCAGGCCCAATGGTCTACACTGTGTGTCTATATATATATATATAATACAAGGTGAATAAACTGTGTTGTTTTTGTGTGCATATATATATGTTGTTAAAGCTCTAGGAAATTTTTGAGAATAAACATATTTTTAATGCAGGCCCAATGGTATACACTATGTCTTGATATATATATATATGTTATGGCAGATTTTAGCAAGGTCAAAGGCGGCTGACTTTGAGTGGGTGCTGCCCACAGTTCACATTTCACAGAGGATAAGGTAATGGAGGTGTGTGGGAGCGGATCCCCACCCACTAGCCACCGATTGGTGGGTAGTGGGTGGGGGTTCGTCCCCCCATCCAATGCCTATAACAAACAACCAACGTAGCTACTGTTATATTCCGGGTGATGCCATACATTTGGCCAATCGGCGAGCAATACTTTGGGCTTCAAGCCCTAAACACTATATTTAATTCTATCTTTTTTTTTTTTTGGAATTAACTAGGAACTAATCTCTTTTCCAAACAGAAATTTAAAACAACAACATATCTCTCTTTTTTTCTTGACCACATTTAGAAACTAGCAATAATTATACCTTCCATTTGCAAACTTATTTATTTCATTCCTAATAACTTCCAAGCACATTCAACATAAATTTTCTCTCAGCAATAGTAAAAACCAGCAAACATATTTTTCACTATTTTGAATCATTTCATTACAACATCACTTTAAGGGAATACAACAATAACTATTACAATATTCATTCCCAAGATGAGAGTGAAAACTCCTTTTCTTCTACACAAACAAAATACACTCCAACAAAATATGCCTTCACCCAAGCTCCAAAGGTCACCAATAAAACTTGCAAGAACTAAAACAATGGAGGGACACCCAAGCCACCAAAAACACTCTCCTCCCTACCATAGACCCGCAAGTGGGTCACCCCTGAGCTTGGAGGTTGATCTTCACACAGGATTCAAACCACAACACAACAATAAGCAAACCACACAAACCAAGAAGAACACCCATAAGGTTTACACATCACAAAATCCATAGAAATGGATTTGAAGGGGTAGGGGAGTGGACATCACTTCTACTCAGAGGATTACTCCACAAAAATCCCAAAGTCTCAACACAAAATAAGGCCTCAAGCCCAAAATGATAACTCCATGAATATATAAATTTCACCATGGCACTCATGCCAAACAAAAATACTCCATACTCCAATATTTTTCCCTCAAGGCCACAAAAATACCAATACCAGGAGGGTGACCTCAAGGAGGTTCACTCCTCCCCCACCCCACACATGGATGGACACACCAAGCTTGGTTGTCTCATCCCAAAACACCCAAAAACCCCACAACAAAGAAGAAACAACCACTCAAATCATTTCAAGAACACAACCAAGATTAACAAAGCATAAGGAAGGCTAAAATGCCTTGAGGCTTACCTTAAGAGCCCAACAATGCATGAAAGTTGAATAAGATCCCACAATCCTTCTCCAAGCCTCCAATCCTCCAAAATTTCTCTAACTCTCAAAATCCCTCTAAAGATAGAAAATTAAGCAAAAACAAGAACCCCATTCCCCTCTCAAAGAGGAATTAAAATAGGCTTCATTCCAAAGCCTTGAGGAATGAGAAGGTGACACATGTCACCTTCTCCTTCCTCTTCCCATCCCACTTGCAAGGGAGAAGGAATGTGAGGGTGACATGTGTCACCCTCCCATCCATTCAAACCTCACACTCTTCACATGTGCTTTCACACATGAGTGAGAGCAAAGGTGGAGAGGTGGCATCTCTCCAAATGGGCTTCAAGAGGATAAGGGATGACACATGGCATCACCTTATTCTCTAAAGGGAGACCCTTCACTCCAAGATGCTCTCACAAGTGTGAGAGCATTGGAAGAATGTTCCCCACACTTGGGGGTCTTGAAGACTCCCCAAGTCTTCAAGGTGATGGGATTCCATGCCTTGGAAAAGGAAATGGGTCAAGTTTCAAGGCATGACTCATCTCCCACACTTATCCAATTTGAATTTTCGCCACTTTACTTTAAGCTAAGGTTAAGGTGACTAGGTAGAGGTAACCCTAGGGTTTGGCATGCTCAAATGGGCCCTAGACCCTAGGGGTACCACCTAGGGTTAATTTTAGCCCATAGTAAACACTTTAAGAGGTAAAAATTCACATAAAATGGCCACTAAAATCAAAAGACAACAAGTGGTGTTAATTAAAACACATATTTTACAACACTTCAATTAAATAATATAAAAGGGTGAAATCTAGGCCAAATGATAAAATGTAGACATTTACGAAAGTATCATACAATCACACATGATCCTTGTCCCTCTTGGGAATAGATCGGTCTAACATGAGAAACACATTAGGTGTGAGATTGATCTCCGATTTTTCGTGGCCTGGAAAATCACCTACGCACTTGAACAAATAGATTAATCCAACATATATATATCATAGCCAAAGCAAGGAAATGCATACACTCACGCCATCGCATAATCATTTAAAACATTATAAAAATCACATCATAAATAAGATTCATAATTGCATTTTTACATACTATCTCAAGGTCCAAAATCACATAGCAAATCCATATAATGATTTCACAACTAACATCTCTAATATCATCAAAATGCATATCACATGTCTAATCATCATCAATGAATCAAAATCAAGATATAGTCACATCACAACATACTAAACATAGTTAACCAAAATAAAGGAATATAGTCTAGAGAATCTGCATATCGGGATCAACAGTCCCCAAATGTTGAAATGTCATCAACTGTAAATATGAAATAAGAAAAATAAGGGAGTGAAATAAATAGGCCTCACATCCTCCTCCCCTAAGACTAAATTTCCTCCTAGAAATCATCAAAGAGGTGAGGATAAAGTGTCCTCAATCTCGCTGCATCCTCCCATGTTGTCATGACCTCATCATATCTGTCCCACTAGACCCTAACCTAGTCCAACTCTCGACCTCAAAGGCCCAGCATTCGATGAGCCAATATGCGAATTGGCTCCCAAGCCAGCTTCCTATCCACCTCTACTTGTAGAGCACTCCAATCTAATACATGAGATAAATCAGATATATATCGTCACAAAACACACACATGGAACACATCGTGGATGCGCCACAAGCTAGGTGGCAAGGCTAGATGGTAGCCTATGGGTCCTATCCACTCCAAGATCTCAATAGGCCCAATGAACCGTGGTGCGAACTTAGAGCCCTTTCCATAACAGATTGGACTCTTATGCATCCTTACTCTCAAGAAAATTTTGTTACCAACTGAGAAGCTTCGATCTAATCTCTTAGCATCGGCATACTTCTTCTGTCGATCCTATGCCTCCTAAAGTCTCTATCTAATCAAGGTCACATGTTGCTCCATATCCTGCACTAGCTTTGGCCCAATAGCAACCCTGTCCTCTATATGGTCCCAACTAAACGGTGTCTTGTAAGGTCTATCGTACAAGGCCTGATAAGGAGGCATACCCAACGAGCTGTGATGCCTATTATTGTAGGCAAACTCAACCAAATACATATACTCCTCCCATCTAGACTGGTGGTCCATAACGTACATACAGAGCATATCCTCTAACACCAAATTCACCCTCTCTGTCTGACCATCTATCTCAGGGTGATAAGCGGAACTGATGTTGAGTTGTGTGCCCAACGCCTGCTGTAATTCCATCCAAAAGGTGGACGTGAACACTGAGTCCCTGTCATAAATAATGCGGTGAAGTACCCCATGCAATCTCACAATGTCATCTAAGAATACTCTCGCCACTGCCAATGCATTGTACATCATGCATACAGGTGAGAAATGCACCACCTTGGTCAACTTGTCAATGGTCACCATGATGGCATAATGGCAACGAGATGACATAGGAAGACCAACTATAAAATTGATGGAAATGGTGTCCCATTTCCACTCAGGTATCTGGTGAGGGTATAAAAGACCTGCTAGATGCTGATGCTCGGCATTGACCCTCTGGCACTCAAGGCATTGAGCAATAAGCTCTGTAATATCCCATCTCATAGCCACCTAATGGTACAGTTGTTGCAAGTTGGCATGCATCTTCTTCACCCCCAAGTGTGCTGCATAAGGTGCTCTGTGAGCCTCTGAAAGAACTACTGCACATAGGTCACCTGCGTGGGGTACATAGATGCGTTGTCGATGTCTAAGGAGCCCATCTTCCTTAAGGGAATAACCTACAAACTTTCCCACAAGGGCACTCTGTGACTGGATCTCCTGATGCACCTCAAGAAACCACTCATCCTCAGGTAGATGTTGTATGATACGTCCTCTCAAATCCGCACGTGGTGTCAAGGTCAGGATCTTGTGGCATCTCCAACTCAATGCGTCGGTAACCACGTTCTTCTTCCCTTTGATGTAGTAGACATCAAAGTCATACTCGCAAAGGAACTCCATCCAACGCTGTTGGCGGGCGTTTAGATTTAACTGCGTGAATATGTACTGTAGACTGTGATGATCTGAATGTAGCTTGAAATGATGACCCAGTAGAAAGTGCCTCCAATGAACAAGAGAATGAACCACCATTGCGAGCTCTAAATCATGTGTGGGGTAGTTCAGCTCATGGGTCTTGAGATTTTGTGACTCATACGTGATCACTCACCCCCTGCATCAGTACAACTCCTAATCTCTCTAATGAAGCATCCATGCAAACCATGAAATCAGCTGCTGGATCAAGAACTGCTAAGATAGGAGCATTGTTGAGATGCTCCTTGAGGACCCCAAAGGCCCTCTCGTACTGCTCAGTCCATGTGAAACTCTTCCCTTTCCACTGAAGGGAAGTGATGGGGTTTTCTATCCTGGAGAAGCCCTTAATGAATCTACAGTAATACCTAGCTAACCCCATGAAACTCGTGAGCTCTGTCACACTAGTGGGTGTTGGCTAATCCCTAATAGCCCTGATCTTCGATGGATCTACGGAGATTCCATCACCAGATAGGATGTGCCCCAAATATTGCACCTCTGATCTGAAAAAGGCACACTTCATCAAGTTTCTATATAGATGTTGCTCTCTCAAGCACTGCAAAACTTAACGTAAGTGCTCCTCATGCTCCTCCTCGATCTACGAGTAGATCAAAATATCATCTAGTAATATAATCACGAACTGATCCAAGTAAGTATGGAACATCCCATTCATGAGACTCATGAACACTGCAGGGGCGTTCCTCAAGCCGAAGGGTACCATAGTGAACTCATAGTGGTTGTATCGAGTCCAGAAGGTGGTCTTATGGATGTCCGCCTCTATGATGCATAACTAGTGATAACCAAAATTTAGGTCTATCTTAGAGAACACCCTGGCTCCCTGCATCTGATCGAAAAGATCGTCAATCCTAGGTAGAGGATAACAGTTCTTCACTGTCACCTTATTAAGCTACCTATAATCCATGCACAAATGAAGAGACCCATCCTTCTTCTTCACGAATATGACCGTTGTACCCCAAGATGAAATGCTAGGTCAGATGTGCCCCTTCTCAAGCAACTCCTCTAACTATAACTTGAGCTTTGTGAGCTCATGGGTAGTCATCCTGTAGGGTGCACAAGACACTAGCTCAGCACCCGGCACAAGGTCAATGAGAAAGTCTACCTCTCTGTGAGGTGGCATCCCTAGTAACTCTGGTGGGAAAACATCAGCAAACACTCACAAGATGGGATGATCATCTAATGATGCCTCTGGCTCATCCTCTGACCTATCACTAATAGTAATGGTGAACATCTGACATCCCTTCCGCATGCAGCGCTTAAGCTGCTGAGCAGATATTATGCGAACTGTCATGGGCTTCTGAATGCCCACTATCTCTACTGTCGTGCCATGGTCGTCTAAGCAACCAATCACCTCTCGGTGACAATCTAGATTGGCTCTATGAGCTGGAAGCCAATCCATGCCTAAAACCACACCATAAGATCCTAAGGGCATAACCCTAAGGTTGTATAATGTAGTGAAGGCCCCCAATGATATCTCACAGTCCTAAACCAAAGCATCCACTGCCATCTTAGCCCCTGTGGCCAACTCAACCCCCCACTTATTGCCCTACCTAGAGGCCAGCAGCTTGCAACACTCCACTAACGATGGAGATATAAAGGAATCAGTAGCTCTAGAGTCAAATAAAATAGCAATGGGGACATCCCCAATCATACATGTGGTCTTGATCACGGAGGCCTGAAAGTCAGCTTGGCGGTTATCAACCATTGCAAACATACGGTGGGACCTACCCACATCCCCAACTGTCTGCTCGGATCCTCTTGCACGAGGTTGTTCCCCTGCCATATAGCCCTGTGGGCACTCTCTAGCTAAATGTCTTGCTCCACCACAAACATAAAATGGTTCCTGAGCCTGCACCTATTTAGACTGTCCTACTCCACTGCTGCCTCCCAGATCGACCCGTGGACCCCTGTGAACCTCTGTATGACTGTTGTGATCCAGCGGGCCCCGCAGATGGTCCCTGTTGTCGCTAATCCCTACGTGGGCCCTACGGCTACCAACCGTGATTATGACCCCCATGTGCCCTTTGCTATGGCCTAGATCTCTGTTGACGCTGCTGCTACTGTGGAGGTCTAGGAGGTAGTGGTGCAAAACTAAATCCTCCCCTCTGAGGTGGTGGTGGTGGTCAGCAGAAACCCTGCTACTGCTGCTGGCTACGGTCCTGATACTAAGGATGTGAACTCTGACTCAACCCCTAAATCTCCTATGTGATATATGCCTTCTCGGCAGCCTCACTCATGGTCTGGGGGTCTACCATGCGCACTAGTCCTAAGATCCCATGATTCAAACCTCTAATAAATTTGTGAACCAAAATTTTTTCATCATGGAGGTACTCTGCATACCGTGACAACTTAATGAACCTACTCTCATATTGTGCTACAGTGGAACCTTGCTACTACAAGTCATGGAACTTGTCAATCTGACGTTGCCTGTAGTGATCCGAAAGATAACATGCGTTAAAGTGCTCAGTGAAGGTGTCCCATGTAAGAGTATCCAGTGATAGGTGACACTTGCACTCCTCAATGCACCACCATGTCACCGCAGCGTCTCTCAAAAGGTAAACTGCCATGCGTGCCTTTGTGTTGCTCCCATAGGGACGTAATGCAAAGTACCTATCTAAACTGATGAGCCAAGCCTCAGCCTCAGCTCCCTTTGTGGTCCCCATGAAAGTGGGTGGATTTAGCCTAAGTAAATCCATAATGGGTCCCCTCGGTCTCTGCGTCCTCTGAAAGGCTCATCCACCTCCTCTCGCCATCCATAATCATAAGGTTTGTCACTGCCTCCTCTCACCTCACATGCCACGGAGGACTCCTGCTATGAGCTCTATACACTGAACTGACCTCCTCTGATGTGATGTCAGGTATCTCTATATGCGGCTCAATACGTGGTTCCATGCATAGCTCAGCACGTGGCTCCACTCACGGTTCTACATGGGGCTCGACACGTGGCTCTACACGTAACTCAGCACGTGGCTCCTCATGCGGTGCAATGCGGGGCTCGATGTGTGGCTTGACACGTGGCTCTACTATGGCCGGTGGTAACATCTCTAAGACTACTTGTAATGCCTAAAGAATCTGTGGCCCTAAATCAGGTGCTGGTGGTGCCTATGGTACATGTGGTCCCTATGTTCCCTGTGGTGCTGGTGGTCCCTGACCCTTGGCTGATGACTCGCTACGTATCTCCATGGACACAGTGGCACATGAACACGCTCGCCTCATTCTGGGAGGCATCCTACAAGAACAAGGTATTTACAAATTAATCAAAAATGTGGAATATATAATGTGCCCAAGCAAGCCTAGTGTTTAAACTTGGGCTCTGATACCAAATCTCATACCCACATTTCCCATGTGGTCATGACACGCAACACACATGTTATGTCCACATTTTTCATGTGGTCATGACATGAATTATCAAAAAAAATTCCATGTATCCCTAGAAACTCCCTTGCATGCGTCAGCATGCTCAGTGGCAATACGCATAAGGCGTAAACATGTCAATCAAAATTTGGGGTAGTACAAATGCATTTCGCAACCCCTACATGATGGTATCCTACTAAGGGCATTTATGTGACATGAGGAGCGTCACCATTAGGGTTAGAATTGATTTGATTCGAACACTAAGTTTTCCTAAATGAGCGGTGTGATTTCGACATGTGTTGAAATCAAAACCCTAGCACTAGAGCCTAAGAAGATAAAATTAATATCTCATCAAAACACACTTTACAAAGTGTAAAACAAAATTATTAAATCAATGCACCAATTAAATTAATTAATTTATTATCTCTAAATCCCGGGAAATTCTGGTAGCATAACGCCTCTTGGGCATATATGGGAATTATTTTAATTAAAGTTTTCTTACCAAAGTCCTCCATGATTTACTATAATTAATTAAATTACTGACCACACTAGGAGGATTAATTATTGCCCAAACAATATCATTAACTAATCTCCTTAGATTAATATAGATTTATTCGATGGCACTATCAACAAGGCTCTTAATTAAAAAAATTCTAAGGTTTAGTAAATAACCCCTTGCTATTATACAATTAAAAGGAATAACATCCCAAAAAAAAATTAATTATTCCCCTTTCAAAGATCCACATTAACATTAATTACCCAAGGCAAATTAAAGGGTTCAAGATAAGTTAAATTAATTCCCCCATAATAGTTTAAAGAAAAAATAAAGGAAAGGAAGAATTCCACCCCCTTTAAATACTTTGCCCAAAGGATAATTTCAAAATCAAAACAAATAATAAAGAGGGAACAAAAGGGGAGACATGGGTTCACGTGTATCCATCTCCCCTAATTTAAAATCAAGTTCAATCCCCACTTCTCTAGGGAAAATAATATAAAAACTTACCCAAGCCCTAAAAGCTCTCTAAATAAAAAACTAATTTCCTTATGACACCCTAAAGAAAACCCTAACCTAACTCATTCTATTCTTTTCTTTCTCATTTTGTCTTCTCTCTTTTTTCTTTTGTTTCAGATTCAGGTAGGAGGCAGCCATGGAAATTGTTACACAGTGGAGGTATATTCGTTATATATATAATACAAGGTGAATAAGCTCTCTTTTTTTTGTGTGTGCATATATATATATGCATGTTGTTAAAGCTCTGAGAAAAGTTTGAGAATAAACATATTTTTGATGTGGACCCAATGGTATACACTCTGTGTGTGTATATATATATTTATGTTATGGCAGATTTTAGCAGGGTCGAAGGCAGCCGACCAAATCATAGCACAAATGGCAAATAACAAAGACGGGGGTTGGAGTGGGCGCTACCCACAGTTCACATTTCACAGAGGATAAGGTAACAGGGGTGTGGGGGGGCGGATCCCCACCCACTACCCATCGATTGGTGGGTAGTGAGTGGGGGTTCATCCCCCCACCCAATGCCTATAACAAACAACCAACACAACGACTGTTATATTCTGGGCGGCGCCATACTTTCGACCTATTGGCCAGCAATACTTTGGGCTTCAAGCCCTAAACACTATATTTAATTCTAACTGTTTTCTTTTTTTTTGAATTAACCAGCAACTAATCTCTTTTCCATATAGAAATTTAAAACAACATATCTATCTCTTTTTTTTTAAACCCTATTTAGAAACTAGCAATAATTATACCTTCCATTTGCAAACTTATTTATTTCATTCCTAATAACTTCCAAGCACATTCAACATACATTTTATCACAACAATAGTAAAAACCAGCAAACATATTTTTTACTATTTTGAATCATTTCATTACAACATCAATTTAGGGGAATACAATAATAACTATTACAATATTCATTCCCAAGATGAGAGTGAAAACTCCTTTTCTTCTACACAAACAAAATACACTCCAACAAAATATGCCTTCATCCAAGCTCCAAAGGTCACCAATAAAACCTGCAAGAACTAAAACAATGGAGGGACACCCAAGCCACCAAAAACGCTCTCCTCCCTACCATAGACCCACAAGTGGGTCACCCCCAAGCTTGGAGGTCAATCTTCACACGGGGTTCAAATCACAACACAACAATAAGCAAACCACACAAACCAAGAAGAACACCCATAAGGTTTACACATCACAAAATCCATAGAAATGAATTTGAAGGGGTAGGGGAGTGGACATCACTTCTACTTAGAGGATCACTCCACAAAAATCCCAAAGTCTCAACACAAAATAAGGCCTCAACCCAAAATGATAACTCCATGAATATATGAATTTCACCATGGCACTCATGCCAAACAAAAATAATCCATGCTCCAATAGCTTTCCCTTAAGGCCACAAAAATACCAATACCAGGAGGGTGACCTTGAGGAGGTTCACTCCTCCCCCACCCCACACATGGATGGACACACCAAGCTTGGTAGTCTCATCCCAAAACACCCAAAAACCCCACAACAAAGAAGAAACAACCACTCAAGGCATTTCAAGCACACAACCAAGATTAACAAAGCATAATGAAGGCTAAAATGCCTTAAGGCTTACCTTAAGAGCCCAACAATGGATGAAAGTTAAAGAAGAGCCCACAATCCTTCTCCAAGCCTCCATTCCTCCAAAATCTCTCTAACTCTCTCAAAACCCTTCCAAAGATAGAAAATTAAGCAAAAATAAGAACCCCATTCCCCTCTCAAAGAGGAATTAAAATAGGCTTCATTCCAAAGCCTTGAGGAATGAGAAGGTGACACATGTCACCTTCTCCTTCCTCTTCCCATCCCTCTTGCAAGGGAGAAGGAATGTGAGGGTGACATGTGTCACCCTCCCATCCATTCAAACCTCACACTCTCCACATGTGCTCTCACACATGTGAGAGCAAAGGTGGAGAGGTGGCATCTCTACAAATGGGCTCCAAGAGGATAAGGGATGACATGGATAAGGGATGACACATGTCATCACCTTATTCTCTAAAGGGAGACCCTTCACTCCAAGAAGCTCTCACACATGTGTGAGAGCATTGGAGGAATGTTCCCCACACTTGGGGGTCTTGAAGACTCCCCAAGTCTTCAAGGTGATGGGATTCCATGCCTTGGAAAAGGAAATGGGTCAAGTTTCAAGGCATGACTCATCTCCCACACTTATCCAATTTGAATTTTCGCCACTTTACTTTAAGCTAAGGTTAAGGTGACTAGGTAGAGGTAACCCTAGGGTTTGGCATGCTCAAATGGGCCCTAGACCCTAGGGGTACCACCTAGGGTTAATTTTAGCCCATAGTAAACACTTTAGGAGGTAAAAATTCACATAAAATGGCCACTAAAATTAAAAGACAAGTGGTGTAAATTAAAATACATATTTTACAACACTTCAATTAAATAATATAAAAGGGTGAAATCTAGGCCAAATGATAAAATGCAGACATTTACGAAAGCATCATACAATCACACATGATCCTTGTCCCTCTTGGGGATAGATCAATCTAACACAGGAAACACATTAGGTGTGAGATCGATCTTTAATTTTTTGTGGCCTGGAAAATCACCTGCGCACTTGAACAAATAGATTAATCCAACATATATATATCATAGTCGAAGAAAGGAAATGCATACACTCACGCCATCGCATAATCATTTAAAACATTATAAAATCACATCATAAATAAGATTCATAATTGCATTTCTATATACTATCTCAAGGTCCAAAATTGCATAGCAAATCCATATAATGATTTCACAACTAACATCACTAATATCATCAAAATGCATATCACATGTCTAATCATCATTAGTGAATCAATATCAGGATATAGTCACATCACAACATACTAAACATAGCTAACCAAAATAAAGGAATATAGTCTAGAGAATTTGCATATCGGGATCAACAGTCCCCAAATGTCGAAATGTCATCAATTGTAAATATGAAATAAACAAAATAAGGGAGTGAAATAAATATGCCTCACACAATTCCACAACTTTTAGAGCCTAATGGAACATCATTCAAGGTAATTTGGGACTCATCCAACCTTCATGGAGAACTGTACCCAGTTTCATCTATTAAGGGAAAATTGGATCTAAATGAATAATCAATATATAAATATCAATGATACCTAAAACTCAATGAAATAATGGACAAAAGAGATCAATCAAACAATGATCAATACAAAAGCAAACCTCCTTTAATTCTCAACTTCCATTGATCGTCTATCACAAATGATCTTGTCTATGAATATGGCGCTCAGAAGGTGCACTTCCTTGCTATGATTCCAAGATGTTCAAATGGGAATGGCGATGATAGTTTCACCATGAAGATGAGCTTCACAACAATGATAGTAGTGTGTAGTAACAAATTTGATTGCGAGCAATGAAGGAATTGGTGCCAAAGGCGCGCTGTAATTCCTGCAGAGTAAGTTTACTTAAAGCCTAGATGAATGAAATGGAAGAACAGGGTTCAATTTATAGACTTGGGAAAGAGAAGATCAATGGTATAGAGAGAGTGAGAAGATCAACAGTTGAGGAACGTGCGCGAATAGGAAGAAGACAAGTGTCTTGCTCTATTTTGCATGAGAGGAATTAATAAAATAGAAGAATGAGTTAACTAAAGAGATTAGTCAATTAAAAGAATAGATCAATCAATTAAGAAAATAGAACTAGAAGATAGAAATTGCATGAGGATGAGAAGATATTTTAGCTCAATTAAATATTTAGAATATTCAATTGCATGTGCACAAGGATTGAATTACATTTAGAGATAACTCAATTTAGAAGAAATGGACAACTTAAATAAATATTTGATTTATTTAAATTTAGAGAAGATATTATTGGAAGAAATAATTAAATAATTGGTATTATTTAATTTGTTAGAGGAATTTAAGAATTTAATTAAATAAATTGATTTTATTTAATTGTTGGAAGAATGTGAATCAAATAAATAAATTTGTTTATTTATTTATTGATAGAGGAATTAGACTTGAATAAATATTAAGAATATTTATTTGGACAGAGTCGTGTCATTTTTAGGCGTATACATCATTCATTTGTGGAGCAATACCATATGTTTTAGGATGACCTACTTGTTTCTACACATTTCATACTACCTGTTACAATCAAGCCGACAAGATAATGTTTTGAAGGCTTGCAGAGGATATAAATGAAGGATAGAAGATTTTTTAAGGCAGTGGCAAGAGTGATGAAGTGTGTGAAGGAAGTATGTGAAGACATGATGCGAAAAGATGAATTCTTTTGATCCTGGAAGGCAGTAGAGCAGAAGCAAAAGACAGAGAAGAGAGTAGAAGAAGATATAGAGAAACAAATAGAGAAGGAGAAGGAGAAAGAAGACATAAAAGAGTGATGTTGTATGAATATTTTGTAAGCCTGGGCAGCGACCTAGCATCTTAAAAGCCCTAGAGGCATATGCAATGCGATTTGGAGTTTTAATATAATAAGTGATCTTTGAAGGCTGGGTTTTTCTCTTTGAGTGTTTTCCTAGGATAAATCTTATGTCATGTGTTTATGAGTATCTCTTATCATTCTATTGTTATCTATATATTGTTGTTATATCTTTGTTAAGATCATGGTGTTGGTTGTTTAAGGTTGCAAGGCTGGGCAGTCCTTCATTGGACCCTCCTACCTTGACTGCATTATGTGGTATCAGAGCTAGTTGTGAATCTATTGGGAAGGTTGCAAATATGTTGGGAAGATAGAAACCATTGGAGGAAAGTGTAAAACCCTAAAGTATAAAAGTAATCACCACAAAAGAAAGATCAAGGCAAGAAATAGCCAGGTAAGATTTTCACATTAAGTTGTTTGCATGATTTGTTTCAATGAGAAAGATTGGAAAAAGGATGGAGAAAGAAAATGAAAACCTAATATGTGAGACGGATATTCTAGAAGAAGAATTAGAAATTGTAAAAAGGAGGAATGAAGAATTAGAAGAAGAATTAAAGTTATTTAAGTATATCAAAAGGAGTTTTAAAGAATTGGAAGAAGGATGCAAGTTGTTTGGTCAAACTGAAAGGAGGAACATAGATCTAGAGGAAAGTTTAGAGAAGTTGAAAAAGGAAAACAATTCACAAAAGGATGAAATATCTAGATTGAAAGAATAGGTTAATTAGTTAGAGTAGTCACTTGTAGCATGTAGGGAAGAGAATGAAAGTCTAAGATCTAAGCTTGAACTTTGTGATGTTTCTTGTGATACTAATTATTTGTGTGATAATGCAAAAGCTTCTTTAGAAGGAGGGATTGAAGATAACAATGTAACTGAATCTATGATTGTTGGTGATGGTGTTGACAATGTTAGTTATAAAATCATGAAAAGAATGGGATATGAAGGAAAAGGGTTGGAAAATATTAGCAAGGAATTACAAAGCCTATTGAGCCAGTAATGAGATCAAGAAATGAAGGCCTTGGATATATCAGAGGTAAAGAGGATAAGGATGTTGTCACAAGTTCAAACAAATTAACTCAAGAAAGGAAAGGTATGCATTGTTCTTATTGTAATAGACATGGACAAGGAAATGAATTGTGTTGGGATCTATACCCTTGTAAGTTTTGTGGATTAAGGAATCACTATGAAAAGATGTGTTGGAATAAAATGCAGTGGAGAAAGTCAATGATAGGTTGTATACAGAAGGATCATGGATGGATTGATGGATCAAGTTGAAAATCTATTACATGTATGTTCAAAAGGTTGTACAGGTTGAAGTATTCATGTGTTGGAGGAAAAGAAGGATATGGATCAAGATGCAGAGAAGAAAGTGTTGGTATGTGGCGATTGATCATGCAAGTACTATACATTAGTTATGTATCCTTGTTGGGGTTCTGGGCTGGGCTGGGCCCCGAGCAAAGGTTCGGGGACGTAGCCCCCCCCAAAAAAATTTCCCTCTTTTTGTACGATCGGAGTCAGTTGTTAATTTTTGTTAACCGACAAAAGAAAAATGACATTACAAAACCCTAATTCTAGAATCTTCCAAAAAGCTTGTTGTAAGTGGTTGGGATGTATGTTACGGCGATGTAATTCATGAGATTGTAATCTATTTTGCACTGGATAATAAAATCATTGGATGGCTAAGTTTTTGTGGACGTAGCCCATATTGGGTGAACCACATTAAATTTTTGTGTTGATCTTGTTTGTGTTATTCCTCATTATTATATTTGGGTTATTTAATCTGCATATAATTGTTAGTATTTATTGTTTTGATCTTCCTGAACCCTAACAACTGGTACAAGAGTGGGTTGTGTTTGATTATCATCTGCAGGAAGGTCTCACAGTTGAGTGGGAGTCTCAAAGTTAAGTAGGAGCAATGGTAGACGAGTGTAAATTGAAGGTAGATAAATTCAATGGGTAGAATTATTAATTATGGAAGATGCAGATGGAGGATTATCTCTATCAAAAGGATTTATGGAGGCTATGGAAGGAATAGCTAAGAAATTGGTAGCAATGACTAATGAGGATTGGGAACTTCTGGATAGAAAGGCACTGAGAACCATTCGGTTGTGCCTGGCACCATCTATGGCATTCAATATAACAGAAGCGAAGACAACAAGTGAACTGATGAAAGCTTTGGCCAAATTGTATGAAAAACCCTTAGCCTCTAATAAGGTATTTCTCATGAAGCGTTTGTTTAATCTAAAAATGATTGAAGGTGGATCTGTGTTAAATCATTTAAATGAGTTTAATACGATTACCAGTTAGTTAACTTCTATAAAAGTAAAATTTGATGAGGAGGTAAGGGCTCTCTTGGTTTTATGTTCTTTGCTAGAAAGCTGGAATAGCTTGGTAATGGCTATAAGTAACTCTGTCTCTGGTTCAAATACTTTGAAATTTGATGATGTTGTTGGTGTTATCCTTAGTAAGGAAATGCGATGGAAAAGCACAGGTGAGACTTCAACATCTGGTAATGCTTTGACTATAAAGAACATGGGAAGAACAAAGGAAAGAGGGAAAAACCCTACAAATCATGGGAAGTCACAAGGGAAGTCGAAGAAAGGCATATCTAAATCCAGAGGAAGAATGAATTGTTGGCACTGTGGAAAGCCAGGACACTTGAAGAAGGATTGTTGGTCTCAAAAGGGAAAACAAGGAGATGGACAACATGATGACAGTAAGGAAGCTAATGTTGCAAGTAATAAATTACAGGATGCTTTGATTCTGTGTTTAGATAATGCTAATGATTCCTAGGTAATAGATTCAGGGGCTTCATTTCATGCCACACCCCATAGGAAATATTTTGTAGATTATGTTCAAGGTGATTTTGGACAGGTATATTTGGGTGATGATGAACCCTATCAGATTGTTAGAAAATGAAAGATAAAAATCAAGTTGCAAAATGGAAATGAATGGTTGCTATAGGAGGTAAGGCATGTTCCAGATTTGAGAAGGAATTTAATTTTTGTAGGACAACTGGGTAGTGAAGCCTGCATAGTTACCTTTTCAGACAAAATCTGGAAGGTCAATAAAGGTGCATTGGTAGTAGCTAAAGGTGAAAAGGTAGGCACATTATATTTGTGCACTGGTAATACTTGTTCTACCTTAGTTGCTACAGAAATAGTTGCTACTGAGATAGTTATAACATTTGTTGCAGGGACAAAAACGAAATTGTGGCACCATAGACTTGGGCACATGAGTGAGAAAGGGATGAAGATCCTTCACTCCAAAAAGTTGCTACCAGGTCTGAAGAAGATTGACTTAGAATTATGCAAAAATTGTGTTTATAGAAAACAGAAGAGTCTGATTTCTCAAAGTTGGAAAAGAGAAGAAGAGTGAGAAATTATAGCTTGTGCATTCAGATGTATGGGGACTAGCTCAGGTATCTTCTCTTAATGGCTCTTACTATTATGTTACTTTTATTGATGATGCAACTAGGAAAACATGGGTGTATTTTCTAAAACAAAAATTAGAAGTATTTGAAACTTTTAAAAAGTGGAAAGCTTTGGTTGAGAATGAGACAGGAAAAAAGTTGAAGTGTCTTAGATCTGATAATGGAGGAGAGTATTGCAGTAGAGAATTTGAGAATTACTATTCATATAATGGAATTTGTAAGCAGAAAACAATTCCTGGAACCCCACAAGAAAATGGTGTGTCTGAGAGGATGAATAGGACCATTATGGAGCGTGCAAGGAGCATGAGATTGCATGTTGGACTACCCTTACACTTTTGGGCAAATGTTGTACATACTGTTGTTTATTTAATAAATAGGGGACCTTCAAATCCTTTGGATGGTGGCATTATAAAGGAGGCATGGCCATGCAAAAAGGTAAACTATTCATTTATGAAAACCTTTGGTTGTGAAGCTTTTGTCCATGTTGATATTCAAAATAGAACCAAGCTTGAGGCTAAGTCTAAAAAATGTACCTTCATTAGATATGGAGTAGATGAATTTGGTTATCGGTTATGGGATTATGAGAATCATAAAATCATTAGGAGCAGACATGTTATATTCAATGAGAAGGGCATGTATAAGGATCAGCTGCAAGAAAAGAAGCATGAACAAGCCAAAAGGGAATATGTGGTGCTGGATGAGATTCCAGAAAATAAAATACCAGTGGTACCTGATGCTTAGCAACAACAAGTTATCCCACAGACTCCTGCAAGTGTTAGATGTTCTACAAGGATAACTAGACCTCCTAAAAGATTTTTTCCATCATTGTATTCTATATTATTAACTGATTCTGGTGAACCTGAAGGTTATGAAGAAACAATGTAGGTAGATACCAAAAAACAATGGGAGCTAGGCATGAAAGAGGAAATGGATTCCTTGCTATAGAAACGGACTTGGGACTTAGTTCAACTACCTACAAGAAAAAGAGCATTGCCAAATAAATGGGTTTATAGGTTGAAGGAAGAAAATGGAGGCAAGAAGAGATATAAGGCCAGACTCGTGGTAAAAGGTTTTACACAAAAAAAAGGTATAGATTTTGATGAAATTTTTTCTCCGGTCGTAAAAATGACTTCTATTAGAACTATTCTAAGTCTTGTGGCTAAGGAAGACTTGCATCTTGAACAGCTAGATGTGAAAACAACTTTTCTCCATGGGGATTTGGAAGAGGAAATATACATGCAGCAACCACAAGGATATGAGGTCAAGGGTAAAGAGGATTTTGTGTGCAGGTTAAAGAAGAGTTTTAATGGCCTAAAGCAAGCACCTTGGCAATGGTATTTGAAATTTGATAGTTTTATGGCTGAACAAGGTTACAAAAGATGTCATTCTGATTATTGTGTTTATTTCAAGAAATTGGGTAATGGCAGCTATATTATCCTATTGCTTTATGTTGATGACATGCTTGTTGCCGGGTCTAACATGCAACATATTAATGAACCTAAGTAGAAATTAGCAAATTTATTTGCTATGAAGGATTTGGGTGTAGCAAAACAAATCCTTGGTATGAGGATCACATGGGACAGGACAAATAGAAAATTATTTTTGTCTCAAAGTGAGTATGTAGAGAAGTTGTTGAAAAGGTTTAACATGTAGAATGCAAAAGCAGTTAGTACACCTTTGCCTAGTCATTTTAAGTTGACTAAGAAGATGTGTCCAAAGACACAAGAAGAGGAAAACAAAATGTCTAAGATACCATATGCATCAATAGTTGGTAGCTTGATGTATGCAATGGTATGCACAAGGCTAGATATTGCACATGCAGTGGGAGTTGTGAGCAGGTATATGAGCAATCTGGGAATGGAACATTGGAATGCTGTAAAATGGATTCTTTGATATTTGAGAGGCACTACTTCAAAGAAACTATATTTTGGAGGAACAAATTCTGCTATAAAATGATATGTTGACTCTGATCTGGAGGGTGATATTGATAGCAAAATGAGTACTACAGGGTATGTTTTTACTATAGGAGGTACTGTAGTCAGTTGGATTTCAAGGCTGTAAAAGGTTGTTGCACTTTCAACCACTGAAGCTGAGTATGTTGATGCTATGGAAGCTAGCAAGGAGATGATTTGGTTACAACATTTTCTGGAGGAATTGGGGCAATGACAAGAAGATAGCCCTTTGTACACTGATAGCCAGAGTGTCATTCATCTTCCTAAGAATTCAGCTTTGCATTAAAAAACTAAGCACATATAGCTCATATACCACTTCATCTGATTAGTTTTGGAGGATGGACAGTTGAAGCTGGAGAAAATTCACACAAGTGAGAATCCTGCAGATATGTTCACAAAAGTAGTTACATGGGAGAAATTGATTTCCTCATCAGTTTTTGTTGGCCTTCACGACTGATAATGGTGGACATAAGAAACCAGCCAGGCCTGTAATCCAGTAGAAGCTGCAAGTGCAACAATGTCATCCAAGATCAGTCTCCAAGTGGGATATTGTTTGGTGTGGATCCTGATCAGTCTCCAAGTGGGAGATTGTTGGTATGTGGTGATTGATCATGCAAGTACTCTACACTAGTTATGTATCCTTGCCAAAAAAATTTCCCTCTTTTTGCACGATCGGAGTGAGTTGTTAATTTTTGTTAACTAACAAAAGAAAAATGACATTGCAAAACCCTAATTCTAGAAGCTTCCAAAAAGCTTGTTATAAGCAGCTGGGATGTATGTTACGGTCATGTAATTCACGAGATTGTAATTCATTTTGTACTAGATAATAAAATTATTGGATGGCTAAGTTTCTGTGGATGTATCCCATATTGGGTGAACCACGTTAAATTTTTGTGTTGATCTCTTTTGTGTTATTCCTCATTGTTATATTTGGGTTATTTAATCTACATATAATTGTTAGTATTTATTTCTTTGATCTGCCTGAACCCTAACAGGAAGACCACATGCAGAGCAAAACAAGGATAGCAATTCATACCACAGAGGGAGAAATGACAGAAGTTTCTACTGCAACAATAGAGGAAGCCATAATTCTTACTGCAAAGAAGAATACCAGAGAGATGAGAGAGGATTTGATAGGAGTAACCTATTTTCAAGTTTGGAGGAGAAAATCATCAAGCATTGAATGTCACCAAGAGGATATTACCAAAGGAATAGTAAATAATACAAAGATAACTTATGCAGAGGAAGAAGAACCTATTGAATCATCAAGTTCAACAGAGAAACTGGAAGAGGGTGGGACATTGATCTTAAGGAGAATTTTGTTGTAAATTAAACAATGGAGAAACTAGTGCAAGAGAAAGTTTGTGTAAACATGTGCAGAGCATAATAGAAAAGGGAAGTTCATATTGCAGAGAAAGAAGAGATGACAAGGAATTCTACGAAGAAGAAGTAAATTACACTGGAATAAAAGAAATATGGGTGCAAAAATAGAGAAAATTATGGGAGTTGTGTATGTAGAGAAGAAACTATAAAGTTTTGATGTACGCGGAAGGAATTGTATCTAGAACCGGAGGATGGAAAGTACTGTAGAGGGAGTTCAAGAATGTGTTGACTGAATCAAGGAAGAAAATGATAGTTTCAGAGGATGTTGAGGTTATTTGACTCTTAATTGATTGAAGTTGGTATTGATTTGAAGTAGCCTACAAGTGTTTGACAAAGAGCACTGAACTAAGAGACAGTTGCAACATTGTAGCTAGACCGCCGAACTTAAACCAATGCAAAATGAAGAATTTGAGGCAGCTTGTGAAGGAGACTTGCTCAGACCGCCAACCATTGAGGCAGTGTAATGATTTGTAAGTAGAGTACCGAATTTAGATCACCAGAAGTGAGAAGAAACTTCAGGTAGTTTGCATGGAGGACCTATACAGACCGCTGACCATGAGGTAGTGCAGTGATTTGTGAATAGATCGCTGAACTTGAGGTAGTTTGCATGGATGACTTGAACAAACAACCAACCTTGAGGCAGTTGCAAGTACCTGTGAAAAGATCACCGAACATATCCTAAGAGATAACATTGATTCTGACATAATATAGACCAAAGTGAAGAGGCTCACTTTTCAATTAACCCCGAGAGTCTGATGTAGGAGTATTCGAAAGTCATTCAAGTAAATTGGAACAGTTAATGTTGAGTTACAGAGTGCCAGGAAGAGACATTGGATATTACCGCATTTTACCATATTTTCACATTAGAGTGTGCAGAGTAGGAATTAGCATCAATATATCATCATCTTCAAATTTCAGGTCATTTGGATTTGTTTGCTAAAAGTTATTGCTATCAGAAGGTCATCAGTTTTCTCAAACTAGAGCAGTCAGTGTTCAGTTGACTTGCAGAGCCTAATGGAACATCATTCAAGGTAATTTGGGACTTATCTGACCTTCATGGAGTATATCACACCAAGTTTCATCCATTTACAGAGAAATACCATAGGTTTTAGGATGACCTACTTGTTTTTACATGTTTCATACTACCCGTTATAATCAGGGTGACAAGATAATGTTTTGAAGGCTTGCAGAGGATATAAATGAAGGATAGAAGATTGTTTCAAGGTAGTGGCCAGAGTGACAAAGTGTGTGAAGGAAGTATGTGAAGACATGATGTGAAAAAGATGAATTGTTTTGATCCTGGAAGGCAACAAAACAGAAGCAGAAGACAAAGCAGAGAGTAGAAGAAGATACAAAGCAATGAATAGAGAAGGAGAAGGAGAAAAAAGACATGAAAGAGTGATGTTGTATGAATCTTTTGTAAGCCTGGGTTGCAGCCTAGTATTTGAAAAGCCTAATGTGATTTGGAGTTTTAATATAATGAGAAGTGATCGTTGAAGGCTGGGTTTTTCCCTTTGAGGGTTTGCCTAGGATAAATCTTGTGTCATGTGTTTATGAGTACCTCTTATCATTCTATTGTTATCTGTATACTATTGTTACATCTTTGTTATGATCATGGTGTTGGTTGTTTAAGGCTGCAAGGCTGGACAGTCCTTCATTGGACCCTCCTACCTTGACTACATGAGTTCAGGAGGTAGTGAAGGTGACAATTCCAAGTTTTCAGATCATTTGTCCTTCTGCTATGAAAGTTATGTGTGATAGAGTATTGGCATGTGTTCTGGCATAATAAGATAGTGATGAAGGCCTATTGGAATGCTCTGCATTCCTTCGTAGAAGAATGATTGCCTTTATGGTTTTAAGGACATGTTTATGGATGTGCATTAGATGTTTCCTTGCAGTTTCAAGGTCCTTGGTGGTCCGTAACTCAATTTTTGAAATGATAGCATGTTGCAGTGTGTTCCAGATGAATGATTGTTCTCAGTACTAATGATTGAAGATGTGGCCCAATTCTTTGATGTGCGGTGGCAAAGGAGTGTTTGGGGATGTTGTATGAGTCATGTGGACTCATCTAGAAAAGTTTCATGAAGATCTTTCTTATTTCCAGTACCACACAAGGTTTTCAAGTTGAAGTGGTCGTTATACTTCAAGTTTTCATGTGTTTTCCTTAAAGCTACCCTATTTCCAAATGAGCAAAGTGTGCAGATGTAATTCCTTGGTGTTTGAAGTTGTGAAGGATGTTTTGGACCTGATTAAACAAGTGTTGGTGTCTGCAAGGCTTGGATCTTCTGTTGGTGTAATGTGTGGTTTTACTTAAGACCTATCTTCTACACATTTCATATTATGTGTTGTCTGGCTGACTTGTAAATGTATTTTTCATGTTGTATCTAGCCAACAAGCATTGTAATCAATGTAATATCATGTATAAATAGTAAATCAAAGTGAGTGAGGTGAGGAGTGATTGCAATGTGAGTGAAAAGTTTGCAAGAAAATAAAAGGCAAAATAAGTGCATTGTTGATGTACGACTGAAGAAGAAAGAGCAGAAGTGGTTGATGTTGTTCGAATTCATCTTGAAGACATATTTGTGATAGTGATCAAGTATAGAGTGTGCCTAACTGATCAGATCCTCAGAGAGAAGTGTGTAGAAGCAGAAGTGCAATCATCAAAAGCGTGAGTTTCAATGTCATTTTTCAGACAGTAGAAAGATTGTCATATTGTAATCTTTTGTAAGTGTGTTCTCATTTTAGGGAGTAGTAGCTTCCTTGGGTTGTAGCCCTAAAATAGAGTTATTATTTGAGCTTCATATATTGTGAGTTAATCCTCACCGTGATTTTTCCCTTCTAGGGTTTTCCACATATATCTAGTGTTACATGTTGATGTGCATTGTGTTAATCTTTCATATTCATGTTTATGCTATAATTATTAAGATTTGATCTGCTCCGGATAAGTTGAAATTCTTAAAAGTGGAAAATGTTTAGATATTGATTCATCCCCCCTCTCAGTATCTTGGTGCATTCAACAAGGCTTTCACAAACCTCCTTAATCAATCCTTCTTTTGAAAGATATGTTTTTTTTTCTCGTGCAAACAAATAGAAACTGAGCCTGGTATCACAAATGAACATTGAGCACACAATCTTGAGATAGAGCATCGAAAAACCAACTTGTGGTGCACTTCCACACCTGAAACCTGAATAGAATCACCCAATTGAATATATGAACTCATCCTCCAAATGTCAAAGCCAAAAGATAAATTGTGGTGAAATGTGGTGGCTTATGCTTTCTTCTCCAGACAACCCTAGTTAGCAACAAGATGTGTCTTTATTCTGTTGACCCCGAAGAACATTTACAATACACTTTAGTAGCTGAAACTTGAATATTATCATCTTCTCATCTATAAATGGTCAACCTTCAAACCACAGGACCTCAACTTCAACAATAGAGAAATGCGGAGCATTTCCCTGATGCATCCTGACTGTAACAACTTTGAACAATTGTCTTCACTGTACCAACATCAAACATACGAGCTCTTAAAACTTCTGTGTTAATGTTCAAGCTCTAAAATCAGGAATATGCAACCTTCACATATGTCTTTGACAAACTCCCAAACCGCAAGGCTATACCATCAAATGCGGAGAAATGCGGAGCATTCTCCTGAGCTTATTCTATGCAAACTCCAGTGCCTTGGACAACTTGAATCTTTCTTTCAAAACTAGAGCAATGCTTTTCCTTAGGAAATAATGAATTCAATATTTACTAAATCAGAGACTTCATTATGAACTTCATATAACAACAACAAACTCTTTTCTCAAACTAGAAATCTTCATGTTAGCACAATCTTTGTCTATGAACTTCAGGAGATAGGGTACAACTATGTACATAGTATATGACATCCATCATCTTACCCTTTTCATCACAACTTCTCTGTCTTCCTCTCTGATCACATTACCATAGATTTCCTTTATCATTACCTCTACTTTAGTTCACTTCTGGCCTTCTTCATTATAGCATTGCAAACAACACTCCTGAACCTCACACTGTTGAAATCAATGATAACACAAGTGCAACAGTATCAACCCAAAATCAATTCAATACAAGAATAATGAGTGTTATCGCACAATAGGGAGATTAGATTTATACTCATTTGCTATTTAACTAAATTTCAACATGTCAAGGATCGTAGATTCACTTGTTTAATAGTAAAATCTATTGGTGATGTAATTAAAATAGGATAATACATGTAATAATTATTGCAATAACAATTGCAAGTATTTGGTTCTAATGTAATCATCAAAGATGAATTTGCAACTTGTAAAAGTATGGAATAAGGTCATGGGCCAATTAATAAGCACTTAAAGGTGAATTCCCTACTATAATTTATGAGATTATACGTTAGGAATGTTGGTTTTCTTAAGTCATATAAGATCATTAGTTAATCTATTTAAGCAAATCTACAAAACTTTCCTTGAACAATTATTATTATCATATTTGTTATATTTTTATCCTAAGGTCACTAAACTCTAGCAACTCACACCTTACCCATTATTAATCTAATCTAAGGGTTTTGAAAATGACCCATATATAATAGTTGTGCCTAGGAGTGCTTATTCCCAACCATTGGAGAAAAATGAGTGAAATGATGATATTTATACTAATTAGACACTTATCAACATTGTGTAGATAATTAACAAGACTTGCATTGGATAATACCATTAGTTCATAACTTTACTATAATATAAGAGACATAAGAACTTCAACATCTCTAATAACATCATCATTTAATATGTACTAGTGTTAATTAGGATCAACAATCCTAATAGATTCTTAAAATCTTTTGGAATATGTATAAAAAGATAACATAGTAAGTTGATTCACTAAATTTCCGTACTTATCCCCACCCTTTTGAGCCTATGTAATAGAATAAAAACTTAGGACAATTCCTTCTTAGGTATTACCTCATATTTCATGTCTAGACTATACCAATATCATTAAGTGTCAAGCCAATATCTCTACTAGCAAGAAGGGGAAAACCCATGGGATAGTCTAATATTTGCAATAATGTCATGCTACGTTTATCAAGCAAAAAACCATAAAGGATTACATTCCAAACAAAGTTCCTTAATCATATTTTAATATACTGATTTAAGGGGTTCGCATGAGTGCATTTACGTCACATTATTTAGCCAAGAAACTAGATTTAGACATAGAATATTGACTATAGGAATGGTTTTGATTAGATGTGAAGAACTAGGTTATAGTAATACAATTTTATAATTAATAGATAGGATCTAATGCTAATGAGATTTGTCTACCTTCTAGGTTCTTCAAATAAGGATGATTCTATTATATAGGCCACAAAGATGACTCTAGAGGCAAGATTTGAAATATTTGCTCTAATAGACTTATTAACAATGCCCAATGTATTTGGTTTGATTTGTGTCTTCATTTAATTCACAAGCTATATACATGCTATAACTTGTAAATTTGTGTAAATGTTAAATGTTTTAAGTGAGTGTTTAATGATTGTATTTTGTGAACAACATTGGTGGACTTGGAAAATGAATGAACGAGCTAGTTAAAACTCCTCTCATAAGTTATAGACAATACAGTATGACATCTCACTTTATTTTTTTTAAGAACCAATATGCACTTGTACAAATCAAATGCATCCAATTGTGTGGCAAGGTCAAGTTCATTTCCTTGTTTCAAAATTTGGCCATTTTCATCCTTTGCTAAGCATGATATTATTAAATATTTGAAGCAGAAATCAATAACTAACCATCCAGACGAGCCCTCTATGGATTTAAAAAAAACATATATATAGGGAAAAGTCACACTATGGATTTGTAAGCAACATATGAATATAAATGTAAATGTACAAGCTATGGATATTTTTGTCAGATTTAACAATTGGTAATGCTCTGGTCGACTTGTATGCAGAAGTGGAATTCACAGTCAAGGCACAAACTATCTGACAAAATATAGAAACATAGACAAGGCACAAACTATTTGATAGAATGATGCCGAAAAATGGTCTCTCATAGAATGCAATGTTTGCAGATTATATTTGAAATGGTTTTGTTGAAAAATTACTAGAAATTTTTAAGCAAATGCAACTAGCGGGTGTAAAGCCTGATTCTACAACCTTTGCCAATTTTCTCCTTGCCTGTACCAGAATGGGAGCGTGGAACTGGGTATGATCTTCTTATGAAAGCGTAATGCAATGGGGGATTTTTGTCAGATATTATATATTACTAGCACTTGCACATCATAGGAGGTTCAAGGAATACACCGATAGGAACGACCAGTGAATATTTTTACGGCATGGCTAACTACGTGTATGCTAATTTTATATCGAATCCATCTTCCTAAACAAGAATGGACGGTTCTTAAGCAACCACGGTTATCTAAAAATGGTCGTGAGTGAGATCTGCGTGGCGTCCCAAAATGAAAAGATATTTCATTGGGACCCACAGACGGCACTGGTTTTCTCCTCTAAATGCGTATGAACTTCACTGCATGCGTGTCAAAACTCACAAGGTCGTAAAATTAACAGTCTTCTGAAGCTTTTAATTATTTATTTCAGACTTGTTTTTGGAGTGGAGGGTTTCAAACTCTCGATCCATGGCCAAAACAAAGCAGGTGCCTAGCAAAATAGCAGGCTTACACATTGACGAATTTAGGCCATGAACAAGTGAGTGGCAATTTAAGCTGAAATTTGCTCTAAAATTTTAGGGTTTCGATGGAGAGGGTGTTGGAAAGAAAGCTAGTAGTGGCACAGGATGGAAGTAGGAACTTTGGCAAGGTACAGGATGCCATAGATGCTGTGCCACTATCCAACAGGGACATAATTGTTATTGAGGTTTTGCCTGGGGTTTACAGGCAGCTAGTTTATGTGCCCAAGACTAAGAATATGATCACATTGCGTGGGTTTTGTGCAAAGGATACGATTGTGTTTGCAATCTAAAATTTGAGGCTACAGCAGTAGCAAAGCTATTAAAAAATAGTAACAATCACAGATACATTTTAATACTATTTGCATCAGTTCTTTGTTTTTATAGCATAAAAACTAATAATTTGTTTGTTGCACGAACCCAATCTCACTTTTTTATCAGTGTATAGGATACCTTGAAACATGTAAAAATAATCCTCTAAAATGACCTAAAATTAGTATGCTTTGACTATCAGAAAAATATAATCTAAGATATACATTCAAATGGCTTGCTTTATAGCTATTTTTGTGTTTGTAGCTGCTTCTGTTTGTGTCTCCAGTTACTTTTAATCTCAGAGATGACTACCTATAGTTGGGTGTTACCATCGAAACCACTGAAATCGATCCTGCATGAGAAGACTTTCTTGAACTCCAGGAGGACCAACAACTATTATTTCTACCTTCGGCCCTAACGATAGTAGCCTAACCCTACCTGGGGGTGAAAGGATGGGCAAGAATTACCCAAGGCAGCAGAGAATCGATCTAGAATTCATCGAATCAATCTCCACTTCCTCTTAACTAGGGGTGAAGCCTTCTCCACTTCCTCTTAACCGGGAGTGAAGCCTTCCGAACAATGCAACCAGGGGGTGAATCCAACCTACCTTCCTGTCTCCAAAAATTCATTTTATTTATAGATTGTTGAGGCGGTGATAAAAGGGGTGAATTAATGTATAAAATTTATTTATAGATTGTTGAGGTGGTGATAAAAGGGGTGAATTAATGTAAAAATCTTTCCATCCACCAGTTGCATTTACTCCAAAATCTATCAAAATCTATGGTGCATTTACTCCAAAATCTATCAAAATCTATGAAAGATCTAGAATGGGCTAAATATCTTATAAGTTTGTAGTTTTACGGCGTGAGACAATTCCGAGCACTATAATGCTCACAACTAAAATTTTTCATTATTAACTGAATTTGATGAAAATTTTCCGGTGCAAATTTTACTGCGTGAGACAATTCCGAGCACTGTCATGCTCACAACTAAAAGCCTATGGGCTAATTGTAAATAAATTTAAACAACTTTAAATTTTAAAATAAATATATTAAAAGTTTTTGTTTTAAAATAAGGGTTTTTTAACCCTAAGGGTCGAGCCTTAAGGCTGCGGCCAAGGCTGCAGTCGCAGCCTGGTATACACAGGTTGCAGCCTACATAGGCCATGACCTATGTATAACAGGCCAGGACTATTAGAAAAGAGGGGTGCAAGCGTTATGTGATGTCCACACCCCATTCCAAATCTCCCAGATAGCCACAGGGTGGGAGTAGTCTGAATTCCTACAGGGTCAAAACCTTTATGACTTCCACCCAACTTCAGCACGTGACATACACGTAAATAAGTTTATTATGAAAAGTTGTGTGTGTGATCAAAGGCAAAATGAGGAGGGATGGACTCAGCATTGCATTTGTTTGACAAATCAGGTCAAGGATATTCTAAAATGTAAGTCTATAACATTCAGATCGACATCTTCTATAGGGGTACACATAGTCTACGTAGTTTTAAATCGTTAAAAGAAACAGATCGACGCATTATATAGAGGCATACATAGTCAACATATCTTTTAAAGATTAGATCGACGCCTTCTATAGAGGTATGCATGGTTAAATTCACACCAAAAATTATTCATTTGCCCAAATGATGCCCTCAGCATATACAGTATACAATATTTCTATATTTTAAGTTAAGCTTATTATTAAATGGGTTACCAGATCGATGGGTTTCAGCTTGGCACCTACATCATACAAACTAAACATTTATTATTGAAATTGAATTCCAAATTGTTGCATTCTTACAACAAACAATCTAAACTTTATTATTAAATTGATTCTCAAATCGATGCATAAGTGTGCAGAGATGGAAATTCAAACCAATGGTTACCAGATCGATGCTTTCTATGTGCAGGGGGTTGAATTCAAACATAGTATAAATACCTTCTTTGCTCTCTGCTCTAATATTATCCTAAACGGATCTGCTCTAACATAATTTCAATGCCTACAGTATACAATCTGACTTTGTTATAAAAATTGATTTCTAAAGATCAATGCATTCAACATGGCGTCTATAGCAAACAATATCTCTGTATATTGTAGCTTGGTCTTGACGTTCTATCTTACATGGAGCTTGATCAAAAGTTTTGTTCAAAGTAATTAATTTGGTTATCACATCAAGAAAATCTGCATGTATATGTATACTACAGTTTTAAAATAATCAAAAACTAATTCAATTATCGGAGTACTATCTCCATATGTTGCATGTAGAATTAACAGAATTTAATATTCACAAAAAGATTAAAATGATTATAAAGTAATGCATAAAAAGGATAGTACCACCGACTTGGAGATTCATCTTTGAAATAGACCTCTAATCTCGTATGATGTCTGCTAATACCTCCCCCCTATCTTCCTCTTCCTCCCCTCTATTTATAGATTTTATTACATTTTAATTTTCAAAATTTGAGGAGCAATTGTCTCCACTAACCAAGTAACTTAACAGATTAGTCTAAGGGAGATAACTCACACTAAAGGGTAGTTATCTTCCCAAGAACTCATGAAGGAACAGGCAAACTCCTTTTTAATTTCAATTAACAAACTAATCAAAGGTAGTTATCTTCCCTCAACACCTTTATTAACTCAGTTAACTAATCACTCAAAATTGTATAACTAGTGTTCACCACTAATTCCTCATCCTAAGTGAAAATTGATTTTAATTATCATATAATTATTTATTGACTTAAATTTTATATTTATTATTTATTTTAACTTATTTTACTAAAAGAGGGGTAAAAATTTATTCAAACTAGAAGAAGTACAAAGCAAGGGCATTACTCAGCCCTGTCAAGCTCCACTAAGTGGTCCAACTTTTGAGACAACTCCAGGGGTAATTGACCCCAATCCACAACGTTCCAATTTGGCATGTGATTAGAGGCCCATTTGGCCAAACAATCCGCAACTCCATTCCATTCTCTAGGAATATGAATGAAAGAAACCGAATCCAAAGAATCACACAAATTAAGAATCTGTTTAACAACCAAAACTAAATGCCAACTAACATCAACTAAATGCTGTCTATTTTAACTTATTTTATTATAATCTATATTTTATAATTATTTTGTATGATTCTAAATTTATTGTTAATTCATATTTATCCAAAATTTGTTTATTTATTTATTTGTTACTCCTCATTATTTAATTTATTTAATAATTTATACTAAGCAACAATACTTTGCTCTTGCCGATGATGGCATGGTTCAGTGGTTAAGTCGCTCAGGATGTAGTGGTGGCCACCAGAGTTCAAACCCCCGTTGGGCCAACGAGCTCGCAAGGCTTTACGCCTTCGCTGGGCCAATGAGCTCGCGGGTTTGAAGTGTTCTTCCTAGGGGATGAGGTCCCCCAGTTGTGGCCTCACCGGTTCATTGCTCCGGGCAAAAGCATTCACGTGGAGCTGGAGGGCGTGTCGCATCAGCGTCGCCGGTCACATTAAAAAGTTTACCAAGCGCATTATCTTTTAAAAAAAAAAACAATACTTTGCTCTTTCTAATTTAATAATATTTTTTTCTACCATAGTAAATATTTTTCTTACCTTAATAAAAAGTTGAATATGTCGAAAAGGGCTCATGACATCCTTCCCCCCTTATTTGTGCATTGACCCAATGCACTAACCAATAGTCGCAATCAAAACATATCATACAGAATATAAGGAGGCTTGCTAGTCTTTCACTAAGCACTAATCTTGTAACAACATTAGATAGCACCAAATGTTGTTCAATAACTATTATCAAAATCCATGTTTCGTAAAGGCAATGAGATTAACCAAGCATTTGTGCATCTTGACAAGAATGGATAAGTCTTTGCAACTTCTAATGTTGTAACTTTAATTATATTCTTCTTCTCTTTCCCATTTAAGAATCACTATCTAAGATCTCTCCTTCATCATGTTTTAGTATACCATTATTTCTAATGTTCATACTCCAACTCATTATCCAATTCTTACTTTCCTGTTAAACATGAAACCTCCTTGAAACAAATTTGTCAATGAAACACCATAGGTGTAGATCTTGTCTTTCACCAACGAATATATATATAACTCCAAACTTCTTAGATATTACTCCAAGGGTTTAGCTAGCAACTCTTTTGTCACTGAAACACCATAGGTGTAGATCTTGTCTTTCACCAACAAATCTCTTTATTTTCTTCTTAAGTTTAGTCACCAAAGACGATGAAATTTTCCAAAATAAAAATTTATTAGTTATCCCAAATGGAATCATTATTGCATAGTCATCTCAACCTAATCATTCATAACTCACAAACTTCAATGTCGTTAACATTGTCTTTCAACATTTATACGATTCACAACCTTGTTACAATAGTGTATACTAGTTTTGCGATTATTCAAATAACTCACGATATCATTAGGTATCAAAATGCATTACTCATGTGAGAAGGAATAATTATCATAAAGTATATATATAGTAGGTGCATCACTAACACTTCACATGTGCATACTAGCACAAATCATCATTCTCATAAGCATACATAATTCTTAAGATCTCTGCAAATCAATACATCAATAACTGAAATTCATAAAGATTATTATTTCGAACCTTGTCAAAACTTTATTAATGTACCACTAAGTATTATTAGGTCTTAGAGGGAGGCTTGTGGCATCTTTCCCTTCAACAATTAGTATAATTCCTTAGTCCTTGTTAGGTCCTGATTTATTTTTTGACAGAGGAACCTCCTCAGGGTCTTCCTCTCCTTCCAAGTCTAACACTATGAATTTTGTCAAAGGGTGTACTTGCTTATATTCCTCTATCACTTCCTTGCTAATAATTGGTGCATTCCACCCACATCTAAAGGGCATGTCATGTATTGTTAATAGTTTGTTGGTTTTGATACTACTTTATTCCTTTGTCACCTTATTCTTTCTTAGCTTAATTCATTGAAAGATAGTTGCCAAAGTTTCTATGTCAAATAACCATACTTCTTCAGACAGAGGCTCATTAGGGGCTTAGCTTCCCTTCTTTATTACGCATTTGCTTATAGCATCTCCTCTTGATTTCCATGCCCCTATTTGGAACCTATATACAACCAAGTTTGTCCTCATTTTAGCAAGTTCTACAAAAGGAATTAAAGTATCTAAAGTGAGTAACCACAGAACTTCAAATGCTCAAATCCATCAAGTACAATGTCATTTCTTCTACATAATTTCTAATGAACCATCCAAAACAAGGGTCTAGAAAGATTTAATGCACCTATACTATCAGATCATCAGACAAGTTTATTTTTATAAAATGCAACCTTAAGCGTAGGAACTCCAAATCCTAGTGTTGAAACCGGTATGCTCTGAGATGTAAAAACCCAATCATTAATCCCCAAAATTTGCACTAATTTTTTTAAGTTGTTGTAAGTATTTAAAGAAAGTTGATAAAGTTGATTCAATTATTTACTCAAGTACTTCTATCCAATGGGATAGGCATTCACCCAATTAGGACGAGCATCCATCCTTACGAGATAGGCATCTGACCAAACGAGACACGTATACTTCCATCCAAACGGGATGGGCATCTATCCACAAGGGTTAGGTACGTGCTCTGGCCAGAGACTTAGGCCCATCGAGATCAAATAGATCTTAAGCCACTCGCTAAATACCACACTCCGTCCGGAAGTGCATCGAGGTCATCGTCTTCAGGAGTAGAACTCTTAAAATATTAGTAGCTTGAGTCTCTTCCCCTCTTCGCAATGTGATTGTGTATATGCTTCCACTGATCTAGTGAGGATACCTGAACGCATACGTTGAGAAGGCTACAAAAAATAACGTAATTTGGCTCAAAATTGGTTCCTCTCAGTTTCTCAAACATCTTAAGACCTTCCTCACCACAACCATTGATGACGAATCATGTTATCATGGCATTCCATGAGACGATATTTCGCTCAAGCATTTTGTCAAATAGTTGACGCACATCGTTCCTAATCCCACATTTTGCATACATATCTAGAAGGGAACTGCCAATATAAACATCTAAATCCAACACAAATTGGACGTTACAAGAATGCACCTATTTCCCGAGCCACAGACCATCTTTGCCTAGGCCGACACATACCTTGAGCACTCAAGGAAACGTTAATTTGTTCGGTTTAAAGACTTTCTCTTGCCTTTTCATTTGAGAAAAAAGTCTTAAAGATTCCAAGCAATCCCCATTTGAACATACCCTGCAATCATAGTAGTCCATGATACGACACCTAGTTCGTCCATTTTGTCAAACACTTGGCATGCAAGGTTTGTATTCTGACATTTGGCATACATTGTAATAAGGTTGGTGTTCAAAAATAAGGTTATTGTCTCGTATCCATTTTTTATTAAATTTGCATGAAATTGCTTGACTCGATCAAGAGCTTTGCTACTTGTACAATCCTGTAGTGTGCACCCATATGCCTTGAAGTCAAGTTGAGAAAAGGTTTTATGTGCATGGTCTATCAATGCCTTCTTACGGAGATTGCTCATGATCATGATTCCTTCTATGCCTCTGAGAGGGATTTAATGTCTTCTTGTTGGGAGGGTGATAACTTTTTTTTAACTTTAGATGAAATTTGATACCCTGACTAAAATCTTTGTAAGGAAGAATTAAGCCAAAATCTTTGTATCATTAAAAAATTAGTGTAAATTTTGGGGATTAACGACTGTGTTGTTATATATGGTATCAGAGCATACCGGGTTCAACACTAAGATCTAGAGTTGCTATGTTTAAGATTGCATTTTATAAAAATAAACTTGTCCGATAATCTGATAGTAGAGGTGCATTAAATCTTTCTAGACCCTAGTTTTGGATGGTTCGTTAGAAATTATGTAGAAGAAAAGACGTTGTATTTGATGGATTTGAGCATTTGAAGCTCCATGGTTGCATACTTCAGATACTATAATTCCTTTTGTAGGACTTGCTAAAATGAGGATAAACTATGTTGGATATAGGTTTTGAAAAGGGGCACGGAAATCAACAGGAGACACTATGAGTAAATGCATAATAAAGAAGGAAAGCCAAGTCCTTGATGAGCCTCCATCTGAAGAAGTATGGTTATCTAACATAGAAACTTTCGCAACTATCTTTCAATGAATTAAGCTAAGAAAGAATAACATGATTAAGGAAGAAAGTAGCATCAAAATCACCAAACCATCAGAAACACATGGCATGCCCTTTGGATGTGGGTAGAATGCACCAATTATTAGAAAAGAAGTGATAAAAGTATATAAGTGAGTACACCCTCTGACAAAATTCATAGTTTTAGACTCAAAAGGAGAGGAAGAAGCTGAATTGGTTCCTCTGTCAGAAAATGAATTAGGAGTTGACAAGGACTAAGGAATTATACTATTTGTTGAAGAGAAAGATGCCACAAGCCTCCCTCTGAGACCTAATAATACTATGAGTGGTACATTAACAAAATTTTGACAAGTTTGGAAATAATAACCTTTATGAATTTTAGTTACTTATGTATTGATTTGTAAAGATCTTAAGAATTATGTACACTTATGAGAATGATGATTTGTGCAAGTATGTGCACATGCGAAGTGTTAGTGGTGCACCTACTATATACATAATTTAAGAGAATTATTGCTTCTCATATGAGTAATGCATTTTGATGTCTAATGATGTGGTGAGTTAGTTGAATAATCGCAAAACTAGTATACACTATTGTAACAAGGTTGTGAATAGTATAAATGTTGGAAGACAATGTTAAGGGCATTGAAGTCTGTGAGTTATGAATGGTTAAGTTGAGATGACTATGCAATAATGATTCCATTTGGGATAACTAATAAGTTTTTATTTTGGGAAAATTTCATCATCTTTTATGACTAAACTTAAGAAGAAAATAAAGAGATTCATTGGTAAAAGACAAGATCTGCACCTATGGTGTTTCATTGACAAAGTTAGAAGTAAGGGTTGCTATCTAAACCCTTAGAGTAACATCTAAGAAGTTTGGAGTTATAAAAATATATATATGCTAATCAATCAAGGAGGTTTCATGTTTCACAGGAAAGTAAGAATTGGATAATGAGTTGGAGTATGAACATTAGAAAATATGGTATACTAAAACATGATGAAGGAGAAATCTTAGATAGTGATTCTTAAAAAGGAAAGAGAAAAAGAATATAATTAAAGTTACAACATTAGAAGTTGCAAAGACTTGTCAGTTCTTGTCAAGATGTACAAATTCTTGGTTAATCTCATTGCCTTTACGAAACATGGATTTTGATAATAATTATTAAACAATGTTTGGTGCTATCTAATGTCGTTACAAGATTAGAGCTTAGTGAAAGACTAGCAAGCCTCCTTATATTATGTATGATATATTTTAATTGTGACTATTGCTTAGTACATTAGGACGATGCACAAATAAGGGGGGAGAATGTCATGACCCCATTTCGACATATTAAACTTTTTATTAAGGTGAGAAAAATATTTACTATCGTAGAAAAAATATTATTAAATTAGAAAAAGGAAACTATTGTTGCTTAGTATAAATTATTAAATAAAAAGGAGTAATAAATAAATAAATAAACAATTATTGGATAAATATGAATTAACAATAAAATTAAAATCATACAAAATAATTATAAATTATAAATTATAATAAAATGACTTAAAATAAATAATAAATATAAAATTTAAGTCAATAAATAATTATATGATAATTTTTAGTTAGGATGAGGAATTAGTGGTGAACACTAGTTAGACAATTTTGAGTGATTAGTTAGCTGTGTTAATAAAGGTGTTGAGGGAAGATAAATACCTTTGATTAGGTTGTTAAATGAAATTAAAAAGGTGTTTGCATGTTCCTTCATGAGTTCTTGGGAAGATAACCACCCCTTAGTGTGAGTTATCTCCCTTTGACTGATCTATTAAGTACATGGTTAATGGAGACAATTGCTCATCAAATTTTGAAAATTAAAATGTAATAAAATCTATAAATAGAGGGGAGGAGGAGGAAGATAGGGAGGAGGTATTAGCAGGCATCACATGAGATCATAGGGCTATTTTAGAGAAGAATCTCCAAGCAGGTGGTAGTTTCCTTTTTATGCATTACTTGATAATCATTTTAGTTCTCTTTCCTTAACATTATAATCTGCATGAATGTACCAATGTGATAACTAATTTTATTAATTTTGAATAAAATGTTTTGACCAATCTACATGTAAGATACAGAGATACATTATATATAAACTATATAGATGATTTTTTTAGGATAAGTAATGGAACCTTTGTCAGTCAAGGATCCCTATTTTAATAGACTAGATTGTGATCTTAGAGGACAACAAACCTACACCCAAGTCTCATTGTGAACGAGTCTAGAGTGTTTCATTATCTGATTTGACACAATTAAATGGTACATTATGCATGAATGAATCTGCTCCTTATAAAATTCTTTAAAGAGGCTCGAGTTTCTTATCAAACATAACATACTGTGTATAGGAGAGAAAGGTTCCCTATCCTCACGGTGCCTCTATCTGTCCAGTCCCTATATGTTAATCGTTTACCTGCCTACCATATGAACCTCGCCACACCTACCCTTCTGTATAAATGTTTGAAAGAATAACATAAGTCGTGCAACAATTTTTAGGAACCAAATCAAAAAGCAAAATCATTGTAAATACTCAGCCTATATTCGTATGTGATCTGCAGACACCAAGAAAACACATCCGCACAACCACCACCGGTTAATTGGCATCTTAATGATAAAGTTTAGGGTGTCCTCAAGAAAACTAGCATGGGCAAGAAGGCCAACCATTCACACATAATGATCAACTATATGTGTAATTGCAAGAAGGTCAACCATTCACACATAATGATCAACTATATGTGTAATTGTTGAAGGTTGTGGAATTTGGATTTTCACCCGCCAATTGTGTTTGCTTGAGAGGTTCTAAAGCCTTCTTAACAAATTTGTTTTGTGCCTACCTTGCAATCATCACATCTTTTGAGATAACATCCTTTTGAGGCATTCAGTCAAACAGTTTGCGTGCATTCTCAACACGGTTTAATTTCCCATACAGGTCTACCAGTCCATTACCCACAGTCACTTCTGACTTGAATTCACTCTTCATAATGTGACTGTGTATCTGCTTCCCCTATTCTAGTGAGGATACCTAGATGCATGCGTTGAGTAGGCTAAAAAAAGTAACGTAATTTGCCTCAACATTGGTTTCTCTCAGCTTCTCGAACATTTTAAGACCTTCCTCACCATAACCATTGATAACAAATCCTGCTATCATGCAATTCCATGAGACGATATTTCACTCAGGCATTTTGTCAAATAGTTGACGCGGATTGTTCCTAATCCTACATTTTGCATACATATCTAGAAGGGCACTGCCAGTATAAACATCTGAATCCAACCCAAATTGGACAATACAAGAATCTACCTGTTTGTTGAGCCACAAACCATCTTTACCTAGGACGGCACGTGCCTTGAGCACACAAGGAAATGTGAATTCATTTGGTTTACAGACTTGCTCTTTCCTTTTCATTTGAGCAAAAAGTCTTAAAGATTCCAAACAATCCCCATTTAAACATATCCTGCAATCATAGCAGTCCATGATATGACACCTCGTTCAGCCATTTTGTCAAACACTTGGCATGCATGGTGTGTATTCTGAAATTTGATATACCCCGACTAAAATCCTTGTAAGGAAGAATTAAGCCAAAATATTTTTATCATTGAATTATTATGAACAAATTTCTCTTGTCTTCATGTAATGATAAGACTCATGAGTGTAGAGTTCTCATTGGTTAATTTTTCTTGTGTTTTGTGTGGACAAAGAGGAAATCATGGTGAGTAGGGAAAGATTCATTGTTGCATAATACCTCTAACTCCTTGCACAAATTGGGGTCATAATGATTGTTTGGAAACATATAATATTTACACAACTTTACAAGTAATATCACACACATATAGCTTGTGAATTAAAGATATATAAGGTAAGATACAAAATCAAATCAAATATATTGGACATTGTTAAAAAGTCTAATTGAGCAAATATTTCAAATCTTGCCCTCTAGAGTCATCCTTGTTTGAAGAACCTTTGAAGGTAGACAAATATCATTAGCATTAGGTCATATCTATTAATTATAATATTATAACCTAGTTCCTCACGTCTAATCAACACTATTCTTATAGGCAATATTCCATGTCTAAATCTAGTTGCATGGCTAAATAATGTGACATAAATGCACCTCATGTGAACCCCTTAAATTAGTATATTAAACTATGGTTTAAGAATTTGTTTGGAATGTAATCCTTTATGGTTTTTGTTTGAGAAACGTTTCATGACATTATTGCAAATATTAGATTGTCCCATGGGTTTTCCCTTTCTTTCTAGTACAGATATTGGCCTAACACTTAAGATATTGGTATAGCCTAGACATGAAATATGAGTTGTAATACCTAAGAGAGGATTGTCCTAGGTTTTAATTCTATTGCATAGGCTCAAAAGGTTTGGGGATAAGTAGGAAAATTTAGTGAATCAATTAACTATGTTAACTTTTGATACATACTCCAAAAGATGTTAAGAATCTATTAGGATTGATGATCCTAATTAACACTAGTACATATTAAATGATGATGTTATTAGAGATGTTGAAGTTCTTATGTCTCTTAAATTATAGTAAAGTTATGAACTAATGGTATTATCCAATGCGAGTCTTGTTAATTATCTATACAATGTTGATAAGTATCTAATTAGTATAAATATAGTCATTTCACTCATTTTTCTCTAAAGGTTGGGAATAAGTATAAGAAACCAAGAATCAATAAGCCAATGTTGATTACCAAATTTGGAGTAGATTTGATAAACAATTAAGCTTGTACATCTAGAGTATAGAGTTTGAGTCACTCTAGAAGTGCTCAACACAAGGTGGTTAGTTTGTACCTCCAAATGTGGAGAGAACATGCCACATACCACCACATACCTTGGAAGAGTTTTGACAAACTCTCCAAGTCAGCTCATAAAGCCACCTAAGATGACTTATGACATGTGTAGATAATTACATGCATAATTACTTAAATAAGTAATAATAAATATCTACAGTAATACCCCCCCTTAAGCTCATCTTAGGTGAGCACAAAGATGGATGGTGTAAAGTCCCCTTCTAGTGAGTCCAAGTTTTTCCTTTGACCTTGCATAATTCAACTCACAAAAGAGAACATTAGAGTTCTATTTTCCATTTCATATCATTATTCTAGTTATCTAATTAATATCCTTTCATACTTATGTCCTTATGCTTATGATCTCATAATCCCATTTTCATATTCATAATTATTTTTATATTCACTTTCATATTCATATTTATATCCATTTTCATATATGTATGCAGATTTACCTTATTTCTACACTCCTATTTATTCTCATACTATTATACCTATTCTATATGCATACTTATACAAAATGAATGTATATACATCATTGATGGTAATATACTCCAATTATTATTATCATGATATAAGCAATATTCATTTATTTATATTCATATTATTCTTCTACAACATTTATATCGCCTAACCTATTAATAAGGAAAGTGCCTATACCTCTTTATGCTGCTTGTCTTGTTGAATCTGCTCATTGGATTCTATTCTCTTTCACCTATTCTTTAAATATTTATATATTATAGTATTTGTTATAATATTAATATCTCTATATATATATATTTACTTGAATAATTCCTCCCTATATATATTTATGATATATTTCCTACTTATGACTCAGAAATATATATATAATTATAATACGGATCTAATTATATTTATTTATCAATATTCATTTTTTTATTTATTTCCAATATCTTAGATTCACATCATTATCTTATAGTTTATATCATTCCTATTTACTTTCATGCATGAGACAATTAACTAATACTTAATTTTACTTCTAACTAATACTTAATTTTACTTCTAATCATAATTCATTTACTTCTCTCATAATTATATTATTCCATCATTACATTTCTTATTTATGATCATGAAATCAATTCATTCTATTGATATATCTTTATTTGTTTAACTTTATTCATTTTTGAATCCACTATTTATTTTACACAATCTATACTAGAATATTACTAACATAAATTATATTCTATATTTAAATACTTAATGAAAAACATCCCTGATATAATTGTAGACTTACCTTGTCTATCCCGTATCTTCCTTGTAATTTCTCCTTGCTGTGTCTTTGATAACTCTCAATGCCATTATTCTTTATTGTTTATTGATCTGCTATTTTTCTTTTTCTTAGATTGCCCTCTCTAGATATATATATTTGTCCTTCCCTTCTCCTTTCTTTTCTTTATGTTATTTTCTTCCCATCTTTATACCCTCCTTTATTGAAGGGATGTGTCTTATTGAAAATAACCTTTAATTAATATGCACCTCTTTTATTTACTAATCATCTAACTTGTTTCCTCTAACATAATCACTACATTTATCTTTGTTTTAATAAACTTGGTCTATCTTTGTTTGCTGTTGTATACGAATCAGCCCTTTATTGATATCTTTCAAGAATATTAGTTAATATTAATTTTATATATAGTTATAATATTATATTTATAATGATCATACTTTATACTAATATTTGATTTAATATTTACATTGATAATTATAATTATTATATAATAATAATATTAATATTTATATTTATATTTATTATATTATAATAACAAATGATTATAATAATATTTCTTATTTATATTTATATATATATATATCATATATAATATTATAATTATATTTATATTTATTATATATAAGTACAATAAATATATTATAATATTATTTAATAATATTATATATGTTTATTAAATATACATAATTATCGTCCAATTTGATGATGACAAATAGTGTCTTACTGTTGGAACATGACAGATGGGTCCTGGAAACTAGGCCTAATTAGGTACCCATATACAATAAAAAAATCTCTCATGAAGTGGAGATAAGGTAGAAAACCTTGTGCAAAAAAACTACCCTCCCAAAGAGAGAAAACAAAGAACTAGAAGGTACCCCCTAAAGAGGATGAACTCTTTGAATGCTGACCAATTGCTCCAGATGATGTCTTGCTAGAAAGAATCTTTGGATTCTCTTTGTGAAGTGTCTCTCTAATCTCATGTAGCAAAGGAGCAAAAAACATTGCTAGAAAGAATCAGTGGGTGCTCTATTGTGGAGCGTCTCTGGAATCTCATGTAGCAAGAGATGTAGGTACTGTCAAAAGAGTAAGATGAGCCTATTATAAAGAATTACTAGAAGTTCATGAAGATGCAACACACAACTCTCAAGTAGCAATAGGTATAGTAGAAATGCAATCTAGAACAAAAAGGAATAACTGTTCAAACAAGAAATGTTTGGTAGAAAATAGTTCAATGATCTTGTTGCATAGAACCAATGGAAGTTCTTGTTACACATATGGTTCCTATGGTTGTCATTGATGTCAACACTATCATAAGGTTGCCATTGATGTCAACACTATCTTGGATGTGTGATGGTGTTCATGGTTGGATGTCATGTCCTATCCAACAAATAAGATGTAGTTCATGGTTGGATGTCATGTTGAATATAATATAATTGGTAAAGTTCATGGTTGGATGTCATGCCTTGATCAATGTAGAGTTGAGTAAGAAGACATATTAATATGGGAATTAGAAGCACTAAGATGATCAAATGTGTTGCTGATGTTGAGAAGATTTTACTGATGGCCTGATCCAATCTTCATGATGATTGGCTTACTGGAAGACTGTTTTGCAGTTTGAAGACAGTTACTATACGGCAATAGAATGCTCCACATTCCTTCGTATTTGCAGTTATAGCTATGAGGTTCTGGAAATGTCTTTAGGGTTAAGTGAAGGTGATAATTCCAAAGCTACAGATCATTTGTCCTTCTGCTATGAAAGTTATACATGATTAAGTATCGACATGTATTCTGGCAGAGTAAGGTAGTGTTGAAGGCCTGTTGGAATGCTCAGCATTCCTCCAGATGTGAATGCTTGCCTTTGCAATTTTGTGGACATGTTTATGGATGTGCATTACATGCCTCCTTGCAATTTCAAGTTTCTTGGTGGTCTACTTGCTTAGTTTTTCAAATGACATGTTGTAACTTGTTCCCAGAGTTCATGATTGAAGATGTGCAACACAAATCTTTGATGTGCAGAAGTAAAGGCATGTTTTGTAGACTCATCTGGAAGAGTTTCATGAAGATCTTTCTTGTTTCCAGTACTACACAAGGTTTTCAAGTTGTTGTGGCCTTTATGCTTCAAGTTTCATATGTTTTTTCTTAAAGTTGTCCTAATTTCAAATGAGCAGATGTAATTCCTTGATTTTTTGAAGAATGTTTTGGACCTAGTTAAGCAAGTGTTGATGTCTGCAAAGCATGGGACTTCTACTGGTGTAGTGTGTGGTTTTGTTTAGGACTTATCTTCTACACATTTCATGTTGTATGTTGTCTAGCTGACTTGTAAATGTATTTTTCATATTGTCATTGGCCGACAAGCAAACTAATCAATGTAATATCATGTATAAATTATAAATCAAATTGAGTTAGGCAAGGTGTGATTTCAAAGTGATTGATAGGGCTCGCATACAAGATAATGAGTAGAATGAATGCATTTTGATGTGACTGAACGAGAAAGAGCAGAAGTTGTTGATACTATCCTGATTCATCTTGAAGACATATCTGTGATAGTGATCAAGTATAAAGTGTGCCTAACTGATCTAATCATCAAAAGGAAGTGTGAAGAGGCATAATTGCAATCATCAAGGGTGTGAATTTCAATGTCAGTTTTCAGATAGTAGAAGGACTGTCATATTGTAATCTTTTGTAAGTGTTCTCAATTCAGGGAGTAATAGCTTCCTTTCAAGAGTGACCCTAAAACAAAGTCTTCAAGGAGTAGTAGCTTCCTTGCGAGTGAACCTAAATCAAAGTTCTTCGGGGAGTAGTAGCTTCCTTGGGTTGTAGCCCTAAAATAAAATTATTATTTTGAGCTTCATATATTGTGAGTTAATCCTCACTGTGGTTTTTCCCTTCTAGGGTTTTCCATGAATATTTGGTGTTATGTGTTGATGTGCATTGTGTTAATCTTTCATGTTTATATTGATGTTGTAATACTTCAGTTTTGTTCTGCTCTAGAGAAGCTAAAGTTTGTTAAGATACTAATTCACCCCCCTCTCAGTATCCTGGTGTGTTCAACAATTGGTATCAGAGCCATGTTCCTCTGAGGGAATCTTAACTACTTGAGGAAGGTCTGGGATGGCACAAAATGGATCCAACAAGATACCTAGGTTTGATGGTACAAACTATGCTTTTTAGAAGCTAAGGATGCAAGCCTACATCAATTCTCTAGGATGCGGTGTTTGGGAATCTATTAAGACTGGTTACACAGTCCCTGATTCTACCCCTACAAATGCAAATGAAGTGAAGAAGTATGATAACAATGGCAAGGCTAAATTTGCCATCATGAGTGGGCTAAGTGATTCAAAACTTTCAAAGGTAATGAGTTACAGTTCTGCTAAACAAGTTTGGGATAAACTTGAAACCATTTATGAAGGAAATAAGAAGGTAAAGCAAGCAAAGATGCAAATTTTCAAAACCAGATTTGAAACCCTAAAGATAATAGAGGATGAAGATATTGTTGGATATATGATCTAGGTGAATGAAGTGGTCAATGGCATCATAGGTCTTAGTGGAGAAGTGAAAGAAGATGAGATTGTGAAGAAGGTTCTAAGATCTCTTCCCAAATCTTATAGTCATAAGGTATCTGGTATTGAGGAAAATACAGACTTGGATACATACACTGTAGACAAATTGTTTGGTACCCTTACTGCTTTTGAATTAAGAGTTTGGCATTGATTCTCCAAAGAAAGAAGTTGCTTTCAAAGCTAGTATGAAGACAAAGGATGAAGCTGCTGATGAAGATGAGAGCTCTAATGAAGTTGAAGGAAATTTTGTAAGAAGACTAAAGAAAGGTACTAGCAAATACAAAGGTAAGTTACCCTTTAAATATTTCAGGGTGCTGCCACAATAATGGGTTACACTTTCTAAGACATCCTGATTTTTGCTGAAATCACATATTTTTAGAAAGTATAATGATTTAAGCCTTGAAAGGTTCCATTTAAAGGATTTTAATTGAAGGGGGTTTGATCAAACCCCCTTAGATTCAAACCCCCTTGGATAGAACCCTGCTAGTTTTAAACCATACCTATAATGGAGTCTCCTCTACACCTATCAAAATGCTAATAAAAAAACACTTTTGATTTACCTTTTGGGGGATCAAATCAATTCATTTACAATTTATGTTTTGTAAGTATGTAGACCTTATTATAAGCTTCTCAAAAAGTATAATTTTAAATATATTTAATTTGACTATTATATTTACTTTTTATTTCTTATGAATGTAGGTTTTTCACCGAACATCAAGTTCTTTGTTCTACACACATGGAAAATTGGTAAATTAGTGAAAAAAAATTTGAAAAATATCTATGCCCTAGGTATTGATGTCCTTGTTTCAACAAAAAAAAAATGAATTTCGATACATACAAAAAAAGTTATGTTTTACGAAATACACCTATGTCTAAATTATAATTGGTTTGACTTCAAAACTTAATTAAAAAAATATATTCAACAAAACATTATAAAACTAAATACATGCCCTATATATTGGTGTTACCAATCTAAATTCAAAAGAATCATAATTTTATCCTTTGTAGAAAAAAAGTTATGTGCTACATAATACACATCACTTTAAAAAAATGTTGTTCACTATTAAAAACTAGTTAAAAAAGGAGACAAAAATTTTTACAATTTAACTCCAAATTTTTAAAAAATATAGATTTAGAATCTACAAACAAAATCTCACAAATCACTAGTTCATATCATCTTCAAATTCCTAATGGTTTAGCAGCTATAGGTGTCAAAAAGTGAAGATTTAGTTCAAAATGCTGATTTCAATGTCAAGTTTGGCCAAAAAGTGTAACCCATTATTGTGGGATGACCCATGAAATTGTGGAAAGGTTGGTCACTTTGCTTCTAAATGTCCTTTTAAAGAATCAAGGGGTAGTAACAAGAGAGACAATTTCAAGAGAAGTGTGTATTCCATAGAGAGAAGTTGTTCTTCAGAAGATAAGGATCATGATGATTCAAATGATGAAACACTTTTCATGGCCTTGAGTGTTGGTGACAAAAAGGATGGTGTTGGAAAATGTGAGAAGATTGATGCCTTGCAAAAATAATCAAAACAATGATAGATCAATGGTTGTATGGACTACCTTTCATGCAAAAGAAGAAGCCAAGGCTTGGGTGATTGACAGTGGATGTTCTAATCATATGACTAGTGATAAGGAGAAGTTTATCAGTCTTGAGAAGTGAGATGGTGGTGCTGTCAAGTTTAGAGGTGATGAGTCAGCACAAATTTGTAGAAAAGGTGCTATAACTATTGATGGGAAAATAGGACCGGGGATATCCTCTATGTTAAAGGTCTAAAGCACAATCTTCTCAATGTTAGTTAGATGTGCAACAAAGGTTACGATCTCACTTTTCATGCCAATGGTTGTGAAATCAGGAAGGTAGGGTCTGGAAAACTAGTTGCAGAAGGTATCAAGACATATGGTGATATCTATCATCTAAAGGAAGTAAATGGAAGAACATGTTTGTTGGCTCAGTCCAGTGAGTGTTGGTTGTCACACAAGAGAATGGAACACAACAATTTTGATAATATGATAAGGATCAGTTCTACTCATGCAATGAGAGACCTAGCCATGATAACAAAGCCTACAAACACAGTATGCAGGGAATGTCAGGTGGGAAAGCAGACAAAGACAAGTTTCAAAAGAAAGGAGTATTCCTCTTCAAATCCATTGGATTTGATTCACACTGATCTACATGGCCCTACAAGATTAAAGTGTCAACAAGGTGAGAGGTATTTTATGTTACTCATTGATGATTATTCTAGAATGACATGGGTTACCTTCTTAAGAGAAAAATCATACGCCCTTGATAAATTTAAGGTGTTCAAAGCTATGGTTGAGAATGAAGTAGATGCTAAGATCAAATGCTTGAGGTCTGATAGAGGATGTGAGTTCACTTCAAATTAATTTGAATGATTTTGTGAAGATCATGGTGCTAGGAGACATCTATCAACTCTTAGGACTGCTTAGCAAAATGGGGTAGTGGAAAGGAAGAATGGGGTAGTGGAAAGGAAGAATAGGATTGTGTAAGAGATGTCTAGGGAAATGTTGAAAGATGCAAATTTGATTGATATGTACTGGAAGGAGGTAGTTCACACTGTTGTTTATCTAATTAACAGAGTGCAACTGAGAGTCAACAACACTAAGACCCCTTATGATCTTTGGTATGGAAGACCTCCCTTTGTTAGATACTTCAAAATCTTTAGTAGAAAATGCTATATTAGAAGAGATGAAGAAGATCTAGGAAAGTTTGATTCAAGAAGTGATGAAGGAATCTTTCTTGGTTACTCAACTAGAAGCAAGGCCTATAGATGCTACAACAAAAGGTTGGTAAAGATGATTGAAAGCACAAATGTCAAGGTAGATTAAGACCTATATCAGATCTTACAAGATTCAGAGGACTCCAAATCTGATATATTTCCATGCATTGAAGATGGAGAAGAAGAAGTGAAAGAAGAAGAGGAACAAGAATCAAAACTAGTGCCTCAAACTCCTGCAAATTATGTTTAGAAGAACCACTTAGCAGATCAGATCATTGGAGATAAGAATGAAGGTGTGCAAATAAGGAGAAGGCTCGCTACCACACATGAGAAAGTAAATTTGTGTTTATCATAAGCTGGACCTAAAACCTTTGTTGATGTCAGCAAAGACAATGGATGGATAAAAGCAATGGAAGAAGAGTTGGATCAGACTGAGAAGAATCAAACATGGGAATTGGTTCCCAGACCAGTCAATAAGAATGTTATAGGAACAAGGTGGGTGTTTCAGAACAAGCTGAACGAAGAAGGTGAAGTTGTAAGGAACAAAGCAAGGTTGGTTTGCAAAGGATACTCACAAGTTGAAGGCATTGATTTTGAGGAGACTTTTGCTCCAGTAGCCAGGATAGAGGTAATCAGAATGTTCCTTGCTCTTGTTGCTCATAAGAACTTCAAGGTATATCAAATGGATGTTAAGTCAGCATTTCTGAATGGTGACCTAGAGGAAGAGGTGTACATTAAACAACCATATGGTTTCCAGGTATCAGAAGATCTAGACATGGTATGTAGACTCAAAAAGACTTTGTATGGTCTCAAGAAAGCACCTAGGGCTTGGTATGCTAGGTTAGATAGTACTTACTTTAGCAGGGCTTCAAGAAAGGTACTACAGATAACAATCTTTATATCAAGGAAGAAGGAGACATGATTTTGATAGTTACAGTATATGTTGATGACATCATCTTTGGTGGAGATGATGATATGTGTAAGAGATTTACAGAGGAGATGCAAAAAGAGTTTGAGATGTCTATGATTGGTGAGATATCTTTCTTCGTTGGACTTCAAATTTCTCAGCTAGAAGGTGGTATCTTTATTTTTTAAGCGAAGTATGTCAAAGAGTTGTTAAAGAAGTTTGGTATGGAGGACTCAAAGCCAATGAGTACTCCCATGGTCACTAGATCTCACCTAAGCAAGGATGATGAGTCTCTAGAGGTTGATTAGACTGTCTATAGATCTATGATTGGAGGATTGTTGTACCTAATTGCTTCTAGACCTGACATTATGCATGCAGTATGTGTGGTTGCTAGATATCAAGCTAATCCCAAGAAAACACATGAGAAGGAAGTGAAAAGGATCTTGAATACTAAGAGGGGGGGTGAATCAATATTCTAAAATTTAAAAATTAATCCAAATACCAACTTTAATAATCAGAAAGCAAAGTAACCACATAAATACAAGCCACATAAACATGACACATAGAGACCAGATTTTTACGTGGAAAACCTAAGAAGGGAAAAACCACGGAGAGGATTAGCTCTCAATATATTGTAATCTTTTACAAAAGGTGATGTTTAGGCTTGGTCACTCCACGGGCCTGGAACATGCTGGCTCACTGCCATGAAGTATAACTAGGTCTAGCAGGCTCACTGCCACAACCCTAAACCTAGAAAGATTACAATGAGGGCTATTAAACCATAATGGTTGCTTACAGCCAGGCTCACTGCCAAGTACAAGTGAAATTCTATAAGAAATATGAATACTACAACAACATCTATCAGCATACTAGGGTATAGTCATTTAGTAATTGAATACAGAATCCTGAGTCTTCATCATCATTGATCTTCTATCTCTGCTCTGCTATTATGATACTCGCATTGATCACACCCACAATACTTTTTTGTACACTTCAAATTCGCATCACACACACCAAACACTAAATTCAATCCCATATTTATATTTGCAACATTTAAGATCTTCATATTGGGTCGGCATACTCAGATGAAGCGTATAGTTAATAAACTTGTAGCTTGTCATCCAAATCCATTCATCAAAATACATAGTGGACCTAAATAACATTTGAAACATCTTCTCATATGTCAGCTGCAACTATAGAACCACTTAGGATAATGTTCTAATCAATAGAACCTACCACACATAAATCAAACTATCATGTCGGCCTCAAACTCAGACTATTACTGATTCAGTTCAATTGTTAGACTACATCTTTTACTGTGGACCACAGGGCTTGCTCAAAATCATATCAAAGGCTCCTCAGACATAACTAATCATACCTTCAAAACCGCAAAGCAAAATATTCTTTAGCGGTAAGATGCGGACTATCAAAACTCAGATTCTGTCACAGTCAAACTTTGTCAAACACTGTAACGATACTCAACAGCTTGCAACTATCTTTCTGGTGGACTTCAGATCTTACAACTCTAGATTTAGACACTTCATACAAGTGTTTACAACACCTCAAAACCACATAACAAAATATGCACTTGCGGAGAAATGTGAATCATTTTACTTCACACTGTACACCGTCCATGTCTTACTTCTATTCATCTAGACTTAGATATTTTCTTCAAATGACTTCTAAAGCAAGCCATGACCTAAACATTGGAATATATCATCATCAAATGGCTATGATTTAACATACCTAAACTACATTTGCCTATCTTCATCTATGGAGGCATACTGATCCACTTTTTGTCCCTTACTCTGAATACTATCCATACTTAGTCATTTTGGCCTTCCGATCTTGAATACTCTTGTGCCTTGTTGCCAAATCAAGTTGGTCTTCTAGAGTGATGTCTTCTTTGCCTTGTTTCCATCAATGACAACACTCAATTATTCAACATAGCAGTGTCTCTTGCCAACAATCTTCCCCTTTGGCATTGATGGCAACACTTAGTGAAAATTGTTTGACTACCTTGACTACTCCCCCTTTCTATATACACTCTATATTTCCTCTCCCCCTGAGATGTTTTCCCATTTTTCACTGATCTTCTTCTCCCCCTTTGACATCAATGGTAAAGGTGTAGGTTCTAGAGTCAAAAATTTCAAAACTACAAAATTTTCTATACTCTGCCGCATATGTATATGTACAATCTTCAACTTTATTTAACATGTGCTAGAGGATGTCATTGAAAATGTTCTTTATTTGGGCCAGCTCACCACTCAGCTTTTCTTGGCATTATCCAAAATTTGATTATGACCACTAAGTAGAAAAACTACAACCTCTGCATTGTGAAGATTAGAGGGTGTGTCAGATTGTAAGGCTACTTGTGCTTCAGCTGCTAGATTAAACACAGAATCTAACTTAGGACTAATTATTCTTCTTAGCTGACACATTTTGTTTTTGATTTTATCCCTCTCACTTATTAGATTTTTCAAGTCATCATGAAGGTTGATGACTTGACTTTCCTTGCTGCTTACTGATTATGTCACCGGATCATATGCCTTAGAAGTGTTCATCAATTTATGCTCCAACTCCTTGATCTTTTCTTCTATTTTATTTGTGACTTCCGGCTAGGATAATCAAAATTTGTATATAGCACCAGCTTCTTTAATAGCACTTTGAATGCTTTTTATTCTATTGTCTAACTAGGCTTTGTCATTAGTTATCATTTCCATCAACTCATTCAATCTTTTCTCATTAAACTCTTGCCTAACTTTTCTATCTGCATATTTCTCAAAGGATTCAAAATGTTTACTTACAGAGTTTAATAGTCCTTTGAGTTGATTTTCTAATGACAAAGAAGTATCCTTCTAGTAGTTGGCATTACCTTCTCCAAAATGCTAGATGCCTCACCAATGAGCTCACTATCCTCCATGTGAGACTTTAACATTTCCTCTCCTGCCTTTGCCTATACAATTGATGCCAATCTAAATTTTTGTATAGGGGACATTGTGTCCAAGTTTATTGGACCATGCGGAAACTCGTGATCATCCAAAACTTGTTTCTTTTTCTCAAATAGTTCTTTAATTGATTCTGCAGTGTCTCTTGGTGCAGTAGAGACTTCTTCTTTTAAGCTTTGCTCTGGATCATCTAGATCCATGTCCTTATTAGAGTCTTCCTTCTGTTCCAGTGAAGGATTTTCCTTTAACTATTCCTCCTCAGTCCTCTCCTTGTCAATTTTATCTTCAGCTTGATGTTCCAGAGAGAATCTCGTTTCAGCAAGAACTTGTTTCTCCTCAGTCACTTTGACACCTTCATCTATTTCTTGATCAAGTTTTACTTTCGGAATAGATGTATCATTTCTAGCATCTGTTTCTTCATTGTCATAAATGGTTGGAAGATTGAATTCCCTTAATGTGTTCAGAGTGGCTTCTTTAGTTTCTTTTACCACTTTTTCAATTTCTCCTAACATTAAGCATTCATTCTTTTCTTTGACCTAAATTTGCTGTGAATTGATTTGGATATTTTTACTTTTTCTTCCGGAGTGATTTCCAAATAGTTTTATTAAAGAGTGCTCTCTTAGTTCAACATCCTTTGCCAGGGCTACTTCCTTTCTTGCAGACATTATGCTTGCCAGGCTATGTGGAAGATCATCAATTATTTCAATTAGGGCCATGTTGTAGATGTTCAGATACTCTACAACTACAGTCTCAATGATTTTCTTGTCTGGATCATTATATTCATCATATAATTGTGCAATAGGCTTCAGATTCCCATCCATTGTTATGGCTTTGAGAACATCTTCAAGACTTATGGTTGCTTCTTTTGTCTAAGGCACGTCTTGCTTTTGCCTTTTCCCAGGTTTACCCTTACCGAAGGGTTTCTTTTTGCTAGTTATGGAGGCTTTTGTAGCCTCAATTTTCATCTTCTTTATTTCTTCATCTGATTTTGTTTCTTCTTCATCAATTGTAATGCCTAGATGCATTCTTTTAGCCTTGGTCTTCTATCTTTTGTGACTAGTAGCAGAAATTTCAACACTTACAGATGGTGTGGGATTGGAGGGAATGGATGTAGCTTCTGCAGAGGTAGATCCTCTGGTTCCCCTTCTTGTTACCTCTAGTTTTTCTTGTTCACCTTTGTGCTCTTTCGGAGCACCAATTGATTCACTTTTACTCTTTTCTTTTGCTTCCTTATCAGCTTGTGCCTTTTCTCTTTCCTTTGTTACTTGTTCTTTTGTGAATCCATGTTTCAAGGCAATATCTTCTGCCACTTTCTTCATTTTCCTAGAGATTTCAAATTGTCTGAGTTCAACATGGAGTTTCATAGATAGCTCTTCATAGGTTCCAAACCTTTCTTCTCTATTGTCCTTGGGTTTGCTCAGCGTGTGTTGAGCATAGTTTTCTAATATTTGTCCATCCACTTCATAACCCATTGGCATTATCCAGACTGTCCTAGGCTTAACAGCCTCCATCAAGCATTGATCTTTTGTAACCATAAAACATATAGTATCCTTATACTTCTCAACAATTTTCTCAGGGATTCTTTCTCTTGAATGCATCATGCTTTGAAAATTCTTGAAGTACCCCCATAGGGTTGCTTTTTTCTCATCATGGCTTCCAATGCTATTTAAATGATTTCTAATTTGGATAGCTACTAGTTTGTTAGTTAACTAGAACAAATTCTTCATACTTGGCAACTCATTCATAAAATAGAAGAATAGATAGATAATCAGTGTACCGAATTTGAAGGGATAGTTTTTGCTTTCCTTGATCTTCTTTATATTATCTAGTAGTTGGATTCTTAAAAACTCACACAAATCATAATTAGCATTCTCTTTGACCATTTGATAAGTGGTGTATATCGCAATATTGGAGACAGAGTTCTCCCGGTTTGAGAAATAGATCTTGTAACCTATGACCATAGAAGTAAATCTTACTGCATGGTCTGTGATGTCATTTATGGTTAATGCCCTTTTGTCAAATTAGGCTCTGGTAGCCTCTGTAACAGTTTGATTCTTCACATCTTTCAGCAAGGGCACACCTTCGATGGAATTTAACCTTGTTATTGCCCTAATCGCTTCCTTGGTGATTTTGAAGGGCTGCTCTAACCACATGAATTCATCACAAATTTAACTTAGGATATACCAGACCCATGTTCATCTTTTGCGAGTGCAGGAAAATCTACATACTGGATGAATTTCTTCTCTTCTAAGACTTTGTATTCATCCTTTAGGTCAAATTGATCATTGCTTAAATGCTTTAGGTATAAATCTGAGAATTTGTCACCATCGAGCTCATCTAGGGCAACATGGATATATGCCCTAATGTCTTCCACATACAAAACTCCATATGGTATTTTCAAAAATGCACCCATTAGATCAACTTCGATTTCTTTAAAGGGATGTTTCTTGAATTTAGGTCTTGGTCGCTCGGTAATATCAACAACTTGTGGGGTTGCCATTGCAAAGATTTAGTAAAGTTCCAATGGTAAATACCTTGTTATGTCAAATTAGGGTTTTCTTTGCTTGGATCGCTCTGAGCACTTTGAATCTTTTTTGATGCTTGAAATCTTGCTTCAATCTCTCTTAGATATCTGATAGCTTGAATGCAAAGTGAGTTATAATGCAAATGAGTTTTCTTTTTATCCTTCACTCTTGACCTAATTGTCATAAATGCTCATTCTCAAAAGTTGCCTGACTTTACTCTGATACATACAGTCGATTAGAATTGCTCTGCAATGTACCACACTAACTTATTTTCTTCCAGATTTTCTTTCAAAGGATTTTTCATGTCAGATTCCACCACATATCCTCATGCTGGATTCCAGCACTAACTATCTAGCTGGGGGTTTTAGATTTTCAACACTGCTCCCTCTAAGCCAGAGCTCCCAATTTACTTCCTGAAGGAAGTATCTGCACCATATGCTGGTGTAGATCCATCCTTGGCTTCAATCACATCTTTCTTGATCCAAATCTTGCCCATTTCCTTCTTGGTTTCAACTGGATCAACCTTTTATTTTCCTTTATCATTCCTTTGCTATGTTTTCTTGTTTTCAACATGGTAGTTTCTTTCTACATTTTTACTTCTGCAGACTCTTGCAATATGTCCATATTTGTTGCAATTATAGTGCATATCACATTCGTTTGTCTTTGATTCCTTCTATTGATTGAATTTGATCTGCATTGGTTAGCCATATGTCCAAATCTATTGCATGCAAAACACTTTCCATTGAATGATTGACTATTCCTTGCATTGTAGGGACCATTCCTTACCAAATTTCTGCATTCATTTGATTTGTGACCAATTTTCTTGCAATTGAAACATTGACTAGAAAAGGATGGAACATTTTGATTCTAGCTTATTCTACTCCTGCACTGGGTAGCTTTATGACCAAACTTATTGTAATTAAAATAATGGCCATTGAAAGATGGATACCTTTGAGCATTTGGTTGTCTGACCAGAGGTCTTCTAGGTCTTCTTTGATTTTTGAACAGGTTTCCTCTATTTTGCTTTAACTCAGTGTTTGTTTGACTTGATTTTGAACTTTCTCCTTTCTCAAATCCCAAACCTTGCTTATCATCAACATTCCTTTGACTAGTAATCACCTCATCAAGCTTTGCAGAACTTAGTTTGGACTTTTTTTCATAGCTCTTGGCTGCATCCAGATCAAATTTTAGAAGTAGCATTCCTTTTCCCAATTTTTCACATTCCTCTGATTTATCCTTAACAACTTGACTCAAATGCCTTTCAATTTCTTCCTTCTTTTCAACTTCCAGTGTCAACCAATTTAGAAACTCATGTGCTTCATCTAATTGATCATTTAGCTCCTTTATTTTCTCTTCGAACTTCTTGACTTGCTCTATTAGCTTTAGGATACATTCATCATCTTCTTGAATATTAGCTTTTAGATCCTTGATTTCTGCTTCAGATTTTTAATGATTAATAAGGGTTGCCACTAGTTCCTTGTTTCTTTCATAATTTCTAAATCTTCTTGCTACCATGATTACACTACCCCATATCTTCCTCAAGTTGTTAGACTTCTTCCAAGGAACCTTTCTCTGATACCAATTGTTGAATACTGAGAGGGGGGGTGAATCAGTATTCTAAAATTTAAACAATTAAGCCAAATACCAACTTTAATAATCAGAAAGCAAAGTAACCATAGAAATACAAGCCACATAAACATGACACATAGACACCAGATTTTTACAGGGAAAACCCAAGAAAGGGAAAAACCATGGAGAGGATTAGCTCTTAATATATATTGTAGTCTTTTACAAAAGGTGATGTTCAGGCCTGGTCACTCCATGGGCCTGGAACATGTTGGCTCATTTCCATGAAGTACAACTAGGTCTAGCAGGCTCACTGCCACAACCCTAAACCTAGAAAGATTACAATGAGGGCTATTAAACCCTAATTGTTGCTTATAGCCAGGCTCATTGCCAAGTACAAGTGAAATTATATAAGAAATATGAATACTGCAACAGCATCTATCAGCATGCTAGGGTGCAATCATTTAGTAACTGGATACAGAATCCTGAGTCTTCATCATCACTGATCTTCTATCTCTGCTCTGCTATTCTGATACTTGCATTGATCACACCCACAATACTTTTTCTCACACATCACATTCACATCACACACCAAACACTAAATTCAATCCCATATATATATATAAATGCAACACTTAAGATCTTCATATTGGGTCGGTATACTCAGATGAAGCATATAGTCAATAAACTTGTATCTTGTCGGCCAAATCCATTCATCAAAATACATAGCGGACCTAAATAGCATTTGAAACATCTTCTCATATGTTGTTTGCAACTATAGAACCACTTAGGATAAAGTTCTAATCAATATAACTTACCACACATAAATCAAACTATCATGTTGGCCTCAAACTCAGATTATTACTGGCTCAGTTCAACTGTCAGACTACATCTTTTATTGCGGACCACAGGGCTTTCTCAAAATCATATCAAAGACTCCTCAGACATCACCAATCATACCTTCAGAACTACAAAGAAAAATATTCTTTAGCAGCAAGATGCAGACCATCAGAACTCAGACTCTGTCACAATCAAACTCTGTCAAACACTGTAGTGATACTCAGCGGTTTGCAACTATCTTTTGGGTGGACTTCAGATCTTACAACTCTAGATTTAGACACTTCATACAAGTGTTTACAACACCTCAAAACCACATAACAAAATATGCACTTGCAGAGAAATGCGGGTCATTTTACTTCACACTGTACATCGTCCCTGTCTTACTTTTGTTCATTTAGACTTGGATATTTTCTTCAAATGACTTCTGGAGCAAGTCATGACCTGAACACTGGAATATATCATCATCAAATGGATATGATTCAACATACCTAAACTCCATTTGTTAGTCTTCATCTGCGGAGGCATATTGATCCACTTTCAGTCCCTTACTCTAAATACTGTCTATACTTAGTCATTCTAGCCTTCTAGTCTTGAATACTCTTGTGCCTTGTTGCCAAATCAAGTTGGTCTTCCAGAGTGATGTCTTCTTTGCCTTGTTGCCATCAATGACAATACTCAATTATTCAGCATAGCAGTGTCTCTTGCCAACAAAGGATCTTTAGATACTTGAAACGAACTTCAGATTATGGCTTATGGTATCCAAGAGGTAATGGATTTGATTTAAATGCCTACATTGATGTTGATTGGGCTGGTTGTGTCGATGATAGAAGAAGTACAAGTGGTGGTGCTTTCTTTTTAGGAAGCAGATTGTTTTCATGGCACTGCAAGAAGCAAGATTCAGTGTCCTTATCTACTATAGAAGCAGAGTACATTGCAGTAGCATCCTGATGTACACAATTGTTGTGGATGAAGCAAACCCTAAAGGATATCAAGGTATTATTTGATGAGCCTATTCCTATTCTGTGTGACAATACAAGTGTTATCAATATTTCCAAGAATCCAGTGATGCATTCTAGAACCAAGCATATAGCAATCGAGTATCACTTTTTGAGAGAGAAGGTGGCAAAAAAGGAAGTAAGGTTGGAATATGTTCCAACAAAGGATCAAATTATATATATTTTTAGAAAGGCTCTTGCAAAAGACACTTTTGAGGATCTATGGCAGAGGTTAGGGGTAATTGCCCCTCCTTCTTCTTGCTAGATGCATAGTGATGCATATGTCCAGGGGGAGTTCATGTTATATCCTTTTTTCCTAGACTGTTGGTGGCTACCTCTTAGGGGGAGAAGGTAGTGGTTGATGATGATAGGGGAAGTCTATTTCATGTAAGAAGTTGTACCCTAAGAAATAATGTTCAAGTATTTGGTTACTAATGAACAGGTAGTGGTTGACCTTTGTCCTTGATGTCAAAGAGGGAGAATAAGTAGGTATGTGTTGCCATCTTGGATGCCAAAGGGGGGGATTGTTACATATATGGTTCCTAAGGTTGTCATTGATGTCAACACTATCATAAGGTTGCCATTTATGTCAGCACTATCTTGGGTGCATGATGGTGTTCATTGTTGGATGTCATGTCCTATCCAACAGAGAAGATATAGTTCATGGTTGGATGTCATGTTGAATATAATATGATTGTTGAAGTTCATGGTTGGATTTCATGTCTTGATTAATACAGAGTTGAGTAAGAAGACATATTAATATGGGAATTAGTCACACTAAGATGATAAAATGTGTTGTTGATATTGGGAAGATGTTACTAATGACCTGAGCCAAGCTTCATAATGATTGGCTTATCGAAAGAATGTTTTGCAGTTTGAAGACAGTGTTGAAGATAGTTACTATATGGCAATAGAATGCTTTGCATTCCTTTGCATTTGTAGTTATGGCTATGCGGTTCTGTAAATGTCTTCAGGGTTCAGTGAAGGTGATAATTCTAAAGTTACAGATCATTTGTCCTTCCACTATGAAAGTTATGCATGATTCAGTATCGGTATGTGTTCTAGGAGAGTAAGGTAGTGTTGAAGGCTTGCTGGAATGCTCCACATTCCTCTGGGTGTGAATGTTTTCCTTTGTGGTTTTGTGGACATGTTTATGGATGTGCATTACATGCTTCCTTGCAGTTTCAAGTTTCTTGGTGGTCCACTCGCTTAGTTTTTCAAATGACAACATGTTGCAGTGTATTCCAGATGACTTGTTGTTCCTAGAGTTCATGATTGAAGATGTGTGGCACAAATATTTGATGTGCAGAAGTAAAGGCATGTTTTGTAGACTCATTTGGAAGAGTTTCATGAAGATATTTCTTGTTTCCAGTACCGCACAAGGTTTTCAAGTTGTTGTGGCTGTTATGCTTTAATTTTCATATGCTTATGCTTAAATTTGTCCTAATTTCAAATGAGTGGAGTGTACGGATGTAATTCCTTGATATTTTGAAGAATGTTTTGGGCCTAGTTAAGAAAGTGTTGACGTCAGCAAGGCATGGGACTTCTGCTGGTGTAGCGTGTGGTTTTGTTTAGGACTTATCTTCTACATGTCTCATGTTGTATGTTGTCTGGTTGACTTGTAAATGTATTTTTCATATTGTCTCTGGCCAAAAAGCAATGTAATCAATGTAATATCATGTATAAATTGTAAATCAAATTAAGTTAGGGAAGGTGTGATTTCAAAGTGATTGATAGGGCTCACATACAAGATAAGGAGCAGAATGAATGCATTTTGATGTGTGACTGAAGGAGAAAGAGAAGAACTTGTTGATACTGTCCTAATTCATCTTGAATACATATCTATGATAGTGATCAACTATAAAGTGTGCCTAATTGATCTAATCATCAGAAGGAAGTGTGAAGAGGCAAAATTGCAATCATCAATGGTGTGAATTTCAATGTCAATTTTTAGACAATAGAAGGACTATCATACTGTAATCTTTTCTAAGCGAGTTCTCAATTCAGGGAGTAGTAGCTTCCTTGGTAGTGACCCTAAAACAAAGTCTTCAGGGAGTAGTAGCTTCCTTGGGAGTGACCCTAAATCAAAGTTCTTCAGGGAGTAGTAGCTTCCTTGGGTTGTAGCCCTAAAACAAAGTTATTATTTTGAGCTTCATATATTGTGAGTTAATCCTCACCGTGGTTTTTCCCTTGTAGGGTTTTCCACGTATATCTAGTGTTATGTGTTGATGTGCATTGTGTTAATCTTTCATGTTTATATTGATACTGTAATACTTAAGTTTTAATATGCTCCAGAGAAGTTGAAGTTTGTTAAGATACTAATTCACCCCCCACTCTCAGTATCCTGGTGTGTTCAACAATTCTTGGAGAAGTAACAGTAAGCTCTGAAGTGGAAATAGGAGCATCATCCCCAGAAGATGTAAAGTGAGAAAATGTGAAGTTACGGGAGAAGTGGCAAATCTTCCCAATTGCAACAATTTCTCTGCTCTGAGAATCTCGAATCAATGCTGGAGTGGACATAAACTCAATTGTCTTATTTGAACAAGTGAGTTGATATATGGAAAGAAATATTTTTGTCAAGTTAGGAATGTTCAAGACATTATGGATGTATCCATTATATATCTTTACTATTCCTTGTCCACAAACAATATGATAACAATCAACTATCAAGATTTTGGAGATGTCGGTAGGATCGAATGACATGAAAACCTCTGGATAAGGAGACATATGATCAATAGCACCAAAGTGAAGAACCCATTGATTTATCTTAGAATCATTTGAAGATGCTATAGGAACACAAATACACACCCCCTTGATTATTTTGTGCCCCAAATTGCTTAATTACCCCCCTTGAATTAGGCACTTTATCCTATAGTGCTATAGGACTAAGTAGGATGATTAAAATCGTGCCCTAATACTTAGCCTATTTACAAGCATGACTTGATTTAGAACTAACAATTTTTAAAAGAACCTCCAAATTCTCCTATGTAAATTACCCTATAATTTTGTAGTTTATATTGCCTTATATGAAACACTAGAAAAGCATAAATATTTATGCTTTGCAAAATACATAAAAAACAAAATTATGAAGCCCAACAATTAGGGCATGTATGTTATGGGGCAAAAAATAGGGCAAAATGCCCAAAATGGAGCAGGTGTGAGAAAGAGCGACCGATTTTGGCAATAGCAGCCAAAACTGTGAGCTGGGGTCAATATGCTAAGGCATGGGAAGAAAAATAGGGTCAGACCCTTGCATAAAGGCATCCAACCACAGTTTAAATCCCTGCTTGTGGGTGTCAAGCCACTGGCTCAAAGCCCTACATGAATCCTTCAACCATAGCACCTTCTAAAGCCTTCAACCTGTGCTTGAGGATGTCATGTAGGTCTAGCCTTAGAGGGCCCACCTTGGCAGGGTCTGTCTCCACCGAATAGCACAGAGGGGGCGTCTATGCCCGACCCTATCTCTCGCCTTTCCAAAACATCAAATAGGGCTTGAGCAGCTAGTAGATGTCTTTAAAAAATAGCCTTGAGATGGTCGGTGACTGCTGAAAATAGCGTGGAAATGGTAATGGTGACCTCAGAAGCTGAAAGATTTATGGCAGTCTTTAGAGTAGCAACTGTGGTTTATGAAAAACCTTTGTATAATCACTCGACTCTATCCCGTAGGGAATGGGCATGTAGGTGTCTTCCTTGCCTTTTCCTTCTTGCAAGCCAACTCAGTAGACACCTCTTGATGCCACACACTCAAGAACCACCAAACCAAAGTTAAGCCTCTCTCCAAAAATACCATAGAGAACCATTCAAATTCAACCTACTCAGAAAGAGCCATTCATGTCTGCTCACAGTTTTGGCCGCCATTCTTCCTCTAAGTGTTGCCCCTATTTTATTTTGTTTTTTTCTTCCCCTGTATTTTTCCCTAACTCAAAAGGGCATTGACTTCATATAGTCATTTTAAATTTTTTCTTTTTTAGTACTTAGAATAGACAATTTTTTCAAATGTAATTGTCTAATAGCACTAAATAATTTCAAATGCAAATTTTAAGGGGGAATTAAACAATTTGGGTTAAATTGCTTTGATAAGGATCATTGGTTTTTAATAAACCCTTGTATATTCGCCTGTCGAAGACAGAGGGTGAGGCCCAGTTTGGCAGGAGGCCAAAACCCCCCCTCACAATTTAAACCTTTGTAAATTTCACTCTTTGTCGACTCCAACGAATGGTTGGATGGCTAGGCTAACTTTTGCCATAGGCATTTTTTTTCTTTGCAATGCAAATGCATTAAAATAGGTCATTTACAGGAAATTGATTCTATAGTAACGTTTGCTCGGTAGCTTGAAATTGAGCACCATTTTTTGCAAACGTATTTCCCACACATTGGACCTACTTGCATTGCAAAATGCACTAAGTTATAAAGTGCCTAAACTGGGGGGTCGCCTAATCAAGGGTGTTTCCTAATGTGTTTATTTTATATTGTCTAAAGGAATTAACCTATTTGTAATCATGGGATATGAAACTCAATCTTTTGTAAACAACCTAACCAAGGGAAACTATAAGTCCTAGTGTGATGGCATCTTGAAACACCTCAAGTACCATAATCTCATGCCATATCTATATGGACTTATCCCTGAACCAGGTAAACAATCTCAAAAGGATAAGTGGTTCAATAATCATGATCATATATGTGGATTAATCAACTTACATATACCAGATGCCTCTTTGTATGCCATCATGGATATTGATTGTCCACATGCATTATGGATCAAAATTTGGGAAATACATGGAGACTCAAGCATTTCTCCCTTCCCGCATGATCTTGCTATGATCACAACACACATCCCTAATCATGATACAAAAATAGAATGTCTAGTTGACATAGAAGAAGTCATCACTCTTCCTGTTGCTTCATCAGATTTCAGAGTCACTTCTTCAAAAGCTTACAGTACTTCTTTGCAACAGGATATCAGTCTTCCTAACATTGTTGCTTGGGACATATTTCTACCTATCATTACTTGTCTATTTGTAGAGTCCCACATTACTAACATGGAAGCACACATTGAGGACATCAGTCTTCTCTTCGATGATAGTTTCAATGAAGTTCCATCTCTATTATCCTCTTTGGATATTCATGCTCTACATCATCCTACACATGGTCTTGGACCATCATCATCCTCATAACTTGGGCATCCACTTGATTTGATTATGGCATCCTTTGGCATCAACATGTGGACACCTGGGCACTCTTTGAAGACATCAACATGGGCATCATCATCCTTGGATGAGCTTTAGCATGATTCAAGATCATATGTATACATCTTCTTGCATGGGACGATATCCTACATCTGCAAGTGGCTTCATTTCTTCCCAAGGGAAGGGACATTGTTCGATGTTCTTGGATCTACATATGCATCCTTTGTTGACTATCTAGCCTCACTGTAGTAGGACATGTATTATGGGGGTCTAATAGACCTTCTATCATTTTCTCTCCTATGGTGGGAATCATATATTGTACTTAGTGAAACAAGTAGTACTTCTTCACTTGTATAATTTTCATGCATATTTTCTCTCTTTTGGAGGGTAGTTTTTTCCCAAAACATTTTCTACCTTTCTCCACTTCATGAGAGATTAATTTGTAAATAGGTACTTCACCACACCTAGTAGCTAGGACCCATTTTTCATATACCCACGTAAGCTATGCTTAAGGGGGGTGTTAGTGTATATATTTCATTTATCATACACTATAGGCTTTAAGCCTAACTTAGGCATCCTTTATGTATTCTTGACACATTCCTCCTTGAGGTGTCAAGTTTGTTGGGAAACTCATCCCTAACTCATTCAAGGTTGTTTGACATCTTGGGAGAGGTGTTAATAAGTTTGCAACCACCTAGCCACCATTCTCTAGTTTTGTGGAGCTAACTCGACACATGTAGTTGAGTGTTGAAGTCAACTCAACCTCTCCAACCTATATGTACACCTTCTTGTTCATAATTCCAGATGCCACAACAATAGGCTTCAATCTTGGCTGCCATTGTTAAAACTTTGTTGCCCCTACTTCCTTTGTGAAGTGTTTTTTTCCCTAAAATTGCCCTAATCTTTTTAGGCATGGCAGATCCTACCATTTTGGGCTTCCACTACTTTGTTTTTTTAATTTTTGCAAAAGAATTTAAAATTATGTTTTCTTTAGTGTTAAAATAGGTATTTTTTAATTATCTAAAAACACTAAGCAAAATAAAATACAAAATTTGGGGCAATTTACTTTGAATAATTAAGGTTTTTCAAACCCCTTGTATCTTCGCCTATCAAAAATGAAGGGTGAGGCCTTATAAGTTGGCAGGAGGCTAGTTCCCCCTCACATATAAAGCCATTATAAATATTCTCTCCTTGCTAACTCCAATGAATGGTTGGATAGCTAGGCTAACTCTTTCCATAGGCATTTTTTTGCTTTTCAGTGCAAATGCATTAAAATATGTCATTTACGCAAAATTGATTGTGCAATAACTTTTGCTTGGTAGCTCAAAATTGAGCACCATTTTTGCAAATGTTAATGTTTTTTTTATTTCCCATGCATTAGACCTACTTGTATTTCAAAACTCACTAAGTTATAAAGTGCCAAAACTGGGGGGTCACCTAATCAGGGGTGTTGCCTTATGTGTTGATTTCTACTATCTAAAGGAATTAACAAGTGTTTGTAATTATGGGATATGAAACTCACTCTTATGTAATCAACCTAAACAAGGGAAACTATAAGTCCTGATGTGAAGCATCTTGAAACATCTCAGGTTCCATAATCTCATACCCTATTTATATGGACTTGTCCCTAAACCTAGTAAACAATCTCGGAAGGCTAAGTGGTTTAATCATCATGATCACATTGTTGGATTACTCAGTTTACATATTCCAGATGATGTTTTGTATGCCATCATAGATATTGAATGTCCACATGCATTATGGATAAAAATTTGGAAAATACATGGAGACTCAAATATTTCTCCCTTCCCGCATGATCCTGCTATGATCACAACACACATCCCTAATCATGATACAGAAACAAAATGTCCAATTGACATAGATGAAATCATCACTCCTCTTGTTGCTTCATCAGATTTCAGAGACACTTCTTCGAAATCCTCCAACACTTCTTTGCAACATGATATTAGTCTTCCTAGCATTGCTGATTGGGACATATTTCTGCCTGACATTACTTGTATGTTTGTAGAATCCCACATTGCTGACATGGAAGCACACATTGAGGACATCAATCTTCTCTTCGATGACACTCAACTATGTTTGTCGATTTAGCTCCACAAAAGTAGCGCAAGGTGGCTAGGTGGTTGCAAACTTGTTGACACCTCTCCCAAGTCACCAAACAACCTTGAATGAGTCAAGGATGAGTCACCCAAAAAACTTGACACCTCAAGGAGGCATGTGTCAAGAATACATAAAGGATGCCTAAGTTAGGCTTAAATCCTATAGTGTATGATAGATTGAGTATATACACTAATAGCTCTCCCCTTAAGCATAGCTTAGGTTGGTATAAGAAGGATGGGTCCCAGCTATCAGGCTTGGTGAGGTACCCATTTACAAAGTAATCTCTCATGAAGTGGAGAAAGATAGAAAATGTTGTGGGAAAAAACTACCCTCCAAAAGAGAGAAAATATGCATGAAAATTATACAAGTGAAGAAGTACTAGTTCTTTCACTAAGTATAATATATGATCCCCCCCATATGAGAGAAAATGATAGAAGGTCTATGAGACCCCCATAATACATGTCCTGCTGCAGTGAGGCTGGATAGTTAACAAAGGATGTAGATGTAGATCCAAGAACACCAAACAATGTTCCTTCCCTTGGGAAGAAATGAAACCCCCTGAAGATGCATGATATCTTGCTATGCTGGAAGATGTATGTATGATCCTAAATCATGTTGAAGTTGATCCAAGGATGATGATGCCCATGTTGATGTCTTCGAAGAGTGATCAGGTGTCTCCATATCGATGCTGAAAGATGCCATAATCAAATCAGGTGCATGCCTAATAGATGAAGAGGGTGGCAATATAGAACCATGTGTACACATATGTAGAGCATGAATATTAGAAGAGAAAAATGGAGATGTAGTTTCATCGAAGAGAAGATTGATGTCCTCAATGTGTGCTTCCATGTCAATAATGCGAGACTCTACAAACAAACAAGAGATGTCTGGTAGAAATATATCCCAATCAGCAATGTTAGGAATATGAATATCCTACTGCAAATAAGTGTTGGAAGATTTCAAAGAAGTGACTCTGTAATCTGATGAAGCAACAGTAGGAGGTGGCAGATTACCTGCCAATGTAGGAGGTGTAGAGAGAGGAGATGCAAGTGGGTATGTCTCTGTGTCATCAGTACAGTCAAGACTTTCCCAATATGCAAGTTCATCTTCAATATCATCATCATACAAAGGATCATCAACATCATCAAGGGAAAAGAGGTATGTCTCTACCGGGATCATCTCAAAATGGAGGTTCATTGGGGTCTCCATACATTTCCCATAGTTTGGTCCAAAGAGCTCTAGGGCAGTCGATGTGTGATAGAGGAACCCACTGAGTGTGGTTCATAACACTTAAACCAATTAATCCTAAGACATGATTATCCTTATTTTCCCATACAATTTTCTACTAGTGTGTGCTTGGTTCAGGAATAAGCCCGTACAGATGTGGTAATAGGTGAATCCATCAGTAGTGCACAAGGATACCATTGTGCTAGGACTTGTAGTTTCTATTTTCCAAGGTAATGGCAAATGGATGACTCGTTATCCCCATTAGTTGACTTAGATAAATCACCTCCTTTTGAACTTTATGGTAGTTCAATGATATACAAAATGCATGTAAAATCCCCCCATAATAATACTGTTGTCAATTAGGATTGCACTCATGATGCAAAGTTGTGATACTCAGCAACCCTTCGAGACATGGGATCAAACTCAGGCTGTGGGTGACCTATGTCAATTTTGAACCTCCAAATTGTGGGCTGGTTCCCTTAAAATATTCAATTGGATCTATGACTTTGATGTGGAAAAGGGTAAAAAGGATCTTTCTAAAAGTAAATAAAACTATAAAAATATGGTGATGCACCTAATGATGATGAAAACTTGGCAATCTAACTCACAATAGATCTCATAAAATCTATCCACACAAACCACTTTCAACAAATTTATCACAAAAATGTTTCTAAAGAAGGTTGAAAAATATTTTTGTTTGAAGGAAAAGGGGTTTTTCACAACATAAAAGAAAAGTTTTCCAATTGCACAACCTAAGACCTGTGATTTTCAATGCTATCTAACACAAACAAGTACTAATGAGACAATGATTTTAAAGGTTCTGATGTTAAACACAATAAAATCTCATCAAATCACTCATACGAGTTGCATTAATGGAAGGTAGATACTTGATCAAACTAAAAAATAAAGGAAATAATTTGCATAAGACAAAGTATAGAACCTATAACCTGCTATAATCTCTATAAATCTGCAAATAAGTGAGTTACAAAACCTCTTTCTCTCTCAAAGTGTAAGAGCAAAAAGGCAAGAACTAGGAAAAAACTAAGTTTTCCTTACAATATATAGTTTGCTCTCTCCAAGAGGCACGAAAAATCAACTGCAGTTAACTGCCTCTAAAAATAAGCTCTCCAATTTGATCCACGAACAAACAATGAAATCCCTAAAAATAAGGGTCAAAACTTCCTCAAAACGAGCATAAAAAGCTCCAATCTGCTAGTCTCCATGTGTTTGATCCAAGAGTTGATCAATTTTCTCTATTTTGACCTCCAAGCCATGCGAAAAGACCTCAAAAGACCTCAATTAACTTAACTCCTCCATCTTCATGATTTTCTATTTGTAGATCATGTGGAATATTAATAAAGTAATCATTTGCATGACTTACTCTATTATGAGTTTCAATTTGTCTAATTTCTCCAATTTTACAACTTGTGACAAAATAATAGAGTAATTTATGAAATATTACTTTATTAATTTGTTTACATGATATATATAGTTGTAAAATTATGAGGAAGTGGAAGAAAAAGAAAATACCTTATCTATCCTTTTACATTTGCCTAATTTGCATGATTTTGCATGATAATGATGCCAAAATTAGGTCTTCATACATGAAAGAATGAAAAAATTACCCCCTTATGCCTCCCATGCAAAAATTAAGTCATTTACATGCAAAGTAAGATAATGAATTATCAAGAGGGATGATAATTGCATCATTATCACCTTATAACTCCATGTAAAAGAAAACCTCCTAGTTGCATTACACATGCACTTAAGGCATAAGAATATTCCCTTATCACTCCATTACATTTCAAAAGAAAAATATATGTAGTTTACATTACACATGCATCACCTTTGTCTTCATTCCATATCCATTGCATTATTGACCTTACCTGCATATAATATAAGGCATCTTTGACCTTTGACTTATCGACCACCATGAGACAAAGGAAATAAAAGGTTTTAAGGCATTAAGCCTTATCATGTGATGATTTTGATTTTTGACTTTAGCAGAATAATATGCAAAGAGAAATAATTCACCCGGCCCACGACCCTTCTATGGCATAATCATTAGGCACAACAAGACCAAAGTCTTGACCCCGATCTGGATAAGGCAATAATTTTTTTTTTGCTAAGTCAAAATAGATGGGAAAAAGAAGATGCCATCGAACAAAAAGAATGAATGAACCCTAAAAGTTGTCATTTCTCTTACATTTGGCTCTACAACCTCACAATCTGTTAGCACAGTAAAAATTTGAAATTTTTACTATCTCCTTACCCCATCATATTTGAATAAATCCTGAAGAATATCCCAAAAAGATAATAATAAAAGAAAATTTTATCTCACAAGGTGTCTATGGATGAGCAGTGCCAAATTTCATCAAAATCAATCCATCGACAAGAGGATGTGTTGCTTACACTGATACATAAGGAATCGTTTGAAAACAACCATCGGCGTGAAAATAGAGATCAGAAGAAGAATTATGGAAGTCACCGATGGAGTAAATAATGCCGATGACATTACATCGGCAAGAAAGGCAAGTGGTCATACCGATCGGTATGACAGATATCTATCGGATGACTTTTTAAAAGTTGCCCCGACGGTATATATCATACTAATAAAGCATTTCGGCAAGAGTTTCACCGAACATCCTGTGGGGGTAACGAAGCAAATAGTCATCGGCGAGAAATAAACTATCGGGATAGCAAACAAGTAAGCTTCCGATGATTAGAGTCTTAGTGATAAGAAAGCTTTCGGCGAGACTCACAGCGATACACATCTATCGGGATAACTCAGCATATCGGGATAAGGGAATTAGGTTTCGCCGACTCACAAGTCACGGCGATCAAAAGGCATTGGTAACACTTTAACATACTCTGTCCAATGAAGGATATGAAAAGGGCCATCGGGGAGATGATTTGGATCGGGATATCTTGATTTAGCTATCCCGATAGTGTATGTCATTCCGATAAAGATAAAGTCCATATATGAAAATGACTATCGGCGAGACAATAAAGATCGGGAGAACATAATTTTATTATCCCGATAGTATTAATCATCCCGATAAGCAAATCATATCGGTGGGACTTGCTATATCGCAGAGAGATCTAAAATACTTGGCGATGAGGGAAGTCATGCCGATGGTCGCGCCCACTTAAAAAATGACATTACATAGCGTCGGGAATACAATTGAGGGGTCACGCCAATTGACTGTTCACGCCATAAAAAACGTTGAGGTCACCCAGACATTTCAAAAATCACACCAATAAGAAGAGTTATGGCGATGTGACACTTCACAGCGATGAACATTGAATTGATCAGATAATTAATACAAACGGCTACGAAATTCATACGATCATTATAATTGCAAAAAACCATCCGAGAGGAGAATACAGAGGAATTCTTAGGGCAAAAGCAGAGGCTTCCAATTCCAGCCGCCGAACGACAGGTACACCTACACAAACCATTATATTGCCTGTATTTAAATTTCCTGCCAAAGTCTTAAAATGGAAACTTCGGGAAAGGGAAAAGGAAGAAAGTCACAAGGGGAAACCAGTAAGCCTAAAAAACAAAAAATTGATCAAACTCCTGAAGAGAAATTGAAAGATAGAAAATTAAATCAGGACCTAATTGATCAATTGCCTGGGTCAACTCCCAAGGCCAGGAGGTCTGCCCAACTCAGGGCAGAAGTAGAAAAATTGGAAGATAAACATAAACCCCTGGGAGATATCTGGACCCCAATTAGGGGGTATGAGCTCTTCAGATTCCACTACAACAGAAGGTTTAGAAATGCCCCTGTGTCAAACCCATGGCATTTGAATTTGGGAAAACTAGTTGTGCCTAATGTATTCTTGAATGTGGAACTCCTTCAACTGCTAGCCAGACATTACAATTCAGGCCTGAAAGCTATCTGCAACCCTCAAGGAGAACCAATTGTACACCTGTCAAAAAATGCTATTTGTGAGGTGTATGATTTAGATGATTTGTGCACTGTCCCTATTGTTTATGAAGATTTGGATAAAGAGTATTGGAGAATGGATACAACTTACAATGGATGGAGGTTACCCATTCATAGGCCCAGGATTGAAGGAGAAGTGATACCCTTGACTGAGAATGATGGCCCTCCCTTTCATGTAGCCATTTTTGAACCATACATACAATATACTTACTTTTCTGTAGGCCAAGTCCTTGGCTCAGAGGTCCCTGAGTTCATGACTATTCCTCTGATGGTCATAGCCTCTGATATTCAATGTCACAGTGCCAGACAATTTGATTATGCCTCCTATATTGCTACTAGAGTAGACTCTGGTCTATCTGCAATAAAAAATAATGCTCCAGCATGCTCTTTTGAGCATTACTCGATGCTTATGCATATGGTGTTATACTATGGCCAGGAAGTAGGATTGTGGCCAAGTGAGTTTCGAGTTGTTGCTGTGGATAAGAAAGGGGAAAAGATACCTGTACAAATGTGGACCAGAATCTGGGATAGCAAGTATGCCAACTCCAGCTATGCTCAATTTGAAGAGCATTGTGTAAAAGTGCTATATAGGTATTTCAACCACCCCTGTGAATATTCAATTTCAAATGAAATAAAAAGGTTCCTCAGACCTAAAGATTTTGGTGGTCCCCCTACTGTCACTCATAATTGGGGAGACTGGTACTGCTTTGAGGATGCCACTATGATCAGAATTTATGGATTTGAGGATACTCCATTCATATTGCCTAAAACTGTCCCTGACAAACTTGCATATTTAGAAATAATTAGGCAAATGCATTGTTCGAATGTGATGCATCTAAGTTCACATGATAAACAATCATTCATGCCCAGCACTTTGTGTTTTGGAGATTTTACTGTGGTTTCAAAAGAAGGATACAATCTCATTTTGGATAAACTAATGCATTATAACATGGTGACTACTGAGGTGAGGAAAGGGTTTGACCCTGAAGGTTTCATTGACTCTGCAAGAAGAAAACAGAATCTCAGTGGATACATGCACATACATTATCCACATGATGATGTCATTAGAAATTTGGAAGAAGCTGAAGTCGACTTGGTGGTAGAGAAATATAACAGGGATTTAAGTGAAAAGAAAAAGCAATTAGCAGAGATTGAAGTGGTATCCTCTGAAGATGAAGAATTGACTGAACAAGAGCAGCCACAAGATAAAACAATAGAAATGTCTAAAAGAAAAATGCAACAATATCAGCCTCCAATTGTGCTACATGATGAGGAGGGGTCTGCTGATGAAGATCCACGCCAAAAGGCTTATGATTCTTTCATTTCAGATGATACATTCATTCAGTCAAAGGAATTTAAATCATTCCTGTATAAATACAAAGGAAAAGAAATTAGAGAGTCAGTAGATGATGTTTCTGTTGATAATGAAAAACAGTTATTAGATATGTTGAAGGAAACAGTGGATAAAGAAATGTAAGACATGACACCTAGCAAGGGTAGACAGTTGCTCAGGGATGCAGGGGTTATGATTTTTCCTGGTTTGGATTTAAATTCTACTTTGGTTTTTGATAGATTTTTGAATAGTGCTAATGACAAGTATAAGCTTACTCCAGAAGGAGTTAATGAAGTATATATGGGGACTAGATACAATAATGATGAAAATTCTTTGATGATATGGGCGTTGTATCCTCCCCATAAGAAGACGGCCATCATAGACACTGAAAAAACTTTTGGCCATGTTATGACTTTCAGAGCAGGTGAAACTGACCCTATAATTACTACAGACATTGGTATCAATGTTGCAAAGTTAAATAAAGCACAAGCTCAGATGCTGATCAAAGAAAGAGATGCTTATAAATTGAACTGTGAGAGATTGACAAAAGAAAATGATTACTTGAAGGATGCTGTTAAGAGCACTTTTGGCCAGTCCACAAAAAGAATAACTCAAGGTGAGAGCTCTCAGGGCATTCAGGCATTATCCCCTGACCAAGCCACACAAATTCAAATAGATGCATTTGTTACAATACTGTAGAGCAGGTATGCAAACATGGTGCGGTGGTTGAATCAGTTTTGGGATAATTACTCAGAAAATCACAAAGCAATCAAAGAACATGAACGACTTGAAAAGAGGATACAAGAAAAATTGATTGAGTTACAAAATAGAAGTGCCACTGATGGTACAGATATCTCTGATGCAAGAGCATTGCTCAAACAGCACCAGAATTATTATGACAAACTTAAAGCTGATGCTAAGGAAGGGACTGATGCCTCAGGCACAGGAGTGCCCTGGATATTCAAAGATAACGGAGAGGTGAAGAGCAAAGAAGAATGGACTGTTGATTATCAGGTTATATTGCACAAAGCCACAGGAGCTCTGAAAGATAAAGCCTCTGCATCTAAAGAAGCTTGCAAACAATTGGAGGAGATGGTTACTCTTGATGTAATTACCAAAAGCGCTATTGAGCTTACTGATTCTCACCGTGATCAAGAGTATCTAGATCATCTGGCTAAAGTTTATTTATGGCTGAATAGAGCCTAATTACGCTTATGTAATTATTGTTAATACTTGTTAAGTTCCCAAGAGACTTATTGAAGAGTTGTATCTCTTCATAGAAATATCTATATAAGTTCAAACAATCGATGCTGAAATGATCATCAACATTAGAAGATATTCATATATACATAATATACAATGTCTCAAAGTGACTATGTTGCATATTTTATTTGAAGAAGAAGTTTGAAGTTCTCTGATTCAGTGTTTCTACTTTGGTATCAGTTGTTTGTTGAAAATATTCAATTGTGTGGCTGTCTCCATTTCTGCATTTCCTTGTTATTCAGATTAAGATATCAAGTATATAGTTAATCTGTCATTACACACTTGCTGTATCTGTGTGATTAATTTGGTTGGTGTCCATATGAGGAATTAAACCCTTCTAATTTAGTCGCAGTAGCCTGGAAGTAGTAAGTTGGGATTACTAAGTAGAGCCATATAATTAGGATTACCATTCTGTCTCCAGAAAATATTATCTGTTAATCTTGCCCATTCATTTCATTTGGTTCCTTCAAGTAAGGATTAAAATACCTTCTGGTGAATTATAAGATAATTGATTATATTGGTTGGATTGCTAAGAAGAGTTTGTCAATCACTTTCTTGCACGTTTATACAAGCTATAAACCAAAACTGTGCCAAGTAATTAGAATTATTACCATTAAGAAACTACTGGTCTAGGTCCTTCAAATTGACTCTGTTACCCAACAAGGCACTAGTCTCATTCAACTCATTATTTAAAACCTTTTACCTTGATATTTCTTATACAATTTCTGCCAATCATTTATTAAACATTATACATAGAATTAATTAGTCAGCTTTTTCATCTATCTTACATCCTATGCCATTGTAGATAGATCTAGTTAGTCCACTCATCCACACTCAGACTGCTTTAATATTTCAAGGTTCACCCACCTAGGTGTAGCAGGACCTAAAGTGTAGGAAATCATCAAACCTTGAAGGTTGATTTCGTCAAGTTAGTTCATAAACGTTGCAAATCCAAACATAGAGCCTGGCATCCTCTTAGGATTAGCAACCTGCATTTTTGAGACCTAACACAATCGTCGGCTAGGGTTTGATAGAAACAAACCTTTCTTCTAGTTTTTACTCCATCTTTTGGTTGATTCTTCATGATTTCCATGGCATTTCGGTGCAGGAACAAGGTGAGTGTTGTTGTTGCTCTGTGCATAAGAATGAACTTTTATGTGTTCTTTTTGTGGTTTTCTTTCTTTATCTAGCCGTGGCTATGGTGGTTGTGTGTTTAAACTTTCTTTAAAAGATTTTTAACAAGCTTTTGTCCTTCTCTGTGTTGTCTCCATACACCTGTAACTTATATTCTGAGAAGCTTCAAAAATGAAGGTCGCGGCTAAATGCTTTCTTTAAACAAGAAAAAGGTGAGTTCTCTTCTTCTTCCCTCTATATTTTCATTCATTTGAACTGTAACTTCATTCTTGATAAGGGTTTAGAAATTACAGGTGGGTAGCTTTTCTTTTGAAGAAGACAAGGCCTTTTTCTGGCACAGCCATATCACTATCTTGCATCATGTACCTTCTTTTTCTTCTGCAAATATAAAAACATGAGGGTTTCAAAGAGGCAAACGAGGGTTTCGAGAAAGTTTCTTCATTTCTTCAGAGCATTGCCTTATTCCTATCATAGCCATGACATATTTTCTTTCTGTATTTCTTTTCTTGACCTTTCTATAGATGAAAAAGCAAGGGTTTGTAAAACTATAACCAGGGTTTGATATTTTTTGAATGACAAAGCCTCTCCTGGCCACGGCTATACATTATCACCTTTTGTAGCTTTTTTTTTTCTAAGAAAAAGTGGCAAAGCCACTGAACATTTTATTGAAATATAATAATGAAATTTACAAAAACCTGGTTCGAAATGGGCATACCGGTAGGAAAGAACCAGGGGAAGAAAACCTCTGGTTATAGCCCTGAAAAAACCTAACTACATCCTATCTATAATACAAAAAAAAATTTATGGCAAATACAAGTGCCATGAACCAAACATTCTCCCTATTTTCCACCAAAAGTCTAAAGCAAAATTCAATTACATTACAAAGGCCTAATAGAGGCAGACCAAAATAGCAGGTCCCTATCAAACTTAGTCCACATCTATGCCAAATTGAGCAGGAGGAGAAAGTTGGAAAAGTAGCAGAAGGAACAAATCATGAAACATTTCCCTGACTTTGGCTTCAAACTCGAAGCCTGTACTAAACCTACATGCAAGTCATACTAAAATCTCACAATATCTGCATTCTGCACTAAAACCATAGCCTTAGAAAAAAGAAAATATAGAAACCAACTAATAGATGTAAATGAAAACAAGGAAACATAAGCACTTCCCTTTCACTGCTAGAAACAAAAGAACTTTCAACTTCACCATTAAAATGACAAAAATCTTCCACCAAGTGAATGGTCATAAAGTAACTATCAGATAGTCTTTAGTTTGGATCTCACTGAAGTCAGAGAGTAACCATCACCGTATCGGTGCAACATGAAGAAGAGTCTCAGCGACGATGCAAAGTTCCATTGACAGAGCAGAGTCACACCGACGTTGAAAACAAATAAGACTAATCAGCATATCGGCCAAAGTTTTAAAAGCCTCACTGAGAATTGAAGTCACACTGAAGGAAGAAGAAGCTATATCCTTTGGTGTTACACAACACTATCGGCACAAAGTTCCACTGATAGATAGTTTGGAAGTATCAAAGCATCAGGCCCACAAGAAAAATTTTACTGACAAAAAGAAATCTATACCGATAATAAAAATAATGTTGATCGATGAAATAAAAGGCTTTGGGGTAACTATTTTTGAGGTCACTGATAATTGAAACCTATGCCGATACAAAAACTGTCGGAGAGACTTTGATTTAAGTCTTAGCGACAACACGCTATAGCATCGGCCTATCGGTAGAAAAAAGGTTGAACACGCTGATGAAATGAGTCTCACCAATAAGAAAAACTAGGGCTTGTGATCAAATAGAGGAGTTAGTGCATCAGAATAAGATGGATTTTATCTCACCAAAGGCATGTATCGGCGTATCGCCGGAACCCAAAAAAAATTCCAATGAATTGAGTAGTCTCACCGAAGAAGAGCGGGAAGAGACTAACGACGCATCAGTCTATCTCAAAACAAATTCTGCTGAAGAGGTGATCACACCAAAACAAAAATGTAATGTCATCATTGTATCGCAGGGACTTAAGAAGAAGTTCCACCGAAGGTGAAGAGTTGGACCGATAAAGAAGGGCATCAGAGATCGGCTAAAGTTTTAAAAGCCACACCGAGAGTAGAAGTCACACCAAAGGATGAGGTTTTAGCCTTTGGTGTAACACAACACTATCGGTGGATTTCTCAATCCCGTGGCCAAAACCCTGAAGACGGTCCAACTCACAACCATTGGTGAAACTCAGCCTCACATCACCCTAAAACGTCGATAACACTATTTTCTCAATATCAACACAACATAACACATTCAATCTTTGGTGAGACAAAGTATTATCGATGAGATCTTTCAACACCTTAGCTGATGCACTGATAACACACTCTGAGACCTTACAATCACTACCTCATTACACAAACCTAGCTATCTTCCTTAATAATATCCAAGCTACCATTCAACTGAAGAATTGACATATGATTCCATTCAACTAACTCCTCTCTCTGATCAAAAGCTGCATTTGACAGTAAATCAGCTAATTTATTTCCTTCTCTAAAAGTATGAAGGATTTGAAAGGAGTCAAATAAATCTAGCATATTGATTTCCTTCTAAATGAAATAATTAAGCTTCCAGGAAGGTGAAGATCTAATTTTAATAGCATTAATAATAATCAAAGAATCTCCTTCAATAACAATATTCTTAATATGGATATTGAGAGCCATTCCTAAACCCGCAATTAAGGCAAGGGCTTCTGCTTCATTATTAGTGCAGTGACCCAATTTCAAAGGGAGATTTAAGAACTTCTCCTACACAATTCCTTAAAACACAACCTGCACCTGCAAGCCTCGGATTACCTCAACTGGCACCATCAAAATTCAATTTAATAAAATCTTGACATGGTGGCAACTGTGTAATGGATTTTCGATCAACTTTCTTACTTTGAACAAAACAATTGGAGTTAGGCACACATAACAACTTCCAATTATTCAAGATCTTTGCATCCCAACTGGAAAACACTAAAGAACCCTTACTTTTCAAAAGAAGATGAGAGGTCACTGTCTCTGAAATTGATTTTTCAATCTTAGCAAAGACTTGTTCTACAGAAGATTTTACCTTTTTGAAAATCCTAGCATTTCTTTCAAGCCATAAGTTCCAAACCACAATACTAGGGGAGACCAACCAAACTGCAGAAAAAGTAGAATCCTTATAAATAATAGGCCAGCTTTGAAATAATTGGAGAACTAAATTGGGAAGAGGACCCATCCATTCCATCTTAGCACAAATCAAAATCAGAGAAGTAAATGATTAACATCTTCTTCCTACTCCTCACAAAGAGGGCAATTGAAAGGATGAGTAATCCCAAGTTTAACCAATCTGTCACTAGTAAGAATCCTATTCTTCAAAGCTAGCCAAGGAAAAGCTCCAGCCTTCGGAAGACAAAATTACTCCAGTAAAGTTTGAAAGGCCAATCTCTAATAGCTTCCATATCTCTATCCAAAATACTTTGATAACCCTATTTGACTGAATACTTTCCAGACTTAGAAGGCAACCATATTAATTCATCTTGATTATCTAACAAAAAGACCTTGCGTAACTTAAGAATATTCTTTAATAATTCCTTAAACCTTGAGACGAATCTTTTGTAGCTTTTACTTTGACTGTATTCAAGAAAATAATACAAGGGTTTGAAATATTTGCAACATGGGTTTTGAAAAGCTCATGCTTCGAAATTATACTTTTTTGACCTTGACCTGTAACCTCTCTCTCTGTTCTTTCTTTCCTATAGATAAAAAGAAGAGAGGGTTTTCAAAAATAATGAAGAGGCTTTTGTCATTTTTAGAAAAGAAAAGACCTCTTACAACGGCCTGTATATCTTCTTGCTTTGTAGCTTTTCTTTCAACTGAATACATGAAAAATATGACAAGGGTTTGGAAGATTTTGATTGTAACTTGCTCCATTTCTAAGCAATCTCTTCTTTCTGTATGCAAGAATATTCATTTTAGGTTGTTTATCATTTTTTCCTCTGTGGCTGCCTATAACAACATACATGTATTTCTTTCTATTCTTTTAACTCCAGACTGTCATTTGGCATATGGAAGAACTGGTATCTTTTCCTTGAACTTCTCCATTTCATGGCATTTGATTCCTTTGATGTGACAACAAACTCTTGTAGTCTTTATCATTCATTTACCACTCTTTGTATGATATGATCACTCAGAATTCTTGTAACTTCTACAGCAACTGATCGTGCTTCATTACATGATATGAACTTGACATGATATGTCTTTTACTTGAACTATCTCCTGTAGTTGCTATCACTTCATAATGGCATAAGAATGCAATGATTGCATGGTGTTCCAGTTCTATAGCATGATTATACTTCATGTTGCTCTATTTTACTCAAACACATGGCTATAGATTTATATCTCATGTAGAAAACAACCTGTACCTTTGTATACTGATTAAGCATCTATCTCTTCATACATTGTTGTTCACATGCTTCTTATTATGCATTGTTGTTATGGCACTGTTTATTTGGCATCTTTCTTCCATGCTGTATGACTGTTCTTGGCATGATATGATAGTACCCTATTATGCCTTGATATTTATTTTTTCTTGTAGCAAACATATTGTACCTTTTGTATACTGATATGGTACTATGACATTTTATCATTTGTAATGGCTCTTGTAGCCTTCACTTCATGTAAATGAGCCTTCTATGAGGCTATTATTTGATTACTTCATGACAGTCTTGGGAAAACTTCTTTCATTTGATCCTCCATTTACTACAAGGTTGTCCTTCATTGTACTTTATGCATTTTATAACATCTAAGGTTGATCTTTCATGATGTTTCATCTACCTAGATGACTTGTCATGTCTATGCTATAAATATGAACAATAGAAAGACATTCCAATGATGATAGAAATAAAGAAGAATACCTTCTCATGGCTGCACTTTTGTATTTAGAAATTTAAACATGACTAATCTGATTTTAACAATCTGTTTATCAAGTGGGCATAGTTTATAGGAGCAATTGCTTGTCTTCACTTTTATCATGATGACATCACTCACTTTGTCAGTTTAACTATTCTGATGCATAATATCATCTTGAATAATGCATCCTGTCTTTTACAATATGATATCCTTTTCAAATGAATAAAAAGGAAAACATGTTGGGCTCTACCCTTGTGGGAGCCACATTTTCTCCACATGTTTTAATGTCTTCAAATCAGCAACATTACTTTTCCTATACCTGCACAGTGAACAAACAAGTTAGCATAAAAACATACCTCTTGAAGTTGATTGATCTTTCTCATGATGATCTAATTTTTTGCACATGTCTGATTTGATCCATTCACATAAAATGCATAATGTCTGCAAGTTGATATATCTATTGATAAAAACATGTGATAATTTTAAATATCTGGAGCTTTTAATAGGGCTTTTCCCCAATTTTGTAGATACAATGGCATGATCAGGAGCTAAAGACAAGGACATGAAGACCATCTATCAACTGAAGACATCAACCTCCTAAAAAAGGCAATGATGGATATTTAATATTCTCATGTGTTCTTTCTCTTTCCTTTTATCCTCAGATGTATAGCTTGCATATGTCTGCATTGCTTAGTTTAGTCACTCCCACAGCTTGTGTGGGACACATTTAAACATTTCTTTAAATATGATTAGTTACTTTACCTTATGCAAATGATTTATGTATGTTTCTTTTTTGAATCAAATGCATAGGATAGAATAATTGAAACTGATATGAAACATATGTTCAAAATATGATATGAAATGACAGTTTTATAAATACCTTTCTTTCACACTAAACTATGATCACTTGAATAACTCAATTGTCTCATAAATGAAAGATAAGACTAGTTAGATTATCTCTGTCATTCATTGACTGTTTGATATTTTGTCATCAGATCTTCATTTGTCAAGATGGTTTGACAGTCCTGATTCGACTGTCAGATTATCTCAACAACTGATCCTTGTTTTCTCTTGTCAAGACATCATACATTCACTAATTGCATTTAGCTTTAAAAGTGTTCTTTTACTCCTTTTGAAACAATTACAAATCAGGTCTAACTAAATTAGGTGTGAACATAATTTAGTAACAAATACATGAAAAGGACACTTTGTAAGATTAGTGTGTGGTTAAACCCTTCATCTTCAACAGGTGAAAATACAAGAGTTAAAAACCCCCCCAAATGTTAACACTTTATTAGTTAGTGTGATAGATCTAAGCAAGATAATTAAAATCATGCCCTAATACTTAGCCTATTTACAAAAAAATGTAATTTAATCACTAACAATTTTAAGAGAACCTCTAAATCCCCAAAATTTATGTTACCCCCCTTAAAACATAATTTTATCAGTTTGTAAATGCCTATTTTGTTTAGAAGTGTCTTAGTTCATGTAGACAATTATTTTTGAGCTATTTGGCAGAGATCAACCCTGCCAAGGCATGCCCTCTAAGGCCAGACCTACATGTCTTCCTCAAGTGCAAGTTGAAGGCTTTAGAAGGCATTGTGGTTGAAGGATTCACGTAGGTCTTTGAGCCCATGGATTGACACCCATAGGGAGGGATTTAAACCATGGTTGGATGCTTTATACAAGGGTTTGACCCTATTTTTTTCCCCACGCCCTAGCATATCAACCCATGCTCATAGTTTTGGCTGCCATTTCCAAAATCGGTTGCCCTTGCTCACACTTACTCCATTTTGGGGTTTTTTCCTTATTTTTTGCCCCATAACATACATGCCCTAATTCTTGGGCTTCATAATTTTGTTTTTTTATACTGCAAAGCATAAATATTTATGCTTTTCTAGTGTTTCATATATGGCAACTTTTTTTATTGTCTAAAAAATTAAGGCAATATAAAATATAAAATTAGGGGGGTAATTTACACAGGAGAATTTGGAGGTTCTTTTAAAAATTGTTAGTGCTAAATCAAGTCATTCTTGTAAATAGGCTAAGTATTAAGGCATGATTTTAATTGTCCTACTTAGTCCTATAGCACTACATGATAAAGTGTCTAATTTAAGGGGAGTAATTAAGCAGTTTGGAGCACAAAATAATCAAGGGGGTGTGTATTTAGGTTCCTATGGCATTTTCAGATGATTCTAAGATAAATCAATGGGTTCTTCACTCTGGTGATATCAATCATATGTCTCCTTATCTAGAGGTTTTCATGTCATTCAATCCTACTGACATCTCCAAAATCCTAATCAATGATCGTTATCATATTGTTTGTGGACAAGGAACAATACAAATAGGTAATGGATACATCCATAATGTCTTGTTCATTCCTGACTTGACAAAAAATCTACTTTTTGTATATCAACTCACTTGTTCAAATAAGATAGTTGCTTTTGATATTCTCAGAGCAAAGAAATTGTTGTAATTGGGAAGATTTTTCACTTCTCCCATAACTTCACATTTTATCACTTTACATATGGTGGTTATGATGCTCCTATTTCCACTTTAGAGCTTACTGATACTTCTCCAAGAACTTCCATTGGTTATGTGCAGCAGGATCATTGAACTATTTTCTACCAAACATTTCTTGTTTGAACAGTTCTTCCTTTTTGCTCTAGATTGCACTTCTATTTTACCTATTGCTACTTGAGAGTTGTGTGTTGCTTCTTCACAAACTTCCAATAATTCTTTACAACATGATCATCTTACTCTTCTGACAGTACCTACATCTCTTGCTACATGAGACTCTAGAGACACTCCACAAGAGAACATCCAATGATTCTTTCTAGCAATTATTTTTGCTCTTTTGCTACATGAGATTCTAGAGACACTTCACAAAGAGAATCCAGAGATTCTTTCTAGCAGGACATCATTTGGAGCAATTGGCCAAAATTCAGAGAGTTCATCCTCTTCAAGGGGTGCCTTCTAGTTCTTTCTTTTCTCTCTTTTGGAGGGTAGTTTTTCCCACATGGATTTCTACCTTATCTCCATTTAATGAGAGAGTTTTTATTTTATATGGGTACCTGATCAGGCCTAGTTGTCGGGACCCATCCATCTTTGTGCACACCCAAGCTGAGCTTAAGGGGAGGGTGTTAGTGTAGATATTTACTATTACTTATTTAAGTAATTGTAACATCAGAAAATGTCCCCTTGGGGGCTATTCCCTCTTAAGGTTTAGCTCCTAGGTATTTTGCATGCATTTAGGACATCTTAGTTCATAATTTGGCATCCCAATGGAATGATCCCTAGGTAAGATGACAAATGGGACCTAGGAGGGCCCCTTGAGCTGTACCCTACCCAAAATAGGGGGGAGGACTTGGGCGCCCGCGCCCTAGTCCTACCCTATTTTGGGATAGCCCCAATTCATGGGTGTCAGTTTATGACCGTTATTTGGGTCCTTTGCTGACACGGTAAGTTTAAATTATGAAAATCTTGGTGGGAGTGTTTGTAGTTGTATATAAAAGCATGTTTAGGCATTCATTTCTAAACTAGATGATTACTAACAAGCTATTGTGTTCTCAAGGTGATTCAAGGCTTTCATTGTGTTGCAAGAGTAGACTTGTGTCGTTTGTGTGTATTTATAGATTTGACCATCCATTTCATCATGGAATGAAGAGCATCTTCCTCCCATGATATATTCACTACAAGGTGACATAATATTGTGTTTTCATTATCAATTCCTTTGGTTTTTGCCTCTGCCTCACAAGGGCATGGACTCTCTATCTGACAACGGTGTTCAGAGACTTAAGTGTCCTCTAGGGCTTGACTGAGGCAAGCCTTTAAACACCACAACCCCCTCCCAAAGTCTTGTGATTGTAGGTTACAGGTGTCGCATTTGGGAAAAGTAAAGTTGCAGGAAGGATTGGAAGGCATCAAGGATTCAGGATCTGGAGAGAAGCCAGACACCAGAGCATTTCTAGGACTTGGGTGCTTGCACTAGTGTCCTTTGCAGCTAAATTTCTAGAAATAGAATTTACAGTGTTGATCAGTATCAGAAGGAGGTCCATATCCCGCAAAGAAACTGGTACCTTGGACTAGGGCACCCGCACCAGTGTCCCCGACTGTTCTGCCTTGGAACCCCAAAAATAGGTACTCTATGATTTGCTATTTTAGTTCTATCTGCAAGAGCTTTTTCCATTATTCGTGAGTTTATTGTCGTATTTGCATAATTAGGGTTTTAATGGTCAATTGAGCATAAGAGAAGAGAAATTGATAATTAAATTCCCTAATCCTAGTTTCCCTACATCTCATAGAAATCTAGGGTATGATAGTGAATTTCCACTCGACCCTAGATCCTTGAATGTAAGGTGGAAAGGCGGATTCAAACATCAAAACACTAAAACATTAACTAATCCAATTTTCCACTAAACATTTTGGTGAACCCATGTTTTTGGACTTAAATTGCAACTTGCTGAGTGTGTGTCTTCAGATTTGGATTGATTTCATTCATTCATATAGTCATTCATTTTATTTCATTGAGAAAAATTCAAAAAAAAATTGCATTGTTTGGCTTACTAAATTGTATCAATTCTTTCTAAATTTTCCTAATTCATGATTTTTGCATCACATCTGATATAAACTATAGAAAAACACAAAAAATCAAAAATTTGCATTGCATTTTCACCATTAATTTGCTAGGTTTTGTGGAAATTTTTAACAATTTTGATATAATATAGTACTTCCAAAATCTAGGGTTAATAGGCAAAATCTTCTTTCAGATTTTTCTACTATTTTAGAGGATCATTCAAATTTGCATTTGGCTGTAGTCTTGCATTTTAGTGTAAATTTGCATTTAGATTTAAAATATTTGCATTTTTGCATAGAGCTTGAAAATAATTTTTAGATCTGAGAGTAATACATTTCAATCATAAATTAGACTTCAAGACATTCACATAACATTTTTTCCTAAGATCTCAAACCTAGGGCTTCAAAAATAATGATTTTTCACTAAAATTGGCCTCATCGAGTCTATAAACTTGCACCATAGGCATGTTGTGAAATGAATTTTTGCATTAATTGGCTGCTATCAGGGTAATAATTTTCTTCCCCTCATTAAAATCTTCACAACACCCTTTTCACAGGCTCTTGTATTGAAAATTCGGTGAAAAACTACACATTTTGACTATTTTTGCCCTAGGGTTTGACCTAGTTTGTACTCCAAGCGTGTTGCGATCAATTTTATGGATTGAGGTGACTGATATAATTGATATTATTTGCTTTACCTCCTGAGATTCATTGCAACACATCCTTTTCTAGGTCTTGGAATTGAAAAACTGTGAAAAATAGCCTATTTTGCTATATTTTCACCAGGGTTTTACCTTAAGTGGCACTAAAAGCATGTTGTGTTGGGTATTTTGGAACCAAGTGGCTGTTATTACTGATATTATTTTCTCTCTATCATGATTTTCCTCACAACACCCTTTGTTATTCTCTTTTACATTGAGTTATGGTGAAAAAAGTGCCTATTTGACATATTTTCACTATATTTTGACTTGGCATTATCTTGGATTTGCATCAAGAGTGTGTTGAGAGTTATCATATTGCTATTTTGGGCTGATATCAAACATATAATTTGCTTCCCTTGATCAAAATACTTAAAACATTCTTTATTTCAATCATTGGCATTGAAAAAGGTACAAAAAACCAAGCATTTTGGCCGTCAATCATATCCTTCTCCTAGGATTTGTTCTCTCAGTTTGTGCGATGTGTGTTGTATGATCTTGTATAATCTTTATGACATGCTGTCCTAAAACAATACACCTTTGAGAAGAAGTAAAAGGTTAATGAGATCTAGTGCTCTTGAAGAAGTTGGTACTTTGAACACCTTTACAAAGGGAGAAACTCAAATTGTGCAAGATATTATACATCCTCCAACCACAATGGAAGAACAAACTTTTCATGATGTTGATAATAGTATTGAGGCAATAGGATATGTATCTAATGAGTAAATAGAAAAATTGGATAAAGAGCTAGCTGAATTTCAATCATTTATGGAAAATGAGAGAATAGCTGAAGAAGTTGTCCCTACAATTTATAATATAAGAGAATTGATAAAAGAGGGACAAGATGGTGTAAATGCAATTTGTGATCTAGCACATATTGTACAAACCAATATCATGCCGGTGACTAAATGTGCACAAGTGATAAATAACACTTTATCACCATCTCATACTCAAGTATCCATACCTATACCAACTACGGGAATATCAACTTTTACATCAATGATCTTAACAACTGATGCTAATGCCTGTAATAATGCTACCACTGGCATTTGAGTATCTAATGGCACTAATTACAAAGTTGTGGGATTTGATTATCAAAATTTGGTTCCTAAAGGGACCTCCTCTATGCATAATTGTTCTCAACCACCTATCTATTCCACTCATTTCCTACCACCTATTACCTACTCACAACCATCTTCTACCTATCACTACGTCCAACCAATGTTAACATATTCTCAACCTCCGCCTATTGTATCTCAAGCTCATTCACCTCCTCTCTTTGGTTCTAATTCCTCACAACAAACTGCATCTCTCAATGATGCCATCCTAAACCAACTTTTACAAGGCATGGCTGCTTTGCAACAAAAGGTAACAAACTTAACAAATTCTTTGCAGCCTAGTCTACCAACATATCATGCTCATAATCCCCTTTCCTATGAAATCGAACTCCTATGGCTGAGAGGTTTGAGACTCCTCTCTTTGAAAAATATGGTGGAAAAGGTGATCCTAATATCCATGTGGCAGCATTTACAGCTATGTGTAGTGATTTTTATTTTGAAGAGGATTTGTTGGAAAAACTTTTCCCACGATCTCTCAAAGATACTGCTTTAGAATAGTTTTGCTCTTTGCCTCTGAATTCAATACACTCCTTTTCACAATTGATTGATCAATTTTTACAACATTTTCGAGAAAATATCAGACCCCAAGTCACGCTTATTGACTTGGTTCAATGCAAACAAGGTCTGAAAGAAAAGTTGATTGAATTCATTAGTCGGTATTAAGGACTTTATGCATAGATTCAATATTAGATGAAAGATGAAGATGTTCAGAAGATATTCATTACAAATCTTCAACCTAATATTTGTGATAAGATCCTCTTGATGAAGTATAACTCCTTTCAACATTTATGCACCGCCCTTCGTGATTATGAACTTTCATCTAGTCAGTATGAAAACCAAAACTCATCGGTTCAAGTTGGTCAATCCACGAGTGGATCATCACAAAACAACTTTAAGAAGAATAATAATAATAGGAGCTTCATCAAGATTAATGGATTGAATATGAACAACTTTTCAAATGTTTTAGCTATCACTAATCCAAAGAAAGTATCATATCAACCAAGAAAGTTTACTCTGATATCTGAGTCTTATCATTCTATCATGAATCAAGCTGTTAGTAATAACATTCTGAAGCTTCCCCCGATCAAGCATGTTGATCCTAGTAAACAAGGACCTTACTTTGATGCTAATGCCTTTTTCCATTATCATCGAATGCAAGGACATGACATTGAACGATGTATGCGTCTTAAACATGAGATACAAGACCTTATTGATTCAAATGTCATCCAAGAATTGGGTGTGAATGATAATGGAAATAAGTTGGTTGCTCCACTGAATCATAATTTACAAATCTTCACTAATCCTTTCCCTAAGCATACTGAAAAGAATATGGTGGAACAGAGTTTAATGGAAGTAGACGAGGATGATTACCTGGACTATGATACTATTGTGGGAATGATTGAAGTGGATAATCCACCTCGTCCGTGAAGAAATGGAATTTATGCTAAGGTTCCTCCTCCGTTATCCTTATATAGATAAGGAGATAATCAAAATGCATCAAAAAAGCAAGAACAACAACCAATACAGATGAGTAAGACGGTACAGGATGATTCCCATTACCTTTCTAGAAAGATTCAACAATGAAAACTCATTAAAAATCAGAAAAGAGGAAGACGACAATCAATAGTCAGAAATAATAGTGGTTGTCCCCCTCATAAACAACAAAAAGTCTCATTTAAACAAGGATTTAAGGAACAAGCATCATATGATAACAAACAAGACTTTCATAAGAACCACTCAAATTTTGCATTAAATATGATCAAGTACCTCTCCAAGAGGTTCGCAAGTTCCAAAATCTAATATGAAGACCCTATAGATAAGTATCTCTAACCCTTAATCTCTCTCATGATGTGCTTCCCTCGTGATGTGTTATGTGTTGTTTAGGCCTCCTAGGATGACCCCTGATTCTCTCGTAAGGTCTAGGATACGAGGAGACCACCTCTATTGTGACCTTCTATTTGTATCATCATTCTTCTATATTGCTTCTCTCTCTGATTTCATCATTATGTGTTGTGTCTTACAGACATAGTTTACCGTTGGTGACACTAGGGGCACCCTCCTACATGACTATCCCTAAGACACTTGTTTCTCCTCTCTGATTTATTGTTTCCCTTCCTCTAGTGTTTTCATCTAGCGGGTGGATGAAGACAAACATTTATACTAATGTGGACCTAGTGTCCCTTTCGAGAGCAATAAAAAAATGGACTTAGTTCCTAATATGACAATGGGGTTGTATATCTTATCCAACGCTTGGCTAGTGGAAGCACTCGTGATTTCCATGTAGTGAATTTTATGATGTTTCTATCGCATTTACAAACCTTAACAATACTATTGCTCCGTGCACCTTTGTTTGTCTTTGAATCTAGCCTTGGTGGTACTCAATTCAAAGAGCTTCATGATATAGCCCCACGGTTATCCTTGAACTGTGAATTTGTTGTATAACCTTGGCTCTTTGTGTGGTTAATCATATGCATTGATGTTGTTGTTTATCATGATGTTGTAGACACTAACATGTTTCTTGCAGGGATGTGTTTGTGGGAACATTTGGCGATCATAAAGTACATGTCACCTCTGAGGGGCATGGGCTTTGCAAAAGCCAATGTTCCCTTGTGTTTTTTTATTCCTGCCTTAACGTGTTTGATATCGATACCTGATATCAACCATCTTAAGGTGGGGGCATATATAAGGTAAGTTGTCTGTTGTAGATGTTAGCAATGTGCTTGTCCTCAGGTGCAGACTAGTGCGATCAGTACTTCCTGCATCCTGAGTTTGTTTGCAGTCAATCAATCTATCTTGAAATCTATTATGTATACCTCCTTTTCACCATAAGGCGTCTCCGTGATGCGGGTGGGATTGTATACTTTTGAGCTCATAGCTCCTTTTCACTGTAATGCATCTCCGTGACACAGGTGGGGTGGTATGTCATGCTTCCTTTTCACTATAAGGCGTCTCCATGATGCAGGTGGGGTTGCATTTTCAAAAGTCCTCTGCGGAGGTGGGGAGCGATTCTATGACTAACTCAACCCTTAAGTGTGTTTTCAGTGATTGTTGTGGCAAAGCCCAATCGTCGATGTGTGCCTGTAATGTGCCTGAGATGGTGATGAGTCTAGAAATAGGGAACACACCATCGCTTGTCTGCCGTGTTTTCTCCATGTCTTCAAGTGTGTGTATTTTAGCGTGCTTGTTTTGTTTGGTGTGTCTGTTGCCCCATATGCAATATGCATTTTGGGAGGTTTTGCATGTCTTGCGTGTGTGTTGCCCCATATAAACAAAGACCTGTGCAATGAGTGCATCCTATATTATGGGAGGTTTGTTTACTTTCAAGTACTTGCATTTGCATTTCATATATATGAGAAAAAGAAAAGAAAATAATCATGCCTATCTTCCATGCATTAATGTGTCTTCTATGCATTGACTGTATTCTCTGTGTTTTGCATGACTGTAACTATCTTCTTCGTGTTTTGCATGTCTGTTACTATTTTCCATGTGATTGGTGTGTCTTCTCCGTGCTTGATGTGTTTGCTGTGTTTGTGACCTTACTTTAATGCATGTATTGGCCTTGCATTTATACATACATTAAAGTGGGGGCTAAATGTAACGTCAAAAAATGTCCCCTTGGGGGCTTTTCCTTCTTAAGGTTTAGCTCCCGGGTCTTTTGCATGCATTTAGGACATCTTAGTTCATAATTTGGCATCCCGATGGAATGAGCCCTAGGTAACATGACAAATGGGACCTAGGAGGACCCCTTGAGCTGTACCCTACCCAAAATAGGGGGGAGGACTTGGGCGCCCGCGCCCTAGTCCTGCCCTATTTTGGGGCAGCCCCAATTTTTGGGTATCAGTTTATGTTCATTATTTGGGTCCTTTGCCGACATGGTAAGTTTGAATTACAAAAATCTTGGCGGGAGTGCTTGTAGTTGCATATAAAAGCATGTTTAGGCATTCATTTGTAAACTAGATGATTACTAACAAGCTATTGTGTTCTCAAGGTGATTCAAGGCTTTCATTGTGTTGCAAGAGTAGACTTGTGTGGTTTGTGTGTATTTACAAATTTGAGCATCCATTTCATCATGGAATGAAGAGCATCTTCCTCCCATGATATCTTCACTACAAGGTGACATAATATTGTGTTTTCATTATCAATTCCTTTGGTTTTTGCCTCTGTCTCACAAGGGCATGCACTCTCTATCTGACAATGGTGTTTGGAGACTTAAGTGTCCTTTGGGGCTTGATTGAGGCAAGCCTCTAAACACCACAACCCCCTCCCAAAGTCTTGTGATTGCAGGTTACAGGTGTCGCATTTGGGAAAAGTGAAGTTGCAGGAAGGATTGACAGACATCAAGGATTCAGGATCCAAAGAGAAGCCAGACACCAGAGCATTTCCAGGACTTGGGCACTCGCACCAGTGTCCTCCATAGCTAAATTTCCAGAAATAGAAGTTACAGTGTTGATTAGTGTCAGAAGGAGGTTTGGATCCCACAAAGAAACTGGTACCTTGGACCAGGGTGCCTGCACCAGTGTCCCTGACTATTCTACCTTAGAACCCTAAAAATAGGTACTATGTGATTTGCTATTTTACTTCTGTCTGCAAGAGCATTTTCCATTATTCATCAATTTATTGTTGTATTTGCATAATTAGGGTTTTAATGGTCAATTGAGCATAAGAGAAGAGAAATTGATAATTAAATTACCTAATCCTAGTTTCCCTACATCTCACAGCGATCTAGGGTATGATAGTGAATTGCCACTTGACCCTAGATCCTTGAATGTAAAGTGGAAAGGCGGATTCAAACATCAAAACACTAAAACATTAACAAATCCAATTTTCCACTAAATAGTAAGTATGCATGTAATTATCTACACATATCATATCTCATCTTAGGTGGATTTATGAGCTAACTTGGAGAGTTTGTCAAAACTCTTCGAAGGTATGTTGCAGTATGTGGCATGTTCTCTCCACATTTGGAGGAAAAAACTAACCACCTTGTGTTGAGCACTCCTAGAGTGATTCAAACTTCATACTCTATATGTACAAGCTTAATTGTTTATCAATCTACTCCAAATTTGGTAATTAGCATTGGCTTATTAATTATTGGTTTCTTATACTTATTCCCAACCTTTAGAGAAAAATGAGTCAAATGATGATATTTATACTAATTAGACACTCATTAACATTGTATAGATAATTAACAAGAATCGCATTGGATAATACCATTAGTTCATGACTTTACTATAATTTAAGAGACATAAGAGCTTCAACATCTCTAATAACAACATCATTTAATATGTACTAGTGTTAATTAGGATCATCAATCCTAATAGATTCTTACATCTTTCGGAGTATGTATGAAAAGATAACATAGTAAGTTGATTCACTAAATTTTCTTATTTGAGCCTATGTAATAGAATAAAAAATTAGGACAATTCCCTCTTAGGTATTACAACTCATATTTCTTGTCTAGACTATACCAATATCATTAAGTGTCAGGCCAATATCTCTACTAGCAAGAAGGGGAAAACCCATGGGACAATCTAATATTTGCAATATTGTCATGATACGTTTCTCAAGAAAAAACCATAAAGGATTACATTCCAAACAAAGTTCCTTAATCATATTTTAATATATTAATTTGAGGGGTTCGCATGAGTGCATTTATGTCACATTATTCAGCCAAGTAACTAGATTTAAACATAGAATATTGACTATAGGAATGGTTTTGATTAGATGTGAGGAACTAGGTTATAGTAATACAATTTTATAATAATAGATAAGATCTAATGCTAATGATATTTGTCTACCTTCTAGGTTCTTCAAATAAGGATGATTCTATTATATAGGCAACGAGGATGACTCTAGAGGCAAGATTTGAAATATTTGCTCTAATAGACTTATTAACAATGCCCAATGTATTTGGTTTGATTTGTGTCTTCCTTTAATTCACAAGCTATAGATATATATGTTTTAACTTGTAAAGTTATGTAAATGTTAAATGTTTTAAGTGAGTGTTTTATGATTGTATTTTGTGAACAACATTGGTGGACCTAGAAAATGAATGAATGAGCTAGTAAAAACTCCTCTCATAAGTTACAGACTGTAGATTTAAAACTCTACATTTTAATATATATATATATATATAATTGTTACCTAACTAAGTGTTAATATTTCGAGGCATGTCAGGGCTATGAGCGAGTTGAAGAGTAAAGAGTCTCAGGGCAGTGGAAGGCACCAAGTGTCAGAACGATGCTTATTTTAAGGCTTTTGAAACTAAGGATTCTCTCGACAAGCGCCAAGGCTCCACATGGTGCAATGTCGAGTCTCTAAGTTTCAAATGTAAAAAGGGAGAAGGAAAGGTTGTGATGTCATCATCTGCTTGTAATAAATAAAGAGTCTTTGTAGATATCATGGAAGGTACCAAGTGTCAGCACCGCATTCAATATAGATTTTCTTTTTATTAAAGCCTCCAAATGGCAGCAGAGGATGCCATGTGTCCTAGCGGCACTTGTTCATTGAGTCTCTTTTTTTTTAAGTCTGAGATGTTGCAAAAACCTACCATGCATCCCCATGAGGCACAAGTCTCTTTAAAGAAGAATCTTTGTTGAAAGTGACAAGTGTCGACAGGGCACTCATTAGAGGAGTCTTTTCTTGAAGTTTTTATATAATGAGCGCCAACCCACCACTTGTCCATTTGAGTTCTTTTCTAGAGGCAACGGAGGATGCCATGCATCCCAATAGCACGTGTTATTAGAGTCTAAATTTCAAATGGTCATTTCTATTGCGCCATTAGCTTTTAGATACAGTTGTTAACCCTAGGAGGAGGCAGAGGAGTCTACAATAGAAAAGAAAGATATGAGACTCACAGGATCAGTTACAATAGCATAGGTGAATAGGGACTTAGGATTCTTAGAGGATTTGCAGTATGGGAGCTTGATAACAGAAGGGGCAGTTAACTGGAGTTCTATTTACTAGGCCGTTAGGATCTTAATGACTACATAGGAGCTTCAATTTTTTGTGCTTTAAATAACATAGTCCATACTAGGAGAAGGGAGATTGAAATTATCAAATAGTTTAGTAGCTAGACTAGAAGCATTTTCTTGCCTTAATAAATAAATGACTAAATAAACTACCAAAAATTGGTCATGTGACAAGTAGTTTGGTCACGTGACCATTGGTAGTTTATTTCTAGTCATTTATCTCATGACCAAATTTATGACCAAACAAATTTTAGTCATTAATTTGGTAGTATATTTAGTTATTTATTTAGTCACTGATTTCCATCCATTGGTAGTACATTTGGTCATTTTAATCATTATTTTTCTGTCAACTGGTCATATATAAACAACTAGTACATGATAAACATCAACTATGCCATTTTTTGTTGATAAACTTCAACAAATCTGCTCAAAGGATTGAAACAACAATACTAGAAAATAATTCACTGTATATTCAAACTATATATAAAATATGTTACAAAGAACTTGTGTATCAACAAATCTGCTCAAAGGATTGAAACAACAATGCTAGAAAATAATTCACTGTATATTCAAACTATATAGAAAATATGTTACAAAGAACTCTATATAGAGAGTTTTCAAGATAGAATCTTTTTGCAGTATGCAAATTGCTGATTTATTATGCTTTTAAAACTGAAAAAAACTAAAACTAAAGCTAAAAAGCCATTAGTGTGAATGCATGTCTTCAGTGATGCCATTGTTGCACATGGGGTGGACTATAAATGCATCTAGAAGGCACTAGTTTTGCATTTTCTCCTTGCTCTATACCTGTCCACAATAAAAAACTCAAAATTTGTTAATATTTTTAAAAGATTTATGAAACTTTGAAATATGAAAAACAAAGTGGGATGATAAGGAATTTTACAGAAATATAGGCATATATTATGAAAGTATTCAAGAATAAATACTTGTAACCATGTATCATCACCCATCATGATCACACGTCTTCCATTCTTAATTAGTTGCAAATCAATGAAAATTGTTGTTTCTACAATCAGTATTCCACCTATCTTTTGAGAGAGAACTGTGGATCAGCTCAAAAAAAATAACAAAACTTAGTAGATTAAATTTAAAATTTGCTATCTCACTAAAGGTGCTCACTTCATCCTTTTGGTCTTTTTGTCATCAATGCATCAAGATGGGGTGGTTCTATCACAAGGAGGCATCGGGTGGTTCTATCACAAGGAGGCATCTCAAACCATAGATTGCAATGTGTTTTTGCATGTATGGACCCAACTATACTTCAATCACATGAGTAACCCTTATTGCATTACTCCTATAGTCGATCATTATGTGTGCATGGTTGACCTTCTTGCCCATGCTAGCTGTCTTGAGGACAACCTAAACTTTATCATTAAGATGCTAGTTAAACCTGTGGTGGTTGTGTGGATGTGTTTTCTTGGTGCCTGTAAATCACATATGAATATCGGCTTAGGAGTATTTATAGCAATGTTGCTTTTTGATTTGGATCCTAAAAATACTGCGACTTATGTTCTTCTCTCAAACATATATACAGAAGTGGGCAGCTGGGGTGAGGTTCAAATGGTAAGGAGATTGATGAAAGATAGAGGAATTAAAAAGATCTCTGGATGTAGTTGGGATGAAGTTTTCACTCTCCTCAATTTCTCAATGGACTCTTCATTAGAGTGACCTTTGTGTTCGACAAGACTATAGTCAGCGTCCCTGTAATGGCCCGATGCTGTGTATTATCAATGGGACCCTATGACTTTGGCGAGACTCTATTTATCGTCTCTTCGGCAACCCGATGACAAGTGTGTGCACAAGGTAAAGGTGAGAAAGTCCATATCGGAGGGAGTTGTCTATTCAGTGGGACTCACTTTATGGTCTCTTTGAAATGCCAATAAGGCAGAAAATACATATTGGTGGGAGTCGTCTGTTCGGTGGGACTCACTTGATGGTCTCTTTGAAACACCGATGTCGATAGGACCTTGAGGAGAAAAATGGGATTGGCTACACGATTGATGTTTGACATGTTAAGGCATTAAAAACTTTCAAGCAAATGCAATTGAATATACATATACAGAGAGAGATGTATGTGGAAGCATAGACAAGGCATGTGAACTATTGACAAAATCCCTGAAAGAAATGTGGTCTAATAGACTACAATAAATGCATGATATGCACAAAATGGATTTGTTGAAAAGGCTTTAGAAAATTTCATGCAAATTAAATTGGCAGGTGTAAATCCAAATTCCACAACATTTTCTAGCATCCTCTCTGCCTGTATCAAAATGGTAAGCTTTGGAATAAGGTATGGATATTCATCAAGGCATAATAGAAGGTAGATTTTTGTCAGTTATTATAGTTGGAAATGCTCTGATAGACATATATGAAAAATGTGGAAGCATAGACAAGGCACACAAACTGTTTGACAGAATGCCTCAAAGAGATGTCATCTCATGGAATGTAATGATTGTTGGATTGCACAAAATGGATTTGTTGAACAGGCTTTAGAAACTTTCAAGCAAATGCAATTGACAACTGTAAATCTAAATTCTGCAACCATTGCCAGCATCCTCCTTGCCTGTACTCAAATGGGAGCTTTGGAATAGGGTATGGACATCCTTCAAAGCATAATGGTCATAGGATACATCAACATTGGGTTATGTTGGTGTCTCATTCTTTGTAGTAGCCACCTAACTATTTGAGCTTCCTGAACAATGTCTTTCTATGCTACAGTACCAAGGGCCTAGGGTAAAATGTAGTTTAGTCATTGAAGGAGGCAACATCTAATTTTGGAGGACTATCCTAGTTCAAGTTCCTTCATAGGATTGTCCTAAATACTATAACAACCATGAGGGCATGGGCATTATTTGGAATATTTTTGACAATGCTTGAAGTGGAGTGACAAGAAGTAGATGCTATCACAAACCTAGAAGGTCCAATACTATGACAACAATCTCAAGAAAGTTTTAATGCAAAGATGAAAATCAGTCCCCCATAAACAATAGTCCTAAAATTTCCACCCCAAGTGTAATCAATAGTGAGACAACAACATGATTTAGTCAAGCATATGTAATCACAGGATATGCACAAAATGGATTTGTTGTCTTTAGAAATTTTCAAGCAGATGCAATTGGTAGTTGTAAAGTCAAATTCCACAACATTTGCCAATGTCCCCCCTGCCTATGCCAAAATGGGAGCTTTTGAACAGGGTATGGACATCCATCAAAGAATAATGGTAAGGGGATCTTTGTCAGATATTACAGTTGGAAATGCTCTAGTAGAGATGTATGCAAAATGTGAAATCATAGACAAAGCACGTGAACTGTTTGATAGAATGCCTCAAAGAGATGTCACCTGATGGAATACAATGATTGTAGGATATGCACAAAATGGATTTTACATAAGCACTCCAGAACACATCTTAACATTGTAAGATTTGCTTGTGTTCTAGGTGCATGCAACCATGTAGGTTTACTAATATATGCTTGTAGAAGAAATAAAATTTTTCCTATGTGCAATCTAGCCTAATCAATTAAATGCTAGGTTGTCAGTTTGGGGATGGGTATGGGTACACACAGACACATAGTCATTTTGAGTATTATTGTATTGTTTCTATATCTATGTACATTATATACAATACAATAATACTCACTATAACGATATATCTATAAACACAATACAATAGTACTCAATTTGTGCACAGGTAAGGAGGATGCTGGCAAAGGTTGAGGACTTGGTCTTTGCACCCTCCAGTTGCATTTTTTTCTTCAATCATGGCATTCTATGAGACCACATTTCTTTTATGCATCTTGTGAAACAGTTGACATGCATGCATGGCTACCAGGGCGCTTGCAACTACAACATATAAAAAAAATTCCCCTTCCATTATGCTTTGATGGATGTCCCTTCATTATTACTAGAGATCTGACACTATGCACATTATTATAGTGCAAGCCTATTTTTCATATTGCTTCATTTAGCATCACCAATAATCCCCAAAACAAAATTATCCCCATTTAAAATGATGGAAATGGTTCACATCTCTCACAACAATTTCTCTTGCAACAATCTTGGAGATAAGTTTTGTTATAGTGTGGTAATCAACACATACTGGAAGGTTCTTAGCAACTCTAATAGTTATGGGGCATGTTTAACAAACCAAATGTAATTGCCAACTTTTCACTATGATGGCAGTCTACAGAGAAATAATTATTTTTCCTCCTCTTCCACAACATCAAGTAAATGTCTTGAATCTAGAAAATACCCTACTGCCTTCATCTTCCAAGCTAATTTCTCCAACAACTTTGCATGGATCATTGCCACAACAATAATGCTTGGAGATTAAATTTATATCACCCAAGTTACAACTTTAATAGGAGATTCTACAAGATAAACTGCTAAGGAGAAGCTACAACTATTGTAACAGTCATACAATTTTTTTATATCGACAAATGGGAAGCTTTGAAGTGTTTTCATGCTACCCAGATTGACTAGAAAAAATCTTGTCTTTGATGTAGTTAAGGCTGCCATTTAGATTCCTGCACACAAGAGGTGCTCTACAAAGGCCCATGAATTTGTTGTACAAACTTAACTCTTAGGTTTTCTTAGTACAAAGAATTCTGTCTGGAATCAATTAGCATCTTTAATTTCCTAGATGTGTCAACATTTCCCCAACTCCCTTATACCCTATGAATCATTTGAAAAACTTGTTCGGCCACTTTGACTATTTATGTCATTTGGACCATTAATTAGTAATTCTTTCTCAAATAGACAACTGGGTGCCTCAATGGAACCATTCAAACAATCTCCTCTAGTATGTTGACAGAAATACTGTTCTCCAACAATAACTTACTTTAACCAGCCAAATGCATGACCCATGTATTGTGAGATTAATTACAATGGAAAAGGGTGACTCTGCCAAAAACAAGCTCATCAAAGAATGCGAATGAACTAGACATCAAAGAATACCAAGAACCAAAGGAGTTATAGATTCCTCAAAAGCAATTGGGAGAATTTGAGAGAAGGATCATATAAAGCTTTGAATTTTTTGAATTATGGTCAAGTATTGACAATCCATGCTCCGATATTAACAACATTTACTTTACTTTCCCCTACACTAGCATTAACCATATTTAACAAACCTTAGGAAACACATTCATTCTTTGACCACTGTCTTTGTTTTATCAAATTAAATTGAAGCAGTAAATGCCATCTAGAGCTACTAATCTTTGGAAAACAAACATATGTTACACAAACAAATTAATAGAAAAAGATTATTCCACACACTTTGAATAGCTTAGCCTCTGCGCTCTTTCCCCCAATAAAGAAAATAAAGTGCAAAAGTTATAAATTGTAGTAAAAGCTTGAGCAATGACCCAAGATCTCAAATAGTTGTTGCATATTTCATATTCCTAACATGCAATAGTTGTACAAACTTATATCCCTGATATGCATTAGTTTCCCACACAAAAGCACTTATTAATGATGTATTTTAAACTAAGAAGTCGGGTGTTTAAATGGGAATTTGAGAAATGTCACAAATATATGGATTAAAGTGTTTGACTCACAAACCTTTCTCTGAGGAGCTGGCAAATATAAAGATCAGCTAAAGTGAACAAAAGTGATGCCAAATCTGACCATCTACCTTCCACCATTAAGGTTTGGGCCTCATCACAATAACGCATCACTTAAGGTTCTGCAACCTTCTCAAACAAATTACAAATAGAGCAGGCATTAAAGGGATCAGTATCTCCAATAACGTGCAAATATCTGTACAAGTAATATATCCACATTGCCTGATCTAAAACAAAACTATAGTTGGTTGGCAATTGTTGTGCACTAATCATCATCCAATATAGTAATTTCACATAAAAGGTGGATTAAATAACTCCTAACCATAAATCATTGAAAATGAAAGAAATGTCCAAACCAATAGAACTACAAGAACTATTGCCGAGAATATAGGAATCTGATTATTTCTCATAGAGAGCACTTCCACGAGCCTTAAGCAGAGAAAAATTTATAAAATAGAAATAATAATCGTAAATCTAGCACAATTAATAAATCTTTCTACTTTACAAACAAGAAATATGACTATTGATTATAACATGCACTAAATACACAACAATGAAAAGAACTAGTTTTCTTACATATTGTAATAAAAACCTTCAGTACATGCTCCATCTGGTCTCTCTTTAAATAGTTACTTTGGCCTCAAGAGGCCTCATTTCAAATAAGTATTGTATTGGCCTCAAGTCAGCTTTGAGGCAAAAACATAGAACTACCTTTTACTGATTATAAACTTTGAGAAATGTTAAAGATATCAGTCATTTGTATAAGTTGTGGTGTAATGGTAATGAGAAAACTCATAAACATGTGAACTATGTTCAAGTTCAAATCCCTTCCACCACAACAAAGCAATGAATAACTCCAATAAAAGGATGGTGAGATTGTGGTGTAATAGTTATTGGGTACATTCAAATAACAAAGAAATCATTAGCCAGTTGGTCCAAAAGACCTGAAGTTCACCAACGACAATATTCCACATCATACATTTAAAAAAAAAGTCACACCAGAGTTGTAATAAAGGGCCTAGGAATAAATACTAATCACAATGGGCCAATAGCACCCTAGAATGCAAATGGTAGGTCCTAGGTTGATAGTGGCTAGGGGCCCCAACCACCACCCAAGTAAGGATATGGAAGAACATGGTAGAGCACCAAGCATATAAATTTGAGATCCTAGGTTCGAGTGTTATCTGGTACATGCCAAGCAAACATGGCATCAGAGCTAGACATGACACCTTCTTACTAAATCTTGGTAGAAATCTTTAAAATTTTACACTTAGGTCACATTCAAATACACCCTATTGAATGTGGGACACGATCAAATGTATAACATATTCCTTACACCATAACCTTGCTTGTGACACCCTTGCTAGGGTTATGGGCCAACTCAATACAGTTAAGTTAACCTGCTCTCACGAGTATAACTCTTACGATCAAATTGCCCATGACCCCTTGGTTGAAATTAACATGTATCTCTTGATCTAAACTTCTCTTAAATGAAGAAGAACCAAACACACAATAACCATCTTCAAAACATGGAAAAACCTTAACCATTTCATCTACTAGGTTTCCAATGCAAAGGTTGAATGCTTACTTCAGGTCCTGCATCAGCCCATGCCATTTCTGTAGTGAAACAAATCACAACAAGAGTAGCATCATCCTCTGAAGTCTTCACCACCACCATCATTTTACATAGCACTCAGCCTGGATAAGTCAAATCAACAATCAGCATCAAATGAGTTCCTAACATGAGCTAGTTTTACCAAACCAAAACAAAAAACCTAAAAACAATAACCAGGCATAATATAGCATCTTCTGGGATGAAAATATAAGGGCTTAGCTACCAAATCCATTAGACGTGAAGTATTTTGCATAACCCAAAGCTGTAAACATATAAATAACTTTTTCTTTAAAACTCATATTCTAGTTTGCATTACTTACAGTTTAGATTACAAGGGGCAGAGAATGAAACATAGGAAACTGTGATTCTGAGAACAAGTAGAGCGAATACAAATCGCAAAATCTTAAAAAACCAAAACCCTTGAAAGCTAAATAGGGTTATCGGTTTGCCCCAAAAAGACAATTGAAATGAAATATTATGAATCTCAAGTCATTTCAGGGAGACATAGGGATATCGGGATGACAAAAGAGAGTGTCTCACTAATACAATGATGAAACTACCAAAGACAAAAGACATCGGCAGAAGTGATGAATATCGATGGGATATAAATATAAGTCTCAGCAATACCCCGAAAGAAATCAATGACATAAAGAAAGCATGGACCCAAGATATAATAAATTATTTCTAGGAACATATATATGCAAGTAGTAGACAAACATCTACACATCTAATCTAGTGTTAGCATATGAATCCATCTAGTATCTAGGGATCAACATATAATGTTGATAATAAATTAAGCAATTGTGATCACAAAATAAATGGACCTTACAATGAGGTTGGACCTTACAACTACTAATTGATTGAATTTTAGTTTACAAATCCAATATATCTCATATTTTGCTAAGAAAACCAAACAAATTTCTTCATAAGTATGCATAATGTACTAGATCATATTGAAGAATATATTTGGTTTTAATATAGTTTACTTATACTAAGATCTACCATAGTATTATGATCAAATTGGAAAGAAAAAAGAATAGAGGAGTAATAGTCATTTATTTAGTCATTTATTTGGTCATTTATTTAGTCATTTCAACCGATGACCAAATTAGTCATTTATAGCTGTGTTGCAAAAAATTTTGGTCATGTGACTAAAAGTTTTAGTCACTTGGTCATTTATTTTCCATATTTCTACTAGTGCCACCACGTGCCCATTTCAGTCCTTTTCTAAAGGCAACGGAGGATGCCATGCATCCCAATAGAACGAGTTATTAGAGTCTCAATTTCAAATGGTTGTTTCTATTGCGCCATTATCTTTTAGATATAGTTGTTGACCCTAGGAGGAGGCAAAGGAGTCTAAGATAGAAAAGAAAGATCTGAGACTCACAGGATCTGTTACAACAACATAGGTGAACAGGGACTTAATATTCTTAGAGGATTTACAGTATGGGAGCTTGATAACAGAAGCGACAGTTAACTAGAGTTCTAGTTATCAGGCCATTAGGATCTTAACAGCCACATAGGAGCTTCAAATTTTTGTGCTTTAAATAGCATAGTCCATACTAGGAGAAGGGAGATTGAAATTATCAGATAGTTTAGCATCTAGACTAGAAGCATTTTCTTGCCTTAATAGGCGACTCTCCTGAGGGATTCAATATTGTATTTTGTGCAAATATTTGCTTCTGTAGTTTGTTCTCCTATCTAACAATCAAGAGAGAGTGTTGTTTTGTGTAAATTATGACGTGTTTCTAATTCTTGCTTCTTACTTTCTATATGACCCTTTGATGAATCTCATATATATGTTGTTAATGTTAATCATGCTTTATGCTCTTTGGCTTTATCAGTAAATTCTATGAGTTTAATCACTGTGCTATTAGTGTGAATAACAATTCTGGCACATCGCCTTAGCAGTTTAAGTATTTCTTTTATAATCTTGTTTTTTCTTCCCTTTACCTCAAACACATAGAGAAGAACCAACTTCTTTAAAATTTGGAGGTTATTTCAAGAGTCAATCCCACATTCTTGGAATTTCCCATTGTTGGTGACTACTTGCAAAATTAAACCTCAACAATTTCTAGCACACCCGATGGGACAGAATTTATTGATTCTTAATTAGAAGCACATGAGCTGATGTCCTACAAGAAGTCTGAGTTGTGGACCAACTACCCGATCCTGATTTGTTGCTAATCCAGGACTCTTGTTGCCACCATTGGTGACTACCTCAAAAAGAAGGACACATCAACAAAATATCTCAGGAGGACAAATGGGTGCCCTAGCTCCACCTCAAAATTTTGTCAACTGGAATAGTGGTAGCCCACTCATTCTTCCAACACCTCCAGATACATGGGACCCAATTCCAGCTAATGCTCTAAAAGCATTACCTAAATTCAAAGGGGAAGATTTCAAGACCCTAGCTGAACATTTACAAGATGTGGCTGATGTGTGCATGGTGCATTACATCACAGAGAAAAATATTGCTATGAGACTGCTAGCTACTTCTTTTAAGTGAAGAGCTCTTGATTGGTATCGATCTTTAGCACCGAATTCCATTGGAACTTGAGACCAACTGGGAGATGCACTATTTGAAAGATTTAGTGAGAAGGCAGACAGTCCAGCTCTTTTGTAGCAGCTGATCACCAAAAAGATAGCTCCCCAAGAAGCTAAAATTGATTTCAATACCAGATTCCAAAAGACTTGACAAAGAATCTTATTTGTTGCTCGACCACCAGTAGGTATGGCAATTGTCTTCTACCTTACGTCTTTCAATTTTGATATTTCAGTTATGATCCAATCATTAGGAGAACAGACCCTTCCTGCAACATATGAGTTAGATGTTAAAGCAAAGAATAGTCTAATAGATACTAGGAAATTACCTCCAAGACCCCCTATGCCTATGTTCCCTGAATTGTCAATTCCTATTCAAGAAGAAGCCCCTAATGCTTCGTCAGTCCTTGTTTCTATGTATACCTTTCCTACACCACAAAGACCAACCACTTTGGCATCATCTTCCTCTCTATCTGAAATGGATGATGTCAAGAGCATTCTCAGAACCTTTTCTAATGAAATTATTAACCTTAAGAGGTAGAAAACCTCATATCAAAAGCCTCCCTACCAAGGATTTCAAGGAAATAGACCCCCATATCAACCAAATCAGTATCAGGGGACACATAGATCAAACTCTTCACAACCATCTAATCAGCTTGTCCCTGTGCCAACAACATTGCAAACTATCCCAGCTAATCCAGGGAGAGAATTGGTTCCTGGGTAGAATAACTTGGCTAAAAAGATGAATGCATGGTGCTTTCCTTGTAATAATGCACATATGACCAAAGATTGTCCAAGAGGAAATTTACAACAGAAGGTGGTAGAACAGAGAAGAATGGGAAACTAAGTTGGCCCATCATCAGAATCATACCCATACCAATCACCTGGTGTTCAAAATATAGTAATAGTAGCTCAAATGCAAGGTATGTCTATAGAGTAGGAAGGATAAATCACCCCTGAACATGCACTATTCTCATGGATTGAAGATGAAGAATCGGTGTTAGATTAGTCAGATTATTACACTAGGTCAAAGAGGAGGATGGTGGAGACACTAGAAGTCATTCCTAGTGTAATGATTGAATCAAGGAAAGGACCATCAATTCAACCTTCCTATACCCCCATGACAAGACATGATATCCCAATGATGACACAAAGTCAAGGAGTTTCTAACCCAATGATGGAAAGGACAAGGTATCCTTATTACTCTAAAGTACACTCACTAGGACCAATGAATGTGGTGGAGTAGTTGAAAAAGGCTCCTATTAATGTATCCTTATGGGATATGTTAGCCATCCCTAAACATAAGGTACTATTGCAAGAAGCTCTAGAATTTCAAAATGAACCTAAGACTACTGGCACCAAGGAAGGCTCAGCAGATAAAGGAAAAGATCAATCCAAAGCATCTCAGTCACAACAGGAGTCTTCTCTGGTGAATACAAAAGAAAAGGTGAGTAAGATTAAGCCTAATCTTTTTTATTTGACCCTAATAGTGGGGAAGAAGTTACTACACAATTCCATGATAGACTCAAGTGCAAGCACCACAGTTATGCCTAAGCAAATAGTAGATGCTTTAAAGATAAAATATGACCCATTAGCTAAAGGGGTGATGTAGTTAGATGGAGAATCAGTCCAGACCATAGGCATTATCAAACAACTTCCATTACAATTGTATACCTGCCCAAATATAACTATACTACAAGATGTGATGGTCATTGATATCCCTCTTATTTTTGGTTTATGCTTATCTATAAATTTCACAGCTAAAATTGGAGGATATATGTCTTTAGATTGGTCACATCTAATTCTGAGGACCAAGTATGGTTCAAAGATGAAAGTTCTATCAGAACCTTTGTGTAAGGAACATATTACTAATGAAGCAACATCAAAGTTTGAGGCATCTCATGCTATGATCACTAGAGAGGAAAGAGTTTATGTGGAAGAAATGGAAGAATGGACTGCAGCTGATGGAAATGGAGAAGATGATAACCATCTATCATGTATGATGCAAAGTGATCCTTTTGGTAGTTATGATTCTATTGGGTTAGGAACATATGTGATTTTTTATGAAGACCATGAGATACCTGAGATAATAAGTCAATCAAGAAAAGAAAAGGAAGATCCTGATGAAGATTCTATGATTTTGACTCTAAATTTTGATGGAGCGAAGAGTAAGAATGGTGCCAGAGTAGGCATCTGCCTTATATCACCAAAAGGGGAAAAGATTCTCAGAGCCCTGCATTTCCATTTTTCCTGTACTAATAATGAATCTAAATATGAATCCCTAGTACATGGCCCGATCCTCTCTAAAAAGAAAGGGATAATAAATTTGAGTCTTTGGTGACTTAGAATTGGTAGTAAAATAGATCAGAGAGATAGCTGCGGAAAAAAAATGTGAGGATGAGGTCATATCGTCACCATATATGGGACTTAATTGAAGAGTTTGATGCCTTCAATATAGAAGTCATACCAAGGTTCCAGAATGTTGAAACAAATAGAATGGCCCAAATTGGATCTCAGTTCGACCCAACTAAAGATCTATTGGAAAATGAAGAAGCAGTCAAGGTTATTATTCACCCTACTATCCCTGATAATGGTAATAATTGGCAAGTTTTTTATAGTGATCTTCAAATCCTTTTATTCTGATAGCAGTCTGAAAAATTTATAGATCAATTGCAGCCCAAAATTGAAGAGGCCTACGGTGACCAGATAATGCAATTAAAATCAAATAAGCTTCCAAATGCACTGATAACCCTTGAGAATATTTTTGACACTGATGATACAAATCTAGACAAGAGAAAGTTTGTAGCCAGCAAGGATGACTACTCAGAGATTGAGGTCAGCAATGGGAAAAAACTAAAAGTAGGTAAGATTACTACTCAGGAAGAAAGAGATAGACCAATATCTCTATGTAAGAAATATGATAGGGTGATAGCATGGACTTATGATGATCTTCATGGTTACAATAAGGATATAGTTCAACATACTATTGAACTCACAGAAAGATCAAAGTCTATGCATTAGAAATAAAGACCAGTAAAACCAAGGATTGAGTCACTTATGGTAGAACTCAAGAAGTTGTTAGAGTCTAAAATAATAATCCCAATCAAATACTCAACATGGGTACCCAACTTAGTGCCAGTAAGAAATAAAAATAGAGAGATTAGACTATGTGTTGACTTCAGAGACCTAAATAAAGCCTCTTTAAAGGATCATTACCCACTTCCTTCAATGGAACAGATCTTGCAGACTGTAGCTGGGACTAAAAGGTTTTCTTTACTGGATGGTTTCTCAGGTTACAATCAAATCTAGTTGGAAAAAGAAGATCAATACAAGACTTCTTTCACCACCAAGTGGGGAAATTTTGCATATGCAAAGATGCCTTTTGGGCTTTCTAATGCTGGGGCAACTTTTCAGCGTGCTATGGACATTGCATTCAAGGGATTGATAAACAAGATTATTTTGATTTATTTAGATGATCTAACTGTATTTACAAAATCCATTGAAGATAATTTTGATCATTTAGAAGCCATTTTTCAAAGATGCCAAGAGTTTAGGATTTCTTTGAATCCTAAGAAATGTGTGTTTAAAGTGCCTCAGGGTAAGTTGCTCTGACACAGTCTCAAAAGATGGAATCTCTATAGATCCAGATAGAGTTAAGGTAATCTTGGATTTTTCTCTACATGTGAACGAGAAGGTAGTGTAGTATTTATTAGGAAAGATTAACTTTGTTAGTAGATTCATATCTGATTTTGCAGGATCAATTAGACCTATCACTTTGATGTTGAAAAATGATCTAAGTTTTAAATGGACAATTGAAGGCAGACAAGATTTTGAAAATATCAATAGGGCAATCTCTACTACCCTAGTGCTACGTAATCCAGAATTTTCTAAAGATTTCATAATGTATGTATATGGAGGAGAGCACAGTATAGCAACTATTTTGACTCAAAAGGATCAAGTGGAAGAAGAAGAACATCCTATTTCTTTCTTTTCTAGAACACTACGGGAGTACAAATCTAGGTACAATTTTGTTGAAAAGAAAGCATATACTATAGTAAAAGGATTAAAGAAGTTCAAGAACTTGGTAACAGGAAAAAAGATTGTGATATTGGTGGCCCATTCAAGTGTCAGAGAATACATAATGGAAGGATAAATCAATGAAAAGAGAGCCAATTGGATAACCAAGATTTTAGAGTATTATGTGGAGGTTAAGCCAACCAAATTGATAAGAGGAGGAGGCCTTTACTAATACATTGCCCAAGATTTAGAGGCTTCAGCAAAAGAAGAATATGTCAAAGAGACTGTACTGAAGGTACAAGAGGGTGAGTTAGACTCTTGGGTTTATCACATGATATGTTCCATGGAGACTGGTTAATGCCCTAGTCTACTTTCTCCTTAAAAGAAAAGATACTATAGGCAACAAGGATCCAGTTTTATTCTGATAAATCATATCCTTTTCAAAAGGAATTTTGATGGGATCTTTCTCAGATGTGTGGAAAAGGATGATGCTCATAGAATCTTGTATGAATTGCATTATGGGACATTTGGAGGACACTGTTCTACAAAAACTATAGCCATTAAGATTATTTGGGTAGGATACTATTGGCCCACAATGTTTTTTGATTGCCATAAAATGGTCAAGGAATGCCAGTCATGCCAGTTTTATGTTGGCAAAAGAAGGAACGCAGCCTTGCCCTTAAGTCCTACAATCGTGGAAGAACCTTTTGCCTAGTGGGGTCTAGATTTTATTGGGATGATTAATCCAGTTTCAAATTCAGAACATAAGTGGATTCTCACTGCAATAGATTATTTCACTAGGTGGAGTGAAGTGGTCCCATTGAAAGAAGCCACTGAGAATGTCATTTTGCATTTCCTTGAAGAAATAACTACCAAGTTTGGTCCTCCTCATACTATTATATATGATAATGCTAAGGCATTTTTAGGACCAAAGATATATGATTTTGCTTTAAGAAATGGTATTTTTTTAAAGAACTCATCAAATTATTGCCCACAAGGAAATGGCCATGCTGAGTCAACAAATAAGAACTTGATTAGGGTCAAAAAGAATTGGAACAAAGCATCAAAAAGAGTGGCATAAATATTTGAAGGTAGCCTTATGGGCATATAGAATCACACCAAAGTAGGTGATCAAAGTCTCTCCTTATGAATTGGTATATGGAAAAAGTGCAGTAATGCCTCTTTCAATAGAGATTCCAACTTTACAGCTAATAAGCAGATCGAGATAGAAGAAAATGGTCCAATGCAAGTAAGGCTTGCAGAATTGTTGGAACTTCAAGAGAAAAGGGAGTTGACACATGAGTCTTTGATAAACCGCCAATAGACTGTTAAAAGTTGGTTTGATCAGAAGACTTCTGAACCCAAATTTGAGGTTGGTAGTTGGGTTTTAAAATGGGATGAAAGAGCCGCAAAGATAGGATGCCATGAAAAATTTGAGTCTTTGTGGATGGGCCCCTTTAAGATAACTGCCTATAAATAGCACAATGCTTATGAATTGGAAACAATGGAGGGAGAATCATTAGAGATTCCTGTCAACAGGATCTTCTTGAAACTTTTTACATAGAATCTAATCCTACCTTGTTTATTATAGTTAGTATAGTTTCCCTTCCATTTTGTGTTCTTTAAGGTTGTTTTCCCACCTCTTTCAATAAGTGTTCCTTGAACACATGTGAGTAGCTAAAGCCTTCTGTGATCTCCTAAGTGTCTTTTCCATCAAAAACCGTTGATAGGGCCCAAAAATCTAAAAGTGTTAGTCTAACGACCTCAAGAGGAGAAATATTAATGGCAGGTTGTTTCAAGAATTTTGAATTATGATCATAAATCAAAGGGATCTAGTTGGTCGCCCTTGAAGCATGTATTTTCAGGGTCATTAAATATGAAATGATGAGCTCATTAAAGAGTTATATTAACTCATTCCATACGTGCATAAGGCTTTTAAAAAGGGTCTCGATTCCTTATCTTTTGTAATACCAATAACAGAGTTTTCCTAAAGGGTTTAAGGTATCATTACAATTCAAAATTTATGAGCAGGTGTTTGGTAAAGATAGTAAGAATCATAGTCAATTTTGAGAATTAGAAAGCAGAAATGGTGGAGGAGGGACAATCTTCAAAATGTGGAGAGCAAAGAGGATTGTTTGAATTTCCAGACAAATAGAAGAACAACAAGGCATACACCGCAGCCAAAGCACAACCTAAAGTCAAGCTTCCAAGAATGAAAGGGCTAAGTAAAGGTAAGGCTATGGACCCTTCTCAGGTTGTTGATTATGCAAATGGGATTTTTGACCCTAGGATTTCCAAGAACCCAAAAAATCTAAGAGAAGGGGCACATGCAAGATTGATTAACCGGGTGAAGTAGGGTAAGTCTGAGTCTTTTGGCATGGGAATTTGGTGCTCTAGTTTGGCTCAATACATGGTTTCTCTCATCCATTCATATTCTGAATTGTTTGGTCATGTGCAATTAACTTTGACCCTTCTATTGGGATTATTCAAGGAAAAAACATCTAGATCATAATTCATGCACAGGCTATCCATGACATGCTTGGTTTGTCGCATGACCCATCTGCCAGTTTTTATGATTTGGCTAAATTATAGAAGGTTTGGCATGAAGTGCAAAAGAAGTTGGGATTCTTGAATAGGGAGATGCATCTTGATGATGACAATACCAAGTAACCATCTCTACCCCTTACTTTATTTTCATTAACTTCAGATGTACAAGATGCCTGCTTAATGCTAGCATTTATCTTTGGGCAAGATGAGGATGTAAATGTACATGATTGGCAACTTGAGGCTATTTTTCATCTCAAGACAGTCTCATGGATGCAAGAGTATAAGTATGATTTCACAGAGTACATAGATTACACATTGAGCCATTAGTTGGCCAATTTCCAAAACACCCAGACATTTGGGTATTCATCATATCTTTTCCATTTAATTTTGTATCAGAACTACCAACTTTTCCTACAGCACATGCATTTGAACCTATATGATCTTGAGGTAGATGCTCATAAAGTAATTCCTATGTCTACATGGACTCATTTGTTATCTGAGACCTCTGATGCTTATGAATTTGTAGAGCATTTTGTGTCACCCCTCATTGAGCAATTGGATCCAGAAGAGGTTAAAATAGAATGAGTGACCCAGTGAGAGGAATCATAACAAATTCAAGAGTCTCTTGTGATTATTTATTTGGGGCTCATTATACAATGATCAGGGTTCATGGTTTTGGAGAGGAGCCTTTCATGCTCTCTAAGGTTCTGACAAGTAGGGTATTAGCCCTAGAAATGGCCTGACAATTGGATATTATTGACTCTGAGTTTGGGGCAAAAAGGAAAAAGAAGGCCTTCTATGACCTCCCATGGTCTAAGGGTGGCATCACAATGGTGAAGAGACAGACAGAGTACCTTTTGATGAGGAAATTAGCAAATTATGGGCTAGTAATGATTGTGGACCAATGAAAGTATGACCTAGACAGTTTCATGACTTCTTGGCTGACTAATAATAAAGTTCATTCCTCTTTTGTACATGAGAGCCATCAACTTTTTGAAGAGAGGAGGTCACCAGTAACAGATGCTACAGATGTCTACGTGGAGATAAGTGATATTCCCAGTGAGCCTCTTGAACCATGGGAAACATTTTACAAACCCATCAGAAAATATGACCCAAATAAGAATATGACCCATGGCTTGAGACAAGCCCTATTAAAGAGAGGACGGGGTACAGATTGCTGCATATTGGAAATTTAGGCAAGAAATTGCTAAGTTGGAAAGGAATTTTGAAGAATTTGATACAAATGAGAAATGGGAAAATCTTTGGGATGAGGCATATATGGCTCCAGTCTCTAGCCCTAACATGAGTAATATCCCAAGGCATCAAAAGTAGATGAAGAGGTAGGCAGTGAGTCAGTAGGACCAAATCCAAAGCCTTCTAGTTGGCCACAATCCTTTAGAAAATTGGAGCAACACAAAGCTTCCCAACTACTGTCTCATGGGGTCCAAATAACTTTAGCATATGGGGACCCTGTAGCGGAAACTTTACAAAAAAAGGCAACAAAATCATTGATCCCATCACAGCAAGTGATGATAAAAGAAATGCCAAAAGACCCATTAAACAACCCCATTAGGAAAGGGCGTAGATTGATACTTCAAGGGTATATAGAAGAAGAAGAGGTCGCAGATGTTTCCCACATGCAGATTCCAACAACTTCAATGGCCACCCAAGTCAATTTCTCTTCTCCTTCTTCTTTCTCTCAATCTTCTTCTACTCAAGGGGTGGCTCCCCAAATGTCCCATACCTCATTGTCTCCTTCCACCTTTGATGTGCCTTTGCAATCCCTGTCACCTCCACCCAATTCCACATCCCTTGTTGTCTCACAAACTTTAAGTTTTGGTGTAGTCATGGTTAGGAAGGTCCACAAAGTGAATAGTCTAGGTCGTGCATCAAGAGTAAACACAATGGAAACAACTCAAAGATAGAATGCAAATGCAAATGCAGTCATTCAGTATATCATTGATTCAAAATACAAACTAGTTGGCATCATGTGGGCTTACAATTAGGGCTCACAGGCGTGATTCCTCAATTACAAAATATGCACAAGATATATCTTTGAAGCACCTTTGCAAACAATTCAAACTATCTCTATGTGATTCACTATCAATGACTACTTTCCTATGCATCTATTACATGAATATATATCCTCTCTAGAACATAAGATTCCTCTGTGTTAGCCAAGGATGATTACAAACTCTAATGAAAGAGATGTAATGTGTGTACACAGATAGGTCAGACCTAATCATAAATAACTCCTAAAATAAATGAAATAGCATGTAGATCTCAGGGAAGGTCATCCATGATCCAAAGTTCCTTGAATGATGTGTTGTTTAGCTCTGCAAGTCATGAGATGCTCTTTAGGTCTTCTCCTTTAGCTGATTATCTGAGATTGTCAGGATCCTCTACTCTGAGAAAATAATTGATCTTCTGATAGAGATATCTTTTTGGTACCTAATCCAAATGATCTAAATTTTAGATATGACGTGCATGAATGTGTCTAGATGCTAATTCCATCTCTGCAAGGTCTGAAATGAAACTGCAGCAAAATGCAGACCAAAATATAGAAACTGCTACTAACTAAACTGACTGAACTGAACTGGAAAATGAAAGAAAACAAACTAAATTGCAAATGTTTTTGGTCAATGCAAGATTGCTCTTGAACTAGAGATGCTCCTACATCAGAAATCCAAGGTTGTTGAAAAAGTGAGTCCCTCACTTTACTAGGGCTAGAAGAAAACCAAGACGATCCACATCAGCCTGAGAAATCCATGATGAATCTTCTTTCAGTCTGCCTTTCCACTTCACAAGATATTCCTTGTATTATCTTCCTCTGGTACTACGTTCAACTCTGTTGTCCAAGATGTCTTCAATCTATTTCGATGCTTGTTGTGGTAACTGTTTCTTCAAGTCTTCTCCAATGCTATCACTAAACTCTGTTTCATGATACTGATATAGGTCTAAAATGTTGAAAATAGGTGATATGCCTGGCAATGTCTCCAGTAGCTCCACTGCATATGCATTTCCTAAATCAAACATTTTGAGTATCCTACATGGTCCAAACTTCTTCATCTTCAACTTGTTATATGTCCCAACTGGAAATCTTTCTTTTCTCAAATACACCATCACCTCATCTCCAACTGCAAATTCTTTGTGTCTTCTCTTCTCATTTGCTTGCTCCTTATACTTAATGTTGATCTCCTCCAAATGCTTCGTAACCTGATTATGCACTGTCTCCATGTGTTCTGCAGATTCTTCTACTTCTGCACTCCTCTTCTCTTCCATACTGATGTCTCTCAACTCTTCTACCCCTCTAGGGTTAGTTCCTATCACAATCTCAAATGGTGTTCTTCCGATACTCCTATTTATTGAATTATTATATGCAAACTCTTCTTGTGATAGAATCAAATCCTGATTTCCTTCCTTCTCTCCAACCAAACATCTCAACAAGTTTCCCAAGCTCCTATTCACTACTTATGTCTATCCATCAGTCTATGGATGAATTGTTGAATTGAACTTCAAATCTGTCTTCATCTTCTTCCAAAGTGTCTTCCAAAAGTATCCAAGAAATCTTGTATCTCTGTCTGAAATTATGCTCTTAGGTAATCCATGCAATCTCACAATATCCTTGAAAAATAGGTCAGCCACATGCACTGCATCAGTTGTCTTCTTACAAGGTATGAAATGTGTCATCTTTGAAAATCTGTCCACCACTACAAATGTTGAATCATGTCCTCTCTATGTCTTCGACAATCCCATTACGAAATCCATACTTATGTCTTCCCAAGGTCTCTCTGGTACTGTTAAAGATTTGTACAATCCAATATTCTAACTACTCCCTTTTGCAATTTGACAAACTCTACAACTATGCACAAACTTCCTTACATCCCTATATATTTGACGCCAAAAGTAATTTTCACTTACCAAAGCCACTGTCTTATCAATGCCATAATATCCTACCAATCCACCACTATGCTTCTCTTTGATCAAATTATCTCTCATTGAACTCCTAGGTATGCATAACTAGTTTCCTTTGAACAACATATCTTCCTAAATGAAATAGTCCAACCACTTACTTCTATCTGTCACAATAGGCTCCTTACATGCTTTCCAGGGTTCTGCAAAATCAAGATCTTCATACATGTTCTTCAATTCTTCAAATCCTAACACTTCCACTCTCATCTTTGTCAGCAAGTTCCTTCTCCTACTTAGGGCATATGCAACTTTGTTTGATTTTCCACTCCTATGCTTCAACACAAAAGTATAACTTTGCATGAACTCTACTATCATGTCTCGTTTTTATGGACTAAATTATTATTCTAGACTAGTGAACATTTACCATGATTGTTTTACTTTGAGTAGGTTCCACCTGTGTGAAGGTAATTATCATGAAGTTATATTCGAGTAAATTAGAAAGTTGATTTAAATATTGAATATTATCGATGTGATCATGATGTTTTGCTTCGGCTATGTTTTTGGGAATTAACCTATTGACGTCAAGTCAAGTGCAAATGAATGTAGGTACTCATCGAAGATGAGAACATGGTTGAGGTAGAGATGTTCTAGCTACTTGGCAAGAACTGTTTGGGATGGTTAACCTTGATGCAATCACACACTCACGTAGTCTCATATTACATTTTGAATGATTTATTATGCATTAATTGTGTGGATAATAAATGTGACTGATCTTTATATGCTTAGAAAATATGGTGTTTTTAATTGTTAGGAAAATTAGTTTCGAATGTATAATTTAATTATAGATATTAAAAGTTATTTTGATTATATTAAATAGTGAATATATATATGTGGTTATATTTTATTTTAATTAATAATAAATAAATAATGTTTTCCTCTACGGATGTCTAGAAGAAATATCTAGATTAAACTTAAAATAATTAAATTTGAATTGATATATATATATATAATTTTAGATACTTCTTGATTGATTTAAAGCGATTGTGTTATTTTGAAAAATAAATTATATTAATAATAACTATTATATTTAGAAATTTAAAAATTACTTGTTTTATTAAAAAGAAATGGTTATTACTTATTTAAAATTAGATAAATTGCTTTATTATTATGAATATTATATTTAGAATTCTAATAAAAGAATTAAAAGAGTAATATTTTTTTTGCCTGCAACCATAAGAAATAAATAAGTTATTTTATTTTAATTTTGGAGGCTTTGAAAAAAACAAATTTCGTGTAAACTAAAACAAATCTTCAATTATTAAAAACAAAAAGCTAAGCTAAACCTAAATTTTTCCAATGCTAAAAATAAGAGGTGATTTGGGAAATAAAAAGAAAAAGGGTCGTAGTAGAGAAAAAGAATGACTTTTGCAGCAGAGATAATTTTTTTTTGTGTTATTCTAGGGACCATTATTTTCTGGGCACCACGATTGCAGCAGAGGAAGGACATTTTTGTGCAGCAATAGAGAGAGGACGCGATTTTTCTATTTGGCAGTGATAGGAAAGAAGTTTGCTCAACGACTGCAACAAAGAATAGAGCCCCATTTTGGCAAGCAATCCAGGTATTTTACTAGTTTTCATTGCAATATATATGGTGGATTAAAATTGTTAAACATAGATTTGTTTTGACCTATGAAACTATCACTTTCTAGTCTATTTTGTCCTATGATTGACCTATTTTTCTTCCTACCGCTAGTTGCCTTTATCCTCTATATTTGATGTGGGCGTTGACCTGTGTTTCTTTAGCCGATGTTTGTGGTTATTTTGTTTTTTACTTACTTTATCATGGTCACTGTTTATTTATTCCTATCACCAGAATTCAGACCTCCATGATATAATTTTAGTAAACAACGTGCTATTGATTGTCTTAAGAATTAGTTTAGAAATTGCTAAAAACTACCCCTTGTGATCGCTGAAATCTATTAAAACATTCATGTTGAATCTTCATCTTATTTCACCCTATAGTAGTTGTCTTTATCTATTTTATTGTTGTTGGATTTGAACAGTTCCTGTAGCCTATGTTTTAGGTTCTTGTCACTTGTTTTTCAAGTTCCTGTAGCTTTATGTTGTTCCTGTAGCCTGCATTTTAGGTTCTTGTCACCCATTTTTCAGGTTACTATAGCTTTTTGTTGTTCCTGTACCCTACATTTTAGGTTCTTGTCACCCATTTTTTAGCTTCCTGTAGCTTTCTGTTGTTCCTATCGCCACTGTTAATAGTTCCTGTCGCTAGTGTTAACAGTTCCTGTCACCCATGTTAAACTGCTCGTGTAGCATACTGTCTCCTATAGCAAACTATTTCATGTAGCTTCTCTAAAACACTTTTAAAATAGCTATGTTATTCCACATAACAGAGACAGTTATTTACTGATTAGTATTTATGCTTATTTAGTGCTAAAACTTGTTTAAACCTCTATTATAATAAAACTCTATGAATGATTAAAATCATGAAACAGTAGTGAATGGAAAGAGTTAAACATTGTTTTTCTCAACCTTTTTGATAATGAATTACAATTAAAGAGTATAATCAAATTTTAGACACCCAATTTATGCTTACATACTTGAATGAATAGATTGATGTTAAAATTATTTTTCTTTATATGTTAGAATGATGGAGTAAAATTCATGATGTAAATATCATTGTCTTATTAAAACTTCTTGAAGAGAATTAGTATACTTGAATTGAATGATTTAGAAAACTTAATATATTATGGAATTTGAATTGAATATGAATTAGGAAATAAAACTAGTTTGACAACCTCTAGATGCAATTGTATGAACAAATGATGGATTATTGCTTGAAAGGTGTGTTTTCATGATTGATGCATGGGAAAGGGATTAGAAATGGTCATAGGTGATTTGGTTTTATTTATTCATTGATTTATTTATTTATTTACTTGTTTATTTGGGGAAAAAAGGTAGATTTTTATCTAGGAATGTGTTTGGGTTATCTTCTGGGCTAGGATGCTGAATATGGATTATCAAAGATGGCTTTTCCTCTTTTCAGGAATTGAACCAGGTTACTATGTTTAAAGGTTTAGATCTAAACGAGCTGACATTGAAAAAGATGTTTACTTTGTCTAGCAAACTTATTTATATATATCTCTGCCACATCCTGTTGTGAGACAATCTACATTTCATTATTTAGAATTACACATTCAGACATCAGGGTTACATTGGGTGTTCCCTCCTGCCAGTTGTTTTAAGGTAGCTAGACATTTCGTGCAGGGCTGGGTTTCCTTTGTTTCATGAAGGGATCCAGGGAAGTGTAATTGCTTCATGGTTGGGTGGAAAAGCACTTGGGCCATGTTCTCATCTCTCAGCTCGCAGGTGGAGGACCACTTGGTTCATGCAACTGATGAACATATTGATTCATTTATTCTTGTTGAACATGATTATTGTAAACTTGTAATTAGATGTATTATGGCATGATTGTCAAAGGACTTTGTGTATGATTTTATAGTGCTTTTACCTAGATGAGCATGTGATTTGTAAGATTTAATGACTTTATTTATATTGATGAGATTATCTTTTGAAAGATTTAATGATTCTTATTTATGAGGTTTCTCTTTTGTGAAGATTTATTGACTTTATTGAATCTTATTTATGAGACTTATCTTTTACTTGCGATATTGTAATTGTTGATGTGTAAAATTGCGCAGGTTCCAACACCAACATGGGAAGTTTTAGGAATGTGGGACTTGCTACCTAAAACAACCTCCAGATTTTAAAGAAGCTAGCTTTTATCTTTCTTAAATGGGTTCTGGGGAAAAGGGTAGAAACTAACAAAATTACAGATAAAATGAAAGCAAATCTATCTATGGCGATGCGCCTGAATAAAATGTTTCTCTCAACTAAGCACAGTGAAACTATCCTCAAGATTCAGTCACATTAAAGAGTAAATTCTGCATGATTAACATAGACAGATGAAATGAATAAAATCAAAGGCTCACGACCAGACAATTTGCAATGACACATAAAATATCAACCAAGGCATAGAACTCAGTATTTCTCATTAATTTTCTAGCAACATAAGAGGCACAAATACATGCACAGTTACATTCACTTTCTGAATCAAGAATAAAAAAATAAAGGCAAATGATATTCACTGGTCACAGCAAAAATCTCAAACTTCTCTCTTAAATTTCTGATAGAAAACTCTAGCAAAACTAGAACTCTAACTTCGAAAGAACTCCCTTGATTCATTACAAGTGTTACATATTTATAGCATAAGATCGACTCTAGATTGTCTGCAACAATCAAATCCCAACGGCCCAACCGAACTGGAGGTAACTGGAAGTCTTTGATAGTTAAAGATCTTTCGAATCTGCGACAGTTAATCCTTCGTGCAAGCCCATTAGCTGTGACAAAACATATGTGGCATACTTCCTCTTATAAGGAACAGACGCTTGGTGGCCTCCGCATTCTTAGAAATAACGAACTCTGTGACATATGGTAGCATCTGCGTGCATAACTTGAAACTCCTTCATCTCTCAGGAAGAAACAGGAAACAGACACTTGGCAGCTTCCACAACATTTAGAAACATATATGTGTCCTGCTCTGCAGCTTTGATACTTAACTATGTCTTTGTATTCGGGGGAACTTTGCCTGTGACAACTGTCACGATCCGCGGCTTTGAAACTTTAAGACACTATTAGGAATGGGACCCACAACCCTCCACTCATTAGCTTTCAAAAGGGGCAGGTGGCAATGTCTGCAGGAACAACTAATTGGTACGTGGCAGCTTCTGCACTACTTCTTGAAACATTAAAAACCTTTTGAGACTCACGCGGAGGTTGACACATGTCAGGCTCTGTATCATTTGAGAAATGTTTAATATCATCGGAGAAAGGGACAAAACCTTTATCTTTGGAGCCGCGTCCACCACGTGGTGCTCTCCGCATCACTAATACTTTAGACTGTGGCCCACCCCCATCCTTCACTTAGCATCGAAAGCATATAGAAACCATAACACAGAAGCTGACACTTGTCAAGCTCTGCAGCTACTACAAAAGACACATGGCACCTTCCGCGCTCACACTAAAACATTTAGGGAGTGCCTCTACTGATGACATGTGGTGCCTTCCGTAGGGTTGTAACTTAGAAACAATATTGAAACATTTCCACTATGTGGCACACTCTGCTTTAAAGTTGTAACTTAGAAACAAAAGTGTGGCTTGAACTGAGGCTCGACACTTGGCGGGTTCTGCGGCTCTGGCAAAATAAAACCCTCGCAGCCATATTTAGAAACATTCACAGACACTGTAACCCGCAGATGCGCTACAACTTGATACAAAATGTAGAGTCTTTTACTCTATAGTTCTTGGTGACCCCTAGGACTTTTGAGCCTGCTCAAAAAGAACCCAAAACTTTGGCAAAAATATATGTATATAAAAACAATGCAGGGTCACAAATTTTGTAAAGCTGTTTGGTAAACAAATCATTCCGAATCAAAGAGTCCCTGCTTGCTCTGTAAATTTTGAAAGGCAAAATCAAGATTTAATATATCTTTGTGGGAGAATGTCTGCAAAATTTGAACCACAGCCTTCAATTGAAACTCTAACTAGCCCATTGGTATCAAGACAGTTTCCACCTCCTGTACTAACGAAGAATCACTTAAACCTTGAAAAATAGTTTGATCATTTTACCTTGTTAAAAGCAGGGTCTTGATATCATCAATCATTAGTACAATATTATTATTTGGAAATGGTGAGGGAAGACCCAACTGCACCAAATCCTCTATGTGTCTCTTCATGTGCTTGACCCCTTCTTTGATAGTATCTAGGAGCTCCTGGTAATTTGTGGCAACTAAGTTGCAACTTAGAACTTCATTTACCTTCTTTGCAGCTATCATTCTATCACTGATCCCTGCTGCTGACAATATTTCATCTGTTGTGTCATATAGCTTCTTTAGCAACAGTTGAGAGTTAGAAACCCTCAAAGATACAGTAGATAGAGTGGCCTGAACTGAAGCTTCCACCTTCTCGCACAACTACTGTGCATTTAATAGGATTGTTAACGAGGGCCTTAGCTGGATAATCTCCTCAGAGATTCATTTCCAAACTGAAACGTATAGCTCCTTGACTAGATTCAAAACTCCAACATTCTGAGGCCTATTAGCTAACTCAAGTGTTAGCTATTTTGTCATTTGTTGCTTAGCTGGGAGTTGTACCTGTATTGTAGTAGCAGCATTCTGTTCACTCAGCAACTTTTGCTAAAATTGTGTGGCTTGTTGCAGCTTGTCTTGATACTTCTTTCCCAATGTGGCCTTCTCTTGCCTCAAAACATTTACTGCATCTTTTTACTGAGCTAGCTCAACCTTTAGAGAAGCATTGTGTGCCTGTGTTGCTTGATGGATCTGACAGGAAACAGTATCTTGCAACTGTTTATTCAGATTCTCTATTTCATTTTTCTTTGATTGCAACTCTTTAGCAAGGTTGCCACTATTTGTCTTCTCCTGTGCTAAGTCATTTTCAACCTTCTGCAACTTCTTGGACACTTTCAAGTAATCAGTTGCAATAGCGGAAGTGGTCTCATTGAGTAGTTCTATCGTATCTTGTGGTCTGAAAAGGGACATGTCCATGGCTATTGCATTCATTGCAAAGTCCTGAGGCTGCATCTGCTCATTTGGCTTAACCACATTTGGGGATAAATGTGTGACAGTCAGTTGCTGTTGAATATGATCAAAAAGTGACCTCATGTGTGGCACAGCCAGGCTTTTATTTTCTTTCTTTCTTTTCTTATCCATCCTGGCTTCTCTAGCCTTCTTTGCTGTATTTACCTGAGCTTGGAAAGTGGGAGGTGAAGCAATATATCCCCCAGCAAAAGGATGACCCTGAGGTAAACCATAAGGTATAGCCAATGATTGTTGGCTAGGGGAAAATTGGGGAGGGGCTCTTTTTGGAATAGAATGGGAAAAGAGTGGCAATGAGGTAGCCTGTGAAGACATGGCCTGAGGATTGGCAGTTGGGGCAAGTAGTGATATAGGCATAGTAGAGGTGGCAGGGGATACTAATGTTTGGCTAGTTGGGATTGCCACCCCTAAGGTAGAAGAAAGAGACAGAGAAGAAAAAGGAGAAGAAACTCTTACCTGAGGAGCAGTGGATGTGATTGGTAATTGTTGTTTCAAGGATTCTGCTTCTTCATCTGACTCTGCTTGCAGGTGCAGTTTTCTATGCTTCCTTGGTCATTCTCCTGTGTCCTCTTCTGATTCCTTCTCTGCCACTTTCACCACCACTGGAGGTGGCAAGGGTACAAAACTAGAAGCCCCAGTAGCTAAAACTAATGGAATCCCTCTAGTTGGTGATGACACCATGCCCTTTTGTTTCTCTAGAGTACTAAGGGATTGGGGCTAGGAAGATATAGGGGCAGTAGATGAGGCATGTCCTATTGCTTGCATTGTATGGGTTGACTCAGCCTCCTCTTCAGACTCTTCACCCTTCTTGTGGATTCTGCTTGTATCAGGGCTAGAAACTAGAGAGGGATGCCACTCATCCCAGATAGACTCCCATTTTTCATCAGTATCAACATTTTTGAATGAATGGGTGATCTCTAATATCTCCTACCTATACTTCCAATAGGCCTCAATCTTCTCTAGCTTCCATTCTTTGTTTTTCAATGCCCTTCTCAGACCGGTGGTCATTCTGATCTTAGGGTCAAAGGCCTTCTGTTGAACATAAAAGGTCTCCCATGGCCTGGGTCCCTCAAAGGGCAAGTCTGCTAGTTCCACATATATGTCTGGGGTATCTTCCTTAGGGTTTCTTCTATCCTTCCAAAAGGGCCAATCCTCATGTACTATTTTGGCCTCGACCTTGTTGCTTCTAACCCAGGAGGCTATAAAACTATTTGGGTCATACCTCCATTTGTCTTCAATGATGAAGAATCCCAAGACAACTAACTTTCGTAGCAACAGGTGTTCAACATCTCTGACTTATAGTGCCATGTTCTTTGTGATCCATGCAATATCATACATTTTCTTCTTCTTCCTCTTGGTGCCGAACTCATTGTCAACCACAGACACCTGCCGAGTTACTTCTAGAAATGCTACTCTAGGGGTTAAAACTTTGGGTAGTAGCATAGGTTCTCCATTGAAGCCATGGACCCTAATGATAGTATTTTGGGCCCCAAAGAAATAATCACATGGGATTGGGCAATTGGTCATGAAACTCCTAATGCTCTGTGTCAACCTATGTTCTACAGGATTAGGGCTCAAATGGCAAAAGGCAGGGACAACAAAGAGTTCCCAGAACTCATAAGGGTCTGATGCCTCAGATAGCACATGTGTCCATGCAGACACAGGAATAGTTTTATTTTGCCCAAAATTTGGGTCATACATGTTCAATTGCATATTTTGTGCAAAAATACCGTGATTCTAATATAACATTAAATGAAACAGATAAGCGGAATACCTAAAAACTCCTTTAGATTTGAAGTTTATGAGTTGATCGGTCATGGAGTAGGCAATTTATTCTGAAAAGTCCAGCCGGTATTCCTATGACTTGTCAATAGTCTTCAATTTGAAAAGGATGGCAATTTGCCAGTCATAGACTGTATTGACTTCCTTCATCCCAAAAATGAAAGATATCATTGACTGTGCCTCTTGACTAGCTTGACTGAATTGTACCCTTCTTGTAGGTAATATGGGTATCTGTGTGTTCTCCTCTACCAACTGCAATTCTGAGTTGAGGAACCTAATCTGGTTATTGACATTTGACCATGTCTTTTGCATTTTAGTAATAGTGGGAAGTGTGGCCGTTCGATCATGATACAAGGCCAGCATGTCTCTTATGGCTTTGGGTGTAATTTGCACTATAAAGGGACCCTGTTGTATGGTGCTTGAGAGCGCATGAAATAGCTCCATGCATATATCAATTAGGTCAGGACATAGGTGCACATTTGGAACCACGAACTGTGCCAACTGTGAGGTCCAAATCCTCATTCCAAAAGTTTCAGATTGTCCACTTTTTGCCTTTTGAATGCATCTCTGATGTGCCCCTTCTCGAAGAGTCTTGGTAGGTTTTTGAAGGGCTAGGTCAAAGATACCATCTACAAAATCCTTAACCTTCTCTGGATTGATAGAATACCCTACTTCAGGAACCCTCGTTCTTGGATAGGTTCTCTTGGGCTACGCAGGCACTAAGGCATATGACTTACTGCTTAGAAGCTTGTTGATTGATTCGTAAATTCTGATTCCCTCCTAAGAAGACTGTGCTTCAGCCATATCTGTATCTGCAGGGAGAATGTGGGAAGCTTTGACACAACAAAAACAGACACTGTGTAACAGAAATGACACTCAGCTAGGAAGCGTTTTGCTAGGGATGGGAATTGCAGGAAACAGTGATTTCACAGTAGAGAGTTGGATGCAAACGAGAGCCGCATTTTCAAATTTACCTCTTATTAATGGGGCTTTAATGACACATCATGCCTTATAAATGGCATTAACACCAAAAAACTATTAGTGTATCTTTCCAAATCCACGTGGAAAGGAGTGTCAAAAACATTATGAGAGTGGCTACAAAAGTGTGTACTTTCAGGGATTTTTGGGATTGCAGACAACCTTAATGAATGCGAGATTTTCAAAAAGAGAAGGGGCTTGTGCCGATGACACGTGTTCACATAACACTTATTTAAAGGAAAGCGGGAAAAGAAAGTGGAAAAATAGGAAAGCCAGAAAAGGAAACTAACTAACTATAGTACACAAGAGTCCCTACTTAATTGAAATGTTTCAAATAGATCCCATTAACAGGAATCTCTTCAGGCTCACCATCCATAGTCTCCAGTTCAAAAGAGTTTTGTTGCTTACAGGAATGAATCTTGTAAGGACCAGTCCATAGTGATTCAAATTTAGTGTGTCGACCTGGCTTTGCAGCTCTTTCATCCCATTTCAACACTATTGAGCCAACTTCAAACAAGGGATTTGAAGTCTTTTTATCAAAACAGTCCTTGACTATTTTCTGGTGTTTCATTAGTGACTCATGTGCTTTTTGCCTTTTCTCTTGTACTTCCAACAGTTTAGCAAGTCTGACTTGCATGGGGCCATTCTCTTCAACCTCTATTTGTTTCAGCAATTGCAAGGCAAGGATCTCCAAGCTCAGTGGCATTACTGTTGGTTTACCATAAACTAATTCATATGGAGACATTTTTGTCACTTGCTTAGGTGTAATCCTGTCAGCCCACAGTGTTGTATTAAGCAGTTTGTGCCACTCTCTGTTATAATTTATCCCTATCCTCTTAGTGAATCTGATTAGGTTCTTATTAGTAGACTCTGCCAGATCATTACCCTAAGGGTAATAATTTGAAGAAGTCTTCAAATAAATTCCATTCCTCAATGCAAACTCAGATATTTTTGTTCCCAAAAATGCCTTAGCATTATCTAATATTATGGTACGAGGAGGACCAAATCGAGCAGTGATGCCTTCTAGAAAGTTTAATATTACCTTTTCTGTTGCTTCCTTAAGTGGTACTGCTTCACTCCATCTAGTAAAGTAATCTGTGGCTGTAATGATCCATTTGTGTCCCATACTTGACACTAGATTTATCATGCCAATAAAATCAAGACCTCATTGGGCAAAGGGTTCATCCACAATTATGGGGCTTAGAGGCATTGCTGCATTTCTTCTTTTTCCTGTATAAAATTTACAGGCCTGACATTCTTTAACCAGCTAATAGCAATCTGTGAATAGAGTGGGCCAGAAGTATCCTCCTTGAGTCACTTTGATTGCTGTGGTCCTTGCTAAAAAGTGTCCACCTGAGGCTCCATGGTGTAACTCATGTAGTATTTTTTGAGCTTCATCTTTCTCTATACATCTCAGAAGTATGCCATCAACATTTCTTCTGAATAGAACATGGTCAATTAGTATAAAGTGGGCCCCTTGTTGCCTGTAATACCTTCTCTTGTCATGGGAGAGCTCATTTGGGAAAATCCCATGCTTCATGAATTATATTCTTTTTGTGACCCAAGAATCTTGATCAACCTCTTGTATTTTTAATACATTTTCACTTTCTGTTTCTTGTGTCATCATTCTCTCCATGTCCTAACCCATATATTGTTACAATCCTTTGCCTTACTAACTTAGTGGGTTTGACCTCCACATCATATTCAAGGATCTTTGTTATCTAGTTGGCTCTTTTCTCAGTGATCTCACCCTCCATAATGTATTTTCTTACACTAGGATGAGCCACTAATATCAGAATCTTATTCCCTGTGACCATATGTCTGAATTTCTTAAGGGATTTTACCATGGCATATGCCTATTTCTCCACAAAATTATATCTAGCCTCATATTCCTTAAGAGTCCTAGAGAAAAAGGCTATTGGGTGCTCTCCTTCTTGCTGTTCATCTTTCTGAGTTAAAACAACAGCAACACTGAATTCTCCTCCATACACATACATTATGAAAGACTTAGAAAAGTTTGGGTTTCTGAGTACCAGGGCTGTTGAAATGGCTCTTTTGACTTCTTCAAAAGCCTGCCTTCCCTCTGCAGTCCATTTGAAAACTAGGTCCTTCTTTAGCAACAGTGTCATTGGTCTTATTAGACCTACAAAGTCAGATATGAACCAGCTAACAAAGTTGATCTTCCCTAGAAAGGATTGAACTACTTTCTTATTGACTAGCAGAGACAGATTCATTATGGCAGTGACTCTCTCTGGATCAATAGAGACTCCTTTTGACACTATATGCCTTAACAATTTACCCTAAGGTACTGCAAAGATACACTTCTTGGGATTTAGGGATATTCCAAACTCTTGGCATTTCTGAAAAATAGCCTCTAAATGGTCAAAATGATCTACAACATTTTTAGAGAAAATAGTGAGGTCATCTAGATAAATCAAGATGATTTTGTTTATGAGTTCCCCAAATGCTACATCCATGGCCCTCTGAAAAGTGGCTCCAGCATTTGAAAGACCAAAAGGCATTTTAGCATATGCAAATGTTCCCCATTTTGTAGTAAATGCAGTCTTATGCTGGTCTTCATCAACCAACCAAATCTGATTGTATCCAGAGAAACCATCCAGCAAGGAAAATCTCTCTGATCTAGTCAAAGTATGTAGAATTTGTTCCATAGAGGGCAAGGGATAATGATCTTTCAAAGATGCTCTATTTAGATCCCTGAAATCCACACAGAGTCTTATGTCACCATTCTTTTTTCTTACTGGCACTAGGTTTGATACCCAGGTTTAGTGTTTGATTAGAAAAATAATCTTTGATTCTAAGAGCTTTTGCAACTCATCCACCATTTGAGGTTCAATTCTAGCGTTCACTGGCCTTTGCTTCTGTCTGACTGGTTTAGATCCTTCAGTCAGCTCTATGGTGTGCTGAATGATGTCTCTATTATAGCCATGGAGGTCTTCATAGGTCCAGGAAATCACCCTATCATATCTTTCACATAAATCAATCAATCTTTCCTTTTCTTGCTGGGTTGTAGAATTGCCAATCTTCAATTTTCTTCCTTCACTAAATTGGATTTCAGAATAATCTTCTTTATTTGCTTGAAACCTCTTCTTCTCCAGGCTTACATCTTCTAGGTCAAATAGGTTTTCTAAGGTAATCAGTCCTTTAGGGTCTTATTTGACTTCAGTTGAATAATTTGGTCACCATATGCTTCCTCAATTTTAGGTTGCAACTGATCAACAAATTCTCCCAACTGTTGCAAAAATGAGAGTACTTGGAAATCATTTTCAAAAACTTGCCAATTTTGGTCATTGTCTAGGATAGTTGGTCTTACTATAATTTTGATTGACTCATTGTTGACTAGTAGATTAGTTGCTGGATCAAACTATGAACCAATCTGTGCCATTCTATCTGCCTCAAAATTTTGGGCTCTAGGAACTACTTCAATATTGAAAGCTTCAAAACCATCTATTAGGTCCCAAATTCTATGCCTATAGGATCTCATTCTTACATTTTTGGCTACTACCTTTTCTCTGATTTGTTTCATCACTAGTTCTGAATCACCTCTTACTATCAGATTCTTTACTCCTTTTTTCTTTGCCAACATGAGTCCATGCACCAAGGATTCGTACTCAGCATCATTATTGGTACAGGCAAACTGAAAGTGAATGGCTCTTAAAAATTTCTCACCATTTGGGGCAATAAGGCAAATTCCTGCTCCAGCTCCATTCTTACTTCTAGCCCCATCAAAATTTAGAGTCTAGATTTCTGAGTCCTTTTCAAATTCTTGAGTTTGATTAGGATCTTTCCTTAAAACATTAGGAATGTCTTGGTCTTCTTCAAATATGAAATAAGTGCCTAGCCCTGTAGAGTCATAATTTCCATAGGGATCACTTTGCATCATAGTCAACAACTGATTATTCTTTTCTTCCTGTTGGTCATGCTTAGTCCAATCACCTAACTCTTCAACAAAGATTCTCTCCTCTTTATTTAGCATAGCATGGGTTGCCTCTAATTTTGGGGTTGGTTCATTTTTTATATGGTCTTTTGATAATGGTTCAGACAGTATTTTCATTTTTGTCCCATATTTGGTTCTCAGAATGAAGTGTGACCAATCTAATGACATATAACCTCCTATCTTGGCTATGAAATCTCTGGATAAGCATAGACCAAATATAAGGGGAATATCTATGACTACCACATCCTGATTTACAATTATATTGGGGCAAGTATATAATTGCAATGGGAGTTGTTTAATTTTTCCTATTGTTTGAACATATTTCCCATCCAACTGCATAACCCCTCTTGTAAGTGGCTCATATTTTATCTTCAAAGCATCTGCTATTTGCTTTGGCATTACTATAGTACTAGCCCCAGAGTCTATCATTGCATTATGCAGTAACTTCTTCCCAACTATTAGAGTTAAGTAAAAGGGATCTGGTTTAGGTTTACCTACCTCAAGTGCATTATTCAATAGTGCTGTTGTTTGCAAAGGTACAGTATCTTTGAGTTGTAGCTTTTCTTTATCAGTAGATCCTCCTTTAGCACCAGTCTGTTTAGGAACTTCTTGGCCTTGCAAAGCCTCTTGCAACAGTGTCTTATGCTTAGGAATAGCTAGCATGTCCCAGATTGATACATGCACTGGCATTCTTTTTAGCTGATCCACTATATTCACAGGTCCTAACGCTTGGGCCTTTGAGTAATAAGGGTATCTTGACTTTTCTTGGACTTGTCCTAAGACTACTTGATTTTGCACAGGCTGAGCCATTTCTTGTCTAGAGACTATGTTCTAGTGACTTTGAAATGGAGGAGCTCCAATGAGCTCATTATTAGTGACTTCAGGTTGTTCCATCATTCTCCTTTTTGCTCTGGTATAGTAATCTGATTGTACCAATGGCTTCTTGGAAGTAGATGCTTCATTTAAGAACACCGAATCTTCTTCTTCAACCCATGAAAATAAAGCATGCTCAGGGGCTATTTCCTCTTCCTATTGTAAGGACATTCCTTGCATTTGGGCCACCAGGACTGCATTTTGTACACTAGGAGACTGATATTGTGTAGTGTTAGAAGTTACAAATTGTCCTTCTAATCCTCTCTATTCTGCTATCTTCTGTTGTAAATATCCTCTGGGGCAGTCTCTAGGCATATGTGCATTATTGCAAGGAAAACACCAAGCATTTGTGCCATCTACAAAATTATTTTGCCCTGGAACAATTTCCCTATTGGGATTAGGAGGAACAGCCTATAGAGGTGTAGGGAGTGTGACTAATTGATTTGATGGCTGAGGATTAGCTTGCCTTTAAGGGCTTTGATATTGATTTGGTTGAAAGGGAGGTCTATTTCCTTGGTAACATTGATAAGGGGGCTTTGGATAAGGATTTTGTTGCCTCTTTAGATTAATTATCTCATTCGAGAAGGTCCTTAAAATGTTCTTGACATCATCCATTTCAGATGATTGAACAGGGGTGGTTGTCTTCGCAGGTTGTTGAGGGAATGCATACATAGACATAGGTGGGGTTGTATGATTAGGAACTTCTTGAGGCAAAGGTAAGGTGATCTCTGGGAACATGGGCATAGGAGGCCTTGGGGGCAACTTTCCAGCATCTATTAAGTTATTTTTAGCCTTAACTGCCAACTCATAAGCTTCTAGTAGTGTCTGACCTCCAAGGGATTGGATCATCACTGATATATTTGAGTTTAAAGCTTTAAGGTAAAATACAATAGCCATACCTGGTAATGGTCTTGCTGTAGCAGGAATCCTTTCCCAAGTCTTTTGAAATCTTGAGTTGAAATCAGTCATTGCCTCTTGAGGTGCCCTTTTGATAGTGATCAATTGTTGCAGCAAAGAAGATTTATCACCCTTTTCTTTAAATCTTTCAAAGAAAGCATCATCAAGCTGATCCCATGTAGATATAGTGTTTGGGGTAAAATATCTATACTAGTCCAAAGCCTTCCCTTTGAAAGAAGCTGCCAACAGTCTTATAGCCACATTCTGTTGAGTGATAACATGTACTGCACATACATCAGATACATCTTGTAGATGCTCTTCAGGTGTCTTGAAATCTTCCCCATTGAATTTGGGCAGAGCCTTCAGAGCATTAGCAGGAATAGCATCCCAAGTGGCTGGAGGTATCGGAAGAATCAGAGGACTGCCAGTGTTCCAATTTGCATAATTGCTTAGGGCTATAGGTGCTCCCATATTTACTCTTGGTGCTGCTATAAACTAATTCACTCTTCTCCTTGGATTAGCTACTAGTGGTGGCAAAAGAATGCCTGGTCTAGCAGTAGATTGAGCTCTTGTTACAGGTCCACAGCTCTGACTCCCTGTAGCTTCTTGGCTCATACAATCTTGACAGAAACTTCAAGAAATAGTCCCACCAGGCGTGCCAAAAACTGTTGATGTGTAAAATTATGCATGTTCCAACACCAACATGGGAAGTTTCAGGAATGTGGGACTTGCTACCTGAAACAACCTCCAGATTTGAAAGAAGCTAGCTCTTCTCTTTCTTAAATGGGTTCTGGGGAAAAGGGTAGAAACTAACAGAATTATAGATAAAATGAAAGCAAATCTATCTATGGCAATGTGCCTGAATAAAATGTTTCTCTCAACTAAGCACAATGAAACTATCCTCAAGATTCGGTCACATTAAAGAGCAGATTCTGCATGATTAACATAGACAGATGAAATGAATAAAATCAAAGGCTCACAACTAGACAATTTGCAATGACACAGAAAATATCAACCAAGGCACATAACTCAGTATTTCTCATTAATTTTCTAGCAACATAAGAGGCATAGATACATGCATAGTTACATTCACTTTCTGAATCAAGAATAACAAAATAAAGGCAAATGATATTCACTGGTCACGGCAAAAATCTCAAACTTCTCTCTTAAATTTCTGACAGAAAACTCTAGCAAAACCAGAACTCTAACTTTGAAAGAGCTCCCTCGATTCATTACAAATGTTACATATTTATAGCATAAGATCGACTCTAGATTGTCTGCAACAATCAAATCCCAATGGCCCAACCGAACTGGAGGTAACTGGAAGTCTCTGACAGTTAAAGATCTTTTGAATATGCGATAGTTACTCCTTCGTGCAAGCCCATTAGCTGTGACAAAACATATGTGGCATAATTTCTCTTATAAGGAATAGACACTTGGTGGCCTCCGCATTCTTAGAAATAACAAACTCTGTGACAGATGGCAGCGTCCACGTGCATAACTTGAAACTCCTTCATCTCTCAGGAAGAAACATGAAATGGACACTTGGCGACTTTCACAGCATTTAGAAACATATGTGTCCTGCTCTGTAGCTTTGATACTTAACTGTGTCTTTGTATTCAGGGGAACTCCACCTATGACAACTGTTGCAATCCGCGGATTTGAAACTTTAAGACACTATTAGGAATGGGACCCACAACCCTCCACTCATTATCTTTCAAAAGGGGCAGGTGGCAACGTCCACAACAACAACTAACTGGTACGTGGTGGCTTCCACACTACTTCTTGAAATATTAGAAACCTTTTGAAACTCACGCAGAGGTTGACACATGTCAGGCTCTGCATCATTTGAGAAGCATTTAATATCACCAGAGAAAGGGACAAAACCTTTATCTTTGGAGCCATGTCCACCATGTGGCATTCTCTGCATCACTGATACTTTAGACTGTGGCCCATCACCATCCTTCACTTAGCATCGAAAGCATATAGAAACCATAACGCGGAAGCTGACACTTGTCAAGCTCCGTAGCTACTACAAAAGACACATGGCACCTTCCGCACTCACACTGAAACATTTAGGGAGTGCCTCCACTGATGACACATGGTGCCTTCCGTAGGGTTGTAACTTAGAAACAATATTGAAACATTTCCACTACATGGCACACTCCTCTTTAAAGTTGTAATTTAGAAACAAAAGTGTGACTTGAACTGAGGCTCAACACTTGGCGAGTTCCGCAGCTCTGGCAAAATGAAACCCTCGCAGCCATATTTAGAAACATTCACAGACACTGTAACCTACGGATGCATTGCAACTTGATACAAAATGTAGAGTCTTTTACTCTATAGTAATTAAGCAGATTAATTACACCTTTTCATCTTTTATATTGTAATTAAGCAGATTGATTACACCTTTTTATCTTTTGCGGATTAATTACATCATTTTCTTTCATTTCTTGTGATGTATTTAAGTGAATTATTTACTTCATTTTACTTTGTTTTACTTTTGTGATGGTTTCCTGGCTTTTACATTTGGTATCAGAGCGCGGTTCCAGCATTGGGAGCTTTGGGTGTGTGTGTTGCTTAGTTTGATCAAGCTTGTGTGAGTCCTTGAGTATTGGCCTACTGTGAATAACATGTGCCTTCTTTTTATGGGGTTAGATAGACCGTGATGATTGCTCTTGAGTATGAATGAACTAGGTTCTTTTCTTCTTTTAGGGTTATGCATTAGTATGTGAAAGAGGGCGTTGGATCATATGTTTGACTTATTTTATTTTGCCTTCTGGTGAATGCTGGCTTGAAATGCATATTGCATTGTTTTGTTGAGAGCATGATCATGAATATATATGTGTGTGTGTGTGTGTGTGTGGTTATAAGAAAGATAATATTACATTTCCTCATTGAAGTTTAATGAAATAAATGATAACCGTTGCTTGTAGTAAAGAATGGTGTATTGTGATACCTTGGTTTGTGAACCTGATTTTATCCTAACTTAAATTAGGGTTGTTGAATATTTGCAAGTATATGACTGTATAAATGTTTTATTTTGCCATAAATTTGTGTTTGAAAGGAGAATGGCTATTTTTCTTTCTATGCTTTTGGGAAGTCTTCCAGGATGGGTGTCAAATATGGGAAAACATGGAAGTAGGTTTTCTTTTCAAAACCTACACATCGTTAATCAGTTTTATGTATTTAATTCCCTGCCATATCCTATTCATGAGATGCTACACTCAAGTTGGGGATGCATGTAGGTTAATAGGGATGCACCAGGTTGGATCAGACATTCTTCAGTTTGATTGTGATTTCCTGGATTGGAATGTAATCTTTGTTTCTAGGTATCTTGAATGATGTTGTGTGTGGGAATGATCTTAGGATATATGAGTGCTTGGAGTCTTAGAGGACTAGGTTGGTTGCACGATTGAGTGTGTTCTCTTAACTCACCCAAAGTTGGATCCAGGCATAGTGTAGCATCATACTCCCTCTCTAGTGGCTAGAATTAGTCACATAGTTCATGTAATATGAAAACTTCTGAATTTGATATTTATCATTTTGAATTTGATAAATTCTCTAAACATTGTAAAGACTATCATTGAATTTTTTTTTTATTTATTAAAAAAAAGTATAGCCATCAAAATTTGATATTTACTTATCTTGCGACCTTGATGGTCATGTTTGATTTACTGTTGAAATTGAGCTCATCTATACCTTATTGTTGGAATTGAATTTTTCTATTCTTCAGAATTTATTTATTTATTATTGGTGGCTATGCTTAAATGTTTTTAAAACTGTTGGTCATGTATCATGTTATGTTTTCTATCATGTCCATGACGGGCCTCTGATAGGTTGTGTAAGGGAGTACGATGCGGAGAATATACTATTTTGTAGCGAGTATGTTACTAAGAGCTTGGGTAGATTGAGTTCATTAATTGTTGTTAGGAGCAATGTGTTGGCAAGAGAAACTATGTGGCTTCATCATTGTTGTCATTGATGGCAACAAAACTTATCCCACACATCCGCAACACATATTATGTCTATACCGGAAGTCAGATTGAAGAGTGTTTTGGTCTGGTGAACAAGAACAGAGCATGTAGCAAGGTCTGACAATCAGGTCTGGATCTCTCAGAAGATGTATCTCAGCAAAGTGCAGACTTGGGGAAGTCAAGAGGAGTAAATGCTACTACATTCAAAAGATTGAGCCTCCGATGATGAAAGAGTGAAAAGAGATGAGCATCTAAGTGTTGGGTTCCTGACAGGCAGAGCAGACTAAGGAATAACTGATCGACAGAGGATCAGACTTTAATCTGGATGAAGAATTGATGGTGGTCAAGCTAATTAAGAAATCATACATGGTTGGCTAACTTGATTGATGACTTCTAACTCTATGTCTTGGATAAGCATCACATATTGAGCATGAATCTAGCCGACAGATCAGTGTTTAGTAAATATCTTGAGTATTCTGGTTGCTGACAAGAAAGATGTTGAAATCCTTGATGCGGATATATATACCAAATTGATTTTGGTATGAAGATGTGTGTGGATTATGAAAGTGTGCAAGGAAAGGCAGATAGCAGAGTGAAAGCAGGAATACAAGTCCAGTATGTGACAGAACAACAACACTAAAGCAGAGGAAGAATGAAGTGCAGTAGATCAGTATATTGAGCCTAACCAGAACTAAACCTCAACATATGTGGATGCCTCTCATTAGTTCAAACACTTGGTTACCTTCCATAAACATTGTAGACAGTGAATCTCTTGTAGGCAGTGTGCCTCTTGTGAATAGTGTGCTCGGGCAGTGAGCCCTAATTGGCAAGTGCCATTTTGTACTTCTATTCTTTTAACAGATAATACAATCTTGGGTTAGTCACCCCATGGTTTTTCCCTTAACCGAATTTTCCACGTAAAAATCCTTGTGTTATGTGTGTTGATTTCTTTTCTGCTCTCATGATCATGTATGCTTATATGTTTTGATATTGCACTAATTGTTAAAGAAGAAAAGAAAGTTAAGTAATTAAGATAACTAATTCACCCCCCCTCTCAGTTATCCACCTTGTTTCCAACAATTGGTATCAGAGCTAAGTTCCTCCAAACAGAGCCTAACAGCTTGAGGAAGATCTAGGAATCTTAATGGATATGTATGGTATGAGGGAACAACTTCAGTTTGCCCTAGATGATCTTGAGCAATCTCACTCTAAAGTCAATAACCTAAGGGAAAGACTCAAACAAGCTGATGATTTCATAAATGAACTAAAAGAAAAAACTGAGTATCTCTATGAAAAAGAGAAAGGAACTACTTCAACAATTAGCAAGTCAAAGTGAAGCCAATGATACTAATGAAGATCTGAATGAGAAAAATAAGTTATGTGAAAAGCTATCAAAAGAGGTCATTATGGTGAGACATGAAATGGAATTAGGGGTTATGAAATTCACCCAAGAAATTGAAGAGAAAAGAAAAATTGAAGACAATCTAAAACAATCTCTCAAGGAGAAGTCAGAAGACTGTCACAAAATGGATAGAATAATCAGGCATCTGGAATCTAATCTTGAAGAAGCTAGAGATAATGAAGAACAACTTGAGAATCAGATAGACACTCTTAAAAGGGATCTTCAAATAGCAAATGAATACAAAGAGAAATTCAAGATAAGCTCTACTCAACTTGAAGTTCTTCTTGAAAGCCAAAAGAGGTTAGATGACAAGCATGGCTTGGGGTATGAAAAAGGTGAAAGCTCTGGATCAAGAAATCCAAGGAACAGAGCTAAAAGACCTCTGGTAAGGCAACCAAATGCTCAAAGATATCCATCCTTCAATGGATACTACCACAATTGCAACAACTTCAGTCACAAAGCAAATCAGTGCAGAAGAAGATTGAATCAGACTAACTCATCCTTCTTCGGATAGTGTTTTAACTGCAAAAGGTATGGTCACAAATCTCATGAATGTAGAAATATGCAAATAAACAATTCATTCAATGGTAGATGCTTTGCATGCAATAGAATGGGACATATGGTTAATCAATGCAGATCAAGAGGATATCAGTCAAATATGCAAAGAAATGTTGTTTGCTATAATTGCAATAGATCTGGTCATATTGCCAAATTCTGTAGAAGTAAGATTCAGGGTAAAAAGGGTCTGGTGCATCATAATCAAAATCAAGACAAAGGAAAAGAAAAATTGAATGCTGATGAAGTTTAAAGGGAGATGAACAAAATTTGGGTGAAGAGAAGTACATAAAATGTTGGGGATGGATCCACTCTAGAATTTGGTGCTGATATTCCTTCCAGAAACAAAATAAGATGAGCTCTGGCTCAGGGGGAGTCACCAAAGAAAATAAATTGCCCCAGCCAGTCAATTGGTGCCTAAATTTGGCACATGGAATGCTATGTATTAAAGGGTTCTCAGAGAAATATCCAAATAGCCCTCTGTAAAAATATGAAAGATCCGCAAGGGGTTTGAAAAGGTTAATCATCCAAGATTGATCCGGTTTGTAAGTCATCCGATAAAAGCAAGTTTTTCATAGTTAGATTTGATATGAATCAAAATTGAAATATCTTGATCTGCAGATAAATGGAATGATTAGAGAAAGGTAGATACATTGTCAATTATCACTAAGAATAAATCTAAGTACATCCCAGTGATTCGGAAGGATCTCTCATAGAACAAGGGAACCGGAATGACTTAAGGTGTGAATTTATTGCAATATGAAATTAGGGTTTGCGCAGAAATAAGGGTTCTTTTGTTTAGCATTTGCACATTTGCACTCGAGAAGAAGAAAGAAAGAGCTCTGCAAACAAGATTGCTTCATCCCTCTCAAAGATCAACCATAGAATCCGATTCAACCAGCGATCTTTTTTGGCTCATTTCATGAACCCTAGAAGCGTAAAAGGGTATTTCCATTCTTGAATATCTCACTCTAAATCTTTTGCAAGATGGCTACTCCAAATGTTGTTAAGATCACTAATAGACCACGCCCTAAGTTCAAGAAACATCCTTACAAATCCCTAGAAGTTGATCCCTTAGGCACCTTCTCCAGTATTCTGCATGGGATTCTACATGTAGAAGATGTTAGGGTATACATACACACCAATATTGAAGAATTTGGGGAATCCAAACTAATGGATATCTCTCACAAGCAGTTAATAGATGAAACATTTGAACTTAAACCTCAATACAAGGCCATCTGGGATAAGCATTTTGGACATTGCATCCACTTTCCTTGTTTTACAGAGGATGAATGGGTCCAGTATGTTCTTAGCAGAATACATGACAACTTCATGTGGTTTACGAGGCCATTCAAGATAACAAAAGACGCCATTAGGGTAGTAACCAGTTTACACTCATCCGGTGGGTTGCTTACTCTCAAATCTGTCAAGAACCAAATAGTTAGCGAGGCTACCGGATCAAAGTTTGACAAGAGAGCAATGACAATAGAAGATATCATAGATCCGGATATCAAATTTGCCTCTATGATAATTGGCTACAAAATATATCATTCCAGCAAGGAGAACTTTGTATCTGGAACTGCAATTTATATGGGAAAATGCAGACTATGATCTATGTGAACTTCTTCTGAGCCAACTATTAGAAAATTTGCAAAAAATAAAGAAGGATAAGAAGAACTCATTTAAGTATGGTGGCCTAATACTATGTCTCTTCTTTTACTATATGAATGAGCTACCTGGAACAAGTGGCTAGGTATGGCAAAATGATAGATCGGTTTCCATACAAATCAGAGATTATATGTATGGGCTTGGTGATGCCAAGGCTCAAAGCATAGCACTTTGGGGATACTTCAAAAACTTCCAAAGCATGATGTAGGCCAGAGAGAGAATCCCCCAATCTCTAGTTGAAAAATACAAGGATACAGTGTGCTTCATGATAGACACTGATCAATTCCTAATGGAGGCAGTGGAGCCTAGAATAGTTTGGATTATGCCAATGGGCTATGAGGTAGATGAGAAAATCTTGGAGCTACATGTCCAACATTTGTTAAGTTAGCCTAAGGACCCTGAGGCAGAAAGGTTTGGAACCTTTCAAGAACTGAGTGTAAAAATTCATGTTGAACTAAAACAACCAAAAATGAAAAGAAAAGTAAGAAGGGAAGTAGAGGAAGTTGCCAAAAGATATGGCATTTCAAAAGAGGCAGTTGATACAAATAGAGAAAAGAAGGAAAGAGCTGAGAAAGAGAAACAAGAAGCAGAAAAGGAAAGTGTTCTGGTACAAGCCTCCTAACGGACTAGATCCTCCAAGAGCTCTGCACCTGCCACCTCTAAGAGCCCAAAAGCCTCAAAACCAGAAGCCAAGACATCTGATAAGGGAGAAAAGAGAACAAAAACCAAGGCCACAAGGTCCTATATAAGTTAGAAGGATGATGAAGAAATAGAGACCGATGAGGAAATTAAGAAAATGAGGAAGAAAAAGAAAACATCAGGTGAATCCTCTTCCAGTGCAAACAAAGAAGAAGAGGTAAAAGAATTTGTTGAAAGGCCTACTCTCTCCATTGATGATGTCATCAAAGCAGTCACTGTGGATGGAAATCTGCAACCAATGACAGAATTTTATGATGAGTATAGTGACACCGACAAAAGGATCTTGGAGGAAACTATAGTTAAGTACCTAAACATTTATAATAAAGCATTCATTGAAATCATCTCTCTAATTCCCAAAAGTTTAGAGAAGGTACTTGAACTCAGAAAAGGCTAAGGACCTAGAGATCCAAGAGTAGATTGCTATTCAACTCTATCCCTCTATTACTCCAAAACAAATGAACATGAACTTTAAGGACTGCAAGGATGAGTTCCAAAGAAAAGCAAGAATGAACAAACTAATGCTTGGAGAGACTAATCATGTAGCAAAAGAGACTAAAGACATCCTCTGGAATGCATTTAAAAGATTCAATCTTCCTGTTATAGAGGACATAGATGATGAACCTTCTGCCATGGATGACGAAGGACTAAGTCCATCAAAAGAAGAATCTACTGATAAAAATGTAGAAGAGACAAAGGAGATAGGTGAGGAGAGGACTAAGGACTTGGATTCCTCTGTTCTAGAAGAGGAAGTCCTTGAAGAAGTAAACATCTCTCTTCCAGATCCCCCTACTGACTCTGGAACTGAAGGAGAAGGAAGAAAAGAGGAGAAATTGAGTCAAGTAGAGGAGAAAAAGGGAAGTGAACAAGAACACACAGAGAAGATCTCTGATGATAGCTCTGAGGCTTAAAAAGGGAAGAAGTCTCTGACAAGAGACATTGCAGAAGCAGTGAAGAATTTCTTGACCAAGGAAATGATGGAGATAGATGAACTGGAACTGTTCCAAGTACCACTCAATTTTGATTCCCTCTCTCCAGTCTAGACAATGAAGGTAGCATCTTTTGCTGAAGCTAAAGCAAAAGAAAAGCTTCTGAAGTCTCACATGGAAGACTGTGAACTGATAGAGATTGCATCCGGTGTGCTAGAGAAAATCATGCCATCCTTCCAAAAGGATCTCTCGGCCTCTTCATTCAGTAATCTGAAATCTCTTGTTAATTCTGTTAGCACACATTTTGATTCTTTGGAGAAATCAGTAGAAGAGAAAGTCCAGAAAGAGTTTTTGGGAAAGAGATTCTCTGAAGTGCAGGGACTCATAGCAAATGATAGGAGAAATCTGAATATTGGGATAAAGAGCCTAGAAAATGCTCTTAAAGATGGCAGAGAATTATACAAATTTTGTTTATCTTGGTCCATAGTGACAGCAGACATTGCAAAGAAGGTGGAAGAACAAGAGGGTAAACTATCAAGTTTATCTCAGAATTTTGATCCTCTCACCTCATCCATAATGAATAAAGAGTGCCAAGCTATTGCCACTATAAACGAGATAAAGAGGCTTGAGAAGGAGAAGAAGAATAGAATAAGAAGAATGAGTGAACTACGAGGGATAATTATCCCTAAGTTAGAGGCAATGCATGAGGCCCTGACTGATGCTCAGACCACAGCCCGAACCAGAGATCCAACAGACTTAAAGAGGGCAGAAGCTTTTCCATTTTTTATGAGTGGTCACATCTCAATTTTGGACAGGATGAAGCAGAGTTGGCTGATAGAAGTTGTACAGTTGAAGACTACCTTTGTAGATATACTTAAGTATATGTAAGTATAACAAGTATATATACTTATGTGGTTATGTATAGGTTGGTTTTTGCAAATTTTGGTGTTCGGATTCCACCCTTTACCATTGATGTCAAAGGGGGAGTGAGGAGTAGTGAAAAATGTGGAATCTAACTAAGGGGGAGCTCCGGTAAAAGTGTACATAAGATAGAGCATCAGCCAAGGGGGAGTTTGTTACGACACTTAGTCATTTTTCACTAAGTGTTGCCTTAGTCATTTTTCACTAAGTGTTGCCATCAATGCCAAAGGGGGAGATTGTTAGCAAGAGACACTATGTGGCTTCATCATTGTTGTCATTGATGGCAACAAATCTTATCCCACACATCTGCAGCACATAGTATGTCTATACCGGAAGACAAATTGAAGAGTGTTTTGGTCCGGTGAATAAGAATAGAGCATGCAGCAAGGTCTGACAATCAGGTCCAGATCTCTCAGAGGATGTATCTGAGCAAAGTGCAGAATTAGGGAAGTCGAGAAGAGTACCATGACTACTACATTCCAAAGATTGAGCCTCCGATGATGAAAGAGTGAAAAGAGATGAGAATCTAAGTGTTGGGTTCCTGACAGGTAGAGTAGAATGAGGAAGAACTGACCGACAGAGCATCAGACTTTAATCCAGATGAAGAATTGATGGTGGCCAAGATAATTGAGAGATCATACATGGTTGGCCAACTTGATTGATGACTTCTAACTCTATGTCTTGGATACGCATCACATATTGAGCATGAATCTAGCCAACAGATCAGTGTTTAGTAAATATCTTGAGTATTCTGGTTGCCGACTAGAAAGATGTTGAAATCCTTGATGCGGATATATATACCAGATTGATTTCAGTATGAAGATGTGTGTGGATTACGAAAGTGTGAGAGGAAAGGCAGATAGTAGAGTGAAAGCAGGCATACAAGTCCGGTATGTGACAAAATAGTAGTACTAAAGCAGAGGAAGAATGAAGTGCAATAGATCAGTATATTGAGCCTAACTGGAACTAAACCTCAGCATATGTGGATGCCTCTCATCAATTCAAACATGCTTGGTTACCTTCCATAAACATTGTAGACAGTGAGTCTCTTGTAGGCAGTGTGCCTCTTGTTTGTAGTGTGCTTGGGCAGTGAGCCCTAATTGGCAAGTGCCATTTTGTACTTCTATTCTTTTAACAGAGAATACAATCTTGGGTTAGTCACCCTGTGGTTTTCCCTTAACCGGGTTTCCACGTAAAAATCCTTGTGTTATGTGTTGATTTCTTTTCTGCTCTCATGATCATGTATGCTTATATGTTTTGATACTGCACTAATTGTTCAAGAAGAAAAGAAAGTTAAGTAATTAAGATAACTAATTCACCCCCCCTCTCAGTTATCCACCTTGTTTCCAACACAATGAACATTGTTGAAGTGTTGAGGGAGTTATGAATTGGATTTTGGGTGTCACTAGGGATCACTTGAATTAAGTTGAAATTTTGTATGAAGTTGAAGGTTTATAGGGTGAAAAGAAAATTTTGATAGAACAATTGAAAAAAAGTTAATAAGGAATTGATGAATGTTAAAAGGAATAATATAGAATATATGGAAAGAATAAAGGAGTTAGGAAAGGAAAAGTATGAAAAGTTTTGTGAAAATGACCTTTTCGAAAAAGAATTGGTGAAAGAAGAGTTGAAGTTGTTTGAAGGAATGAATAATTGCAAGAAAAGTTGAAGAACCTAGAAGGAGAAATTTCAAAATTGAAAGATCAAAATGATGAGTTAAAACAATTGTTGCAGCATGCAAAGAAGAAAATGAATGTTGAAATCAAGTCGTCAGTCTCATGCAACATAGATGATTTATGTTCTTTTGATCAATCATGTGGTAGGTTTGCTGAAGTTGTTTTTGCTAAAGAATTTAAGGATGAAAATAATGATGAATCTGCTATCATAGCTAGTTGGTTGGATGATAATGTTGGTTTGAAAATCTTGAAGAAAATTGAATATATAGGCGAAGGTTTGGGTAAGCATGGGAAAGGAATCAAAGTGCCCATTGAGTCGATTGTGAGGACTAAGTATGAAAGTCTCAGGTATCAAGGTAAAGGAAAAAGAAAAGATAAATGTTTTTGCAAGTACTAAGAAGTCATTCAAGAAAAAAAAGATTTTGCATTGTTCACATTGTGATAGAAAAGAACATAGAAGAGAAAATTGTTGGAATTTACATCATTGCAAAAATTTGTGGTTTGAAAAGAAATCATAGTACAAAGACATGTTGGAATAGAGAGTTGAAAAATGAATCTAGGACAAGTTTTAAAAAAATGAGTTGTGGTTGGATAAATGTATTTTGATTGGCAAAAGAAAAAGGAAAAGAATTGAACAGCAGAAACAAAACACCAAATATAGTGAACAACCAAGTGTAGAGAATAGTAAAGAAATCAAAGAAATTGAATTGTTTTAGCATTGCGTAAAAGTACGAGGAAGACAAGGAAGAGTTTCTAGAAATTCTGTTTCTAGAAATTCTCAATTGTAGATCAAGTTGAAGATAAAAGTTTCATTGCAAGTAATGAAAGAGGAAATGGATTCCATTGATAGGAATAATATAAGTGGTATAGTTTTAGAGGAAATGTTTACACAATCGTTGGATATGACCTAGTTGGTACACCTATGGAGTTTTGTCTTGTTGTTGGAGATCTCGACCAATGTTTGTTGGGAGGACTGATCTTTTGATATCATATTGTGTTGCCATGAGGTTGCATGTGCATTATGAGGATTAATTCTTGTTTTTATTGGCATATGTGAATTAATTTATGCCTTCTTGGTGTGCATTAAAGATGTGATTGTTACTATTATTCTAGAATAAATGTAATTAAGTGGTAGTTGTACCATGTGTTGGATTATAGACATTGAATTGGCAGTTGTGCCATGTGAATTGACTGATTGATTATACTTGGATTATTGGACACAATATTAAATGTGAAATTGAGAGATTGTTTTGTATAAGGTCAAGTAGGACTAATAGTTTGGTGGATGGTGCCACATGGGAGGATGAAAAAGGACATTGGTATGCTTTGTTAGAATTGATGATACCTTAATGATACTTTGAGTTTTTGTTATTGTTTTAAGATACTTTGATACATTGTTGGTAGTAGATTAATAAATTATTATTTTGTTGTGTAATAAGACATCAGGACAATGTCTCTTTAGAGTGGGGAAGGATGTCACGTCTCGTTTTTATGGACTAAATTATTATTCTAGACTAGTGAACATTTACCATGATTCTTTTACTTTGAGTAAGTTCCACATGTGTGAAGGTAATTATCGTGAAGTTATATTTGAGTAAATTAGAAAGTTGATTTAAATATTGAATATTATTGATGTGATCATGATGTGTTTCTTCGGCTATGTTTATGGGAACTAACCTATTGACGTCAAGTTGAGTGCGAATGAATGCAAGTACTTGTCGAAGATGAGAACATAGCTGAGGTAGAGGTGTTCTAGCCACTTGGCAAGAACTGTTTGGGATGGTTAACCCTAATGCAATCACACACTCACGTAGTCTCATATTACATTTTGAATGATTTATTATGCATTAATTGTGTGGATAATAAATGTGACTGATGTTTAGATGCTTAGAAAATATGGTGTTTTTAATTGTTAGGAAAATCCGTTTCGAATGTATAATTTAATTATAGATATTAAAAGTTTTTTTTATTATATTAAATAGTGAATATATATATGTGGTTATATTTTATTTTAATTAATAATAAATAACTATATGGATGTTTGGAAGATAATATCTAGATTAAACTTAAAATAATTAAAATTAAATTGCAATATATATATATATATATATATATATATATATATATATATAATTTTATATTATTTTAGATACTTCTTGATTGATTTAAAGTGATTATGTGTCATTTTGAAAAATAAATTATATTAATAATAACTATTATATTTAGAAATTTAAAAATTACTCGTTTTATTAAAAAGAAATGGTTATTAATTATTTATAATTAGATAAATTACTTTATTATTATGAATATTATATTTAGAATTCTAATAAAAGAATTAAAAGAATAATATTTTTTTGTCATGCAGCCACAAGAAATAAATAAGTTATTTTATTTTAATTTTGGAGGCTTTGAAAAACAAAATTTCATGCAAATTTAAAACAAATCTTCAGTTATTAAAAAAAAGCAAACCTAAACCTAAATTTTTCCAACACTAAAAATAAGAGGTGATTTGGGAAATAAAAAGAAAAAGAGTCTCAGCAAAGAAAAAAATGACTTTTGTAGCAGAGGTAATTGTTTTCTGTGTTATTATAGGCGACCATTATTTTTTGGGCACCACGATTTGCAGTAGAGGAAGAACGTTTTTGTGTAGCAACAGAGAGAGGACATGGTTTTTCTATTTGGCAGCGATAGGAAAGAAGTTTTCTCAACGACTGCAATAAAGAATAGAGCCCCATTTTGGCAAGCAATCGAGGTATTTTGCTAGTTTTCATTCTAATACATATGGTGGATTAAATATGTTAAACATAGATTTGTTTTGGCCTGTGAAATTATTACTTTCTAGTCTATTTTGTGCTATGATTGACCTATTTTTCTTCCTATCGCTAGTTGCCTTTATCCTCTGTATTTGTTGTGGGCGTTGACCTGTGTTTCTTTAGCCGATGTTTGTGGTTATTTTGTGTTTTACTTACTTTATCATCGTTGCTGTTTATTTATTCCTATCGCTAGAATTTAGACCTCCATGATATGATTTTAGTAAATGGCCTATTGTTGATTGTCTTAAGAATTAGTTTAGAAACTGCTAAAAACTACCCCTTGTGATCATTGAAATCTATTAAAACATGCTTGTTGAATATTCACCTTATTGTTCTTCCTCTTATTTCACCTTGTAGCGGTCTTTTACAAGCTCCTGTAGCTGTCTTTATCTATTTTATTACTGTCAGATCTGCACAGTTCCTATAGCCTACATTTTAGGTTCCTGTCACCCGTTTTTTAGGTTCTTGTAGCTTTCTGTTGTTCCTGTCGCCAGTGTTAACATTTCCTATTTCCAGTGTTTAACAATTCATGTCGTCTGTGTTAAACTACTCCTGTAGCAGGCTATCTCCTATAGCAAACCGGTTCATGTAGCTTCTCTAAAACACTTTTAAAATAGCTATGTTATTCTACAAAATAGAGACAGTTATTTACTGATTGGTATTTATGTTGATTTAGTGTTGAAACCTGTTTAAACCTCTATTACAATAAAACTCTATGAATGATTAAAATCATGAAACAATATTGAATGGAAAGAGTTAAACATTGTTTTTCTCAACCTTTTTGATAACGAATTACAATTAAGGAGTATAATCAGACTTTAGACACCCAATATATGCTTACATATTTGAATGAATAGATTTATGTTAAAATTATCTTTCTTTATATGTTAGAATGATGGAGTAAAATTCATGATGTAAATATCATTGTCTTATTAAAACTTCTTGAAGAGAATTAGTATACTTGAATTGAACGATTTAGAAAACTTAATATATTATGGAATTTTAATTGAATATGAATTAGGAAATAAAACTAGTTTGACAACCTTTAGATCCAACTATATGAGCAACTAATGGATTATTGTTTGAAAGGTGTGTTTTCATGATTGATGCATGGGAAAGGGATTGATGCAGAGTGAAACGCAACGGGAGCTAACTAACAGGAAGGAGCTGCCAATAATACAAACAACCTGATAAAAATGTCTATCGGCTCAGCATCATCATCATATTTCCTAGAAACACCAACAGCATCATCATATTTCGGTCAGGCACAATTATCCTCCTGCCGACTACTGTTCACCTCCTCCGCCTGTCGCCTATCATCATCATCATGATAATCAACGGGCGCGAACATCCTCCGGTTGCACTGTTCATCAGGCGCCAAATACAAGCGGCATCATCATGATATTCGACACCACCTTCGTCAACAGGATATCCAAATATCCGGTTGCTCCCGATATCCTGATGATGACAACTTAACACCTTCCCTTCGATGCCCCGCTACCCGACGATACAAGCAACAGCATCATGATCTAATTTATCCGGTTGTCTTGGAACCTCCTGATGATGTTTCACAACTTCCTGCCGAGAGCCTTCGCCGATACCTAAACCCTTAGCGACGACAGGATCAACATGCATAGGGGGATATCTCAATATCCTGATGACGATGACGTCACACAATATCCTGATGAACTCTTCAACACTTAGTCAAAAAAATAGAACTTTCACACCCGCATCTGCTAGCGATATGCGGATGATGAGCTCCTCCGAGAGATGATCCTGACTGCGATATATACACTGAGTGTATATCCAACTCAAAACATCCTGATGCACTTGCAACTTGCAAACTTCAACAGTTTCACGACCCGATCCTGATGGCGATGCATTCGCAGATGACGATGCGGCTTGCTCCGGCTGGAAACGCACATGCAGACTCCTGTGTATCCATCCGCTGCATGTAAACACTCAGAACCGCATAAGTTCACAAAGACAATGTGACGACCGGGCCGGATCACCTTCAAACCAAAGTCTAACAACTTATCTTTCTATACCTAGCACATGAGGATGCTAGGCTGATTCACAGCATGCTCCTAACAGATCTCTTGAACAATGCAATGCATAAACAGAAAACACAAATATAACCTAAGCTATGATACAGGACCATTCCACCGATTTGCAGGTTCAACCGGTGGAAGGGTTGAAAGTACCCATCAACTTGCAGACGGAAAGGAAATCAACACAGATACAACTGATACAACCAGATACTGCAAAAGATGAGATCTTATTCAATTGAAATTCAAAAGTCCTGAATATAGATTCACAATGTCTGAACTGCTCTCAACTCAACACAACACCAATACATCTATCAACATCAATCTCAATATCAATATGAACTGTGTCTAAACCCTAACAGATCGAAGGTATATATAACAAATCCTTCGAGTACTACCAACTCACTTCCCAGCGGCTGGGAGCTTCCAAGCGGCTGGGAGAGAGGACAGCTCAGATAACCTTATCCTGATCTCTAACTGCCTACACATACTCCTATGCTGATCTAATACATAGCATCGGTCCAATGGACCTTATTACATGATAAAGTCAAACATACTAAAAATAGACTATCCTGTCATCATGTTGATAATTATCCTATATCCTGATCATGTATGTCATCATGCGGACCTATATCCCGATCATGTGCGGGTGCTCCTGCACCATACTCCCCAAAAGAAGAAATCTCAAGTCCACTTGAGATGAGAGTATCAAGGTCGGCACCATGTTTCTGTATCTGTTCTGCAGTCATCCATACTGCTTCAGAGTTCGGCTGTCCCTTCCAAGAGACGAGGTACTCCAAGTACTTTTTGTTCCTGGTCTGTTTGACCACTCTAGTGTCCAAAACCTTTTGTAACTGTGGAGGATCATGTTGAGGAATGTCTTCAGCAACTGTATCCTGGAGGATATCCTGATCTGCATCTGAATTAGCCTTGTATGGAGTTAAATCACATACATTGAAGATAGGAGACAAACCAAGATCAGGTGGGAGTTGGATCTCATAAGCATTTTGTCCATGCTTGTGCAAAATCTGACATGGTCCAACTTTCTTTTGCATGAGCTTAGTATACTTCCCCTTAGGGAGCCTGTCTTTCTTCAAGTGAACCCAAACCAAATCTCCAACAGCAAATTGAACATCCTTCTTTTTCTTATCAGCATATTCCTTATATTTCAATGTGGTTTGCTGGAGTTGGGTCTTGACCTGATCATGAACTTCTTTGATGGCTTCAGCAAAAGCTTCTCCATCTGCACTAACAGGATCTGCTGTAGGTAGATCTCGCAACTCCAAAATTCCCCTGGGATGCATTCCATACACTACCTGAAAAGGCGATTTCCCTGTGCTCCTATTGACAGTATCATTATATGAAAACTCAGCTTGAGACAGAATATTGTCCCACTTCTCTCCATGCTGTTTTGTCAAGCATCTAAGTAGATTCCCCAAGGAACGGTTCACTACCTCAGTCTGACCATCCGTTTGAGGATGATATGCAGAGGAAAAAGACAAATTGGTTCCCAGTTTCCTCCAAAGGGTTCTCCAGAAGTGACCCACAAACTTCACATCTCTGTCTGAAACTATACTCAAAGGCAACCCATGGATTCTGACAATCTCCCTGAAGAATAAATCTGCAATATATGAGGCATCAGCAGTGGTTTTGCATGGCAAGAAATGTGCCATTTTACTGAATCTATCCACTACAACAAAAACACTGTCAAATCCTCTCCTGGTCCTTGGTAAACCCAAGACAAAATCCATACTGATGCTTTCCCATGGTCTGGAAGGAATGGGTAAGGGCTGATATAACCCTGCATTAGTTGACCTGCCTTTAGCTTTCTGGCATATGACACATGTCTCCACAAATTTCCTGACATCTGATTGCAACTTAGGCCAGAAATAATGCCTCCTGACCAAATCAAGGGTCTTATCTAGACCAAAATGACCTGCCATGGCTCCACTATGTTTCTCCTTGATGATATTCACCCTCATAGAACACCGTGGGATACACAACTGTCCACCCTTGAACAACAATCCATCCTGGATCAAGAATTCAGAGAACTCAGCATGGTATTTCTCCCCAAAAGAAGTACAGACCTGATATATTTCTCCAAAATCTGCATCAGACTCATACATGGTCTTGAGTGAATCAATACCAACACTCTCTAACTGAATCTGATTGATGGTGAGAGCTCTCCTGCTCAAAGCATCTGCAACTTTGTTTTTGACCCCTTTCTTATGCTTCAAGGTAAAAGTGAAAGCCTGTAAGGTTTCTACCCACTTCATATGTCTGTGGTTCAGCTTCTCCTGACTGTTGATGAAACTCAAAGCCTGGTTATCTGTGAATACTATGAACTCCTTTGGCATCAGGTAATGCCTCCATTTCTTAAGGGACTGAACTAAAGCATACATTTCCAGATCATATGATGAATACCTTTTCTTAGCATCATTGAGCTTTTCACTGAAAAATGCAATTGGTCTACCCTCTTGACTGTGTACTGCTCCAATGGCCATGTGACTGGCATCACACTCTACCTGAAAGATCTTGTTGAAATCTGGAAGTGCAAGGACTGGCTGCTGTGCCACCTTCCTCTTCAATGCCTCAAAGGAATCATCTGCTCCTTGAGTCCAAACAAACCTGCACTTCTGTCCTCCTTTGATGGTATCCAGCATGGGTGCACAAATATGACTGAACCCTCTTATAAACTTTCTGTAGAAGGTTGCTAACCCATGGAAACTCCTGACATCATTCATAGTCTGTGGAGTTGGCCAATTCAATATGGCACTCACCTTTTCCTTATCCATCTGTAGCTTTCCTTGTGAAATGACAAAACCTAAATAGGTGATCTCCTTTTTCATGAACAGACACTTGTCCAAGTTTATCTTCAGCTTCTCTTCATGTAACCTCTTAAGAACCAGATCTATATGTCTGAGATGTTCTTCTTTGGTGTTACTGAAAATCAGAATGTCATCTAAATAGACTATGACAAACTTACCAATGAATTCCTTCAGAACCTCATTCATCAGCCTCATGAAAGTACTAGGGGCATTAGACAACCCAAAAGGCATAACCTTCCATTCATATAACCCTTCATTTGTTTTGAATGCTGTCTTCCACTCATCACCTGGTCTAATTCTGATCTGATGGTATCCACTCTTCAAATCTATTTTGGTAAAGTACTTAGCACTTCCCAAACAATCAAGTAAATCCTCAATTCTGGGGATTGGAAACCTATACCTGATTGTGATCTTGTTGATGGCTCTGGAATCTGTGCAAAGCCTCCAAGTGCCTTCCTTCTTTGGTGCTAGTACAGCTGGTACTGCACATGGACTCAAACTCTTTCCAATCAGACCTGAATTTATCAATTCTTCAATCTGTCTGGCTACTTCTGCATTCTGTTCTGGGGTAAGCTTATAAGCTGCTTTATTTGGGAGTGTAGACCCTGGAATCAAGTCTATGCAATGACTGATATCTCTGACAGGTGGTAGGGATCTTGGCATTCCCTCTGAGATGACACCTTTGTACTTATCCAATAACTCTTGGACAGCTGGGTCTATCAACCTTGGCTTCTTCTCTTTCTTGCCTGCCTGCTGTTGTTCCTTATTCACACTCATACAGGGGATCAGGGCATATGCAACTGCACCTTCTGCTGCTACTTCTTTCATGAACTGTTTGCCTTCCATCAGCATGACCTTCACCTCTTTTCCTTTAGACTTCTCCTCTTTCTCCTTCAATGGGAATAGTATTACATCTATACCATCTTTAGTGATTTTATAGGTGTTTTTAACACCATCATGCTGTGCCTTCAGATCATACTGCCATGGTCTACCAAATAAAAGGTTGCAAGCATCCATCTTGGTGATATCAAACAACAACCTATCCTTATATCCACCAATCTGAAATTCCACCCAAGCCTGCTCTTCTACAGTTGTCTGCTGACCTTGAGTAAGCCATGAGACTTTATAGGGTGATGGGTGAGGCAATCTCCTAAGCTTTAGCTTTACCACCATTTCTTCAGACACAAAGTTCTCAGTAGAACCAGAATCAATCAAAACCTTACATGCCTTACCTCCTGCTTTGCAAATGGTTCTGAAAAGAGACTTCCTTTGAGGGGCTTCTTTGTCAGGTACCTTCATGGTAGTTACTGTTCTTCTCATCATCAGGGACTCTCCACTTTCTGGATATCCATAATTCTCAGGACCATTCACACTCTGAAATTCATTAGAGCTTGTCCTACTTTGATTATCAGGTTCTTTGACCAGATTTGTCCTCCTTTCTCCTGCTGAGCTTGTGGCCTTGTCTGGACATCTGCTGGCTATATGGCCTTCTTTGTTACAGTTGTAACACCTGATGGATCCTCTGCCCTGGGATCTTCCTCTGTAAGGTCTTCTACCTCTGAAGTTTCCTTGCTGACTGTAATTCTCTCTCTGATTCTGACTATTGTTGCCCTTACTATTGTCTTGACTGGATTCTCCTTGATATCCCTGTCCATGTCCTCTGCCTCTAAAGGGACCTCTTCCACCTCTTGGTTGTCTTCCTCTTCCTCTATTGTTTTGCTCTTGTTTTCTTTTCAGCTTTTCTTCCACTTTCAATGCCAACTGAAAGCTTTTCTGCACTGTATCTGGATTATGCAGACTGAGATCTTCCTGAATATTAAACCTCAATCCATTAAGGTATCTGGCTACCTTTTCTTCTTCACTTTCTTTCACCTTTGTCTTCATACAGAGTTTCATGAACTCTTCTGTATATGAGCTGACATCTAGCTCCTTCTGCTTCAGGTTTTGCTTCTTCTTGTGTAACTGGATACTGTAATCCAAAGGAATATAAGCTTCCTTTACCAATTCCATCATCTTCTTCCATGTGGCAACTCTACGTTTTCCTTCCTGCACTCTATCATCTTGAACAAAGTTCCACCATGTCAAGGCAACTTCTTTCATCTTTGACTGTGCTATCTTCACTCTCTGCTGTTCTGGTATTTCCTCTGTTACAAAGAAATTGTTCAAACAGTCTATCCACTCCATCACTGAATCAGGGTCCATCTTACCTATAAACACTGGCAAATCCAGCTTCACATCCATGGTTCTCCTCTCCATGGCCTTGAGGGCGTTCAACAGTGGTCTCTGGTCTGCAGGAACGACCTCCTCGCTCCAATTAGGGATCTCTTCTTCTTCCCTATCATCTTCTCTACCAGAACCTACTCTGCTCCTCAACTTTGCTAACTCATCTTTCAACTCCTGATTCTGAGCCTTCACGGCCTTGCTTTCAGCAATCTGTTTCTTCACCAGAACTGCCAACTCAGCGTTGGTCATCCTTGCTGGAACCTCAGATGTTCCTTCTTCGTCTGGCATCCTGCTTATCCTTTCCAGAAGATCCTAACCTTTGCTCTGATACCACTATGATGCAGAGTGAAACGCAACGGGAGCTAACTAACAGGAAGGAGCTGCCAATAATACAAACAACCTGATAAAAATGTCTATCAGCTCAGCATCATCATCATATTTCCTAGAAACACCAACAGCATCATCATATTTCGGTCGGGCACAATTATCCTCCTGCCGACTACTGTTCACCTCCTCCGCCTGTCGCCTATCATCATCATCATGATAATCAACGGGCGCGAACATCCTCCGGTTGCACTGTTCATCGGGTGCCAAATACAAGCGGCATCATCATGATATTCGACACCACCTTCGTCAGCAGGATATCCAAATATCCGGTTGCTCCCGATATCCTGATGACGACAACTTAACACCTTCCCTTCGATGCCCCGCTACCCGACGATACAAGCAACAGCATCATGATCTAATTTATCCGGTTGTCTTGGAACCTCCTGATGATGTTTCACAACTTCCTGCCGAGAGCCTTCGCCGATACCTAAACCCTTAGCGACGACAGGATCAACATGCATAGGGGGATATCTCAATATCCTGATGACGGTGACGTCATATCCTAATGACGATGACGTCACACAATATCCTGATGAACTCTTCAACACTTAGTCAAAAAAATAGAACTTTCACACCCGCATCTGCTAGCGATATGCGGATGATGAGCTCCTCCGAGAGATGATCCTGACTGCAATATATACACTGAGTATATATCCAACTCAAAACATCCTGATGCACTTGCAACTTGCAAACTTCAACAGTTTCACGACCCGATCCTGATGGCGATGCATTCGCAGATGACGATGCGGCTTGCTCCGGCTGGAAACGCACATGCAGACTCCTGTGTATCCGTCCGCTGCATGTAAACACTCAGAACCGCATAAGTTCACAAAGACAATGTGACGACCGGGCCGGATCACCTTCAAACCAAAGTCTAACAACTTATCTTTCTATACCTAGCACATGAGGATGCTAGGCTGATTCACAGCATGCTCCTAACAGATCTCTTGAACAATGCAATGCATAAACAGAAAACACAAATATAACCTAAGCTATGATACAGGACCATTCCACCGATTTGCAGGTTCAACCGGTGGAAGGGTTGAAAGTACCCATCAACTTGCAGACGGAAAGGAAATCAACACAGATACAACTGATACAACCAGATACTGCAAAAGATGAGATCTTATTCAATTGAAATTCAAAAGTCCTGAATACAGATTCACAATGTCTGAACTGCTCTCAACTCAACACAACACCAATACATCTATCAACATCAATCTCAATATCAATATGAACTGTGTCTAAACCCTAACAGATCGAAGGTATATATAACAAATCCTTCGAGTACTACCAACTCACTTCCCAGCGGCTGGGAGCTTCCAAGCGGCTGGGAGAGAGGATAGCTCAGATAACCTTATCCCGATCTCTAACTGCCTACACATACTCCTATGCTGATCTAATACATAGCATCGGTCCAATGGACCTTATTACATGATAAAGTCAAACATACTAAAAATAGACTATCCTGTCATCATGCTGATAATTATCCTATATCCTGATCATGTATGTCATCATGCGGACCTATATCCTGATCATGTGCGGGTGCTCCTGCACCAGGGATTAGAAATGGTCATAGGTGATTTGGTTTTATTTATTTTATTTATTCATTGATTGATTTATTTATTTACTTGTTTATTTGGGGAAAGAAGGTAGATTTTTATCTAGGAATGTGTTTGGGTTATTTTTTCGGCGAGCATACTGAATGTGGATTATCAGAGATGGCTTTTCCTCTTTTTGGGAATTGAACCAAGTTACTATGTTTAAAGGTTTAGATCTAAACGAGCTGACATTGAAAAAATATTTATTTTGTCTAGCAAACTTATTTATATATATCTCTGACACATCCTGTTGTGAGACAATCTGCATTTCATTATTTAGAATTACACATTCAGACATTAGGGTTACATCAGGTGTTCCCTCTTGCCAGTTGTTTCCAGGTAGCTAGACATTTCATGCAGGGCTATGTTTCCTTCATTTCATGAAGGGATCTAGGGAAGTGTAATTTCTTCATGGTTGGGTGGAAAAGCACCTGGGCCATGTTCTCGTCTCTTGGCTTGCAGGTGGAGGACCACTTGGTTCATGTGACTGATGAGCGTATTGATTCATTTATTCTTGTTGAACATGATTATTGTAAACTTGTAATTAGATGTATTATGACATGATTGTCAAAGGACTTTGTGTATGATTTTATAGTGCTTTTACATGGGATGAACACGCAAGTTGTAAGATTTAATGACTTTATTTATATTGACGAGATTATCTTTTGCAAGATTTAATGATTCTTATGGATTCTTGTTTATGAGGTTTCTCTTTTATGAAGAATTATTGACTTTATTGAATCTTATTTATGAGATTTATCTTTTACTTGCGATATTGTATTCAAGTAGATTAATTACACCTTTTCATCTTTTCTATTGTAATTAAGCGGATTGATTACACCTTTTTATCTTTTGCAGATTAATTACATCATTTTCTTTCATTTCTTGTGATGTTGTATTTAAATGGATTATTTACTTCATTTTACTTTTGTGATGGTTTGAGGGCGTTTACATCTACCCATCTCATATGTCTCTGATTCAACTTTCCTTGACTAGTCAAATACTACAAAGCTTGATGATCTATATACAACACAAACTCCTTAGGAAACAAGTAATGTCTCCACTTCTTCAAGGCTTGAATTATGGCATAGAACTCCTCATCATAAACCCAATATCTTCTCCTTACATCATTCAACTTCTCATTAAAATATGCTATAGGTCTACCTTCTTGACTTAGCACTGCTCCTATTACATTTTCACTTGCATCACAATCTACTTGAAATATGTTATTGAAATCCAATAATGCCAACACAGGTTGCTCTGTCACTTTCTACTTCAACAATTCAAAACTTTTATCTGCTCCTGATGTCCACCTAAATTCTTTTATGTCACCTCTCATTGTCTATGTCATAGGATTACATACTGAACTAAAATTTTGAATGAACTTCTAGTAGAAACTAGCTAATCCATGAAATTATCTGACTTCTCCAATGCTCTTAGGTGTAGGCCATTCAATAATTGCTCTTACTTTCTCAGGGTCCATCTTCAATTCTTGCGCAAAAATCACAAATCCCAAGTACACCAATTTTTCCTTCATGAAACTACACTTCTTGATGCTTATTAGCAATTTCTCTTCTCTTCGTCTCTGCAATACTTGTTTCAAGTGCTACAAATGTTCTTTTGTCTTACTAAAAATTATAATATCATCCAAATATACAATAACAAACTTACCCAAGAATTTCTTCAAAACTTCATTCATCAATCTCATGAAAGTACTTGGTGCATTTGTCAATCCAAAAGGCATCACTAACCACTCATACAATCCATCATTTGTCTTAAAAGTAGTCTTCCATTCATCTCCCTCTCTGGTTCAAATCTGATGGTATCCACTCTTTAAATCTATCTTTGTAAAATATTTTGCTCCACTCAAACAATCCATAATATCATCCATCCTAGGTATTTAGGAAATCTATACTTAATTGTGATCTTGTTTATTGCTCTAGAGTTTGTACACATTCTCCATTCTCCATCCTTCTTTGATGCTAACATTGCAAGTATTGCACAAGGACTCAAACTTTCTGTGATCAAACATTTCCTCAACAACTCATGTATTTGTCTATTCAATTCTTCATTCTTTATCGATGTCATTTTGTGTGCTACTTTGTTAGGCAAACTAGCTCCAGGTATAAGATCCATGTGATGACTAATACTCCTAATTGGTGGCAATCCTTCCAGTACATTATCTGATATGATGTCTTCATACTCTGTCAATAACTCAGTTATCTCCGCTGATTGTGATTCTTCAGTCTTTAGATTTATATGCTTCTTAGGGATCAAAGCATAACACACATTCTCATGTATCAAACCATCCAGAAATGTCCTTCCATCTACCAAACAAATTCTAGCATTTCCACATACTTCACTCTTAGGATCATCTTCCAAAGGAATCAAAGTAATTCTCTTTCCATTTGATGTTATAGTTTATGTATTCTTTCTTCCATCATGTATAGATTTTCTATCATATTGTGATGGTCTACCCAACAAAATATGACACACATCCATAGGCATAATATCACACAATACTTCATCATGATAAGATCCAATATGAAATTTCACCAAACATTGTTCACTCACCAGTACCTTATGGTCATCCTGAATCCATGCTATCTGATATGGCTTAGGGTGTTTCAATCTTTCTGACTTCAAATTAGTCACCATCTCCTCTGAAACCAAATTATCTGAACTACCACTATCAATTACAACTTTACAACATTTACCTCCTGATTTATATATGGTCCCAAACAAGCTTTTTCTCTGCGGTGGTTCCTCATTTGTCTCTACTTGAAATAGTGCTCTCCTCATGACAAGTGATTCTCCTTTCTTAGGTTTACCAATTGAGCTAGGTGATCCAACAGGTTCTTCTACATAGGTTGTTCTTCCACTATTTTTTGTCCTCTTACTTGTACTCCCTTGATTACATTCAATTGCTCTATGTCCTTCACCTCCACATTTTAAACAGGTTCCTTTGAATGTTCTCCTATTAGGTCCCCTTCCTTCTCTTATGTATCCTTCACTCTGGTATGGACTAGGGTTTCCTCTATGATAGAAAGTTTTATCATCTCTCTGGTATGCATTGTTATCTTTGTCCTCCTTGAATGTGTTCTCTTGTCTGTTCTGCTCCACATGTGATCTCTCTCCTCCAGAAAATGTTCTACCTCTCTAAAATTTACCTCCTCTACCTCTTTGTCTTTGCTCATGCTTCTTGTTCAACTTTTCTTCAACTTTTAGGGCAAATTGATATGCTTCTTCCAATGTTGTCATCCTCACTAAACTCAATTCTTCTTGAATGTTTAATCTCAGTCCATTAATGTATCTAGCTATTTTCTCCTTGCTTGCTTCACTATGTCTTGTCCTTATGATCATCTTATAAAATTCTTCAATGTACTCCTTCACAGATTTCTTCTTTTGTCTCAGGTTCTGCAATCTCTTCAATAGTTCCAACTCATTGTCAACAAGTATAAACTAATTCTTCAATTTTGTCACCATTCTGTCCCACTTTGTAATCTTCTCATTTTCTCTTTTGTTTCTATCCAACTAAACTTATTTCCACCAAATAGCAACATGTCCTTTCAGCTTTGTCTTTACAAATTTCACCTTCTCCGAGTCTTAAATTTCTTCATATTCAAAGTATTCTTCTAGATCATTTATCCAATTAATCAGCTCTTCAGGATTCAAATTGCTAGTAAAGTTTGGTACATCAACTCTAGGTCTTTTCCCAATATTTGAAATAGCTTGCAACATATTGACTTGATCTGATTCTTCTTCTACATCTCCTAGGGATACTTCATTTTGATCAGCAAATTGAAATTCTTCATCATCATCACTTTCAACATTAGGTCAAGGTGTAAGTCCTCTTCGCCTATCTTCTTCAACAGAATCCAATGGAATTCACATCATTTTCATCATTTCCATCATCTCATCCATTGTTCCAGCCATAGTATCAACAATAGGTATTCTCCTCAATGACATCTCTTCCTCGGATCAAGTGTAACTACCTCAAATTTGGCAATTAGGCTACAAGGTGATAACTATCTCACAATTGGTGATCGGTTGACACAAGTAGTCTGCCTCAGATTTGGTGATCTGTTCACAACAAGATCTTACAAAATTCCTTCGCTAAATTCATTCAATTCATTCCCAAAAGATTCAAACGTGGCTCTGATACCACTTGGTGCAGTCACAGTTAGGAGGGTCCACAAAGTGAATAGTCTAGGCCATGCAGCAAGAGTAAACACAATGGAAACAACTCAAAGATAGAATGAAAATGCAGATTTAGTCATTCAGTATATCATTGATTCAAAATACAAACTGGTCAGCATCATGTGGGCTTACAATTAGGGCTCACAAGCCTAATTCCTCAATTACAGAATATGCATAAGATATAGCTTGAAAGAACCTTTGCAAAGAATTCAAACTATCAAACTATCTCTATGTGATTCACTATCAATGAATACTTTCCTATGCATCTATTAAATGAATATATATCCTCTCTGGAACATAATATTCCTCGGCATCGGCCAAGGATGATTATAAACTCTGATGAAAGATATGTAACATGTGTACACAGATAGGTCAGACCTACTCATAAAGAACTCCTTCACAAATGAATAAAATAGTGTATGGATCTCAGGGAAGGTCAGCTATGATCCAAAGTTACTTGAATGATGTGTCATTTAGCTCCGCAAGTCATGAGATGCTCCGCAAGTCTTCTCCTTTAGCTGATTATTTGAGACTATTAAGATGCTCTACTCTAAAAAAATAGTTGATCATCTGATAGAGCTATCTTTTCAATACCTAATCCAAATGATCTAAATTTTGGATATGATGTGCATGAATGTGTTTAGATGCTAAGTCCAGCTCTACAAGGTTTGAAATGAAACTATGGCTAAATGCAGACCAAAATACAGAAACTGTTACTGACTGAACTAAACTAGAAAATGAAAGAAAACAAACTGAATTGCAAATGTTTTTGGTTGATGCAAGATTGCTCTTGAACCAGGGATGCTCCTACATCAATTTTGCCCATATTCTCCCCATTAGTACCCAAGAGGGCAACATCAGCACAAGTATCAAGCCAACAAATGACAACCGTTCCCTATGGTCTGCCACGGGGATCCCCTTTCATCGGTGGCCTGATAGTCTCTCCCTCTACTTTCCAAAGCCAAGTAGAAGCTACTAAAAAGGTAAGGGAATCTAGGAAGGAAAAGTAAAGAATGAAAGAAGGTAGAGCCCCTATTGTTACTCAAATGAGGTCTCTCTATGACCCTACTCAGCATTCCTTGACCATTACTCTTATGACCCCCAATGTGGTTAAACCACTAGAACAAATGAAACCTGAGGATTACATAATGAACATTGTGGCCATGGACCTTACCTAATTTAGTTCTTAGGACAAGGTGGAGCTAATGAAGGAAACCTTAGTTCTGGTGACCACTGACTTCCTTAAAGCCTCTAAGAAGTTACAAAAAGTAGAGGTTGAATTAGCTCAGACAAAGGCTACAGTAAGCCTCCTGACTATGCAGAATAAGGCCAAAGACTAGGAAATCAGCTAGTTGAATAAGGATATCAAAGAAATTATGTCTAAAGAAGTCTTTCAGACTTCACAAACAAAGGTGAATGGACTACAGACTAAGCTAGCATAGGCCAAAGCTTCAATGGATACAATGGAAAAACAAAAGAGCCTTTTGGAGAAGAAATACAATGATAAAGATCAAGAAGTCACTCAGATGCATCAGAGTCTTAAGATTGTTAAGGATAAGAATGGCAGTTTGCAAAGCCAGTATATAGTTGTGTAGGAAAAAGTTAAATAGTTGACTATGGAGCTCGCCCAACAACCTCAAATTATTGGGGTATTATCTATGGTAAAGGAGTTGTATGTCTCTTCCTAGAAAAGAATATCTAATGAAGTGACTCAACTTAAGTTTGCACTTAATTTTATTTCAAAAGCTTAGTAGCTTTATGAGAAAGTAGACTCTTCTATCAAGAAAATCCTATTCTTGGTAGCTGTGAAGGTTTCTGATTCACAACTATTGCTTCAAAAGTTCTATGATGCTTCTGATGAAATTTTGCAAGTTGTAGGGATTACTGATAGACTGACAACAGTTGTTAAAGTAAATGAGATTTTGAGTTGTAATAATGATGCTACAAAGTGCAAAAAAAATTTAGATCTTTTGAAGTAAGGAGACCAGGAAATGAAGGGACACATTGAAAATTTGGTCCAGTTAGGACCCCCCTTTCCATTTCCAAATAATAGTATAGTCCTAATGGAGGACTAAATAAAGACTCTGCTAGCCACCAAACAAAATGATCAAACTAGTTTATACACCCTGAGTGACTCATCAAGTGTCACTGAAGTGGAATCAGTTCTACTTCTAGTAGCTCAGTTGGAGTTTTAGTTGCATGCAGTGGTACAAAGTCTACAAACCTTTTCCCATAGGGAAATAATTGAATTGGATAGAGCTTTTCAAGCTCTTCAAAAGAAAGAATATCCATCAGAGGCAGAATGGGTTGGCTACCCGGCCACTTTACAGAAGTTATGAGGAGCTCAGTGGGAAGAACAATTTTGGTTTTGTCTTCTTTTTGTTTGAATAGGAAGATTATGGTTCTCTCCACGAAAGCGCGGAGTCCCTTTTGATTGCCATGAACTGTAGATTTAAAACTCTACATATATATATATATATATTATTGTTACCCAACTAAGTGTTAATATTTTGAGGCATGTTGGGGCTATGAGCAAGTTAAAGAGTAAAGAGTCTCAGGGCAGTGGAAGGTGCCAAGTGTCAACACCATGTTTAATATAGAGTTTATTTTTGTTAAAGCCTCCAAATGGTAGTGAAGGATGCCATGTGTCCCAACGGCACTTGTTCATTTAGTCTCTTTTTGTTTAAGTCTAAGATGTTGTGAAAACCTACCATGCGTCCCCATGAGGCCCAAGGCTCTTTAAAAAAGAATCTCTGTTGAAAGTGATAAGTGTCAACAGTGTGCTCATTAGAGGAGTCTTTTTTTGAAGTTTCTATATAATGAGCGCCAACCTGCCACATGCCCATTTGAGTCCTTTTCTAGAGGGAGAGGAGGATGCCATGTGTCCCAACGACACGAGTTATTAGAGTCTCAATTTCAAATGGTCATTTCTATTGTGCCATTGACTTTTAGATACAAGTGTTGACCCTAGGAGGAGGTAGAGAAGTTTGTGATAGAAAAGAAAGATCTGAGACTCACAGGATCAGTTATAATGGCACAGGTGAATAGGGACTTAAGATTCTCAGAGGATTTACAATGTGGGATCTTGATAACAAAAGTGGAAGTTAACTGGAGTTCTGGTTACCAGGCTGTTAGGATCTTAATGGCTACATAGGAGCTTTGAATTTTTGCACTTTAAATAGCAGAGTCCATACTAGGAGAAGGGAGACTAGAAGCATTTTCTTGCCTTAACAAGTGCCTCTCCTGAGGGATTGAATATTGTATTTTGTGCAAATCTTTGCCTCTGTATTTTGTTCTTTTTTCAAACAATGAAGAGAGAGTGATGTTCTGTGCAAATTATGATGTGTTTTTTTATTCTTGCTTCTTGCTTTCTATATGAGCCTTTGATGAATCTGATATATATGTTGTTAATGTGTTAATCATGATTTATGCTCTTTGGCTTTATGAGTAAATTCTGTGAGTTTAATCACTGCGCTATTAGTGTGAATAACAATTCTAGAGCATTGCCTTAGCAGTTTAAGTGTTTCTTTTATAATCTTGTTTTTTCTTTGCTTTACCTCAAACATAGAGAAGAACCAGCTTCTTTAAAATCTAGAGGTTATTTCAAGAGTCAATCCTACATTCTTGGAATTTCCCATTGTTGGTGATTACTTGCAAAATTAAACATCAACATAGACAATACATTATGACATCTCACTTTTTTGTTTTTAGAATCAATATGCACTTGTACAAATCAATTGCATCCAATTGTGTGGCAAGGTCAAGTTCATTTCCTTGTTTCAAAATTTGGCCATTTTCATCCTTTGCTAAGCATGATATTATTAAATATTTGGAGCAGAAATCAATAACTAATCATCCATATTAGCCCTCTATGGACTTAAAAAAATAGATATATATTAGGGAAATGTCACACTATGGATTTGTCAGTAAAAAATGTTCATATAGATGTAAATGTACAAGCTATCAAGATTTTTGTTAGATTTAACAATTAGTAATGCTCTAGTCGACTTGTATGCAGAAGTGGAATTCACAAACAAGGCACAAACTGTTTGACAAAATGTAGAAACATAGACAAAGCACAAATTGTTTTACATAATCACCCCAAGAGATGGCGTCTCATAGAATGCAATGTTTGCAAATTATATTTGAAATGGTTTTGTTGAAAAATTATTAGAAATTGTTAAGCAAATGTAACTAGTAGGGGTAAAGCATGATTCTACAACCTTTGCCAATGTTCTCCCTACCTATACTAGAATGGGAGTGTGGAACTAGGTATGATCTTCTTATGAAAGCTTAATGCAATGGGGAATTTTTGTCAGGTATTATATATTATTATATAAATTTAAACAACTTTAAATTTTAAAATAAATATATAAAAAACTATTAAAATTTTTTGGTTTAAAACAAGGGTTTTTAAACCCTAAGGGTCGAGCCTTAAGGTTGCGGCCAAGGCTGCAGGCATGGCCTGCTATGCATAGGCTGGGACCTATGTATATAATAGGTCAGGTCTATTAGAAAAGGGGTGCAGGGGTTATGTGATGTCCATGCCCCATTCCGAAGCTCTTATATAGCCAGAGGCCAAGAGTAGTCCAAATTCCTATGGGGTTAAACCCTTTACGACTCCCACCCAACTTCAGCAATTGACATCCAGGTAAATAAGTTTATTATGAAAAGTTGTGTGAAATTAAAGGCAAAATGAGGAGGCATGGACTCAACGTGGGATCTGTTTGACAAATTAGGTCCATGATATTCTAAAATGTAAGTCTCTAACATTCAGATTGACACCTTCTATATGGGTACACACAATCTGCATAGTTTTAAATCATTAAAAGAAACAAATCGACACCTTCTATAGAGGCAAACACAGTCAACATATCTTTTAAAGATCAGATCAATGCCTTCTATAGAGGTATGTGGGGTTAAATTCACACCAAAAATTAATCATTTACCCAAACGATGCCCTCAACATATACAATATGCTATATTTTTGTATTTTAAGTTAAACTTATTATTAAATGGGTTACCAGATCAATGGGTTTCAGCATGGCACCTATAGCATACAAACTAAACTTTTATTATTGAAATTGCATTCCAAATTGTTGCATTCTTATAACAAACAATCTAAACTTTATTATTAAAATGATTCTCAAATCGATGCATAAGTGTGCAAGATGGAAATTCAAACCAATGGTTACCAAATTGATGCTTTCTATGCATAGGGGGTCTAATTCAAACATAGTATAAATACTCTCTTTGCTCTCTACTCTAATCTTATCCTAAATGGATAGGCTCTAACATAATTTCAACACCTATAGTATACAATCTGACTTTGTTATAAAAATTGATTTCTAAATCAATGCATTCAGCATGGCATCTATAGAAAACAATATCTCTATATAATGGAGCTTGGTCAATGTTCTATCTTATAGGTAGCTTGATCAAACATTTTGTTTAAAGTAATTAATTTGGTTATCACATCAAGAAAATCTACATGTATCTATATATTGTAGTTTTAAAATAATTAGAAACTAAATCAATTATCAGAGTACTATCTCTGTATGTTGCATGTAGAATTAATAGAATTTAATATTCAGCAAAAGATTAAAACGATTATGAAGTAAGGAATAAAAAGGATAGTACCGCTTGCTTGGAGATTCTTATTTTAAATGGCCCTCCAATCTCGTGTGATGCCTACTAATACCTCCCTCCGTCTCCCTCTTCCTCCCCTCTATTTATAGATTTTATTACATTTTAATTTTCAAAATTTGAGGAGCAATTGTCTCCACTAACCAAGTACTTAACAGATCAGTCAAAGGCAGATAACTCACACTAAGGGGTAGTTATCTTCCCAAGAACTCATGAAGGAACATGCAAACACCTTTTTAATTTTAGTTAACAAACTAATCAAAGGTACTTATCTTCCCTCAACACCTTTATTAACGTAGTTAACTAATCACTCAAAATTGTCTAACTAGTGTTCACCACTAATTCCTTATCCTAACTGAAAATTAATTTTAATTATCATATAATCATTTATTGACTTAAATTTTATATTTATTATTTATTTTAACTCATTTTATTATAATTTATATTTTATAGTTATATTTTATGATTTTAATTTTATTGTTGGTTCATATGTATCTAATATTTATTTATTTATTTATTTGTTACTCCTCATTATTTAATTTATTTAATAATTTATACTAAGCAACAATACTTTCCTTTTTCTAATTTAATAATAATTTTTCTAACATTGTAAATATTTTTCTTAGCTTAATAAAAAAGTTTAATATGTCGAAAAGGGGTCGTGACACCTACACCTCAGACTCGGACTGAAGTGAGAAGTTTTCTAGGGCATGCTAGCTATTATAGGTGGTTGATTGAGAATTTTAGCCGAATAGTTGATCCATTGTTTACCCTACAAAAAAGGATTCTAAATTTAACTGGACTTCCCAATGTTAAAAAGGATTTGAATCGATAAAGAAATCATTAATAACATCACTAGTTAAGGGACCTAACTGGGGAGAGCCTTTCCACATCCATACAGATGCTTCCAATTAGGTAATTAGAGTTGTCTTGAGACAAATAAGTGAGCTTGTAGGTATACATGCCATCTATTACATCAATAAAAACCTAAACCTAGTAGAAAAGAACTATACCACCACTGAGAAAGAATTCCTAGTAGTAGTCTATGTCATTAATAAGTTTCACCACTATATCACTAGTTACAAGGTATTTGTTCATACAGACCATGTTGTTATTAGATACCTCGTGAATAAAGCTTTTGTTGGTGGTAGAATCATTCGATGGTTTCTCTTATTGTAGGAATTTGACATAAACATAGTTGACAAACCAGGGAAAGATAATGTAGTTGCTAAGTTTTTGTCAAGACTGATTGTGCAGGGAAATAATTAGCTAGTTGATGACACATTTCTGAATGAACACTTGTTTGCCATTTCAATTCAATCACCATGGTTTTTTGATTTTGCTAATTATGTAGCCACAAGGAAGTGTCCTCCACATCTTACTCCAAAAGAAAGAAAACAACTAATCAGGAACAACTCTAGATATAAATGGTTAAATGGTATTCTATTTAAATGTTTCTCCAATCATATGTTGCAAAGATGTGTGCAGGAAACTAAAGTTTATGATATTATTCATGCATTCCATGATGAACCATTCGGGGGATATTTTTCAGCTCTTCAGATTGGACATAAGATCCTTAGAATCGGGTACTTTTGGCCCACCATGACAAATGAAATTCAACAATATGTTAAGTAATGCGACCAGTGCCAAAGAATGGGACGTCCTACATTGTTCAGTGAGATGCCTCTACAACCTAAAGTAATTATTGATTCATTTAAAAAATGGGGTATAAATTTTGTGGGACCTATTAATCCACCTTACAAAAGTAATCACTACATCTTTGTCTACATATATTTTACTACCAAATGGGTTGAAGCAAAGGCCCTACCAGCTACAAAAGAAGAAAAGGTAGCAGATTTCCTATATAAAAGCACATTCTGTAGAGATTTGGTGCTCCAAGGGTCCTTGTCTCTAACCAAGGACCACAATTTATGTCCAATATGATCAAAGCATTTTTGAGTAGATACCAAATTAATCATAGAAAGCCTTCTCCATACCATCCCCATACCAATGGATAAGTGGAAGTAACTAATAGGGAGCTGGAGAATATTCTGACAAAGACAATTTCTAACAAAAGGATAGATTAGGAAGATAGAATGACAGAGGTCATTTGGGCTTATAAAACTAAATGAGAACTACCACTAATTTCATCCCCTATGAACTAGTTTATGGGAAGAAACCAATGCTCCCTATTGAGTGTAAATTGGAAACATTGAAAAAATTAGAAATAGAGAGTGATTTTACAAAAGCCCAACAACACAGGATTATGCAAGTAAATAAAATGGAATAAATGAAGTTAGAAGCACTTCAACATACAAAATTGATCTAGCAACAAAGAAAAGAATGGCATGACAAACACATCCTCAACGAACATTTCAAAGTAGGGAATTGGGCCTTGCTATATGACTCAAAATATCAAGATTTTAAAAGTAAATTACACAGTAGGTTGTTGGGACCATATGAAGTAGATGAAGTTTTCAGCAATGGTGTTGTATAGCTAGCACCAATTGATGGGAACTGTCAGACCCTTCTGGTCAATGGGCATAGATTGAAGATATATCACAAGCCAACATCTAAAGAAGAGTTTTCTACTAATTTGCAAGCTTGGATTGAACACTTTGCCTTAGAAGATTTTTGTTTCATGGGTATGGTGTCTTAATCCCTTAATAAAGTCTTGATCCTGAATAAAACAAAAAGGTTGAAATCTATAAATGGTGGACTTTCTTATCATAAAACAAAAAATGGGGTAAGGTTGAAAACCATAAATGGCAGTCTTATCTAAAATAAAGGTTGAAAACTAGCAATGATGACCTCTCTTTAATCAATTTATCCTCAATTGAACTAAATAAGTTGTTGAAGCACTTTGCATGATTTTTTTTAATAATGCACTATCAGGCTACTAACGGCTCTAGACTTCCAAATAAGTGAGATATTTGAAACTCTAGATGGTACTAGATATCACAGCAGTGGTATTCAAGAACAACACCTTGAATCATGTCCCCTACCTAGTTCAGAAATTCGGTAATAATCAAAATGGTCATGCATTTGAAGTACATCGCATGTGTTCATTTCCTTTCTTAAAATAATTATAGCTATTTTAATGTATTTAAATGCCAAGTTCCCCTTTACATGCAAATCAAGTCACACTTTCCAAATGATATACTCAGCAACATGGTAGAATAAATTGATTGATTAATGATGAAAAGGGCAGTTGACACGAAGGAAATTATGCAGATAGTTGGCACAAGGAGCGTATATCAATTCATCATGACAAAATACTTCTCTTAAATGTGACATTAATGGAAATAAATGTATTTAAAATGTAATTATGGCTAGAGCACACAATTAATGTCACATATTTTGAGATCATGATTGCAAAGATCTTGGAAAAGGGAGCTTCCATCAGCAATGCATTCAAATGGTAATTACAATAAATGACTTCTAAAGGATGGAACATCTTACATGTAAGAATTTATGAGAAGTGTACCAGCACTACATGCCCAAGTTGTTCTGAATCACGTGCCATAACTCACAAAATTATGGTTAAGTCACTTATGTTGCATTCCCACATTTTAAACTTCAATGCCATAACAATTGGGAAACAACATAGATGACTTACTATTTTCATTTTCACAATTGCAAATATGCCTCTCTTCTATCTTTGCAACAGTCTGGCCCTACAGAAAAACTTGTCCATTGAAACAGCAACATTGTCACAATAGGGATGGGGCAGAAAAGGAAGGCTAAGCCAGAGAATGTGGTCTTTGATCAGGCCAGTGTAGTAGTCTTCGAACATGTAGGTTGGTAGGAGCTCTTGAAGAAATTTGAAGGGTTCGAAGCGGAATTAGTCGAGGAGTTTGTATCAAACTTCCATCTTACCTTCTTAACTGCCAAGGGAGTTCAAATTTCTATAAGCCCTTCATTCATCAACCAACTGTCGGGCATTCCAGAGGTAGGTGAAGACCTTTCTTAGACAAAACCTTCCTATGAAGAGCTTATTCAAAATTTTCATGTAGCTCCAGAGCCCCTACGAAGATATATAGTTAGCAAAGGGGCCACAAAAGGAATTGAGAGGACCAATCTTCCTAAACCCCAGGGAACTATAGTCCTGTGGGCAATGAAATTTATGACTTGTGATAGACAATTCAACACTGTTTTGGGCCCAGTAATGTGTATGCTAAATGACTTAAGGCACGGTGCCAACCAACTTGAATGCTTCATAAACCTACTGGCTTATTTGTATAGTTATTTGCAAATGATGATCAATAAGGTGAGAAGGACCAATAGCCAAATAAGCCACTATGGCTTGATACATTTAATAATAAAGCATTATTTCTTACAACAGAAAAATGGCTAGGGTAGATGGGAAGAGTTCCTTGTATTCAAGCCTAAGAAAAAGAAATCAAAGAAATTTAAGTCCTCCATGGTCTCAGTTTCTATAGTTTTGGTAGCCCATCCCCCCAGACAGCTCTGGAGAGTGGTTGAGCAGCCTACTCAAGGGGAAGAAGGAGAAGAAATTGTTGCCTCAGCCCCCGTACCTAAGCAACATTCTAGGACATTCATTGTCTAGACTGATGATGAAGAAGAGGCTAAGGTAGAAATGGGGGTAGCCACAATTCTGGGAAGTATGTCTACTTCATCTGCACATGAAGAGGAAGCCTCCAGATCCCTCCAGAGGAAGGCCAATGTAATGTCCCTTTCTAGAACATTTCTTATTTTTACCTTAAAATAATATTCCTAAATCAAAATGATAATTGCATTATATTTATAAATATTACTTTATCCAAAATTATGAATTTTATTATAATATTCAGATTTTATTGCTTATGAAGTAATTCTGAAAATAGAACTTATCTTCAAAATGTCTATTGTGATTTTCCTTCAATTTTTGTAACTATTCTCCTTGATTGATTGTTCCTAATGTCTACCCAAGTTAGGGGTTTTCATCCACTAACTTGCTAAGAGAAGTTAAGGGGTTTCATCCTTAAATCTCTTAATTAACCTTAGAGGGGCTTCATCCTCTTTGGCTGTAATATTCATTTGTAAGAAGTCATAATATTTATTCCCAATTGATTGATTGATTTGATTCATTGATTTTTATATCTTATTGTTGAAGGAGTCACAACCCCTCATACACCTGGTGCCCCTTGAAAGAGTCACAACCTTTCATACAATTATTGCCCTTGATAAATTATAATTTAATTTTAATATTAACTTGCTTTATCTCAAATCACAAGTATGAACTAGCGCCCCTTTTTCTTAAGTATTATCTCAAACACTTCTATGATATTGGTGCCATTATAATCTCAAATGATTTCCTTTTAGTTGGTAGATTAGGATATTTATACTTTTATTTTTGGTTGTCCTGCGAACTATACTTGGACTGGGTAAAACTCAGGCGGCCAGTATAGATTGTTAACACATTTCTTTGTATAATATTAATTATCCTTTCTTTTCTTAGTTGTATAGGAATTTAGAAGAGTAGCATTCGATTGTGGAGACTGTTATAAGGGTTACACCTTAAATGATATGACAATTGTGTATTGAAAACATATGCTTAACATATGATGGTCGATGCTAATATTATGATGTTGGTCACCACTCTCTATGACTCATATATATGATTGAGCTTCTTTTTCATAGAGCTACACCTTAGTTGATGCCTCTTCATTGACCCCCACCACTATTCAATCTGTAATCTTGATTGGTTGGAAGAAAATCCCAAGATGCCATATCCAGTTGGGCATTGATGGCAATATTTTGAAAACGGGACATTACAGGGAAACAACCCCAAATTGAGGTAACAATAGAGGAAGAGGAGGAGGCACAAACCCATAAGACCTAACCCTTTCAAAGGTTGAATCTGATCCACGGGAATGTAAAAAGAAAATAGACAATTTGAATCAACTTCTTAAAGAAAGAGTTGTAGAAGTGGAGCAGATTCAGTAAATAGTTGTGCTAAACAATTAGACTAGTCTGAGAACTAGGGTAGAAACTTGAGAAAGAGAGGGCCAATATTGAAATTAGAAATGCCCAACTAGCCGCTCAATGGTAAGCTCTGTCTGCCCCCCTGCAATTGCAACAATTCAACTTTATGAGGCAAATTATAAGCTCTATGTGGACAATGTCAAGCTCCAAAAAGAAAATGTCAGGCTCCAGAGAGATCTAGAGACCCTGTAAGAAGAGAAGGTAGCAGTTGAGGAGTGTGTCATCCTTGTATGTGAAACAAGGAAAGCCCTCCTTGCCCAATGCCAGTTGGTAGGGGTGTATGCTCTATTTATAAGGGAAAAGTTTTTAAGATGGAAGTTGTTGAGAATAAGCTGTAATTTGCCTTATGATTTGAAGATAATAAAGAATTCTTGGAGGATTATTTACAAAATCTCAAGGAACAATAGGACATTCTATGTGAGTTTTTCCATCATGGATTTTTAATGGGGCATTTCAATACTTCCATGTTCAACTTATATGTTGGAGAACTCCAACTCAGAAGTTTTGTCTCACTTCTGAGACACAATATCGAAGGGGAAAATAGGATGGAAGAATAGAATACATGCGAGCGTTAGAAATGTAGATGATCAGAAAATAATTCAAATCAAAGGAATTATACAATGAAATAACTACAGATCTAAAGCTACGCAATAGAGCAAAAGTTAACAAATATGAATGTAAATCAATCAATACAAAACTAAATAGCTCTATTATTTATATATCATGATCCTCGTGATCCAAATGCTCTCAGATTCATATAACCATACTTGTTATTACTTGAGGATGATAGAGTGCTTCAATGATTGAGTGTTTCAATGATTCAAGAATCAAAATGACAGTTTAAGGTTGCAATAAGAAGTGAGTGAAAGTGGCTTAGAGGAGGCGTGTTTATATGCTTTTCCTCGAAAAGAATTGAGGGTTGAGATTGAAAGTAATTTGAATTATGATCAATGGTTGAGAATGGATGAGACAACAAGCCATGAGTTAACTAAGGAGTTACATCCAAAAATCAAGGGATTGCAAGGAGTTAACTTCTAAAAATCATGGAATTGCAAGTTAGCTTCCAAAAATCAAGGAATTGCAAAGATTTAACTTCCAAAAATCATGGAATTGCAAAGAGTTAGCTCCTAAAAATCAAGGAATTGTAAGGAGTTAAATCTAAAAATCATGGAATTGCAAGGAGTTAGCTTCCAAAAATCAAGGAATTGCAAGGAGTTAAATCCAAAAATCATGGGATTACAAGGAGTTAACTTTCAAGAATCAAGGAATTGACATGTTATCTCAAAGTCAATTTTGAGGGGTGGAGATTGAGTTGAGACAAAAAGCCACGAATTTAGGAATTTAAATAATAATTATTCTTATTTTTTAGCATCCAAAAATGGTTGGAGGAATAAATAATATTTTATTATTTATTTTAAGAAGAAATGTGAAGGAAATTAAATAAATTTGATTTATTTATTTAATTTAAGAAGATGTTAGCTAATTAAATAATTTTTGGATTATTTAATCATGAGAGATGGTGAGAATAATTAAATATAATTTATTTATTTATTAGGAAAGAGGGATAAATAATTTAATTTAATTTAATTATTTTTGGAAGAATAGTTAGATTAATTAAATAATTAATAATATTTAATTATTTTTGGAGGAATAATTAGCTTTAGAGAAATAATTATCTTAATTAAATAATTGACATTATTTAATTATTTTTATAAAAGGGGGAAATAATTAGATTTAATTAAATAATTAATATTATTTAATTATTTAATTAATAAGGGAAACTGGAAGAAATATGAAAATGTGATAAAAATAATACTCTATGTTAATTTTGGGTGTCAACATTTTGTCCCTCTTCAACATAATGTCATGCACATGTGGCATTGTATCAAAGAACACTAAAGAAAAAGTTGGCAACACACCCCGGTGATGCCCCTCGAGAGGTTGGCTTAAAGAACACAAGGCAAACTTTCAAAAAGAAAAGACATCAATTTTAAGGAAAAGCATATAAGATGAAAAATGGGATAAAATGGATATGTGATATGTTTATGGTTTCTATGTGTTATCCTCAAATTTAGTTACGCTCAATTTGTGAGATAACCCATACGAAACTTGTTCATTTCGTAGGTCACACACACTCTAAGCATACAAAACAAGGTGAATCACATTTTCCCTCGTGTGTGGTCCCCTAGCCTCAGAACGTCTTTCCAAGCATTGACCTATGACAATTCGTTGAAATTCACAAGACAAATCAAGTTGCATATTTCACTTTCCAGAGTTAGGATTTTTTCCGCTGATGTAGGATCATCATATTTTTCTGACTTTACATCTTAAAGAATAATAAAGTTGTAAGGTCGGCAAATTTTGCCAACCCTTCATGTCATTCTACCAAGTTACACTGTCGGTGAAATTCGCCGACCTTGTAACTATTGGTTCACACGAGTGTAATTAATGCAAGGTTTTAATTGCATTTTGGGGGCTTTTTAAATCAATTTCATTTTGTTTTTTTTTTCATTCTTCTCACATACCCTACCTAATCCCTCTGCATCTTCAAAGACCCCTAGTTTACTAGTGCGTGGCTATTGAGTGGATTCAATAGGCGAGTCAAGCTAGGGTTTCATCATTTTTTTGCCTTTGTCGCTAGGTATTCTTCTTCCCTTCCATTTTCCTTTATTTGTCTATGTTGTTAATATTTAGGATTCATGTTATTTTCCATCTTTCTTTGAGGTTTGTTTTGATTTGTTTGTGTTCCTGGGGTTTATTGAAACATTTTTCTTTGTTTAGATCTTGTAGTTTGTGTTTTGATCCCACCATCTAGAAATAACTAAACCTTAGTATAGATGCCCTAGACCCCCGTTTCATAGATTGGAAACCTTGCAATGCCTAGAGGTTCTCAAATTTTGAAACCTATTGCCAAGAATTCTATCTATCAACTAGTGGTTTTCATCGTCAATAGGGTAAGTCTTTTGTACAGTTCATCTTCATTTATGCGGTGGCGGCATTTTTTTCCGCCTCGGCATATCAAGTTCAAAGCATGGTTGTGGATTTTTAACCAACACTGCTTAAACTCTAAGTCATCTATTTAGTGTAGTGTCATCATTTTTTACCGACCATGCATTGCTTTGAAATCTACCTCCCATGTAGGGTCGACGAATTTCGTCGACCTTACACCAAGGTCTTGTGTAAAGGTGTACGCCTTTGAAGGTTGCAAGGGTGACAAAAATTGCCGACCTTGCATTACTTTGCAAATCACTTCCTTTGCAAGGTCAACAAATTTTGTTGACCTTGTGATTCTTGCAAAAGCTTTACCCCGTTTTCAAAGACAAAAAATTTTGCCAACTTTGTAGTTACTTGCAATATTTTCCCACTTGCAAAGTCGGCAAAATTTGCTGACTTTGTAAAATCTTTTTGCACTATCATTAAATCCAGCAAGGGTGCTAATTTTTAGCGCGGTTACACTATAAGTATTCCAATATGCAGGGTCTCTAAAATTTAGCACCATTGCACCCACCTTGCAAAATTTTGCTCACACTGGGAAATTTTCTCGTCTTTGCCCAATTGCCTGCTTTCACTCCATTTTTCACCTCCATCGTGCTTAAGCCCCCCAAAGCTCATACAATTTCTCAGGATTTCCCCTCCTTTGTAATTTCCAATCAAGCAAGTTTTCCTAACACTGTAAAACCCTAAACTTTGTCTTGCAGTCTCCTGTGCACGTATTTCAAGATCTGCATTTCAACAAAGATACATTGCTCTTCATATATCAGATCCCTCCTCGAGCAAGTCAAAAGCCATGATGTACAAATATCAGGGAGTGTTTCTAGTGACTTCAGTGACCTCCACTATTGATGAAATAAAGGATACTGAAATTGATATTGTTGACATGGCCGAGTTTGTGGAAAGAACTAAACAACAACCACTCAGTCATGGTATGACATGTATAGTGGAGAGTAACATTTAATTGGTAGTTACATTTCCTGTGGTTGCACACAATCCTAACTTTGTTCTCCAGGTGGTAGCACATTACAATAGGGATGACCAGAGTGTCGGGGGTTCCAATGGAAATGTGGTGATGAGGTTAGATGCAAAATTCTTTGACAAAGATTTCATGTGTCCTAGTATTGATGCATATGCAAATATCAATTTTGATTATGCACAAGAGGAATATGATAAAGATCCTAAGACTGCTAAGTGGGTAATCAATAGTAGGTGGTTGAAGACTGCAAGGCCAAATCTTTCAAGATGGCCTAAGAACTTTCCATGCAGTGACTTCATTGAAGAAGTAAGTGATTTGATCACCCTTCTTAGTAGAGTGACAGGTCTATCTACATCATCTACCTTCCATGAATGGATGTATTTATACATCAAGATCATAATGAGAAGGAAACAATAGAACTTTTGGGGATTCCACATCAGTGATGCAATTCATGATCAACTAATAAAGGTGTACAATTCATTTAGGTTCTATATGACATCATACCTTTTCTATGTTGTTTCTTCAATGAGAAGTTTTCATGGGTTGACATCAGAAGGTGACAGGAGATTGATTAAAGTCTACCAATATTATCCTCAGATAACTCTTGATGGAGGTATTCATCATTTTAGAAGAGTTACTGATGCTTTCTTTGCTACTTTCTTGTGTTTGTTTGATTCTCAGTTGGAAAAGAAAAGGGTTTCTAATGAAGCATGGTCAGTGGTGAATAAATATGGCTGCCTATACCTGTTGCAAGTATGTGCCTAATCGGTGTTGTCATTGATGTCAACATATCTGTGTTGTCATTGGTGTCAACTGTGCTCTTATTCTGTTGCTTTCTTGTAGGGAGTGAGATGCATTGTATTTACTTATGTAAGTGATCTTGATGTTGAGGATATTGAGAAAATTATCTCCTCTGGTGGTAACAGTGTGTTGCAGTGGAAACAATGTATTGCATATAGAAGAATAGTCCAGAAGAATGCTCTGCATTTTCTATAGAACGAATATCTTTGTTTGCGGATTGGGAGTTGTTTAAAAGTATGTCTAAAGATGTTATATTCCAATTTTGAGCCTCCAGAATGAAGATTTGAGTGAGTTATATTCACTAGAGTGAAAACTGCTTTTTCTATATGTTTTGCGGTGATAGGGAGAAAGTGTTATGCTCCACATTCCTCCGCATTGAAGTATTTTGGTATGCAGTTCTAGAGTTAAGTCTGGAGAGATGTTGTGTGCTGTCAACTTCAATGGCTCATGATTTAGTGGTCCACAAGCTATTCTTTTCTTATGAGAGTAGCTGACTGTATTGTTCATGTACTCTAGTTTGAAGAATCTTCTCTACAGAGTGGTTAGAGATTGTGCGGATGTCTTCTGATGATTACAATGTGCTTGCGGATGTCTCCTGATCATGTTCCTACTCTTGGATTGGTCTGCAAAGTGAAAATCAAATTGTGAATGAAGAATGTTCTTAGAAGTCCTAGTGTTCTTACCAGTCTTGGCCGAGTTGGTTGATTTCATCAATTGCAGATATGCATTGAAGATTGTAGAAGCGTTTCATGGCATGTGAGATTGGATTTGAGTCCTAGCTAAGGCATGGTGTGATCCGCATATATTTTTACATCCTTAGCAAATTTGTATTAGGTCCAGACCTATTCTATGTATGTTTGTAATGTCAACCTTGGAGATTGTTCCAATGGTTGATGAATGTAATGTCGACCTTGATGTACATTCCAAGGTTGATGAATTATATAGAAGCATGTAATAGAGTTGCGAAAGAGTGTGTGTGTGAAAATGAAGAGATAAGTGTGAACCTGTGTGAAGTAGCAGAGAAGAGAATTTTTATTGTACTTCAAAGGAACTAAACCCAAGCATGGAGTAGATGCTACTTAAACATTTCACCATTTTTGGTAGTGAGCCAGCCCTTGGCAGTGAGCCATTCTATGCAGTGAGCAATTTGGGTTGTAAGCCCTGTAGGAAGTGAACCTCTATTTTTTGGTATTGTTATAACTCATATATCTTGTGGGCTAACACCCACCATGGTTTTTCCCTCCTAGGGTTTTCCATGTAAAAAGTTGGTGCCTATTGTGTTAAATGTGTGATTGTTATTAAGTCTATGGTCTCTTGCTTTCATGTTTAATTTTGATTATCAGTAGTTAAGGATTTCATGAATTGATATTCATATGAAGTTAAGTTTTTTGTGACAGCTGATTCACCCCCCCACTCTCAGTTGTCCTGTGCATTTCAACAATACCTACATTTACCTATTTGAGGGCTGGTTATTTCATGGGGTATCCTTACATGCTTCCAAGGTATCCCAGTGATAAGATTGTGTTGATGAAGCTATGTAGACAGATAATGGCAATCCATAGTAAACAAATGGAATCTAAGAAGTTAGGTTTTAGATTTCCCATCACAATTGGTTGATACTCTATTTCAACATCCCCAAAGGCTAAAGCTGTAGAGTCTGAAATGCAATGGGTCGGTATGAAATCCTACAAGAAAAGATCTAATTTTGATTATAGAGGATTAAAGGATAAAATGAAGAGATCTTTAACCCATGTGTACAGAGTTGAGGATGTGTGGGCAGATTGTAGGACAGAGGAAGAGATAAGGAAAATGTATTACTGTTATTTGACTTTGAGCTAGATTGAAGAACTTGACTTGGTAGATATTCCTGAAGGTATGGAAGATGATGGTGATATCTTAGATCCTGCCTATATGAGGAACAATATTGTAGACTCTCCTTTGCCAATAATCCGATGGTCAAAAAAAGAGGTAACTTCTATCAGACAAAGGTTTCAACCAATTCTGGCTAACACTAATGTATGGTTAGAAGAAAAAGGGATTTGTTTGAAAAATTTTGTAACTAGATCAAAAGAGGAAACTCAAGATCCTACAAGAAAGAAATTTGAGTTGAGAACAAAGAACAAGAGTGATGTGCCCAGTCCTAGTAAAAGTGTCAAGCCTAAGCTCAAGTTTGTTACAAAAGGCGGTAAGGGTAAGACAACCATAGAAGGGCCATCTATTGAAAAACCATCTACTAAAGAACAATAAGAGATTGTTCAAGATGAAGAGCAAGAAAAGATTGTTCAAGATGAAGGGCAAGAAGAGCAAGAACAACATGAAGAACCAGAAATGTCTCCTCATGAAAACATTTCAAAGGAGACACATGTTTCTTCTTCCCTAAATACTTTGCTAGTTTCTACTACCACTCCTACTACCATAGTCATTCCTGTTACTCCAATTAATATTCCATCTTCTAGGTCAATTCAGTCTGTTCATTCATCTCCTTCCTCTAGGATAATTTTTGATAGTCCTAAACATGGTTTTGAAAATGCCTTGGGTTCTCCTCCATCTTTGCCAAGTTTGTCTTCACCTTCATTTGACATAAACACTAAATCTAATTTAGAGCAACTCATGACTAGGACTAGGCAAATTCCAACTGTAGATATTCCTGGTGTTATTTTTACTAATACTTCACCTATTGTGACATCAACTTTTGTGAGTGTAGTTTCTACTACACAAACTATGGCTGTAGGTCTAGATGGAAGTTTCTCTATGCTTCCCCCTTGGCTTTCATCTCATACACCTAAAAGGAAGAAGCAAGTCATCTATCTAGATGACTTTGACATTGAGAAATTGGCACCTCCAAAGACAAAAACTAAGAAAAAGCCAAAGACTCTTTGTAGATTGTTTGATGCCAAAGGTTACAGGTATGTAAAAGTAGCTCAGCCTCCTCCTGACAAATCTATTGAAGAAGTGGATATCATTGATTATTCCATAATAAGAGTTGACTTGGGAAAGATAACTAATGAAAGTGCCAAGGCAGATGCTTAGTCTATATTGAATTCTCTTATTGTGAAATTTGATTAGGTGAAAAAGATGAAAGATCAATATAAAGCTAAAGTAGAACAGTTGACTTTAGTGCTCCAAAAGATTACTCTATCTTCTGAATCAGTTGAACCTATGGCTATAACCATTCAAGATACAGTTATTCAAAAGGTGGAAAAAGTTCATACAAGAGGCAGAGTAGTCAGTGAGATCTTGGACCGAATGATTGCACAAGGATCACAACTTTTAAAAACCTCTATGGAAAGAATGGAAAAGATGGAAAGCATAAGAGTAGAGTTAGATAAAGTTGCTGATATTTTATCTCAAGAGCAGCAAGATATTGAAGACAGTTTGTCAGCTTGGACCAAAATGAAGAAGCTCAAATTGGGCACATTGGTGGAAATTAGGATCATTCCCAATAGAGAAAAGTTTGTAGAGGTCAAAGAGACCATGATACATAGAGTGAGTGTCATCAAGGAGTTGATTAAAGACTTGCAAAGTGCTCATAAAGTCAATGAATATAATGATGTGAATCTTGTCAACAAGATTGAAGAATCTCCTTGCAAGTTACTTGATGACAACCAAAAGTTTTCTTCTTTAGATGCAATGATACAAGAATTCAACAACATGATCTAGAAAGAATTTGAAGATCAAACCTTTTCAGTGGTTCTGATGGAGAAGTTGTTGGATATTTAGTTAACTTTGAACAACCTCAAAGTGTTCTTGGGAAGGCACGAGAAATCTTGCAACACCATTAAGGATTCAATAACAAGGGCCATTACTATCTCCAAACATACTTTAGGACCGGATACTGATGAAGTACAAGAAATCATGAAGAAGTATGAAGATTTCATGGAGAAGGATGGTGGAGAAAGATAAATGTGCCTTAGTTTATTTTTCAAATATTTTCATGCTTTATGTGTTTTGTTCTGGACATATTTACATGCTATTTTCAAATATGTAACTACATGTAAAAACAAAGAAATCCTAAATCAATTCGGACTTAGTTTTTGAATAAGTCAAAGTAGTTATAGATTTCCTATTTTTGCTCAGCTTCTCCCTATAATTAAAGATGGTCTCTTATGTAAATATTATCTTTTATCTATTGAAGTGAAGTGCTACCATTTTGAAGAGCAATTTGAGACTTTGAGTTCATTTTGTAAATCAATTTTCAATCAATATAAAGAAAGCAAGTTGGTGTCCAATCTTTGTCTTGGATCAAGTTGTGATGTTATAGAATTGTTTTTATGTCCTTTCTATTACATTATCTTGTATGCATGGTTGAATTGTAAGCATGGAAATCAAGTGTTTAGAAGGTGATTCAAATCTGATTTTGTAGACTTTGTGCTATGATATCATCTTTGGAATTTGTGTTTATGTTTGTGAATGAGAAGTAACTTGAATACTTTGGACTACAAGTTATTGTCTATGACCATGTTATCTTATCTCGGGATATAGTGAAAACTTTGGGCTGCACTCTACTCCGAACTCTTTCATTTTAAATTGGCATAAGAAGAAACGGGAAACTTTGTGTTTTCTTGGGTTTCTTGGCGATTAATAAACACTGGTATCATTTAGTTATTATTTTGTGTAACTTGATTGGATATTGGCCATTATTTCTCCAAGTTAGTAATTTGTATTTCTTTACATATTATAAGCCTCGTGGGATTGTTATCTAGAATTGTAAACATCTATTCTGAAATAAGAGAATAGGATGATATGGAACCACCCCAAGGATAGTTTTTAGTGTAAATAAATCTAATTAATTACTGGTTGATATTAGTTAGCAATAAGGGAGCCTCCCTTTTCTGAGAAGAGAGATTTAATCACATTATATTGTGGTTGATATAACCATTTGTCTTCAATTAGTTGATGACAAAATATTCACCCAACAGTTTTTGGTGACTCTACTGGGGACCGAACACAGAACAAAGAGCTTCTCACCTTTGGTTGAAGTATACTGGCCTCATTGTTTGTAATAAGTTTTGTATTGCTGATTTATTGTTTCTTAAAATTGCACTCTTGCAAAATGAATGTATACATGAAGCAGAAGAGTTAAAGGATTTGTAGATCCTATTTTTGAATTTATCCAACCAAATAACTTCAATCTTCTGACTGCACTACGAGATCATTGTTGACGAGCAGGATTGCACCCGTTATGCAGAGCTGTGAGGCTCGGTAATCCTGTGCAACATGGGATCAAACTTAGGCTGTGGGTGACCTATGGTGAGCTTGAACCTCCAGATTATGGGTTGGTTCCCTTAAAATATTCAATTGGATCTATGACTTTGATGTGGAAAAAGTGTTAAAAGGGCTACTAAAACACTAAAACTGTAATCTAAAAATGGTGATGCACCTAATTTTGATGGAAAATTAACAATCTAACTCACAATAGAGTTCAAAAAATCTATCCACACAAACCACTTCTGGCAATTTTGATCACATAAATAATTCTAAGATAGGCTGGAAAAGAATTTCTTCTTGAAGGAAAAGGGGTTTTTCACAACATAAAAGGAAACTTCTCCAATTGCACAACCTAAGACTTGTGATTTTCAATGCTATCTAACACATGCAAGTATAAATGAAACAATGATTTTAAAGGTTCTGATATTTAAACACAATAAAATCTCATCAAATAATTCATGAAAGCAGCATTAATGGAAAGGTAGACACTTGATTCAGCTAAAAAATAAAGGAAATAATTGCATAAAAGACAAGTATAGAACCTGTAACCTGCTATAATCTTTATATACCTGCCAAAGTGAGTTACAAAAGGTTCTTTCTCTCTCAAAGTGTAAAGAGAAAAAAAGCAAGAACTAGGAAAAAATTAAGTTTTCCTTACAATATATAATATGCTCTCTCCAAGAGACCTAGAAGGTCAACTGCAATCAACTGCCTCTAAAAATAAGCCCTCAAAACTGATCCACGAGCAAACAATAAAATCCCTAAAAATAAGGTTTATACCTGCCTCAAATCGAGAAAAAATAGCTCCAAACTACTCTCCTCCATATGTTTGACCAAAACTTTGATCAAACTCTCCAATTTTGACCCCAAAAGCCATACAAAATCTCCAAAAGTCTTCAGTTAACTATATCTTAATTTTGCATGATTTTGGGATGTGTGAACAAGTAATAAAGTAATCTTTGCATGATTACTTTACTATGAGTTTTAATTTTTCTTATCTCCTTGATTTTTACAACTTGTGACAAAATAATAAAGTAATTTATAATGATATTACTTGTTTACATTATTCTAGTTGCAAAATCATGCAAAATCGGATGAAAAGAAAACTCAATACCTTATCTTTCCCATGCACCAAATGGATCTCCTCATGCAAAAATTACTTTATGCATTTTAAAAAATAATAAATGCATCTATTACAACCTTATAACTCCCATGCATTTAACTCATACATCATGGATTTGTACATTAATTATGGTTTGCATACCAAAATCCTTATATCTCCATGCAAAAAAACAAATATTTTGCATCATCATTACTTATGTCTCCATTATACCCTATACCATGCATTAAGCTTCATACAATACTTATGCCTTATCATTCCATGCCAAAGGCATTAATCCTCATATACTCTTCACCACCTTTGAAAAATATTTGAACACATTATCACTTCATATTCACCACCTTATGCTCTCATGTTGTCGATCTTCATGAAAAGGAGAATAGGAAAAAAAAAGTTTATAGCCTTACCTTTACATGATTATTTGTTTTGACTTTGCAAAAATCAACAATGAAAAGACCTAAGGTTTCTTGGCCTCACGGGCCCCTATGGCATTATCATTAGTTTTTAAAGGCTTTGAAAGTCTTTACCATGGTGGGAAAAGATGGATAATAATTTTGTTTTGAAAGTCAAAAAAATGTGCAGAAGGGAAGTTGCCTATCGACCAAAAAAAGATCACAAACCCTAAACTCATCATTTTGTTTTTTGTTATCCTTTTGAGCTCCTTCTGCGACCACCATGCTCGACTAGGGTTTGATGATGTTTCCATGTCCTCCTAGAACTTTTCAAAGGCTTTCTTGATGGATTTTCTTCAACATCTTTGGCAAGAGGTAGAGGTAAGCTTTCTGTGACAGTTTGAAGACATTTACTGAGTTTCTTTTGTATAAAAAGGGCCTACAGGTAGTGGATTCTGTGACAGTATACTCTATATTTTACTCTCATACTTCATCTTCTTACTATATCTTCCTTTTCTCTTTGTATTCCTTTTTCTATGGCGACTGTTCCTATTGATTTAAGAGTTTTAAAAATTACAGACCCGCGGCCTGAAGCTCTTCTTCCTTGCAAAAAACACAAGGTAATGTTTCATTCTATCTTGTCATTTGGTTTCTTGACTATATTTTTTGATATGACAAGGGTTTTGAAAAAATATATATGGCTTTGCATTTTCTCTAAAATAATCCCTCTTTCTGGCCACGACCATGACTACTATATACATATACTTTTATTTCTTAAGAAAGAATCTAACCCATGGAAATGAAGCTCCTGTTGAGTCAAAAAAAATACCTTGGTTCTTTTGTTATAGGAAAGAAGAAGACCGAGCTCTCTGTGTTAGTCATAACATGACAAGGGTTTTGAAAAACTTTTGTGGGTTTGCATTTTTTATTAAAGAAAAGTTCCTTCCTGATCATGGCCATAACTACTCTCCTTCTCTATGTATTTATCTCCTTCATATCTGCTATTTGGTCCTGGGAACCCTTTGTGAAAATGGACACATGGACACTATCTATCTTTCGGCCTTTCTGCAAAAGAATATGAGGGTTTTCTTATAAGAGGTCTCCTCTTGTAGCAATAGTTAACCATATCTTCATTTCTTTTGCATTTTATCTTTTTGGTAATGAAATGGGCTTTCATTCATTGTGAAGGAAGAACATGTGTTGGCTTCGGCCACTGTATGAGATATAAGGGTTTTCACAAGACTTTTCCTCCTTTTTGTAATAGCAATAACTGTGTTCTTCTCTCCTTTCTATAGCTTATGATGCTCCATTACTCTATAGCATAACAATATATCATATCAGTCTATCTCTGACTATGGCATTTATTGGTTCTCTTGCACACCCACTGGCTTCTGTATATGCACTACTTGATACATTCTTGGCTATCTCTTTCATGACTCTATTGTGTTGTTACACTTTTCTTGATGTAGTTGCTTTGGAAGGTTCTCACTACTAGCCTTTCCTCATGCTATAAGTTCACTTCTTTGTTACAAACATGAGATGTTGTTCTATCTTTGACTGTGGCATTTGCTTGTACTAGCTTTGATGAACTTACCTCTAAAGAGACTTGAATGTTACCTCTGAATGTCATTTTGAGGTTTGATCATGAAAACTATCCACCCTCCCATACACTTGCTGCTCCTGTTGAGAAGTATGACTGTCTCTTCATTTGTTGTTGCTTGTCATAAGAATGTAGGCTCATGATGACATAGAGACATCAATATATGATGTAGATACTTTGTCACTGTCATACATATGATTCATGTAACCTATTCTTTTTGTGATCACTTCATTGACGAGACTTGACCTTCACTTGTTGTCATGATGTAAGTATTGTGTTATGATGTAAGTCTTCAGTTGGTTAAGGCAACTCATATTATTTACACTACTGTTCTTTAAACATATGTAGCACCTTTATGACATTCAATGGCAATTGTCCCTCATGATGTTATGGTTGTACTTCATTCTTTTGATCACTGTACCAAAGCCCTGAGAAGGACTTACACTTCTACGCAGTGGTCTCCAACATTCTTTCCAAGTCAGATGAAAACATGCAGGGAGGAATGTGACAGTCAAATCCTACTAGAGTCTTATCAGTCCTATGAATAGGTCTTACCATGGGACTTGTATTCAAGTCATAACAAAAGAATACTATGTGAATAGTCATATATTGACTATATTGACAATCTACAATAGTCACAGTCATGTGGCAAGAAACCAAATAATTGATTGCACTACACTATTCTAGGGTAGAGTTACGAGTCATCAAATGACTGTGAGATGACTGATATGATAGTCATGACAGTGACAAAGGAGCTCAGTGAAAAATCCTATAGGAGCCTATTGTAGATATTCATGAGAGGATAGCCATGAAGCTCAGTAATGAGGACATGCTATAGGACATTACAATGCTGAAAGATGATGGACCGTTGACAAGGCACCAAGATCCTGATAAGATATCATGAGCTTGGAAGAGTCTAAACTAGGGCATAAATCATTAAGGCATAAGACACCAAGATTATGAAAAGCAACATAGGAATGATGGCACAAGAGGACTGTCTAAAAAGTTAGGGTTTAGTATGAATGTATGTGTTAGAGAAAGAAGAGACTAAGATCATAAATGAGGACAGTTAGTAAGACAAGCTAGGTAGACTATCAAACATGACTAGGAGTAGTTACCTAGAAGCAAAATATGTATGACAGTGAGTAAAGTTTTGAAAGGTCTGCAAATAATCTAAAGTTGTCAAGGGTTGCCACAGTAACAGTACATAGTGAATGATTTAGATAAACAGTTGAATGAAGAATCTATTGCATTAGATTGGACAGAAGCAAGACAGTAAAAAATATTCATAAATGACTGTGTCAAATAATAGAAACACAATTATCTTTTCTATTTTGTATGATACAGTGGATGCATAGAGAGGGTTTTGTTATGTCATCACCAACTTACAATGATGAAACAAATGACAAATATATCCTTACCCTATTACGGTCATACCATGAGCGGAAAATAGAAAACATTTAAGGAAATACAGTTCACAACTTCTCTTTTTAAGATTTTTTCACAAAACCCTTACAATCTTTGTGCCGTCAAGACCGAGCAAGAGCAGAGAGAGTATACAAATATAGGATACAGTTAAGTATATGGAAAATTAGTGAAATAAATGGCCTATCTTCCCTTATTTCTTTATGCTAAAATAGAGAAAAGAAAATATGCAGTGGATACAGAAGGAAAAATAGAAGCTTTTTAGCATTATGTTCTATAAACAAAAATTAGAAAGAAGGTAGCTACAGGAATGCTCCGCAAATAGTGCCTTTTTCCATCATTTTTGCAGAGAATACAAAGATACAGAAGGAGAACTTACCCGAATAGAGATGGTGTTGAAAATAGCTCGAAGAATGACAGTATAAACCTCCAAAAATACTCTAAAAATGGCTTCAAACCCTTGCATGTCGGTGGACTCAGAGCAACCATATGGAAAAGCAAAGTGAAAAAATGATAAGTTTAGGGTTTCAATCCACCTTTTGGTCGAATGCCGATAGTATCAAGTTTATTTTTTGACTTCTTTCTTTTAATCATTGTTATCCATAAAATTGTCGTGGTCAAAACTTAAAACACTCATCATACCTAGTGCTTATGTGAAGGGGCCCATGAAGGCCATGATACCTTCCTTTCATTTTTTCCTTCAAAGTCAAAAAAATCAAATAATGCGAAGGTAAGGTATGATGTGATATATCTGCATGGAGTCATTAGGAGCTTTATATGTTGAATAATGATGCAAGAGGCAATAATGCATGATGCATATGTATTGCATGGGGAGTCAAAAGAGTTTTTTACAAAACAATAGCACTAATACATAAATGTGATATATGTTTGCATGGAGTAATAAGGTGTTGTGATGCATTGATCATGCATGCATGGGAGAGATAAGGTATTGTTTTTTCTTTTCATCCAATTTTGCATGATTTTGCAACTAGAATAATGTAAACAAGTAATAAAGTAATATCATTATAAATTACTTTATTATTTTGTCACAAGTTGTAAAATCAAGGAGATAAGACAAATTGAAACTCATAGTAAAGTAATCATGCAAAAAATACTTTATTACTTGTTTACACATCCCAAAATCATGCAAAATTAAGAGATATAGTTAACTGAAGACCTTTTGGAGCTTTTACATGGCTTTTGGAGACAAAATTGGAGAGTTTGGTCAACTTTTTGATCAAACATATAGAGGAGACCAGTTTGGAGCTATTTTTGCTTGATTTGGGATAGTTACAGCCCTTATTTTTAAGGATTTTCTTATTTTCTCGTGGATCAATTTTGAGAGCTTACTTTTAGAGGCAGTTGACTGCAGTTAACCTTCTAGGTCTCTTGGAGAGAGCATATTATATATTGTAAGGAAAACTTAGTTTTTTCCTAGTTCTTGCCCTTTTTGCTCTTTACACTTTGAGAGAGAAACAAGGTTTTGTAACTCACTTTTGCAGATATATAGAGATTACAGCAGGTTATAGATTCTATACATTGTCTTTTATGCAATTATTTCTTTTATTTTTCAGTTGAATCAAGTGTCTACCTTTCCATTAATGCTGCTTTCATGAATGATTTGATGAGATTTTATTGTGTTTAAATATCATAACCTTTAAAATTATTGTCTCATTTATACTTGCATGTGTTAGATAGCATTGAAAATTACAGGTCTTACGATGTGCAATTGGAGAAGTTCCTTTTATGTTGTGAAAAACCCCTTTTCCTTCAAGAAGAAATTCTTTTCCAGCCTACCTTAGAATTATTTATGTGATCAAAATTACCAAACGTGGTTTGTGTGGATAGATTTTCTAAAATCTATTGTGAGTTAGATTGTTAGTTTTCCATCAAAATTAGGTGCATCACCATTTTTAGATTACAGTTTTAGTGTTTTAGTAGCCCGTTTAACCTTTTTTCCATATCAAAGCCATAGATCCAATTGAATATTTTAAGGGAACTAGCCCATAATCTGGAGGTTCACACTTGGCATAGGTCACCCATAGCCTAAGTTTGATCCCATGTTGAATAGGATTGTCGAGCCTCACAGCTTTGCATAACAGGTGCAATCATGCTCGTCAACAGTTTTTGGCACGCGCAGTGGCACCTTGAACTAAATTTAAGTTCAAAAAGAACTTATTTTTGCTGTTGTTTTGGTATGACCAGCAGATTTTACAGCCTTTCAGGGGTTTATTTTCAAGTACCTGGTGACTCTTGTTTTCTAGTTTGATAGGTCAAATTTTTGTAGCTTATGAGAAGGATTCAAAAGATCATGTGTTGTTTTATTCTAAGTAATTCTGGTTTCAGTTTTTCCAGTATTTTCATCATATGATGGATGATGTGACATTTTCTTATGAAAGGTAGACATGCGTACTCATTCAAAAAGCTGGAAACACTGAAACTAGAATTACTTGGAATAAAACAACACCTGATCTTGTGAATCCTTCTCATAAGCTACAAAAATCTGATCTATTAAACCAAAAACAAGAGTCACCAGGTACTTGAAAATAAACCTCTGAAAGGCTATAAAATCTGTTGGTCATACCAAAACAGCAACAATAATAAGTTATTTTTGAACTGAAAATCAATTCAAGGTCCCACTAAGCGTGCCAAAAACTGTTGACGAGTAGGATTGCACCTGTTATGCAGAGCTGTGAGGCTCAGCAATCTTGTACAACATGTGATCAAACTCAGGTTGTGGGTGACCTATGGCGAGCTTGATCCTCTAGATTATGGGTTGGTTCTCTTAAAATATTCAATTGGATCTATAACTTTGATGTGGAAAAATGGTTAAAAGGGCTACTAAAACACTAAAACTGTAATCTAAAAATGGTGATGCACCTAATTTTGATGGAAAACTGACAATCTAACTCATAATAGATTTCAGAAAATCTATTCACACAAACCACTTTTGGCAATTTTGATCACATAAATAATTCTAAGGTAGGCTGGAAAATAATTTCTTCTTGAAGGAAAAGGGGTTTTTCACAACATAAAAGGAAACTTCTCCAATTGCACAGCCTAAGACCTATGATTTTCAATGCTATCTAACACATGCAAGTATAAATGAGACAATAATTTTAAAGGTTCTAATATTTAAACATAATAAAATCTCATCAAATCATTCATGAAAGTAGCATTAATAGAAAGGTAGACACTTGATTCAGCTAAAAAATAAATGAAATAATTGCATAAAAGACAATGTATAGAACCTATAACATGCTGTAATCTTTATATATCTGCAAAATTGAGTTACAAAACCTTCTTTCTCTCTCAAAGTGTAAAGAGCAAAAAAGGCAAGAACTAGGAAAAAACTAAGTTTTCCTTACAATATATAATACTCTCTCTCCAAGAGACCTAGAAGGTCAACTGCAGTCAACTACCTCTAAAAATAAGCTCTCAAAATTAATCCACGAGAAAACAAGAAAATCCGTAAAAATAAGGGCTATAACTATCCCAAATCGAGCAAAAATAGCTCCAAACTACTCTCCTCTATATGTTCGACCAAAAAGTTGACCAAACTCTCCAATTTTGTCTCCAAAAGCCATGTAAAAGCTCCAAAAGGTCTTCAGTTAACTATATCTCTTAATTTTACATGATTTTGGGGTGTGTGAACAAGTAATAAAGTAATCTTTGCATGATTACTTTACTATGAGTTTCAATTTGTCTTATCTCCTTGATTTTACAACTTGTGACAAAATAATAAAGTAATTTATAATGATATTACTTTATTACTTGTTTACATTATTCTAGTTGCAAAATCATACAAAATTGGATGAAAAGAAAAAATAATACCTTATCTCTCCCATGCATGCATGATCAATGCATCACAACACCTTATTACTCCATGCAAACATATATCACATTTATGTATTAGTGCCTTTGTTTTGTAAAAAACCCTTTTGACTCCCCATGCAATACATATGCATCATGCATTATTGCCTCTTGCATCATTATTCAACATATAAAGCTCCTTATGACTCCATGCAGATATATCACATCATACCTTACCTTCACATTATTTGATTTTTGTTGACTTTGAAGGAAAAAATGAAAGGAAGGTATCATGGCCTTCACGGGCCCCTTCACATAAGCACTAGGTATGATGAGTGTTTTAAGTTTTTACCACAACAATTTGATGGATAACAATGATTAAAAGAAAGAAATCAAAAAATTAACTTGATGCTATCGACATTTAACGAAAAGGTGGATTGAAACCCTAAACTTATCATTTGTTTCATCATTGTAAGTTGGTGATGATATAACAAAACCCTCTCTATGCATCCACTGTATCATGCAAAGCAGAAAAGATAATTGTGTTTCCATTATTTGACATAGTCATTTATGATTGTTTTTACTGTCTTGCTTCTGTCCAATCCAATGGAATAGCTTCTTCATTCAACTGTTTATCTAACTCATTCACTATGTACTGTTACTGTGTCAACCCTTGACAACTTTAGATTGTTTGCAGACCCTTCAAAATTTTACTCACTGTCATACATATTTTGCTTCTAAGTAACCGCTCCTAGTCATGTTTGACAATCTACCTAGCTTGTCTTACTAACTGTCCTCATTTATGATCTTAGTCTCTTCTTTTCCTGACACATACATTCATACTAAACCCTAACATTTGGGATAGTCCTCTTGTGCCATCATTCCTATGTTGCTTTTCATAATCTTGGTGTCTTATGCCTTAATGATCTCTGCCCTAGTTTAGACTCTTCTGAGCTCATGATATCTTATCAGGATCTTGGTGCCTTGTCAAATGTCCATCATCTTTCAGCATTGTAATGTCTTGTAGCATGTCCTCATTATTGAGCTTCATGGCTATCCTCTCATGACTATCTACAATAGGCTCCTATAGGATTTATCACTGAGCTCCTTTGTCATTGTCATGACTATCCTATCAGTCATCTCACAATCATTTTTTATACGTCAGACCACAATCATTTGATGACTCATAACTCTACCCTAGAATAGTGTAGTGTAATCAATTATTTGGTTGCTTGCCACATGACTGTGACTATTGTAGATTGTCAATACAGTCAATATATGACTATCCACATAGTATTCTTTTGTTATGACTTGAATACAAGTCCCATGGTAAGACCTATTCATAGGACTAATAAGACTTTAGTAGGATTATTCTATCACATTCCTCCTTGCATGTTTTCATCTAGCTTGGAAGGAATGTTAGAGACCACTGCGTAGAAGTGTAAGTCCTTCTCAGGGCTCTGGTGAGAGTTATAGACCTCTGCATGCTTTCTATCTACTGACTATCCCTCCTTTATTCTCTTTTTCTATGAACAATAAGGTAACATGATTGCCATATTTTCATAGATGATCCTCTTTAACTCTTTGACAAAACCCTTATGCTTTCTACATCCCTTGTAACTAACATATGATGGCTTTTGTGTTTCCAAGTACTATAGAGGCACTAGGGTTTTGGTGAAGTGCATGAGTGCCCTCTCTGCCCACTTCATGAGCTGCTCTTCTTTTGTGGACTGTGTTGGCCTTTCTTTCCAAACTTGAAGACTTCCTTTGCACAATTTATGATAGTTAAAGCATCGTTATTACAGTTGCTATATGTCATTGTTGATATCTCTTGATAACCTCTATGATACTTTAGTCTGCTGTTGATAAGCTTCTAATGCTTGATTATTACAAGGTAAGAGGTGACTACTCCACATAAGACTGCTCCTTTCACTATACTCATGATTGTATTGATGACTGATGTCCATGTGAATGAATGAGCACATTGCTTTAGCTGTCCTAGTATAGTTATGACAGCACTTTGCATTTGTACTTTTGATCATTGATGAGGTATGGCATATCTTCATGTGATGTAACTCCATATGTTTGGTTTGACTGTCCTTGACAAAATCAAACTTAATAAATTCTTTGTTCAATGGCTATTCCAATTGATGAATGCTGACTTTATCATGACTGTGCATCATCATATGCTTTACTCAAACCTTCTGTTATAAAGAGATATGATGAATGCTTTGTCCTTTCTTGAGATTGGACTACTTTTTGCATCCTCAGCTAGTCCCTAATTTCATAATGACTACTCTTCATAATTTTTTGACCATTATAGCTATTTTTCTCTCATGACAGGACTGTTTTGATGTTATTGATGTCTCTTTTGATGACTGAGGGTTGTTTCGTGTACTTAATAGCAATTTTATACTTCATTATAAGAAAAGTGGTAAATACATGTCCTTTAAATGTTGCTCCACTGTGATTGATCATTCATTATGGCTGAAAATCATGCTTCTTGGGTTACACTATCATTGTTATTTCCTATATTTGAGCATGTTGGGCTCAACCCTTATGGGAACCCATTTTCTCCACATGCTTTAATGTCTTCAAATCAACAACATAACTTTTCATGTACCTACACAGTGAACAAACAAGTTAGCATAAAAATATACCTCTTGGAAGTTGATTGATTTCTCTCATGATGATCTGATTTATTGCACATGTCTAATATTGATCCAATTGTATCAATGCATAATGACTGCAAGTTTATATGTCTGGTGATAAAGCATATGATGAATTTGTATATTTGGAGCTTCTAACAAAACTTTTCTCTAACCTTGCAGGTCCACCATCCTGATCAGGAGCAAGAAGATGAAGATATGAAGACCAAGCTGCCAGACAGGGGAATCAACCTTCACAATAAGGCAATGATGGATATCCACTTTCCTCATGTGTTTTTTTCCTTTTCTTTATCATCAGAGTATAGCTTGCATGCTTAGTTACATTGGTTCAGTTTAGTCATTCCCACAGCTTGTGTGGGACATATTTAAACATTCTCTTGAATATAATCAGTTATTTTACCTTGAAGAAATGATTTATGTATGTTTGCTTTCTAAATCAAGTGCATAGGATAAAACAACCGAATCTGATTTGAAACATATGTTTAAAACATGATGATGAAATGACAGTTTATAAATACCTTTTCTTTGCACTGAACTATGATATTTGAATAACTCAACAACATCATAACTAAAAGATAAACTAGTTAGATACCTGTCATTCCTTAATGTCTGCCCTCTTATTGTTAGACCATTTTCATTTATCAGGATGGTTTAACAGTTTTGATTAGACTGTCACATTATCCTAATAAATGATCCTCCATTGTTCTCTTGCCAAGATGTCAGGCATTTGACTGAGTGATCATACACTTTAAAAAATTTATTTTATCTCCTTTTGTGACAACTGCTACCTAGGCCTTGCTAAATTAGGTGTGAACATAATTTAGTAACAATCACCTCTTCAACATATATGCAGTTTTCCTCCCACTAACACAAGATCTCCTATACTAAGTGAAGCTTCCAATGCTCATAGAGTTCTACCTACCATAACAGTTCAAAGGTTTGTTATTCCTCCATTCAACCAAGGAAGAATGGCTGCTCCAAGTCAGGCTAAAATCCCAAGTCCATGGGGTAATGCCTTCGGGCTGCTAAATTTGGCTTAGCCACTACATGAATTACCGTGGAGTTCCCATAAGAACTTTCCCAAGTTCTATAGCAATGGTAAGCAAAATCCTGATGAATAAATTACAGCTTTCTATATTGCATGTGGTGTTATCAGAGTGGAACATGAAGATGTATTAATGAGGTTGTTTGTTGAAACACTTCAAGGAGTGGTTGTCAATTGGTTCTACCACCTTCCTACAAGAACCATTACTGGTTGGAATGTACTTCGAACCAAATTTGAAGCATGGTCATGACTTGATGCACATACCTTATTGGCTTAGCTCACCTAGATGAAGAAAGAGCCACATGAACCTATGCGTGAGTTTATAGCTAAATTCAACAAGCTCATAAATAGAATTCCTGCTACTGCTCAACCAACAATTGAAAACCAGAAGTGTTTCTTCATTAACACCCAATTGCCAAAGATAAGCTTTCTTTTATGAAGGGCTAATCCAACTGACTTGGCAGCTACCCAAAGTCTAGCTACTAAGATTGAAGATGATCTAATCCTTGCTAGAAAAATAAGGAAATATACAAAGAGATGCAAAGGTCAGACTTGTTCAAATGTACCTTCTACAAATACCATGGATCCCATGGTACAAAAGCTAGCCAACGAGTTGGTGGCTCTCAATAAGCAAATGTCCCAAAGTTTGTCCATTCCCTCCTATAAGGACATTCCAAGGAGGATATTCCCAAATGATCCTAATTATCAAGGTAATGCTGGAAGGAATTAAAGTCAAAATAGGCTTCCTCCACCACAAGGAAGACTTGCTTTGGAAGCACCACCTGTGAATACAGCAGTTGGTTATTATGAAGTAGAGCAAGAAAATCCTCTTCAATCAGAACATGGTCAAGAAGATGGTGCTAATCTCTTCACAGAGGGTGAAGAGGAAGTAGCTGGTGACTCTAACATTGGTTTCTTGAACTTCAAAGATGAAATAGAACAAGAAGAAGACACCTATGGTGAATCATATGTTATTTTTATCTGGTCTCAAAATCAATTTAATCATCAATAAGCGGCTAGCAAAGGGAAGTTGAAGGAAGATCCTCAACCTGCAGTTACCATTTCTAAGAGAGGCACTCCTTTGCCTTTTCAACCGAAGGATGTGATGGGTAATAAGCAAGTAAGTACATCAGATCCTCTTGCTTCAACTTCTGTACCTAGGACTAGTACCTCAAATACTAAACCTCAAAATGAGAATGTTTTGTCTTCTGTAGCTAGCCCCTACCAATCTTTTGATATCATAGACCATGCCAAAAGGACAAAAATTCAAATGTCATAGGTCGAATACCTACAAGCTAATCCTGATCAATTTGATAGGTTAGCTAAATTTATCAAAAGTAAAGTTACCCCTAATAGCCAAGATTTTTTCAAAGTTGCCCCTATTGCTCCTAAAGCAAGACCTACTCAAAGCAACTTAGTTTCTGCTCCTTTGTCCACTACAGGGAAAATAGAACCATTTTATATCTCCTTGTTTATTAACGGCCACAAACTTAGCAATTGCATCATAGACTCAAGTGCTTTTGATAATGTGATGTCTACCAAAGTAGCCAATGCTTTAGGCTTGACATTAACTAAAACTTTTGGCCATTGCTTTTCCATGGAGACAAAGTAAGTGCCTCTGATAGGCCAGATCAAGGATGCACAGTTTACATTTGCAGCTTTCCTAGAAAAGAGGATCAAAATGACAGTCTTGGTAGCTAATGTTCCATCCTCATATGGGATATTAGTGGGATGGAATTTATGTAAGTATGTTGGTGGGGAGATAAACCTCGATTGGTTAGAAGCTAGAATACATGTCAAGGGTATTATGCAAAAGATCCTTCCAGAAAGAGAGTCCAAATACACCATGACAAAATTTGAAGAGTTTGAGTCTTTTGGAATGGGCACGTACTTTTTCACAATTGATGAAGTACCTGAGTCTTTTTAAGAAGATTCAAATGAGGATCTCATAATAGAAGATTCTTCTTCTTCAATTGAAGAAAATCTAGATTTTCAAACTATGAAGATGGAAAGTTCAGACGATGTTTTGACTTTAGAACTTTATGGTAGTTGCTCCTCCAATGGATCTGGAGTGGGGATAGTCCTCATATCCCCCAAAGGAGAAATTTTCCCTTTTTCCTTCAAACTGCAGTTTGGTAATACCAACAACACCACTGAGTATGAGGCATTGTTGTTAGGCATGGATGTTGCAAAAAACAAGGGAATCAAAAATCTTTGTGCACAAGGTGATGTTGAGTTGGTTGTTTGCCAAGTAAGAAACCTTTACCAGTCAAAGAATGAAAGACTAAGGCATTATCGCAATCAAATTAGGATTCCATAGAAGATTTTGATGCTTCAATATTGTTGTTGTTCCAAGGGAATACAATGATAGAGTAGACTCTTTGGCTATGTCAGCTACTCTTATGGTCCCACATAAGGATTTCAAGGGGAGTAAATATACCATTGAGTTGGTCTTTTGACCAAGTGTTCCAGACACTTCTACCCACTGGCAAATCTTCAATAGTGATGATCAAATCATCTCATTCTTGGAGAAGTCATAAAATTTCAGTGAGTTGTATTTTGAAGGAAGTGACTCCCCTTCCCGAGAATCTATTTCTGAAATAGACCCAGAGACTAGCAAAGAAATACTACAGTTCAAGGGGAATAAGATTCCTAAAGGTTTGATAAGCACGACTGCTACATCAAACATCAACAACAATGCGGTTTAGAGTCATCAACTGAAGTTGAACAAGTCAATCTGGGCACCAAAAGTGATCCCAAATTAGTCAATATTGGGAAATGTTGCACGGTGGAACAAAAGAACAAGTTTGTAACACTCTTATGTCAATACATTGATGTATTGGCCTACTCATATGATGACATGAAATCTTTTTGTTTGAAGGAAGTCCAACATGAGATTCCACTCAAGTCAGGATCTTCGCCTCACAAGAAAAAGCAGAGACAGTATAATTCAAATATCTTAGGCACCATTCTCGCTGAGATTCAGAAGATGTTGAATGCTAGAATAATTTTCCCCATCCATCATTCTATGTGGATAGCAAATATCGTGCCAATGAGAAAAAAGAATGGAGAAATTTGCATTTGTGTGGATTTCCAAAATCTGAATCGATCATCTTTAAAAGATAATTACCTATTGTCGGTGATGGATCAAGTCCTTCAAAAAGTGACTGGTTCAGAAATGTTGTCTATGTTGAACGGATTCTCAGGTTACAATCAAGTGGAGGTTAGTGAAGAAGACCAGCATAAAACTACTTTCACCACTCCATGGGGTACTTTTACGTATCGCAGAATGTCTTTTGGACTGATCAATGCTGGTGCTACCTTCGAAAGAGCAATGGACCTAGCTTTCCATGATGAAATGGGTAAGTTCATTGTTGTATACCTTGATGATCTAACTATATTTGAAAGAATCGTTTAGATCATGCTTATCATGTATTGAAAGTTTTGGAAAGATGCCACCAGCATGGTATTTCCCTCAACCCCAAGAAATCTATTTTTGGGGTAACAGAAGGTAAGCTCCTTAGACACATTGTGTCCAAAGAAGATACCAAGATTGATCCTGAGTAGGTAAAATCTATCCAGGGTCTTACTTTGCCCTCAAGTAAGACAGCAGTACACTCTTTCTTTAGGAAAGTAAATTTTCTATGAAGGTTTGTTCTAGAGTTTGTAGAGAAGATTCGTCATATCGTTGATATGATGAAGGGAAAGTCTACCTTCTAATGGAGTGTAGAAGGTAAAGAAGCTTTTAATGATATCAAGGAAGTGATTGCACATGCTCTAGTTTTGGTTTGCCCAGATTATACTAAGGATTTCATTATGTATAGCTATGCTTCTGAGCATTCTCTTTCAGCAATTTTGGTTCAACAAAACAAGGAAGGCATCAAGTCTCCAATTTCATTTATGAGGTGTCCTTTGAAGGCTCATGAACTCAAGTATTCAACAATAGAGAAGAATGCCTATGTTGTTGTTAAGGAAATCAAACATTTCAGGTACTACATCCTGAACTCTCACACCACTGCATTAGTACCTGATTCAGCAGTCAAGTCTATCTTAACTCAGCAAGAGTTTGAGAGTAAGAGAGGCAAATGGATTTCTAAGATCTAGGAGTATGATCTAGATATCAAACCCACCAAGTTGGTTCATGGGAAGGTTTGTGTCAGCTCATCCTGATAATGTGCCAAAGGAAACAGGTGATGAGGAAGATACAGAGAATGAGGCTTTTCCCACCGTTCTGTTTGTCAGTACAATAGATGAATGGTACTCCAATATTGCACACTTCCTCACCTATGGGGAATGTCCTAAACACTTTTCCTATTAAGAGAAGAGGACAGTCAAACTCAAGGCTACAAATTTTGTCCTATGGGATAATGGTTTGTATCAAAGGAGTATTGATGGAATTTTTCTACGTTGTGTTGATGAGGCACAACAAGGTAAATTGTTGGAGTCTTTTCATAGTTTAGCATGTGGTGGACATTTCTCAGCACCAGTGATGGCTCACAAAATCTTGCGAGCCAGGTATTATTGGCCCACACTTTTCTAAGATGCATATAATTGGGTGCATAAGTGTGAGTTATGTCAACAGTTTGTGGGGAAACCCAAGTTGGCAGCACTACCCCTCAAACCATACTGATCGAGGAGCCTTTTCAATAGTGGGGCATTGACTTCATTGATGCAGTGAATCCACAGTCAAGTGCAAGGCACAGTTATGTTCTCACAACAACTGATTACTTTACCAAGTGGGTGGAAGCCATCCTGGTGAAGCATGCCATGTTTGAAGTGGTTTGTAATTTTCTCAAGGAGAATGTCATTTCAAGGATTGGAGTTCCAAACAAGATAATGGTTCATAATTCTACTTGCTTCTCTTCCCATGAGATTACTAGTTTCTATTTTGAATATGGGATCACTCTTGCTCATTCATCAGACTATTACCCCCAAGGGAATGTTCAAGCTGATTCAAGCAATAAGAATCTGGTTACCATCATTAAGAAACTAGTTGAGAAGAATCAAAGGAACTAGCACAAAGCATTGTTTGATGTATTGCGGGTAAATCGTATTACACCTAAAAGAGCAATCGGCATGTCACCTTTTCATCTTTTGTATGGTTTGAATGCCAAAATACCAATCACATTGGAGTTCCCTACTTTGAAGTTGGCCAAGGCCATAGAAGATGGGACTTTTGATAGTTCTATTGACAAGTGCGTAATGTTCCTTTTTGAACTTGAGGAGTTACGTGTAAAGGTGGTGAATTGCATTCCAGAACATCAAAGTCAAGTAAAGAGACTATTTGACAAGAAGGTGAAATCCCAAAGTTTTCAAGTCGGTGATCAAGTCCTATTGTGGCACAAAAGAAGAGAACTGAAAGGAATGCATGGGATGTTTAATTCCTTGTGGAAAGGCCCTTTTATTATTCATCAGCTATGTGGTGAAAATAGTTTTCTTCTGGAATATCAAGACGGAACACCTTTTCTACTACCTCACAGTTGACAACATCTAAAGCTTTTCTCAAAATGAAGTGACAGATAAGTTTGTAAATACTTGTATAGTTTTGAGTCTTTTTCTTTTAAGTCTTTTTTTGTGTCTTTTTGTTGTGTTGCCTAATTCTATAGCCCAATGGATGGATGAAGGCATTTAGAGACTGGAATTCTTCTCCCTTCAATCATTTCAAAGGATGATCGAAGGAAGCTCCCCAGTTAGAGCCAGCTATTATCCTCAAATTTAGCTACGCTCAATTTGTTGAATAACCCCTACGAAACTTGTCTGTTCTGTAGCCCACAAACACTCTAAGCACACAAAACAAGGAAAATCACATTTTCCCTTGTGTGTGGTCCCCTAGCCTCCGAACGTCTTTCTGAGCGTTGATCTATGATGGTTCGCCAAAATTTGCAAGATAAATCAAGTTGTAAATTTCAATTTTCAAACTTAGGATTTTTTCCACTGATGCAGGATCGACAAATTTTGCCGACTTTGAATCTTAAAGAAAAATAAACTTGCACTGACCCTGCATGTCATTCTACCAAGTTACACAGTTGGTGAAATTCACTAACCTTGCAACTATTGGTTCATGCGAGTGTAATTAATGCAAGGTTTTAATTGCATTTTGGGGAATTTTTAAATCAATTTTGTTTTGTTTTTGTTTGCATTCTTCTCACATACCCTACCTAATACCTCTGCATCTTCAAAGAGTTCTCAAGTTTGCTAGTGAGTGGTTATTGAGTGGATTCAACAGGTGAGTTAGGCTAGGGTTTTGCTATTTTTCTGCCTTTGTCACCAGGTATTCTTCTTCCCTTCCATTTTCATTTGTTTGCCTACGTTATTAATATTTAGGATTCATGTTATCTTCCATCTTTCTCTGAGGTTTGTTTTCATCTATTTGTGTTCCTAAGGTTTATTCAAACATTTTTCTTTGTTTAGATCTTGTAGTATGTGTTTTGTTCCCATCATCTAGAAACAACTAAACATTGTATAGATGCCCTAGACCCCCATTTCATAGATCCGAAACCTTGCAATGCCTAGAGGTTCTTGAATTTTGAAACATGTTGCCAAGAATTTTATCTGTTGATCAGTGGTTTTCGTCATCGATATGGTAAGTCTTTTGCACAGTTCATCTTCATTTATGTGGTGGCGGCATTTTTTGTCGCCTCGTCATATCAAGTTCAAAGCATGGTCATGGATTTTTAACCAACATAGCTTAAACTCTAAGTCATCTATCTAGTGTAGTGTCGTCATTTTTTACCAACCGTGCATTGTTTTGAACTCTACCTCCCATGTAGGGTTGACGAATTTCGCCGACCTTACACCAAGGTCTTGTGTAAAGGCATACACCTTTAAAGTTTGTAAACTTAGATTTTTCTTCCATTGCAAGGGCTGCAAAAATTGTCGACCTTGCATTACTTTGTAAAACACTTCCTTTGTAAGGTCAACAAATTTTATCGACCTTATGATTCTTGTGAAAGCTTTACACCATTTGCAAAGCTGACAAATTTTGCCGACTTTGCTGTTACTTGCAAATTTTTCCCACTTGCAAAGTCAGCAAAATTTGCCGACTTTGCAAAATCTTTTTACACTACCATTAAATCCTGCAAGGGCGCTAATTCTTAACACAGTTGCACTATAAGTCTTCCAATATGTAGGGTCACTAAAATTCAGCACCATTGCACGCACCTTGCAAAATTTCACTAACACTGGGAAATTTTCTCACCTTTGCCCAATTGCTTGCTTTCACTCCATTTTCCACCTCCATCGTGCTTAAGCCCCCCAAAGCTCATACAATTGCTCAGAATTTCCCCGCCTTTGCAATTTCCAATCAAGAAAAGTTTTGCTAACACTGTAAAACCCTAAACTTTGTATTCTAGGCTCCTGTGTACGCATTTCAAGATCTACATTTCAACAAAGATAAGCTATTCTTCAGATGTCAAATCCCTCCCTGAGCAAGTCAAAAGCCATGAAGTACAAATATCAGGGAGTGTTTTCGATGACTTTAGTGACCTCCACTATTGATGAAATAAAGGATACTGAAATTGGACATGTTGACATGGCCGAATTTGTGGAAAGAACTAAATAACAAGCACTCAATCATGGTATGAAATGTATAGTGGAGAATAATAATCAATCGGTAGCTACATTTCCTATGGCTGCACACAATCCTAAGTTTGTTCTCTAGGTGGTAGTACATTACAATAAGGATGACTAGAGTGTCAAGGATTCCAATGGAAATGTGGTGATGAGGTTAGATGCAGAATTCTTTGACAAAGATTTCATGTGTCTTAGTATTTATGCATATGCAGATATCAATTTTGATTATGCATAAGAGGAATATGATAAAGATCCTAAGACTGCTAAGACGCTAATCAAGAGTAGGTGGTTGAAGACTACAAGGCCAAATCTTTCAAGATGGCCTAATAACTTTCCATGCAGTGACTTCATTGAAGAAGTGATTTGATCACCCTTCTTAGTAGAGTGAGAGGTCTATCTACATCAACTACCTTCCATGAATGGATGTATTTATATATTAGGACCATAATGAGAAGAAAACAACAGATCTTATTGGGAATCCACATCAGTGATGTAATTCATGATCAACTAACAAAGGTGCACAATTCATTTAGGTTCTATATGACATTATACCTTGTCTATAATGTTGCTTCAATGAGAAGTTTTCCTAGGTTGACATCAGAAGGAGATGAGATTGATTCCAGTCTACCAATATTATCCTCAGATAACTCTTCATGGAGGTATTCATCATTTCAGAAGTGTTAACGATGCTTTCTTTGTTACTTTCTTGTGTTTGTTTGATTCGCAGTTGGAAAAGAAAAGGGTTTCTGATGAAGCATGGTCAGTGGTGAATAAATATGGTTGCTTATACCTACAGTTTCCTACATTTACCTATTTAAGGGTTGGTTGTTTCATGGGGTATTGTTACATGCTTCCAAGGTATCCCAGTGATAAGATTGTGTTGATGGAGCTATGTAGATAGATAATGGCAGTCCATAGTAAACAAATGGAATCTAAGAAGTTAGGTTTCAGATTACCCATCACAATTTGCCGATACTCTATTTCAACATCCCCAAAGGCTAAATCTATAGAGTCTAAAATGCAATGGGTTGCCATGAAATCCTACAAGAAAATATCTAATTTTGATTATAGAGGATTAAAGGATAAAATCAAGAGATCTTTAACCCATGTGCACAGAGATAAGGATGTGTGGGCAGATTGTAGGATAGAGGAAGAGATAAGGAAAATGGATTCCTCCTAGTTGACTTTGAGCCAGATTGAAGAACTTGACTTGGAAGATATTCCTGAGGGTATGGAAGATGATGGTGATATCTTGAATCCTACTTATGTGAGGAACAATATTGCAGACTCTCCTTTCCCAACAATCCAATGGTCAAAAAAAGAGGCAACTTCTATCAGACAAAGGTTTCAACCAATTCTGGCTAACACTAATGTATAGTTAGAAGTAAAAGGGATTTGTTTGAAAAACTTTGTAACTGGATCAGAAGAGGAAACTCAATACCCTACAGGAAAGAAATCTGAGTTGTGAACAAAGAACAAGAGTGATGTGCCCTGTTCTAGTAAAAGTGCCAAGTCTAAGCTCAAGTTTGTTACAAAAGGTAGTAAAAATAAGACAACCATAGAAGGGCCATCTATTGAAAAACCATCTACTAAAGAACAAGAAGAGATTGTTCAAGATGAAGAGAAAGAAGAGATTGTTTGAGATGAAGGGAAAGAAGAGCAGGAACAACATGAAGAACCAAAAATGTCTCCTCATGAGAATATTTCAGAGGAGCCACATGTTTCTTCTTCCCTAAATACTTTGCCAGTTTCTACTACCACTCCTACTACCATAGTCATTCTTGTTACTCCAATTAATATTCCATCTTTTGGGTCAATTAAGTCTGTTCATTCATCTCCTTCCTCTAGGACAATTTTTCATATTCCTAAACATGGTTTTGAAAATGCCTTGGTTTCTCCTCCATCTTTGCCAAGTTTGTCTTCACCTTCATTTGACATAAACACTCAATCTGATTTAGAGCAACTCATGACTGGGTTTGGGCAAATTCCAAGTGTAGATATTCCTAGTGTTATTTTTACTAATACTCCACCTATTGTGACATCAACTTTTGTGAGTGCAATTTCTGCTACACAAACTATGGTTGCTAGTTTAGATGGAAGTTTGTCTATGCTTCCCCCTTGGCTTTCATCTCATACACCTAAAAGGAAGAAGCAAGCTATCTATCTAGATGACTTTGACTTTAAGCAATTGGCACCTCCAAAGACAAAAACTAAGAAAAAGCCAGACTCTTTCTAGAGTGTTTGATGCCAAAGGTTACGGGTATGCAGAAGTAGCTCAGCTTCCTCCTAACAATTCTATTGAAGAAGTGGATATCATTGATTATTCCATAACATGAGTTGAATTGGGAAAGATAAATCATGAAAGTGCCAAGGCAGATGCTCAGTCTACATTGAATTCTCTTATTGTGAAATTTGATGGGGTGCAAAAGATGAAAGATCAATATAAAGCTAAAGTAGAACAGTTGACTTAGGTGCTCCAAAAGATTACTCTATCTTTTGAATTAGTTGAACCTATGGCTATAACCATTCAAGATCTAGGTATTCAAAAGATGGGAAAAGTTCATAAAAGAGGTAGAGTAGTTGGTGAGTTCTTGGACTGAATGATTGCACAAGGATCACAACTTTTAAAAACATCTGTGGAAAGAATGGAAAATATCGAAAGCATAAGAGTAGAGTTAGATAAAGTTGTTGATATTTTATCCCAAGAGCACCAAGATATTGAAGATAGTTTGTCAGCTTGGACCAAAATGAAGAATCTCAAATTGGACACAATGGTGGAAATTGGGATCATTCCCAATAGAGAAAAGTTTGTAGAGGTCAAAGAGACCATGATACATAGAGTGAGTGTCATCAAGGAATTGATTAAAGACTTGCAAAGTGCTTGTGAAGTCAGTGAAGATAATGATGTGAATGTTGTCAACAAGATTGAAGAATTTCCTTGCAAGTTACTTGATGACAACCAAAGGTTTCTTTCTTTAGATGCAATGATATAGGAATTCAACAACATGATCTAAAAGGAATTTGAAGATCAACTTTTTCAGTGGTTTCGATGGACAAGTTGTTGGATATTTAGTTAACTTTGGACAACCTCAAAGTTTTCTTGGGAAGACACGAGAAAGCTTGCAACACTGTTAAGGATTCAAGAACAAGGGTCATTTCTATCTCCAAACATACTTCAAGACCAAATACTGATGAAGTACAAGCAATCATGAAGAAGTATGAAGATTTCATGGAGAAGGATGGTGGAGAAAGATAAATGTGCCTTAGTTTATTTTTCAAATATTTTCATGCTTTATGTGTTTTGTTCTGGACATATTTACATGTTATTTTCAAATATGTAATTACATGTAAAAATAGAGAAGTCCTAAATCAATTTGTACTCAGTTTTTTAATAAGTCAAATTAGTTGTAGATTTCTTATTTTTGCTCTCGACCTCTTCCTATAAATAAAGAGGACCTCTTATGTAAATCTTATCTTTTTTCTATTGAAGCGAAGCGCTTCTATTTTGAAGAGCAATTTGAGACTTTGAGTTCATTTTGTAAATCAATTTTCAATCATTCAATCCACAGAGGTTTTTAAAATTTCTCCTTGTGCAATCGTTCAGTCCAAGAACTCACCAACTACTCTGCCTCTTGTATGAACTTTTTCCACCTTTTGAATAACTGGATCTTCAATGGTTATAGCCACAGGTTCAACTGATTCAGAAGATAGAGTAATCTTTTGGAGCACCAAAGTCAACTGTCCTGCTTTAGCTTTATATTGATCTTGCATCTTTTTCACCTCATCAAATTTCACAATAAGAGAATTAAATGTAGACTAAGCATCTGCCTTGGCACTTTCATGAGTTATCTTTCCCAATTCAACTCTTGTTATGGAATAATCAGTGATATCCACTTCTTCAATATATTTGTCAGGAGGAAGCTAAGCTACTTTTGCATACCTGTAACCTTTGGCATCAAACAATCTAGAAAGAGTCTATGGCTTTTTCTTAGTTTTTGTCTTTGGAGGTGCCCATTGCTCAAAGTCAAAGTCATCTAGAGAGATGGATTGCTTCTTCCTTTTAGGTGTATGAGATGAAAGCCAAGGGGGAAGAATAGACAAACTTCCATCTAGACCAATAGCCATAGTTTGTGTGGTAGAAAATGCACTCACAAAAGTTGATGTCACAATAAGTGAAGTATTAGTAAAAATAACACTAGGAATATCTACACTTGGAACTTGCCCAGACCCAGTCATGAGTTGCTCTAAATCAGATTGAGTGTTTATGTCAAATGAATGTGAAGACAAACTTGGCAAAGATGGAGGAGAACCCAAGGCATTTTCAAAACCATGTTTAGGACTATCAAAAATTGTCCTAGAGGAAGGAGATGAATGAATAGACTGAATTGACCCAGAATATGGAATATTAATTGGAGTAACATGAATGACTGTGGTAGTAGGAGTGGCAATAGAAACTGGCAAAGTATTTAGGGAAGAAGAAACATGTGGCTCCTCTAAAATGTTCTCATTAGGAGACATTTTCGGTTCTTCATGTTGTTCCTAATCTTCTTTCCCTTCATCTCGAACAATCTCTTCTTGCTCTTCATCTTGAACAATCTCTTCTTGTTCTTCAATAGATGGTTTTTCAACATAAAGTGGGGAAAATGATAATAGATAATTTGATAAATGATAAAGATTAAAGAAGATAATCATGATAAAATAGATGGATAAAAGAAGAAAGGTAAAAATACAAATGACAATAAAATGATTTGATGCACACAAACAACATTCAAGTCAACCATATTTTGACTACCAAACACACGTCACATAAAAAAGATACAAATTTATATACATCGACCAATGCACGCCTATGCTAAACTACCCATAAGGGACAAAATATATATATAAATACATACAACATACCGAAAAGAAAGAAAACACAAATGGCCCAAAAAGGTCACCAAATAAAATAAGTTAAAGCATCACAATGTCCTTTGCTAACTTGTTAAGCTCAAGATTTAGAAAAAGAAAATGATAGCCTGATATAGGAATGATATATCCTCTCAAGGAATCATGATTTTTGTTACAGGAAAATTTGGAGATAATATCAATAATTAATAATAACCCAATAACTCAATAGAAATTGCAATAATCAAGATTCAAACACAAAGAAAAATACCTTGCAAACCTTACTGCTTCATGGTTTCCATTGGTCGCCTAATCTCAAATTGATCTTTTGTGTGAATGAAGCCCTCAGAAAGTGCACTTCCTTGCTTTTTTCTTCAAGATGACAATAGAGAAACGACTATGATAGTTCTTGTAATGAAGAGGATCTTCAATACAATAAAATTGGTGATTGCAAGCTATGGAATGGTTTGGGGTGCCAAAGGCGCATTGTGATTCCTACAGAGTAAGTTTACTAAAAGCTTGGATGATTGGAATGGAGGAATAGGGGTTGTATTTATAGGTTTGAGAGAGAAGATCAATGGTATAGAATAAATAAGAAGATCAACGATTGAGGAAGGTTGAGAGGATGTGCGTGAATCAGAAGAGGACAAGTGTCCTACTCTTCCATGCAACAGGGGAGTTAACATAATAGATTGGAGAGTTAACTAAGTGGACTGATCAGTTAACAGAATAGACTAATCAGTTATGTGAATTGATCGATTAGTTAACCGATTTGAAGTGGAGGATAAATAGGACATGTGTGTGAGGATAAATGCTAATTAAATATTTAAAATATTTAATTACATGTGCATATGGATTAATTGAATTATTTTTTGTATTAATTCAATATTGGAGGAAATAGATAATTTAAATAAATATTTGGATTTATTTAAGTATAGAGAATAAGAACTAATTAAATAATTTGGTATTATTTAATTTAGAATGATTTTAGAAGAATTTGGAGGATTTAATTAAATAAATGATTTTATTTAATTTTTTGGAGGAATATGAATCAAATAAATAAATTGATTTATTTATTTATTGATAGAGGAATTTAGAATGAAATAAATATTAGAAATATTTATTTAGCTAGAGTCGTGCCATTTTTAGGTGTATACATTTTGCCCCTCTTTTATGAAATGTATTTTATCACATTGTTTCAAAGAATAATTTTTTTTATAATGATACATGCCCCAATTTGCCCCTGGTAGAGGCTTAACGAATGTAGGATGCCCCCTCAGGAGATTGGACGGGAAGAAAATTTTGAGGGCATGAGACAGACAATCTCACGATGAAAAAGGTTGAAGAGCTAGGTTAGGGTGAAGAAATTGGTCGATGTAGAAGAAAAATGGGATGAAGAAAGAGCTGAATGATACGTGATGCAAGATAAAATGATAACACACACAAGCAAGTAAGCAAGTATGCACAAATGATACAAGAACAAACAAGGTCTTGATCCTAATATTGCCGTAAACCAAATCAGTCAATCATAATTATCAGTGGGATATATCTTTCCCATGCCTATCGTGTTGATCTAGGGATAAATCGTTCCCCGCAATGACAACACTATCGTCAATCATTATCGATTAATCATTGGTTTACAGCTGGACAGGGGCAATACCTTGTTTGTTCTTGTATCATTTGTGCATACTTGCATACTTGCTTGTGTGTGTTATCATTTTATCTTGCATCACGTATCATTTAGCTATTTCTTCATCCCGTTTTTCTTCCATGTCAACCAATTACTTCACCCTAACCTAGCTCTTCAACCTTCTTCATCATGAGACTGTCTGTCTTGTGCCCTCAAAATTTTCTTCCCATCCAATCTCCCGAGGGGGCATCCTACTGTCGTTAATCATGTACCAGGGGCAAACTTGGGCATGTATCATTATCAAAAAAAAATTGTTCTTTGAAACAATGTGATAAAACACATTGCATCAAAGGGGCAAAATGTATACACCTATAAATGACACGACTCTAGCTAAATAAATATTTCTAATATTTATTTCATTCTAAATTCCTCTATCAATAAATAAATAAATCAATTTATTTATTTGATTCATATTCCTCCAAAAAATTAAATAAAATCATTTATTTAATTAAATCCTCCAAATTCTTCTAAAATCATTCTAAATTAAATAATACCAAATTATTTAATTAGTTCTTCTCATTCTCTATATTTAAATAAATCCAAATATTTATTTAAATTATCTATTTCCTCCAATATTGAATTAATACCAAAAATAATTTAATTAATTTATATGCACGTGTAATTAAATATTTTAAATATTTAATTAGCATTTATCCTCACACACATGTCCTATTTATCCTCCACTTCAAATCGGTTAACTAATCAATCAATTCACATAATTGATTAGTCTATTATGTTAACTGATCAGTCCACTCAGTTAACTCCCCAATCTATTCTATTAACTCCCCTATTGCATGAAGGAGCAAGACACTTGTCCTCTTCTGATTTGTGCACATCCTCTCAACCTTCCTCAATCGTTGATCTTCTTATTCATTCTATACCGTTGATCTTCTCTCTCTCAAACCTATAAATACAACCCATATTCCTTCATTCCAATCATCCAAGCTTTTAGTAAACTTACTCTGCAGGAATCACAGTGTGCCTTTGGCACCCCAAACCATTCCATAGCTTGCGACCACCAATTTTATTGTATTGAAGATCCTCTTCATTAAAAGAACTATCATAGTCATTTCTCTATTGTCATCTTGAAGAAAAAAGCAAGGAAGTGCGCTTTCTAAGGGCTTCATTCACATGAAAGATCAATTTAAGATTAGGCGACCAATGGAAGCCGCAAAATAATAAGGTTTGCAAGGTATTGTTCTTTGTGTTTGAATCTTGATTATTGTAATTTCTATTGAGTTATTGGGTTATTATTAATTATTGATATTATCTCCACATTTTCCCGTAACATTTTTGGCACCCACAGTGGGCGCCAGAAATGTTATGGGAAAATGTGGAGATAATTTCAGCAACCAATAATAACCCAATAACTCAATAGAAACTGCAATAATCAAGATTCAAACACAAAGAACAATATCTTGCAAACCTTATTACTTCGCGGCTTCCATTGGTCGCCTAATCTCAAATTGATCTTTCGTGTGAATGAAGCTCTCAAAAAGTGCACTTCCCTATTTTTTTCTTCAAAATGACAATAGAGAAACAGTTATGATAGTTCTTGTAATGAAGAGGATCTTCAATACAATAAAAATGGTGATCGCAAGCTATGGATATGGTGTTGGTGTCAAAGGTGCGCTGTGATTCCTACAGAGTAAGTTTACTAAAAGCTTGGATGATTGAAATGGAGGAATAGGGGTTGTATTTATAGGTTTGAGAGAGAGAAGATCAATGGTATAGAATGCATAAGAAGATCAACGGTTGAGGAAATTTGAGAGATGTGTGCGAATAGGAAGAGGACAAGTGTCCTGGTCTTTCATGGATTAGAGTTAACAGAATAGATTGGGGAGTTAACTGAGATGATTGACTAGTTAACAGAACAGATTGGAGAGATAAGTGGGTTGATTGGGGAGTTGACTGATTTGATTGAACAGTGAACTCAGATGACTAATCAGTTAACTATTTTGATTGATGAGTTAACTAATTTGACTAGAGGAGAAATAGGACATGTGTGTGAGAGAATATTAGCTAATTAAGTATTGAAATATTTAATTACATGTGCACGTGGATTAATTGACTTATTATTGCTATTAATTCAATTTTGGAGGAAATAGATAATTTAAATAAATATTTGGATTTATTTAAATATAGAGAATGAGAAGAATTAATTAAATAATTTGGTATTATTTAATTTAGAATGATTTTAGAAGAATTTGGAGGATTTAATTAAATAAATAATTTTATTTAATTTTTTGGAGGAATATGAATCAAATAAATAAATTGATTTATTTATTTATTGTTAGAGGAATTTAGAATGAAATAAATATTAGAAATATTTATTTAGCTAGAGTCGTGTCAATTTTAGGTGTATACAATTTTGATATTAGATTTTGATTTTGAAAGATTTGGCTTTTTAGACAAAGTTAGGAGATTAAATTAATTTACAAGGATCTTTTAAGGTCAAGGCTTCTTGCTTATTAGTTTGTTCGTGTGGGAAAGTTAGGATATTGGATTTTTTGAAATTTTTAGATTTGTTTCAAGGATCCATATGTGTAACCATATACTAAGACATGCTCCTAATAATGTAATTTAAAAGGGACAACAATACACCCAATAGATGAGGGAAACATAGATGCCAAAGGTACAAGACATAAGGTAGGAATATCGTACATCAACCATTTATGTTCTAGAGGATTAAGCATAGAACTTCTTAAGGTGCATGACATTAATGGGTTCATCCAAAGATTCCTCTTCAGGAGTTGTCAATTGATATGCCCCTAATCCATAAGCTGCAATAACCACAAAAGGTCCAAGCCATTTAGGCTCAAAATTTACTTTCTTCGCTCTTTCTTGCTGATTCTTCTGATTTTCCTTAAGTACCAAGTCACCTAGCTCAAATCTTCTAACTCTGATTTTATTGTTATAACTTCTTTGTAACTTATTCTGATAGGATTGCAAATGATTCAAAGCATGCAAACGCTTCTCTTCTAGGACCTCAAGCTCATGCAATCTAGATACCCAATACTCTTCTTAATCAATCATATGCTTTAATGACACTCTCAAAGATGGGAGCTCAACCTCAATGGGAAAAATGGCTTCGGTTCCATAAACATGTGAATAGGGAGTGGTTTTAGTAGGGGTACGAATGCTAGTTCGGTAGGCCCATAAAGCTGGATTAAGCTGCAAGTGCCAATCATGACCAGCGTCATTGACTCTTTTCTTGAGGATCATTAGAATAGTTTTATTTGAAGCCCTAGCTTGATCATTACCTTGGGGGTAATAAGGGGTGGAAAAATGATGTTGGATATAGAAGGTATGACAAAGTTTGTGGACATCGTGATTTTTGAAGGGCCTACCATTATCGATATAATGGTGGATGGGATACCGTATCGACAAATGATATAATTAAGGATAAATTTGGAAATTTGTTTGCCAGTAATATTGGCTAAGGGAATGGCTTCTACCCATTTTTTGAAATATTCAGTGGTGATTATGATAAAGGTATGGCCATCAAAGAAAGGAGGGTGAATTATGCCCACAAGGTCAAGCCCCCATTGAGAAAAAGGTTGAGTAGTGATAGGTTGTAACTCTTGAGTGGGTGCATGTATTAAATCCCCATGTTGCTAACATTGTTTGCATCTCTTGACAAATTCTTGTGCATCTTAATCCAAAGTTGGCCAATAATATCATGTTCTCAATAACTTCTTAGCTAGGGATGACCCAATAGAATGTGCCCCACAAATTCCCTCATGCACTTCTTGTAAAGCGGTTTTGGATTCTTCAAGGTTTAAACATCTAAGAAGAATACCATTTAGGCTTCATTTATATAAGGTATCACCAAGGATGGTAAAGTGAGTGGATCGGCAAATAAAGTTTCTCTTTTCAGAGCTAGAGAGATTGGGTGGAAGAGTGTTATCACGGAGGTAAGTGTAGACATCTTGGTACCAAGGGAAATTAGGACCAACAAGGACACACACCATTTTTTATTCTGACATCTCATAGGCTAGTATGAAAATCTTCTCAACTAGAAACTCATAGTGTTGATTACCATGAGGCATGTCCAAAAGGGATCCACTAGTGGCCATTGAATCTGCGGCCCTATTGTTTGACCTTGCTATTTGTTTGAATGTGATCATTTTGAAATGCTCCCTTAATGTGTCTACGATTTTCTTATAGGGCCATAGGTTTTCATCTTTTGTGTGGTATTCTTCATTCACTTGTCTAATGACCAATTGAGAGTCCCCTAGAACTTGAAGTTCCTTGATATTCCATGAAATAGTTGTTCTTAGGCTTGATATTAAAGCTTCATAGTCAGCTATGTTATTTGTGCATGGGAAAGCTACGCGATATGACTTAGGTATGCAATCTCCTTGAGGGGTAAAAAAACAAGAATTCCTACCCCCAATCCATGATTAGTATAGGACCCATCGAAATATAATTTCCATAAAGATGAAGATTCCATGGCAAAGATCGATTCATTGGGAAACTTAGGTACTAGGGGATAATCCACTTGCAATGGAAAATTTGCCAACTGATCTACTATGACTTGACCCTTGATATCCTTCCTATCCACATACTCAATATCAAATTCACTTAACATCATAACCCACTTAGCCATTCTTCATGTTAGAGCTGCCTTAGAAATGAAAACAACAGAATATAGAATAAGAATAGTTAGATTAATTAAATAATTAATATTATTTAATTATTTTTAATAGAAGGAGAAATAATTAAATTTAGAGGAATAATTAGCTTAATTAAATAATTAAAATTATTTAATTATTTTTAGTAGAAGGGGGAATAATTAGATTTAATTAAATAATTAATATTATTTAATTATTTAAGGGAAGCTAGAAGAAATATGCAAGTGTGATCTACAAGAAAAATGTAAATAACACTTTATGTTAATTTTGGGTGTCTACATTTTGCCCCTCTTTGATATAATGTCATTCCCATGTGGCATTGTATCAAATAACACTGAAGAAAAAGTTAGCAGCATGCCCCTATCATGCCCCCTCAGGAGGTTGGCTTGGAGAACACAAGGCAAACTCTCGAAAAGAAGACACATTAATTTCAAGGAAAAGCATATAAAATGAAAATTGGGATAAAATGGATATGTGATATGTTTATGGTTTCTATGATTGTATGTTATGATGTAATGTGATATTATTTGGATATGGACATGGTATATGGATATGGATGGTTTTTTGCACTCATTGTATTTCCTTCGTAGAATGGAATAGATTCATCTAGAATTTTATTGGTTATGCTTTATTTTTCATCATAGAGTGGTTACACACATGCATACATGCACTCATGTCCTCATTCCTCACTCTTCTTCATACACATCATGGTGTAAAGATCTTCAAGTGTCCTCATAATGTGACATAAACAATGAAAGATTGAAGACATAAAACAAAAGAAGATAAAGAGATAAGATCATCTAAAGTATAAGATAAGATAAGAGATAAAAATGACAAAATGATAAAAGATAAAATATGCAAAACATGAGATAAGATATAAAATGGGAAAAATGATAATGATAATGATAAATGATAAAGATTAAAGATAATCATGATAAAATAGATGGATAAAAGAAGAAAGGTAATAAGACAAATGACAATAAAATGATTTGATGCACACAAACAACATTCTTCAACCACATTTTGACCACCAAACACACATGTCACAAAAAAAAGATAAAAATTTATATACACTGACCAAGACACTCCTATGCTAAACTACCCATAAGGGACATAAGATACATACATATATATATATATATATATATATATATATATATATATATATATACAACATACCAAACATAAAGAAAACACAAATGGTCCCAAAAGGTTACAAAATAAAATAAGTTAAAAACATCACAATGTCCTTTGCCAATTTATTAAGCTCAAGATTTAGAAAAAGATGATACCCTGATATAGGAAAGATATATCCTGTCAAGGCATCATGATTTTGATATTTGAAAGATTTGGATTTTTAGACAAAGTTAGGAGATTAACTTAAGTTACAAGGATCTTTTAAGGTCAATGCTTCTTGCTTATTGGTTTGTTTATGTGGGAAAGTTAGGATATTGGATTTTTAGAATTTTTTTAGATTTGTTTCAAGGATCCATATGCATAACTATATACTAAGACATGCTCCTAATAATGTAATTTAAAAGAGAGAATAATACACCCAATGGATGGGGGGAACATAGATGTCAAAGGTACAAGACACAAGGTAGGAATATCGCACATCAACCATTTATATTCTAGAGGATTAAGCATAAAATTTATTAAGGTGCATGACATTGATGGGTTTGTCCAAAGATTCCGCTTTGGGAGTTGCCAATTGATATGCCCATAATCCATAAGCTGCTATAACCACAAAAGGTCCAAGCCAATTAGGCTCAAATTTTTCTTTCTTCGATCTTTCTTGTCGATTCTTCTAATTTTCCTTAAGTATCAAGTCACCAAGTTCAAATCTTCTAACTCTGATTTTCTTATTATAACTTCTTCATAACCGATTCTGATAGGATTTTAAATGATTCAAAGCGTGCAAATGCTTCTCTTCTAGAACCTCAAGTTCATGCAATCTAGATACCCAATACTCTTCTTCATAAATCACATGCTTTAATGATACTCTCAAAGATGGGAGCTCAACCTCAATGGGCAAAATGTCTTCAATTCCATAATCAAGTGAATAGGGAGTGGTTCTAGTAGGGGTACAAATGCTAGTTTGGTAGGCCCATAAAGTTGGATTAAGCTGCAAGTGCCAATCACGACCAGCATCACTGACTATTTTCTTGAGGATCTTTAGGATAGTTTTATTTGAAGCCCCAACTTGACCATTACCTTGGGGGCAGTAAGGGGTGGAAAAATGATGTTGGATATGGAATGTGCGGAAAGTTCACGGACATCTTGATTTTTTAAGGGCTTATAATTATCGGTAATAATGACAAATAGGATATCATATCGACAAATGATATAATTGAGGATAAAATTGGAGATTTGTTTGTTGGTAATATTGGCTAAGGGAATGGCTTCTACCCATTTTGTGAAACATTTAGTGGCGGTTATGATAAAGGTATGGCCATCAGAGGAAGGAGGGTGGATTTTGCCCACAAGGTCAAGCCCCCATTGAGAAAAAGGCCAAGGAGTAGTGATAGGTTGTAACTCTTGATTGGGTGCATGTATTAAAATCCCATGTTGCTAACACTATTTACATCTCTTGACAAATTCTTATCACGTCTCAGAATTTTATACCTTGCTGAATTGATAAATGCGTGAATTATTGAACTATAGTTGATGTTAAAAATGCAATAATTATATGGTTGATTTAAATTTTGTTGCCTCGGCTATATTTTGGGCTAACTTATTGATGGTTTTATGAGTTTGAGTTTTGCAGTCTTGTCGATGACAAGAGCATGGTTTAGGTAAGGGGGTCCTAGCTTCGTGGCAACACGTGCCAGGTTCTAACTAGTGTTCTTACACACATAATCACGTAGCTTGCATTTCATATTTTGACTTGATGAAAGTGTTGTTTTTGCCTTAAATGAATATGTCGAATGTCTTGTCCTATCTTATATGTAAACTCGATACCTGTTTGTGCATCAAAACAATAAGTTAGAATCATAATAGATATAAGAAATTAAAATATTGTTCAAATTAAAATAAAATACCAACTTTATTCCAATATTGTTTCTATATATAAAAATATGAAAGGCTAATTCTTATTTTTGCAAGTAATTAAATAAATAAAATCTTAATATAATATGTAAGGTATAAGAGTTCATTCTATATTTATAAATGCCTTTTATTACAATATGAATGAAGAGTTCTATAAATAAAATAAATAAATAAATTATAAAAAAAATAATATATAAAATAAATATTATTTTTATGATCCTTAAAATATAGATATTAGAAGCTTTTAGTTTAAATTAAAGATTATTAATAGTCTTCTTTTCCTTTAAAGAAACGTATAAGGAAAAAAAAGGGGAACTTTCTTTTAAAAATAAAAGACTTGAAGTTAAAAAGAGAAGAAAACGACATGATTTCGGGGATGCAAAGAGAAAATTAGACATGCAACGTGGGATCTTCTTGTATGATTTTTTATGCTATTGCATGAAAAAGAGGGTCGACAAAAATAGAAGGAAAAAAATTAGGTTTTGAAAGAGGTTAAAAAAAAAAGGAAAGCGGGGTTTTTTTTGGGATATTATTCCAAGACACCCGGAGCAAAGAAGACGATGCCAGGAGCAAGAAGGATATCAAAGAACAACCTTAGAAGTTTTTCTCATTTACAGATCGACGAAACAGGTTTTTTTTTTAAATACATTCTCATGACTTATTCCTGCTGAACGGTTGTTGAGTAGATCATATACTAGTTCATTTCTTTCTTTTCTCATTGAAATTGACCTCCCTGCTAGTTGATCAAGCCTCATCTACCTATTCCAATGCCCTTAGATGTAAGTAGATCCCAGCGTCAGTAGATTATTAACAAAATTTAGAAAATAATATGGACTTTGGCTAAAGGACTTTCACTTCAGACGGATCTTGGCTATATTGATAAATCGCCTTTGTAGGACTGCATGATTGGGTTTTGTGATGAGATCCGTCCATGTATGATCCATTTGAAATAAAATAAAACTGAGATCTTGTTGTTGTATCAGGCATCCTTCAGTTTGAAGGATACCGAGGAAGCGCAAGCTTCGTGGTTGGGCGGAAAAAGTGCCTGAACCATGTTCTTGTCCTTCGACGCAGCAGATCGCTGGTTGGTCGATGGCGGTTGAGGACTCCTTGATAGATTTATTTGACATTGATGACAGTTGTACTTCTTCTTGTATTCAAAATGATTGTAAGACTTGATGCCAATATTTGACACTTGTAATATTGTTTTTACATACTCTATAACTAACTTCAGATGTATACAAATGCATTGTAATTATGGTTGTACTTTAAACTTATGAAATTGTGAACTTGTTAGACTCTTGAAAGTTATCTTAATATCTTTCTTTTGAATGATTAATCGAAGTTAATTTACTTTACCTTGGTTTACTGCAGTCATTATGTTTTACTTCTGTGAATGTATGATTGTTGGGATATTCAATACTTTACATTTGGTATCGTATTCAGTACTTTACAATTCTTGAGTGTCTTGTTCCAAAGTTAGCTAATAATATCCTACTCTTAACAACTTCTTAGCTAGGGATGACCCACTAGAATGTGCCCCACAAATTCTCTCATGCACTTCTTGTAAAGTGGTTTTAGATTCTTTAAGGTTTAAACATATAGGCTTGGTTTATATAAGGTATCACCAAGGATAGTAAAGTGAGTAGATCGGCGAATAAAGTTTCTCTTCTCAGAGCCAGAGAGATTGGGTGGAAAAGTGTTATTACAGAGGTAAGTGTAGACATCTTGGTACCAAGGGGAATTAGGACCAATAAGGACACACACCATTTCTAATTCTGACATCTCATAGGTTGGTAGGAAAAGTCCAAAAGGGATCCAATAGTGGCCATTTCATCCGCGGCCCTATTGTGTAACCTTTCTATTTGTTAAAATGTGATTATTTTGAAATGTTTCCTTAATGTGTCTACCATTTTCTTATAGGGCCATATCTTTCCATTTTGTGTGTGGTATTCTTCGTTCACTTGTCTAATGACCAATTGAGATTCCCCTAGAACTTGAAGTTCCTTGATATTCCATGCAATAGTTGTTCTTAGGCTTGATATTAAAGCTTCGTATTCAACTATGTTATTTGTCTGTTGGAAAGCTAAGCAATATGACTTAAGTATGCAATCTCTTTGAGGGGTAAAAAAAAGAATTCTTACCCTTGGTCCATGATTGGTATAGGACTCATCAAAATATAATTGCCACAAAGATGAAGATTCCATAGCAAAGACTGATTCATCAGGAAACTCTAATACTAGGGGGTAATCCACTTGCAATGGAAAATCTACCAACTGATCTTCTATGACTTGACCCTTGATAGCCTTCCTATCTACATACTTGATATCAAATTCAATAAGCATCATAACCCACTTAGCCATTCTTCCTATTAGAGCTTCCTTAGACAAAAGATACTTGAGAGGATCCACTTTTGCTATGAGTTTAGTTTATTGGTTTAGCATGTAGTATCAAAGTTTTTGAGAAGCAAAAACAACTGCTAAGCAACCTTTCTCTATGAAGGTGTAATTTAATTCATAGCCCACCAAAGTTCTACTGACATAATATATAGCTCTTTCCTTTCTATGATCATCATGTTGAGCAAGGAGTGCCCCTAGACCTATTGAGGTGGTAGAGATATATAATAACAAGGGTCTACCTTGGATAGGTGGCATTAAAACTAGAGGTGACATAAGATACTCCTTTAATTGTTGGAAATCTTGTTGACATTTATCATCCCATTGGAAGGCCACATTTTTATGCAACAAATGAGTAAAAGGATGACATTTATCCGCTAATTGAGCTATGAAACATCTTATGGACTACAATTTACCTTGTAAGCTCCTTAATTGTTTTATGTTAGATGGGGGTTTCATGTCTACAATGGCCTTGACTTTAGTAGGATCTACCTCAATTCCCCTTCGTGATACAATGTCCAAGCAATTTTCTTGATGTGACCCCAAAGACACATTTCTTAGGAGACTTGATATGCTTCAAATTTGTCAAAAATTTGTTCTAGGACCCTCAAATGGCCTTCCCTTGTTATTGACTTTCCCAAAAGGTCATTAACATTGTCCTCCATAATGGTATGAAAGAGATCATGAAAAATGGTGGTCATAGCTCTTTGATATGTGGCCCCTGCATTTTTAAGGCCAAAGGGCATAACATTCCAACAATAACTTTCCCATGGACATGTGAAGGCGGTCTTATGTTGATCTTCAATAGCTATTTTGATTTGATTATAACTAGAAAAAACATCCATTAAAGAGAGAATTTCATGGCTAGTTTTTAGGTCCACAATGATATCTATATTAGGAAGGGGAAAATCATCCTTTGGACATGCCTTGTTTAAATCTCTAAAATCTGTACAAACTCTGATACCCCCATCAGGCTTTGTAACCAGAACCAAGTTGGAGACCCACTCAAGATAATCAATGGCCCTAATGAACCCCACATCCAATAGTTTTTGAAGTTCTACCTTAACCAAGAGAGCTGTTTGGGGATGCATCTTACAGAGCTTTCGTTTGACTAGTTTAACATTAGGCATGACTATTAAATGATGCACCACTAAGGTAGGATCAAGACATGGCATATCGAAATAGGACCATGCAAAATTGATCTTCCTTCCTTCAAAGAAAGTTGTAAATTCTTGTTTTTCTTGATGGGTTAAAGATGCCACAAATAAGGTAATCTTGGGATCTTCTTGGGTACCTAGATTAACTACTTGAGCTTCTTTTGCTAAGATAGGAGATCTTTTTGGATATTGAGCCATATTTGGAAGTCATATATTCTCTTCTTCCTTGTCATAGGATTTTGTATTATAGATTGTACTTTTAGCATCTTCCCCAAAATAAGCCATTGCATCTAATTCTCTGGCAAAACCTACTTTGTGATCACCTAAAGGAATTCCATCCCTAAGACCCATAAATTTTGCAATGGCTTCATCATTTTGAAAAAGATCCAAAGAGGGTGGTCCTTGTTGGTCCCAATCAATAAGTTGAGGATATATGAGGTCAACACAATGGGCTTGAGATGTGGATAGCATGGCGGTTATGGTGCAAATGGACATGTCTTGAAAAATGGTTGTTAGACTAAAGGAAGAGTCTTCTTGAATGTCTACATTAAGGTTTTTTGACTAAAGGGAAGGTTCACCAACTTCATCAAGAGTGTATGTAGATTTTAGGGGCACATTCATAGGAGACCTATACCCTAACCCTTCATGATTACCTTTAGGAACTAGAGAGATAGGCTCAATGATACCTTGACTTTGACATCTAAGACCATGTGCTCCTTTATAACCCATGTTCTTTATGATATGGAGACCTTTTGGATAGTTCTCAAGGTTCACTTTAGGCTCTTGGATTTCTTCTTTTTCTTTATAGAGCCATGATGATACATCATCTTGAATGTTTTCTCGCTCCAACTTACCCCAATGGAAAAATTTGGGGAACCATTTCTTGGCAATGACCTTAAATAGACCTTCCTTAGGTTGACCATAAGACTTAGGCGTGAGAGGGAGTTGGCCTACACAAAAGGAATGTTGCATTTTATATTCTCCACAACCATTGTCATGGATTTGGACCTTGATCTCGGGTGGTGATGGATTCAAAGTGGAAGGAGTGGATGATGATGAGGCTAATGTCAATGGGTCCTGTATACACCTAAAAATGGGTAAGTCAAATTAAATAAATATTTTAATATTTATTTTATTCTCATTCCTCTATCAATGAATAAATTCACTAATTTATTTATGTGATTCACATCATCATAATTCTACAATAAATCAATTAATCAATTATTCTAATGTCATCCCTAATTAAATAATAATAATTTTTTTAATCATTCATAATATCCCAAAGTCTTTATTCCATAAATCCACATCATCCAATCCACCTCACAATCCACCTCATCATGTTGCACACATAATTAAATATTTTAATATTTAATTGTCTAATTTTCCGTTACCCACATGTCCTATTATTTCTCTAACCATCCCTATTCTCATGAGCATGGTCTCTCCATGTCATCTTCGTCAAAAGACACCTTGAGACACTTGTCCCATAAGTCCCTATATTCCTTCCAACCATCCTACAAACAAGGTCTCCTTTGACCTTCACTCTATGGTCTTGGTGAGCCTTGTGACATGTGGCCTCATGTCATACCCTTCTCTCCACCTTGTCAAGGTGAGAGGAGCATCTTCCATATTTCTCTCCCTCATTCCAACCAACCAAATTTGAACCATACACGTCACAAGACTTCTTCTCCACCATTGAGATTGTGACACTTGGAATTGGCCCCTCCTTGGCCTATAAAAGGAACCCTCATTCCCTCATTTCAACAATCTAAGAGCTTTTGTAACCTTACTCTGCAAAAATTCTACCAGTGTGCCTTTGGCAAAGTACCCTCATTGCACTTGCATAATCTCATTATCCTCACAATCATCCAACCATGGCTTCATATCTCCATTATCCATCTTCATAGAGTTGCATTGTTAGTTTAATCTTCATTGCATTATCCATCTACAACCATTCTCCTATTGTCATCTTCAACAGCAAGGCAGTACATACTTCTGAGAGCTCAACTCATTCATAAGATCAATACGAGATAGGTAACAATGGAAGCTATGAGGTAAATCAGTATACGAAGGTATAATATTTGTTTATTTGTATTTGCATCATTTCCATTGAGTTATTAGATATTTAGTTGTTTAATATTGTTCTTCATATTTCCTCTAACATTTATGGTGCCCACCGTGGGGCCTAGCCCCATTTTTAATCTCCATTTGAGTGTTTTTGTGAAGTTACTATCGTGACAAGTCGTTTCGGTGCATTCACATTCCAGTCCTGCACATTCAGCTTTCTACGCATTTAAGTCATCTTTCTGCGCATTCACCACTTTTTGTTGAACAAACACATTTCTGCGCATTCACTTGACAGTCCTACGTATTCACCATTTCTTTTTGCACATTTGTGCTTTCTGCGCATTCACTGAGCAGTGATGCGCATTTGTTTACTGTTCCTATGCATTCACATTCTGACATAAAGTTGTATTGTTTTACAATGGCTTTTTCATACTAATTCTTCTTGCAGGTGTAGGAACTTGGTTTAGTCATTTAGCTGCATTATAAATTCATCTAGATTTAATTAGGGGGAAGTAATTTGACATTTTCATGCAAATTTTCACCTAGATCTAATTAGGAGGAAGTAGATTGTATTGTTGCATTACAACTTGCACGTAGTCCCAACCTAGGTGGATAAAACTGAACAAATCTTTCATTTTACCATCTTGCACTACAAACTCTCATTTAGCTTAAATAGGGGAAAGTAAATTTGTTTGATTCTTCAACAATAATCTTCACATAGATTTGTTTAGGAGGATAAAATTAACCATCTTTTCAAAGTTTTTGCTATCTTGTCAATTTCTTGTGCTTGGTAGAGTAAAACACACTTAGTTTTAACTCTAGGAGGATAAAGAACCAGTGTATTCTATGTTTGAAAATGGTGATAGGACTATGCTCTCCCCTTTTTGGGTGATCAAAATGCCAAACTCATCATTTTATTTGTGTAACTTTTAGAAGAGGCATACCCTTGGGATTGTGTTTCTTCCAAGTGGGACGACCTCGAGCGATAATGGGCTAAAGCCAAACTGCTTTAAATAAATTATATTTGTGATGAAAGGCACAAACAACAGGTGTTGTTATGTTATACTGACAAATGTTTCCCATAGTACCCTTGTGGTGCATTTAACTCTGTTGAGCCTAACCTCTTCAGACTAGGAAGCCTCCATAATGGAGCAAATTGCCGCATGTATAACCACCTGAACAGATGTCCAAACTAAAAGCCAATTGTTTTAGAAAGCTAAAAAACCCTATTTGTTGACGTGGGAGGAAGTCCTCTGAAGCTGTCCAACGTCATACACTCATCTAGTGTGGAGATAGAAAATCTAACTCTTTGAAGGGATTGTAACTTGGTATGCGTGAGAAGTGAGTGCACTGTAAGGGGGAGTCGGTGCTACCAAGTTGATAACTGTCCACCTTTATGTAAGTGGCTGGAGTAAAATCCAAGTTGGAATTCAACAAATATTGTCCTTGCCATCCTTAGGATTGTACTTGTTTGTTTTACATTTATCACACATAATTGTATCAAATAACCATGGAAACTTCTTGTTTACTATGTTTTCTAGCAATAACTTGAATCAAGATTAGTACCACAAACTTTAGAGCAAAACTTAGAAAAATGTGCAAAACAAAACAAACTGACAAACTGAAACAAAGACAAAATTTCTGCAGTCCTGCGCATACACCAAATTTTGTTGCGCATACATAAAATCCTACTGCGCATTCACTGCTGATGCACATACACAGAACTACGCATTTACAACATAGTCCTACGCATACAGAGTGGCGTATCCATCAAACAAAGATGCACAGTTACCATTTCTTTTTGCACATTTGGTGCTTCTCATCCACAACAGAGAGTTGTTCCATATAATTTGAGGCAAAAGTGAAACCATTTCTAGATACCCTTTTTGCTCTAGTATACACTTCAAAAATAAAATCAACCTTGCAGTCACATCCTCATACCATTTTCACAACATCACCTTTGCATACCATTATCTTGCTATCCAAACACATCAAACCAAACCAAAACTTGCATCAAGGCATAATTGATACTCTACCAAATTCAAACAATATCTAGTTAGTTTCATAACAGGATTCCAATCATCCTTCACATCGAAACTATACTTGTGTATCTTGATAGAAGAATAGTCTACATCAATAGTGGAGATCATCTATCCCTATTTTGACTACCTTCTATATCAACACTTCGATTTCTATTACCATTATAGCTCAAAAACACCTTGTTTGGACAACATAGAATTAATATAAAACCTTAGCAAAATCTAGTCTAAACATATCCAATCAAGTTCACCTCATATCATATCATATCAAAAACATCAAACCAAGTCCACCAAGTATCACAATCCAACTTCACCCACATCTCAAACTTGCATGGTTCAAACTAGGTCCCAAGTGAAACAAAAGCAAGAAATGGGTTCACTACATGGTAGCCACTATACTTCTAGTGATGAGGAAGAGGACATTACCCAAGAAGAAATTATTAGTGCTCAACAAGACCCTGAATTTCAAAAACTAATGGACAAAGTCATCACAATGGATCCCAAAAAGAACTTCCTTATGCTAGCACAACAAGGAGTAAAATTACCTTCCAATTTTGACATAGAAAAATTGAGAGAAACAAGGCAAACAAATGAAACTGAAGCTCCTAAAAATAAGAAAGTTAAGGGTATGACAAATCCATTAGAAGCAATCATGCAACAAATCCAAGATTTACAACAACAATTTGTGGATTTACAAACCAGATCTTCCACAAAACAATATTCATTAGAGGACATATCTCCTTATCCATTTGATAAAAGCTTGGTTGTGATACCTTTCCCCTCTAGTTTTGAAGTGCCCAAATTGGACAAATATAGGGAAAAAGGTGATCCGCGTGAACCAAATCCTTCACAACATAAGCATGCTAGTACTAGCCAATCTTCACACCAAGATCATGCATCCTTAACTCATCTTAATGATACTATTGACAAGGGAAATACCACCTTAAGTTTAGAATCATATACCAGTCCATCTACTAGTCCTCCATCACCATCTCATAGAATGCCTATCCCAAAGGACACTAGTCCTACACCAACACCACCATCAAACTTCCCAAGCTCTAATCCATCCACCAATGAATCCTTGAATGATTTTCTCAAAAGACTCTGTAAAATCTAAAAGCAAAAGAAAAGTTATGAAAAAATCCAAATCCATTCATCCAATTTCATCCCCATCTAACACAAGCAATCCTAACCTTAATCATAAGCCTACACCCTCTACCATTATTCTCCATTTGTTATATTGTCCATCCACCCATATACTCATGAAGGATGTGATCCAATGGCTATTAGCAAGGAGTAAACCACCCTCATGCCATCAAATCCCCGTCCTTGAAACTATCCAAGAATCTTCAAATACCATGCCAAGTCCTTCAAACCAACCATGTCATCCACAACCCCTTGAGCCTATTCAAGAGACTCTCCATGGGTCATATCCTTCCACCTTGTTGGGTGAATATTTTGTCTTCAACTAACTGAAGGCAAAATGGTTATATAAACCACAGTGTAATGAGATAAATCTCTCCTCTCAACAAGGGGAGGTTCCCTATTAACTATCACAAATTTATTTACACTAAATACTAACTTCGAGGTGAGACCATATCATCCATTTCTTTTTTTTTAGAAATGATGTTTACAATATAAAAGAGCACTTTCACAATACAAATTTGAATAACCAAGAAACCCACAAGAGCACAAAGTCTATCGTTGCTCATTTTATTGATTTACAATTTAGAACTAAGTAGGATAAAGTGCAGCTCAAAGTCTTCACTGAATGCTATGATAAAACATATGATCACAAAAGATAATAGCAACTCAAAGTCTTTCCAATATCTTTTACTTCAAAACATAAAATCACAAACTAAAGATAATTGTTGTAGCACAAAGTCTCCACAATCAGCTTTAGAACATCTCCCAGATTATCCACACTCACACTACAATTTGATCAAGCAGATAAGATAGTATAAGGAAAAGGACATAAGAACAATTTCCAATACGCCACAAGTTATTCCAATGCAAAGATTGAAAGATCGCTTGCTTTTCTATTCACTTGATAAAATATGATTTACAATTTGAACACAAAGTCTCAAAATGCTCTTCAATTTGGCAGAGTTTTGTTGTAATAACTAAAAGATCATAATTACAATGGAGGTCCTCTTTATTTATAAGAGAAACCAAGGGAAAAAATAGGAAAAGAAAAACTAACTATGACTTATTCAACAAAGGAGTCTTTTTTGATTTGGGACTTCCTATGTTTTTATATGTAATTACATATGAGAAAAGTACGTGTAAATATGTCCAAAATTATTTCAAAAGTAGATAATAAACTAAGTAATGAAAAAGTTGCTTCAACTTGCATTACCTTCTTTCTTCATGTGGCAATCATACATGGTGAATGCTGCTTGCATCCCAAGACTGTCCGAACTAACTGTGTTCTTGAAAATCATCCGGGCTCTAACTATTGCATCTCTAACTATGGTAATTGATTTTGCATGGCTAGTTAACTTGGTCTTCAGATTATCCAAAGTTAAATGATTATCAAGAATATTATCCACGGAGGCTACTAAAAATGTTTTGTCCTCGAACTCCTTCTGAAACGTATTTTCAAATTCCTGGATCATCTCTTTTGCAGAAAGAAATTGATTATCCTATGACACCAAATTGCATGGCAGCTCCTCCAACTTGTGCAAGAGACTAACATCACTTTGGTCACTTAGTTTCCTTGCAGTTTCCAGGTCATTGATCAGATCTTTCAACACATGGCTCTGATATGTCAATGCCTCCTTAGTCTCAGTATATGAATCCCTATTTGAAATGACACCAATTGATATCAAAGCACTTATTTTCAGTTTCCTCATCTCTACCCACTTATCATGATTATGTTCTAAATGCTTAATATCCTAAGAAATAACATCAATCAAATCATCAAGTTCTGCCCTTATTTTCTCCATTTTGCCTATTTTCTCAGCTAGCTTTGTAAGAAGAGAGATTCCTTGTGTGTGCATCCTTTCCAAATATTTTTCAAGCACTTTTCCCTTAAGATGAGTCTTTTCAGCTTTCTGGATGATAGGATCTTCTACAGAAATGACCTCAGGAGTCACTGATTCTGAATTCAAAGTAATCTTCCTTACCACTGCAGTCAATTGTTCTACCATTACTTTATAATGATCCTTCATCTCTTTTTCTTTGTCAAACTTCTGAATCAAAATATCCATTGATGACTGCATGTCAGCCTTTGCACTTTCATGAGTTATTTTGCACAGCTCAACCCTAGAGATAGAGTAATCATTCATACTAAAATTTTCTATGGTTGCATCCTATGGGGGCCTTGCAATCTCCAGAAATTTGTGCCCTTTGTCTCCCAGCATTCTCAAAAGAATTTTTGGCTTCTTTGGGGTCTTAGCCTTAGCAGGTACCAACTTACTAAAATCAAAGCCATCTGGAGAGCTGCCTTGTTTCTTTCTTTTAGGTGTATATGCTGACAACCATAGAGGAATCACAGAAGTACTCACATTAGGGTTTGTTTCCATTGTTGGTGTTACTGGAACTACACTGGCACTGGAAGTAGAAATAATAGGTGGAGTATTAGTAAAAACTGCACCTGACACATTCACATTAGAAACTTGTTCAAAACCCATTACAAAGTGATCAAATATCGAAGGATCTCCAATATCAAAAGATGAGGAGGACAGACTAGGAATAGACTTAGAGGAATGAAGAACATCATCAAAAGAAGTTTGAGGATTATCAAAAATTGTTTTTGAAGGTGATGGAGATTCAGAAGAGGGGATGTCAATGGGTGAAATAGACAGAGGAACTGAAGCAGGTATGTCAGACAAAAGAGAAGAGACTCCAATTTCCTATTGTGCATTCTCCTGTGGAGTCCAAATTTCATCTCCTTGTCCTTCTATCAATCTATTTTCAACCTCCATTTCCTCGATAGCTGGCTCATCAATATTCTATTTTTCAATTTCCATATCTTCTACCTCAGACTCTTTCTCTACAGCCTTTGACTTCTTCGTCACAAATTTGATCCTGGGCTTATGTGGCTTGGAAGAAGAGGGAATGTCACTCTTGTTCTTCATCCTATTCTCCACCTTCTTACCTATTTGTTCTTGGATTTCAATCTCTGATCCTATAAGGAACTCTTTCAAAGCAATTCCCTTATCTATTAACCACTTGTTGGTGTTAGCCAATATAGGTTCAAACCTTTTCTTCAGAGAAGTCAATTCTTTCTAAGACCATTGGATAGGAAGAAGAGGAGAACCAGCAACTTGTTCAGTGTTATATCTAGAATCAATCAGCTCTTCATCATCCACCAAGTCTTCAGGAATATCAGCCAATCCCAAATATTCAATCTGTTCCAGAGATAACCTGCTATAGTCTAATTTTCTGATATCTTCTTCTGTCTTCAAGTCCACCCAGATGTCTTCAACCATTGGTTCATGAAACTGGGTTTTCCTCTTGATCTTGTCTTTTACACCCCTGTAATCAAACCTTGGTCTTTGTTTAAATTATTTCATGGTTACTAGCTGCATTTCAGTTTCCATGGCTCTAGCCTTTGCAGCAGTTGATACTGAAAACCTACCAATTTCAACTAGAAATCTGAATCCTGGTTTCTTGAGCTCCATTTGCTTATTATGTACGATAATCATTTGTCTACATAATTCCATTAGAACAAGTTTATCTAAAGGAAACCTTGGCAACATATAAGGATAACCTTGGAAAAAGCCAACCCTTAAATATGAGAAAGTAGGAAATTGTCAGAACATGCATCCATAATCATTCACCACTGACCAAGCTTCATCTAAAACTCTTCTTTTCTCTAGCTGAGATAGAACCTTTCAATGTCAGTTGAGAATAGTACTGATATATAGGAACCACTCTCCTATCTCCTTCTGATGTCAAACCTAGAAAGATCCTCATGGAGGCTGCTATATACACAAGGTAAGAAGTCATATAGAATTTAAAAGTAGTGGATACCTTAGTCAATTGCTTGTGCAGAGCATTGTTGATTTGCTCACCCCAAAAGATGGCATGTTTGCCTTGAACTATAACCTTGATAAAAGGGTACATCCACTAATGAAAAAGTAAGGAAGAGGCCAGCCCCCTTATCCTGCTAAGAAGAGTTATGAGATCACCAACTTCTTCTATAAAATCACTTCTGGGAAAACTCCTCTGCCACCTGGATAAGTTTGACCTTGAAGTCTTAAGCCATTTAGTGTTAATTATCTTCTTAGCCTTCTCAGAATTTTTGTCGTATTCTTTTTGAGCTTTAGCAAAATCTAGTTTTATAACTTTTGTAACAGTAGGACACATGAAAACTTTATCAATGAATTCCAGATCCAATTTGATTATCACATTACCATTTGTATCCACCGCTGCCCTAGTGTCTCTGTTGTAGAACTGAGCACAATGAAGAACAAACTCTGTATTATGAGTTGCCACCAGGAAAGATGACACCAAATGAATGTTGCTATCAACAATCTTCTTCATTATAGAACTAGGGTTATTAGACTTGGTTCTTTCCACAAACTCAGCCATGTCTACATGGCCAATCTCTGTATCCTGAATGTCATCAACATTGGAAGTGACCGAGGTGATTGGAAAAACACCTTGATACTTATACTTCATTGCTTTCGACTTCTTTGGAGACAACTCGGTCATCTGAAAAAGCTAACACCAGAAGGATGTCAGTGAAGAGAGAAAATCCGCTGAAGAAACTGCAACAAAAATCCATGATCATGCAATTAGGGGAAATACTGGTGATCTGGGAAATTTGCATGTCGATGATCACGACTATGGAGATATGCTTGAAAGGACTAGAGCGCAAGCAGGTCAAAAAATGGAGGAAAACGGGCTTAGGAAAGAAAAATTGAAAATCTCCCAGAGTTAGAAAAAATTGAGAGAGTGAATGCATAGGCGGCAAAATTTACCGCCCTTGCATTAGAGGGATGTATTGCAAGTGTCAGGGTGGCAAATTATGCTGACCCTGCATGTAGGTTAAAAATTTCTTTAAGTGGATTGGCGATGATTTTTACTGCTTTTGCATGTTTGGGAGTGATTTTAATGTATGTGCAAGGTTGGCAAAATTTGTCACCATTGCAAATGCTTTGAAAACACTTTGATGTAGGGGCGGCAAAATTTACCGCCCTTACATGTGTTTAAAAACTCTGTATGTGAGAGTGGGGTTTTCTACCGCTAACGCACATCGGGGAAGTAGATGGTTTTGTGTAATGGCGGTGGCTTTAACCACCATTACATGTGTAGGAGAACGATACAAGGCCCATGTAGGGGCGGTAGAAAATGTCGCCCTTACATGGGCTATCAACACAAGAAACAAAGGAATGTGAAGGCGGCGGTTCTCTCATCTAAAAGGCAAAAACGCTAGCCAAAAACCCAGAGTTTTAGATAGGCAAAAAATACACTGACCCATTGTAACAATGCATTCAAAACCTAGATGAAAAACTAGGGTTTTAAATAGAAAAAAGAGAGGAAAATACACCACCATTATATGGTTTTACTAGTCATAAAAGAGAAACTGAAATTAAAGTAAAAAAACATTCAATTCGTACCAAAACTCTAGTGTTCAAAATGAAATCAAGACAAATAAAACAATGACTTACCTGGTCTACCAAACACTAGATGCAGTCAGGAAATAACGATTGTTTAGATCCGGAGTCCCTACGAGCTTTGTGAAGAAATCTGGTGTGAAAGAGATTTCAATCTCATTTAAAGGTCTCTAAAATGAGTAATAAGCAAATTAGAACAAGAATAAACACTTTAAAAGACTCTAAGGTCATGCATTAAACATGGCATGAGTGCCATTAATGCATACTCCAAGTTGGTCGATTTTGCGGGATCCGCTCGGGCGGTAAAAAATGCCGACACTACAAATGCACTAGGTCATGTTGGAGTGGTAAAAAACCCCACCACTACACATGGCGTCGATAGACTTAAAATACATGCTCTAGCAGCAATTTTAACCGCTATTGCACATGATCGAATAACAAGAAACATGCATGGGCGGCAAAATTTGCCGCTCATGCATGTTTATCAAAAACAAGACAAATAAAACATGTATGAGGCGGGAATTTTGGCTGACATTACATGTTCAACAATAATGTACATGTAAGAGCAGTAATTTTGACCGCTATTGCATGTGAAGACAAAAATTTTCTAACACCCCCAAAATAGTCAAAATTGATATTTTGACAAGCTTACAACCTAGTCGACTTTCACAGTTTTCAAGAAATCAACCTAAGGGAATGTCGTAAACCATTTCAACAATGTTAGAGGACTTCACATGAGGCCAAGGGGACTTGTCTTGATAAGCGAACTTAGAGTGTAGACTATGAAACAGACAAGTTTTGTAGGGGTTGTCTACAAAAATGAGTGTAGCTGATTTTGAGAACAACACACCTCCATTCAAATAAGTCAAGAGGTATGTCAAGAACATAATCCTAAACATGGGAAAACATCAAGCCCTAATCCTAATCAAAATCAAATTACTTTCACTTCACCCATCCATAACATTTTTCTCTTCCATGATCAAGCTATTACCTATGAAGAAGCTATCCGTGAGCAATTTGATCCTATACCTATCCATGAGCAAGGAATTCAAATCCAACCCATCCATAACATATATATTTTCCATGATCAAGATATCATTCATGATGAAGAGTCTATCCACGAGAAACTTGATCCTATTCATACCCCCACAACCATCCATAAACAAGATACCCAAGACCTACATACTCCATTTAATAAAAATCTTGTTGAACTACTTGAGCATTCACCCCATTTCATGGCCTTCCTTCAAAGAAAATAAATTTCTTCTTTGTCAAGCCCTACCCATGATCCACAAACATTCATTTCCCTTGATGAGAGAATTGGCTCCCAAGTACACAGATGATCAAACCAATACCTTGGATCTTAGTGAGCATAATGATAATCAAGATCCTAATGATTCTCCCTCATACATTATCGACCATGTTGCAAATCCATTATCCTATCCCCTTGGTCTCACTACTTTCATCCATGAGTGTTCTTCCTTAGGAGAACAACAACCATTATCTATCATTTCACCTTCCCCATCAAATAATGAGATCACATCTAGTGTCCAAATAACCCATAATCCCATTGTCCACCGCATACTCCAAAAAATGAACTATCAAGGTAAAGGCTTAGGCCTTCATGAACAAGGTATTTTGGAGCCTATTCTTGTCAAAGTCCCTCCACACTCTTATGGCCTTGGTTATATTCCCCAAGAAAAATAATCTACTGATGTTGGTACCACCTCTATACATCCTAAGTCCACTTTCCATCGCACATCCCATCACATTCTTAAAACATACGTTGTCATTCCACCTCCATCATCTTACAAATGTCAAAAGCATGTGACCATACACCTTCCACCATCCAATTTACCTCCATTACTTCCAACTCCTAGTATCTCTCCATCCACTCTACCACCATTGCTTCCAACACCTAATATACCCATCATCGATAAATTCCCTCACATTCCTAACCATGGCCAACAAATGCACACATCTTGTAAACATAAAGTTTCCACTCATTCCACCCACCACATGGGATTCAAAAATAGACATCTTCATGCCTCTACTCATAAAGCCAAAAATCCTAAGAGTCTTAATGCCTTGGCATACAAATTCAAAGAACCAAAGCAAGGTACATTCAAAAATCCATCTAAGCCCATTCTCCCAAAAAAAAAGTCAAAAATTAGAATGGTTTGGGTCCCTAAGCAAAAAGGAATCAAGTCAAATGAGGCATCCACCTCTCAAAAATCCCAACCATCCTCTTCCATCTAAAAATGTCATTCTATTCAAAAGTCTCAAATTCCATTCCACAAGTCAAACAAGAATCATAAAAATGCAAAGTATATGTGGGTACCTAAGTCACTAAATCATCCATCCCCTACGCAAACATCCCCATTGCTTCCTACACCACCCTCCACTCAAAAGCTTTAATGTTTATCACAGTGTGTGCAGTCGTTGGTCATGATTCCCTTCCATACCTCCATCACCCCATCATTCAATTATTATCCTACATATTTCACTCATCACCTTTTTATGGTCCATGCATTTGCATAAACATTTCATCCCTCTTCCTTGCATCTACCCTACATAATCCACTATCTGCCCTACATAATCCACTATCTACCTTATCCATCTCACTTTCATGCCATCTCCTTAGTAGCATCGATGAGCACAATGACACTAGCCATGGTCCATGAGATGACATCCATCTCTAGTGGGACTATCACCCTTCATGGCACTAGACACTTGAGTCCCTCTCATCTGTATGCCACATATCCTATCTATATAAAAAAAGAGTAAATAAAAATCTCTTCATCCAACGGTGAAAACCACCCTTGACAGCACCTTGGATAAGTACCATGATGAAAACCTAAAAAATAGGTGTCATGTGTAGGTTGAGCTTCCATGTCATTTATTCTTGGGAGCACATTGTCTCATTCGACCCTATCATTTTCCATCCTATCTTACCATACTATCTTATCATTCTTATCCTACATATACCTATCATATTGTTATCCTTCCATCCTCTCTTCCTCCTTTTGATCTCAATGAAGATCAGGGGCACAATGTTGACAAATGTTTTTATTATCTCTTGACATACATCATCCCTTACAAATCAATCCTATCATCCTCCTTTGTCATAAGCTTTGTCATGACAAATCCCAAGCTTGACACCTAGAATAGTGTAAGTTATTCTTATGCGACATAGTCTTTGGAGATCACATCCACTGTATCTTACGCTTCCCATCCATTCCATCCCTTATCACCCATCCTTTTCTCCATCCAATTCAATATAATTTCCACCACCTAGGTCTTAGGTCCACATAGTCCGCAGCCCGACCTACGTTGCCTCTGCATCACGTAGGCAAGGTCATTTATCAATGAGCCCCCGAGGCACTAGGTCAGTCCCTTAGGGCCCATTTCTTCATGTCTATTGTCAGTTCATCCATAATAAATCGATCCATTACTTGACTGGGGGAAAATCCTCGACCTAGTTAGTGAATTGGATTTTTGAATGTTACAACTTAGAGGATAACAAATCAGATCATGGTTTTATCACTAGACGGCAAGTAGCGCAGCAATCAAGCTTTAAACATCATCTTGACAAAGAGACATCAAACTAAACCTGACAACACCAACCTGCCTAAAACCAACAAATGTGACTCTATCAAGTTATTGCAAGAAAACATATATCTATGGCAAGAAGGTTTTTTTAATGGTTGTTTAAAATCTTATTATCAGGATTTTTGTTATTATGTCTCCTATGCTACTCAAGGATGTCAAAAACTAGAGATGCTATTATGGAACATTATTATTTTATTTGTCTGTTATTTGTGGGTTTATCTTTAGTAATGTAAAGCCTTATCTAATGACATGATCAATAAAAGATCATCAAGGACATCAGAGGTCTAAACATGAAACAGGTGTAATCCTTGTTTGTTGATACGCAAGCAATACTAAGGTCATCTTGGTTCAATTATACTTAGATGCTTGTATTAACTTGCTAAATCAAAATCCATGTAAGTAATACTCAAGTCATCATGGTTTAATTATAGCTAGATGCTTGTATTTTCTTACAACATTTTAAAAGCTCAATGATGAAACAAAGTACTTCAAACACTTGTATACAAAGATGACAAAATCCACATCCATACATATCAAATTGCATTTCATTTCATTATAAGCATTTCATCCCTATCAAAATTTCAAGTGTCTCAAGATCTCAATTATCCATTTATCCAAGTTATTTCTTCTAAAGTTATCCATTTATCCATTTTTCCAAATTATTCATTCCATCCAATCAATCAAATCAATTCATCATCATTATCACTTCATCAATCCAAATCATCAAAATCAATCAAATCAATCATTCCATCAAATCAAATCAATTCATCATCATTATTCAATTCATCCAATCCAAATCAATTCTTCTATCACATCATCACATCAAATCAATTCCAAGAAATGATCCAAATGCAAGTCCATCCTTAATCCATACCAATCGAGTAAACCCATCTGGTCAAATTATACAATCGCAATCAATGATCTTGATTCTAATCTTGTCATAAACCAACTCAATTAATCAATCAATCGTCATCATCAATGGGATATGTCTTTCCCGCATCTTTGTGTTGATCTATGGATATATCGTTCCCTGCAATGAAAAACACTATCATCAATCATTATCAATTAATCATTGGTTTACAACTTGACAGGGGCAGTACCTTGTTTGTTCTTGAATCATTTGTGCATATGTGCTTACTTGCTTGTGTGTTATCATTTTATCTTGCATAACATGTCATTCAACTCTTTCATCCATCTCTTATCTTGCACCCTCCATTTTCTTAGCCATCCTTTATCATTCTTGTTCATCATGAGATTGTTCGTCATCTTTTTGCCAAACCATCCAACCCTACCAATCTCCCGATGGGGCATCCTATCGTCATTTAACTTGTACGAAGGGCAAACTGGGGCACGTATCATAACCAAAAACAAATTATTCTTTGAAGCAATGTGATAAAACATATTGCATCAAAGAGGGGCAAAATGTATACACCTAAAAATGGCTAAGTTGAATTAAATAAATATTTTAATATTTATTTTATTCTCATTCATCTATCAATGAATAAATTCACTAATTTATTTATGTGATTCATGTAGACACCCAAAATTGAACTATTTATCATTAGCATTCAAATATTGCATTAGTTATCATATGCATTTGTCTAACACACTTGAGCAATGTCCCTATCACTTATTTCTTCTATTAATTAAATAAATTCCTATTTATTTAATTAAATCATTAGTTATTTCTTCTATTTTCTTCTAAGCTATAATTAAATAATCTTTAATTATTTAATTATTTATTTTTATCTATTTTAATTAAATAAATCTTATTTATTTAATTAAATTCCATTCATAAGCCCACTTTCTAATTGAGTAAATAAATTTTATTTGTCTCTTTCATTTAAAAAAGATAAGTGGTACTACATCTTTTATTTAATATCTTTCACATGTAGTACTTTTTATGTACATGGTTACACATAAGCCTTATCTCCCTTCCACTTGTCATCTACACATTCATCTATGATTATCATTTAATCGTAGCCATTCACATAGCCACCAAGTTGATTGATTTTGGTTGAGGTCTATATAAACACCCTCTCATTCCATACTACAAAGATCCGGCAATCATATAGCATCTACATTATTATATTGAGCATTTGAGCATCCATTTAGCTTATTATCATTATCATCCATCTATCATGGTAGCTTTTATCTTCATAATTGTTCATTGTTGAAGAAGCAATCTACATCATAAACAAGGAATCATACAATCTAAGTGATATTGTTCTTTGAATTGCATGTTTTTTATTTCATTTGGATTAGATTATTTGATGATGGTAGGGTTATGTTTTCATGGCTATGCTTGATCTTATTAACTTGATTTTTACCTCACATTTTGGCACGCCCGGTGGGACCCACGTCCTTGATTAACTTTGCTATTTGAAGTTGTTTTTGTGAAGATCAGATTTTTCAAGCTCTTATGGCAAGTTTCAGTCACTTTTAAGCAAAAACCAGTCGCTGTCTGATTTTATGCATCACTTTTTAGCTAAAATTTACCGCTTTTAGCCTTTCCGGGATCACTTCTGAGTGAATAGTAGTCGCTTAGTGTCTTTTTCACATCGCTTACAAGCTAACAGTGGTCACTTATGCTCTTATTTACATCGCTTTTAATCTAACAGTGATCGCTTTTAGCCATCTGGATCGCTTTCTGCAAAACTAAGGTTTTTTGTTATATCTTATTTTTTTCACAGATCTGAGTCACTTATGACCTAAAATAAGCCGCTTGTTGCTTTTTCGCATTGCTTCTGAGCTTTATCATTTCGTATCATGGTTTACTGGCATCACTCTTGAACAACAACATTTCACTTGTGGCAGAATACAGATCGCTCTTGATCATAAGTTGATCACCTCTAGTAACTGTGTCGCTTTCAATCTTTATCATTTGCAATCTAGTTTTCTTGGTTACTAATTGGGTATTTGTGCAGCATCTTATTGATTGTCTAAGAAAAGGAGGTTATCAAACTACTAACATATCTGTTGCAACTCTGATCGGTCCAAGACTTGTGATTTTTCACTAATTTAGGAACATTTGGGCTTGGTGCTTAAAAAGAATCATTACTTGCTCCGTGCTTGATTTATCTTTTTTGATTGCTTGCATGTGCATGTTTGTAACCCAAATTTAATAGCAAAAGTATCCTCTCCCCTTACCTATCAAATGGATCTTGGGTGCATGAGAACTTGTTATTATCTTTAGAGGGTATGCCTTCTCGGTGTGAGAAGGGGTACAACCCAAGTGGTAACAGGCTAAAGCCAAGTCCTTCTGAACCGCTACATAAGAAAAAAATTTGTGTCGAAAGCCACAAAAAATGGGTATTGTTGTGTTATACCGACAACCAACCTCCCTCAAAACCCTCCAAGGCATAACCCTTGAAGGCTAGGAGATTCCATAACGGAGAGTAGCGTTGCCGCACATACAGCCACCCGAACAGATGCCCTTATTAGCAACCTTGTGTAGTAGCCAAAAACCTTCTATTTGTTGATGCAAAAGATGGGACCTTTGAAGCTGCCCTGATTCACGTGGTTCTTCGAAAAGATAGCAGGGACAATCCTAAGGTTTGGTGGGGGGACAAGCCTTGTGAAACTCAGATCTTGGTATGTGTGATAAGTGTGTGCCATGGAGAGGAGCCGGTGCTACCAAGATCTTGAAGCTATCTACTTTAAATAAGCACATCTAGGGGACTCAACAAATACAGTCCTTTCCTAGCTTAGGTTGTATAAGTTTGTGATTGTTGTGAGTGTGGGTGACTGAAATTACTATTTTCTTATCAAAAACACAATTCAGACATATTTCTTAACAAACACAGACCACTTTTAAGCTTTAACTGCCCGCATATAGACAAACAGATTGCTTTTAACCAACAGTCAATTTCCTTTTGCTTAAACTAAATCACCTTTAAACAATAGATGTTTGCCTCCGATTTGAACTGAGTCGCCTTTAATCAATAGTAAATCACCTCTAAACCAAAATTTCTTGCCTATAGTAAATTGGCTCGCCTATGGTTAAAACTGTAGCCTGTTACCTGAACTAAAACCATATCGCTTTTAAGCTATTATCAGTCACTTTTGGCCTTTTCAGAGTCGAATTTGAGCTATTACCTATCGCCTGTGGTTAAATATCAGTAAATCTTAGTAACTTAGTCAAATCAACTACATTTCTAGCTTGCTTAGCTTCAGCATTAGCTTTTGGATCTGCCTCTGATCATTTGCAGATACCTGGACTTTGTCTCCTACTTTGAGCATACTAAACAATTGTACTTTTTGAACTTTCCATCTTTTTGAGATCCCAAACCAGCAAACCAAACATCAAACAATCAACCCTACAGCAGTAAAACATCATCTTTGGCTTTAGCCTTAGCAACATCAACAAAACAACAACCTTAACAAATAGCTTTTCCCTTGAGTGTGTGAGCTATTCTCTAGGGAAGTTCAACCAACAACCAACAACTAGCAACCGACAACCAAGCAACCCAACAACAACAAAGCAAACAACAAACTAGCATAGCAACCAATAACTGAATAATAAGCAAACCATCATCTTTTTGGGTCTCAAACCTTGACAAGCTAAAGTCCAATTTTCAACATCAACCATCATGCCTCAAACTAGGAGCCAATATAGAACTGAAATGGAAGCAAAACTACTAGCTGAGATGGAAGCCAAGATACAACAATCATGATCAACACCCCTTAGAGATGCAACTCAATTTACAACCAGCATGCCTTCTCACATGTTTGTGCCCCATGGGTACACCATTGGCGAGTCATCACATCAAGTGCAATCACACCCCTTCACAGCAACTTATGAAGAGCATTCCCAAGAGGATTTATCTGACTATCAAGAAACACATGTATGGGACCAAGTTGAGAAGCTTGTTTTATCTGATCCTAATTGCTACTTCTTGCAACTTGCCCACATGGGAGCCAAACTACCAAGAGACTTTGACATTCCGCTATTCAAGAGCATGATCCAAGCACTCCTGTTGTTGTTGCAAAGGGACCATCTACTATAGCCACACCATTACATACCCTATTACAAACTCCATCTTCCAACCCATCTCTTTCATTGCCTATTGTTACTTCATTCGACCTACCACACTCGAAGTACACTTTAGAACCTTTGATAACTCCAAACAATGTGCTCCCTTTCCTTTCACAAAATCTAAACATTCCACCTTTCCATGTTTCCAAACATACTCCTTTTCCTACCATAACTGTATCTATGCCTCAAGTAACACAAGTTGTCCATGTTGCCCAAGTGCAAACTCCTCAAAAACATCACAAGCTATCCCCATATCCCATATTCCGCAAGCTTTCCAAGCTATCCAAACAACACAAACTGTCCAAACTTTACAACCATTATAATCTGCTACTCCCATTGCATCACATGTGGACACCACATCCCATGTTCCTACCACTGCTAATATGGTCTCCACGTTTTCCACGAATCCATCCAACACATCATACAACCCTAATGTTAGTCTCATTAACATGAGTGACCTGCCTATTGTTTCACAATCTAATCCTAATGCTACAATCTCTTATGTTGATCAGCTTACATCAATTCTTCCATCTTCCTATAATCCTTCGCAAACCATCAATCCGTCTTATACTACTTAAGGATTACCCATCGTCACCCAACACATGACATATACCAATCCTCATGTTGTCCAAAATACAAACCCAAATGTCCATCCTTCTTCTACTTCTACCAATCCTTCTATCACTTACCATATTACAAATCCAATTTTGAATTCACAACCATTGACCAACGCCAATCCATCTTCTACTTCCCATGTGATGCAAAACCTTGGTGCTAATTCATCGCAATATACCCAACCATCGCTTGTGTCTCAAGGACAGCAATCCTCAAACACATATGTGTCACATACTAATCCTTTGACATACATTGTGAGTACGCAACCTCAACAAATGGTCATGGATCCATATATCCCACAACAACAACCTCAATATACCTCATATTACACTTCACCTCCCAACCAACCACCCCCTTTGCAACAACAACAATTATCTCTAGCAAATGTTCAACAAATGATTAACAAAGCGGTAGAACAAAGCAAGAAGACATTTTCCTTAGAAGACATATGCGCCTATCCGTTTGACAAGTTGCTTCATATGACACCTTTTTCCGCCACACTTTGAAATTCCACAATTTGATAAATACAAAGGAAAAGGAAATCCAGAAGACCATCTTAGAGCGTTCTTTGTGGCATGTCTTGATGTTGCTCAAGATGATACATATCTTCTGAGACTATTTCCCCAAATCTTAGCAGGACAAGCTCTTGAATGGTTCTCTCATTTACCTTCGAGCATTAAGTCTTTTGTGGAACTAGCAAATAAATTCTGATCACATTTTGCTTTTAACATTGAACATGAAGTGAACATGAACAACCTTGTCAACAATAAACAACGCAATGGTGAAGCTTTCTCCTCATTTACTCAACGATGGCTTAATTTGGCTAGCAAACTATCATGGGAAATACCTGAGAAACAACAGCTCAATATCTTTGTCCAAAATCTTCATCCTGAGTTTTCATTCCAATTACAATTGCAAAGTGCTAGCACCTTTGATGAACTTATTTCCAAAGGAACCATCATTGAACGTGCTTTAATTGCTAAGGGCACTATCAAGATTTTTTGAGATAACAAAGACTATCCTCAAAATTCTAATGATAAATCTCTCTTTTGGAACAAGAACAAGAATGTTGTCAACGATGGTGTTGTAGACGTAAAGAACATACAAACAATGAAAGCTCCTATTAACATTCAAGCTGCCTCTACAACAACTCAACCTTTTCAATGAACTTGACAACGACAAACTTCAAATCCCTGCCGATAGTTCACACCACTAGCAAAACCTATGGAAGTTGGCTTTCGAAAGCTTCTCCAAGCAGGAGATATCATGTTACCGGATGCACCACCCAACAATGAACTTCTCTTCAAAGCTCCTTGGTATAAAGAGAATGAGTATCGTGATTACCATAGAGTTAAAGGACACAAAACAAATGGTTATATGCGCTTAAAGCATGTTATTCAAGATTGCATCGATAAAGGTTTAATTAAAATCACACCTCCAACATCACAACCTACACAGCAACTCACATCGAACTATGATCTAGATGCTTTCAAGAATCCACTTCCATCTCATGACAAACCAAGTAACCCTCATGCCGGGAATGCCATTCAGTACAACTATGAATCATCCACTATTGGCCGCATTGACCATGCTCACATTTCTACCATTACTATCCAAGGCAAAGCAACACCTGACTACGTTGTAACTACTCGAATAGTTCGTGTTACCATTCAAGGAGCACCTGTCCATCCTCCTCAACCGTCCTCTAGCTATAATATCCTTGATCACCTTGGCAAAACACCTTGAGTTGCTTCGCACATCCCCTACCCACAAAGCTATCTTTGGCAAAGCCTTACAAGAATCTTCAGTGCCCAACGATATCGATACCACACAATTCCAATCTATGGTAGCTAGCATTGTAGCCCCTTGTCATCTCACCTTTTTTGACAAAGATCTTCAGCCCTCCATTCACCCTTCACATAACGAAGCCCTCCACATAGAAGTGTTTGTCAACCAACACCGTATCAAATGAATCTTAGTGGATGGTGGAGCTGGTCTTAATATATGTTCCTTAAAATTAATAAAATAATTGGGATATTCTAAGAAAGATGTTGACACTTCCAAGGTCATTACTATTAGAGCATATGATGATGCTGAGAGAGATACTGAAGGGATTATTCACTTTCTTATCCAAGTTGGGCCAGTCACTACTGACACCCGTTGTCAAGTCCTTGATATTGAGCTTCCTTATAACATCATCCTTGGTCGTCCATGGATCCATGCCCTTAAAGATGTTCCTTCTACATACCATCAGTTCCTTAAATTTCCACATTATGGTGTTGAGATTACTATCCATGGTGATCCCAATCCATTTGAATTTTGTTGTTTTTTTCAAGCTAAGTATCAAAGCCCTAACTACATTCCTATCAACACCAAAGCATATACATCTTCATGATATGTAGATCCATCCGTCCTACTCAAGCCATCATCTAGCAAAGCCACTTCTAATCTCTGTATCAAGTACACCGAACATGGCCCAGGTGAGTACACATTGCAAGAATCTTGTTGTGTTGGAACTCTTCCCTTGTCTCCCAAATCTCATGGCAAACCTTCTACATCCAAGCCATCTTCATCCGCAGCTATCATAAAAGCCCCACCCACAGTATTTATTAAAGGTGGATTCCTGGATAATGAAGACATCAATGACATCAACGCTTGGATATTCTTTGATGAGAATGACCAAGTCCAACTTGAAGTGGAGAGATATAACAATGGGTTCCGCATCATTAAGAACATGGGCTACAAAGGACATGGTGGATTGGGATCACAGGAACAAGGACCTATTGAACCCATTGTTGTGTCTAAGAAGTTTAATAAGCAAGGCCTTGGCTATCAGCTAGAGGTAACGCGTTCCAAAGATATTAAGTGTATTTCTGATATGGACGTTGGATCTTCCTCGATAGGAGAGACTTCTAGTTCAAATACCATTGACAAGTCCTCCCTTCATATTACCGACCTTTTTCAAGAAACCTCCATCTTCATGATTTCCACAACTTCCTCCAACCATAACCATTCATCTGTTACCCTTTCACTCGTATATCCTGACCTCGTCGATTGGGACCAACAGGGGGCACTGATATTGGATACATTTGAAAATGACGAAGCTATTGTTGAATTCATGGGATTATGACAAGGCATTCCATTGGGTGATCATAAAGTAGGTTTCATGATGGATCTACCTAAACTAGCATATTTTGGCGGAAGTATCAAATCCTTCAGTCGCAAAAGTGAAATAAATAAAATCAAAAAAGATAGGTCACTAGGTAAAAATCGAAAGGCACCTCTTGACGATGAAAAAGTAAAAATAAAGGATGTATCCGAAGGTGAAAACCTCTTTGAGGTGCCTAATGGGGGATTTGATCTTCCTGTCACCACTGACTATCATGACAAATCAACAGTGCTAGTTGAAAAATCACAAGACATGAACTTGGGCACAGAGCAGAATCGAAAGATCACTTTTTTGGCAGCATCACTATCAAAGTAGGAACGCAAAGACTTCACAGCATTTTTTATAAAAAAAAGCTATAAATTTTGCATGGACTTACACTGACATGCCAAGTCTAGATCCATCACTTGTGGTACATCATTTAGCAGTATCTCCTAATGCAAAACCTGTCAAACAAAAATTGCACAAAATGCATCTACAAGTAGCTCTATTAGTTAAATTAGAGATTCAGAACCTGCTAGAAGCAAAGTTCATAAAGCCTATTGATTATCCAGAATGGGTTTCAAACTTGGTACATGTAGCAAAACCTAATGGACAAGTTTGTTGTTGCACAGATTTCAAAGATCTTAATAAAGCATGCCCTAAAGATGACTTTCCACTACCAAGCATAGACCACATTGTAGATCTCACAGCTGGACATGAAATGCTATCTTTGATGGATGGATTCTCAAGATATAACCAAATCAGAATAGCAGAGGAAGATCAAGACAAAACATCATTCATTTGTCCATGGGGTACATACTGTTGGGTTGTAATGCCTTTTGGTCTCAAGAACGCTGGAGCTACTTATCAACTAGCCATGACAGTTATCTTCCATGACCTTTTCCACACTATCATGGAAGATTATGTTGATGATATTCTAGGGAAATCTGAGACAAGAGAAGGACATCTATAGGTATTAGCACAAATCTTTGATCGACTAGAGAAATATCAAGTCAGACTGAACCCAAAGAAATGTGTATTTGGCGTAACATCTAGAAAATTGTTGGAATACATTGTGTCTCGGTGAGGGATAGAAGTGGACCCTACCAAAGTAAAAGCTATTATGGAAATGTCTCCGCCAGTAAATCTCAAGAAGCTTCATATTCTACAAGGAAGGTTATAGTCCATCCGCAGATTTATCTCACAACTAGCAGACAAATGTCATCCTTTCCAACATCTTCTTTGCAAGGGTGAACTTTTTAAGTGGGATGAAAAGTGTCAACAGGCCTTCAACAAAATAAAGGAATATCTGGAAACACCTCCTGTGTTAGTACCTCATGTACTTGACCGTCCATTATTGCTCTACATATCTTCAACAACAGGAGCATTGGGTGCCCTTCTAGCTCAGCATGATGATTTAGGAAAAGAACAAGCCATTTACTACATCAGCAAAACTCTTGCGGGATATGAACTTAATTATTCATCTATGGAAAAAGCATGTTTAGCATTGGTGTTCTCTTCCCAAAAGTTGCGACATTATATGTTGAACCAAATAACAAAGCTCATATCTAATGTTGATCCACTTAAATATCTTCTCTCCAAAGCAATCCTTACAGGAAGATTAGCAAAATGGGTTATGATCTTAAGTGAATTTGGCATACAATATGTGGATCGAAAGGCCATAAAAGGACAAGTTATCCCTGATCAATTAGCTACAAAACCCATCACAGATATTCATCCCATACGTCTAGAATTCCTTGATGAAGGATTGTTCAATCTAGCCTCACCAACATTGTGGCAACTATATTTTGATGGATCTTACACACAACATGGATCAGGAGCATGGATATTGTTTGTTACCCCTCAAGGAGATTGTATCCTAAAATTATACAGAATTGCATTTCCATGTACCAATAACATAGAAGAATATGAAGCTTTACTCATAGGATTACGCATGGCAGTACAATGGGCTATCAAACAGCTAGAGGTTTTTGGTGACTCTCAATTGGTTATCAAACAAGTCTTAGATGAATATCAAACAAAAGATGAGAAGCTTCTTCCATACAAGGTAATGGTTGATGATTTTAAAAAGTACTTTGATAATATCACCTTTGAACAAATCCCAAGGTTACAAAACAAAGCAGCAGATGCCATGGCTATGATTGGATCTCTTCTAGACATGCCGTCTAATACACACAAATGTGAGTTTCTAGATGAACAACTTCTGATTCCAGCATTTGAAGTACTGCAGTCTGAGCTTATATGTGAGATTGTTGGTCCCAATTCACCATGGTACGAGGACATATATGAGCATCTCCATGATCAAACCTTTCCATTCCAACTATCTAACCCCTAATGAAAAACCTTTATCCACCGAGCCTCTCGTTACACTATCTTAGGAGACACACTTTATCACTGGAGTCTTGATGATGTCCTTAGATGTCTTGATTCTAAAGAAGTAAAAGTGGCCTTACATGAAGTACATGAAGGTGCCTGCGGATCGCATTCCATTGGCCCTAGTCTTGTTAAGAAACTTTTACGAGTTGGATACTATTGGCCAACTATGGAGAAAGATGCACAACAATTTGCAAAGAGATGTTTACATTGTCAGAAACATGGGGATCTAATACATGCACCAGCACATGAACTTTAGCCTATCACTACTCCATGGCCCTTCTCACAGTGGGGACTTGATCTCATAAGTAAAATCCATCCTACTTCGTCAAATGGTCATAAGTTTATCATAACTGCCACTGAGTACTTCACAAAGTGGGTGGAAGCAATACCCATGACTTATATTACTGGCAAGCAAATATCCAAGTTCATCCTACACTATATCATTTGCTGTTATGAAGTTCCTCAAGCTATTGTCACTGATAATGGTCATCCTTTCAAGAACCAAGAGGTTAGAGATCTTTGTAACAAGTTTCATATCCAACATAGATTCTCTACACCTTACTATCCTCAAAGCAATGGCCAAGATAAGGCTTCTAACAAAACAATTATCAAGATCCTTAAAAAGACAGTCAATGAATCTGGTTGTTATTGGCATCTGCAACTTAATCCTGCATTATGGGCATATAGAAAAAGTATCAGAACTCCCACTAGAGCTACACCTTATGCTCTCATATATGGCACTGAAGCTATCCTACCTATTAAGGTTGAGATCCCCTCACTGTGAGTATCTCTATAGCATACTATCTCAAATGAAGAATATTGAGTATCTAGACTCCATGATCTTGAGCTACTAGATGAATGTCTTATAGCACTCAACCATCTCCAAGTCTATCAAAACCGTCTATGCTGCAGCTACCACAAAAAAATCAGAGAATGTAGATTTCAAGTTGGAGATCTTGTCCTTAAAGAAAATCAAAGGAATCAACAACACCGTGAGAAACAGGGCAAGTTTGAACCTAATTGGCTTGGTCCTTTTGTCATTACATCAGTCTATGGCTCAGGTGCATACACTCTCTCAACACCTGAAGGCATTCCCTTGGATGAACCAGACAACAACATCCATCTTAAGAAATTCTATTCGTGAATCTCAATTATTCCAAAAACAAACAAAAAAATCAAAAATCTATCCAATAGTGAAAACCACTTTGTGGCGCTTTGGATAACAGAAAAACTAAATAGTACAAGATAAATAATCCGTCCTCTAGTGAAAACCTGGTAAATAGGCACCTGGGATAAGTACCATAGTGAAAACTTGGCAAACAGATGCTATGTGTAGCGATCATCTCCCATCATCTGTTTAGTTTGTTTGATCATAGCTTTTCATAGCATATTTCACTATCTTACCTACATAATCCATATCATAATCCACATTTCACCTTGTACAAACATTGTTATCTGCTTATCCATAATAAAAGTCTTTTCATCCTCACCTCTGTCATGCTAGCCGTCGTAGTTTGGACATTGTTGGGATAATTATATCATTTGGCACCTTAGCATCTTGGTTACATGAACCCATCTATCATAGCTTTTCCATAATAAACCTCATCCCACACTAGGGGCACTTGTTGAGCGTTATTTGGACGTGGATACTTATAGCTCTAGCTCATAACACAGCAAACACCCAAGCTCATAACATAGCAAACTTTCAACTTCAACTTCAAACACAGCATGCATCTAACTTCAAACATGGCAAACATTTGGAACCAGGACTAACATCTTCACAATCAGTCCAAACTCAAACATCATCAAAAATCTCAAAATTCAAAAAATCAAAAACAAAAACTCCAAGCAATAAAGTTGATCCTTTGGCATCAACCTTCAACACAATAAACAAGAACTACATCACCAACTCTATCGTTAAAGCCTTGATCCCATGGATACAGGGTATGTAGGCAATCTAAGATGTGAAGGAAGTACTCTAATTCAGGAAAAAAATGATAGCCCCTTCTTTCATCATCCATCTTTCATATTTCTTCTAATCATCCTTCAATCTTTCGTCATCTACATCATTAATAAACCTAGAACTATATATTCATCATGTCTCATCATCATCATAAATGTGCTTTGATCGCATGGACATAGGGTATGTAGGCAGTCTGGAATATGAAGGAAGTATCCAGTACTCAAGCACAGACAATCCACCCCACCTTCATCTTCTTTCATCTTCCATATTCTTCTCTTTGATTAGCTCAAGCAGGAAGCAGACCATCCGCATCAGCGAAAGATAAAGCACCTTAACCAATCAAGAATAAGCCAGAAGCTACTTGTCTACATGCCTTAAGCCAACATTTGCTATAGCATTTTATCAACATCTTTAGCCTTCAACAGGATGCAGCTTTCCTCTCAACAAGGTGCCAACTTAAATCCATTCAAGAGCACTTAAATTTGGTAAGAGAATGTGATGACAATATCTTTTGTTTTATCTTTTGATTTATCTTTTGTCCCTTTTCTAGGCTTAATCAAGACTACCTTGATCTATCTATATCTTGGTACGTTGCAATGAAGTAAGGAATGGGGCATGGTCGTACTGTTTTCGTATGCCATGTTTATGGGATGATCTTATTTTCTTCCTATGCATATCGATATCTTGTACATGTTGGAATTAGCATCTTACATAACAATATCTCTTGCATCTGAGAAGCTAAACAGTCTCTTATGCACTTGAGACTATTCTATGTTAAGACTAGCTCCATACATATAACCAGCAAGGTGTCACTATGTGTAGTGGAGATAAGCTCAAACCATTGCTTGTAGCGTCAAAGTCCATCTCAGAACACTAGCTGCTATTCATATCTTGTGTATGTTGGCTCAACATCTTGACCTCATACGTTTAGACAAGATTGTAGTATGCTAGTTTTGCATTGGATATCTTGACACCTTGGTCTTCTATACCCTGGTGCATAACATCCATATGCTATATCAAACATAAGGATTGCATTTCTTTTTATTCTTGAGCAATTACTTTCAAAAGCTGCCAATCTTGCCATCTATCCATTCCATTATACTCCTATATAGTCCTCAACCAAGATCAATCTTTCCTCCATTTTTCTTGTCTGTATTCTTTATCTTGCAAAACAAGTGTGTTAGACATATCATGTTATTACCATCTATCTATATGCATAAGTCCATATCATATCATTACCAGCTACATATTTGCATTATCATTAGCATAAGTCATTTCCATCATTACCATTTGCATACTCATATCATTTCCATAAACATCCATCTAAACCATGAAAATACAAAAATAAATGCATAACATCATACCATAAATGCATCCATACTCATTACACCATCATAGAACCAAAGCCATTATATATATACATCTGTCAATATACAAGTGTCTACATATACAACATAAGCTATCCATGAGCCATCAAAGAATGTATGTACAACCAACCCATAGGCTGCACCATGATACAATAATATACAACAAAAACATGGTAGCCCTAGTGACTACTGGTAGCCCCCTCTCCCTGTCCACCACTAGGTCCTGCACCTGGTCAGCCATCTCTAGGAAGTCCTATAACTGAAGAGATTGTGATCCACCTATCCTCTAAGAAGCTGAAGCCCCTGACCTACTCCTATAGCTAGGTTGTCTCTACTCTGCAAGCACTACCCCATGATACAAACCCCTGTAGTACTATGTCTCACCCTGTGCTCTCCTCAACTCACCCTAAGCCTAAGTCAGCTGCATAGCCAAGTACATCATGGCCCCATCTGTCTCTAATGCAACCACTGCTCTATCTCTCTCCATAGTCCTCACCTATAACTGATGCATAGTTGTACCTCTCTCAACCCTCACTAGATGCACCTGTTGTATAGCCGCATCTCGCTTAGCCCTCATAGCCTGTATCTTCTCTAATGTTGCATCTCTCTCAGCAGTAACTAGTTGCACCTATTGCACAGTTGCATCCCTCTCTCCCATCACCCTAACAAGGCTACCATCATCCTACCCATCATCTCCCTATCCTCTAGCCTGTAGTTGTGTCTGGTATGTCTGAGCCTGTGCTCTCGCATGCCGCAAGCCTATCACCACCTGATGGCGGTCTATCTCTACTCTCCTCAGCCTCATCTAAGCCTGTTGCCTCCATCTCCTCTCCTCCCTAACCCTCCGCCTCAGCTGTTGTATCCCTACATCATCATCTCCTATCATCTGTGTTGTTGGTTGTGCTAATACATGTGGCTACACATGCCCCTGTCCCTGCACTTGTATCCCTGGAGCTGCTGGCACAACTACCTGTGTTGGTGGAGCTTGTCACTGCCTCCTCCTCACTAGCTTCTCCATACCAATCTCTCCAATCTCTTCCACCCTCGTCAACCAAGTTGGTCTAGCTATCACCTAATCTGCATCATAATCTGGTAAAGTCCCAGGATCTGCAAGACCCTGTCTCCATAGCCACATAACTAGCTGTATCTCGTCTCTCTTTGCCAAAGCTATGTCCACCACAATCTTCAGCCCTAATCAAAAACCTCATGCCGTGTCCTCCCAAAAATAGCATCACCCATTGGGGCTCCCTGTGGTAACCTGAACTGCCTCAATACCCTCTCGAGAAAATGTCGCTCTATAATATATCTGTCGCATCCAAAAATGTATCTCACCTGCCTCGCGTAGACAAGCTCTGCATCCTCCTCATCTCATCTCTCGTATGCTAACCATGGCCTCCATACAAACATATCCACCTCATCCAATGTCCGCCTCCAATACACAACTCCTCACCATTGTTGATAAGTAAGAGCTCCTCTATACATCCTAGCATACGGCTCTCCTACTACTCTCACTACCCATCCATCTGGCCTCATCACTGAGATGTGCTCATAAGTCCACACATGTAACACTGTAACCCCAGCTGACATACTCACTCCAAACATGTAGGTGCAATCATGCAAATAATGATATAACTACCCCAACACACACTCAGCCCATGCATATCTCGTCCCATAGGAGAACATCCCCTCCATCACTGTCCCCCATCCCACTGGAAATCCTCTAGCTCGCCTGTCTCCAACTAGCTATCTAATAATGGCTACCACTACCCATTGTAGTCTATCACATAGCTCCTCCATTCTAGCCATGGGAATTTCTAAGCCCTCCGCTCCAATATCTAGTGTCCTGAACAACCACCTAAATGTAGCTGGACCCATATTAGGATCATAATCTACTCGGTCCCCATCAATAGGAACACACAGAATCTAGAACACATCCTCCAAGGTGATCGTCGCCTCTCCCGTCGACAACAAGAATGAACTATGCTCGCTCCTCCATCACTCCACCATCGACGTCATCAATCCTCGATGCGCCTGTACTAGCTCTAACTATGACACATGCTCCAATATGAGGATCTCTAGCACTAGTCGCTCCTCTGCATCCAGTAACCTGACCAACCATAAATCCCTAGGATGTGGCTCTCATGATAACAATGGTGGTAGTATATCTTGCATCATTCCGCTTACTGTATTAATCTTTGTGCTATCAAAATTAACTTTTGCATGCTATACCTGCCTATCTCTACTGTAAGTGACCCATTTTTCTATAAGCACTATCCTTTTGAGCATAAATGAACCATTTTACAATATGCGCACATTTTTAGCTTACAAGTGACTTACTTACCCTATGTTAGATTCAGGGCAGACAACTGAGAGGGGGGGTGAATCAGTTGTCTTAAACTTTCTTTCTTTTAAACACTTATATTCACTTAGTAGTATAACAATAAATCAAACATGAAACATTATGCATTTGATCAAGAGCAGAAACACATCAACATATGAGACTCCAAGATTTTGACATGGAAAACCTGGTTAAGGGAAAAACCACGGGGTGACTAACCTAAGATTGTATTCTCTGTTAAAAGAATAGAAAGAATAAAATGGAACATGCCAATTAGGGCTCACTGTCCGAGCACACTGGTCACAAGGGGCTCACTGCCTACAAGAGACACACTATCTACAAAAGAATAAGTATCACATACTTGAACTGGTAATTAGCATCTTCACCATGCTTGAGTTAGTTCCATTTAAGCCCAAACCTTTTGCTCTGCCTTTCACTCTTCTCCTCACTACCACACACTCATCTTCCAAGTCACACTTTGAAATGACTTCACAATCCCTTATTTAAACACGACATCAACTTAGGAACAAACATCTAAGTTGACAAACATCCACAAGAACATCTGCAAGATGAATAATTCATTCGGTCAGCCAGTCACAGAAAAAACACCTTCATCCGGAAGTATTTCTTCAATTCTAAGCTCCAACTCTAATGTGGACCATCAACACGAACTGAACATAATCCAAGGACCTTCACAAGCTTTCCTGAATCACCCGGAACATCCGCACTTCCTCTACTTACTAAAATCCTTCTCTCCTTCATCCGGATTCTCAAGAACACAGTCTGTCATCAGTCACAAAGGAATAGGTTCTTTCAGACCTTCAAACCACAAACTGATCTAATTGACACTTCACAAGGACATCCTAAACACTTCCTCAAATCCGCAGAGTGGGATAATGCATTACCGAACCTATCTGTCTCACTCTATCACCACTGAGCACCTGTCAGAACCGGTTCTACTTGAGTGACCCTAACTTCTTGAGATCTTCATGCGGATCTCTGAAATCTTGACTGGAGTATCTCAAGACTTGTATCTACAAACCCTTTAAAATGCATCCTCTGATCCTCAACCTATTGAGGACTTTTACCTTCTTGTCATCACTGTTCTTCACTGTTCCTGATTGAGACTTATTTTCTCAATATCCTCAACACATAGCTCATCTAATCCTTCTTATTAATGCAACATGGGTATGTTGACATCAATGACAACACCGGTTAGGCCCATACTTGTAACAATCTCCCCCTTTGTCATTGATGGCAACATATGATGTGAAAAAGCATCAAGACAAGAACTTCTCCTTGCTGTTACAACTCCCCCTAATAGCAACAACTATTCACATGTCTTCTCTTCCTTTATTACTCCCCCTTTGATCAGCAACCACTTGTTTTTCACATGTCTTCTCTCCCCCTTTGACATCAATGGCAAAGGGCTCATACTTGTAACTTCACTACTTCATAACATACCAACTGCTCCCCCTGAGTAGCAGCTCCCTTATCATCAATCCGGATCACGAGATATGACTGTGATATCCACTGGATTGATGCACCTTTGTGCACCTTAGTTCATCATCGAAGGGGCAATAACCCCTAACTTCTCCCTTAGATACTCAAAGAAGTCCTTAGGTAGAGGCTTTGTAAAGATGTCTGCAATCTGATCCTTGGATGGCACAAACTCCAATCTGACTTCATTCTTGTTCACTTGTTCTCTCAAGAAGTGAAACTTGATGGATATATGTTTAGTCTTTGAATGTAACACCAGATTCTTAGATATGTTTATTACACTTGAATTATCACAGAAAATTGTGATAGGCTCCTCATATTCTACTTGGATATCTCTTAACATCTGCTTCATCCATAACACTTGAGTGCAACCACTTGCTGCTGCAATATATTCTGCTTCAGTTGTAGACAGAGATATTGCCTCTTGTTTCTTGCTTAGCCAAGAAACCAATCTCTTCCCCAAAAAGAATACTCCACCACTGGTACTCTTCCGATCATCAACATCTCCTGCCCAATCTACATCTGTATATGCTTGAAGAGAGAAATCCTGATCTCTAGGATACCATAGACCATACTCAACTGTCCCTTTTAGATATCTAAAAATCCTTTTGATTGCCATGACATGAGATTCTCTAGGATCAACCTAGAATCTTGCAACAAGACCAACAGCCTGCATAATGTCTGGTCTACTCTGAGTGAGATATAACAATCCTCCAATCATTGATCTATACTTTGTCTGATCAGCCTTAGGAGAGTCTTCATTTTTGCTTAGCTTACATCCGGTTGCCATGGGAGTGTTCATTGGCTTTGAATCTTCCATCCCAAACTTCTTCAACAATTCTTTTGCATATTTGGTCTAAGAAATGAAGGTACCTTTCTTTGTTTGAGTGATTTGCAGACCCAAGAAGAATTTCATTTCACCAAGCATGGACATCTCAAACTCACTTTTCATTTGGTTTGCAAAAGTTTTACACAAACTATCTTTTCCTCCAAAAATGATATCATCAACAAACACTTCAACACCTAAGATGTTTTCATGATCAATTTTGAAATATAGATTACTATCAGCAGTACCTTTGTTGAAACCAATCTTTAAAAGATGTTTATCTAGTCTTTCATACTAGGCTCTTGGGGCTTGCTTCAGTCCATATAGTGTCTTTTTCAACTTGCAAACCATATCATCATTGTCAGACAATTGAAATCCATCCAGTTGTTCAATGTACACTTCTTCCAAATCACCATTCAGGAAGGCAGACTTGACATCCATCTGATACACTTTGAAATCCTTGAAGGCAGCAAATGCAAGAAATAATCTAACTGCTTCAATTCTTGCCACCAGAGCAAAAGTCTCTTCAAAATCAACTTCTTCTATTTGAGAGTATCCTTTGCAAACTAATCTAGCCTTATTTCTGATCACTTCACCGACTTTATTCAATTTGTTCCGAAAGACCCATTTGGTTCCAATCACATTCTTGTTTCTAGGTCTGGGAATAAGATCCCAAGTGTAATTTTTCTCAATTTGCATCAGTTCTTCCTCCATTGCCTTAGTCTAATTTTTATCATTGCAGGCTTCATTTATTGTCTTAGGTTCAATCTTTGAAATCAGACAATACTCATATGAATCTTGAGCAATTTCTCTTCTTGTTTGTACACCTTTGCTTTTGTCACCTATGATCTGATCTTCAGAGTGGTTCAGTCTCACATACCTCAGAACTTTGGGAGTTTCTTGCACTTCTGACTCTTGATTAGGCTCATTAAATCTTATCTCTTCTTCCTGACTCACCGGATCAGTTTCAGTATGTTTTTCAGAAGAGTCTTGACCACCTTGAATCAGGCCATCATTCTGATCATCTTCTTCATACTCATAAAACCTTGAGGGTGCTTCCGCAGGGTGCATCGCTTTATCCAGCGGTCCAAAGGGTGCTTCCGCAGGATGCATCGCTTTATCCAGCAGTCCGAAGGGTGCTTCCACATCCTTTTATCCAACTGTCCGAAGAGCTTTTTCACAGGGTGCATCCTTTTATCCAGCAGTCTGAAGAGTGCTTCTGCACGATGCATCCTTTTATCTAGTGGTCCAAAGGGTGCTTCCGTAGGGTGCATCACTTTATCCAGTGGTCCAAAGGGTGCTCCCGCATCCTTTTATCCAACTATCCTAATAGCTTTTCGTAGGGTACATCCTTTTATCCAGCAGTCTGAAGGGTGCTCCCACAAGGTGCATCGTTTTATCCAGTGGTCTGAAGGGTGCTTCTGCATCCTTTTATCCAGTGGTCCGAAAGGTGCTTCCATAGGGTGCATTGTTTTATCCAACAATTCTCCATCCTACCTTCTTCTACATGCCATAAGGGTGGTATCTTTTTCTTTTTGCCATAACAAGAGCATACGAACTCGTAATCACACAAATAAACACTCATTGAAAAGGCAATTCCATGAACTTCACAATGGAGTAGGTTTGATCAAGTGATTTTATCATTTTGTTAGCTATTTTTATAGTCAAAGTTCAGCTATCTTTCCAAGCTTAAATCTAGTATTTTTTCTTGAAAACTAATGATTTATCTATGCAGCTTGACTTAAACACTTGTCAAAGAAAGGAGAAAAGAAACTTATGATATATCTTCTACAGGGTTGAGAGCTGGATAGTTTTATTTTCCTTAACATACACATCATAGATTAACTAGGGGAAAAGTAAAACAACTTGCACACAATTCTCATCTAGTTCTAATTAGGAAGGAGTAACCCATTGTTCATGCAACTTGTATACAATTTCCATCTAGTTCTAACTAGGAAGGAGTAAACCATTGTTCATGCAACTTGCATACAATTTTCATCTAGTTCTAATTAGGAAGGAGTAACCCATTGCTCATGCAACTTGCATACAATTTTAATCTAACTCTAATTAGAAAAGTAAAAACATGCATGCCAATCTCACATAGTTTCTAACTAGGTGGGTGATAACTGAATCATTGCTATCTTGGTTTCATTGATCATTGCTATATGGCTATCTCTTTCAATTAAGAATATTGCTATCTTGCAAAGAAAAGAATCATTGCTATCTCCTAATCACTTCAAAGTTAACAACTGTGTGTGTGCCCAAGTAGATTAATGCATATAGTTTTCTCATTTTAATTAGGATTGGATAAACCACTGTTTACTATGTCTTCAGAATGACAATAGGCTTATGCTCTCCCCTTTACTGGGTGACTAGAGTGCCAGACTTGTTATTTCCATCTGTTTAACCTTTAGAGGGGCCTGCCCTTGGATGCACGCCTGTCCAAGTGGGAACGACCCTGAGTGGAAACAGGCTAAAGCCAATCCCTACCAATCCACTTAAAATAAATGTGTTTGAGGTGAAAACCTCTTGCAATGAGTGCTGCTGTGTTACACCGATGACCAACCTCCCCCAAAACCCTCTAAGGCGTAACCCTTTGAGGCTGGGAGACTCCATAATGGAGAGTAGTGCCACCGCATGTGTAACCACTCGAATGGTTGCCTTGACTAAGAACCTACTGTGTAGTATACCAAAAACCCCTATCTATTGATGCAAAGGGCAGAGCCCTTGAAACGGCCTCAATTCATGTGATTCCTAGTAGAGGTAGCAGGGACAATCCTATGGTTTGGTGGGGGTACAAGCCTAAGGAAACCCAGATCTGGTATGCATGAGAAGTGTGTGCTGTGGAGGGGGTTGGTGCTACTAGATCCTGAAGCTACATGCTAAGAATATGCACAACTAGAGGATTCAATGGATATTGTCCTATCCAGCTTAGGGTGTACTTATTCTTTCAGTCCAAAAGAGTAAAAAAAAAATCTCAAAAAAATAAAAAAAAACCATAAAAATATCTTTGTGTTTGCTGTGTCTTCTTGCCATAAATTTAGAAAATCAAATCAAAAAGACCTTATTTGGAACCAAAGCACCAAAAACATCAGAAAAGCCCAAAAATTGCAAAAAAAAAAATTGAGAAAACACCAGAGCGGCACATCTATTCCAGCACATGCGTAACAGTGAGTACTTCCACGTCTTTTGCGAGAAAATTTTCCACCTTTCTGAGTACCCATTTCAGTCTTGTGTCAGTTTTTATGGAGATGACAACTAAATTAGAAGAGCTTGCTCAAGAACTCAAATACCTGAAATTGCAATTAACCTTAGACACCTCACCCCAAGGTCGTATAGCAATTGCTCAAGAACTCCAAGTCATACAACAAGAAATGGCAATCTTACAAGCTAAACGTGTCAGTACTAGCTACGCCTCACCCCAAACTCATACATCTATTTTCTGTCTTAATGATGCTCATGACAAGGCAAGCACCACCTCAAGTTGGAAATCGTATACCACTCTATCTACTAGTCCTCCTTCACCGTCTTCTAAGACACATATTCCAAAACATACCAGTCTTACACCAACACTGCCATCGAATTCCCCAAGCTCTAAATGGGCAACCAAAGAAGCCTCTAATAAGTTTTCAAAAAAATATTATCCAGATTTACACAGTAAAAGAAAAGCTAGGGAGAACTCTAAATCCACTCCTCCATTTCTTCATTCATCTACCCATACACCTACGAAGGATGTGATCCAAGGGCTACTAGCAAAGAGTCAACCATATCCCCAAATTTTGATCCTTGACCTTACCAAAGATGCTTCCAATAATATGTCAAATCCTACCACCCCTTCATGTGATCCTTAATTCCTTGAGCTTATCAAAGAGCCTCCTACCATGCACCAAAGTCAAGGTCCATCGCACCTTCATGTTGTTGACCAAGATCCTATCCAAGAGTCTTCTACCTCCACTCCAATTCAAGCACATCAAGAGTTATGTCAAGAGCACACTTTAGAGCATGTGGAAACATCAACCCCTTGTATAAATCAAGATCAAAGCATTCCCATTCGACCCTTACATAACCTCTATCTTTTTCGATAATCCTATACCTATATATGAGCAAGAGATCCAATTTCCAACCATGCATAACCTATATCTCTTCCATAATCAAGATACTACCTTTGATGAAGAAGCTTTCCATGAGCAACTTGATCCTATGCATGAGCTAGAGAGCCAATTTCGGCCCCTCCATAACCTATGTCTTTTCTATGATCAAGATCTTATCGTTGGTGAAGAACCTATACACGTGCACCTTAATCCCATCATGCTAAATCCTATCTATGATCAAGATCCCATCTATGATGAAGAGCCTATCTATGATCAAGCAAACGATGATGATCTTCTGAGCCAACTTTATGTGTTCCATGGTCCTGAGCCTATAACCCCATCTAGTCCTATCCAAGATCCAGCAACTTCCACTTCCCTTGATGAGACACTTGCCTCCCAAGCAAGCATAGAAGATCAAACTAGTAATCCTCCTCCACCATCCATTATCAACCATGCGGCAAATCCTCCACTGTATATCCTTGGTCTTACCACCTTCATTCATGAGTGTTCCTCCTTAGAACACCAGCAACCATTATCCTCTATCTCATCGTCTCCATCCAATAAAGAACTTATGTCTAATGTTCCACCTACACATAATCTCGTTGTCCACCGCATGCTCCAACATATGAACTATCAAGGTAAAGGCTTAGGCCTTCATGAACAAGGTATTTTGGAGCCTGTACATGTCAATGTTCCTCCTCCTTCATATGGCCTTGGATACATACCCCAAGGTGAACAATCTCAAGATGTTGGTACTTCCTCCACTCCTCCAAAGTCCACGACTTTCCATCACAAAACCTATCATATCCCCAAAACATATGTCGCCATTCCACCTCCATCATCCTACAATTATCAAAAGCATGTGACCATACACCTTCCACCATCCAATCTACCTCCGCTACTTCCAACTCATAATATCCTTCCATGCATTTTACCACCACTTCTTCCAAAACCTTATCCATCCATCTATGAATCCTCTAACAATCCCAATCATGACCAACCAATGCACGTGTTGTCTAAACAAAGAATTTCCTCAAACTCCACTTCCACCACCTCAAGAGAATTCAACCATAAAAATCTGGATGCCTCTACTTATCAAGTCAAAAATCCTAAGAGTCCTCATGACCTAGGATACAAAATCCAAGAATCAAAGAAGCATCCTTCTCAAGAGCTGCATACACCCACACACCTATACGCCAAGCTGAAAAAGGTGTGGGTCCGCATCCACCAAATGATTACTCCAAAAGCTGCACAAAAGTTGCATACACCCAAACCCATACCTTCATAGGTACTATCTAAAAACAAAATGGTTTGGGTACCTAAGCAAAAAGCCCTCAAGTTACATGAGGCATCTACCTCTCAAGAATCTCAACCATCCACTTTCTCCCATTCCATCCAAAAGTCTCAAATTTTTCCATCTCACATGACAAGCAAAAATCAGAAAAATACTCAGTCTATGTGGATCCCTACATGCCTAAGTCATTCATCCATCTCTGTTGCTTCCTACACTACTTTCCCATCACTAGCTTCAATGTTTATCATGGTATGTGCAACCGTTGGTCATGATTCCCTTCCATTCTGCAACATTTTCATATACCTCCATCTCCCCTTCCTTCCACTATTATCCTACATATCTTCCTCACCCTATTCCTATGGTCCATGCTTTTGCATAAACCTTCCCTCTGTTTCTACATCCTAATCCACTATCTACCTACGCCATATCACTTTCATGCAATCCCCTACCAACATCTGTGAGAACACTTGACATTGTCCATGCGACAACATCCATCTAGTGGGACTGTCACCTTTCACGGAACTAGATCCCTGAGTCTCTCCCTTCCATATCCACATTTTCGTACCCAAATGTTTCAAAAAAAAAAAGGAAAAAAAGAAAAAAAGTAAAGAAAAATCCCTTCATCCAATGGTGAAAACCTAGCAAACAGGCGCCTTGGATAAGTACCATGATGAAAACCTAGCAAACAGGCGTCATGTGTAAATTGATCTTCTATGTCACCTACACTTGGGGGCACCTTGTCTCATCAGCATATCACTTTTCTCCTACCAGTTTCCTTTCATACCATTTCCTATCCTATCCTCTATCCATTGCATACCTATACTGTCCCATCCATCCATCTAATCTTCCTTTCCTCTATTCTTTGGTCTTGATAAAGATTGGGGGCACAATGTTGACAAATGTTTTAGATGTCTCTTGGCATACCTTACCCCTCCAAACCATGCAAATCGTTTGTTATCCTCTCATCCTCCTATCGTCATTAGCATTGTCATGAAAAATCCTAGGTACTCTACCTACAATGGGGCATGTTATTCTTATGCGACATAGTCCTTGGAGATCACATCCTTGTTTCTTCTATCAACTATTGCCCATCCTCATACCTACCCATTCCATTCTTTATCACCCGTACATCTACCTATCTGTGGTGTTTCCTTGTCATCGGTATCATCTATTCCATATCGTATCTTGCCTAATCCATATCTATTCCATATCGTATCTTGCCTAATCCATATCTGTTCCATATCATGTCTTGCCTAATCCATATCTATTCCATGTCTGATCCATATCTGTTCCATATCGTGTCTTATCCAATCCATATCTATTCCATGTCTGATCCATATCTGTTCCATATCATGTCTCATCCGATCCATATCTTAGGTCCATCAAAGTCCAAGCCCATGAACTACGTTGCCTCTGCGTCATCATGTAGGCAAGGCCATATTTCCATGCGCCCCTGAGGCACTAGGTCAGTCCCTTAGGGTCCGTCTCCCCAATAAGGATTGTGCAATCTTCTCACCAAGCTAGCAGGTGCAAGCAGAACCCACGCTCCAAGCAAGAATTTCGACTCCATGCAGTTTAACCAATTCAAATGCAAAACGAAATACCCAAGGCCTTCTAAATGATTTTACTCAAATTTCAGCAAGAAATAGACACATCTAAATGCAAGAATGTTTTGTGGATTGAAATCATGGTTAAGTTACAGCGTCTTGATTTTTGTTATCATGTCTTTCTATGCTACTCAAGGATGCCAAAAGCTAGAGATGCTATGATGGGGGCATGATTATTTTCTTTGTTTGCTATCTGTGGATTCTGCTGTAGTAATATGACACCTTGTCTAAGGACATGATCGGCAAAAGATCATCGAGGACATCCAAGGTCTAACATGAACGGGGGCAATCCTTGTTTGTTGAAACGCAAGAAGTACTCAGGTCATCTCAGTTCAATTATACCTCGATGCTTGTATTAACTTGCTAAATCAAAATCCATGTAAGTAGTACTCAGGTCATCGCAGTTCAATTATACCTAGATGCTTGTATTAACTTACAACATTTCAGAAAAAGTACCAAAAAAAAAATGCCCAATGATGAAATAAAGCACTCCAATAGCAAAGCATCCATCCTATATCCATTTATACATCCATATCCCATGCAATAAAAGCTCCACAAAATGCAGAGTATCAATGTTTACAAAAGCTTGTGAGTCCTTTTATTGAATCTTTCTTCTATCAATCATATTTCTATCTATCATCATATCTTTCATCCTTGTCCAGTCAGTCTGAGCAATGATCAAAATATAGGTCCATCCTTAATCCATACCAATCAAGTCAAGTCAATCTTGCACAAATGATCCAATCACAATCAGGGGTCTTGATCTTTGTCTGGTCGTAAACCAACTCGATCAGTTAATCAATCAATTGTCTTATACATGATGTTGCATTGTCGAAATCAGACCAATACACGCGTCTTACATGACATGCTTCATTTCCTGAAACCAAATACTATCCTTTATGTTGCTCTAGGGATCTATCATTCCCCGCCGTGACAACACGCCTACCATGTTGGTCTAGGGATATATCGTTCCCCGCCATGACAACACTATCATATATCATTATCAGTATATCATTGGTTTACTGCTTGATAGAGGCAATACCTTGTTTATTCTTGTGTCATTTGTGCATACTTGCTTTCTTTCTTGTGTGTCAACATTCCATCTTGCATCGCGTATCATTCGGCTCTTTCTTCACCCATTTTCTTCAAACCTAACCTTCTTCATCATGAGATTGTCCGTCTCACACCTTCTGCCTTCTCCCTGTCCAATCTCCCGAGGGGGCATCCTATCGTCAAACTTGTACCAGGGGCAAACAGGGGCATGTATCATTATCAGACTATTTATTCTTTGAAGCAACGCTGTAAACTGCATTGCATCAAAGAGGGGCAAAATGTATACGCCTAAAAATGACGCGATTCATTCTAAATAAATATTGTTAATATTTATTCCTTTCTTATTCCTTCTATCAATTAAATAAATATTCTAAGGTTATTTGATTGATTCATTATCCCATAATTAAATAAAAATCAATTTATTTAATTAAATTCCTTAAATTCTTCTAATGTCTCACATAATTAAATAATCCTACATTATTTAATTAATCTAAATCCCCCTATCCTAAGATCTAAAAATCCACCTCACCCATACACCTCACCTTGTCCACCTCACCCTGTTGCACATGTAATTAAATATATTAAATATTTAATTACCTAATATTCCCTCACCCACATGTCCTATTTCTCCTCTAATCAAAGTTAGTTAACTAATCAATCAAAAGTGTTAACTAACTAGTCTATTGAGATAATTCCTCAATCAATTCAGTCAATTCCATAATCCATTCTTCCAACTGACTAATCAAGTTTGTTAACTGAATAGTTAAAGGAGTTAACTCTCCAATCAATGTTGTCAAATCCCCTCTTTCATGATGAAGGTGGGACACTTGTCATATTTCTACTGGTTGCACATTCCTCAACCATCCTCAGCCATTGATCATCATACTTCTTCTCAACTGTTGATCCTCATTCTTCTGAGTCTATAAAAGAAGCCTCATCCTCCCATTCTATTCATCCACGCTATTCGTATTGTTACTCTGCAAAAATCTACCAACGCGCCTTTGGCACCCCAATACAATTTGCTTGAGATCACCCAAAGCCTTGAAGCTCATCTTCATTGCACGTTTACCACCACAGCCATTTACTATCGACATCCTACAAAATAGCTAAAAGAGTGCACTCACTAAGGGCCTACTTCATCAGCAAAGGACGGTTGTAATAGGCGAACAACAGAAGCTTTGAAACAGGGAAGGTTTGCATTGTTATTCATTTGCTTCATTCTTTTCAATCTTTCTTGTTTTCATTATTCTATTGATGTTTGGGTTTGATATTGTTCATTTGATTAAACTGCATTTACCCTAACATTTTTGGCGCCCCACGGTTTAATCAAATGAACAATATCAAACCCAAACATCAATAGAATAATGAAAACAAGAAAGATTGAAAAGAATGAAGCAAATGAATAATAATGCAAACCTTCCCTATTTCAAAGCTTCTGTTGTTCACCTATTACAACCGTCCTTTGCTGATGAAGTAGGCCCTTAGTGAGTGCACTCTTTTAGCTGTTTTGTAGGATGTCGATAGTAAATGGCTGTGGTGGTAAACGTGCAATGAAGATGAGCTTCAAAGCTTTGGGTGATCTCAAGCAAATTGTATTGGGGTGTCAAAGGCGCGTTGGTAGATTTATGCAGAGTAACAATACGAATAGCCTGGATGAATAGAATGGGAGGATGAGGCTTCTTTTATAGACTCAGAAGAATGAGGATCAATGGTTGAGAAGAAGTATGATGATCAATGGCTGAGGACGGTTGAGGAATGTGCAACCAGTAGAAATATGACAAGTGTCCCACCTTCATCATGAAAGAGGGGATTTGACAACATTGATTGGAGAGTTAACTCCTTTAACTATTCAGTTAACAAACTTGATTAGTCAGTTGGAATAATGGATTATGGAATTGACTGAATTGATTGAGGAATTAACTCAATAGACTAGTTAGTTAACACTTTTGATTGATTAGTTAACTAACTTTGATTAGAGGAGAAATAGGACATGTGGGTGAGGGAATATTAGGTAATTAAATATTTAATATATTTAATTACATGTGCAACAGGGTGAGGTGGACAAGGTGAGGTGTATGGGTGAGGTGGATTTTTAGATCTTAGGATAGGGGGATTTAGATTAATTAAATAATGTAGGATTATTTAATTATGTGAGACATTAGAAGAATTTAGAGAATTTAATTAAATAAATTGATTTTTATTTAATTATGGGATAATGAAGCAATCAAATATCCTTAGAATATTTATTTAATTGATAGAAGGAAATAAGAAGGGAATAAATATTAACAATATTTATTTAGAATGAATCACGTCATTTTTTGGTGTATACATCTAGCATCAAACTTGCCTAGATCTTCATCTCTCTTGATGTAACATTTGCTACCAAACACTCTAAAATATCTTACAGTAGATTTAATACCAAACCAAAGTTTATAAGGAGTCTTAACGGTATTTTTTTTTATTTGAACTCGATTGAGAGTATAGACTACAGTGCTGACAACTTCTCTCCAATAGATCTGGGGGACAATTGCTTCCATCATCATGGTCCTAGATGCTTCTTGGATGGTCCGGTTCTTTCTCTCAACTACTCCATTCTGCTGTGGAGTCCTAGGAGCAGACAACTGTCTCTTTATTCCATGTTTCTCACAGAAATCTATAAACTCACCGAATGTGAATTCTCCACCTCTATCAAACCTCAGACATTTCAATTTCAATCCAGTCTAATTTTCCACCATAACTTTGAATATTTTGAACTTCTCAAGAGCTTCTGATTTCTCTTTTAGAAAGGTTACCCATATCATCCGGGAATAGTCATCAACTAGCAACATGAAGTATCTATCACCTTGCACACTCCTGATTCTTGCCGGACCACATAAGTCAGTGTGAACCAAGTCTAATAATCTGGTAGAAGATTGTTCCTTGCTCTTGAATGAGATTCTGCTTTGTTTTATCAACTGACATTCTTTGCACAAACTATTTGTAGGTTTAACTAGTCTTGGAAGATCTCTTACAGCCTGAGTATTGCTAATCTTGATGATATTATCAAAGTTCACATGACACATTCTTCTATGCCATAACCAACTCTGATCAACTTGAACAAATAAGCAACTTTTACCAGTACCAGCTAAGTGAAATATGTTACCTTTTGTTTGGGTACCGGATGCAATCTTTGTTCAAGAACTTTCAAAGATTTTGCACTTTCCATTCTTGAATCTGAGATCATAGTCTTTGTCCACCAATTGTCCAACACTGAGAAGATTGTGCTTTAACCCTTCAACCTATAATACATTACCGGTTTTGTTCTTTCCATAAAAAAAAATAGTTCCTCTACCTCTGATTCTACCTACAGAGTTATCACCAAACTTTACCACTCCTCCATACCTTTCCAAATCTATGAACTTGTTTTTGTCACATGTCATATGGTGAGAGCAACCACTGTCAATGACCCAATCATCCTTCTCTTCTACTTGGGCAGCTAGGGCTTTTTCTTCAATTTTATGATTGATAGATTCAGAGGGCATTGGATCTTCTTCCTTGATGGCAATGAACACCCAGTCACTTCTGGATTTGTCTCCTTTTTCTGACTCATCATCTGTTACTCCTTCATCATTTCCTTCATGAGCATAGTAACAATTCTTCTGGAATCTTGGTCTATTATTGTTTGGCCTAGAAAATCTTTCCGGACACTTTGATGCAAAATGACCAACCTTATTGCAATTAAAACATTTAAAAGGTAATTTTCCCTCATACTTACCGGATCCTCTTGGCAGTCTTTTTGCAATAAGAGCTTCAAGATGAGTAGTTTCAGCTTCTTCTTCTTCCAAGTCTTTTCTTGCATTTTCATACCATGATAGGTTCCTTGAAGAGTTTTCTCTTGGATCAAACCTTTGTTTCCCTTTTACAGAGGTACTGGCTTTGAATGCAGATTCAGTCTTTGGAGGATCATCTCCAAACTCGGCCATTTCAAAAGCAACCAACTTACCAACCAATTGATCTCTTGTGACTGTTGTGTGAGCTCTGAATTCTTCGATTGCAAAAGCCTTGATTTTATAAGAAGCAGGAAGGGATTTGAGAACTTTGCCAACAATCTCTTCTTCACTTAGGATTCCACCTGCATTTCTAATTCCACAAACTAGCTCATAAAGAGGTAATATTTTCATCATCTCTCATCTTCAGTTTTTCAAATTTCCCTTTTAGACTTTGTAACCTTGCACATTTAACATACTGGTCTCCTTCATGCAAAAGTTCCAGTTTATTCCAAATCTCAAAGGCAGTTGGTAGATCAATAACATTTGAGAGTTCTGAGTCAGATAATGCGCTTAAAAGAGCCTCTTTGGTCTGCAGATTATTTTCAACATCTATTATTTCATTTAGAGTTGTCAGACCACCCTGTGGAGGCATATAAGCTTTTGTAACCATGGACCAATATGCAAATCCCATACACTGCAAGTGACATTTCATGTGACCTTTCCAAAGAGAAAAGTTAGTTCCATCAAACTTCGGACTATCCTTCTTGTAGGACGACATCCTGGATCTCCTCAAGCGGTTAAGCTCCTTTCAAAGGAACTTGGCTTTGATACCAATTGTTAGATTTAGGGCAGACAACTGAGAGGGGGGGTGAATCAATTGTCTTAAACTTTCTTTCTTTTAAACACTTATATTCACTTAGCAGTATAACAATAAATCAAACATGAAACATTATGCATTTGATCAAGAGCAGAAACACATCAACATATGAGAGACCAAGATTTTGATGTGGAAAACCCAGTTAAGGGAAAAACCATGTGGTGACTAACCCAAAATTGTATTCTCTATTAGAAGAATAGAAAGAATAAAATGGCACATGCCAATTAGGGCTCACTGCCTAAGCACACTACTCATAAGAGGCTCACTGCCTACAAGAGACACACTGTCTACAAAAGAATAAGTACCGCATACTTGAACTGGTAATTAGCATCTTCACCATGCTTGAGTCAGTTCCATTTAAGCCCAAACCTTCTACTCTGCCTTTCGCTCTTCTCCTCACTACCACACACTCATCTTCCAAGTCACACTTTGAAATGACTTCACAATCCCTTATTTATACATGACATCAACTTAGGAACAAACATCTAAGTCAGCAAACATCCACAAGAACATCTGCAAGATGAATAATTCATCCAATCGGCCAGTCATAGAAAGAACACCTTCATCCGGAAGTATTTCTTCAATTCTGAGTTCTAACTCTAATGCGGACCATCAACATGAACTAAACATAATCCAAAGACCTTCACAAGCTTTCTTGAATCACCAGGAACATCCACACTTCCTCTACTTACTGAAATCCTTCTCTCCTTCATCCAGAACCTCAAGAACATAGTCTATCATCACTATCACAAAGGAATAGGTTCTTCTGGACCTTCAAACCACAAACCGATCTACTTGACACTTCACAAGGACGTCCTAAACACTTCCTCAAATCCGCATAGTGGGATAATGCATTACCAGACCTATCTGTCTCACTCTATCACCACTGAGCACCTGTCAGAATCGGTTCTACTTGAGCAACCCTAACTTCTTGAGATCTTCATGCGGACCTCTAAAATCTTGACTAGAGCATCTCAAGACTTGTATCTACAAACCCTTTAAACCGCATCCTCTGATCCTCAACCTATTAAGGACTTTTACCTTCTTGTCATCACTGTTCTTCACTGTTCTTGATTGAGACTTATTTTCTCAATATCCTCAGCACACAGCTCATCTAATCCTTCTCATTAATGCAACATGAGTATGTTGACATCAATGACAACACCGGTTAGGCCCATACTTGTAACACCCTATGCATGCGCCTGTTGACTGCAAGCAACCTCAAACACTACATGTGCATGTTGTCTATCTATAAGTTACCTACTTGCTATATGCGACCGCCCGTTCCCCATAAGCGAGCTATATCTATCTAAGTGCCTACTTTTCCTCCATAAGTGACCTATTCTAGCTATATGCGCATTCAGCCTACCTATTTCCTCTAGCTGACTACAAGTGACTCACTTTTTCCATAAGCGACCAAGCTACACTCATATGCAACCTAAACTACCCTAAGCGACCGCATTTAGCCCATAAGCAACCTGAACTGCCTATCTTATAACCTAGTTGCTTCTGGTGACGTATACATTTATGACACTTCTAGCCTATCAGAATCATGCTTTTAGCAAAACTTTCGATACATACAGGTACGCCTACTCCCTCTAGTCACCCATGTGTCCTCACTTGCTCGGCACGATGATCTCTACATGGTATCACCATCCTGATAGCTCGCCAACTCTCGCTGCACAACACCTCTAAGGAGCTCTAGATCTCTATAAGCCAATGAACACAAATGAGCTCAAATGAGCCTATTTTCCCTTGAGGGACCTACTTATAGCCCCTGTCCAAACCCTAATTCTTCTATACCATCCCAATTTCTCCCTCCCAACCCCCATTTTCTTCATGTCAGCCTTGTTTTCTAGCCTTTCATCCTATCGCGAGCCAACCCAGCCCTTCCTAGTTAGCCTAGTTTACCTCTCGAGGGGGCATCACCTGCCAGTCACACTGGGGCATAACCTTGTTTATCAAGCGAATTATCATATCTTCTTTGACACAACACTCTAACGAACATTATATCAAAGAGGGGCAAAATGTAGACACCCAAAATTGACCTATTTATCATTAGCATTCAAATAATGCATTAGCTATCATATGCATTTGTCTAACACACTTGAGCAATGTCCCTATCACTTATTTCTTCTATTAATTAAATAAATTCCTATTTATTTAATTAAATCATTAGCTATTTCTTTTATTTTCTTCTAAGCTATAATTAAATAATATTTAATTATTTATTTCTATCTATTTTAATTAAATAAATCTTATTTATTTAATTAAATTTCATTCATAAGCCCACTTTCTAATTAATTAAATAAATTTTATTTATTTAATTAATGTCTATTATCATTTATCTTAATAAGCCGACATGTGAGCCTCTTTCATTTAAAAAAGATAAGTGGTACTACATCTTTTATTTAATATCTTTCACATGTAGTACTTTTTATGTACATGGTCACACATAAGCCTTATCTCCCTTCCACTTGTCATCTACACATTCATCTATGATTACCATTTAATCTTAGCCATTCACATAGCCACCAAATCTCTACCGTTGATTGATTTTGGTTGAGGTCTATATAAACACCCCCTCATTCCATACTACAGAGACCTGGCAATCATATAGCATCTACATTATCATCTTGAGCATATTGAGCATTTGAGCATTCATTTAGCTTATTATCATTATCATCCATCTATCATGGTAGCTTTTATCTTCATAATTGTTCATTGTTGAAGAAGCAATCCACATCATAAATAAGGAATCATACAATCTAGGTGATATTGTTCTTTGAATTGCATGCTTTTGATTTCATTTGGATTAGATTATTTGATGATGGTAGGGTTAGGTTTTCATGGCTATGATTGATCTTATTAACCTGATTTTTACCTATCACAATTCACATCATCATAATTCTACAATAAATCAATTTATCAATTATTCTAATGGCATCCCTAATTAAATAATTCTAAATTATTTAATCATTCATCATATCCCAAAGTCTTCATTCCATAAATCCACATCATCCAATCCACCTCATCATGTTGCACACATAATTAAATATTTTAATATTTAATTGTCTAATTTTCTGTCACCCACATGTCCTATTATTTCTCTAACCATCCCTATTCTCATGAGCATGGTCTCTCCATGTCATCTTCGTCAAAAGACACCTTGAGACACTTGTCCCATAAGTCCCTATATTCCTTCCAACCATCCTACAAAAAAGGTCTCCTTTGACCTTCACTCTATGGTCTTGGTGAGCCTTGTGACATGTGGCCTCATGTCATACCCTTCTCTCCACCTTGTCAAGGTGAGAGGAGCATCTTCCATATTTTTCTCCCTTATTCCAACCAACCAAATCTGAACCATACACGTCACGAGAGTTCTTCTCCACCGTTGAGATCGTGACACTTGGAATTGGCCCCTCATTGGCCTATAAAAGGAACCCTCATTCTCTCATTTCAACAATCCAAGAGCTTTTGTAACCTTACTCTGCAGAAATTCTACCAGTGTGCCTTTGGCAAAGTACCCTCATTGCACTTGCATAATCTCATTATCCTCACAATCATCCAACCATGGCTTCATATCTCCATTATCCATCTTAATAGAGTTGCATTGTTAGTTTAATCTTCATTGCATTGTCCATCTACAGTCATTCTCCTATTGTCATCTTCAACAGCAAGGAAGTACATACTTCTGAGAGTTCAACTCATTTATAAGATCAATACGAGATAGGCAACAATGGAAGCTATGAGGTAAATAGGTATACAAAGGTATAATCTTTGTTTATTTGTATTTGCATCATTTCCATTGAGTTATTGGATATTTAGTTGTTTAATATTATTATTCATATTTCCTCTAACAGGTCCATATAAGATGGTGATGGAGAAGGTTCATGGTTAATAGGGATATGATGAGTCTCTTGGTATTTTTTAGCTAAATTTTGACAATATTGGAAGGGTTGAGGATCTCCATAGATGGTAATTTCATTGCCATCATGGGGGAATTTTATGCATTGATGGAAAGTGGATGGGATGGCTTGCATGGCATGGATCCATTGGTGACCAAGAAGGATGTTATAGGGTAGATCAAGGTCCAAAGCTTGACACATAGTTGTTATTAATGTAGGGCCCACTTGAATAGGGAATAAAATTATTCCTTTTGACTCTCTCTTAGCATCATCATAAGCCTTAATGGTTATTTTATTTAATGGATCTATCACTCCATCAGAATACCCCAACTGTTTGGCCAAACTTAGAGTACAAATGTTTAAGCTAGCTCCCCCATCAATATGATTCTTTTGACTTTATGCTTATGAATAAGAACTTCCAAGTACAAAGCCTCATTATGTTTGGGGCTAAGAGGTGGAAGGTCCTCTTTAGAAAACACAAGGTGATGTGTAAAACTAATATTACCAACCATGGCTTGAAACTCATTGGTATCTATGTTGGAAGACACACTTGATTCTTGGAGAATTTTATCAAGGATTGCATGATGGGTTGGGGATATTTTTAGAAGTTCAAGGATAGAGATTTGATGTGGGTTTTTGTTCAAATGATCTTCAAGGTTATAATTGGAGGAAGGTCTAGATGAAGTAGAAGGACCCTAAATAGTGACCCTATTGCTCCCGGTGGTTACATTACAATCAATTGCTAGATTTTTTATGGTTAATGTAGAGACATGGTTGTTTGCTTGTCTTAAATGGGCTATTGCATAATTAAAGCCTATGTTGGTGTAGTTGGCATCTCTAGAAGAATTACCTTGGTTAGGGGCATATCCTTTTCCATAGTTAGGCATAGGATCGTTAAAAAAAATTAAATCCACATTAGTGGTATGAGAGTTATTGTCAATTGTTACATCACCATGATCAATGAGGTCTTGGATTAAGTGTTTGAGCCTAAGACAACTAGAAGTTTTGTGACCCTTAGTCCTATGAAAGTCACAAAATTCATTATCATTGTACCAAGGCGGTTTACTTGGGGTTCAACATTTTTAGGTTCAGGTAAATCAATTAATTTAGATTTGACCAACTTCTGCATGGCCACCTCAATAGGTTCCCCTAGGGGTGTGAACTTCCTTTTCAAAGGAAAGAGTGATCTATAAGGACGTTCATTACCTTGAGGGTTGGTTGACAATGTTGTATTTGATGAAGATGGGGTCATTTGAATAGCCCTTGAATCAACCACTACATCATGTACAACATTCCTATTTTTAATCCACAATTTAGATTGATCATTATTATTAGAGGATTTTCCTTTATCTTCCTTATATATTTTGACAAGACCTTTTGCTATCAATGCTCTTTCAATAGTCATACCCTTCTCTATGAGTTCATAAAAGGTATTAGGACCTTGAACTTGAACATGGAAGCTCATTTCTTGATTTAGGTTTTGGGTAAAGATGCTGACCAATTGTTTTTCAGGAATTGACCAAGGAATTTTACTTGCCAAATTCCTCCACCTTTGTAAAAATGAAGCAAAAGATTCACCATTCTTTTACTTGGTATTGTACAAATTAGTCATTGAAATTTCATGTTCAATGTTATAGGAGAAATGTTGGATAAATTTCTTAGCCAATTCTTGAAAACTTTTGATCCCTTGAGGCAAGTGAGAAAACCACTCTATTGCTTGGCCCCCTAGACTTCTAGGGAATAGGCACATGAGATAAGTGTCATTATAGGATATTTCCATGCAAGCTAAATAGAATTCTCTCACATGTTCTCTAGAATCACCCTTACCCTTATTTTTATCAAATTTGGGGATTTCAAAGTTCTTAGGGAAAGGAATCATATTAAGGTATCTATCAAATGGGTAGGGACAAATGTCCTCTAAAGTATAACTCTTCTTGGTACTTCCTATTTGAAGGTCCAACATTTGTTTTTACAACTCTTGAAATTGTTGCTTCATTATCATTACTTCATCAATTTGGGGATTAAGATTAGAATTTGAATTTTTATTTAAAGGGTTATTATTAGACATTAAATTTTGATTTAAAGGGTTATTATTGGACATTAAATTTGGCCCTTGGGGAATAACGGATGAGGTTTGAAAGTGGGTTTGAGGAATATTGGTGGAGGTATTGAAAAAAGGATTTTGGGCACCATAGTGTGTTGAAATCAAAGGCAAGGTAGTTTGAATGATGTTTGAGCTAGGAACATGAGTTTGTTAAGGCATGGACAAGCCGTGAATGGTGGCTGAGTTTGGGGTAAACATGAAATTTGAAGGTTGGGGTATAGGCATAGATAAGGTGAGAATGGTAGGTGAACTTGGGATAAATATGGAATTTGAAGGTTGAGGCATAGGTTGTTGAAAATGAAGGTAGAACTACTGGTATAAACTTTAAAATTTTGTGTATGTAAAGTTGAAATAAAGATTAATCTGTAACAATTAATGAACAAGTGCTTATGCACTTTCAATCCAATGTAGAAGAGAAGACAAGACAAGACAAAAATCTTGCACAGTACTTATGTGGAGTGTAACGTCAGAAAATATCCCCTTGGGGCCTTTTCCCTCATAAAGTTTAACTCCCAGGTCTTTTGCATGCATTTAGGACATCTTACTTCATAATTTAGTATCCCGATGGAATGAGCCCTAGGTAACATGACAAATGAGACCTAGGAGGACCCCTTGAGCCTTACCCTGCCCAAAATAGGAGGGAGGACTTGAGCACCCGTGCCCTAGTCCTGCCTTATTTTGGGGCAGTCCCAATTTTTGGGTGTCGATTTATGACCGTTAATTGGGTCCTATGCTGACATGGTAAGTTTGAATTACAAAAATCTTGGCGGGAGTGTTTGTAGTTGCATATAAAGGCATGTTTAGGAATTTATTTGTAGACTAGATGATTACTAGCAAGCTATTGTGTTCTTAAGGTGATTCAAGGCTTTCATTGTGTTGCAAGAGCAGATTTGTGTGGTTTATGTGTTTGTGTTTACAGATTTGAGCATCCATTTCATCATGGAATGAAGAGCATCTTCCTCCCATGATATCTTCACTACAAGGTGACATTATATTGTGTTTTCATCATCATTTCCTTTGGTTTTTGCCTCTGCCTCACAAGGGCACGCACTCTGTATCTGACAATGGTGTTCAGAGACTTAAGTGTCCTCCGAGGCTTGACTGAGGCAAGCCTCTAAACACCACAACCCCCTCCCAAAGTTTTCATGGTTACAGGTTACAGGTTGCGGAGCTGGAAAAAGTGAAGTTACAGGAAGTCATCTTGAAGTGTTGGAATTGCATAACAAAAGGAAAAATAGCACCCTGGACTTGGGCACCCACTCATTAGTCCTCCAACTTCCATGACAGGAAAATCTCTGGAACAGTAGGGAAGAGTTGCAGACTGAGTTTCCAGATCTGGCCAAAAAGTAGGGCATTGGACTTGGGCACCTGCTCTTTTGTCCCTGACTTTTCTGCCTCAGAACCTCGAAAATAGGTACTTTGTGATTTGATATTTTACATCTCTCTACAAGAGCTTTTTCTATTATTCGTCAGTTTATTACCATATTTGCATAATTAGGGTTTTAATGGTCAATTAAGCATAGGAGAAGGAAAAGTGATAATTAAACTCCCTAATCCAAGTTTCCCTATATCTCACAGTGACCTAGGGTATGATAGTGAATTTCCACTTGACCCTAGATCCTTGAATGTATAGGGTGAAAGGAGGATTCAAACATCTAACAAGTTAAACATTAAACAAATCCAAATTTTACCCTAAACCTGGAGAAACCCTTTCAGGAAAAAACTCCATGCTCAAAGATGTTTCCTGCTTGTATTAAATCTCTTTGGAAAAGATTACATTCAATACTAAAATTTCTCTAAGTCCTTGATGTACTTCACAAAAAACTTCTTATTTTTTTCTCTAATTCTTTTACAAAAACTTTTTCTTTTTTTTCTAAGTCTTTCCTCCTCAAATCAACTATCTGGAAAATGTATGGGGTTTTCAATTAAATCAAAAGCTTCTTTTAATTCAAAAGCTTGAAACTCAAATTACAATAAATTGTAGTTGATAACATAGCTTCCAAAGCTCATGCAAAAACTAAGCACACTTAAATTGAGAAGACTGAAATCAAACAAAGTCCAAGATTTGAGTTAACTACCCCTTCATGATGTGGGCACCCAAGATGGCTAAATATAGATGTCCCAACATCAAACTTATCATCAAATAAAAGCAACATCAAAAACTCTTCCATTTGGGCATCCATATTTTCCCAATGAGTTTCTAATAACTGAAGTGATCAATACACATCAATTTCATGCAAACAACATGTGATATTGATGTTCCCAATGTTATTCTGAAATATCTTGTTCTATATATGCAAGTGACATGCAAACACTGGATCCAACATGCAACTAATACCCATTACCTAAAACACTAAGATGTACCATCCTTCAACTTTCAAGAGTTGGAGTGTCTTGCAAGTAATATCTTAAAACTGACATACAACTAACATGCAAGCATTTTCAACAACATGTAACTGATACCTATTTCTTGAATCACTGAGATGTACCATCCTGCAAGTTTCTGGAGTTGGAGTGTTCTGCAAGTAAACTCACAAAATTGACATGCAACTACATGCAAGGTCATATAACTAACATGCAAGAACATGCAAAGTCATACAAGTCCATAGGAATGACATGCAATAACATGCAAGCACATGCAAGTGACATGCAATATCATACAAGTCCATAGGAGTGACATGCAACAACATGCAAGTGACATGCAACAACATGAAAGTCCATATGAGAAACATGCAACATGTAAGTACATGCAAGTAACATGCAACAACATGCAAGTACATGCAAGCTACATGCAAAAAATATGCAAGTCCATGCAATCTATTTTGACCACATGCAAGCAATATCTAATTCATGCATCTCTAACACTGTAGTTAACTCCAACATTATATCCATGCAAGGTGTCTCAACATTATCTACTCATGTACATAAAAAAACACAACTCCAAGTCTAAAAAAAAGTCCCTATGAAAAGGGGGCGCCCAAGTCTAACTCCCACTTATTAGGAGTTATCAAACTCTATTTTAAGACTTAGGAGAAGTCAACAAGGTCTTCATGGATCCCATCTCAAAGTGGGCACCCAAGTTTGACATTATCCATTTAGAACTTAATTGCAAAAGTCAAAGTGATGTAATTAATAAATAATTAATCTCTCAAAGTCCTAATGTGTTGGGGAACACATTCCAAGAACTTTGGAGACACATGAATTGGTTAGGATTGTAAGTTAATGGTAACTTATCCCAACATTCTTCCACTTGACATTATACATTGCAATAACTCTAAATGATATAATTCAAAATTTAAATCAAGTACAGTGATCAAGGCCAATGGCCTTATTACACCAAGAGCTCTTATCTCTAGTAACTGGCTCCATACGATAATCTACAGCATTAACCAAAGTGTCAAATTTTTCAATTAAAACCTTACCATTTCTCTCACAAAGTGATATTGAACATCAACATGCTTAGTACGAGCATGATACATAGGATTTTTGGCTAAACAAATAGCACTCTGACTGTCACAATTAAGTTTTACTGCCCTACAATCAAAACCAATACCTTTCCCAAGTCTCTTTAACCAAACTACCTCTTTGGAGGCATGTGTAGTAGCCATATACTCTACTTCTGTAGTAGACAAAGCAATCGTCCATTACCTCTTACTCATCCAACTTACCACAACTCCAAACAAAGTAAACACATAGCCACTTGTGGACCTTCGACTATCCAAGTCACATGCCCAATCAGAATCAACAAAACCCTATATGTCTAATGATCCATCAACAAGTTATCAAGACCATGATAAACCAAACAATAATCAGAAGTTCCTCAAAAATATATAAACACCCTCTTAACATGATTCCAATGTTCTTTACCAGGGTTAGACATAAACCTGCTTAAAACTCCCACTACTTGTGCAATATTTGGTCTAGTGCAAACCATTGCATACATTAAACTACCAACAACACTAGCATAAAGAACATTAGACATCTCTTCAAAATCATCATCAGTGGTAGGACACATGTCTAATGTCATCTTAATACCAATAGGAAAAGGAATGCTAATTGGTTTGCAATCATGCATATTAAATCTTTGCAAAATTGTATCAACATACTTTCTCTGACTTAACCATAGTTTTCTGTGAACACGATCGCTGTTGATCTCCATTCCAAGAATGTATTTTGCAGCCCCTAAGTCCTTCATATCAAAAGATTTACAAAGCTGAGTTTTAATCTCTCTAATCATTTCCTTGTTGTTTCCAATAAACATGTCATCAACATACAAGACAATAATTAGAACATGATCATCAATAATCTTAAGATAAACACAATGATCTTCTTCACTTCTAAAGAAACCAACTTTCAATGCAAAAGCATCAAACTTTTGATACCACATTCTAGGTGACTATTTCAAACCATACAAAGATCTTTTCAATTTGCAAACCAAGTCTTCCTCCCCTTTAAACAAAACCATCAAGTTGCCTCATATAAATCTCCTCTTCAAGATCCCCATGCAAGAAAAAAAATTTAACATCCATTTGCTCTATCTCAAAATCAAAATTTATAGCAATAGACAAAAGGAATCTAATAGAAGTTAATTTAGCAACTAGAGAGAAAATTTAATTAAAATCAACACCCTCTCTCTGGGAATAGCCCTTGGTTACCAATCTAGTCTTGTACCTTTCTAGATTACCATCTGCACCAATTTTCTTTTTATAAACCCACTTACAACCAATGGGATTTCTTCCTTTAGGCAAATGTACAAGATCCCAAGTGTCACAAGTGTCCAAGGAATTCATATCCTCATGCATAGCTTGCAACCAAGGCTCACTTTCTTCTGAAGAAAGAGCCTCCCTGAAAGATCTAGGTTCATCATTAGTACTTAATAAAGCAAATATACAAAGAAAATCAGGAGGGCTATCCATGTCAATTGGATTATGTTGCCTTGTGGATTTTCTTACAGTAGGAATAAGAGGCTCTGTATGTTCTTCTGTATGCTCATCCTGAACATCATTATCTGAACTTCCTAAACTCTCTTCTTCTTCTCCATTCCCAAACACATCTAGTTGTTATTCAACATGTGCATCTCCTTGCTTATTTGTAATTGTTTCAAAATGCACTATTTTTCCTTTTTCTTGTTCCTTTGGTTGTTCCTCACCTTCATAAACTCTAAACTCTCTAAAAATAACATCTCTTGATAAAATCATTTTCTTGGTTAGAGGGTTCCAGAGTTTGTAACCTTTTACATTCTCACCATAACCTACAAAGATGCATTTTTGAGCTTTTGGATCTAGTTTAGTTCTTTTCTCTTTAGGCACATGAACAAAAGCCTCACAACCAAATATCATTAAATGTGAAACAAAAGGTTTTCTTTTTAACCACATTTCATAAGGAGTCTTATCTTCAAGAATAGAGCATGGAGATATATTAATTAAATAACAGGAAGTACTTACAGTCTCAGCCCAAAAACACTGATCTAGTTTAACACTTCTTAACATGCTCCTAGCTCTTTCCATTAAGGTTTGGTTCATTCTTTCTGCTACCCCATTTTGTTGGGGAGTATAAGGTGTTGTTTTTTGTCTCACAATATCTGCATGCTTAAAAAATTCATCAAATTCCTTTGAACAATATTCACCACCATTATCTGATCTCAACACCTTTATTTTAAAATTTGTTTGCTTCTCAACTAAGGCCTTAAATTCCTTAAACTTGGTGAAAACTTCAGATTTTGCATTCATAAAATAAATCCAAGTGTATCTTGATACGTCATCAATGAATGTGACATAATATTAAGATTTTGCAAAAGATTCAACATCAACGGGTCTAAAAACATCTGAATGTATAATCTCTAATAAACTCTTTGCATTATTTGTTCCACTAGGAAATGAAAATCTACTTTGTTTTCCAAACACACAATGCTCACAGAAATCATTTTTACCAATAGAATAATTTGAAATACCGTTAACCATTTTTTTATTAATAATGGTCCTAAGACCTTTTTCACTGATGTGGCTCAATCTATGGTGCCACAACATACATGTATTTTCAGTGTTTGTTACATTGGTAGAATTATTCAAAGTAGAAGCATTTAATCTAAACAAGTTTCCCATCCAAGATCCTTTAGCAACCACCCAATTCCCTCTCACCAACCTACAACCAAACTTATCAAATGTCACATTCATTCCTGAATCATTAACTTTGATACAGAAAGTAAATTTGTTGCTAGTCCTAGAATATGCAAAACATCATGAAGGGTTTTAACCCTTCCATCGTTGAAATACAACTTTACCTTTCCTTTGCCAATTATTTGTTTTGTACTATTGTCACCAAGGAAAAATTCACCTCCATCATATGCTGAATATTTTGAGAACCACTCCTTATTGGGACTCATATGGTAGGAGCAATCTAAATAAATAAGCCAAGCATCATTACTTATTGTGTCAGCTGAAATAATTAATGCATCATTGTCACCACCCTCCGAGAATTTTTTGTGGAAGAATCTGAGCTCTTTTTCTTGCTCTTACAATCTTTCTTCACATGTCCCTGTTTTCCATAGTTCCAACATTTTACCTTGCTCTTACCAGATGGGGTTTTAGAATGACCTTTAGACTTACCCTTCATCGTATCTCCTTTGGGTGTCTTTTCCTTAGTTGTACCCCTTACATGTAAAGCATCTTGGGATCCACCATTTTTGAACTTTCTTCTCATTTCTTCTGAAAGAAGTGTAGCAATGAGATCGTCCATCTTTGGATCTGTACCACTACCACTGATAGCAACAATTAGATTTTCCCAAGATTCTGGTAAAGAACATAATAATAAGATACATTTATCCTCATCCTCAAGCTTAACACCTAAAGATACAAGTTGACTTAAAATCAAATTAAATGCATTTAAATGGATTGCAATAGAATCTTCATTTTTCATCTTCAATAAATACAACTGTCTTTTGAGGTATAATTTTTAGTTAAACTTTTGGTTTCATAAATATTACATATCCTCTTACATAGCTTGTATGTAGTAGCTTCAGTAGAAACATTTAAGAGGACAACATCTGCAAGTCACAACCTTATGGTTCATCATGCTTTTTTATCAAGTTTCAACCATTCTTCATCAGACATAGTTATAGATGGATTCTTCTCATTTGAAACAACAACCCATTGTTCTCTTTCTTTTAAGAGATCTTCCATTTTCAATTTCCACATCTCATAGCCAAATCCATTGAATTTCTCAATATCCATATGAGAGGTAGAACCCATTATGTACAATCTTCTTCATAGATTTGCAAAACCTACAAAAACAAAGCTCCCACTGCAGCTTAAAAACCTTCAACACTTTAAGAGAAAGGCGTCCCTCGCTATACACAACCATTAACATTGATACCAAATGTTAAAAATGAAGGTAGAACTACTGCTATAAACTTTAAAATTTTGTTTATGCAAAGTTGAAATAAAGATTAATCTATAACAATTAATGAATAAGTGCTTATGCACTTTCAATCCAATGTAGAAGAGAAGAGAAGAGAAGAGAAGACAAAAAGATTGCACAGTATTTACATGGAGAACCCTTTTGGGAAAAAACTCCACTCAAAGATGTTTCCTGCTTGTATTAAATCTCTTTGGAAAAGATTACATTCAATACTCAAATTTCTCTAAGTCCTTGATGCACTTCACAAAAAAACTTCTTGTTTTTTTCTCCAAGTCTTTTAGAAAAACTTTTGCTTTTCTCTTCTAAGTTTTTTTTCCTCAAATCAGCTCTTTGAAAAATGTATGGGGTTTTCAATTAAATCAAAATCTTCTTTTAATTCAAAAGCTTCTTAATTCAAAATCTTGAAACTCAAATTACAATAAATTGTAATTGATAACATAGCTTCCAAAGCTCATGCAAAAACCAAACACACTTAAATTGAGAAGACTGAACTCAAACAAAGTCCAAGATTTGAGTTAACTACCCCTTCATGATGTGGGTGCCCAAGATGGCTAAATATAGTTGTCCTAACATCAAACTTATCACCAAATAAAAGCAACATCAAAAACTCTTCCATTCGGGTGTCCATATTTGCCCAATGAGTTTCTGATAACTGAAGTAATCAATACACATCAATTTCATGCAAACAACATGCAATATTGATGTCCCCAAGGTTATTATGAAATATATTGTTCTGTACATGCAAGTGACATGCAAACACCGAATCTAACATGCAACTGATATCTATTACCTGAAACACTAAGATATACCATCCTGCAACTTTCAGGAGTTCGAGTGTCCTGCAAGTAATATCTTAAAACTGACATGCAAGCATTTTCAACAACATGCAACTAATACCCATTTCCTAAATCACTAAGATGCACCATCCTACAAGTTTCTAGAGTTGAAGTATTCTGCAAGTAAACTCACAAAATTGACATGTAACTTTATGCAAGGTCATATAACTGACATACAAGAACATGCAAGGTCATACAAGTCCATAGGAATGACATGCAACAACATGCAAGCACATGCAAGTGACATGCAACAACATGCAAGCACATGTAAGTGACATGCAACAACATGCAAGCACATGCAAGTGACATGCAATAGTATGCAAGCACATGCAAGTGACATGCAATAGCATGCAAGCACATGCAAGTGACATACAACAACATGCAAGTCCATATGAGCAACATGCATCAACATGCAAGTATATGCAAGTAACATGCAACAACAAGCAAGCTATATGCAAAAACATGCAAGCAATATCTAATTCATGCATCTCTAACACTGTAGTTAACTCCAACATTATATCCATGCAAGGTGTCTCAACATTATCCATTCATGTACATAAAAAAGCACAACTCCAAGTCTAAAAATAAGTCCCCATAAAAAGGGGACACCCAAGTCTAACTCTCACTCACTAGGAGTTATCAAACTCTATTTTAAGACTTAGGAGAAGTCAACAAGGTCTTCATGGCTCCCATCTCAAAGTGGGCACCCAAGTTTGACATTATCCATTTAGAACTTAATTGCAAAAGTCAAAGTGATGTAATTATGTTGGGTGAATATTTTGTCTTCAACTAACTGAAGGTAAAATGGTTATATCGACCACAGTGTAATGAGATAAATCTCTCCTCTCAGCAAGGGGAGGTTCCCTATCAACTATCACAAACTTATTTAAACTAAATACTAACTTGGGGGTGAGACCATATCATCCATTCTCTTTTTTCAGAAATGATGTTTACAAAATGAAATAGCACTTTCTTGATACAAATTGAAATAACCAAGAAATCCATGAGAGCACAAAGTCTATCATTGCTTCTTTTACTGATTTATAACTTAGAACCAAGTAGAATAAGGTGCAGACCAAATTCTTCATCGAATACTACGATGAAATATATGATCACAAAAGATAATAGCAGCTCAAAGTCTTTCCAATATCTTTTACTTCAAAACACAAAATCACAAACTAAAGATAATTGTTGTAGCACAAAGTCTCCACAATCAACTTTAGAACATCTCCTAGATTATTCTCACTCACACTACAATTTGATCAAACAGATAAGATAGTATAAAGAAAAGGACATAAGAACAATTTCCAATACGCCACAAGTTATTCCAACACAAAGATTGAATGATCACTTTCTTTCTTATTCACTTGATAAAATTTGATTTACAATTTGAACACAAAGTCTCAAAATGCTCTTCAATTTGGCAGAGTTTCGATTCAATAACTAAAAAGATCCATATTTACAATGGGGGTCCTCTTTATTTATAAGAGGAACCAAGAGCAAAAATAGGAAAAGAAAAACTAACTATGATTTATTCAACAAAGAAGTCCTTTTTAATTTGGGACTTCCTATGTTTTTACATGTAAGTACATATGGAAAAAGTATATGTAAATATGTCCAAAATTATTTCAAAAGTACATCTAAAAAGTGGAAAATATAATAAGTAATGGGAAAACTGCTTCAACTTGTATTGTCATCTTTCTTCATATGGCAATCATACATGGTGAATGTTGCTTGCATCCCAAGACTGTCTAGACTAACTGTGTTCTTGAAAATCATCCTGGCTCTAACTATGGCATCTCTGACCGTGGTGACTGATTTTGTGTGACTAGTTAGCTTGGTCTTCAGATTATCCAAAGTTAACTGATTGTCAAGAATATTGTCCATGGAGGCCATTGAAAATGTTTTGTCCTCGGACTCTTTCTGGAACATATTTTAAAATTCTTGAATCATCTCTTCTACAGAAAGAAATTGGTTATTCTGTGACACTAGTTTACACGGCAGCTCCTTCAATTTATGCAAAAGACTAACATCACTCTGATCACTTAGTTTCCTTGCAGCTTCTAGCTCATTGATCAAATCTTTCAGCACATGGCTACTGTATGTCAATGCCTCTTTGGTTTCTGTATATGAATCTCTATTAGGAATGACGCTAATTGATATTAGAGTGCTTATTTTTAGCTTTCTCATCTCCACCCACTTATCATGATTCTGTTATAGGCGCTTGATATATTGAGAAATAACATCAGTCAAGTCATCAAGTTCTGCTCTTATTTTCTCCATTTTGTCTATCTTCTCAGATATCTCTGTAGGTAGAGAGATTCCTTGGGTGTGCATCCTTTCCATATATTCTTCAACTACTCTTCCCTTAAGATGAGTCTTTTCATCTTTTTGAATGATAGGGTCTTCTACGGAAACTGCATCAGGAGTCACTGACTCTGAATTCAAAGTGATTTTCCTCACCACTACAGTCAACTGTTCAACCATTGCTTTGTAATGATCTTTCATTTCTTTCTCTCTGTCAAACTTCTAAATCAAAATGTCCATTGCTAACTGCATGTTAGTCTTTGCACTTTCATGAGTTATTTTTCCTAACTTAACCCTAGAGATAGAATAATCATTCATACTAAAATTTTCCATGGTTGCATCCTGCGGAGGTCTTGCAATTTCCAGAAATTTGTGTCCCTTGTCCCCAAGCATTCTCGAAAGAACCTTTGGCTTCTTCGGGGTCTTAGCTTTTGCAGGCACTAGCTTACTAAAATCAAAGTCATTTAGAGAGATGGCTTGTTTCTTCCTTTCTAGAGTATATGCTGACAACCATGGTGGAAGCACAGAAGTACTCACACTAGGCTTTGTTCCCATTGCTGGTGTTATTGGAACTGCACTTTCACTGGAAGTAGAAACAATGGGTGGAGTATTAGTAAAAACTGCACCTATTATATTCACATTAGGAACCTATTCAGAATTCATTACAAAATGATCAAATATAGAAGTATCCCCAATATCAAAAGATGAGGAGGACAAGCTAGGAATAGACTCTGAGAAATGATGAACATCTTCAAAAGTATTCTGAGGATTGTCAAAAATTATTTTGGAAGGTGAGGGAGATTCAGAAGAGGGGACATCAATGGGTGAAACAGACAAAGGAACTGAAACAGGTGTGTTGGGCAAAGGAGAAGAGACTCCCATTTCTTGTTGTACATTCTCCTGTGGAGACAAAATTTCCTCTCCTTGTTGATCTATAGGTCTATTCTCAACCTCCATTTCCTCGGTAGCTGGTTCTTCAGTGTTTTATTTCTCAATTTCCATATCTTCTATCTCAGACGCTTTCTCCACAGCCTTTGACTTCTTCGTCACATATTTGATACTGGGCTTATGTGGCTTGGAAGAAGAGGGAACATCACTCTTGTTCTTCATCTTATTTTCCACCTTTTTACGTGTTTGTTCTTGGATCTTAGTCTCTAATCCTGTAAGGAATTCTTTCAAAGCAATTCCCTTACCTGCTAGCCAGTTATTGGTGTTAGCCAATATGGGTTCAAACCTTTTTCTCAGAGAGGTCAATTCTTTCTAAGACCATTGGATAGGAGGAAGAGGAGTACCAGCATCCTGTTCAGTGTTATATCTGTCATCGATCAACTCTTCATCATCCAATAGGTCTTTAGGAATATCAACATGTCCCAGATATTCAATCTGCTCTAGAGATAATCGGCTATAATCCAACTTTCTGACATCTTTTTCTGTTCTCAAATCCACCCAGACATCTTCAACCAGAGGTTCATGAAACTGGGTCTTTCTCTTGATTTTGTCCTTCACACCCCTGTAATCAAACTTTGGCCTTTGTTTGAATTGTTTCATTGTTACAAGCTGCATTTTAGTTTCCATGGCTCTAGCTTTGCAGCAGTTAATACTGAGAACCTACCAATTTCAACTGGAACTTGAAACGGGGTTTCTTGAGCTCCATCTGCTTGTTATGTATGACAATCATTTGTCTACATAATTCCATTAACACAAGTTTGTCAGAGGGAAATCTTGGCAGCATATAAGGATGACCTTGGAAAAAGCCAACCCTTAGATATGGGAAAGAAGGAAATTGTAAGAACATGCATCCAAAATCATTCACTACTGACCAAGCTTTGTCTGAAACTCTTCTTTGTTCTAGCTAAGGGTCAAAAAGATGCAAGAACACTGTGAAGAAAGCATCATTTACCCTCCTGAAGTGGTGAATAGAGCCCTTCAATGTCAATTGAGAATAGTACTGATACACAAGAATTACTCTCCTATCTCCTTCTGATATTAGACCTGGAAAGATTCTCATGGAGGCTGCTATATACACTAGGTAAGAAGTCATGTAGAATTTGAAGGTAGTGGATACCTTTGTCAATTGTTTGTGCAGAGCATTGCTGATTTGCTCACCCCAAAAGACTATTTGTTTACCTTGGAGTATTACCTTGATGAAAGGGTACATCCATTCACGAAAAAGTGAGGAAGAGGCCAATCCCCTTATCCTGCTAAGAAGAGTTATAAGATCACCAACTTCTTCTACAAAGTCACTTCTAGGAAAACTCCGTGGCCACCAGGATAAGTTTGACCATGGAGTCTTGAGTCATTTAGGATTGATTATCTTCTTAGCCTTCTCAGGATTTTTGTCATACTCTTTTTGTGCTTCAGCAAAATCTAGCTTTACGACTTCTGTAACAGCAGGGCACATGAAAACTTTATCAAAGAATTCAGGATCTAATCTGATTATCACATTGCCATTTGCATCCATCACTGCCCTAGTATCCATGTTGTAAAACTGAGCACACTGAAGATCAAACTCTGTGTTATGGCCTACTACTGGGAAAGATGACACCAAATGAATGTTACTGTCAATAATCTTCTTCATTGTAGAACTGAGATTATTGGACTTGGATCTTTCCCCAAATTCAACCATATCCACATGGCCAATCTCTGTATCCCAAATTTCATCGACATTGGAAGTAACTGAGGTGATTGGAAAAACACCTTGATACATATACTTCATCGCTTTCGATTTCTTCGGAGACAACTTAGTCATCTGAAAAAGCTATCACCAGAAGGATGTCGATGAAGAGAGAAAATCTGCAGAAGAAACTACAACAAAAATCCATGATCATGCAATTAGGGGAAATACTGGTAATCTGGGAAAACTGCACATCGACGATCATGACAATGGAGATACGCTTGAAAGGGCTAGAGTGTGAGCAGGTCAAAAAAATGGAGGAAAGCGGGCTTGGAAAAGCAAAATTGAAAATATTCCAGAGTTAGAAAAATTTGAGAGAATGTGTGCACGGGCGGAAAAATTTGCCGCCCTTGCATGTAAGGGATAATTCGCAAGTGTCAAGGCAGCAATTTTTACCAACCCTATAGGTAAACTGAAAATGCATGTGTATCAGCAGCAAAAATTACCGCTTTTGCATGATTGGGACAATCTGATTGTTCGAGCAGCAAATTATGCCAACGTCACATGAGGTACAAGAGAAAACTTCAAGTGTATCGGCGGTTAAATTCACCAACATAGCATGTAGGTGTTTCAAGGTTTTCTCCGTGTAAGGGCGGCAAATTTTTCCGCCCATACACTTACATTTGGATACAACTTCAAAATGCTTAAGCGGCGATTTGCGCCGACTTAGTATTTGTTCACAAGCTTATGGAAAGATGTCGATCGGCAAATATCACCGACATTGCAGATGTAAAATGGGTTTGGTGTTATGTCGGAACAAACCACCGCCAATGTGTATCACTTCATCAAAGATTTCGTGTAAGGGCAGCAAAATTCGCCGCCCTTGCACGAAGGTAATCAAAACAAAAAACACAATCGGTGATTTTACCGATTCAAAACCTAAAAACCTAAACCTAAATAAAAACTAAGCATTGAGTAATAGAAAATAGTTGGGAAAGTCCAGTCTGGTTTAGAACAGAAAAAGGTAGGGTTGTCACGATGTAGATACAAATCAATCAACAAAAGAAATATAAATAAGGATGCATTAAACGACAAGTTTAAACAATCAAAACAAATTTATTCTAACAATCAACAGACCCTAGATATAAAGAAACACAAAATTAAAACGCATCCCTACCTGATAAAAATGATGCCACCCCTGGCTTTTCACGATGAAACCTCCAGATCGCAAGAATCACGAACTTAAGAAGGCGTAACCGCAGGTTGCAACGAGGTCGACTTAGGCAGAATAAAATGAAAAACACAATGAAAGCAATTTAAAAGAAACTTAAAAAATTAAAACGAAACTAGAAGCCTCATGCTTTGAGTTGAAGCATTACAGTTCTTTTCCATTGTTTTGAGATTTTTGAAAATTTTGTTGAGTACACTACATTCTGGTAGATTCACGGTATACAAGAAGCAAGAGAGCTCAAGGCCTTATTGATCTTGTATTTGAGTTGATGCAGCAAAATAACTTTGGTCTTTTGCCTCCACAACCTCGACTTTAGCGAACTAGGAGTTTTCCTCCTACCAACACCAGGTCTCCAATACCAGGTGAAGCTTCTAGTTCTAGTACTAGCAGAGTTTTGTCTATTCATACTCCACAAAGGTTTGTTATCCCACCCTTTAATCAGCGCATCATGGCAACTCAAGGCCCTTGGGGTAACACTTTTGGTCCTTTGAATTTAACTCCACCATTGCATGAACTTCCTTGTAGTTCGAGGAAGAATTTTCCTAAGTTCTATGGCGATAGGAAAGTCCACCCGGATGAACACATTGCAGCTTTCTAAATAGCTTGTGGTGTAATAGGTGTTGAGCATGAAGATGTAGCAGTAATACTTTTTGTGGAAACATTGCAAGGTGCTGCTGCAGATTGGTTTTATCATCTTCAAGCCCAGACTATAACCAATTGGAATCCCCTCAAGACCAAGTTTGAGGCTAGGTTCAAACCTATAGAAGATGCACATGCCTTATTGGCTTAGCTCACACAAATGAAGAAAGAGCCTCATGAACCCATGCAAGACTTCATCGCCAAGTTCAATAAGCTGAGAAATAGGATCCCTGCAACCACTCAACCAATAGTATAGAATCTCAAATGCTTTTTCATAAATACTCAGCTTCCTGAGGTAAGTTTTCTGTTGAGACGGGCTGGTCCCGCAGATCTTCCTGTAGCACAAATTTTGGCTACTAAAGTTGAAGATGATCTTATCCTTGCGGGTAAGATAAGAAGAGATTCTAACAGAAACAGAGGTCCTTCTTCTGTTGATAGTTCTTCCATAAGCACCATGGATCCTATGGTGCAAAAGTTAGCAAATGAATTGCTAGCTCTGAAAAGGCAAATGTCACAAGGTATGTCTGCCCCTCCTTCCTATCGGGATATACCAAGGAGAACATTTCCCAATAATTCCTATCAAGGTAATGCTGCCAAAAATCAAGGGCAACATAATCGTCTTCCACCTACATAGGGGAAGCTTGCCATTGAAGCAATGCCAGTCAACTCAGCAGTTGGCTATTATGAAGCAGAACATGATCATTCTTTTCAACCCGAGTTGGATCAAGAGAATGATGTTAATCTTTTTGTAGAAGGAGAAGAAGAATTAGCTGGCGACTCTACCATTAGCTTTCTGAATTACCAAGATGAAGCTGAAAAAGAAGGAGAAGTATATGATGGAGCATATGCTTTTTTTACTAGATCCCAAAATTAGCCAAATCAACAAGCTGATAAAGGAAAGGCAAGAGACGAACCTCAGCCAGTGATCTCAATTGCTAAATGGGGAACTCTATTGCCTTTTCAACCAAAGGACCCGGTGGGCAATAAGGAAGTACTTACTTGCTTATTGCCCATCAGGTCCTTTGGTTGAAAAGGCAATGGAGTTCCCCGTGTAGCAATAGAGATCACTGGCTGAGGTTCATCTCTTGCCTTTCCTTTATCATCTTGTTGATTTGGCTAATTTTGGGATCTAGTAAAAACAACATATGCTCCATCATATACTTCTCCTTCTTTTTCAGCTTCATCTTGGTAATTCAGAAAGCCAATGGTAGAGTCGCTAGCTAATTCTTCTTCTCCTTCTGTAAAAAGATTAGCATCATTCTCTTGATCCAACTCAGGTTGAAAATAATGATCATGTTCTGCTTCATAATAGCCAACTGCTGAGTTGACTGGCGCTGCTTCAAGGGTAAGCTTCCCCTGTGTAGGTGGAAGACGATTATGTTGCCCTTGATTTTTGGCAGCATTACCTTGATAGGAATTATTGGGAAATGTTCTCCTTGGTATATCCCGATAGGAAGGAGGGGTAGACATACCTTGTGACATTTGCCTTTTTAGAGCTAGCAATTCATTTGCTAACTTTTGCACCATAGGATCCATGGTGCTTGTGGAAGAACTATCAGCAGAAGAAGGGCCTCTATTTCTATTAGAATCTCTTCTTATCTTACCCACAAGGATAAGATCATCTTCAACTTCAGTAGCCAAAATTTGTGCTACAGGAAGATCTGCGGGACTAGCCTGTCTCAACAGAAAACTTACCCCAGGAAGCTGAGTATTTATGAAAAAGCATTTGAGATTCTCCGATGTTGGTTGAGCGGTTGCAGGGATCCTGTTTCTTAGCTTATTGAACTTGGCAATGAAGTCTCGCATGGGTTCATGAGGCTCTTTCTTCATTTGTGTGAGCTGAGCCAATAAGGTATGTGCATCTTCTGCAGGTTTGAACCTAGCCTCAAACTTGGTCTTGAGGGAATTCCAATTGGTTATAGTCTGGGCTTGAAGATGATAAAACCAATCTGCAACAGCACCTTGCAGTGTTTCCACAAAAAGTCTTACTACTACATCTTCATGCTCAACACCTATTACACCACAAGCTATTTAGAAAGCTGCAATGTGTTCGCTTGGGTGGACTTTCCCATCGCCTTAGAACTTAGGAAAATTCTTCCTCGAACTATGAGGAAGTTCATGCAATGGTGGAGTTAAATTCAAAGGACCAAAAGTGTTACCCCAAAGGCCTTGAGCTACCATGATGCGCTGATTAAAGGGTGGGATAACAAACCTCTGTGGAGTATGAATAGACAAAACTCTGCTAGTACTAGAACTAGAAGCTTCACCTGGTATTGGAGACCTGGTGTTGGTAGGAGGAAAACTCCTAGTTCATTGAAGTCGAGGTCGTGGAGGCAAAAGAACAAAGTTATTTTGCTGCATCAACTCAAATACAAGATCAATAATGCCTTGAGCTCTCTTGCTTCTTGTATACCATGAATCTGCCAGAATGTAGTGTACTCAACAAAATTTTCAAAAATCTTGAAACAATGGAAAAGAACTGTAATGCTTCAACTCAAAGCATGAGGCTTCTAGTTTTGTTTTAAATTTTTAAGTTTCTTTTAAATTGCTTTCATTGTGTTTTTCATTTTATTGTGCCTAAGTCGACCTCATTGCAACCTGCGATTACGCCTTCTTAAGTTCATGATTCTTGCGATCTGGAGGTTTCATCATGAAAAGCCAGGGGTGGCATCATTTTTATCAGGTAGGGATGTGTTTTAATTTTGTGTTTCTTTATATCTAGGGTTTGTTGATTGTTAGAATAAATTTGTTTTGATTGTTTAAACTTGTCGTTTAATGCATCCTTATTTATATTTCTTTTGTTGATTGATTTGTATCTACATTGTGACAACCCTACCTTTTTTTGTTCTAAACCAAACTAGACTTTCCCGACTATTTTCTATTGCTTGTGACTTAGTTTTTTATTTAGGTTTAGGTTTTTAGGTTTTGAATCGATAAAATTGTCGATTGTGTTTTTTGTTTTGATTACCTTCATGCAAGGGTGACGAATTTTGCCGCCCTTACACAAAAGCTTTGATAAAGTGATACACATTGGCTATGGTTTGTTCCAACAGAACACCAAACCCATTTTACATCTGTAATGTCGGCGATATTTGTCAATCGACATCTTTCCATAAGCTTGTGAACAAATGCTAAGTCAGCGGAAATCACCGCTTAAGAATTTTGAAGTTGTATCCAAATGCAAGTGTATGGGTGGCAAAATTTGCTGCCCTTACATGAAGAAAACCTTGAAACACCTACATGCTATGTCGGCAAATTTAACCGCCGATGCACTTGCAGTTTTCTCCTGTACCTCATGCAACGTCGACATAATTTGCCGCTCGAACACTCAGATTGTCCTAATCATGCAAAAGCGGTAATTTTTGCCACTGATACACATGCATTTTTAGTTTACCTGCAGGGTCAGTAAAAATTGCTGCCCTGACACTTGCAAATTATCCCTTACATGCAAGGGCGGCAAATTTTGCTGCCCGTGCACACATTCTCTCAAATTTTTCTAACTCTAGGATATTTTCAATTTTTCTTTTCCAAGCCCGCTTTCCTCCATTTTTTGACCTACTCGCACTCTAGCCCTTTCAAGCATATCTCCATAGTCATGATCGTCGACATGCAATTTTCCCAGATTACCAATATTTCCCGTAATTGCATGATCATGGCTTTTTGTTGCAGTTTCTTCTGCGGGTTTTCTCTCTTCATCGACATCCTTTTGGTGATAGCTTTTTTAGATGACTGAGTTGTCTCTGAAGAAGTCGAAAGTGATGAAGTATAAGTATCAAGGTGTTTTTCCAATCACCTCGGTTACTTCCAATGTCGATGACATTCAGGATATAGAGATTGGCCATCTAGATATGGCTGAATTTGTGGAAAGAACCAAGTCCAATAATCCCAGTTCTTCAATGAAGAAGATTATTGACAGTAACATTCATTTGGTGTCATCTTTCCCGGTAGCAGCCCATAACACAGAGTTTGTTCTTTAGTGTGCTCAATTTTACAACAGGGATACTAGGGCAGTGATGGATGCAAATGGCAATGTGATAATCAGATTAGATCCTGAATTCATTGATAAAGTTTTCATGTGCCCTGCTGTTACAGAAGTCATAAAGCTAGATTTTGCTGAAGCACAAAAAGAGTATGACAAAAATCCTAAGAAGGCTAAGAAGATGATCAATACTAAATGGCTCAAGACTCCACGGTCAAACTTATCCAAGTGGCCATGGAGTTTTCCTAGAAGTGATTTTGTAGAAGAAGTTGGTGATCTTATAACTCTTCTCAGCAGGATAAGGGGATTGGCCTCTTCCACACTTTTTCATGAATGGATGTACCCTTTCATCAAGGTAATACTCCAAGGTAAACAAGCAGTCTTTTGGGGTGAGCAAATTAGCAATGCTATGCATGAACAATTGACAAAGGTATCCACTACCTTCAAATTCTACATGACTTCTTACCTAGTGTATATAGCAGCCTCCATGAGAATCTTTCTAGGTCTAACATCAGAAGGAGATAGGAGAGTAATTCTTGTGTATCAGTACTATTCTCAATTGACATTGAAGGGCTCTATTCACCACTTCAGGAGGGTAAATGATGCTTTCTTCACAGTGTTCTTGTGTCTTTTTGACCCTCAACTAGAACAAAGAAGAGTTTCAGATGAAGCTTGGTCAGTAGTGAATGATTTTGGATGCATGTTCTTACAATTTCCTTCTTTCTCATATCTAAGGGTTGGCTTTTTCCAAGGTCATCCTTATATGCTGCCAAGGTTTCCCTTAGACAAAATTGTGTTAATGGAATTATGTAGACAAATGATTGTTGTACATAACAAGAAGATGGAGCTCAAGAAACCCCGTTTCAGGTTTCCAGTTGAAATTGGTAGGTTCTCAGTATTAACTGCTGCAAAGGCTAGAGCCATGGAAACTAAAATGCAACTTGTAACCATGAAATAATTCAAACGAAGGCCAAAGTTTGATTACAGGGGTGTGAAAGACAAAATCAAGAGAAAGACCAAGTTTCGTGAACCTATGGTTGAAGATGTCTGGGTGGATTTGAGAACAGAAGAAGATGTTAGAAAGTTAGATTATAGCCAGTTATCTCTGGAGCAGATTGAATATCTGGGACTTGTTGATATTCCTGAAGACCTAGTGGATGATGAAGAGTTGATCGATGAGAGATATAACACTGAACAGGTTGCTAGTACTCCTCTTCCTCCTATCCAATGGTCTTAGAAAGAATTGACCTCTCTGAGGAAAAGGTTTGAACCCATATTGGCTAACACCAATAACTAGCTACCAGGTAAGGGAATTGCTTTGAAAGAATTCCTTACAGGATCAGAGACTGAGATCCAAGAACAAATAGGTAAAAAGGTGGAAAATAGGATGAAGAACAAGAGCGATGTTCCCTCTTCTTCCAAGCCACATAAGCCCAGTATCAAATTTGTGACGAAGAAGTCAAAGGCTGTGGAGAAAGAGTCTGAGATAGAAGATATGGAAATTGAGAAACAAAACACTGAAGAACCAGCCACCGAGGAAATGGAGGTTGAGGATAGACCTACAGATCAACAAGAAGAGGAAGTTTTCTCTCCACAAGAGAATGTACAACAAGAAACGAGAGTCTCTTCTCCTTTGCCTGACACACCTATTTCAGTTCCTTTGTCTATTTCACCCATTGATGTCCCCTCTTCTGAATCTCCCTCACCTTCCAAAACAATTTTTGACAATCCTCAGAATACTTTTGAAGATGTTCTTCGTTCCTCAGAGTCTATTCCTAGCTTGTCCTCCTCATCTTTTGATATTGGGGATACTTCTATATTTGATCATTTTGTAATGAATTTTGAACAGGTTCCTAATGTGAATATAATAGGTGCAATTTTTACTAATACTCTACCCATTGTTTCTACTTCCAATGCAAGTGCAGTTCCAGTAACACTAGCAATGTGAACAGATCCTAGTGTGAGTACTTCTGTGCTTCCACCATGGTTGTCAGCATATACACCAAAAAGGAGAAACAAGCCATCTCTCCAGATGACTTTGATTTTAGTAAGCTGGTGCCTGCGAAAGCTAAGACCCCGAAGAAGCCAAAGGTTCTTTTGAGAATGCTCGAGGACAAGAGACACAAATTTCTAGAAATTGCAAGATCTCTGCAGGATGCAACCATGGAAAATTTTAGTATGAATGATTATTCTATCCCTAGGGTTGAGTTAGGCAAAATAACTCATGAAAGTGCAAAGGCTGACATGCAATCAGCAATGGACATTCTGATTCAGAAGTTTGACAGAGAGAAAGAAATGAAAGATCATTACAAAGCAATGGTTGAACAGTTGACTGCAGTGGTGAGGAAAATCACTTTGAATTCAGAGTCAGTGACTCCCGAGGTAGTTTCCGTAGAAGACCCGATCATTCAAAAAGCTGAAAAGACTCATCTTAAGGGAAGAGTACTTGAAGAATATCTGGAAAGGATGCACACCCAAGGAATCTCTCTGCTTACAGAGCTATATGAGAAGATAGACAAAATGGAGAAAATAAGAGCAAAACTTGATGACTTGACTGATGTTATTTCTCAAGATATTGAGCACCTAGAATAGGATCATGATAAGTGGGTGGAGATGAGAAAGCTGAAAATAAGCACTCTGATATCAATTGGCGTCATTCCTAATAGAGATTCATATATAGAAACCAAAGAGGCATTGACATATAAGAGCCGTGTGCTGAAAGATTTGATCAATGACCTGGAAGCTACAAGGAAACTAAGTGATCAGAGTGATGTTAGTCTTTTGCATAAATTGGAGGAGCTACCGTGCAAACTAGTGTCACAGGATAACCAATTTCTTTCTACAGAAGAGATGATTTAGGAATTTGAAAATATGTTCCAGAAATAGTCTGAGGACAAAACATTTTCAATGGCCTCCATGGACAATATTCTTGAAAATCAATTAACTTTGGATAATCTGAAGACCAAGCTAACTAGTCACACAAAATCAGTCACCATGGTCAGAGATGCCATAGTTAGAACTAGGATGATTTTCAAGAACACAGTTAGTCCAGACAGTCATGGGATGCAAGCAGCATTCACCATGTATGATTGCCATATGAAGAAAGATGGTAATACAAGTTGAAGCAGTTTTCCCATTACTTAGTATATTTTCCACTTTTCAGATGTACTTTTGAAATAATTTTGGACATATTTACATGTACTTTTCCATATGTAATTACATGTAAAAACATAGGAAGTCCCAAATCAAAAAGGACTCCTTTGTTGAATAAGTCATAGTTAGTTTTTCTTTTCCTATTTTTGCTCTCGGTTCCTCTTATAAATAAAGAGGACCCCCATTGTAAATATGGCTCTTTTTAGTTATTGAAGTAAAACTTTGCCAAATTGAAGAGCATTTTGAGACTTTGTGTTCAAATTGTAAATCAAATTTTATCAAGTGAATAAGAAAGCAAGTGATCATTCAATCTTTGTGTTGGAATAACTTGTGGCGTATTGGAAATTGTTCTTGTGTCCTTTTCCTAATACTATCTTATCTATTTGATCAAATTGTAGTGTGAGTGAGAATAATCTAGGAGATGTTCTAAAGTTGATTGTGGAGACTTTGTGCTACAACAATTATCTTTAGTTTGTGATTTTGTGTTTTGAAGTAAAAGATATTGGAAAGACTTTGAGCTGCTATTATCTTTTGTGATCATATATTTCGTCATAGTATTCGATGAAGACTTTGGGCTGCACCTTATTCTACTTGGTTCTAAGTTACAAATTAGTAAAAGAAGCAATGATAGACTTTGTGCTCTCGTGGATTTCTTGGTTATTTCAATTTGTATCAAGAAAGTGCTATTTCATTTTGTAAACATCATTTCTGAAAAAAGAGAAATAGATGATATGGTCTCACCCCCAAGTTAGTATTTAGTTTAATTAACTTTGTGATAGCTGATAGGGAACCTCCCCTTGCTGAGAGGAGAGATTTATCTCATTACACTGTGGTCGATATAACCATTTTGCCTTCAGTTAGTTGAAGACAAAATATTCACCCAACAAATTAATAAATAATTACTCTCTCAAAGTCCTAATGTGTTGGGGAACACATTCCAAGAACTTTTGAGACACATGAATTGGTTAGGATTGCAAGTTAATGGCAAATTATCCCAACATAAGCATGGATTCCATTCTTGGGATAGCTCTAGAAAAGGTAGGGGTTAAGAGGTCCATGATGGTGTACATTTGACTAATGACGGGATCCCCATCCTCAAGGGGTCTTAATTCTTCTTGAGCGAGAATTCTAGCCCCTAGTTTTAGCAACATTTCCATATAGTAATTAGGGTGTCTACCCATCAATATTTCAATGAGCTTAGAGCCCCTTGGATCAGCTACAAAATCTTCTATTCCTTAGAAGTAGGCATGTCATCTATGTCTTCTACAAGGACTTCTTCCAAGGGCAAGGGTGATGTCATAGATGGCATACTATAATCTTTAGAAGTAGTGTTTGCAATTGAGACATAAGAGGTTCCTGAACATTGATGGATATCCTTCTAGAATCCATTTCTTCTTGTTTAGAACATGCTCTTGTATTGACCATATACTATTGTTAAATTGATATCTAGTTTGGATATGTTTCATAGATCAAATTTGAGACCCTTAGGCTTAATCTAAACCAAGGAAGTGTAAGATATGCTAGATCTCCAATGATATAAGATATGATCATGATAATGATATTTTGATCACGATATGATAGTGTTTATTTGTACTAGACTTTTGAGTCCAAGTAAACTGATATGCAATGATATTTTGATCACGATATGATAATGTTTACTTGTACTAGACTTTTGAGTCCAAGAAACCTGATATGAAATGATATTTTGATCATGATATGATAATGTTTACTTGTACTAGACTTTTGAGTCCAAGCAAACTGATATGCAATGATATTTTGATCACAATATGATAGTGTTTACTTGTACTAGACTTTTGAGTCCAAGCAAACTGATATGCAACTACATTTTGATCACGATATGACAATGTCTACTTATACTAGACTTTTGAGTCCAAGCAAACTGATATGCAACAAATGGAGAGATCTAGTGTTCTCTTTGATATGTTCTTGATATAGATAAGTATAGGTTCAAAATAATTTTGATATTTATCTAGATCTTGATACGTTCAACAATTGGATATAGGATTTAAAGCTAAGAACAACAATCTGTAACTTTTCAGAATGTTTCCTATGTAGATCCCTAGATTTATATAGAAAATTTCTTTTCTTTTAAGGCTAATTAAAGTTGATTAGGTTTAAGATATTTTTGGCAAAATGACTGTCACAAACTGATAAAAAACTAGCAAAAAAAAACCCACCGTAGAACAAAGAGTTTAAATGAGTTTTGGAAAGGTTTTAATTGAGACTAACTATTTTTTGACAAAGAACTTGGTTTGTACTTCTATTCTTGCAATAAAATATAGATGCTAAAAGCAAATAATCAAAAGCAGACACTTGAAAAACACTTCTTACAGTTCCATTTTTTGTATATTTGTCTTAGAAACACAATAGACACAACAATAATCATAGAGATAAGAGGGTAGATAGGTTGGATGGCTTAACTAGGATAGAACAAGCTCACTAGATGAAAGGGTCCTCTCTATACCTCCAGTGTACTTGAGGCCCAAATCTATAGATGGATAAGAATATCCTCACAATAACTGAGAGGAAAGGGTAACCCTCCCTCCTCTATCACTTCCCCAAGGTATAAAGTTCTTGGGGGCTTAGTTATAATGACAATATACTAGATCCAAGAGAGGTGTCTTTAGATTCACCTCTCGGTATTTATACTCCGTCGGAACACTGGAGTTAAGGTCATCCTTAGAGTGATCACTTATCTAGGTAGGCCTTCCTAAGAGGTTACAAAGGGTAAAACCAACAATGTTTTTGATCCTCAAAATTGTGTAGTCACGCAAGACGAGATCAAACACATGTTTATTTACCAAAACAAGTTGTTCTTTTAACCTTTAAGAAAAGTGTGATAACAAAAACAAAATGCAAAGTTGTGAATGTAAGAATGTGTTATTTATACTCCAGATCATGCAAGCACACAAGAGGAGAGCACACACACCAATCCTGAATGGTTCACGAATTTTTATCAAACACTTCAAACACTAGTTCTTTTTAAAGACCCAAAATCAAATGTGAAAGAATGTGAAGAGGAAGGTGTAAGAAGGTGTTTTTGGTCATCAGGATCATGTTAAGCACACAAGAGTAGAGCATACACACCACTCTTGGATGACCAACAACTTCTTTACCAAACACTTGTTCTTTAAAATCCCAAAATTAAATGTGATACAAACAACCTATTTAACTAAAGATATGAAGGTTGGAATGAGCGCACCTTATGTTTTACTCCTTAGCTTCCAACGAGTAGATCCTTTTTTATGCAGATCAATTTAAGCAAGTATTTCCCCTACACACAGATAAAGAGTACAAAGCCATACAAAATACAAAATCTAGCAAAAATAATAAAGCTAAAATGTTGTTAGGGGATTAGAATAAAATCTGGAAGGTTACAAAAACTAAAAAACAAAAACAACAACCAAATACATTAATAGTTAGGGAAATCAAGTTATAGAAAGCCTTCAATGACAATTGCTAACCACGCAATGTGATAACCTGTGACCTCATATGAACCTATGGCATTGATTGTTCCTTGTTGGATGTCTATGTAAATTAGAGGAACATACAAATATTTCGTGTAAGGTCAGCAAGGCCAAACAATACCAACACTTTCATAGTTTTCAGAAAGATCAAATGAAGCACCAAGTCACAAAGGAGGCTTGAAGGAATGCTTGAGGTAGCCAAAGTATTAGAGTGTTGCCTGAGAGACTAATACAAGGCTGACTATGTGCCTGGAGAGCAGTAGAGGCTTGATAGGTGATAAAAATGCAGATCACAAGCATTGACAGGGAAACAAAGGCTGAAGTCAAGTTGAGCCTGAACATCTAGGTCAATGAAAGCAGACAACAAATGATGAATGCCAACGCACAAAATGTGAAACACATGCCTAGAGTTGAGCAAAACTCTCCCCATCTCCCTTTCATTGATTACAGATTAAACACTTGAAACAAGCCTCGCAGAGAAGACCAAGGTGACCAGAAGACTGGTGACCAATGATTTGGAGATGACCTCAATTTGAAGAAACAATAGTCCAAACAATTACACAGCACCCAAGATTGAAGCTTGGCTTAGTAACTCAAACTTCAACTTTAGCATGCAAGGTTGGGTGACAACAATGAAATGATGAAGCCATCTATTAAATGCTTGCAATCGATGAGCAGACCAGACCAACTGGTGTTTATTGAATAGCAACCTACATGAGAAGACTGCAACCATATAGAGTTGGTGACTCAGCCCCTAACTGAGTACGACAATTCCTCCCACAGCTGCCACAATTGTTCCTTCTCTCCAAACACAAAATCAACCTCAAAATCACTTTCAAAGCATTGACCCTCTGCTGTGTGAAGAAGACTACGACCAGATCTATAGAGAATGTGACCTCGCTTAATGGTCCTCTATGAAAGGGATCCTTGGCAGTCAAGGATGGACACACAAACATTGAAGAAGTTGTGTATCGAGCCACAAATCCTTATTTGAGGAAACCCTCAACTAGAAAGTTCTCGATCAAATCTTCAAAATTTCACCCAAACGAATAAAAACAGCATAATACAAATAGATAGCTAAGTGGATTCTATATTCTATTGTTTTCATTCATTCAGGTGAAATTTTGAAGATTTGATCAACGACTTTATGGTCGAGGGTTTCCTCAAATAAGGATCTATGGCTTGGGACACAACTTCTTCAGTGCTTGTGTGTCCATCCTTGGCCGCCAAGGATCTCTTCCACAAAGACGCTCAAGAGAGGTTGTATTCTCTGCATATCTGGTCGTAGTCTTCTTCACATAGTAGAGGGTTGATGCTTTGAAAGTGATTTTGAGGTTGATTTTGTGTCTAGAGAGAAGGAATAATTGTGGCAATCATGAGAGGCATTTTCGTACTCAGTTAGGGGCCAAGTCACCAACTCTACATGGTTGCAGTCTTCTCATGTAAGTTGATGTTCAATAAACATCTGTTGGTCTGGTCTAGTTGTCGATTGCAAGCATTCAACATATGGCTTCATCATTTCATTGTGGTCACCTAACCTTGCATGCTAAAGTTGAAGCCTAAGTTACTAAGCCAAGCTTCAATCTTGGGTGCTATGTAATTGTTTGGACTACTGTTTCTTCATATCAAGGTCATCTCCAAATCATTGGTCACCGGTCCTCTGGTCACCTTAGTCTTCTCTGTGAGGCTTGTTTCAAGTGTTTAAGCTGCAATCAATGAAAGGGAGACAGTGAGAGTTCTTCTCAACTCTAGGCATGTGTTTCACATTTTCTATGTTGGCATTCATCATTTGTTGTCTGCTTTCACCAACCTGGATTTTCAGGCCTAACTCCATTTCGGCCTTTGTTTCCCCGTCACTGCCTGTGATCTGCATTTTTATCACCTACCAAGCCTCTATCCCTCTCTATGTAGATAGTTGGCCTTGTATCAGTCTCTTAGGTAGCACTCTAATACTTTGGCTACCTCAAGCATTCCTTCAGGCCTCCTTTGTGACTTGGCACTTCACTTGATCTTTCTGAAAGCTATGAGAGCATTGGTATTATTCGGTCTTGCCAGCCTTCACACCAAATCTATGTATGTTCCTCTTATTTATAGAGGCATCCAGCAAGGAACAATTGACACCACTAGTTCATATGAGGTTGTACGTTATCACATTGCATGGTTAACAATCGTGATTGAAGGCTTTCTACATATTGATTCCACTAACTGTTAATGTATTTGGTTGTTGTTTTTGTTTTTCATTTTCTGTAACCTTCCAAATTTTATTCTAATCCCCTAACAACATTTTAGCTTTATAATTTTTGCTAGGGTTTTGCATTTTGTTTGGCTTTGTTGTCTTTATCTATGTGTAGGGAAAATACTTACTTAAATTGATCTTCTTCAAAAAGGATCTACTTGTTGGAAGCTATAGAGTAAAACATAAGGTTTACTCATTCCAACCTTCATATCTTTAGTTAAATAGGTTGTTTGTATAAAATTTAATTTTGAGATTTTAAAGAACAAGTGTTGGCGAAGAAGTTGTTGGCCATCCAAGAGTGGTGTGTATGCTCTCCTCTTGCATGTTTAGCATGATCCTGAGGACCAAAAACACCCTCTTACCCTTCCTCTTCACATTCTTTCACATTTGATTTTGAGTCTTTAAAAAGAACTAGTGTTTGAAGTGTTTGATGAAAGTTTGTGAACCATTCAAGATTGGTGTGTATGCTCTCCTCTTGTGTGCCTGCATGATCTAGAGGATCAAAAACACCTTCTTACATTCACAACTTTGCATTTTATTTTTGTTATCACACTTTTCTTAAAGGTTAAAAGAATGACATGTTTTGGTAAATAAACATATGTGTTTGATCTCCTCTTGTGTGACTATCTCCTCTTGTGTGACTACACAATTTTGATTCTAAAAAACATTGTTTGTTTTACCCTTTGTAACCTCTTAGGAAGGTCTACTTAGAGACATGATCACTCTAGGGATGACCTTAACTCCAGTGTTTTGGCAGAGTATAAATAGTGAGAGGTGAATCCAAAGACACCTCTCTTGGATCTAGTATATTGTCACTATAACTAAGCCCCCAAGAACTTTATACCATGGGGAAGTGATAGAGGAGGGTGGGTTACCCTCTCCTCTCGGTTATTGTGAGGATATTCTTATCCATCTATGGATTTGAGCCTCAAGCACCCTCAAGGTATATAGAGGACACTTCCATTAGTGAGCTTGTTATATCCTAGTTAAGCCATCCAACCTATCTACCTAAGACATCATGGGCATCATCCGCATCTCTGAATCATGTGCATAATTTAGAGACCTTCATACTTCTTCCTGTATGTTCCTATCCGAAATGGGAAGATTCTTTGCACACTTCTGTGGTTCAATTTCTTCCTAAGGGGAGAAATGTTGTTCAACATCTATGGATCATCTTCAACATCCAATCTTGAGCATCTACCAGCACTACAGGAGGTATTTTAAGGGGAGGCTGCATGGTTTCTCTTCTCTTATCAGTTTTGGGAGGAACAACCATCATAATTAAGGTTGAGGTCATGTTTTTTTCTTTCATCTATAGGTCAAAGATATTTGGCGTCAACCATCTACAAAGCTGGTCACTATTTCCAACTCACTTGTGTTCGTGGGACTCACCAACAGTCCTATTCAAGACTCTTCTCAATGCCTTTAGCAGCCTCAATGGCTCCCTTCTAATCTGGCCCGGCCGGCCACCTCTATAGCCTCCACTCTACATTATTTAGACTCTTTCACGTCCATTGGCCCCTCAATTGGCCATCCAGGCCCAAAAAACTAGTCGTAGTGCCCTCACATTCAACCAGCACGAGTCCTATTTGGACTTCTCAAACGTCCCTCTTTGATAGGGTGACCAAGTCAAGGTCTTTTTTTGTTTGGCATCATTTATGGTTGTTAGCACTTCTAAACAGCTGGCAGTTTTGCATTTGTGGTTAACATTAAAATTATTGTTAAACTTTAATTTTATATTTGCATTTTCTACCATTCTTCCCTCTTAAACATTTATTGTAACATAACATAGCATTGTATGCTATATGTTATGATTCTAAGAGGCAATTTAATCATTGCTTAGTCATCTTACTAGATTATCTTTTGGTTGTTATGTTAGACTTCAAAGTTAGCATTAAGGTAAACTACCAACATCTTATGTACCTATGACATAAAATGTGATCACTAGCTATGAGTATAACTCACAACAAAGATTTGTAAAGGGGTTAGTTTTTTCAATTTTGGGCAAAATTGTATGTAGAGGTTTGTAAGTGACTTTTCAAAGTCACTATGTCATGTTAACATATAAAGTTTGAGTTTACTTGCAAACATATAAAGTTAACATATCAATCACCCGTCGAAGACGAAGGATGAGGCCTAGGTTGGCAGGAGGCCAATTCCCCCTCATGATCAAACCCTTTCTATTCTTCATTTCACCCTAATTACAAGAATGGTTGGAAGACTATATTCACCTCACAGATAGGCATTTGTTTTGTTTTTTTAGTGCTGATTATTAAATTAGGCCTTTTCTGCGAGAAATTGACTATTTAATAACTTTTGATTGGTAGCTCAAAATTGAGCACCATTTTTTTGCAAAAGTGAATGGTTTTTCATTCTCCATGCATTGGTCAAATTTATTTTGTAAAACACACAAAATTATAAAGTGCCAAAATTTGGGGGGATCTCTCTTTTAGCAGCATCAGGGGGGCTTTTTCCATTTGATCTTTTGCACATTATACCATATCTACATGTTGTGTAGTCAAGTGTACTTATTGTGGGAGCACTCAACATGGGGATACACTCTATCCTCATTTTTCTCACATTGTTTTTTTGATGTTTTGTAAAATTGCAAAATCACCACCTGATGTTTCATTCAGGATGACTTTCAGTGATTCCTTGCATTAGAACATTGTCATTGTTGTTCCAGATCTACCACATTGGGATGCATAGCTACCAGACATTGCATCATTGTTTGTAGAATCCCACCTTGTAGATTTGGATCACACCATTGAGGACATTAGTCTTCTATTTGATGTTGCTTTGATGAAGTTGCATCACCATCGTCTTCAGATATACTTGTCCATGCCTCACCTATTTCAGCTTATATAGTGATTGATTCTGCAGATACTTATGAGTTTACATATTAGACTCGTCATCATCCAGTTTGACACCTTCTATAGAAGTATTAGATTCACATCGGCTCAATTTTCACCATACATCTATAGTCCATGTTCCTGAATCCTCGTCACACAACATTGGCTTGGAGATCATTGAGCATTCTTCGAAGACATCATGGGCATCATCCGCATCTTTGAATCATGTGCATAATTTAGAGACCTTCATACTTCTTCCTATATGTTCCTATCCGGAATGGGAAGATTCTTTGCACACTTTTGTGGTTCAATTTCTTCCTAAGGGGAGAAATGTTGTTCAACATGTGTGGATCGTCTTCAACATCCAATCTTGAGCATCTACCAGCACTACAGGAGGTATTTTAAGGGGAGGCTGCATGGTTTCTCCTCTTATTAGTTTTGGGAGGAAGCATTTCCTCACATGGAGTTCATAACTTCACAGTTTCTAGGGGGTCACATGACCTTCTCTCTTCTCTCTCCTATGGGGGGAATATTTCATGTACTTATGTGTTAGAAGTAGTCCTTGGGGGGGTATGAGTCCTCCATATATCACTCTTCTTGTTCACTTATACATTTCTTTCATGCATCTTTTCTCTTTTGGAGAGGAGTTTTGTTCCCACTGGGTTTTCTCCTTTTCTCCGCTTTTGAGAAAGTTGTTTGTACATGGGTACCTAACATGGCGTAGTAGTTGGGACCCATCATCATCTTTGTATTGCTACTCCAGAAGTATAACTTAAGGGGGGGTGTTAGAGTGTAGTGTTTATCCTAACCCACGCCTAGGCTTAAGTCACACTTAGTGGCTAAGTCTAACTTAACCTTAACATTTAAGGTTAAGTTCACTTTTGAGGTTAGTCACTTTTTTGTCTCACCACATGTGCTCACATGATGTTAGTCATTTTGAAACTTCACCTCATTAGAGGTTGGAGATATTCTCTCCTCACCTTATGAGAGGTTGGAGACATTTGTCCATCACCCTCCAATTGTGCACACATGCGTTCATCACATACAGGGTTAGTCGTAGTTGGTTGTCTCCTTCTCACCTCCTTCCCCTTACCTACATAAGCAAGGCTCTTTGTACTTTTTCATTAACTCTTGATGTAATCTCTTGATTATACATTTTGGCTTTTATGTGCTTATGCTTTGTGGAAGTTCATCTTAGTTCTCGTTTGTTGATCTTGGCTAATTCTAACATAGCAAGAAAGAACTAAGATGAACTTCCACAAAGCATAAGCACATAAAAGCTCAAATGTATAATCAAGAGATTACACCAAGAGTTGATGAAAAATGTAACATCCATATCCGACTTGACTAGAAAAACTAGGTTTTAACAAAGGTAATTTTTTTTTTCTTTACTAGGTAATCAAATACAAACGAACTTATCTACTTCCAAGGATAACATTTTTCACTTTATCTTAAACATGATTTCATTTTTCATAAAACTGAAAGAAATGATATACAATAAACATTTTGTTTTCTAACAATTTGAAATTTTCTTGAAACAAATAAAATATTGGAAACATACCATTATCATGCATCTCGATTGTCGACCCATCACATTCAAGACTCGGCAATCCTCAGTATTTGGAAGAGAAAGTATCTTCAAGGAGCTTAACCTCCAACCACAGACTGTCGGTCTCCCCCACTCCTTCCTAACTGGAAGTGGCCCTACCCTACTCAAGAGGATAGACTTAGGATAACCATCGATGTTTGCCATCTGAGCTCTGGTGTTGTAACTTATGTGTCTTTTTATCATGTAGATCCCTAGATACCCTCTAGTCATGCACGACTCTCCACAAGAAATGCCATCCAGTCACAGTGAACATTCAATGCACTTGAGGATCGTGCATCACCTTGGCCAAAGGATTTGTTTTTAAATAGCGTTCTAAGAATGCATGAACTTAGTTCACCCACCCTACTCGACTTGAACTGATTGAAATCCTACAGTTTCCTATTTGTAAGGTTTAAACAAATGTTGACCTTGATGACCTCAATGTATTAGGATTTTCTCCTGCAATAGCGCATGGCTCAACGTTTACTATAATCCTAAGTTTATAGTTTCATAATCCCATATTCATATAAAACGTCGTTTAATAACACCCACTTTTAAGTGGTTTCAAACTTGGCTATTCGGTTCCCATGTTTATACCACATACTCAAGTATACAAAACAATTTCCCGTTATCCCAGAATTTAAGGGTTTTAGACTCATAAGGGTCTACAAAATAAAAATGACACTAGAACCATCGCATGCAATGTAATCTAGACTCAAAATGCAGGTTTTCCCACCCTACTTATTCATTACAAAACCATGACGGTTTTCGACCAATACTAATACTTTAACTCTCTACTCCCCTTTCCAAGTCAAATAGCTTCACATGGTTCATTGAGGTAAGAGTCGTAAAATAAGATAATAAAGGATTGGGAATCTTTCTTATGACATTAGAGATGACCAAACACATGGTCGACCTCTAACTAAAGATATAAGATGAAAAAGACACTAGCTAGTTACAACTACATCTCTGGCTGTCAAACATACTAAAGTCTACGTCAAACATGCTTTAAATCTGAGGTTTTAAACTCCTACACAACATGCACATGGAGCAATGTGTTTTCTCGCTATGGAGCTATCGTTTCAAGTGCACCAAAGGCAGTTTTAAGTTGATAATACAGTCTTAAAGGAAACTCTTTAAACATACATCATTGCCAACCGTTTGAAGAATGTAGTTTACATTTTGCATCATGCAGTGATCATTCCTAGATGTGTGTACATTAAGAACTGTGTTCTATCATCATACAGTGTCGTTCATGATAGGCAATGGTATAGTTTCTGAGTTCTTGAATACTAACAGACAACAATGATACTATTTATGAGGTTTCAAATACCAAAAGATAGGAATGATACAATTATAATGATTAACCTCACACAAAAATCGCAGTAAGAAGACTTGGTCATCATATTCTTTTCGTTGTAAACGTATTACATTATCTTTGCATAGATGAGGCACAAAACTAACTTAGACTGCGAAGAAAGAGAATAGAAGAACCTGTCGACGGGGTTTATAGACTACAATTACAAGCTCCCGACAGCCTTTGTAGATTCTCGACTCTCTGCACACCTATCCACATCCTTCTCTGACAAAACGTGCCTCCTCAGGTTTTCAAAACCCTCTCTATTCTGCCAGTCGTGCATAGTGACGCCAAACTTTTCTAATCAAAAATGCTATCTCTCTGTCGTTTTTCTCCTTTCTAAACAACGACAGCCACGAACCAACTCTCCTCTCCCCCACGTCGATGGAGTATATCTCCCATTTAACTCTCATTTTCAATTTCTCAACTACCCCCTCTCTACTGCGACTTCTTTGGTTTCTTAACAACAATCGCCCCCTCCACGATGATGGAGCATCCACATTTATTTCAACGATTACACTTTTATTCTCCACGACATAACTCCTACACAGCACAGCGAAGAAAAAGACTCTCCTCTAACTGTGGTTTTCAAATTCTAACCACCGACTACCACTGTCCTCTCGCGCCCATGATGAAGAAAGATAGAGCAATTAGACCAAAACTGTCACATGCCTATTCACAAGGGGTCGACATAACTGCAGCTACCTGACTCCTCATTTGCAGCGGCCACAATCAAGATGGAGGTTCTAAATGATGACGTGACATAACAACTTCGTCATTCATCCACAAGGAGACTTCTAACCTTCGACAAATGCAACCTAACATCGCTAGAGGAGTGAAACTCTCACAAGGTGACTCCAAGGTCGCAAAAGAGGTAAGGAATCAAAACTGACTAAAGAAAGAAAGTGTGGGTTCAATCTAAGACAACTCAAGTCATAAACTCAAAGAGAAAAAGTGCATTCAAAAGGAAAACATCCAATACAGTTATAGCATGAATCAACTTCACATTCGACTTCTGTCGATTTACAAAAGGGAATAAATTCACAACACAAGCTTAACGCGCTTTGACGGCAATCACGACGGATTGGTCGTAACGCAACACAAGGTTTCTAAATCGTTTGACGCACAAAATGACTTCTCGTATCTTTCGACTACGAGACGTGATCCACCAATTCACCACAAATAGGTTCATCTATTTACCTACAAACGAAATAATAATCATCTATATAAGATGACTCATTTTGGTGGACTTGCGACAACAACGTCGATTCCAAAATTCTATATGACGACTTACGAAAAGGGTGTTACACCTTATCTTCAGACGTTGACATCTAGTCTTAAACTATCCCAGTCAAAAAACAAGACTAAATTGATGGCTTCAAGGTTTATCTACCTATTTGGCATTTTCAGTAACAAACACCCATGGTTAATTTCTAGAGTCTATACTCTCTCTCAAAGATACTTTCTCTTCCTGTCGAACATGGTCCACCTGTTCCTGTAACGACAGTCTCACATACAATTTTGTGGTCAAAGCACCTATGTTCCAAATCAAAGCATAATATATATCCAAACATCATTTCTCTTAACAAAAAGGACATTTAGTCTACAATATCACATTGATCATAATCAATAGATTCTAAAATTTCATAGAACTAACTTTGTCTAATAAATCATCAGTTTCCATGTCATCCACAACATATTATATTACTGAAACTTGCAATAAAAGTAAATAGCATAATCAATTCCAGAAAGACGGATGTAACATATCCTTCCCCTTTAAAAATCATCATCCCCGATGATTAAATTTATCAAGAAAAATTTAAACTTAAAGCAAACTTTTTATAGTTCAACATTAATGTCTTTGAAAAGGTTAGGAAATCTTTGGTAAATGTCTTTATATTCTTCCCAAGTGGCACTATCCTCGCCATATTGGTCCCACTAAATTTTGCATTGCAAAACTTCTCGATTACGTAAACAAAGTTTACGCATTTCGAGCACCTTGAGTGGCTCAATCACAACCACCCCGGGTTCTTGCATCTGTAAGGAATTCTAGTTAAGGATGTGGTTATTACCTACAAAATATTTCTTTAAATATGAAACATGAAAAACATTATGCATCTTGGACAAGGCTAGAGGTAGAGCAACTTTGTAGGCAACTGGATTGATAATCTCAAGAACTTCGAAAGGTCCGACATAACGAGGAGCCAATTTCGAAGATTTACCAAATTTTATTGAACTCTTTTGGGGTTTCACTCGCAAAAGCACTTTCTCAGCAACAGACAAGTGTCTAGGCACTCGTTTGTGATCTGCATAACTCTTTTGCCTGTCATTGGCTTCTGCCAACCTCTTCCTAATCATTTTTACTTTTTCTTCCATATCAGCAAGCTTTTCAAGTCCAATGCTTATCCTATCTTCCAGCTTATCCCAGCTTATAGGAGTTCTGCATTTCCTTCCATATAATGCTTCAAATGGCGCCATCTTAATGGCAGAATGATAGGAGTTGTTATAGGCAAATTTGACAAGAGGTAGATATTCCTCCCATCTGTATTGCTGATCCATGCAATACATTCTCAAGAGGTCTTCTAATACCTGATTCACTCTTTCTGTTTGTCCATTAGTTTCAGGGTGATAAGCAGTACTCACATTAAGTTTAGTCCCTAATGCAGAAAATAAGGTTTGCCAAAATCATGAAGTTATCCGAGCATCTCTATCAGATATAATCTTTTTAGGTACACCATGCAATCTAAAAATTTCTTGCACAAATTTCTGAGCCAAGAGATGAGCTCCATCCGTCAAATTTCCTGGTATGAAATGTGTGAACTTGGTTAGTTTATCCACAACAACCAATATTGCATCATGCCTATTCTTAAACATTGGTAACCCCTGGACAAAATCCATACTAACGACTTGCCATTTCCATTCCGGAATATCATGCGGGTATAACAATCCAGCAGGATGTTGGTGTTCCGCCTTAACTCTCTAACACTCCAAACAGCTAGCTACAAATTTTGTAGCATCGCTTTTCATTCCCTTCCAGAAATATAGCAGCTTGACATCCGCTAATAGTTTTGTTACACCAGGGTGTCCAGAGTAAGGAGCACAGTGAACTTCCTTCCACACAAGGTTTCTAAGTTCTATTGAATCAAGAACATAGATTCTTCCCTTGAATCTCATCAATCCATTGGATTCAAAACTGAATCTGTCATATCTTGGGTCCTTAGGGTTTAAGTGCAGAGCCTGTTTCGCTTGTTCATAATACTCATCTCCAGATAAGTTTTGCATTACTAAGTCTTTAAAGTTAGCATGTATGGACATTATAGAGGCTATGTGCCTTCTTCTGCTTAAGGCATCAGCTACTCGGTTTTCTTTGCCTTTGATATAAGAAATTTCAAAGTCATAATCTGATATTAATTCCAACCATCTCCTTTGCATTGAGATTAGGTTGTGTAAATATGTAGCGAAGACTTTGATGATCGGATTTCAGTATAAAAGTCCTTCCCAACAAATAATGTTGCCACATCTGAAGGGCATGAATCACTATTGCCATTTCTAAGTCATGAGGAGCGTAGTTCTGCTCATAGTTTCTCAACTTCCTTGACTCATAGGCTACTACCCTGCCATCTTGCATAAGTACACCTCCCAATCCTTCCCCCGAGGCATCAGTGATAACCTCAAAATCTCCCTCAGGATTAGGAACTTTCAGAATTGGAGCGGTTGTTAATTTTTCTTTTAACAAGTCAAAAGCCTTTTGACATTCATCTGTCCAAACAAACATTTTTCCTTTTCTCTGCAAGGAGGTAATTGGGCTAGTAATGCTTAAGAAATTCAACACAAATTTCCTGTAATACCCTGCCAATCCCATGAAACTTCGTACCTCTAACACATTGGAAGGTTCAGGCCATTCCATAATAGCTTTTATTTTGGCCGGATCAACTGATATCCCATCGGCTGATATTGTGTGCCCCAAATACTGCACTTCTTTCTGAAAGAAGGTGCACTTTGAGATTTTCGCATACAATTTGTGTTCTCTTAATCATTGCAAGACTATTTGAAGATGCCGTTCATGCTCCTCTTCATTTTTGGAATAAATCAGGATATCATCAATGAAAACTAGCACAAACTTATCAAGACAATCTCTAAAAACACTATTCATGAGATTCATGAAAGCAGCAAGTGCATTGCTCAATCCAAACGGCAACACCGTGAACTCATAATGACCATACCTCATTCTAAATGTTGTCTTGGGAATATCTTCGTCTTTCAATTTTAACTGACGGTATCCAGATCTCAGATCTATCTTAGAAAAGACTGATGCACCACACATTTGGTCAAATAGATCATCAATACATGGCAAGGGATACTTGTTCTTTATTGTCGCCTTGTTAAGCATCCTATAATCTATACATAGCCTTAGAGTTCCATCTTTCTTTTTGACAAATATTATCGGGGCTCCCCATGGTGATACACTTGGCCTAATTAGATTCTTAGACAATAGCTCCTGCAACTAAGCTTTTAATTCCATAAGTTCAGTGGTAGTCATATGATATGGAGCTTTAGAGATTGGCTCCAATCCTAGTTTAATATCTATGCCAAAGTCAAATGTTCTTTTCGGAGGCAAGCCTTGTAGCTCCTCAGGAAACACATCCCTAAAATTGCATAGATATGGATATCTTTCCTCAAATGTTTGTTTCTCCAAGGTTTCCTCTACTAGGTCCATTTTGACTACAAAAAGTTGACATCCCTTTCGCTTAGCCCGCTTTAGTTGTTTTGATGAAATGGATCTAATCCTTATTTCTCTTTGAATTCCTTGAAGATTTACTGTTTTGCCTGTCTCATCCAGACACTCAATGGTTTTATGAAAACAATCTACCTTGGCTCGATGTTTCCACAACCAATTCATTCCTAAGATGACATCGTAGGACCCTAAAGGCACTACGTATAAATTTGCCTCAGTGGTGAAGTTATAAACATCAATCTTAGCTTCGAACAAACATTGCTCTACCTGAGCCTTTGAGTTATTTGCATACTCAACTGTCCATAGTTTTGACATAAAACCAGCTTTTCTAGAAAATTTACTTAAGACTCTAGGTGACACAAAATTTTCTGTTGCACCAGTATCAAATAGAATAGAAATAGGAACTCCAAATAAGGTACCTGTCATCTCAATAGGGGTGATCTGATACTCTGCTTGTCGATTGTCAAGAGCAGCATGAATCCTTTGCTGAAATGCTTCCTGTTGCGAAGGAAGTTCCGTGTTCCTAGGCTTCCCATTCTGCTTCTTGTTAGGGCAACGGTTGGCATAATGATCTCCTCCACAAGAAAAGCATCCTCCTATAGGTCCTCACTTCTTAGATGGCCTACTTGCAGAATCATCATTCTTCTTAAAATTAACATTTCTCTTATAATCTTCACCTCTTCGCTCATTACCAAATCCCCCTTAATTCTTTCAATTTCCCTTATCAAACCTCCTTTTTCCATATCCCTTCTCATTTTTCCTTTTATAAGACTGATCGTTGTAGTTCTTATCAAACTTCTTGCATTTCTTATCACAGTAAGCAGAGATAGATTTGATCTTCTACTCCTGTTTAATTGCCTTTTCATAAACTTGATCCATTGTGCTTGGACCATGCACCTCCACCTCATCGCCGATCTGAGGATTGAGTCCCATGATGAATTTTCTAATTCAGAATCTTTCATCCTTTTGGTATTGAGGAACATACTTCAGTAGTCTAGTGAATTTTTCTGCATACTCAACCACAGATAGTTCACCTTGCCTGAGGTTTTGGAAATCTGTTAACTTCTGATCAAAATATAACTGAGGTAACCACCGTTTTCGGAATAGTTCTACGAACTCATTCCATGTCACCTTCAAGGGACTTAATTTCAGCTCCATTTTCTTATTCATCCACCAAGTGGATGCTTCCCTAGATAGCTGATATGCTCCCCACACAGCTTTAGTAACCTCAGAGTAATTTCTGATCTCAAAATATTTCTCCATCTCCATTAACCATGCTTCTGCTGCATCTCCAATTTTCGTTCCATCGAACTTTGGAGGGTTAACCTTCTTCATATCCTTAGATAACTCTAATGCAAGTTTATCCTTGGTTTTTCTTTGGACTTCATTGTCGTTAGGATTTTCACTTGACGTGCCATTTTCCCAATGTTTACTCTTGCTTGTATAATGTGAGTTCTCATTTTCACCCTCTGTGTTGCCAGTTTCATCCATTTTCTTTTCTAGTTTGTTCAACCTTTCCTTGGTTTCAATAAGCATATTTAGAATCCTATCCAACTTGTCAGTGGAGTTTTCCCGAGAGTTATGACCTTCTCGATCCTCCCCCTCGTTAAACTCTGATTGGTCCATGATAGTTTAGTTTCTCACCTAATTAAACATATACTAATCAATTTTATGCTTATCATATTATATATCATCAAAAGAAAACAACAATTGATCATAATCATAATTGTTCTCAAACCAAAATTTTGTCTTTATTCATTTTGCAAAATTATTTCAACATCATTAAAGATAGACATATCTCACATTTTTACTCAGTATTATCTAGTGGAGTGTAACCTTCAGATTCACTGTCCGACACATAATCATGAGGTGTATACCCCTCAGACTCACTATCAGAAGATAGCTCTATGATCTCAGCTCTAGGTGCTACACGAGGATCCCTAGTGATCATGGTTATACTAATAGGTACACTCACAGGTACACTATTAGGTACAATAATGGGGCAGCAGTTGATCATGATTCGAGCTGCCGTCGTTGCTACCTCTAGGAGTTCTCTCCTCATTCGTTTAAGTCGTGACATTGCATTGGCTAAGTTTTCCACATCATCAAGCCAAATGTCATTTTCATCATTAGTTTTCTCAATGGTCTTGATCATTGCAAGCTATTTCTGCTTAGCTTGCAGATAACGTTCCTTACCCGCAAAGGATTTTCTCATAGTTTTCTTGATGCGTACCATCCTAGCACAGTCGAGAACTCAGAAACTATACCATTGCCTATCATGAATGACACTGTATGATGATAGAACACAGTTCTTAATGTACACACATCTAGGAATGATCATTGCATGATGCAAAATGTAAACTACATTCTTCAAACGGTTGGCAATGACGTATGTTTAAAGAGTTTCCTTTAAGACTGTATTATCAACTTAAAACAGCCTTTGGTGCACTTGAAACGATAGCTCCATAGCGAGAAAACACATTGCTCCATGTGCATGTTGTGTAGGAGTTTAAAACCTCAGATTAAAGCATGTTTGACGTAGACTTTAGTATGTTTGACAGCCAGAGATGTAGTTGTAACTAGCTAGTGTCTTTTTCGTCTCATATCTTTAGTTAGAGGTCGACCATGTGTTTGGTCATCTCTAATGTCATAAGAAAGATTCCAAATCCTTTATTATCTTATTTTACGACTCTTACCTCAATGAACCATGTGAAGCTATTTGACTTGGAAAGGGGAGTAGAGAGTTAAAGTATTAGTATTGGTCGAAAACTGTCATGGTTTTGTAATGAACAAGTAGGGTGGGAAAACCTGCATTTTGAGTCTAGATTACGTTGCATGCGATGGTTCTAGTGTCGTTTTTATTTTGTAGACCATTATGAGTCTAAAACCCTTAAATTCTGGGATAACGGGAAATTGTTTTGTAGACTTGAGTATGTGGTATAAACATGGGAACCGAATAGCCAAGTTTGAAACCACTTAGGAGTGGGTGTTATTAAACGATGTTTTATATGAATATGGGATTATGAAACTATAAACTCAGGATTAGAGTAAACATTGCGCCATGCGCTATTACAGGAGAAAATCCTAATACCTTGAGGTCATCGAGGTCAACATTTGTTTAAACCCTACAAATAGGAAACTGTAGGATTTCGATCAGTTCAAGTCGAGTAGGGTGGGTGAACTAAGTTCATGCATTCTTAGAACACTATTTAAAAACAAATCCTTTGGCCAAGGTGATGCACGATCCTCAAGTGCATTGAATGTTCACTGTGACTGGATGGCGTTTCTTGTGGAGAGTCGTGCATGACTAGAGGGTATCTAGGGATTTGTATGATAAAAAGACACGTAAGTTACAACACCAGAGCTTAGATGGCAAACACCAATGGTTATCCTAAGTCTATCCTCTTGAGTAGGGTAAGGCCACTTCCAGTTAGGAAGGAGTGCGGGAGACCGACGGCCTGTGGTTGGAGGTTAAGCTCCTTGAAGATACTTTCTCTTCCAAATAGTGAGGATTGCCGAGTCTTGAATGTGATGGGTCGACAATCGAGATGCATGATAATGGTATATTTCCAATATTTTATTTGTTTCAAGAAAATTTCAAATTGTTAGAAAACAAAATGTTTATTGTATATCATTTCTTTCAGTTTTATGAAAAATGAAATCATGTTTAAGATAAAGTGAAAAATGTTATCCTTGGAAGTAGATAAGTTTGTTTGTATTTGATTACCTAGTAAAGAAAAAAAAATTACCTTTGTTAAAACCTAGTTTTTCTAGTCAAGTCAGATATGGATGTTACATATGGTATCAGAGCTAACCAGGTTCAGCACTAGGGCTGACGAATCCACTAACCTGATTAGGAAATCAACATTATGCGGGTAGCTAATGATTTGATTTCCTATGCCAGGATGGTACACATCAAGAAAACTGCAAGAAAATCCTTCGCAGGTAAGGAACGTTATCTGCAAGCTAAGCAGAAACGGCTTGCGATGATCAAGACCATTGAGAAAACTAATGACGAAAATGACATTTGGCTTGATGATGTGGAAACCTTAGCCAATGCAATGTCACGACTTAAACGAATGAGGAGAGAACTCCTAGAGGTAGCAACGACGGCAGCTCAAATCATGATCAACTGCTACCCCATTATTGTACCTAATAGTGTACCTGTTAGTGTACCTGTGAGTGTACCTATTAGTATAACCATGATCACTAGGGATCCTCGTGTAGCACCTAGAGCTGAGATCATAGAGCTATCTTCTGATAGTAAGTCTGAGGGGTATACACCTCATGATTATGTGTCAGACAATGAATCCAAAGGTTACACTCCACTAGATAATACTGAGTAAAAACATGAGATATGTCTATCTCTAATGATGTTGAAACAATTTTGCAAAATGAATAAAGACAAAATTTTGGTTTGAGAACAATTATGATTATGATCAATTGTTGTTTTCTTTTGATGATATATAATATGATAAGCATAAACTGATTAGTATATGTTTAATCAGGTGAGAAACTAAACTATCATGGACCAATCAGAGTTTAACGAGGGGGAGGATCGGGAAGGTCATAACTCTTGGGAAAACTCCACTGACAAGTTGGATTGGATTCTAAACATGCTTACTGAAAACAAGGAAAGGTTGAACAAACTGGAAAAGAAAATGGATGAAACTGGCAACACAGAGGGTGAAAATGAGAACTCACATTATACAAGCAAGAGTAAACATTGGGAAAATGGCACGTCAAGTGAAAATCTTGATGACAGTGAAGTCCAAAGAAAAACCAAGGATAAACTTGCATTAGAGTTATCTAAGGATATGAAGAAGGTTAACCCTCCAAAGTTTGATGGAACGAAAATTGGAGATGCAGCAGAAGCATGGTTAACGGAGATGGAGAAATATTTTGAGATCAGAAAGTACTCTGAGGTTACTAAAGCCATGTGGGGAGCATATCAGCTATCTGGGGAAGCGTCCACTTGGTGGATGAATAAGAAAATGGAGCTGGAATTAAGTCCCTTGAAGGTGACATGGAATGAGTTCATAGAACTATTCCAAAAACGGTGGTTACCTCAGTTATATTTTGATCAGAAGTTAACAGATTTCCAAAACCTCAGGCAAGGTGAACTATCTGTGGTCGAGTATGCAGAAAAATTCACTAGACTATTGAAGTATGTTCCTCAATACCAAAAGGATGAAAGGTTTCGAATCAGAAAATTCATCATGGGACTCAATCCTCAGATCGACGGTGAGGTGGAGGTGCATGGTCCAAGCACAATGGATCAAGTTTATGAAAAGGCAATTAAATAGGAGCAGAAGATCAAATCTATCTCTACTTACCGTGATAAGAAACGCAAGAAGTTTGATAAGAACTACAACGATCAGTCATATAAAAGAAAAAATGAGAAGGGATATGGAAACAGGAGGTTTGATAAGGGAAATCGAAAGAATCAAGGGGGATTTGGTAATGAGCGAAGAGGTGAAGATTATAAGAGAAATGTTAATTTTAAGAAGAATGATGATTCTGCAAGTAGGCCATCTGAGAAGCGAGGACCTATAGGAGGATGCTTTTCTTGTGGAGGAGATCATTATGCCAACTGTTGCCCTAACAAGAAGCAGAATGGGAAGCCTAGGAACACGGAACATCCTTCCCAATAGGAAGCATTTTAGCAAAGGATTCATGCCGCTCTTGACAATCGACAAATGGAGTATCAGATCACCCCTATTGAGATGACAGGTACCTTATTTGGAGTTCCTATTTCTATTCTATTTGATATTGGTGCAACAGAAAATTTTGTGTTACCTAGAGTCTTAAGTAAATTTTCTAGAAAAGCTGGTTTTATGTCAAAACCATGGACAATTGAGTATGCAAATAACTCAAGGGCTCAGGTAGAGCAATGTTTGTTCGAAGCTAAGATTGATGTTTCTAACTTCACCATTGAGGCAAATTTATACGTAGCGCCTTTAGGGTCCTACGATGTCATCTTAGGAATGAATTGGTTGTGGAAACATCGAGCCAAGGTAGATTGTTTTCATAAAACCATTGAGTGTCTGGATGAGATGGGCAAAATAGTAAATCTCCAAGGAATTTAAAGAGAAATAAGAATTAGATCCATTTCACCAAAACAACTAAAACGGGCTAGGTGAAAGGGATGTCAACTTTTTGCAGTCAAAATGGACCTAGTAGAGGAAACCTTGGAGAAACAAACATTTGAGGAAAGATATCCATATCTATGCAATTTCAGGGATGTGTTTCCTCAGGAGCTACCAGGCTTGCCTCCGAAAAGAACATTTGACTTTGGCATAGATATTAAACCAGGGTTGGAGCCAATCTCTAAAGCTCAGTATCGTATGACTACCACTGAACTTATGGAATTAAAAGCTCAGTTGTAGGAGCTATTTTCTAAGAATCTAATTAGGCCAGGTGTATCACCATGGGGAGCCTCGGTTATTTTTGTCAAAAAGAAAGATGGAACTCTAAGGCTGTGTATAGATTATAGGATGCTTAACAAGGCGACAATAAAGAACAAGTATCCCTTGCCACGTATTGATGATCTATTTGACCAAATGCGTGGTGCATCAGTCTTTTCTAAGATAGATCTGAGATCTGGATACCATCAGTTAAGGTTGAAGATGAAGATATTCCCAAGATAGCATTTAGAACGAGGTATGGTCATTATGAGTTCACGATGTTGCCGTTTGGATTGACCAATGCACCTGCTACTTTCATGAATCTCATGAATAGTGTTTTTAGAGATTGTCTTGATAAGTTTGTGCTAGTTTTCATTGATGATATCCTGATTTATTCCAAAAATGAAGAGGACCATGGACGACATCTTCAAATAGTCTTGCAACGATTAAGAGAACACAAATTGTATGCGAAACTCTCAAAGTGCACCTTCTTTTAAAAAAAATTGCAGTATTTGGGGCACATAATATCAATCGATGGGATATCAATTGATCCGGCCAAAATAAAAGCTATTATGGAATGGCCTGAACCTTCCAATGTGTCAGAGGTACGAAGTTTCATGGGATTGGCAGGGTATTACAGGAAATTTGTGTTGAATTTCTCAAGCATTGCTCGCCCAATTACCTCCTTGCAGAGAAAAGGAAAAAGGTTTGTTTGGACGGATGAATGTCAAAAGGCTTTTGACTTGTTAAAAGAAAAATTAACAACCGCTCCAATTCTGAAAGCACCTAATCCTGAGGTAGAGTTTGAGGTTATCACTGATGCCTCGGGGGAAGTATTGGGAGGTGTGCTTATGCAAGATGGCAAGGTAGTAGCCTATGAGTCAAGGAAGTTGAAAAACTATGAGCAAAACTATGCTCCTCATGACTTAGAAATGGCAGCAGTGATTCACGCCCTTCAGATGTGGCGACATTATTTGTTGGGAAGGATTTTTATTCTAAAATCTGATCATCAAAGTCTTTGCTACATATTTACACAACCTAATCTCAATGCAAGGCAAAGGAGATGGTTGGAATTAATATCAGATTATGACTTTGAAATTTCTTATATCAAAGGCAAGGAAAACTGAGTAGCCGATGCCTTAAGCAGAAGAAGGCACATAGCCTCTATAATCTCCATACATGCTGACTTTAAAGACTTAGTAATGCAAAACTTATCTGGAGATGAGTATTATGAACAAGTGAAACAGGCTCTGCACTTAAACCCTAAGGACCCAAGATATGACGGATTCAGTTTTGAATCCAATGGATTGATGAGATTCAAGGGAAGAATCTATGTTCCTGATTCATTAGAACTTAGAAACCTTGTGTGGAAGGAAGTTCACTGTGCTCCTTACTCTGGACACCCTGGTGTAACAAAACTGTTAGCGGATGTTAAGCCGCTATATTTCTGGAAGGGAATGAAAAGCGATGCTGCAAAATTTGTAGCTAGCTGTTTGGAGTGTCAGAGAGTTAAGGTGGAACACCAACATCCTGCTGGATTGTTATACCCGCATGATATTCCAGAATGGAAATGGCAAGTTGTTAGTATGGATTTTGTCCAGGGGTTACCAATGTCTAAGAATAGGCATGATGCAATATTGGTTGTTGTGGATAAACTAACCAAGGTCGCACATTTCATATCAGAAAATTTGACGGATGGAGCTCATCTTTTGGCTCAAAAATTTGTGCAAGAAATTTTTAGATTGCATGGTGTACCTGAAAAGATTATATCTGATAGAGATGCTCGGATAACTTCATGGTTCTGGCAAACCTTATTTTCTACATTAGGGACTAAACTTAATGTGAGTACTACTTATCACCCCGAAACTGATGGACAAACAGAAAGGGTGAATCAAGTATTAGAAGACCTTTTGAGAATGTATTGCATGGATCAGCAATACAGATGGGAGGAATATCTACCTCTTGTTGAATTTGCCTATAACAACTCCTATCATTCTACCATTAAGATGGCGCCATTTGAAGCATTATATGGAAGGAAATGCAGAACTCCTATAAGCTGGGATAAGATGGAAGATAGGATAAGCATTAGACCCGAAATGCTTGCTGATATGGAAGAAAAAGTAAAAATGATTAGGAAGAGGTTGGCAGAAGTCAATGACAGGCAAAAGAGTTATGCAGATCGCAAACGAGTGCCTAGACACTTCTCTGTTGGCGAGAAAGTGCTTTTGCGAGTGAAACCCCAAAAGAGTTCAATAAAATTTGGTAAATCTTCGAAATTGGCTCCTCGTTATGTCAGACCTTTCGAAGTTCTTGAGATTATCAATCCAGTTGCCTACAAAGTTGCTCTACCTCCAGCCATGTCCAAGATGTATAATGTTTTTCATGTTTCGTATTTAAAAAAATATTTCGTAGGTAATAACCACATCCTTAACTGGAATTCCTTACAGATGCAAGAACCTGGGGTGGTTGTGATCGAGCCACTCAATGTGCTCGAAATGCGTAAACTTCATTTACGTAATCGAGAAGTTTTGCAATGCAAAATTTAGTGGGACCAATATGGCGAGGATAGCGCCACTTGGGAAGAATATAAAGACATTTACCAAAGATTTCCTAAACTTTTCAAAGACATTAATGTTGAACTATAGAAAGTTTGCTTTAAGTTTAAATTTTGCTTGATAAACTTAATCATCGGGGACAATGATTTTTAAAGGGGAAGGATATGTTACATCCCTTTTTTTGGAATCGATTATGCTATTTACTTTCTTGCAAATTTCAGTGTATAATGTGTTGTGGAGGACATGGAAACTGATGATTTATTAGACAAAGTTAGTTCTATGAAATTTTAGAATCTATTGATTATGATCAATGTGATATTGTAGACTAAATGTCCTTTTTGTTAAGAGAAATGATGTTGGATATATTATGCTTTGATTTGGAACATAGGTGCTTTGACCACAAAATTGTATGTGAGACTGTCGTTGCAGGAACAGGTGGACCATGTTCGACAGGAAGAGAAAGTATCTTTGAGAGAGAGTATAGACTCTAGAAATTAACCATGGGTGTTTGTTACTGAAAATGCCAAACAGGTAGATAAACCTTGAAGCCATCAATTTAGTCTTGTTTTTCGACTGGGATAGTTTAAGACTAGATGTCAACATTTGAAGATAAGGTGTAACACCCTTTTCGTAAGTCATCATATAGAATTTTTGAATCGACGTTGTTGTCACAAGTCCACCAAAACGAGTCGTCTTATATAGATGATTATTATTTCGTTTGTAGGTAAATAGATGAACCTATTTGTGGCGAATAGGTGGATCACGTCTCGTAGTCGAAAGATGCGAGAAGTTGTTTTGTGCATCAAACGATTTAGAAAACTTGTGATGCATTATGACAATCCGTCATGATTGCCATTAAAACACGTTAATCATGTGTTGTGAATTTATTCCCTTTTGTAAATTGACGGAAGTCGAATGTGAAGTCAATTTATGCTATAACTATTTTTGTCATCATTTGGAAGGATATTCCGAAATTGTTGTAGTCATAACTTAGTTAACGGGAGGTATTTTCGTCAGTTTGCTTGATGTTGGCTTCTCGTCGAGTCATGTTGTTTTATGCCCAAGCTCTGTCAGTTGGGATGTCATCCTTTGCGAATACGTCTTTTTCTTTTCAAGTTTACGACTTGAGTTGTCTTGGATCAAACCCATACTCTATTATTTTAGTCAGTTTTGATTCTTTACCTCTTTTCAACCTTGGAGTCACCTTTTGCATTTATTAGTTATCACCTTGTGAGAGTTTCACTCCGCTAGTGATGATAGGTTGCATTGGTCGAAGGTTAGAAGTCTCCTTGTGGTAGAATGACGAAGTTGTCATGCCACGTCGTCATTTAGAACCTCCATCTTGATTGTGGCCGCTGCAAATGTGGAGTCGGGTAGCTACAGTTATGTCGACCCCTTGTGAATAGGCATGTGACAGTTTTGGTCTTATTGCTCTATCTTCCTTCATCATGGGCGCGTGAGGACAGTGGTAGTCAGTGGTTAGTATTTGAAAACCATAGATATGATGATGGGATCCTCTTCATGGTAGACAGTAAGAGGTTATGCGGTTGTGATAAAGGTGTAACCATTAAATTAATGCAGATGCTCCATCATCGTTGAGGGTGCAAAGGCATCTGTGTTGCTGTTGTTTAGAATCAAAAACACCATAGATAAAGACCAATCTACTTCTTCTCTGAGCTCAGTAGGAGATATGTTGTTGAGAATATAGTGGAACCATGAGAGGAATGCCATTTACTCCTTCATCATGGGTGTGGGAGAGTAGGGAGGCGGTAGTTTAGAAGTTGAATACAGAGAGAAAGACCAGACATCTGCTTGGCTGTGCACGGTAGGAGGAGTGAGTGTTTTAGAACCGAAAACCAGAGGAAGCACATCTAGCCAGAGGAGGACGTGGATAGGTGTGCAGAGAGTCGAGAGTCTGCAAAGGTCACCGGGAGCTTGTAACTGCAGTCAATAACCCCGTCGACAGGTTTTTCTATTCTCTTTCTTCACAGTCTAAGTCAGCTTTTGTGTCTTTTCTATGCAAAGATAAAGTAATATGTTTACAATTAATAGAATATGATGACAATGTCTTCTACTGCGATTTTTGTGTGAGGTTAATCATTATAATTGTATCATTGCTGTCTTTTGGTATTTGAAACCTCAAAAATAGTATCGTTGTTGTCTGTTAGTATTCGAGAACTCAGAAACTATACCATTGCCTATCATGAACGACATTGTATGATGATAGAACACAGTTCTTAATGTACACACATCTAGGAATGATCATTGCATGATGCAAAATGTAAACTACATTCTTCAAACGGTTGGCAATGACGTATGTTTAAAGAGTTTCCTTTAAGACTATATTATCAACTTAAAACTACCTTTGGTGCACTTGAAACGATAGCAACATAGCGAGAAAACATATTGCTCCATGTGCATGTTGTGTAGGAGTTTAAAACCTCATATTTAAAGCATGTTTTGACGTAAATTTTAGTGTGTTTGATAGCTGGAGATGTAGTTGTAACCAACTAGTGTCTTATTCGTCTTATATCTTTAGTTAGAGGTCGACCATGTGTTTGGTCATCTCTAATGTCGTAAGAAAGATTCCAAATCCTTTATTATCTTCTTTTACGACTCTTACTTCAATGACCCATGTGAAACTATTTGACTTGGAAAGGGGAGTAGAGAGTTAAAGTATTAGTATTGGTCGAAAACCGTCATGGTTTTGTAATGAACAAGTAGGGTGGGAAAACTCGCATTTTGAGTCTAGATTACATTGCATGCGATGGTTCTAGTGTCGTTTTTATTTTGTAGACCTTTATGAGTCTAAAACCTTTAAATTATGGGATAACGGGAAATTGTTTTGTATACTTGGGTATGTTGTATAAACATGGGAACCGAATAGCCAAGCTTGAAACCACTTAGGAGTGGGTGTTATTAAACGATGTTTTATATGAATATGGGATTATGAAACTATAAATTGGGGATTAGAGTAAATGTTGCGCCATGCGCTATTGCAGGAGAAAATCCTAAAACCTTGAGGTCATCGAGGTTGACATTTATTTAAACCTTACAAATAGGAAACTGTAGGATTTCAATTAGTTCAAGTCGAGTAGGGTGGGTGAACTAAGTTCATGCATTCTTAGAACGCTATTCAAAAACAAATCCTTTGGCCAAGGTGGTGCACGATCCTCAAGTGCATCGAATGTTCATTGTGACTGGATGGCGTTTCTTGTGGAGAGTCGTGCATGACTAGAGGGTATCTAGGGATCTGCACGATAACAAGACATGTAAGTTACAACACCAGAGCTCAGATGGCAAACACCGATGGTTATCCTAAGTCTATCCTCTTGAGTAGGGTAGGGCCACTTTCAGTTAGGAAGGAGTGCGGGAGACCGACGGTCTGTGGTTGGAGGTTAAGCTCCTTGAAGATACTTTCTCTTCCAAATACTGAGGATTGCCAAGTCTTAAATGTGATGGGTCGACAATCGAGATGCATGTTAATGGTATGTTTCCAATATTTTATTTGTTTCAAGAAAATTTCAAATTGTTAGAAAACAAAATGTTTATTGTATATCATTTCTTTTAGTTTTATGAAAATGAAATCATGTTTATGTTATAGTGAAAAATGTTATACTTGGTAGTAGATAAGTTCTTTTGTATTTGATTACAAAGCATAAGCACATAAAAGCTAAAATGTATAATCAAGAGATTACACCAAGAGTTGATGAAAAAGTACAAAGAGCCTTGCTTATGTAAGCAAGGGGAAGGAGATGAGAAGGATACAACCAACTATGACTAACCCTCTATGTGATGAACACATGTGTGCACAAGTGGAGGGTGATGGACAAATGTCTCCAACCTCCCATAAGGTGAGGAGAGAATATCTCCAACCTCTAGTGAGGTGAAGTATCAAAATGAGTAGCCTCATGTGAGCACATGTGGTGAGACAAAAAAGTGACTAACCTCAAAAGTGAACTTAACCTTAAATGTTAAGGTTAAGTTAGACTTAGCCACTAAGTGTGACTTAAGCCTAGGTGTGGGTTAGGATAAACCCAACACTCTAACACCCCCCCTTAAGTGATACTTAGGGAGTAGCAATACAAAGATGATGATGAGTCCTGACTACTAGGCCATGTTAGGTACCCATGTACAAACAACTTTCTCAAAAAGTGGAGAAAAGGATAAAACCTAGTGGGAACAAAACTCCTCTCCAAAAGAGAAAAGATGCATGACATAAATGTACAAGTGAACAAGAAGAGTGATAGATGGAGGACTTAGAATCCCCCAAGGACTACTTCTAACACATAAGTACATGAAATATTCCCCCCATATGAGAGAGAAGAGAGAAGGTCATGTGACCCCCCTAGAAACTATGAAGTGATGAACTCCATGTGAGGAAATGCTTCATCCCAAAACTAATAATAGAAGAGAAACCATGCAACCTCCCCTCAAAATACTTCCTATAGTGCTGGTAGATGCTCGAGACTAGATGTTGAAGACAGTCCACAAACATTGAACAACATTTCTCCCCTTAGGAAGAAATCAAACCATAGAAGTGTGCATAGAATCTTCCCATTCCAGATAGGAACATACAGGAAGAAAGATGAATGTCTCTGAATGTTGCACAAAATCCAAAGACAATGATGATGTCCATGATGTCTTCAAAGAATGCCCAATTATCTCCAAGCCAATGCTATCGTGTGACGAAGATTCAGGAACAGGGACCATAGATGTATGGTGAAAGTTGAACCGACGTGAATCTAATACTTTTATAAAAGGTGTCAAACTAGATGATGACGGAGTTTGATATGTAGACTCATAAGTATCTATAGAATCAGTCACTATATAAGTTGAAATATGCAAGGCATGAACAAGTATATCTGAAGACGATGGTGATGCAACTTTATCGAAGCTGACATCGAATAGAAGACAAATGTCCTCAATGGTGTGATCCAAATCTGTAATGTAGGATTCTACAAACAATGATGCGATGTCAAGTAGATATGGATCCCAATGTGGCAGATCTGGAACAATGATGACGATGTTCTGATGCAAGGAATCACTGAAAGTCATCCTGAATGAAACATCAAGTGGTGATTTTGCAGTCTTACAGAACATTGAAAAAATCGTGTGAAAGAAATGAGGACAAATTGCATCCCCGTGTTGAGTTCTCCCACAATAAGTACACTTGACTGTGCAACATGTAGACATGGTCTAATGTGAAAAAGATCAAATGCAAAAAAGCCCCCTCAAAACTGTTGAAAGAGAGACCCCCTAGATTTGTGGCACTTTATAACTTAGTGTGTTTTACAAAATAAATTTGACCAATGTGTGGAGAATGCAAAACCATTCACTTTTTCAAAAAACGCTGCTCAATTTCGAGCTACCAATAAAAAATTATTAAACAGTTAATTTCCCGCAAAAAAGGCCTAATTTAATAATTAACCCTAAAAAAGCAAAATAAATGCTTATATGTGAGGTGAATATAGCCTTCCAACCACTCGTTGGAATCGGGGTGAAATGAAGAATAGAAAGGGTTTGATTGTGAGGGGGAATTGGCCTCCTGCCAACCCAGACCTCACCCTTCATCTTTGACAGGGTATTAAAACATAAACTTTATATGTTAGCAATTAAATGCTAACTTTATATGTTAGATTTATATGTTCAAGTTTGATAGTGACTTTGAAAAGTCACATTACAATCCTCCAAATACAATTTTTCCCAAATTGAATAAACCCCCTTTACAAAATGTGAATGCCCAAAATTTGAATCCTCTGTTGAGTACTCGGCAATTAGAGTAGACCACTAGAGATTTTAGCATAAAATGTTACAGGTTACTGTTATGAACAGTATATGTGAGGGAACATAAATTATTTATGTTGATAAGGATAATATAAATGTGAGTCTCTACAACATATAACACGTTACCTAACAAACTATGCAAAAAATAAGGAAAAATTAGTAACAAAAAAACAAATAATATGTAACCACAAGGGTCATAAATTGCGAGGACTCCACATTGGAGAGGATCTGCTAGTGTAGGAGGATCAATGCAGAGCAAAGGCAGTTGATAGTGCCTATGACCGGGTCAAGAGTCTCTTGCAGAGATGTGGAATTCATAACACTGCCAGAGAGATGGGGCTCCCTGGAATGCAGCTAGAAGTGGGATGCCAAAACTGCTGTTGTAACAATGTAGAAACCACCGCCCCTGAATGTAGGATGGTGGCCTATTTGCTGGCAATAGGAGAGCAGCCAATTCAATGCTGAATGATGGAGTCCAAATAGGAGTTGAACATTGCAAATTATGAGGTCGATGGAGCGCCAGAAGTGGTCGATTAGCCTTGAGAAACCAGAGGTGGCCTTCCACACCAAACAGAGAATGGCGAACTCACTCCACCCTGAAAACAACACAGCAACCTGTGAAAGAGACAAACCGGGCGGAAAACGCCCAAAAACGGGCCAGGAAGTGCACGAACTAGAAACCCTAAGATTTGTTTACACATCTCTGATACCATGAAAATGTCAGTCAAGATCTGCAAACAAGAATCAAGATAAACTGCTACAAAGCATGTGCACAAAAAAGCTTTGTCAAGATTTCATTATGGTTGAAGTTTGCTTGTTGTCGCCATTATTGTGTTTTGTTGCAGTTATATATTCGTGATTGGAGGTCACGATCTCCTTTTTTCATGTTAACTGTAGATTCTGAACATCTTCACACACTGGCCTTGGTCACTTGAAGTCATTGTTTCCATCTATTGTTTTGGTCGCAGGTTTTACTCTTGGAGGTCATTGTTTCCAATTTTTAGCAAGCCGTTGTTTCCACGCTTGCATTCTTTGTTGTTGAAAGGCTTCCACGACCAGCTCGAGACAACACCATCAAGGCGCTCACGCCCATCCCAGACTCCTATGTCCATCAAAGGTGCAAGGATTCATTCCCGATGGCTTGTCTGAGTCTTCACTCCACAGTCCACACCAGTCAAGGGTGGTGATTTTTGTTATCAACGATTGCAGAAGACATTTGAGTAAATTGGAGGGTGTCTTGTGAGAAACTCCAAATTTGAGGGTGTTTCTGGTCTTGATTCACGTCCTGCACAACAAGTTTTTGGCATCATTTTTTACTGCACCGAAGGTTCTCTTGTTGCAGAGGTCGGCACTCCCAACCTCTGCCCACCACTCAAAAGTCTTCAACGGCCAAAAGAGTCCTATTTCAACTCATTTTTGGCCTTCATTCGCACCTACCACCTACTTCTACGCCTGCTCTCTCTGCCTAGTTGTTTTCCAACGGCCCTTGACCAAGTCTGAGGGTCTTTTTAAGCCTTCATTTGAATCTCACTCGCCCACTCAAAGTCCTATTTGGACTCTTCAAACATCACTTTCAATTTTTCTCTCTATTATTTTAATATGATTTTTATATATGTTTATTAAAATAAATTAAACAAGCAAATTTGAAAAGGATGGGGGGACTTTTTAAATTAGGGCCAAATTGGGGCACAATTGTAAAGGGGTTTTTTTCTTCTTTTGGCAAGTGCATATTGTAAAAGCAATATTACGAATTGGTGATTTTTAAAGTGTCAAATTTACTTTGTAATGTCAAGTGGGTTCAAACGCACTCATATAAAGTGCCAAACTAACCCTATTTTTTACATTTTTCTCATGCACTCAAACTATAAAGTGCCAAAACAAGGGGGGATCAAAAACTAATGTTTTGGGTTGTCTTGTGTTTTGTTCTCTTTTTCACAAAATGGACTTAATCCTAACTCCATTTAACTTATGAATGGAAGCAATCAATGGAGATAAAACTCAAGAAACTAGGATTGCATCGGGTCACTATGGATTTGGAACCTGAACCAACAGCTGCTGCAGAAAAACGTAAATGGTTTCATCAGAATGATGAAGCCTATGGTACATTGTGTGTGTCTCTTTCTTTCGACCTTCTCTTTCACATTGCTTTAGCCACAACACCTAATGCTATATGGACAACATTAGAATCTTTGTTTGGCAAACAAGATGTAATGAGAGGACATCAACTGGAAAATGAACTAATAAGTCTTAATCCACAAGACTTTAACACAATTCAAGATGTCTTCACTAAACTGCATTTGCTAAGGTTTCAACTCAAATAATGTGGAATTGAAAAACAAGATGAACAATTGGTCCTAAGTGTCTTGTCAAAGTTAAGTCCTATATATGTCGTGTTTGTTTCAACTTTTCATGCAACAAAGGATGCTCTTGGTACACACTTCACTATGCCTTCACTTTCAGATTTTGTTGTTTCTCTTACAAAGGAGCAAGACAAATTAATTCAAATGGGTACAATGAAGACTTCAAAGTCACAAGCTCTTGTTGCAATTGAATCATCAACTAAGTCAAAGAAACATAAGGATCAAGCTAAAGACACAAAATCTGAATCACCATTTGTTTCATCTCCCTCTTCAAAAGGGAAAAGTTTTAAGGAAAGGCCCACATGTGCTTACTGTCAAAAACTTGGTCATGAAGAAAGCACATGCTTTCAAAAAGAAAAAGATGAGTTAAAGAAACTTCTTCAACAAACTCAACTTGAATTGTCCAAACTCAAGGCAATTGGTTCTTCTAATTTTGCATCTACATCATCAACAGATTTAGATAAAGGAAAAAGCAATGGTATGGCAGTTCTTGCTTCAGTAAAACCTACATCACATAAGTGGCTTCTTGATTCAAGGGCATCACACCATGTGGTTGCTTCAAAGGAGTTGTTTTCTACCTATGAGCCATGTTCATTCCCTCCAATTCTTATGGGGAATAACACATATATGACTACTTATGGAAAAGGATCTATTGATATTAGTAAAGGAACATTTAATGATGTACTTTATGTTCCCTATTTGTCAACCAATCTCCTTTCCATTTACCAAATCACACACAGTGCCACAGGGAAAATAGTTAACTTCACATCCACGTCAATGATTATCAGAGATTTATAGAGTAGAGACATCATTGCTACCAGACATGTTGATTATGGTTCTAGAGTGTATTCTTTTCCTTTCTTTAGCTTTGCCAACTCTGATGATGGTTTGAGTATAGATGACACTGGTAGCTTCAGCCTTCAGAAGGAGACTCAGTTTGGTTACTTGCACCTTGGAGTTCCTCCTCATTGATTCCCACACCTACTGATATTCTCTCACCTTCATCTGGACTGCTTCTTCAGCTTTGAGTGTTCCATCATCTTTGGTTTCTCATAATTCAGGACTGCAGGATCGACACATATGTGTTACTGATGCAGTTGATTGGGATGACTACTTGGCAGGTATATCAGATTTGTTTCTAGTGAGTCCCATTTTATAGAGTTGGTAGACACTTTTGATGATAGACATTCTATTATCACCTTGGAGGATATTGTTCCTTCATCTCTTGATTATGTTTTGATTCCACCAGTGGTTTCACTACAACTTCGAGAGATTTCATTACAATCTCCAAATTGCGTGCAACATTCAAAGACTTATGTTCTCACTTGGGAAGATATTATGCACCTTTCTGCAAATTTCCTTCTTCCACAAGGAAGACATGTTCGACATTTCAGGATCACTTTCAGCGTTCTTCATCGAGCATCACTCAGCACTATAGGATCCATCATCTTATGGGGGGCTCTCTAGTCTCTCTCTTTCTCTCTTATGGGGGGAATATTTATTGTACTTTTGTGATAGAAGTAGTTCTTGGGGGTTCATGAGTCCTCCTTCTATCTTTCTTCTTCTTTCAATTGTACATTTATTTCTTGCTTCATTTCTCTTTTGGAGAGGAGTTTTGTTCCCATAGGGTTTTCTCCTTTTTCTCTGCTTATGAGAAATTTGTTCATGGGTACCTAACATGGCCTAGTAGCTGGGACCCATCATCATTTTTGTGTTGCTACTCCCTAAGTATAAATTAATGGGGGGTGTTAGAGTGTTGGGTTTATTCTAACCCCACACCTAGGCTTAAGTCACCCTTAGTGGCTAAGTCTAACTTAACCTTGACATTAAAGGTTAAGTTCACTTTTGAGGTTAGTCACTTTTTTGTCTCACCACATGTGCTCACATGAGGTTAGTCATTTTGACACTTCACCTCAATAGAGGTTGGAGATACTCTCTTCACCTTATGGGAGGTTAGAGACATTTGTCCAACACTCTCCACATATGCACACATTTGTTGATCTCATAGAGGGTTAGTCGTAGTTGGTTCACTCCTTCTCACCTCATTCTCCTTACCTATATATGCAAGGCTCATTGTACTTTTTAATTATCTCTTAAATATCAAATTTAGCTTTTTTGTGCTTATGCTTTGTGGAAGTTCATCTTAGTTCTCGCTTGCTGATCTTGGCTAATTCCAACATGGTATCAGAGCCATGCAAGTGAAACGCTTCTTATCTTGAGCAAATTCAAGCATCTAGCTTTTTTAAGGGTTCAATTTTTGGTATTTTCTTTGCAATTAGGTGCTTGTACTGAAATCAATTGTATTTTGTTGGGCCACACAAACTTTATATGTTAACATGACATAGTGACTTTGAAAAGTCGCTTACAAACCTCCACATACAATTTTGCCCAAAATTGAAAAAACTAACCCCTTTACAAAGCTTTGTTGTGAGTTATACTCGCATCTAGTGATCACATTTTATGTCATAGGTACATAAGATGTTGGTAGTTTACCTTAATGCTAACTTTGAAGTCTAACATAACAACCAAAATCTAATCTAGTAAGATGATTGAGTAATGATTAAACTGCCTCTTAAAATCATAACATATAGCATACAATGCTATGTTATGTTACAATAAATGTTTAAGAGGGAAGAATGGAAGAAAATGCAAATATAACATTAAAGTTTAACAACAATTTCAATGTTAACCAGAAATGCAAAATTGCCAGTCGTTTAGAAGTGCTAACAACCATAAACGATGCCAAACAAAAAATGACCTTGACTTGGTCACCCTGTCAAAGAGAGACGTTTGAGAAGTCCAAATAGGACTCGTGCTGGCTGAAGGTGAGGGCACTACAGCCAGTTTTGGGGCCTAGATGGTCGATTGAGGGGCCAACAGATGTGAAAGAACCAAAAAAATGCAGAGTGGAGGCCGTAGAGGTGAAGTATCTTGCAGTATCTATTTAATCAAAACTAGTCAGTGACCTTCTACTTCATCTAGACCTTCATCCAATTATAACCTCGAAGATCATTTTAACAAAACCCCAGCTCAAATCTCTATCCTTGAACTTCTAAAAATATCCCCAACCCATCGTGCAATCCTTGATAAAATTCTCTAAGATTCAAGTGTGTCTTCCAACATAGATGCCAATGAGTTTCAAGCCATGGTAGGTAATAATGTCTCTACACATCACCTTGTGTTTTCTAAGGAGGACCTTCCACCTCTTAGCCCCAAACATAATGAGGCTTTGTACTTGGAGGTTCTTATTCATAAGCATAAAGTCAAAAGAGTCATGATTGATGGGGGAGCTGGCTTAAACATTTGTACTCTAAGTTTGGTCAAACAACTAGGGTATTCTGATGGAGTGATAGATCCCTTAAAGAAAATAACCATTAAGCTTATGACGATGTTGAGAGAGAGTCAAAAGGAACTATTGAATTGTCTATTACATTGGGCCCTACATTAATAACAACTGTGTCACGTTTTGAACCTTGATCTACCCTATAACATCCTTGGTTGCCCATGCATCCATGCCATGCAAGCCGTCCCATCCACTTTCCATCAATGCATAAAATTCCTCCATGATGACAATGTAATTACCATCTATGGAGATTCTCAACCCATTCAATATTGTCAAATTTTAGTTGAAAATACCAAGAGACTCATCATATCCCTATTAACCATGAAGCCTCTCTATCACCATCTTATGGGGACCCATCCACATTAGCCTCATCATCATCCACTCCTTCCACTTTGAATCCATCACCACCCAAGATCAAGGTCCAAATCTATGACAATGGTTGTGGAGAATATAAAATGCAACATTCCTTTTGTGTAGATCAACTCCCTTTCACACCTAAGTCTTATGGTAAACCTAAGAAGGGTCTATTTAAGGTCATTTCCAAGTAATGGTTGCCCAAGTTTCGCCATTGGGGTAAGTTGGAGCGAGAAAACATTCAAGATCATGTATCATCATGGCTCTATAAAGAAAAACAAGAAATCTAAGCTCTTAAAGTGAACCTTGAGAACTATCCAAAAGGTCTCCATATCATAAAGAACATGGGTTATAAAGGAGAAGGTGGTCTTGGACGCTAAAGTCAAGGTATCATTGAGCCTATCTCTCAACTCCTAAAGGTAATCATGAAGGGTTAGGGTATAGACCTCCTACGAATGTGCCCCTAAAATCCACATACACTCTTGATGAAGTTGGTGAACCTTCCCTTTTGTCTAAAAACCTTAATGTAGACATTCAAGAAGACTCTTCCTTTGGGATAACAAACATTTTTTAAGACATGTCCATTTGTACCATAACCGCCATGCCATCCACTTCTCAAACCAATAGTGTTGACCTCATATATCCTCAACTTATTGATTGGGACCAACAAGGACCAACCTCTTTGGACCTTTTTCAAAATGATGAATCCATTGCATAATTTATGGGTCTTAGGGATGGAATTCCCTTAGGTGATCACAAAGCAGGTTTTCCCATAGAATTAGATGCAAAGGCTTATTTTAGGGAAGATGCTAAAAGTACAATCTATAATACAAAATCCTATGACAAGGAAGAAGAGAATATAGGACTTCCAAATATGGCTCAATATCTAGAAAGATCTCCTATCTTAGTGGAAGAAGCTCAAATAGTTAATCTAGGTACCTAAGAGGATCCCATGGTTACCTTCTTTGCAACATCTTAAACCCCTCAAGAAAAATAAGAATTTACAACTTTCTTTGAAGGAAGGAAGATCAATTTTGCATGGTCCTATTCTAATATGCTAGGTCTCGATCCTACCTTAGTGGTGCATCATTTAACAGTCATGGCTAATGCTAAACTAGTCAAACAAAAGCTCCCTAAGATGCATCCCCAAATAGCTCTCTTGGTTAAGGCAAAACTTCAAAAATTGTTGGATGTGGGATTCATTAGGACCATTGATTATCTTGAGTGGGTCTCAAACTTGGTTCCTGTCACCAAACCTGATGGGGGCATCAGAGTTTGTATAGATTTCAGATATTTAAACAAGGCATGTCTAAAGGATGATTTTCCCCTTCCTAATATAGATATCATTGTGGACCTAACAACTGGCCATGAAATGCTCTCTTTAATGGATGTTATTTTTCTGGTTATAATCAAATCCAAATAGTTGTTGAAGATCAACATAAGACCACCTTCACACATGTCCATGGGGAACTTATTGTTGGAATGTTATTCCCTTTGGCCTTAAAAATGCAGGGGCCACATATCAAAGAGCTATCACCACCATTTTTCATGATCTTTTTCATACCATTATGGAGGACTATGTTGATGACCTTTTGGGAAAGTCAATAACAAGGGAAGGCCATTTAAAGGTCCTAGAACAAATTTTTGACAACTTAGAAGCATATCAAGTCCAATTGAATCATACGAAATGTGTCTTTGGGGTCACATTAGGAAAGTTGCTTGGATAGATTGTATCACGAAGGGGAATTGATGTAGATCCTGCTAAAGTCAAGGCCATTGTAGACATGAAACGCATGTCTAACATAAAACAATTAAGGAGCTTAAAAGGTAAATTGTAGTCCATAAGATGGTTCATAGCTCAATTAGCAGATAAATGTCATCCTTTTACTCATTTGTTGCATAAAAATGTAGCCTTTCAATGGGATGATAAATGTCAACAAGCTTTCCAACAATTAAAGGAGTATCTTATGTCACCTCTGGTTTTAATGCCACCTATCCAAGGTAGACCCTTGTTATTATATATCTCTACCACCTCAGCAGCTCTAGGGGCACTCCTTGCTCAACATGATGATCATGGAAAGGAAAGAGCTATATATTATGTCAACAGAACTTTGGTGGGCTATGAATTAAATTACACCTTCATAGAGAGAGAGCTTGCTTAGTAGTTATTTTTGCTTCTCAAAAACTCTGACACTACATGTTAATCCAACAAACTAAACTCATATCAAAAGTGGATCTTCTCAAGTATCTTTTGTCTAAGGCAGCCCTAACAGGAAGAATGGCTAAGTGGTTCATGATGATAAGTGAATTTGATATTGAGTATGTGGATAGGAAGGCTATCAAGGGTCAAGTCATAGTAGATCAGTTGGCAGATTTCTCATTGCAAGTGGATTACCCCCTAGTATCAGAGTTTCCTGATGAATCAATCTTTGCAATGGAATCTTCATCTTTATGGAAATTATATTTCGATGTGTCCTATACCAATCATGGATCGAGGGTAGGAATTCTTTTTGTTACCCCTCAAGGAGATTGCATACCTAAGTCATACCCCTTAGCTTTCCTATGCACAAATAACATAGTTGAATATGAAGCTTTAATATCAAGTGTAAGAACAACTATTTCATGGAATATTAAGGAACTTCAAGTTCTAGGGGACTCCCAATTGGTCATTAGACAGGTGAATGAAGAATACCACACAAAAGATGAAAAGTTATGGCCCTATAAGAAAATGGTAGACATATTAAGGGAGCGTTTCAAAAGGATCTCATTTGAATAAATAGAAAGGTTAAACAATAGGGTCACAGATGCAATGGCCACTATTGGATCCCTTTTGGACATGCCTCATGGTAATCAACACTATGTGTTTCTAGTTGAACAACTTTTCATACCACCTTATGAGATGTCAGAATCAGAAATGGTGTGTGTCCTTGTTGGTCCTATTTTCCCTTGGTACCAAGATGTCTACACTTAACTTTGTGATAACACTCTTCCACCCAATCTCTTTATCTTTAAAAAGAGAAACATTATTTGCCGATCCACTTGCTTTACCATCCTTGGTGATACCTTATATAAACGAAGCCTAAATGGTATTCTCCTTAGATGTTTAAACCTTGAAGAATCCAAAACCACTTTATAAGAAGTGCATGAGGGAATTTGTACATTCTAGTGGGTCATCCCTAGCTAAGAAGTTGTTGAGAACATGATACTATTGGCCAACTTTGGAACAAGATGGACAAGAATTTGTCAAGAGATGCAAACAATGTCAGCAACATGGGGATTTAATACATGCACCCGCTCAAGAGTTACAACATATCACTACTCCTTGGCCTTTTTCTCAATTGGGGCTTAACCTTGTGGGCAAAATTCACCCTCCTTCCTCCGATGGCCATACCTTTATCATAACCGCCACCAAATATTTCACAAAATGGGTAGAAGCCATTCCCTTAGCCAATATTATCGGCAAACAAATCTCCAAATTTATCCTCAATTATATCATTTGTTGATATGGTATCTCATCTGCCATTATTACTGATAATGGTAGGCCCTTCAAAAATAAGATGTTCGTGAACTTTGCCGCACATTCCATATCCAACACCGTTTTTCCACCCCTACTACCTGCAAGGTAACAGTCAAGTTGGTGCTTCAAATAGAACTATCCTAAAGATCCTAAAGAAAACAATCAATGATGTTGGTCATGATTGGCACTTGCAACTTAATCCAACTTTATGGGCCTACCAAACTAGCATTCATACCCCTATCAGAACCACTCCCTATTCGCTTGTTTATGGAACCAAAGCCATTTTGCCCATTGAGGTTGAGCTCCCATCTTTGAGAGTGTCATTAAAGCACATGATTGATGAAGAAGAGTATCGAGTATCTAGATTGCATGAGCTTGAGGTCCTAGAAGAGAAGCGTTTGCACGCTTTGAATCATTTGCAATCCTATTAGAATCGATTATGAAGAAGTTATAACAAGAAAATTAGAGTTAGAAGATTTGAGCTTGGTGACTTGGTACTTAAGGAAAATCAGAAGAATCAGCAAGAAAGAGCGAAGAAAGGAAAATTTGAGCCTAATTGGCTTGGACCTTTTGTGGTTATAGCAGCTTATGGATCAGGGGCATATCAATTGGCAACTCCCAAAGGGGAATCTTTGGTTGAACCCATCAATGTCATGCACCTTAAGAAATTCTATGCTTAATCCTCTAGAACATAAATGGTTGGTGTGTGGAATTCTTACTTTGTGTCTTGTACCTTTGGCATCTATGTTTCCCCCATCCATTGGGTGTATTGTTGTCTCTTTTAAATTACATCATTAGGAGCATGTCTTAGTATATGGTTACACATATGGATCCTTGAAACAAATCTAAAAAATTTTAAAAAGCCAATATCCTAACTTTCCCACACAAACAAACTAATAAGCAAGAAGCCTTGACCTTAAAAGATTCTTGTAAATTAAGTTAATCTCCTAAATTTTTCTAAAAAGTCAAATCTTTCAAAATCAAAGTCTAATATCAAAATCATGATGCCTTGATAGGATATATCTTTCCTATATCAAGCTATCATTTTCTTTTTCTAAATTTTGAGCTTAACAAATTGGCAAAGGACATTGTGATGTTTTAACTTATTTTATTTGGTGACCTTTTAGGGCCATTTGTATTTTCTTTCCTTTTGGTATGTTGTGTGTATTTATATATATATATCTTTTGTCCCTTATGGGTAGTTTAGCATAGGAGTGTCTTGGTCAGTGTATATAAATTTGTATTTTTTCTGTGACACGTGTTTGGTGGTCAAAATGTGGTTGAAGAATGTTGTTTGTGTGCATCAAATCATTTTATTGTCATTTGTCTTTTTACCTTTCTTCTTTTATCCATCTATTTTATCATGATTATCTTCTTTAATCTTTATCATTTATCATTATCTATTATCATTTTTCCCATTTTATATCTTATCTCATATCTTGTGTCTTTTATCTTTTATCATTTTGTCATTTGTATCTTTTATCTTGTCTTATACTTTAGATGGTCTTATCTCTTTATCTTCTTTTGTTTTATGTCTTCGATCTTTTACTGTTTGTCACATATTGAGGAAACTTGAAGATCTCTACACCATGATGTGTATGAAGGAGAGTGAGGAATGGGGGCATGAGTGCATGTATGTGTGTGTAACCGCTCTATGATGAAAAAGAAAGCATAACCAATAATATCCTAGATGGGTCTATTCCATTCTATGAAGGAAATACAATGAGTGCAAAACCATCCATATCCATATACCATGTCCATAACCAAATAATATTACATCATATCATACAATCATAGAAACCATAAACATATCACATATCCATTTTATCCCAATTTTCATCCTATATGCTTTTCCTTGAAATTAATGTCTCTTCTTTTTGAAAGTTTGCCTTGTGTTCTTCAAGCCAACCTCCCGAGGGGGCATCACTGAGGCATGCTGCCAGTTTTTTCTTTAGTATTCTTTGATACAATGCCACATGGGCATGACATTATGTCAAAGAGAGGCAAAATATAGACACCCAAAATTAACATAGAGTATTATTTTCATCAAATTTTCATATTTCTTCTAGTTTCCCTCATTAATTAAATAATATTAATTATTTAATCAATCTAACTATTCTTCCTAATATAATTAAATTTAATTTAATTATTTATCCCTTTTTCCTAATAATTAAATAAATTATATTTAATCATTCTCACCATCTCTCATGATTAAATAATCCAAAATTTATTTAATTAGCTAACATCTTCTTAAATTAAATAAATAAATCAAATTTATTTAATTTCCTTCACGTTTCTTCTTAAAATAAATAATAAAATATTATTTATTCCTCCAACCATTTTTGGATGCTAAACTATTATTTAAATTCCTAAATCCGTGGCTTTTGTTTCAACTCAATCTCCACCCCTCAAAATTGACTTTGAGATAACATGTCAATTCCTTGATTTTCAAAAGTTAACTCCTTGCAATTTAATAATTTTTGGATTTAACTCCTTGCAATTCCTTGATTTTTGGAAGCTAACTCCTTGCAATTCCATGATTTTTGGATTTAACTCCTTGCAATTCCTTGATTTTTGGAAGTGTTTAGGGTAAAATTGGATTTGTTGATCTTTTGTGGTTTAGATGTTAAAATCCTCCTTTCACCCTAACATTGAAGGATCTAGGGTCGAGTGGCGAGCACTATCATACCCTAGGTCACTTGCAAATGAGGGGAAGCTTGGATTAGGGAATTAATTATCAATTTTTCCTTCTCCTATGCTCGATTGACCATTAAAACCCTAATTATGCAAATACGACAACAAATTATCAAATTACGAAAAAAACTCTTACAGACGGGAGTAAAATACCAAATTACAGAATACTTATTTTCAGGGTTCTGAAACGGAACAGTCGGGGACACAGGATCGGGCACCCAAGTCCAAGGTACCTGCTTTTTCGAGGAATCTAGACCTCCTTCGAACAATGATCAGCCCTATAACTTCTATTTTCTGGAACCAGTCTGCGGAGGACACTGGAGCGAGCACCTTAGTCTTGGAATTGCTCCTTTGTCCATCTCTTCTTCAGATCCTGAATCCCTGATGTCTTCCAACCTTCCTACAACTCCACTTTTTCCGGATACGACACCCGTAACATGCAATCACAAGACTTGGTTTGGGGATTGTGGTGTTTAGAGGTTTGCCTTAGTCAAACCCTGGAGGACACTTAAGTCTCCAAACACCATTGTCAGATAAAGAGCGCATGCCCTTATGAGGCAGAGGCCAAAAAAACCAAAGGAATCAATGATAAAAACATAATGATATGTCACCTTGTAGTGAAGCTTTCATGGAGGAAGATGCTCTTCATGCCATGAAGGAATTGATGCTCAAATCTACAAATATCAATAGACAAAACATACAAGTCTTCTCTTGCAACACAATAGAAAGCCTTGAATCACCTTGAGAATGCCTAGAGTTCACAATAACAATCTCCTTGAAATCTAGTTTACAAATGAATGCCTACATATGTTTATATATGCATCTACAAGAACTCCTGCCAAGATATTTGAAATTCAAACTTATCGTGTCGGCAAAGGGGCCCAATAATGGTCACTAACCAACACCTGTAAATTGAGGCTGCCATAAAATAGGGCAGGACTAGGGCGTAGGCGCCCAAGTCCCCCCCCCTATTTTAGGTAGGATACAACTCAAGGGGTCCTCTAAGGTCTTATTTGTCATGGGACTTAGGTCTCATTCCTTCGGGATGTTAAAATATGAACTAAAATGTCCTAAATGCATACTAAAGACGCAGGAGCTAAACCTTATGAGGGAAAAGCCCCCAAGGGGACATTTTCTGATGTTACAAGAAGTTAACTCCTTGCAATTCCATGATTTTTGGAAGTTAACTCTTTGCAATTCCTTGATTTTTAGAAGCTAACTCCTTGCAATTCCATGATTTTTGGAAAACTCCTTGTAATCCCTTGATTTTTGGATGTAACTCTTTAGTTAACTCATGGCTTGTTGTCTCATCCATTCTCAATCGTTGATCATAATTTGAAATTATTTTGATCTCAACCCTCCATTCTTTTCAAGGAAAAGCATATAAGCACACCTCCTTTGAGCCATTTTCACTCACTTCTCATCGTAGCCTTATGCTGTCATTTTGATTTTCGAAGAACTTTCATGATCTTAGCCTTACATTGTTGTTTTGATTCCTGAATTATCAAGCACTCTATCAATCATTGAAGCACTTAATCATTGAAGCTATCTCGTTATACGAATCTAAGAGCATTTGGATCACAGGATCATCGATATATAAACAATAGAGCTATTTAGTTTTGTATTGATTGATTTATATTCATAGTTTTTATCTTTTGCTCTATTGTGTAGCATAGATTTGTAGCATATATCTTTGTATTTCATTGGTTTGATTCATTGTTGTTATCTACATTGGCCTTTCAATGTGCCATGACTGCCCCAAATCAACCTGGTTCACGAAAACTTTCAGAGCACATGCATATAGGCAAGGCATTATAGATCAATACATTGGTAATTTGAACTCCAACATCGTTGCCTTGCAATAACATAAAGGTTACCTTCCATTTGTAGTCGTCAAGGCTTGTCTTACTAGATGGGAAGATTTGCTAGGTTGCTTCTAGTGATGGGAGCCCATTTCCCTAACAAACCTGTAGTGGATGCTCACCAAAGCCCATAGCCTCATCATGCTCGTTCATGAGTGCAAGCAAGATTGGATAGGCATGCGGTTTCGACCTCCTCTGCGTCTCATGCCTACCCCACTTTTGAATGCAAAAGGTCCCATGCCAGAAAAAAAAAACAAATGGTCTGCCAAATTTTATGAAAATAATGGGTTCACAGCAAAAGGAAGGCACCTTTTCATGTATAAAATAGAGGAATACGACTGCAGTAGGATCTTAGAGGAGAAGAACCTGACCGAAGATGATATGGTGAATCTTTCACCATGAGGACATGGCACAATTTTAGTAGGGGGAGATGATGAGTCATGATAAATTTATGTTTAATTTCCATACCAGACATTGCGAAACCTTTATTCTATGAATTAGCATATACAAGTACATTATTAATGGTTATAGTTGTTTTATGAATGGATGGATATTGTGCTTTAGTATTTATTTTCTATAGGTAGTGTCTTTTGGTTATCTGCTATAATTTGTGTTCTATATGTATGTGTAATGATGGTTTTTTGTTAAAGATAGCTATTTGATTCATGAATAGGGTGGCCCGAATCTCTCCAGAGCCATTGGATCTCTCTGGAACCACCTTCCACTTGAAGACCATTAACTCTAAACAACTCCAAAGTACCCCCTAATGCTATATTCGAATCATCCTCTCCAAGAGTCGATGGTTAGATCGCAGGATCCACGCTAGTCCCAGTCTCAGCACATACCTTGCATAAAATAAGGCAACTCTAATTGCCCATCTATCACCACAGTTCTCTCTATACCCCTTAACTCCAGTTCAAGGGATATTCGACGGAATAGTTGAAGCTCCGCTTCAACTCAAGTTCTCTTTAAGCTTTGACTTTAAGTCTCTTGCTTCCAATTGTGGTGAATGTAATATCTTCTCCAGGTTTCGAATAAAGAGACTCTTAATTTAGGGTAAACAATAGAAAAGAGTCCAGTTTGGCCGCAATCTATAGTTTAGTTTAGTGCAGTCTAAAAATAAAGCTCAAATGTATAAAGATGAGCCAGATAGATAGTTAGAAGTTAGTTCCATTTTTCTGTTCCAGAATTATTTTTTTCCAAGCAACATTTCTTTTTGTTTCGCATTGTGTAAGCATGCCCATTTGGGTTTTCACTACATGGAAATAAAAGGGGAATTCTTCAGATTCTGTGTTCATTTAGGAAGATCCTTCCAAGCAGGGAGTTGGGCCCACTCCACTCGACGGAAGAGATCTCTCGGTATTTGGTGGACAAAGGAGATCTCTCGGTATTTATCATTCATGTCTATGTTTCTTTCTTTACACTAGAATAGGTTATGTGTTGTCTTTCTATCATTGTTCACCTACAGGCTTTCTTTAAATGAGAAAATTACAAAAACATTCACTTTGTTGTATTTATCTTGTTAAATAGTAATCTTGTGTAATTCAATTAAGCATGGTTGTTGAAGCATAGATTGTATGATCCAATTTTGATTTCAGTTTAGTAGATCTTAACTTTGCTTCTTTTTTCCATTCTGCAGTAGCATAGTTTCTTTCATTTATTTCAATTCTGCATGAGTGCTTTAATCAGTGGTTTGAATTCAACATTGTCTTTACATTTACTTAGAATAGGATCATAATCACAACTTTGAAAAAACCTCAAGAGGTAAGACCTTGCCGCAAATAACTCCAAACGCCACCCTAAATTGATAAGAATTAAATGATAGGAAACTTGAACAACTAAGATGGTCCTATCACTAATCACCACCATTTGGAGAGGACTTTTGAGGTTGAAGACTTGGTTTTTCTAAAGTTTTAGCCTTATAGGCAATTGTCCCTCAAGGGGAGTGTCATGAAGAAGCTTAAGCCATGATTTTATGGACCTTACAAGATCACATGAAAGGTAGGAGAAGTGGCATATGAGTTGGAGCAACCGAAAAATAGCAGAATTCACAATGTTTTTCATATATCTCACCTTAAGAAGGTGCTGGAACAGCATGTTACTCCTTGATTGGAGCTGCCTCTACTTGATTGGAGGGATATGCCAATATTATTAATAATAAAAACATAAATTCAAATTTTGAATTGTGGGTGGCGCCCAATTTTGGACCTTTATGACCCAAATTGGCAAGGTATGTGAATAAGTCTCTCCTCTTCATGTTCACATCCAGTTTTGAAGTGAAATCTTGGCAAGTTGCTCTAAAAATCTGTGAAGGACGAAATCCTACAGCAGAAATCCCTCTTAGCTTGCAAGTTTCATAGGTAGGATGAAATCCCTACTCTCTAATTGGGCAGTTCCAATTAGGTATTGCAACTGTGCTAAAATTTGGTCAATTGTGCGTATCAAGAAGTGGCACGCTGGTAGAATCAGGGCGAATTCATTAGAAGTTCCAGGCAGGTGCATCATATTCCAGATTTGAAGAACTTCCGTCATATACCACCGTGTGAGGACTTTGCCAAGGGAAAGTGGCAGTTTGAAGTGTGCAGGTCGCTTATACCTCCATGGCGACATTGGGAGACACAGCAGTATTTAACACAATCGCTATCTGTATGTTAAGAGGAGGACACATATAAGACATTTGTAGCGCAAATCCACTATCGTTACATTGATTTGGGAGCACCCTTACCATCATATGAACCTGTTAAGCACTGGAACTGCCTAAAATTCCTCCCCACAACAAGAGGAAACCAGGGCGCGCCAGCGGAATCAGCCCAAGCAAGAGGAAGTGGGGAGAAGCGTTCACTGGCAGTCCATACGCTCGCCCAGCAAAAGTCTCCAATAGCCGAACCTGACAGCAACAATCTTCCACATACATCTATGCGCGTTGGGTTAATCACAATACAGGAGGTGGCAACAGCAAACTCAACTAGTTAGGATCTACGCACTATCACCAATCCTTGACATTTCCATCCAAAGAGGCCACAATCATCTAGATACTACAGAGAAGGAGACTCATGTCTGAGTCTAACAGGCCACAACCACATCGCACTGAGTCAACCAGTGATCATGCCAGGCCGTGGAATAACCGGTTAGATTTATTTTGGTTACTGAACATAACATGCTCGTACCTCTGTGAGCTTATTTTCCAAATTGATACAATTTTCTAGTGGATCTGGGCAGATTATATTGTTTTATGAATGTTTTCTGAATCAACAATTATATGTTTATAAGTCTGGTAAACAAGTCTGAACTGATTATACGACCACTGTGTTGAGTAACATGTTTGTGAAGTTTAAATGATCAGTTGATAACATCCAGCACTTTAACACATATTAAAGCATATCTATTCCATTGTTGTTCAATTCCCTTGAAGGTATATTACAGAGGACAAGAAGATCATCACAAACCAGGAATCTGTAACTTCTTTTGGCAATGACTTGCATGTCAAATCTTTTATTGGTCCCAGTATATTTTCGATTGATAAGAGGGATGTCAAGGAGGTTAGAGGAAGCCGTAATGTCTTCCGCCAATTCCTTGTTTGGGTCCCTCATTCTACAACATCCCCTTTTTTCAGAAAATTTTAGAACAAGAATGAAATCACTCTAAAATATTAAATTTTGGGGTTTAACAGTTTCATCATACTCCAAAAGAGATTCCTAGCAAAAAAATTTCGAAGTGGGAGAGTTAGGGGCATAAATGTTGGCTCCTCTTACCAAAAAGCTTAAAGCAGCCCAATGCTCAGAGTTGAGGCTCTCAATATGTTAAAGCTGCTCCTTAGCCAAGCAGTGAAAAGACCTCCAGATGCTCCTTTAGCTTCAATAGTGTGAACAGAGTTTTTCCAAATGGAACTCAAAATGCCAAAGACCGCAGGTGTCCACTTTGGATTCTTGAATAGCTACAATGGCGGGAGGGTGTTCTTTAATAAGACACTTGAGGAAGCTCTGTTTGGGATGACTTCCAAGTTCCCTCCAATTCCATGAGAGAATAATTATTTTTTAATAGGCTTCTTAAGATTTGAGAAATCCTCCAAACTGGCCTGTGTCTTGGTAGCAGCATCTTTTTTTGCCTCGTGTACATGTGATTCTCTAGTAGTTTTCCTGCCAGCTCTTGTTACTGATGGTCAAAGGTCACTCATTATTTCAACCTCCTTCAAAGGCATGCTCACCTCCACAATTTCTGAAGTATCATTATTGTTTGCACTTATGGATGGTGGACAACGATCAATCTGCATATCGACCTCTGTTGCACATGCAGCCACATTATCGAAGGCATCATCCATGAGAATCAAGGTCTGTTCTGGTTGAACAGGAATCCCAGTGGGAGGGATTTCATCAAGAATGTCAGCAATCTGCCCTTCTTCCAAGGAGGGCTCTTCTGGCTGGGTGGATTTCACATGCAGGGTAGCACCCAGATTTAGATGGAGCTCCAAACTTTATTCGATACCCTCCTCTGCATTCATATTTTGAAGAACAGAGAAAGGATTAGAGTTATCAATAAGAGTTGTTTCTTGCACAGGCTTTCTTTTGTTTTGTTTTTTCTTTTTGGGTCTTGAAAGCCGCCAACAGGCTGAGATTCTGTTGTTGATTCCTTGCGCTTAGGGCATTGTTTGGCAAAGTGGCCATGAGTGTGATAATGCAGGCATTTATACAGTAGGTGCTTGTAGTCCACTGGCTGATTATGGATCCAATCCATAAATTTAATATCAATGGCATCTGGAAGCCCTTTCTCCAGATCAACAATTACACAAACTCAAGCACAAGAGGCATTTCGAGATTTAGGGGGAACCTAGTTTAGGAATGCACCCATTAAACGCCTACAGCAGATAAGGAGCTCATATAAGCCTGAGAGCTTGTAAATACAGACATTCTCAATCCATTTTTGAAGAGATGCAGGGTTGGGCCAAAGGCCAACAAACCAGCCTATTAATGTTGTCTCAGAAAGTCAGTTGACAGAATGCACCACGTTTTCTGGAGGGAGCTCCACGAGGGCACCGAATCCAACATGAAGATGGAGTGAGATTGCTTAGAAGAGGGCAGTGGAAGGGAGGAATTAGAGAGAGAATGGACGGCTCTGGGAAGCAGAAGGAAGCAGAGACGGGGAACGGTGGAAGGATCAAAGGGAACGGGATTGGTGAAGAGGGAGAAGGCCATGTCGGCCTGGCCTGGCCAGGCCAGAAAACCCTAGCAGGGCCATGAAAAAGTTCCCGCAGCACACTTCAGCTCAGAGATAAAATATCGAGCCGAGCACCACATCATTACCGACAATTACTGAATTTTCACACCACAAACTAGAACTTTTTCCCTGATTTTTGGGGACTCTAATATTTTTGTTTTCTGACAAGTAGCAGACCTTAAATCTATGCCTTTATCATTACCAACAAGGTACCAGCAATTTGCTTTGTCTCCTCTTTGTGTCTGGGCTGGGAGATGATAAATTCAGATGCCCAAACTTGCACATATCTGGTATCTGCACAGATACATTTAACAAACAACTGCATTTGTTGCTGGAAATAGAAAATAGGAGTTTCCAAGCCACAGAAAATTTGATAGGTGGAAACTAGCAGTGCAATAACCACAGTTTTGGTAAGCAGATTTTATTGGCGAGATTGGGTTCATATGGTTAATAGATGTTGGTGCCCTCCTTCAAACTTTGTGGAATCTTATTAATATCTTAACTGATTAAATTAAAGAGGTTCTAAAAATTTTAGTCCCCAACTTTTCTATTGCCATGAAATGATATACACTAACGCATTCTTGGTGTAATTCTGTAAATTGATCTCCTCTTGTTTCGTCTGGCTACATTATGAAAACCGCTGAATCTAAGGCACTACAAACTATACAACTTCCATATCATCCAATTACTGAATCCAAACTATGGAAGATACAAAACTCTGATTTTAAAGGTCCAAAACAACACTTCTAAAATAGAGTGAATGATCCGGATCACAGGTGGTCTGGGGGACAATCCTATCTTAGTGAAGGACAGAATTATAGAATATACAAAGGAAAATGAAAACACAGTTAACCAATACAGATTTGAATGCACAGAACACTTTAGCAAATATATGCTAAATCTATTCAATGTAGAAATGAATATATAAGGAAAGTTGAAAATGAAGATTCTCCTGACCAGAAGGGGTAAACACATATCTCCTAGATTGTTCTTCCAATCCCCTAGTGTTAGGAGTCGAATGTCTATATGTACAATATACTTACATAAACATTACAAAGAAGCAGTTGTGGAACAGTTCATATTCCACAACTGTTTGGCTTACCAACTGCCCACGGTTGGACTTCTGACAGTTGGCTTTCCACATCCATCGTCTGCAGGTGAAATGGTGTGCAAGTGCCACGTGCTGAGCTGGAGACTACACGGATGGCTGCTGCATGTTACGCAAACTATGCCAGATGTTATGCGAAGGACTGTCGTTGCTTGTGCAGTAGCATGAAGTGTTGCAAGTGCTTGTGTGGTAGCGCGAGATGCCACTGGTGCTTGCATAGTAGCACCAGATGCCACAAGTGATTGCAAAAAGTATTGTTGAACTTGATGCCTGTGCAAGGTTCTCTGAAGGTTGTATAGCTGTCTTGGATCAGTGAATCAAACACACTGGGTCATACTACTATTATAGCATAATAATCTACTTCAATTAATGTTTTTTCTAATGTTTCAAAAGTAAAGTAACATAACCAGAATTTTAAGTAACTTCCAAATAATATTCAGTGTCAAGCATCAAAGCTGCCAAAAACACAATGGCTTGACCATCTAGACAAGATAGTTACCAAAATCTTCCCTGCCATCAAATCAAGGATGATGTGCAAATCAAAATCAAAGCAAGATGTAAAAGGTTTTGACAGTGATCTGATGAATTTAGTTCTGTTTTTCTTGCTGCATACTTCACACGAATCCTTCAGGGCATCTACAAAAATGTATCACTTGCAATTCAAATGTTCTAAGAATGATGATAGACAAGTTCAAGGAATGCATGACAATAATATCCCATGTGTAATAAGTTACACCTTAAAGATATCAAATCTTCAGAGACAAAACCAAGCACATCAGCTACTGGTATAGTAGGTTGCAATCTGGGGATGTATTCTGGGATGTAAGAAGCCAATGGAAAGAGAAAAGAGGCTTTATCAGGCCTATCGAATACATTCCCGTTAAATTTTAAGGATGAAACAGGTCTACAAAAGTGGTAATTAGTTTGACTGAGCCAGGTATACTGATCCTATTGGAAATTAAATGCAGCAACTTAAGGAGCTGCACGCACAGATCAAGGAGCAAGTCAAGGCAGTGGATGACATGGCAGCAAGCAAAAGCTGCTGGACGAGCAAAAACCGGGTGAACCAGAAAAGCAAGATTTTGCTCAAGTTTTCCATGACAATGCAAAGACACACCTGCAGGCCATCTAGGCAAGCTTCAGCTACGTAATTAACTCTTCTTCAAGAACACATTTTGCAGTTGGTGTCAGAGTTTGCAAATATCTTTTGAGATGCACCCGGAAAAGCTCTGCTTAACTGACAGTTTTTTTTGTCATGACTTGAACCTGGGACTTCCTGCTTCCAAGAGCTACAGCTAAACACCCCCCATCGCATCATGCATGCAAAAAATGGTAAATATAAATCCTATTTTAAAAGAGGAAAAATTTGGAAAGTGGTTGGTGGTTAAGCACAGCCACCCTGAAGCTGTTCTGAGGGCAGAACAGATCATTGTGCTGGAAGGATGTTGTCACTATACTTTTGTAATATCTTTTGGCATGCTATTTGTAATATCTTGTATATTTTGGCACCAATATTTGTATTTGTGCACACTGCACCTGTTCTATGGAGGATAGATAAGATTTAGGTAGCTTAGGATTGGAATGTAAGAAGGACATGCACCAAATATTCTTTCTTTGGTTGTCAGCCACCTTAGGATAAATAAAAGCACGGTTATGTAGCTAGGGTGGTCCAAGTTGGCGCACTTCTCAGTGTCCTCTATATAGAGGGGTAGTATGGTAATTAAGAGAGCAAAAACTTTCTGCAACAAAGTGCTGCTGGATTTTGGTCAGAAGCATTCAGGTAAGTGTTGCATGAATCTTTTTGTTCTGGTCCACTGTATAACCATTCACAGACTGTGTAATCCTTTGATAAGTTAATATAGAAGATCCATTTGAGCAAGGTAAATATTGTGTTATTTATATTCTGAGCATGATGGCTTGAGTGTGCTATTTTTGTATTTCATTTACTTGCATGCATAATGCATGTGCTGCATGAAGATATTTGATCTCAGGGCATGCCTCGGGTGAACAGTCCTTCAGGACTGATATACTGACACGTGGTGATTAACAAATAGTAGCTAAGTTTTGTAAATGCAAGTGCATTGAAATTTAGCTAACAATAGAAGTAGACTGTTGTAAACATGCACAATATTGTACTCTATGGAATTGCCAAACTGAAGTAATGAAGGGAAGTGATCAATTGACACTTCCAAGCTGGTCTTCTCCACACTGGGGTTTCCAGGTTAAAAATCCCAGGTATCTGATTTTGTTTGCACTTGAATTTGTTATTATTGTTCATGTTTCATTTCCAGCAACACATATAGACCAATTCTTACACAAACTATATTCGATATGTTGTCATTTGAAGCTTAGTTCAAGTAGGATCGGTATAAAATTTGTATTTGCTTTCCAGCATGTAGAAACTTGATAAATTATAGATCACTAACTGCACAGAGTGCTAAAATTTTCCACAAGGATATTAACTGCTATGAGCTAAAATAGCTATTTTCATGACAAACGATTCAAAATTAGAATTGAATGTGGTGATTGCACCAGGTAACTGCACTGCAAAATGTTTGATTGCTAGAGTCAAAGTGCATAATGAAAATAATTTCAGCAAATAGTTTGTTTATAATAATTGCTTATAAAATAATCCAATTTTCAGTATACATTTGTGAATGAAGGGAAGCAGTTCGCTTACCTGTTCATAACAAGAGGATGACGTAAGTGCTCTGCATTTACAGATGATAACAAATTGGAGCCCTCGCATACCCAAGATTAAGATGGGCATCCCCTGCAAGCCTAAGACCTTCAATAAATAAGAATCAATATAAGAAAACTTCCTGTTTCCGTTATTTTGGGAATACAAATCACTCCTTTATATATTAGTTATCATGCTATCCAGTATGTCTCTGACTACATAATAATATGTTGTGTATGAAGCAGAAGAAAGCGGGATCCAAAAACTCAAAGGAAGTTTTCTATTCAATATCGATCACACTTTCAGAACCAACAAAACGGCCTTATGCAGAAACTAAAGAAAGATCCTATACTCTATCATGCTCTCTACCTCAAATGTGGCACTCGTGAAGGCTTTTTATTCACCATCGTTTTCTCTGACCATTTCTTAGATTTCAGATACATTTTAGATAGCTCTCCAGCTACATGTCTCATATTCGATCTATTGCGTGGACTCGATTTAAACATCTTACACTTTCAGAACCAACAAAAAGGCCTCATGCAGAAAATGAGAAAGAATCACATACTCTGGACTCAAATCTGGCACTCATGAGCTCTTTATTTGCTTTCATCTTCTCTGACCATTTCTTAGATTTCAGATAGATTTTAGATAGCTCTCCAGCTACATGTCTCATATCCAGCCTATTGTGTGGACCACATCTAAACATGTTACATTTTCAGAACCAAGAAAAAGGCCTATGCAGAAAATGAAGAATGAATCCTATACTTTATCAAGTTATCTAGCCTCAAATGTGCCACTCATGAAGGTTTTATTTGCCTTCATTTTCTCTGACCATTCCTTAGATTTCAGATAAATTTTAGATAGCTTTCCAGCTACATGTCTCATATCTGGCCTATTGTGTGGACCCATATCTAAACATGTTGCTGCGAGCTTTGCAACTTTCTCAGCACTATCAACAGGGTAAGAATCTTTAAGCCGAGGATCAATCCATGTTCTCAGCTTGGCAGAAAAATCTGATTCTGAAATTATTGAAAAGAAGCTCTCACTGAGTGAAACTCGCTTGTACTGATTCTTTGCTGCATCAAAAGAAAATTTCACAGACTCCTGCCCAGACAAAAGCTCCAACAAAACTATCCCAAATGCAAAAACATCAGTTTTCTGAGAAACTATACCTCTTGCAGCAAACTCTGGAGCCATGTAACCTTGTGTCCCAATAATTTTCCTACTGTGTGACCTCTTGTACTGTCCACTAGACTCCCCAGAATCCTCCTCTGAAATCTCTGTGCTTGAGAATTGACCACCCTCATGTTTGGCAGATAGTTCACCGGTTAACTCAGAAGTCCCAAAATGTGCGATCTTTGCATTGAAATCAGGTCCCACAACAATTATGCTGCTACTCTTAATATATTTATGAATATAATTGAAAGCTATATCATGATGCATATATTCAAGCCCTTGGGCTACATCTACAGCAATCTGTAGTCTGTAAAGCCATGAAGAAAGCACCGTATATCCAGGGCCCTTGCTACTGCATAAGCATTCACTCATACTGGGACCCTCAACATACTGATAAACAAGATAAAGATGCTCACCTTCCTCACACCCACCTAAAAGCTTAATTATACTACTGTGATGAACACTGCAGATTTCTCTGAGTTTTGCCCTAAAGTTTACTTGAACTGTTCTGGTTCTTTCTGTAACAACCACAGGCTTATTTCTCAATGTGCATTTCCAGACCGAGGAATTCCCTAATTTTCCAGAACAAAAATGGTTTGTGGCCAAAGTGATTTCCTTGAATGCATAGATATTGAGATTGTCTGGAAGGAAATCTTTATAGCTGGCAAGGAATTGGGCACTGCTGGTCAATTCTTTTGAAAATTGGCTGCTCGAATGTAGACCTGAATCTGGACTCTTGCTGTGGGTGATAAGTATATCATCTGAAGATCTGGGCTTTCTAGGGGATGATATGAGAGGAATTGGTTCTTTTACAAGTTTGGGTTTGGTCCGGCACATCGCTTAAGGATAGACTATACTGTTGGAAGAAAGATCAACGCTCCCTACTGCAAAGGGACTGGTACTTCAGTGGTAGAGCACACCTGCATGGCAATGAAAGTCCCTAAGTTCCTCTCCTAACTGTAAGTTCCTCTCCTAGCTGTTCCATGGAAAATAGCATTTCTAACATTGTGTGGAACAGTCACTTTGTCCGCTACTTCTGAGTAGTATTTCTACTTATGTCCATGCAGTATATCTCTTACATTACATCTAGATTTCAACATGCTAATAGGTATCTCATCCTATTTTTACTCAGTCAACCAACTTCGTCATATCTCAAGTTACCCCATGTTCAACCGACTTCGTCGGATCTCAAGTTACCCCATGTTCCCATTGGGCTGATTTACTGCTAAATTTGAGCAGCACATGGCTGCATGCAAATTTTATATTATGCATAAAGGATAATCTCGAATTTTGGGGATTGGCTTAAATTTTATATATTAATAAATAATTGTTTTATTGATAATTTTTTTTGTTTTTCTTAATATAATAAAAAACAATAATTTAAAATATTTTTTTAAAGAAAGCAAATTACTACATATTCCCATGCTGCTGATTTACTACTTAAATTTGAGCAGCACATGGCTCCATACAAATTTTATATTATGCATAAAGGATAATTTAGAATCTCTCTATTATAGTGGAGCAGCTACCTTTGAAGGATTGACCTAAATTTTATATATTAATAAATAATTGTTTATTGATAATTTCTTTTTGTTTTTCTTAATATAATAAGAAACAATAATTTAAAATAAATGTTTAAAGAAAGCAAAAAATAAAATATTCATGGGGTCACTTGTTCCACAAATAGGAGCCATATGGGGACATGCCCTTGTTCTCATCTTATTTTCATCCCATAGACTAATCATTTGGTTGATTTGTCAATTCCATCATGCTAATTCTTGTCCATAAATTAATTAATATAATTAATCTTATTCATGTCTTCCTAATGTCATTCCACATTTAATTAATTAATTAGTTTCCTAATTAATCCATGCACATATAATATTTAAAATAAATAAATAATTTCACATTTCTCTCTAAATTAAAATTAGTTAACTAATTAGTCAATTTAATTAACTGATCAATTAAAAGAATTAACTGGTTAGTCAATTTAGTTAACTAGTTAATCAATTTAGTCAACTAACAGCTATCAAACTAGTTAACTAGTTAATTAAATTAGTCAATTAATCAATCAAATTAGTTAATTGATCAATCAAGTCTTGATTCTCAATATTGATTAAACCAATCTTGACCATTCATTTTTAATCAATTAAATTTATAAATCCCCGTCTTTAGCACCTTTGAAGGCTAGCAGCAACAGAATTGATCATCAATTTGTCCATTTTTAATCTTTGAACAACATCATCATTACTTTGCGGTAGAGCTTGCACATCTTTGTTGAGCATCCACTATCCTTTGTGGAGCACGAAATCCGTCACAAGCTCAATCTGAGGTTTGCATATTTGTTAGAGTAAGAATGTGCATTATTGTTTATTTGATTTCTTTCATTACTCTAATTTATTCGTGAATACATTTGGCATCCCCAGTGGGACCCACCCCTTTGTCTATTACATTTCTCATAATTTTAGAGCTTTTAAAATCATTTGCAGTAGTTTTCTTGTGAAGTATTGACATATATTATAATATTGAAGACTAGAAATGATTGAAATATATGTCTTTTTGGATTGGTGTTTGCAAGTTGCAGGTTTGTGGTAATAGTAAATGCTTCTTTTTATGCATGTTTGCTTTTAGCCTGGCAAATTTTCGATGTTCTTTAGCAGCTGTGGTTTATACACAATCTAAATTAGATTTTATTTGTTGTGGTTTATTCACCTGGGAAATTGCTGATCTATTTTTATATTGCAATCTAAGAGCAACTCTTAATAGGGAAGTTTCGAAAGCACATCACTGGGTTTTAAAAATCTTTATTACCATCTCTAAAATGTCTTTTGTAGGATAAAAAAGAGATTGGTTTGAATTTATTAATTATCTGTCTAGAACTCAACGCATTGGGAGTGCCATAAATCATTGAAAAAGAAGTGGGTTTCCTCGTGTAACTGAGCTACGTTTGCATCAGAGATTTTATTTCTTAATAGCGAGCCATTACAGACTCGACAGCAAGCCAACACATTCTTCGTTATAGTCTTCATTACTGCATTTGTAATTCTTGGCACCATTGAATATGTCATGTGCCCAATATTGACCCCATTTGAAAATAACTAAAAATAACCAATAAGCTTATAAATAAGTAACCACTTCACAGTAATTAGTTTGCAATGGAAATAATTTGACCATAAAATACAAGAGTTTAAAATTTGATTTGCATTCGTAGGAATAGAATACAAAATTAGTTATCTTTGCTTTATTTAAAACCTTCACCTTCTATCCATCTAAATTGAATCATAGTTTCCAAGGTTAATGAATAATATTCAAATAGACCAAACAAAAATCATACTGTAAGTTAATGTGAAGAAGAGATTAAGCAAAATAAACATAATTAAATTCTTGGTAGCATCTAAAATACAACTCTCTAGTATCACAAAAGAATGTAAATTTTCCAAATGAATTTGTAGGTCAAATCTTATTCTAAAATGACAAACTCAAGCATATAGCAAAATAAAACTTAATCTAGATAAGATTCTAATTTCAAGTAATAAAGCACTTGACTAGAATATAAAAAGTCTATTAATATGATGCAAGGTCTAAAACATAGGTCCTATCGACAAGGATAAAAATATAATTTCCCACAAAGCTTTGCATCAAAATGAATAAATTGACTAACTACTTTTGTTTAAATTGACATAATATTTAGTTCCAACCCATATCCATGACAAGAATATATCCTCTCTTAGCCGATCCATAAGAAGGATACAACATCAGTTAAATCGAGATGATATGAAATTAGGTTACCACGACATTTTTTATGGACAGCTAGTTAACTATCAAACACAAACCTTGGTTCTCAAAGCTAGAAAGATATGGAAGTTAGAATCATTGAATATGTCTAAAACTATAAGTATCAAGATCTATGTATTTAAAATATATCAAGTCTATATGAAACTAAAGACAATTCATGCTTTATAAAAGCAACCTCTATGTCTACACGACAAATTAAATATTCTCCCATCCAAGAAACATCCTTAGAGATCTATATAAGTTCTCTTAATTTAAAATAAAGTTATAACTCAATCATGTAGCTATTAAAATATCAATTTCATCAATTATGCAATACAACGTAATACAAAGTCAATAGCTCTCTATTATACAAATTTAAAGTGTCAATATCTAAGATCATAAATATTCAAGTCTAAGATAAAATATTTACTAACTATTTTAGATTCAAATTTAAACAAAATACTAATCTTCATTGCTATCTCATGACTTGAAAATTCGGTATAATTTAAGAAAGTAATAAAACAATCAACTAAGGGGTAAGTGCAAGAAGATGAGTTCACTTTTTGGCCAAAAAGTGGAAGTGTTTTCCCTATGTTTCAAGTTTTGTCGTACTTGGAGTGACAATTTGAAGCACTTGCACATAACATATTAAGATGATGTAAAAATAAAAAATGTAGGATTTTGTTTCTAGTTTTCAAATATATAATTTTTTCTAATACCCAGATGATGCAAGTTGGGTTTTTATTGGATGTACAAAAAATGACTTTTTAAAAGTCCCTTGTTTTTTGCAAAAGCATGCATGTGTACGACCAATATAATTTGACCTAAATTACTGTATTTTTTTAATTCCTTTTGTGGAAAGATTCCTAGGATGTTGAATTTTGGTCAAAATATTTTTTTGTAATTTTTTGATAAATATTTTTTTTAATTAATTTTTTAATGAGCCTAATTAGTGTTTTTTAAAATCCCTTGTGTACGACCAACATAATTTGAGATAAACTAATCAATTCAGTAATTTTTTTTTCATCATGTAGAGAATAATGTCTAGTTTGGTCAGACATAATTTTTTTTCAAGAAACTTCTAAAATCAAAAGTTATTAAAAAAATAGTAAGCTATGTTATTTCAATTTTATGAGTTAGTTTGTTTAGAAAATAATTAATAACAAAAAATTATGTTCAATAGTAAAAAAATTATATATTTGAAAACTAGACTTTCAGATCTATAATGGGTTTTAATTTTGTTAAAATATTCTAAAAAAAGTCGCCAACCACAGTGGTGAAACTAGTTTTTTCTTCTATTGTTTTCATGGCTTCTTAGTTGCAGGTCCAAGGCGTAGGCTCGGGTTTCCAAACTTTTACCGATCCTAAAACCAAGGCAAATAGGCAGGTGTCACATTTGAAAAAATAAGAAATGGGTACCCGTTTGTAAACGGGTACCCACTCATAATGGGTGCCCGTTACAAACGGGTACCCGTTTCTTATTTTTTAGAATGGGTACATGTTTTAAAATAGGCACCCGTTTTATTTTAGCCGTTAATTTTTTTTTCATAAATTAGTAGTACGACCGAAACCCTACAACATTCCCTTTTACCAGTATGGCCGACAATGACAGATTTTATGATTTTTTTATGTGTAAAGTGTCGATTTGAGCTCTCAACAAGGCATATCTTATGCAATTTTTATAGGGATTCAATCATAAGGAGAATTTTTAAATGGAATGAAATAGAAAATTTATTTTTTATAGGCATTCAACTTCTTGGAGAGACATTCATTTTTACCAATACACTGACAACGACAAATTTTGTGACTTTTTTATATGCAAAATGTTAATTTGAGCTCTTAAGAGGACATATTTTATGCAATTTTTACAGGGATTCAATCATTAAGAGAATTTTTAGGTGTGATGAAGTAGGAAATCTATTTTTTAAAAGGATTCAATTTCTTGGAGAGATCAAACAAATATCAAGCAACTATCATATTGAACAAAGGATCTATTTCTATTTGTATTTCATACATTTTTTAAGAAGAGATCCAACACATTTTGATAATTATGGGATCAAATAAACGTCAACAAAAAAAGAAGAGGAAGGTTATGACAGTTGAAGAAATTGAAGCACATCGAGAGAAAGAGGCAAAATGATAAAGAGATAAGAGAGAGGATTAAAAAAATGAAGAATGATGTAGCATCTAGTTCGATGACTATTGAAGAGGAGAACATTGAGGAGGAGAATATTGAAAAGGAGACCAGTTTGAATGAAGTGAATGTAGAGTATGCAAATGTGGAAGAAGTCAAGAACATGGAAAATGCAAATATAAGAACGAATCCAGGTATGACTTCAAATCCATTGAATGATAATGAGATTAAAGATTTAAAACAAGTTGGATATAATATTGATGAGATAAATGCTTCTACTATGTAAACAAGACAATAAAAATGAAAATGAAAACCCTTGTATGCATGAAAATGAAAATATTTTTTTTAAATTGAAAGTAATGTTTTGAAGAATCTTTGTGGTAAGATATTTTGGAGACAAATTCGAACACATGCAAATAGATTGTACAAATAATTTTTTTATAAAAAAATTCTTGGATTTCAATGTCAACTTGTATTACAATTGATAAGAATGTCAAAAATGAGAAAAGTAATGAAAAAATTAGGCATTTTTTAAAAACCCAAAAAGGTGGATGAATCAATGGAACAAATTATGTCTAGTGTTGTTAATGCTATTGGTTCTATAGGAAAAAATAGTCGATCTAAGGATAAGAATGCAATACGTAGAGCAATAACAACTACTTCAGTTAATAAAACAGTTGTGAGCAAAAGAATGATACGTAAAACAAGTGGATATTTAAATGTGCATGCTATAACTTTAAGAAGAGCAACAAAGAGAAGAGTAAGTATTGAAGAGGATTCAATCAACCAATGTTAGACTTTTAGTGGTAGACTCACAAGGTCTAACATGAAATTAAACAATGAAATTAGGTCTTTGATTGAAAAATATTGGCATGATAATACAAGGGTTTCATCAAATGCTAGAGATGTTTTGAAATTAAAGGTGGGGTCAAAAAATTGTGATCCTCATCCAAAACATCTTTTAGACATGACTCAAATAGAATTATATATAAAATTTCTAGATGATTCAATTATAGAAAATTTTAGTATAAGTCAAAAATCATTTGAGAAATGCAAACCTTGGTATGTCAAGATTAATAAGCAATGAATCTCTTGTTGTAAAATTCATATGCAATTTCATTATTTTTATGATATTTTTTGATATATACGTTGTACTTTGTATACTAACCAAATTATGTAGGAATGTGGTATTAATATGCCACCTACAATAGTTAATGATTTTATAACAAGTATACTTTGTAAAACAAATGACGGGTAATTCTATTTTTCAAAACCATGTGTTTCTAGACAATGCAATAGATGTGGTAACCTTTCGTTGTTAGGTGAATGCATGCATGAAAGTAGTTCACATGATTTTGGACAATAGTTAGTGGATGTGAAGAGGTTCACCAATGTTCAATATCCATTAAAGGATGGAAAAATTGGGAAGCGTTGTGAGTTAGTCACATAACAAAGTAGTGTACATGCATTCATCACAGAGTTCAAGAATAAGATTGTGTATAAATATGTCAAACATTCTCAATATGCTTGGTGGCTTGATGAACAATTCTGTAGATGTAAGAACACATTTCCTATTAGAACTATACTTTCAGCGGTTGACTTTGCAGAAAACTATACACTTGCTCTACAAGAGGAGATTTAATCACAATATTATAACTCAGTACATGTGGCCATATTTGTTCATATTGTATACAAACATGCAGCTGATAGTATAGAAGATGACAGGAAAATTTTGAGAGTACCATTTCTATGTGAGTGATAACCGATTACATTCATCAAAGTTTGTGCAGTATTATTTCAAAGTATTTTACAACTTAAAAGAAAGACAAATCCAGATGACACAACATTTCATATGGTCAGACAATTGTACAAGACAATTCAAAAATTTTCAAATATTTTTGTGATTAAGTAGGGTCCATAAAGAAAACAATATCTAACATATTTGGAGTTTCTTTGAAGCTAGACATGGTAAAGGAGAACATGATGGAGTTGGAGCATGTGTGAAAAGGGTTTTTGTTAGGGAGTAACTAAAATTTTATGATGCAGCAAAGTTTCAAGATGCATGTGCAATTGTGGATTGGTGTAATGCAAAATTGACTATAGGATCAAGTGAGAACTCTAAAGTTTAATAGTTTTTTTGGTTGGTTGAAGAAGAAAACATTCCTCCTCGATTTGATTGTGATACAATTAGTGGATCAACAAAATGACATTCATTTAAGAGTTCAAATGCAAGCACATGGACTCTATGGACTAGGGAGCTCACATGTTTTTGTCAATTTTGTATCACAGGTGAGTGAGAAGCAAATGAAAATATAAACCAGGTTGAAGAATGGTAATAAAAGTCCTTAACACCTCTACAAACACATGATCAAAATGAGATAAACATTTGAGGAGGATAATCATTTGCAAGCATCAGATGACTATGACCGTATTTCAGACCTCGTACAAGAAGGTACAAATTCATTGAATATTTCTTGATCGTGTTGCCTCAGATGGAATGTTTTCAAGTGACACAGTTTCTGAGTAACAGCTCGTTAAAGATTGCTACCTTTTTGCACTTTAGACTCTTCAGGGATATCGTCGGTATAATGTAGCTCAGACTATTTCAGCACGTTTGGGTGCAAAATAGGACCATTCCTAGCCCAAATGTACCCATCCGGATGTGTTGGAATAGTCAGTTTGGTTGCATGAGGAGAAGGATGAAAGTTACACCCCTTTACAACTTTACACTACCTCCTAACAATTTTTGAGGCAGCAGAAAACCTTTCACCATGGGCAAACGCCTCAGAGATATAAAAAACTGAGAGAGGTTATTGTAGAGGGACCCTACGTGATCGCGTCGCCTTAGACAGAATGTTTTTAAGTGACAACACTCAAATAGAATTAGTAACAACAATACTATTAACCAATCTATAATGTTAAATTCCTACAATTCAATCACAATTAACATTGCAACACTACAAAAATTGAAACTTGAATTGATATATATCAAATTTGATGTGAAAACTATGTTATTTCCTTCTTCTTAAGTCGGTAAAATAGAAAAAGGTGGTGGAAAGTTCATGCAAAGGTGGTAGAATGTGCAAAATGTGCATGTGAACTTCCCAACAACATGAAAACACTTTTTTTTGTCGGAACACGCACATAAACAACATGAAAGTAGAGTATGTGGGCCTGGATCATGGGGGTCCAGGCCTTTTTACTTTTTGTATAGCAAGCCAAAACATGAGTTGTCCTGCTATAGATTGATCCATAAATATTTGTGCCTATCTCACCTTTGATAGCACCTTTGAAATATCTCACCTCTAGTTCCATTAGCTCATGTTCTATCTCTCACCTCTATATCTCACTTATCTCTCCCCCTCACCTCTCTACCTCTCCCCTCTCTATGTCTCTCAGTCACTCCTTGTCTACCTCTCCATCCATCCTTAGCCATCTAGGTTCACTTAACCCTAAACCCTAAAGCCTCAACCCTCAACCCTTAAACCTTAAATCCTAAACCCTATCCCTAAACCCTCAACACTTTACCTTAAACCCTATTCCCTCAACCCTAAACCCTACACCTTATCACTAAACCCTCAACAGTCTACCTTAACCCTAATCCCTCGACCCTCAACCCTTAACCCTAATCCCTCAACCCTCAACCCTAAACGCTATCCCTATTCCTAAACACTCAACCCTTGACACTATACGTTAAACCCTAATCCCTTATCCCTACACCCTAAACCCTATCCCTCAACCCTTAACCCTTAAATCTTAAACCCTAAAACCTTGACCCTCGATACTATATCTTAAACCCTAATCCCTTAACCCTCAATCCTTAAATCTTAACCCTAAACCCTATCCCTAATCCCTATACCCTCGACACTCTACTTTAACCCTAATCCCTCGACCCTCAACCCTATCCCTAAACCTTCAACCCTCAACCCTCAACGTTAAACCCTAATTTGTCAACCCTAAACCCTAATCCCTCAACCCTAAACCCTATACCTAAACCCTCAACCCTCAACACTATACCTTAAACCCTAATCCCTCAACCTAATCCATCATCCATAAACCCTAAACGCTATCCCTATTCCTAAACCCTCAATTCTTGACACTATACCTTAAACCTTAATCCCTTATCCCTAAACCCTAAACCCTATCCCTCAACCCTTAACCCTTAAAACTTAAACCCTAAAACCTATCCCTAAACCCTCGACACTCGACACTATATCTTAAACCCTAATCCCTTAACCTCATCCCTAAATCCTCAACCCTCAATCCTTAAACCTTCAACCCTGAACCCTATCCATAATCCCTCTACCCTCGACACTCTACTTTAACCCTAATCCCTTGACCATCAACCCTATCCTTAAACCCTTAACCCTCAACCCTAATCTGTCAACCCTAAACCCTAATCCCTCAACCCTAAACCCTATCCCTAAACTTTCAACACTATACCTTAAACCCTAATCCCTCAACTCTAAACCATAAACCCTATCCCTAAACCCAACAAAACTACTTTGCCTTATGTTAGGTTGTTAAACCCGTCATTTTGTACACTCTTCTCTTAACAAAATATGAGGAATAAGTATAGAAGGCAGAGAATTTGATCTTACTAGTTTACATATTGGTCGATTTACATTCCGTGACTTCATTTTCATTGAATAGAAAGGTTTATCTGATTTGAAATAAGGGGCAGAGTTCACTGTCATGTGCTTTTCTAGATGAGAGGATCCATAATGTCCAGGGTTCTTCTAAGAATGGCTTGCAACATAAATAAGTTTTTGTTATACCAATCCTCCTGGTAAAGATACAATTCAAATGCCTACTTTGAAAGTTGAAATAAATTAAATTAGACTTACAATTTTGATTTTCTTCCATTGCTTCAACATCATTATTGTTTTCCCCATCAGAAATCAATTCATTCAGTAACTTGTTGCCCATTGGTTGACTTGAACTGCATACTCTGTTAGAAGAAGGGCATCTTTTATCTGTATCAATGTTGGTATTCATAAGCTGAAGAGGATTGATATTTTTCACACACCCTATTATTTGAAATATCTTAACCTTAAAATATGACTTGGATATGTACTTGAACATAGCAAAATCTCCAATCTTTAGCCCATGATGATTCATAAAATTTTCCCAACCCTACCTAAATTCTAGTTTATTTATGGTACCTCCTAATTGTACATCCCACTCCTACCCACCTAGGCCTTGCAACACCATATGTTCATTTGTGTTGTCTATAAACTATGAAACAAATGCAGGAGGAATGTGTTGCCATAAACACATTACACAATTAGACTATACAAGTTCTTAACAACGTACAAGAAATAAAAGAATGAAAAATAATGTATAGAGTTACCAGTTTTTGTGTAAAGTCTCCAAGCATAACTTTGAAGAAGGAAGCACACCCATTAAACCAATTCATTCAACAACTTATTTTCCATTGGTTGACTTAAGTTGCATACTCTGTTAGAAGAAGGGCATCTTTTATCTGTATCAATGTTGGTATTCATAAGCTGAAGAGCATTGATATTTTTCACACACCCTATTCTTTGAAATATCTTAACCTTAAAATATGACTTGGATATGTACTTGAACACAGTAAAATCTCCAATCTCCAGCCCATGATGATTCACAAAATTTTTCCAACCCTGCCTAAATTCTAGTTTATTTATGGTACCCTCTAATTGTACATCCCACTCCTACCCACCTGGGCATTGCAACACCATATGTTCGTCTGCGTTGTCTATAAACTGTGAAACAAATGTAGGAGGAATGCACTGCCATAAACACATTACACAATTAGATTATACAAGTTCTTAATAGCGTACAGGAAATAAAAGAATGAAAAATAATGTATAGAGTTACCAGTTTTTGTGTAAAGTCTCCAAACATAACTTTGAAGAAGGAGGCACACCCATTAAATTAATTCATTCAATAATTTACTACCCATTGGTTCACTTGAACTGCATACTCTGTTAGAAGAAGGGCATCTTTTATCTGTATCAATGTTGGTATTCATAAGTTGAAGAGCATTGATATTTTTCACACACCCTGTTCTTTGAAATATCTCAACCTTAAAATATGACTTGGATATGTACTTGAACATAGCAAAATCTCCAATCTCTAGCCCATGATGATTCACAAAATTTTTCCAACCCTGCCTAAATTTCAATTTATTTATGGTATCCCCTAATTGTACATCCCTAAACCCTAAACCCTAATCCCTTAACCCTAAACCTTAAACCCTAAACCCTAATTATAATTTATGGTACCCTAATCCCTCAACCCTAAACCCTAATCCCTTATCCCTAAACCATAAACCCTATCCCTAAATCCTCAACCCTTAACATTTAAACCTTAAATCCTAAACCCTATCCCTAAATGCTCAACCCCCAACACTATACCTTAAACCCTAGTCCCTCAACCCTAAATCTTTAAAGCCTCAACCCTTATCCACCCCTTTCCTCCCCTATCTGCCTCACCCCATCTCTCCTCTATCTCTCAACCCTTAGCCATCTAGGTCTCTCTCTTATCCCTAAAGCCTCAACCCTCAACCCTTAAACCTTAAATCCTAAACCCTTAAGCCTCAACACTGTACCTTAAACTCTAATCCCTTATCCCTAAACCCTAAACCTTCAACCCTAAACCCTATCCGTAATCCCTCTACCCTCAACACTCTACCTTAACCCTAATCCATCGACCATCAACCCTAAAGCCTCAACCCTAAACGCTATCCCTAAAGCCTCAACCCTAAACCCTAATCCCTCAAGGTCCTAAACCCTAATCCCTTATCCCTAAACTCTAAACCCTATCCCTAAACCCTCAACCCTCAACCTTAAACCTTAATCCCTCAACCCTAAACCTTAATCCCTCAACCCTCAACCCTAATTCCTTATCCCTAAACTCTAAATCCTTGCATCCATCAACCCTAAACCCTAAATGATATCCCTATTCCTAAACCCTCAACCCTCGACACTATACCTTAAACCCTAATCCCTTATCCCTAAGCCCTCAATCCTAAACCCTAATCCCTCAACCCTAAACTCTATCGCTAATCCCTCTACCCTCAACACTCTACCTTAACCCTAATCCCTCGACCCTCAACCTTAATCCCTCAACCCTAAATGCTATCCCTAAAGCCTCAACCCTCAACCCTAATCCCTCAAGGTCCTAAACCCTAATCCCTTATCCCTAAACTCTAAATCCTATCCCTAAACCCTCAACCCTCAACCTTCAACCTTAATCCCTCAACCCTAAACCCTAAACCATAATCCCTCAACCCTAATCCCTCTTGACCCTTAAACCCTCAACCCTTATCCACCCCTCTCCTCCCCTATCCACCTCACCCTCATCTCTACCCTCCTTTACCCTCAACACTATACATACATACATACATACATACATACATACATATAGGCATACATATATACATACATACATACATCAATACATACATACATATAGACATACATACATACATACATACATACAAGCATACATACATACATGCTTAATAACCTTAAACATAAAACATTCCAAGGGAGACATAACGTGAGCGCGTTGTAACGCGTTCGCGTTATGTCAAAGATGACAAACATCGGACAAACTTTTGCGAAAAAGAAAAAAATGCAAAACAAAATATAATGTGAGTGCGTTATAATGCGCTCACGTTATATTTTGCTTTGGGATTTGATTTGGATTTCTAACCCAAAGGCTTGGAGTGCCTTCCCAATGTCCATAGACGTGTTTTTACAAATTCTACAAGATTTCACATAATTTCATTCGTGCTAACCCTCATATTTGCACGTGTTTCAAGGTCGAACAAATCGAACACCTGGGTAATGTTAGGCTTTCTCTTAGCTATTTAACGATGTATTTTTTTCACATTTTGACAATGTTAATCCTTTCATTTTTAATTTCTTTTGTTTATGTGTCTGTTTTTGGGCAAAAATTAGTGTTTGGTCTTTTTTTCATTGTAAATTAACTGTTCATTGAAATTTAAAAAAAAATACATTTTTAAAAACTAGACTCCATTCTACACATATTAAAAAAACAAATAATTTTCAATTAGTTTTCAAAATTTATAGGGGTAGCACAGCCAAAATTATGTTTTTAGGATGTGTCCACTTTGAAAATTAGTAAAAAATCAAATATTCATTAGAAAATTATCAGAAAAATCAGGCATAAACTACATGTTGTTAGCTAATTTCTCATCGAAGCAATTTTAAAAATACCAAAAAAAAGTTAACCTTTTGAGGGAGCCACAAAACATGCTATGTTATATTTTTTTGACAGAAAAAACACCAATTTCTGTGGCTCCCTCTTTTGAACCCCTTAATCTATACCATTTTTTTTAAAAATTAGTAGTTTAGAAAGTAGACTCGGAGCACTACAAACATTGTTTTGGTTGCATCTTCAAATTTTGAATGTAACTATGCTCAATTTCTCATCCAAGGCCAACATTTCCTGATTTCAGAAAAAAAGTGGCTACGTAATACCCCTTTTTGGCCCCCCATCCTCTTGCACTTACCCAGTGGCTCATAGACAAATTTTGACATAAAACAAGTCATATTTTGAAGGTAATTTTTTTTGAATTTTTTAAAACTTTTTTATTTCATAGAGCCATACCCTACAGATCCGTATGGTATGGACCCTATCATACAATTATCTGCAAGCCAATCAAGTCAATAGGTTTTCAAAAATTTAAATTTTCAAGTTTAAATGTTTTAAATTGGCCAATTTCAAATGCTTTAAATCTACTAATTTTTAAAATATTTTAAAGGTTTTCTTTTGTGTAGGTTTAGGTCAGCAAGGCCGAATCCCTCTGGCCTGGTGGTGACTGGACCACACGACCATCCGCTAGGGTCATCCGAGGCAGGATATCCCACCACCGCCCAGAGTGGCGCTGCTCACGTAGGTCAGCTAGTCCAGAACCTCCTCCACCCATTGTTTCACTAACGATTAGCTAGCCTCTCAGGGCGACGTTCACCCAAATCAAAACTGACACCCTACATGGTTAACGCTAGGGTTTATTGTTGGCACTTTTAAAACACAGTCAAGTTTTATGTTAGGCTAACCATGGGTAAAAAGTTAACCTCCAATGGTTAAAACTATCCCTTAAACATTTAATATTGTGGTTAGCATTAACTGTAATGTTGACCAACATAAACCACCAGGTGCCTGACAATCCATGTGACCAAGCTGATTGAAATTGCTAATGGTTTATTAACGTTAACCGTTGGACTTAACAATAAAAGTTTAACTACATGCATGTGAATGTTTTTATGTCTAACCACTAGGGTTAACTAGCTACCAAGGACAAGCCTGTTGTCTCCAAAGCTCCTAAAATAGGGATTTTTTCAAATTTTGCATAACTTTTTCCCAACATGTCGGAATCGCGTAAAATTATAGTCATTGGAAAGTTGATTCAACTAGCTTCGTAGAAGTGTAGTTTTTATTAATAGATTTGATCAGATTTTTAAGGTATATAATAGTTGTGAAAGAACTAATCATATAACACATGCATTGACACATTATATTAGCACTACATTAATGAGTTGCATCCTAGGCATTGGATCATTGGATTGGTGTGTCGTCAAACTTTATATTATCAACAAAGGGGCTTGACTCCCATCAAGGAAGTCAAAAACATTCCTTCTGTTTTACAATAGAATCCACTATTTTTTTAATAGAACCTTTGTTCAAAAACATATGTGGAAGACATAACTGCATAAGGTCATATCATCTACACCAAGAGGATTGAATCACATGACTTAGAAACATCCCCAAACCAAGTTGTGGATACAACCCAATCTTATTCAGATTTTAATCCAATTTTTTTTCACAAACTCTACAATACAAATATAATTTAAAATTCCAAAATATAATAAACAATCATAACTAACAATAAAAATTTATATTCCAAATTATAATAATCGATCGTGCAACAAACAACAAAATTATTTTATATTAACAATATTAAAAATTGACAAAAAACTAAACATCTCTAATTCCTTTACAAGCTATTATTGTATTTAAACTTCAACATTATTAGTTTAAATCTAGAATTTAATACTTAATAATTTAAATAGACACCTAAAATAAGCACACGATAAGGTTTATTTCCCTAATGTAAGTTGGTTTCAATGTTGAAGAAATTAAGTGTTAGTTGGAATAATTACACCAAAGACATTCCCTTAGTGAGATGGAAAAATACCTTGGGGAGATCGTCAGATCACAAGGGTTGTGTTCTCCTAGGTTGCCCCCCTTGATTAGACTGACTTCACAATTGTTGAAGAATATTGAAGACAACAAGCTCAAGCATGCAAGTGTATGCATATTTGACTTGTTCTTTAATTAATTTTTTTTAAGGATAGGTAAAGTGGTGGCATTTTGTTTCCTAGACTTTAAAACATTATAAATGAGTTGGGTACAATTATTTACTTATTCTCAATACATAAAAATTTAAATATGACATTAATAAATTATAATTATATTTTACTAAATTAAGTTGATAAGGATGTTTAGGGACAACTTTTCATAATTTATCTCACAAAAGTTCTTAAAGGCATTTGATACACACCATTGAACATACAAATACTTACAATGTTTAAGCTCTAAAAAAAGTCATAAACTCATTAAAAGACAATTTCAAAAATTAGCATTAAATAATAATAATCAAATTATAATATTATAATACAAAGTTATAATGACATGATTATAAATATTATTTTTAGTAAATACACATTATTAAAAAATATAAATTTGTCAACAGGCCCTTGGTCTACTAGTGAAGTTGAAAGGTTCTGAATGAGCCCACTAGGGATCAAGTCTTGCTAAGTGCAAGGCCCCCGACAACATAAAGGATGAGGCTGAGATCATGCCCTAAATAAATTTAGTAGAATGGATACCCCTCAGTCCTTGGCTCTCAACCAAAGAGGTTCAACCTAAGGCTCGTGCTCCTATATTGGGTAGCAAAAATGATCTTGTGGATGGTCGCCATCAAAAATAAATAAATAAATTCCTAATTTTTAAATTATTATATATTTATATGTATTATTATCATTAGAGGGTTGTGATAAATGTATGACTTTAAACTTGTCATGTTATTGGTCATTTAAGATTTATATATGTTTTCTTTATGTCATATATCGTATTGTTATTAGAGATAAGAAAAAATGTTTACTAAAAGGTCATAGTTTAATTAGTTGAGCAACCAGTAGGGATGATGATATGTTCCTTTATTACACCATCCACCAAACTTCTCCCTTAGATGATATGATGATGATTAGTCCCCTAACAGTATGATTAAACCAAATTTCTCCCTTAGATGACTTTGCTAGACTAAATATCCTACACCCTTAAAAGTAATTAAACTAAATTTCATGCTTAGATAACTTTTCTAAACTAAATTCCCTACTCGCAATAATTTAGAGACAAAGACACTCATATTTGTATAAGCCAATTATTTTCATTAAAAAAATCATAGATCTTTAATCCTTAGTTTTCTCAGGCTAGGGGTTGATTTCCTAGAGGAACCTTCCCTAAGCATTGGGAAAGCTTCGCCCTTAGTAGCTTAGTTCTTGCCCATTAATATAAGCAAGAAGAACACCATCCTTGTACTTCTATTAATATAAGCATTGGGAAAACGTTCTCGACATCTATCGTTGTACTTCCATCCACAAGAACACCATCATCTATAAGTTATGATTTTAGGTCATCCTTAGGTCCTACTTGAAAGAGTGCAATTCTTCCAAATAATAATTAAACACTTCTGAATCTACCCTTTGTTGATTTTCAAAAGATTCTTAGCTCATGACTACCTTGTTTTTTTTCTGTAACACAGAACTAAATAACCCATAATTCTAGAGCTTTTTCCATCATAATAATACACTGGTGAATCCATTAGTAGAGAAAATAGAATTGACATCAAGGGAAACAATTATAGAGTAGAGATAGAGAAATAGAGGTAGAGAGACAGAAACAAAGAGACAAATAGAAATAGGGAGATGGATATAGCACTAATTATAATCCTAGGGTTATCGGTTTGATTAGTCATGCTAACCATGGTTTCCTTTTACAAGGATTGAATGAAATCCTAGAGGATGTGTAAAAATTCAAAGCTCATAAAAAAGGCACTTAGATTTATAAAAGAATTAGTATGAAACCTATCACAAGAAACTATTTCAAAAGATAAAGCTCAAAGAAAGTATGTCCATATAATCAAAATAATGTCCATAATTTTTTATACTTGTCTTTACTAACCTCTTCAATTTAGGGGAACATGACTATGAAAAAACAAGAAATTACTAATCTATTTGAGTGCAGAAAAGCACAAAAAAGAATTCATTACCAAAATATCGTATGAGTCTACAATTTGCAATATCCACACTTGCAATTAGTCCCGTGCTATTCAAATTCATAAAAAACAAAAGAAATGCTTCCCTTCTAGCCCATCTCGTGTGTTCTTATTGTTTCATGTTATATTATTATAAGGGCTTCCACCTATTATCAGATCAAAACCTCCAATTGAATTAATCATTTCATCAAATCTTTCCTTTGTCAAATTGTGCACATATTCCACCTCAATCAATTTACCCTTTTGATGTGTGGACAATATGATGTTAAAGGAGTTAGTGCTTCCCACTTGTGTGGAAAAGATGATAGTTTCTCATCATGAGGTGGAATCTAGGTTTCCCAAGGCAAAAAGGAGAGAGATATTATAGGGACATGAGGCAATGATTGTGGATGGAGACTTGTGACAAGATAAGGGACAATAATTCATTGTGATGACAATAATGAATTTCTTTGATTTATAAACTTTAGCAATCAATAAATTTTACTATGAATAGCTCCATAAACACAATTCCATCTAGAGAAATTAAGTCTGCATGCTTATTGTCCAAGCGATAACTTGTAATGATTTTTTTATATAAAAACTATATTATAGTTATATTTATTATGATATATTATATTCAATGTAATATAAATTATTAAGTAATATATATATATATATATATATATATATATATATATATATATATGGGTTAAGAGTATATATATTTAATAGAGGGAGAGAGCGATAGAAGAAAAAGAAAGACTTGATCAAATGATTAATTTAGTTGTAGGTTTTGATCTGATAATAGGTGGAAGCCCCTATAATAATTTGATAGGAAACAACATGAACACAAGGGATGGGCTAGAGAGAAGTATTCCTCTATTTTCTATGACTTTCCATGGATTGTGAATTATGTAAGGCATGTAATGTATTCAATTGTAACTTGACAGATGGACTTCACTAGTTTATAATTTCCTTATTTATCATACCCAAGTTCCCACCCAAATTGAAGGGGCTACCAAAAACAAGTACTGAAAATAAATTGTATTGGTTGGATTTGGAGTTCCAAATCACCTTATGGGTCGGTAGTGGAATCTTAAAGAGTTTGAGCAAGGCCCACCAAAATTTTACTTTTACTATGTGTATAGTATACCAAAGGGTGTATGGACAAACCATATCCTTATTTATGTATGATTTCTAATATATCTCTATATCTTTCTCATAATGTTGACAAAGTGGACTATTTGATTGCTCTCTAAGCAGCATTAGTTTCATGTTATAATGTTTATGCGTGTCGATTCTTCATAAAGAAATTATTAAATTATTTCTATAATAATATTTATTATAAATTTGTAAATTCCAATAGATTAAGTTTGATTCATAGTTCAATAATTAGATAGAGGTTTTTAATTTGTTTATGATTTTTGCTTCTTTCAAAACTTATATTTCAACTATTCTTGGAGGTGGAGAGAGAGAGGGAGTAAGAAAGAGAGATAGAGCAAGAGGGAGGGATACACATGAAGAAAGAGATAGAGAAAAGAGGAGAGAGAGGACAAACAAAATTTGACAAAAGAAAGACAATGCATAATTAATTCAATCAGGGGTTTTTATTCAATAATAGGTGGAAGCCACTTATTGGGTGAATATTTTGTCTTCAACTAGCTGAAGGCAAAATGGTTATATCAACCACAGTGTAATGAGATAAATCTCTCCTCTCAGCAAGGGGAGGTTCCCTATTAACTATTACAAAATTATTTACACTAAAAACTAATTTCGGGGTGAAACCATGTTATCCATTTCTCTTTTTTTAGAAATGATGTTTACAATATAAAAGAGTACTTTCACAATACAAATCAAAATAACCAAGAAACTCACGAGAGCACAAAGTCTATCGTTGCTCCTTTTACTGATTTATAATTTAGTACCAAGTAGGATAAGGTGCAGCTCAAAGTCTTCATCGAATACTATGAAAAAACATATGATCACAAAAGATAATAGTAGTTCAAAGTCTTTCCAATATCTTTTACTTCAAAAAATAAAATCACAAGCTAAAGATAATTGTTGTAACACAAAGTCTCCAAAATCAACTTTAGAACATCTCCTAGATTATCCACACGCACACGACAATTTGATCAAGTAGGTAAGATAGTATAAGGAAAAGGACATAAGAACAATTTCCAATACACCACAAGTTATTCCAATGCAAAGATTGAACAATCGCTTGCTTCTATTCACTTGATAAAATATGATTTACAATTTGAACACAAAGTCTCAAAATGCTCTTCAATTTGGCAGAGTTTCGCTTCAATAACTAAAAGATGATAATTACAATGGGGGTCCTCTTTATTTATAGGAGAAACCAAGAGTAAAAATAGGAAAAGAACAACTAACTATGACTTATTCAACAAAGGAGTCCTTTTTAATTTGGGACTTCCTACGTTTTTACATGTAATTACATATGAGAAAAGTACATGTAAATATGTCCAGAATTATTTCTAAAGAACATCTGAAAAATAGAAAATAAACTAAGGGATGAAAAAGATGCTTCAAATTGCACTGCCTTCTTTCTTCATGTGACAATCATACATAGTAAACGCAGCTTGCATCCCCAAACTATCCAGACTGACTGTATTCCTGAAAATCATTCGGGCTCTAACTATTGCATCTCTGACTGTGGTAATTAATTTTACATGGCTAGTTAACTTGGCCTTCAGATTATCCAAAGTTAACTGGTTATCAAGAATATTATCCATGGAAGCTATTGAAAATGTTTTATCCTCAAACTCCTTCTGAAACATATTCTCAAATTCTTGGGTCATCTCCTCTACAGAAAGAAATTGATTATCCTTTGACACCAAATTGCATGGCAGCTCCTCCAACTTGTGTAAGAGACTAACGTCACTTTGGTCACTCAGCTTCCTTGCAGCTTCTAAGTCATTGATCAGATCTTTTAGCACACGGCTCCGATATGTCAATGCCTCCTTAGTCTCGGTATATGAATCCTAATTGGGAATAACACCAATTGATATCAAAGCACTTATTTTCAACTTCCTCATTTCTACCCACTTATCATGACTCTGCTCTAAATGCTTAATATCTTGAGAAATAGCATCAATCAAATCATCAAGTTCTGCCCTAATTTTCTCCATTTTTCTTGTTTTCTTAGCTAGCTATGTAAGAAGAGAGATTCCATGTGTGTGCATCCTTTCCAAATATTCTTCAAGCACTTTTCCCTTAAGGTGAGTCTTTTCAACTTCTGGATGATAGGATCTTCAACAGAAACAGCCCCAGGAGTCACTGATTCTAAATTCAAAGTAATCTTCCTTACCACTGTAGTCAATTGCTCTACCATTGCTTTATAATTATCTTTCATCTCTTTTTCTTCATCAAACTTCTGAATCAAAATATCCATTGTCGATTGCATGTCATTCTTTGCACTCTCATGTGTTATTTTACCCAGCTCAATTCTAGAAATAGAGTAATCACTCATACTGAAATTTTCTATGGTAGCATCCTGTGGGGGCCTTGCAATCTCCACAAATTTGTGCCCTTTGTCTCCTAGCACTCTTGAAAGAATTTTTGGCTTCTTTGGAGTCTTAGCCTTAACAGGCACCAGCTTACCGAAATCAAAGTCATATGGAGAGATGGCTTGTTTCTTTCTTTTAGGCGTATATGCTGACAACCATGGAGGAAGCACAAAAGTACTCACATTTGGATCTAGTTCCATTGTCAGTGTTATGGGAACTATACTGGCACTGGAAGTAGAAACAATAGGTGGAGTATTAGTAAACAGTGTACCTGACAAATTCACATTTGAAACTTGCTCAGAACCCAATACAAAGTGATCAAATATTAAAGAATCTCCAATATCAAAAGATGAGGACAGACTAGGAGTGGATCCAGAAGAATGAAGAACATCATCAAAAGTAGTTTGAGGATTATCAAAAATTATTTTTGAAGGTGATGGAGATTCAAAAGATGGAATGTTGATAGGTGAAACAGACAGAGGAACTGAAACAAGTATGTTAGACAAAGGAGGAGAGACTCCAGTATCCTATGGTACATTCTTCTGTGGAAACATAACTTCATCCCTTTGTTCTTCTCCTATCTCTTCTATTGATCTATTTTCAACCTCCATTTCTTTGGTAGCTGGCTCATCAGTATTCTGTTTCTCAATTTTCATTTCTTCTACCTCAGATTCTTTCTCTACAGCCTTTGAGTTCTTAGACACAAATTTGATCCTGGGTTTAGGAGTCTTAGAAGAAGAGGGAATGCCACTCTTATTCTTTGTCCTATTCTCCACCTTCTTGCTTGTTTGTTCTTGGACTTCGGTCTCTAATCTAGTAAGGAATTCTTTCAAAACAATCCCCTTACCTTCTAACTACTTGTTTGTGTTAGCCAATATAGGTTCAAATCTTTTCCTTAAAGAAGTCAATTCTTTCTGAGACCATTGGATAGGAGGAAGAGGAGAACCAGCAATTTGTTTAGTGTTATACCTAGGATCAATCCACTCTTCATCATCCACTAGGTCTTCAGGAATATCAGCTAAACCTAGATACTCAATCTATTCCAGAGATAATCTGCTATAGTCTAATTTTCTGATATCCTCTTCTGTCCTCAAGTCCACCCAGATGTCTTCAACTATTGGTTCATGAAACTGGGTCTTCCTTTTGATCTTGTCTTTTACACCCTTGTAATCAAACCTTGGTCTTCATTTGAACTATTTCATGGTCACTAACTGCATCTCAGTCTTCATCACCCTGGCCTTTGCTGCAGTTGACACTAAGTATCTGCCAATTTCAACTGGAAATCTGAATCCTAGTTTTGTAAGTTCCATTTGCTTATTATGTATGACAATCATTTACCTACATAACTCCATCAGAACAAGTTTATCTAAAGGAAACCTCAGCAACATATAAGGATAACCTTGGAAAAAGCCAACCCTTAAATATTAAAAAGTATGAAATTGTAAGAACATACACCCATAATCATTCACAACTGACCAAGCCTCATCAGAAACTATTCTCTGCTCTAACTGAGGATCAAAAAGGTACAAAAACATTGCAAATAAGGCATCATTCACCCTCCTAAAGTGGTGAATAGAACCTTTCAATGTCAGTTGAGGATAGTATTGATACACAGGAACCACTCTCCTATCTCCATCAGATGTCAAACCCGGAAAGATCCTCATTGAGGCTGCTATATACACAAGGTAAGAAATATAGAATTTGAAAGTAGTGGATACCTTAGTCAATTGCTCATGCAGAGCATTGCTGATTTGTTCACCCCAAAAGATGGCTTGCTTGCCTTGAAGTATAACCTTGATAAAAGGGTACATCCATTCATGGAAAAGAGAGGAAGAAGCCAACCCCCTTATCCTACGAAGAAGAGTTATGAGATCACCAACCTCCTTAATAAAATCACTTCTGGGAAAACTCTTCGGCCACTTGGATAAGTTTGACCTTGAAGTCTTGAGCCACTTGGTGTTAATTGTCTTCTTAGCCTTCTCAGAATTCTTGTCATATTCTTTTTGAGCCTCAGCAAAATCTAGTTTCACAACTTCTGTAGCAGCAGGACACATGAAAACTTTATCAATGAATTATGGATCCAATCTAATGATAACATTGTCATTCGTATCCACCACTGCCCTAGTGTCTCTGTTGTAGAACTGAGCACATTGAAGAACAAACTTTGTATTATGAGCTACCACCGGGAAAGATGACACCAAGTGAATATTGCTATCAACAATCTTCTTCATCGCAGAACTAGGGTTATCAGACTTAGTTCTTTCCACAAACTCAGCCATGTCTACATGGCCAATCTCCCTATCTCGAATATCATCAATATTGGAGGTAACTGAGGTGATTGGAAAAACACCCTGATACTTATACTTCATTGCTTTCGAATTCTTTGGAGACAACTCAGTCATTTGAAAAACTAAAACCAGAAGGATGTCGATGAATAGAGACAATCCGCAGAAGAAACTGCAACAAAAAGCCATGATCATGCAATTAGGGGAAATACTGGCAATCTGGGAAAATTGCATGCCAATGATCACGACTACTGGGATAAGCTTGAAAGGGCTAGAGCACAAGCAGGTCAAAAAAATGGAGGAAAGCAGGCTCAGGAAAGTAAATTTGAAAATCTCTCAAAGTTAGAGAAAATTGAGAGAGTGAATGCACGGGTGGCAAAATTTGCCGCCCTTGCATTTGAAGGATAAACGACAGGTGTCAGGGCGACAAATTTTGCCAACCCTGCATGTAGATTGAAAATTTCTTTAAGTGGACTAGCGGCAAAATCTACCGCTTTTACAGGTTTAGGAGTGATTTCAATGTAGGTGCAAGGTCGACAAAATTTGTCGTCATTGCACATTGAGGGTAAGAAACATTTTATGTAGGGGCGGGCCAAAAGACCGCTTATGCACATTGAGGGTAATACAAAGTTTGTGTAAGGGTGGCGGTTTTAACCGCCCTTACATGTTTAGGGAAAACATGAAAGAGATGTGAAGGTGGGGAAAACCCTCGACATTACATATCCAAGGGTAGAAACATGTAAATTCATGTAGGGACGGTGAAAATTGCCGCCCTTACATGAAAAATCAACACGAAAAATGCGAGGATAAGAATGTGTATTGATGGTGAAAAAGACCGCTTATACCTGTTAGGAAACTATGGGAAAAAACCTAAGTTTAACATGGGCGGTAAAAACCCTAACCCATTGAAACAAATGCATTCAAAACAAAACGAAAACTAAGGTTTAAAGAAAATGGAGAAAATACATACCCAAATGATACAGTTTATCAATCATAAAAGAGAAACCAAAATTAAAACAAAGACGTTCAATACGTACTAAAACCCTAGTGTTTTAAAACGAAAACCAAGAACAAAAATAATGACTAACCTGGTCTGCGAAATAAAAAACCTGAACACAATCATGAAGGCAAGATATGCTTAGATCTAGAATTTACGCGAGCTTCGTAAAGCAAACTGGTATCAAGGAGGCGTCAATCTAGTTGGAGGTCAAAAATAAACACTAATCAAAACAAAATGAAAATAAAACACTTTAACAAGGCTCTTAAAGTTGTGCATTAAACATGGCACGAGTGCCATTAATGCCTACTTTGAGTTCATAGATTTCACAAGATCTGCTTGGGTGGCAAAAAATCCTGACACAACATATGCATTAGGTCATGTCGGAGCGGCGGATATGACCGCCCTTGCATTTGAAATTAACACAGGAAACATATGCCCGAGCGGTGATTTTAACCACTATTGCATATGTGACTAACAAATCTGAAACATGCATGGGCGACGGTTTTAACTGCTCATGCATATTTATCAAAAACAACACAATTAAAACATGCATTGGTGGCATTTTTGGCCAACATTGCATGTTTCACAACAATACACATGTAAGAGCGGTAATTTTGACCGCTATTGCATGTGAAAACAAAAACTTTCTAACACCCCAAAATAGTCAAAACTGATATTTTGACAAGCTTACGACCTAGTCGATTTTCACGATTTTCAAGGAATCGACCTAGGAGAACATCGCAAACTGTTTCAACGCTGTTAGAAGACTTCACGCAAGGCCAAGAGGACTTGCCTTGATAAGCGAACTTAGAGTGTAGACTACGAAACAGACAAGTTTCATAGGGGTTGTCTAGAAAATTGAGTGCAACTAATTTTGAGAACACCACTATAATAATCTGACATGCAATAATAGGAACACAAGGGATGGGCTAGAGGAGAAGCATTCCTCTATTTTTTATGAATTTCCATAAATTGTGAATTATGTAAGACATGCAGTGCATCCAAGTGTAACTTGATAGAATAATGAAACATTCATTTTATACTAATCTAGACTTCAATAAATTATAAATTACTTATTTTTCATAGCCAAAATTTCCACCCAAATTGAAGAAGCTACCAAAAACGAGTATTGAAAATTATGGGCATTCTTATTATTTTGATTCTATGTAGCAAAATTGTTTGCACAATCAACATGCCAATTGTATACCCGTATGGTATTCTAGTAACAAATTCTTTATTTCATACTTGTCTGCACTTAAATAGATTAGTAATTTCTTTTTTTTTCATAGTCATGTTCCCCCAAATTAAAGAGGTTAGCAAAACCAGGTTTTGAAAATAATGGACATTATTTTGATTATATCAAGCAAATTTGTTTGCACAATCAACATGGGACTAATTGCAAGCTTGCATGTTGCCAATTATAATCCTAGGATTATTAGTTTGATTAATCATGCTAACCATGGTTTCCTTTTGTAAGGATTGAATGAAATCCTAGAGGATGTGCAAAAAATCAAATTTCATAAAAGAAAGCACTTAGATTTAGAAAAGGATTACTATGAAACCCATCACAAGAAACCATTTCAAAAGATAAAGCTCAAATAAAGTATGTCTTCCAAAGGTTTGTCTGTAGAAAATAAATATATAAATTTTTGTTTACCACACCATGTTAAAGGATTGGTTGGATTTGGAGTTCTAGATCACCTTAGGGATTAGTAGTGGAACCTCAAAGAGTTTGAGTAAGGCCCATCTTTCTTTTACTTTGAATATGTGTATAGTATGCCAAAGGGTGTATGGGCAAACCATTTGAGATTCGCTTGCCAATGCCAATGTAGTATAATTGCCCTGAACTATGGTGATGGAATATATCTATTGGGGGGAGGCTCCATCCTCCATTCAATCTTCATCCCTCGATTTGATTCTCCAATTCCAGAGATTCTCGATTAGTGATATACCCAGGTGTGGAGCAAAATCCAGAATCTATATAGTATGCAGGTCGATCGAGCCCTAGAGCTATATAGCTTTGTCGGAAGAACGCTCTTATCTTACTATCATCTGTATATGCGCTCAAGAGAGATATATAGACATGAGGGAGATTCGTCAAGAGAGATCCCTCTAATTAGATTATAAACATAGTGCCCTACCAACGAGACGAAGTAGCCCCATATCCTTATTTATGTATGATGTTGAGCTAAATTTTGTCAATTCAAAGTACAAGTTTTTAGTTTCAAGTACAAAACATGGCTACATGCATAACCTTCCTATGAATAATTATTTTTTGATTTTACCTTTACCACCCATGACAATTGAAGAGACATTTCCTAAAACACAAAATCATTGGCCATCATGGGATTACAAAACTAAGCTTAATTGCATAAACATAGTGGAAAAACATGTTCTATTGTGTGATAGACTTGGGGCTATGGTCAAGCATTCTAATTGAAAACCATACATTAAAGATTAGGCTATGGTTCTTTTATAATGGAGCTTGGTATGGGTTGGCCCAAATCATATAGCTCCATTGGAGCCTCATGAAATGGTAGTTTTACAAAAATAGATAGAGAGAGAGGAATAGAGAAAGAGAGATAAAGTGGGAGGTAGACATAGAGATAAGAAATATAAAGGGAAAGAGAAATAACTTAGAAAAGAGAGTGACTTTCAATTTGTCGTTTCATACCAATAATCTAAAGATGACATGTGTCCATTGGGAACAACAATAGGGAAACATGTCATTTGCCTAAGGACCTAATAATTCACCTTTAAGACCTCTTTAGTGTAACTATCTCAAACAATAGTAACATCCCATCTCCAAGCTTCATTGGTTCATACATGGCACGACCAATATAATTGGAAAATATGTCGCTTAGTTGTAGCATCTTCAAAGTCCAACAAATGGAAAGAATACTTCACATTGGCTATTGTTCAAGTCTCCCCTCATTTCACCACCATCCCAAAAGCAGATAATCAATGTTTTCAAGCATTCTAGGAGAGTTAACTTCTGCTATACTGGCCATTCAAAAACATTCACAATGATATTGGTTCATTAGAGCAAGATATTACAACCTATTGGGAAAGAATTTCAAACAACTACCATCTATGGAATTTGCGCCATACATCTACAAATCCATTGGCAAACACTAATTATGAAACTCCTTCTGACCAAGGACATGCAATGTTGCAAGAAGATAGTCTTGATGAATGACAAGTCTTGTCAAGTCTATTCCTAGGCCTACCTTTTCAAATGGATGGGTTCGACATGCTTGGGAAACAAGAAGATGATAGGTAAAGGGCACTAGCACTTGCAAATAATTGATCGAAAAAAAAAAACAATCGTCATTTGTAGCATCTTGGAAGTCCAAAAACTTTACTTGCATACGTTCTTTTACCCACTAATATTCAAAAACAACTTTACTTGCATACCTGTCAACATATTTAATTTACTCCATTTCTTTTCGAATGCAAGACAACAACACATATTACTACATTCTTTCAATGTTCAAATGATAGATGGACAACAAGCATTCACCAGTAACAAAATTGTATACATTCTTTTCTCAAGAAACCACCAATTACATTTATCTACTTGATCTTAAGCGCACCCATTTGAAGAAATTTGGGGAATCTTCTAAAGATGGCATGACCTATTTTGAGTTATCAGTGGCTGATAGTATACTAGAGCAATGCAAGACGATCCAAATAATCATGCCCATTCATTCTACCCTTTACCTTCATTTGTATATGTGCAAAGTAAGGAGAACTTTTGTATCACCATTTTCCAACTATTGGCACCTATGGATGAATAACACCTACATGTTCAAAAGCATTCACTGCTTACATGTATCGCATGAAATGTCCAAATTGAGTAATAGGAGCGCACAAGTTCTATTAGATGAAGGGGAGTGGTCTCTTATATTGTATGCATACATGTGATGAAGGTAAATTAAATACTAACTAGATAATGGCATGGGCCATAGGAATATAAGACAATCATCATTCACTTAAAAGACATGGCAATTGACCTATCACAACTCTTCGGCGTACCCATTGCACACTAACGTGCAATTGCTAGTATATAAACAGATGTATTATACATAAAATATGGTTTGAGATTGTGATGGATTGATTTTATATTTCTGAAGGTACTGCGCCACGATGTGGAAAAATTAGCTTTCTAAAGCTAGCCAAGCTGGAGAGCTCCACACGGATATCCGTCAAACTGGGACGCAACAACAGATCATTTTCCACGCATGACTTTGCCACGCAAGCAACTCTGAAAGCCGCTTCCAAATCATACGACTCCCGGAGATTAGGGTCTATCCAATCGCTGAGCTTTTCCTGGGGATTTTCAGCTTGCAGCAGATCTCTTATCTCATCCGACAGAAGCCTTTCACAGTGGCCCGGGCGCCTGGTCTCTACAGCCCTTCTGCCCGATAAGATTTGGAGGACAATTACCCCAAACGCAAAAACATCCAACTTTGGCGTCACAAGCCCGTCTCGAAGATACTCTGGAGACATGTATCCGTAAGTTCCGATTATATGGCTGGTCAATGCGTTAACCCCTCCGCCAGATTTAGCCAACCCGAAGTTAGCAATCTTGGCTCTAAAATTGTGATCCAACAGAATATTGCTGGTCTTGAGGTCCTTGTGAACGCAACACTCTCTAGTGCCGTGATGGAGATACTCCAACCCATCTGCTATGTCCACAGCGATCTGAAGCCTCTGCTTCCATGTAAGGGAATCACGTGACCCTGCGCCCTCAATCCAGTTGCTCAGGGACCCGTTTTCTACATACTCAAAGACCAGATAGGCATGCTGCTCATGGCCGAGACAGATCCCCAGCAGGGTAACCAGATTGGCGTGATGGAGTTTTTGGAGCATGTTTATCTCCTTAGAGACTTCCGCTTTCATCTGCTTCATCGCCACTTTCTTCCCACGCAGTAAACCGATGAAAACAGAGCCCTCGATCCTGTACGCCGCGCTGAAATTATTGGTAGCCTCCCGGAGCTCTTCCAAGGTATAGTGTATTAATCTGTAGGGCTCCAGTAGATCCGACAACTTGGAGAGCGTTGGGTTTGTTTCTTGGGGAATCTCCGCCTCCTCCACTCTTTTTGCCTCTGCTTCCTGGAATAAAAACAACTAAATATGGAGTCAAAGTTTAAACAAAGACCATAATGGCCTTCAAACCCATCCCCGCAACAGCAACCTATGCAGAATCAAATCTAGAATGTCATTGAAATATTAAATTATCTAACAGACAGATAAAATTGATGATTTAAGCGTAGAAAGTTAAGCTTATCAAACATATTAACGATTTCGTATCTGTATATTTTTACACTTGCAGATCTCAAAGAAATTACCTGTATGACTTTGCGGAGCATAAGTAGTGCTATAACAAAACCTGCCACAACGAGCAGCGCAGCAGCGAGAGATGTGACTAGGACTACGACCAAAATATGGGAATTGGAAGAAGAACGAGGAGGTTGAGAGTTCAAAACCAGGGGAGGCGAAGCCCGCAAGCGAAGGGGAGGCGGAGGAGCGAAAGGCCCCGCGGGAGGAATGGTGGGTGTGTGGTTTAGAGGAATTAGCAGAGTGGTGTAGGGATATATGGTGGGATTCGATTCCTCTAACCCATTGGCAGATATCAAGTCTTGGTGGCGGATATTAAACTTGGTGGTGATTATGTCGTCGTCGTCCTCAACATCCACGATATAACTGAGCAGATATTTGACGCCCTGGCCCAACTGTTGGCGCGTGGGGCACGCACAGCGCAACGGTGCCACCACTTCCATTCCTGTGTGGAGAGGCTTCTCATCGTTTGCAGGGTTTTGTTCTCTCATCGCTTGGCATGTGGTCAGTCCCTCCAGTGTTTGGTTCGCGATTTTCAGATACGTGTCATCACCCTTAACGGTGTAGGTCAGATTCGCCTGCGAGAAATTCCCCACGCACTGGCAGTGGATGGGAATGAGAAAGGCCTGGTCTTTATCCACAGACTTGGAGGAATTGACGACGGATAAATTGCTTGCAGAGGCGATCGTTGAGGGGTCGGTGTTAAAAAGGCTGCCAATTCTGTCGAGCGACATGTAAAACTGCTGAGCTCTGTAGAGAGCGAAGGTTTTGCATTGTTTAGCTTCGCCGTTGCACAGGTAACCGGAGTTCTCAGGATGAAAGTTATCGCAATACTCTTTGGAGTACTGAGAATAAACCTGCTGAGCCATTACTTGTGATCTATAATTGCCTATTATCAACACCCTTAACAAAACATGAATTATTACCGTGCCCAAGGCCATGGCAGATATTTCAACTGAAATGAGCTCTATTCTCTTCTTCAACCTTTGTCTGAGTCTGTAATTTCATGAAACCCTCTCCTCTCGGCTAGACTGCACAAATGACCGGGCCGTTCCGCTGCCTCTGCAACAAAAAGCCAATTTGTGCATTTTCTCTGCCTGCAATTTGTGTGCACCCGCTATAATTATATATTATCATGGACAAATTTTTGTTTTATCTTATTGACCCATTAATTAAATATTAAGCAAGAGGTTTCGGCGTATACAGGAAGCCCGTGCCCAATTTATATTATTAACTTCAATTTACTCCTTGACGGACAACAGTAAGCCCGTGACCACGGCTAAGCATGGTGGCCGCATTCCCATAAATAGATAGGATTAAATTTGTATTTTATTAATTATATAAGAAGTAAGTGGAATGGAATCATTTTGAAGAGAGTTTATTTGGTTTTATTAGGTAAGATGGAATAATAAATTAAATTTTAAATAACATTATTTTATTAATAATAATTAGAATAGAATTATTAAAATATATTTACACAAATCCTTCTTAATATTTATTAATTTAGTGGTTCTTATGTGGTTAGTCAATATTTCAATGATAGAGTTGTTATAGTTATAATTTAGAATAATTATTTTCATAATTATAATATGTGGACAACTGAATTAATCATAAATTATTCTAAAATAATTATCCACATCTATTTAAAGAAATCATCTCCATCATTGTAAACTAATAAGATAGAAATTTAGTCGATAAGGGCGTGATACAATGGTCAAGTTACAAGGTTGTTGTGGCGACCACCAAGGTTCAAACCCCTGTTGTGCCAAAGAGCTTGCAGGCCTTGTGCCTTCGTTGGGGTGATGTGCTCATAGGATATGTGCCTTCACTGGGTTGTCGTGCTCGCAAGCTATGGGCCTTCACCGGGCCAACGAGCTCGCAGATTTGAACAAGGTGATAATGCCTTAGGGACTAAGACCCCCCAGTAGTGATCTAAACAATAAAGCCATGGGAAGAGATCCCATATAAGGGTCTCTCTGGGCTTGGACCAGGCTAAAAACCCAAGTAACCCTCATAAAAAAAAAATAGAGTTAAGATGTAAATCTAACAATAATATGCATACTCAACATCCTCCTTGAAGGTGTTTCTCACCTTTGTATAATCTTCATTTATGTCTTCTAGATCTTATGACACAAAACATTAATATAGTATTAAAGTTGGATTCTTGGGAAGATGCATATTGAAAAGTGATGAGATCCATAAGAGAATGAGAAGAGTGTTGCAAATCTAATGATAGGTTTGTTAGAAGTTCTATTCATTTGGAAAGATAAAGGGTAGAGAGGACCATGCTAACAAATTGTTGATCTAGAACTAGAAGTTGCAAAGGTTGCCTTAATTAGAAAAGATTTTAAGTCTTGGAGGTATTATTAGGAGGCATTTGAACCCTAATATGAGTGTGAGGAGCCTAGATCTCATTAAGAAAGGCCATAAAAGGCATAGATTGTAGTAAGTGGTAGTGATATCAAAGAAGGTACCATATTTGCTTACAAATAGTGTGTTGCAAATGAGACTATAAATTTTTTTATTGTTGTTAAAGTGTAAATTGAAGCCACACAAGGCCTAATAAAAGGCTAGTTGCCCATGCAACTTGGTGAGATGGAGGCTACATAGGGAGACTCAAAGATGGTTATCCCAAATGGATTGTTTAAATGTTTGAAGTATGTGGTCTAGGAAAAGAAATGTACGTCCCTCTATTGCACAATAGCATGCTTGGTGATTGAGACAAGGGTATACTACCTAACCTCTATACTACTTGAGTTTTAGTATAAAATATCTAATGCATAAGAACGGATATATTTATATGAATGCATTCTTTCATTTGGTGTTCTCTCTTTTCAAGTTTATAAACTTGACTATTTGACCTTAAAGCATCTAGAAACATAGGGTAACATGTTGTAAACAATAAACAAAAAGTCTAGTTGATATAATGTTAACTTGGACTATGCCTAAATAGGTCTATACTTGGAAACCAATATTGTACCACAGTCTTAGACTATAGCTTAGGGTTTTGAACCACAGCCATGATTACTTAACAATAACTTTATTTTCATATAACATGACTCTAGCATGTTATTGAGTTGAAAAAAAATAAAATAGTTAATTTATAACCTTCTATTATAAGGTCATGTTCCCTAAGTATGTTTTAGAAGTTTTTAGTGGCCTTTGAGCCAAGATATATCTTCTACTCCATCATAGTTAATATTGTGGGATTGAACTCTATGATATTATGATTTTGTATCTTTAATCCAAGTTGGAAATAGAAATTTGAATTTTGTAGAACCCAATTGATCATGTAGATAGTCATTAATGTTATGACAATAGTTGTAAGGAAACTGACCTTCTTTAGGGACTCTCTAGATTACTCTGACCCCTTTTTGTTTTTTCTAAGTCATCACCTTTTTCTTGTTGCGGTGTATTTTGAAAGTATTGTTATGCTTTTTCACATGTAAAAAGGTCATGCTCTGTGTTGTTACAGAATGTGCATTGTCTTCTTCTTTCTCCCCAACACTCATTAGCAAAGTGCCTCGATTTACCACATTTATAGCAAGTAGCTTCATCTCTCCTTCTTCTACCTCTACCATGGCCTCATCCTCCTTTATAACCTTCAAATTGGTCTCTATCATCATTACTATAGTTATTTCCATATGGTACATTAGGGTTTGTATTCTAAATAGTGTTCAAGTTTCTTTGATTTCTCCATGAAGGTTGCTTATACCCCTGATTCTAAAGATATAATGGTCTTTCCATTAGGCCTTTTACATATGCCATGGTATTATTTTGTGCTTTGTTCTTATGATTTACATTATACCATGATTCACTTTCATCATCATCTTCTCTTACCCTAAATAGTTGTGACAGACAATTCAATGTTTCATGATCATCCCATTCTCCGCATAATCCACAATATATTGTATTGTTCTTTGTAGGTAGTGCTTTGATATCAACGTTAATTGTGGTGGCCTGTCTTTCTCCTTTCAATTTCAAACATTCATTCTAATGTGTCCTTTCTTTGTGCAATAAGAACACCATATGTTAGGCCTCTTTTTTTCCTGCTTTGCCAAAATCTCCTGTTTTAGTTTCAACTGCTCCAATTCCAATCTCAATCTTTGTAATTCCATGTTTTCCTTATTTCTATCTTGTTTGCACCACATTTGTGACTCAATGTGGTAGGCTAATGTAACAACTTCTGCATATGTTTCAAATATTCTATCATCCAGAGATGCTCTAACATCTGGTATTATCTCGGATGTAAACCATTCAATCTTCTACTTCTCAGTTAATGGTTCCTCTAATTTGTGGACTGTTTCTTTGAATCTTTTGTCAAATTCCTTTATAGTTTCTCCATCTTTCTGTATTAATTCTCTCATGTTGCTTACTCCTTCAGTAGGTATCTCTGAAGTTTCAAAATTTTCCAAGAACTCCTTAACTTCATCCCATGTTTTGTCATCTAGGGCATGTCTTTCTGTACCATTTTAAAGCATCATTCCGTAATGTCCCAATAAAGTCAAATAGTTTAGTGTCATCCTTGGTTATATCATTTCAACTCCATATTGATTCTAAGTCAAAAATGTGTTATGTTGCTTCACTTGTGTCTTTTTCAAATATCGGTAATTTAATTATGGCATCCATCTTTCCTTTCTTCTATTTTTTTGGAACCTCTGGTGTCTTGTAGTGGTTTTCTTTCTTTCTTTTCTCCTTAGGTTTTGGCCTCTATATTAGGGTTTTATGTTCCATTTATCTCTCCACAATTTGATGTCCAAATACTCTTTTCCCAATAGTTTATCAATATCTTTCTTAATCTCTTCTTCTCTCTTTCTCACTGTCAGCTTTATCCTCTCTTGAAATTATTCTTGCTTTATAAGGCACCTGAGGTGACTCCTGGTCGAGGGGTGTGTCTCTTCAAATTGCCTTTTCATTCTTGGGGGTATTTTTTCATTTGTAAACGACATTATGTTTTTTGTAGGTGACCTTTTACTACTTTGTCGTATATTTCTAAAACTAATCTCTTTATATACCGCATCTTCTTTAATCTTCATCATACTTTGATTTACCAGGTGGTCTAGGTAATCTGCATCCAAATTTAAGGTTTGGAGGTTACATATAGGATTTAGTAATTCTTCCCACTATTTGTCCACTCTAATTTGAATATTAGAAAAATTAGGTTGAAATTCTAGAGTTTTACATATTTGTTGTCGGGCTAGGGTTTGATTATGTCCTTCCTTCCACATACTTCTTAACTGGTCATATGCATCAGATCTTCCTCCTATACTTTTTAGAAGTTTTGTAGCCCTGTCAATATGCATTGTGATAGGCTTAGGATTCTCTATATCTCTTTGTACCAAATTTGTGGTAGCCTCTATGGTTGTTTCATCCATCCTTTATTTTCCCTTTATATCCTTCTCTCTAGCAGCACCCACCTTGGTGCGCTCAACAACACCCTCATTGGCGCACTCATCCAACTAATTGTTTTCTTCCATAATTTCTCTTTCATGTTTTCTATTTGTTTCTCCTACCTTCTCCATCCTTCTATGATACCTTTCCTGACATTCTTGAGTTTATTTTTGTCTCTCTTCTTTGTTTATCTCCATTCTGATTAGTATAATTTCACTGATCTCCCTTAATATTTTTTTATCCCCTTTTGCCATGGGTGTTTTTGATTTGGTATCATATTAATCCTTACATGTATCCCATGGTTATCTCATCTTGAAGAGTTACATCTTTTCAAGGATCTTTTTATATCCTTCCATGTTCCAATTTCTGTCCCCTTAAGTGTATGCCCTCTCTCACAAGGGTAGGCACTTAAGAGAATTCAAAATCTTCTGCAAATCATAAAATATTTCTTGTCACTCTAGTTTCCTTACTTTGTGCTACTCCACACTTTTCCTTTTTACTGTTTATCCTCTTTTTTCTTCACTGTCATGTCTTAGGGTCCCAGCAATGGAACTAAATGTTGGCAATAAATGGGACGGAAACTAGTCCAGAGATTTCGTCCTCAGTCAAGTCTTTAAATTCAAGTTTATACCCTAGTCATACAGTGAGAAAATCATAGATAAACATTAAGGAAATAAGTTATGTGGTACAATCTAAGTCAAGTAAAGCATTCATAATACACATATACACATATCAGAGCCCTTATATCTCCTTTATATATATTCATACTCATTTGGTACATATACATTCATATCAGCAGGTCTGAGTTGCTACCTTATACATATCTATCTCACTCTCATACTCTCTTACACACTCTTACTTTGCATTACTTACATGTATATCCTATATATCCACATAGAGGTGTGTCCTTTCCCAAAATACATCTTTGTGTGTTGGCTTTATCCTTGGCATGTCCCTTGCAGTAACCCATGGTAGGTTCTACTAGTTACCCTGTGCTCTGCCAACAATTCCCAACCATTAAGTAAAATGTGAAAGTGTGATGAAATGCGGTAGGATCTGTTTAGTGGAAAATTGGATTTGTTAATCTTTTGTTGTTTAGATGCTTAAATCCGCCGCTCTACTATACATTGAAGGATCTAGGGTCGAGTGGCGAGCACTATCATACCCTGGGTCACTTGCAGATGTAGGGAAACTTGGATTAGGGAATTAATTATCAAATTTTCCTTCTCTTATGTCCAATTAACCATTAAAACCTTAATTATGCAAATACGACAACAAATTGACGAATAACAGAAAAAAGCACTTGCAGTCGAGAGTAAAATAACAAATCATAGAATACCTATTTTCAGAGTTCCAAGGAGGAATAGTCAGGGACTAAGGTGCAGGTACCCAAGTCCAAGGTACCTACTTTTTTAGGGAATCTGGACCTTCTTCCGACACTAAATAACCCTATAACTTCTGTTTCCTGAGATTTGTCTACGGAGGACACTGTTGTGGGTGCCCTAGTCTTGGAAGTGCTCCTTTGTCTGAATTTTCTTTAGATCTTGAATCCTTGATGCCTGCCAATCCTTCCTGCAACTCCAGTTTTCCCAAATGTGACACATGTAACCCGTAATCACAAGACTTGGTTTGGGGGTTGTGGTGTTTAGAGGCTTGCCTCAGTCAAGCCTCAGAGAACACTTAAGTCTCCGAACATCATTGTCAGACAAAGAGTGCATGCTCTTATGAGGAAGAGGCAAAAACTAAAGGAATCAATGATAAAAACACAATGATATGTCACCTTGTAGTGAAGCTCTCATGGAGGAAGATGCTCTTCATGCCATGAGGAGATTGATGCTCAAATATGCAAATATCAACACACAAAACACACAAGTCTGCTCTTGCAACATAATAGAAAGCCTTGAATCACCTTGAGAACACTTGAACATCACAATTTCCATCTAATTGAAATATAGTTTACAAATGAATGCCTACACATGCTTATATATGCACCTACAAGCATTCCTGCCAAGATTTTGAAAATCAAACTTTACCGTGTCGGCAAAAGAACCAACTAACGGTCATAAACTGACACTCAGAAATTGGGGCTGCCCTAAAATAGGGCAGGACTAGGGCACGGGAACCCAAGTCCTCCCCCTATTTTAGGCAAGGTACAGCTCAAGGGGTCCTCCTAGGTCCCATTTGCCATGAAACCTAGGTCTCATTCCATCAAGATGCTAAAATATGAACTAAAATATTCTAAATGCATACTAAAGACCCAGGAGCTAAACCTTATGAGGGAAAAGCCCCCAAGGGGACATTTTCTGACATTACATTTAGCCCCCACTTTAATGTATGTATAAACGTGAGGACAATACATGCATTAAAGTAAGGTCGCAAACACAACAAACACACCAAGCACAGAGAAGACACGCCAATCACATAGAAAATAGTAACAGACATGCAAAATGTGGAGAAGACAGTTACAGTCACACAGAACACAGAGTAGACAGTCAATGCATAGAAGACTCATTAATGCATGGAAGACAGAAATGATATCTTTTCTTTTCTTTTTCTCATATACATGAAATGCAAATGCAAGTACTGGAAAGTAAACAAACCTCCCATAATATAGGATGCACTACCCTAGGGCGCAGGTCTCTGTATATATGGGGCAACACACACGCAAGACACACAAAACCTCCCAAAATGTAGGAGGCACTACTCGAGGGTGCTGGTCTCTGCATATGGGGAAACAAACACGCCACACAAAACAAGCATGCCATAACACACACACTTGAAGACACAGAGAAAACATGGCAGACAAGTGATGGAGTGTACCTATTTCTAGGTCCAACACCATCTCAGGCACATTACAGGCACACACTGATGATTGGGCTTTGCCACAACAATCACCGAAGACACGCTTAAGGATTGAGTTAGTCACAGAACCACTCCCCGCCTCCGTAGAGGACTTTTGAAAATGACAGGATGATGCAATCTGCTCTGAGAAATACACCATCCCCGCCTCCACAGAGGGTTTAAGAAAAAAGATATGCTCGATATCCTACCTCTGCAGAGGGCTTACATGATTGATTGATTGATTGCAAACGAACTTAGGATGCATGATGCACTACCCTAGGGTGCAAGTCTTTGCATCTGAGGTCAAACACATTGCTAACATCTATAGCAGATAGCTTACCTTATATATGCCCCCACCTTAAGGTGATTGATATCAGTTATTAATATCAAGCACATTAAGGTAGGAAGAAAACACACAAGGGAACACTGACTTTTGCAAAGTTCATGCCCCCGAAGGTGACATGTACTTTACGATCGCCAGATGTTCCCACAAACACATCCCTGCAAGAAACATGTTAGTGTCTAAAAGATCATGATAAACTACAACAATAATGCATATGATTAACCACACAAAGAGCCAAGGTTATATAATAAATCTGGAGTTTGAGGATAACCGTAAGGCTATATCACGAAGCTCTCTGATTCGAGTACCGCCAAGGCTAGATTCAAAGGCAAACAAAGGTGCACGGAGCAGTAGTATTGTTAAGGTTTGTAAATGCAATAGAAACATCATAAAATTCACTACGCAGAAAGCACGAGTGCTTCCACTAGCCAAGCGTCAGATAAAATATACAACCCTATCATCATATTAGGAACTAAGTCCATTTTTTGATTGCTCTTGAAAGGGACACTAGGTCTGCATCAGTATAAATGTTTGTTGTCATCTGCCCGCTAAGTGGAAACACTAGAGGAAGGGAAACAACAAATAAGATAGGAGAAACAAGTGTCCTAGGGACAGTCATGCAGGAGGGTGCCCCCAAGTCACCAACCGCAACGCTATGCCCGTAAGACACAACACACAACAATGAAATCAGAGAGAGGCAATATAGAAAAATGATGATACAAATAGAAGAAGATCACAACAGAGATAGACTCCTAGTATCCTGAACCTTATGGGAGAATCCGAGGTCATCCCAGGTGGCCTAAGCAACATATAACACATCACGGGGGAAGCACATCACGAGAGAGATAAAGGGTTAGAGATACTTACCTATAGGGCCCCTTTCGGGCTAGAAGTTGTCTATAATCAAATCATCGTCGTCATCTTCCCACTCCCTAATGTTGGAGGATAGTGGGACATAAGGTACCATAGCCATATTCATATCTTGCTCATCATGTTGTTCCTCGTTACGATCATCTTTATTTGATTAAATGTTGGGATCAATGTTTTCTTGTTTAGAGGCAAGGTTTATGGAATAAGCTTGTCTTCTTTTTCTTCTTTCTCTTACTTTTCTATCTCGTTTTGTTTTACCACTTATCTCTTGTAAGATAGGGCTATCCGCTTTCATAGGCTTGTGCAAATTAGAAGATGAAGCACCAAGATCAAACCTCATTTGTTGCGGTGGAGCACTTTGTTGTTGACAATGACCTCCCGATCCTTGTAAGGATTTCGAGGGAGGAACCTCAACATAGGGACCTTGTCCTTTTGGTCTAAAGTTCTCTTCACATGCGGGTTGTTTATCTTTTGTCATTTCTTCTATAGGAGGACTAGGTACTTCAGTTTTATCCCAAAAGTAATTCAACTTGTAGTGTTTTTTCTAAACCAAAGGTTTATATTTGTTTCGAGGGACGGTTATTATACGACCGTCCAAAGGGAATTTTAGACAATGGTGTATTGTTGAAGGGATAGCTTTCATTTCTTTTAGCCACGAATGTACCAATTTAATGCGAAAGAGGTTAGAAATGGGGACAACATCAAACCATTGTTTGACATGTTTTCCAGATAATGTTACTAACAAAGATATCTTACCCAAAGGCTTGATAAAGGTTCCCTTATGCGTCTTAATTATCATGCTCGAGAGGTCATAACAACCTTGCATTAATTGATGTGAAAAGAGGAACTCCTTAGTGGAAACATTAGTCATGCAATTAGGATCGATAAGAGTTCCATTCACGGGGTTTCCCATTATTTTCACAGTGATGTAAAGAGGTCCTTCTATTTCTCCAGTTGTTCTATCATGAGGAGTGAAGACAATTTCAGGTTCAGGAGCCTTTCTTTTCATGTAAGGTCTAGGAGGGAACCTATTATTACTTTTATGATTAGAGGCCATTTTTTTATGTTCAAGCCAATGCCAAGTCAGATTTTGAAAGCTTTTCAAAATTGGTGCAAGACAAGAGCAAAAAATAGCCTAAAATGTTTGATTTTTTGTACTCTTTTCAATGCAAATGAATGAAACAAAGGATGTTATGAGGATATTAGTCAAGGGAAGCAAGTTATGTGCCTAGTGTTAGTCCAAAAAAGCAATATAATCACTCTCAACACCTTGATGCAAATCCAAGATAATGTCAAGTCAAACTATGTCAAAATAGGCACTTTTTTCACCAAAATTCAATGCAAAAGAGCATAACAAAGGGTGTTGTGAGGAAAATGATGATGGAAAGAAAATAATATTAGTAATAACAGCCACTTGGTGCCAAAATATCTAGCACAACATGCTTTTAGCGCCACTTAAAGTCAAACCCTAGTGAAAATACAGCAAAAATAAGCTATTTTTCACGATTTTTTAACTCCAAGACCTAGCAAAAGGGGTGTTGTAAGGAATTTTAGGAGGTAAAGCAAAGAATATAAATAATATCAGTCACTTCAATACATAAAATTGATCACAACACGCTTGGAGGCCAAACTAGGTCAACCCCTAGGGCAAAAATAGCCAAAATGTGTAGTTTTTCGCCAAATTTTCACTACAAGAGCCCATTAAAAGAGTGTTGTGAAGCTTTTTATGAGGGGAATAAAATTTTTACCCTAATAAAAACATATTATTATAAAAATATCCTTCACAACACACATATAGTGCAAGTTTAGAGAGTCGATAAGGCCAATTTAGCGAAAATCATTGTTTTTGAAGCCCTAGGTTTGAGATCTTGGGACAAAATTCTATGTGAATGCTTTGAATTTTAATTTATGATTGAAATTTAAATACTCTCAGATCTAAAAATTATTTTCAATCTTGAACATGCAAAATGCCCATGCAAATTAAATCAAAATGCATCAAAATTGCTAGTTTTTTAAAAATTTTCTATAAAGAAATGCAAATATTTTAAATCTAAATGCAAATTCACACTAAAATGTAAGACTAGAGACAAATGCAAATTTTAATGAGCCTCTAAAATCAGTAGAAAAATCTGATATAAGATTTTTCCTACAAACCCTAGATTTTGGAATTACTAGGTTATATAAAATTGTCAAAATCTCCACAAAACCCTAGCAATTAAATGATGAAAATATAATGTAAATTTTTGAATTTTTAGATTTTTCTGTATTTTATATCAGATCTTATGCAAAAATCATGAATTAGGAAAATTTAGGAAGAATTGATGCAATTTAGTAAGCCAAACAATGCATTTTTTTTGTATTTTTCCAATTTTTCAATTTTTTTTAATTTTTCTCAATGCAATAAAATAAATGACCAAATGAATGAATGAATGAAATCCAAATCTAAAGACAAACACTCAGAAAGTTGCAATTTAATTCCAAAAACACGGTTTCACAAAAATGTTTAGTGGAAAATTGGATTTGTTAATCTTTTGTTGTTTAGATGTTTAAATCCACCTCTTCACTATAAATTGAAGAATCTAGGGTCGAGTGGCGAGCACTATCATACCCTAGGTCACTTGAAGATGTAGGAAAACCTGGATTAGGGAATTAATTATCAATTTTTCCTTCTCTTATGTCCAATTAACCAATAAAACACTAATTACGCAAATACGACAACCTGAATCTAAATATCAAACTTCTTTAGAACTATTTTCAGCTTTGTCATATTATAAGAATAAATTACTAGGAGAAGCCTCTTCATTCTCATTAGCATAATTAGCACTTCTATTGTTATTACCTTCTTTTAATCTGCATTCCCTTTCAAAGTGACCATACCTATTACAATGATAACAATGAATATTTCTCTTATCAAATCTGCATCTACCTCTTCCTCTTGGACCACCTCTTCGTACTCTATTTCCTCTTGAAGAATTCTAATTTTTACCTCTACCTTGGCCTTGGTTATTTTTGGTACTTGTGGTAGCATTTTCATTCTTTGTAATTTTTACTTTGGAAGCAAAAGCCTTCTCATTACTTTCTCCAGATGAATCTCTCAATTTTTCTTCATGAGACATGAGAGATCCAACAAGCTAATCAAATTGAAGAGTAGTCAAATCCTTGCTTTCTTCAATGATGATGGCAACATTGTTCCACCTTGGTGTTAGAGACCTCAACACCTTTTTGATCACAACTTCATTGTCCATAATTTCTCCAAGAATAGCCATCTTATTAACCACATCTTTTACTCTTACACAATAATCACTCACATTTTCACTTTCTTGCATCTTCAAATTCTCAAATTCTCTTTTTAATGTTTGCAACTTCACAACTTTGACTTGATCACTACCTTGGTAAGCTTCTTTTAGAGTCTTCCATGCATTTTTAGCTATCTGTGCACCTACAATTCTTGGAAATAGGCTCTTATCAAGAGCTATTTGAATGTGAAATAAAGCCTGTGCATTCTTCTTCTTAGCTTCCTTCCTAGTTGTTCTATCATTGGCTGCAAGAGCATTCCAATCAGCTAGCTCTTCATAACATGTTTCTACAATTTTCCATAAATCTTTTCCTATCAAAAAAGTTATCATCTTGATGCACCAATAATCATAATCAGATCCATTAAATTCTTGGATTGGCAAAGAGTTAGAATTTGACATGATAAATTTTCTAACAAATTAACCTGCTCTGATACGAAATGAAGATTTTTAAACAAACAAATATGACAGCAGATTAACAAAGAACAAACAAACAACCATATACGCAGTAGCACAGAGAATAAACTTTTTTATTGCTATTAAAAAACCAGAGAGCTATAGCTCTTATTACAATGTATTTGCTACAAAGGAAACTATAGAGAAAAAATAGAAATAACAAACCAAAGATAGCATGATTTACATGCATTAACATGCAACAAAGAAGATGGGAAAATTCCTAAAAATAACTAACAACTAAGCAAATAGAAACTGCTACGTGGACTACAGCATCAGATATCCAACACATTCTCCCACCTTGTTTCTACAAATTTTTAAGATAACTTTGACATCACATGGGGAAATGATCATGCTAATATACTCAACAATGGCAAAACACAAGGTTTCTCTTGACCAGTCGTCAGGTATTTATCTTATACATATAACACTTTACTTGTTGCATATAATTTTAACAGTGTGCTGAGCCTATCTTTTATCTCTTCCTCTGTCTTAACACAAGTTCAGGGTTCCAATCGAAGAGAGAATATCTATTTGGCAAAATCGATATATGCATCAAGTTGGTCCCTGGTAACTCGGAAAGCACTGTTATTGCATACTACGTAAGTCTAATATATTGTAGCCCTCAAATTAGTGCCATGATAGTTTAGTTGTTAGTAAAGTGCTAGTGAAGAAGAGTTGAATACTGAAAAAATATTTCCAGTGATGGTTGGTGTAGTTGTCATCCCAAGGGGAGAAGCATAACGAAATAGACTTCACAGTTCCTAGGAAACCTGTCTGGAGAGCCCTATGAAGCATTAGAAGGTGGATCACATTTCTTTGGTGCATTGACACTCACATTCGTCAGAGAAATTTGAAGCTATATAATTATTAAAGAATTGGTACGGATTGTATTTGTACAAGGACTGAACTAATGATTAAAACCATTTCTTCTTCTGTAAATGTTTTTAGTGAAACTATTTTCTATCATCATCTTGAACAAACTCAAAAGTTTTTGATCAAGTATTAGGCTTCAACCCTATTCATTTTTGGAACTTCTATTCTATTTGAAGTATTTAACATATAAAAGGGCTTCAAAGGACTCAAGTTCATAAAAGACATTTCAATTAAGGTTTTTGATGAAAATTTTGAAATAATTATGCAGTAGGTTGAGATTTTTTTAACTAATAGGGTCACTTAACACACTTACAGACTTAAAGGTATACATGAAATTAAGTCTTCATTGTATCAGCCTCCAAGCATATGTAACAGTGACAAAATCCTATAAAATCTTTCAAATCAGTAATTTAAAATACTTTTTAGGCCTCCACAGTGTAGTTATCTGTGTCCTCTTGCAATAAATTTGGCTTTATTCCCTATTTTATTATCCTAGCTACAAGATATCATAAATTTGCTAATTGCATGGAAAATGCTCTACACAACATTTAGGAGAGCCATGCCAACATATAAGTGAGTTGATGCAAGGGTGAGCTGCTTTGGTTTGAACAAAACCTTGCAAATGCTTAGAAACTGAGATCTACAACTTTCTAAATAAATAAACGTCCCGGTTGTACATAGATACACATTCTGAAAAATATTACCCATGCTAAAATTAGATATCACGGCTCAAAACAGCCTGCACAAATTTCAATGCGCCATATAGCCATGCCACATCCAACTCCATCTTTTGAAAATGCTTATGAACAAAGAAAAAGGCGCCACAAATATGATTTTATTAATCTGGGATATTGCACTGAGTGGGATCCTTTCTCTTGCCCTCACTCAGCTCAATAGTGTAATGTCTTTTGCTTATATACAAGCAAGTTTCAACACCTATCTACATGCTTTGCTGGAAGGAAAAAGTTAGACATAGCACCTTGTCAAGTAAGACAATTCTTCTCCTTATGTAACACTTAGCATAAGTAAATTAGTGACTTTTTAAAAATTTTCAGTGAAGAAAACTAAATAATTGATATATTGTCTAAAACATATATCATTGTATGTACATATGTATTTCAAATAAAAATTACTTCCTAATTCTAAGATACTACTATATCTCTTCTTTATTCCCTCCAAATAACCCATCTTATTCCCTCCAAATAACCTATCGGCAAATCCTTGCATTGCTAGTCTATTTCCAAAGGTATGCGCCACTATGTGGAAAAATTAGCTTTCTAAAACCAGCCAAGCTCGAGAGCTCCACACGGATATCCGTCAAATTGGGACGCAATAACAGATCATTTTCCACGCATGATTTTGCCACATAAGCGACTCTGAAAGCCGCTTCCAAATCATACGACTCCTGGAGATTAGGGTCTATCCAATCGCGGAGCTTTTCCTTGGGTTTTTCAGCTTGCAGCAGATCTCTTATCTCATCCGACAGAAGCCTTTCGCGCCTCGTCTGTACAGCCCTTTTGCCCGATAAGATTTGGAGAACAAGTACCCCAAACGAAAAAACATCCAGCTTTGTCGTCACCAGCCCGTCTCGGATATACTCTGGAGACATGTATCCGTAAGTTCCGATTATGTGGCTGGTCAATGCGTTAACCCCTCCGCCAGATTTAGCCAAGCCGAAGTTAGCAATCTTGGCTCTAAAATTGTGATCCAACAGAATATTGCTGCTCTTTAGGTCCTTGTGAACGCAAGACTCTCTGGTGCCGTGATGGAGATACTCCAATCCGTCTTCTATGTCCACAGCGATTTGAAGCCTCTGCTTCCATGTAAGAGGATCACGTGACCCTGCGCCCTCAATCCAGTTACTCAGGGACCCGTTTTCTACATAGTTGAAGACCAGATAGGCATGCTGCCCATGGCCGACACAGATGCCCAGCAGGGTAACCAGATTGGCCTGATGGAATTTTTGAAGCATGTTTATCTCCTTAGACACTTCCGCTTTCATCTGCTTCATAGCCACTTTCTTCCCACGCAGGAAAGCGCTGAAAACAGAGCCCTCGATCCTGCACGACGCGCTGAAATTATCGGTAGCCTCTCGGAGCTCTTCCAAGGTATAGTGTATTAATCTGTCGGACCCAAGTAGATCTGACAACTTGGAGAGCATTGGGTTTGTTTCTTGGGGAGTCTCCGCAACCTCCACTCTTTTTGCCTCTGCTTCCTGGAATAAAAACAACTGAATATGTAATCAAAGTTTAAACAAAGACTCAAATCCATCTCCGCATCTGCGACACATGCAGACTCAAATCTATAATGTCATTGAAATATTAAATTATCTAATTAACAGAGAAAACTGATGATATAAATGTAGAAAGTTGAACTTATTAAACTAACATGAATCGAAAGAAAAATTAATAAAGTAATTTGCAGATGTAAAATTAAGAAATTGTGTTCATTTCACCGATTTTTTTGGAATATTAAGACTTTATTACAAACGCAAACAAGCTTATCAAACACGTTGACGATTTCGTATCTGTGTATCTTGCAGATATCAGAGAGTATACCTGTACGACTTTGCGGCGCTTCGTCCTGTTTAAGCACGCAACAAGCGCTATACCAATACCTACCACAACGAGCAGCGCAGCAGTGAGAGATGTGAGTAGGACTACGACCAAAGTATGGGAGTTGGAAGGACGAGGAGGAAGGTACAAAACCAGGGGAGGCGGAGGAGAAGGAGCGAAAGGCCCCACGGGAGGGATGGTGGGTGTGTGGTTTAGAGGAATTAGCAGAGTGGTGTAGGGATATATGGCGGGATTGGACTCTAACTCATTGGCCGACATAAAGTCTTGGTGGCGGATACTAAACTTGGCGGTGATGATACCGTTGTCGTCCTCAACATCCACGACATAGGTGAGCAGATATTTGACGCCCTGGGCCAGCTATTCGCTCGTGGGACACGCACAGAGCAGCGGCGCCACCACTTTCATTCCTGTCTCGGAGTTCTCATCGTGCGCAGGGTTTTGTTCTCTCATCGCTTGGCATGTGGTCAGTCCCTCCAGTGTTTGGTTCGCGATTTTCAGGTACGAGTCATCGCCCTTAAATATGTAGGTGAGATTCGCCTGCGAGAAATTACCCACGCACTGGCAATGGATGGGAATGAGAAAGGCCTGGTCTTTGTTCAGAGAGTTGGAGTAATTGGTGATAGATAAATTGCTTGCAGAGGCAATCGTGGTAGGGTCGGTGTTGAAAAGGCTGCCAATGTTGTCAAGGGGCATGTAAAATTGCTGAGCTCTGTAGAGAGCGAAGGTTTGGCATTCTTTAGCTGCGCCGTTGCACAGGTAACCGGAGCTCTCATTCTGAAAGTTGGTGCAATCCTCGCTGAAGTCCTGAGAATAAACCTGCTGAGACATTACTTGTGATCCATAATTGCTGCCTATTATCAACAACCGTAACAAAACAGGAATCATTACCGTGCCCAAGGTCATGGCAGATATTTCGACTGAAATGAAGCTCAATTCTCTTCTTCAACTTTTTTTGAGCCTGTTATTTCAGGAAACCCTCTCCTCTCAAGTACGATGTCCGAATGACCGGGGTTTCGCTGCCTCTGCAACAAAAGCCAATTTGTGGGTTTTCTTTGACTGGAATTTGCTTGCACCTGCAATAAAATTATATTATATGGTGGCTATTTTTTTTTATTTTATCTAATTGACCCATCAATTAAATATTAAGAAAAACATTTCGGCGTATACATCTACGACCAATTTATATTATTAACTCTAATTTACTCCTAAATTAATAAAATGGGACAGCAGTAAGCCCGTGACCACGGCTAAGCATGATGACCACATTCACATAAATATATAAAATTAAACTCATATATTATTAATTTTATAAAAACCAAGTGGAATGGAAATGTTTTCAAGAAATTATTAGGTTGACTAGGTGAGAAGAAATAAATAAATTATACTTTAAATAATTCCCATTTTATTAACAATATCAACAATTAGAAATAGACCATTAAAATATATCTACACAAATCTTTTTCAAGGATAACTGAAGAGTTTTTAATTTATTAATTAAGTGGTTTGTATGTGGTTAGTCAATATTTCAATAATAGAGTCATTATAATTTTGAACAATTATTGTTAGAGTTATAATATGTAGATTGTAGAATCAAAGTACATTCTTAAAATAATTATCTATGTTTATTTAAATAAATCACTTCCTTCATTATCTATGTTCATTTAAATATATCACTTCCTTCATTGCAAACTTATAAGACAAAGATCTAAGATGTAAATCTCACTATATTATTGATACTCAACATCTTCCTTGAACGTGTTTCTTAGCTTTGTCTAAAATTCATTTATGCCTTCTAGATCTTGTTACACAAAAAATTAATATAGTATTAAAGTTGGATTCTTGTGAAGACACATTAAAAAATGAACAGATCCTTAAGAGAATGAGAAGAGTGTTGCACATCCAATGAGAGGTTTGTTAGACGTTCCATTGATTTGGAAAAGATAAAGGCTAAAGAGGATCATGTTAACAAAACTTTGACCTAAAACTATTAGTTGCAAAGGCTGCTTTTTTAATTGGAAAATCTTTTAAGTTTTGGATGCATTATGAAGCATTTGAGCCTTATTGTGTGTGTGAGGAGCCAAGATCTCATTAAGAAAGGCCATGAAAGCCATAGATTATAGTAAATGGCATTGATATCAAAGAAGGTATCATATTTGGTTACATATAGTGTGTTGCCAATGAGACTATATTTTTTATTGCTGTTAAAGTGTAAATGGAAGCCACTCAAAACCTAATAAAAGAGTAGCTACCCATGCAACTTGGTGAGATGGAATAGCTATCTAGGGAGACTTGACGATGGTTATCTTGAATGGGTTATTTAAATGTTTGAAGTATGTTGTCTAGGGAAAGGAATGTATATTCCTTTGTTGCCCACAAAGCATGCTTAATAGGTAGGATAGGGGTATATTACCTACTCAACCTCTATTTTGCTCAATTTTTAGCACAAAAGATCTACGGTATAAGAACAAAGATACTTATATTAATGCATTCTTTCATTTGATGTTCTTTGTTTTTGGTTTTATAAACTTTACTCTTGATCTTTAAGCATTTAGAATCATAGGATAACATATTGTAAACAATAAACAAAAACTCTAATTGATATGATGTTTAGCTTGGACTATCGGCTGAACATAGGTCTAGATACCTAGAAAGCAATATTGTACCATAGCCTTGATTATGAAATAATAGATTTATTTCCATATAACATGATTGTAGCATAGTGTTGAATTGGGTTGAACAAAAACAAAATAGTCAATTTGTAACCCTTTGTTTCATAACCATGCTTCAATTACATCCATTATTACTGGTTCTAGACCTAGTGACTGTAAGCACAAAAATCATGCACAGCCTCCACGAGGACCCCTATGATGATTCAAATCCTTGTCACGTACATGTAAGCATGAAATAATGTCCTTTAAGCAGCAAATCTCTTGATGATGTGTCCTCTTGCTTGTCTTGTGTTGTTTTCTTCTTTGTCAATTTCTCTCTTTCCCTGTTTGTGACGCTTTTCAACACTTGTTGCGACACTTGTTGACTTGCATTTTCTGAGCTTTCAACGTTGATCCTAAGCCTTGTGAGTGTCTTGTAGGTGATTTTTCACATCTCCCCTATGTTTTTAATCTTCTGCACCTCCTAGAAGCCTTCTAGAGGTCTCCCTGTCCATCTCCCACTTTTAGTTTTCAGTTTTGCCTAACTAATCCAAATCTCCCCCTATTATTTCTAAATCCCCCCCTATTATTTCCAGATCTCCCCCGAGAGATCCTATAGGTACAAGTGGAGATTTGGATTCTTCCACATGACTGACCTATTTTCGGAGGCAAAACCCCTCCTTTTCTTCTCTTCTTTCATCTCCCAACCTATTTTTCTGCATTAGACCTTGTCCAGTCAGGATCTCCCCCGGGCAATTTAGGGTCACCCCCTAGGCGACCCTACTGGAAAAAGGGGCGACCCTATTTTTTTCAGCCACGAAAAAATTTGAGTTTCTCTCATTTTTTCTTTGTTTTCGCTCATTTTTCTTCCAGTTTGCATGGTTTTTGATGCCTAATATAGAGTTAACTATTTCATGCACCCACACATGCATAATTATCTCTATTTGATCTCAAATTAACTCTTCAATCAGTCTCATGCATTCCCTCATCTCCATTTCCTCTTCAGTGATAAGCTATCTTTGTTTCATCACTCTCTAATCAATTGAGTTCACTGGGTAATCAACCTTGTTAACTCCCCAATCAATCCTTGTTAACTCTTCACTCAAATTGAGTTAACTTCTCAATCAATTCCACCTCTCATCCCTTCTTCTAACCTATAAATACCCCAGACCTCTTCATTATTTTCCAAGTTGAGCATGTTGGAGAATACTCTTCTCATCTTCACAAGCTTTTTCAAGATTCTTCACAGGCCTTTGAGCCTCTTTCTTCATTTGTTTCTTTATTTCTTCAAAAGATTCAAAGCTTTCATTGTTGCATAGCTTCAAATCTCTTCCACGGAGGCAAATTCATTGGGCACACAGCTCTTACCAGTTTTTGCTCTCCAACTTAACATTCAAATGCTCTCTCAGGACGAAGGTGCCTTTTGCTTTATTTGTTCAACCAAGCAATGCTATGCTACTTCATTCTATGTCATTATGCTCCATCCAAGCTCTCATTGAGTTCCTACAATCTTCATCAAAGCTTCTTTTTGCTTCTTTGTGTCATTTTGTCATCAAGAGGATCTCTCGTTGCCACAAAAGGACTCAAGGTTGCCAATTACAAGGATTACTGAGGGTAGTGGAGTCAACAAATCTTCATTTCTTCTAGGTTCCTTCATTCATTTTGTTCAATTCATAGTAATTAGAGAATCAAATTTGCTCTTGGGAACAGTAAAACATTACTTTTTCTTTGATAATTAGATCTTGCATGTTAGATTAGTTGCTTTCATGTTTCTAGATCTAGATTATTAGAAGAAGCATTTTCCTTTTTCTTTAGATTACATTACTTCAAAATCATCAAAAACTCAAAAAACATAGGTTAACTTTGCATTAGAAAAGTCATATAGAATTGCACACATACTTCCATTTCATAGATTAAAAGCACTTTCATTTATAAAATACTAAAAAATACAAAAAAAAAATGATTTGCATATCATTTAGATTTCATGCATATAGAAACACTAGAATAGATAATATTGCAAACCCTCGATTCTATCACGAGGTAACCACAGAGTCAAAACATGAGTCAAACCCTAGGTTAGAACCCTAGATCTGGTTAAGGTTAACAATCACACATTTACCTCTATCGTGATCCACGAATGTGCTTAGGAGTGAGGGGAGAGTGGGTGAGGGCTATCCATGACGAGATCAAGAGATCCATCCATGACCACAACAAGAAATATTTGTTCTACCACAAGGAGACCCATTTGTACTCTTCTTGTTAGAAGAAACTAGACAATTACAACTACAACGAGAATTCCTTCGAGATATTGAAATAGCAGAAGCCACCAACAAAAATAATTGCTTACCCACACAGAGGTGGAATCTTAGAAATCCAAACAGAAGAAGAGAAACTAGTGACCCTTCAGGTCATAGGGTTATCTCAACTACAACAACAATTGAACAAAACATACAACTAAGCACACAACATTAAAGGCTACAGTACTTGCCGACCCCTCTCTGCAAAGTCCAGCTCTCCAACGAGCCAAACCCCCACCGTGTCTTGCCTCCTCTCGACTGGCTACTTCCATGTGAGTGAGAGTGACGTGGCGGATCACCCTGTGGCAAGGAGGGAAGGGTTCGTGTGCGTCCCAAAATCTCACCCGACAGCCCCAGGCAATCGAAGTCACGATTTTGAGCGTACAGTGACAATACTGATTAAGTATTTATTCTAGAGTATCCTAACCCATTTGGACTCTGGGTGGTCATACATACTCCAAATTAGTTTTGCCCCAAGTGCCTTATTAAAGGAAGACCATTTCCGAATTCCAACCCCTCCTGATTATTTAGGGAAATAAATTTTATCCCAGACCACTAAAGGAAATTTCTGCCCTTCTGTAGACACACTCCAAAAAAAGTTCTTCATACATTTATTCAAATTTTCTTCAACCTTTCTAGGCATCTTCAAATACTACATTGAGAAAACTAGGATAGCTAAAATTATTGATTTGAGCATGAGGATCCTACCGGGTGAAGAAATCCACTTACCCTTCCATGAATCCATTTTCATTTTGTAGTTGGGGAGAATATGATCCCATAGATTGGTCTTAATGGACCCTTGGAATAACAGGGTCCCCAAATATATCCCAAGTAGATTTTTAATTTTCAGCCCCAGACTATAACTATTTCTCTCTGCTTCCTGATTTCTACACGTTGAAAAAATAAATCTCAGATTTGTTTGAGTTTACATGCTTCCCTAACGCCTGACAATATCTATCTAAAGTTTCCTTTATTACCTTGGTCTCTCTTTTGCTTGCTACTCCAAATAACAATGTGTCATTAGTGAATGCCTGATGCATGAACGTTTCTACATTATTCGCCACTTTTATTCCCTCCCATCTGCCCAGTCTGGCTTCCTCCAAAATATACCCACCCAATGCTTCAACCATGATGATGAAAAGTGATGGTGACAATGGATCACCTTGCCTTATCCCATTGGTTGACTTAAAAAAAACTTTTGGGCTTCCATTAACTAGAATCGAAAACCTTGGAGAAGCAATACATCTTTTGATCCATTGGGTCCACTCTTAACAAAAACCAAACCTTTCCAATATTGTACCACTAGGAAATCTCTATTCATCCAATCATATGCTTTCCTTATATCCAATTTTACTATCATACTTGTTATGGGACTTTTTCCCCAAAATGGAAAAGAGGGCTATTTTATGATTAAGACTTTGAAATTATAAGAGGATAATGATTATTTAACCTTTATAACTAAAAGGGAGATGGAAAAATAAAGGATATTATGATCCTTTGGTTAAAACAGAGATAAATAAAGAATAATCATGAAAATCCCTTTTAAAATGGAGGAAATATTAAGTTTATTAACTAATTGTTAATGACAACCTTTGTGAAAGGGTGTGATAGTTTAGAAACCACCCCTTAAAAGATAATATAAGGTATTTGTCTGAGACTTGGAATGGGCATGGTGAGACCACTCAAAGAAAGAAGATGGAGAGATCACTCAAAGAAAGAAAAAGATGGAGAAAACTCAAGGAAGATAGGAAAGACAAGAAATCATGAAGGAGAAGGATTATAGATTTGATAGGAGGTGAACATTAGAGAAGGGGCACACAACGTGTGTCCAACTCAGGATACAGTGTACACCCAGGATTGTCCTAGCTAGGGCTTGTTTGTTGAACATGGCTCTAGAGCACTTGTGTGTGTGCATGTTGTAAAGCATGGTGAGTTCTGCATAAGAACTTGTGGGTTCTAAACAAGAACCAGATTCCTCCTAGAAGTGCTCACTTACTAAAAGGAGGTTGAGTCTATAATCTATTATCTGGAGTGATGTTTGGAAGAACTTCTAGGATCCAAAAGATATGTATCTATTCCTTTCTATGATGGAAATTAATGAAGTACTGAACTCATTGTTAATAAAAGATATTGTTGGGCTTTGATGTTAATATGATTATGTGATTATGTTATCTAATTTGTTTTGTTAATGGTTACTTAAGAGTTTTTATTAAATTATCACCTGTTGTAATTTACATTTGTTATTACATCTATTTTAGCATCATTGAATATATTATTCTATCTTAACTCTAAATATTAACCATAACAAATCCCCTGCAATTTGTTAAATACATAGGGGGAAAAGTAGTGCTACATTTGGTATTAGAGCCTAATGATCTGGACTTTCTATCTAAAGTGTGCTATATGCTTTCAAATTTCATATTGACCAATATTTAATGTACTCCTTGTGGATATCCAACATAATACATGCACTCTAACCTCTAAGACATCAAACCCAATTTTACAAGTTCTGACTTATAACCTTTGTCCATATACTAATTTTGGTTTCTTCATTTGTTCATTAACATTATTGAATGCATAACCATGTTTAAAGTCTTGTCCATAGTTAGCATTACATTTTAGTTTCCTAGACAAATGGTTTGAATTGTAAGATATTTTATATTATAAGGCTATATGAGCCTAAATAATCTTGTGCTTACAAGAGCATTTCTTTGAGACTTGTGGTTATGAGATTGCCTTGTTGACATCTTGTCCTCAAGTATATTAAGGTCTATGACCAATTTTATAATCATTTTCCTTCATTCGCATTATCAAATTAATTGTTAGCATTCTAAGCCTATAACCAAATTGTTTAGTAGGTAAAAAAAGGGTTTTCAATTTTGAGGGTTTATGTGGAATCCTCCTTTCACTACAAACATTTCAATGGCATATCAACTGAGTTGAATCTCCTTTCTGCATCTCCACTCCACAGAACTCGACACCTGTAACCTGCAATCACAAGGAGTGTAGGAGGGGATTGTGGTGTTTAGAGGCTTGCCTTGGTCAATCCTTAGAGTGACATTCAAGTCTTTCGAACACTATTGTTAGATGAGAGTGCGTATCCTGGTAGGATAGAGGCAAAAATCCAAATGATAAATGATTGAAAACACAATAGATATCACCTTGTGGTGAAGATCTCATGGAAGGAAGATGCTCTTCATGCCATGAGGAGATGGATGTCAAATCTACAAATACAAACACAATAACAACAAAGTACTTCTCTGCAACATAATGAATATTTTGAATGCTATATGATCACAAGTATGCATAAAGTCCATCCCATTTGCAAATGAAACCTAATCATGCTTATCTATGCAACTACAAAGATTCCTGCTAAGAATTTCATAATTCAAACTTTAGATGTTGATATAGGACCCAAATAACAGTCACTAAACTGACATTTTTAACTAGGGAAAACCCAAAATAGGGTTGGACTAGGGCGCTAGCGCCCAAGTCCACCCTGCCATTTTTGTTCAAGATTCATCAAAGTGCATCCCCCTGGGTCCTATTTGTCACAAGACCCAAGGGTTTTCTCCTTGGGAATCAAAAATAACATGCAAGATGCTCTAAATGCAATAACAGGACCTAGGAGATAAACCTTAAGAGGGTAAAGCCCCCAAGGGGACATTTTCTGACATAACATTTAGCCCCCACTTTAATGTATGTATAAATGCAAGGCCAATACATGCATTAAAGTACAGTCAACAAACACAATAAACACGCCAAGCACGGAGAAGACATGCCAAACATATTGAAGACAGTAACAGGCATGCAAAACATGGACAAGACAGTTACAGTCATGCAAAACACGGAGAAGACAACATTGAAGACACACAAAACACAGCAAATACAGTGATTATTTTCTTTTTCTTTTTCTCATATATATGAAATGCAGATGTAAGTACAAGGAAAGTAAATGCACAACCCAAAATGTAGGAGGGACTCATCGCCACCAGTCTTTAGACTACACATGGGGTAACAGACACACAATACAAATCTCAGAATGCAGGAGAGATTCATCACCACCAGTCTTTAGATTACACTTGAGAACAAACATGCCATACAAAACAAGCATGCCATATAAATCCCAAAGCATAAGAGGGAATCATCGCCACCGGTCTTTAGACTATGCTTAGGAACAAACATGCCATACACACACACATAGAAGACACGAAGAAAACATGGCAAACAAGCTATGGAGTGTACCTATTTCTAGGTTCATCACCATCTCAGGCACACTACAGGAACACACCAATAATTGGGCTTCACCACACCAATCTTCGAAGACATGCTTAAGGGTTAGGATAGTCTCAGATCTGCTCCCTGCCTGCTCATAGGACTTTTTGAAAATGACAGGATTGTGCACTCTCCTTGAGAAATACACCATCCTCGCCTTGCCCAGAGGGCTTAAGATAAAAATGATATGCATAATATCTTGCCTCCGCAGAGGGCTTAAGTGATTGCAATAGATTTAAGATTCACAAACACACATTTCTAGCATCTACAACAACCAACTTACCTTATATATGCCCCCACCTTAAGGTGGTTTATGTCGTGTGTCGATATCAAGCACGTTAAGGTAGAAAGAAAACACACAAGGGAACACGAGCTCTCGCAAAGCCCATGCCCCCGGAGGTGACATGTACTTTACAATCACTAAATGTTCCCAAAAACACACAATTCCCTGCAAGAAAAGGTGTTAGCATCCATATAATCATGATAATCAACAATGCATATGATCAATCACATAGAGAACCGAGGAATGCAAGATTCAAGATAGACAAAGTGAACAGAGTAGCAATATTTTTATGTTTTACAAGTGTGATAAGACAATATCAAGATCACACGGAGTGATTCTACTAGCGAAGTGTCGGATAATATATAACAACCCCATCGACATGTATGGACTAGGTTCATTTTTTGATTACTCGCTAAAGGGACACTAGGTTTGCATTAGTATAATATGTTTTTCATCATCCGCCCACTAGATAGAAACACTAGAGGAAGGGAAACAATAAATCAAGAGAGGAGAAACAAGTGTCTTAGGGACAGTCACGTAGGAGGGTGCCCCCAAGTCACCAACCACAACACTATGTCCATAAGACACAACACACAACAATGAAAATAGAGGAGAAACAATATAGAAGAATGATGATACAAATAGAAGAAGGGTCACAATAGGGGCAGTCTCCCAATGTGTATAGGAATAAAATTGAGATCGAGAGATAATAAAAAATAATGAAATAATCAACAACTCAATCCTATAACATCAAGATAACGATCTAAGCAAATAACTAAATAATCAATGAATAACACAAAACAATGAAAGCTTTCACCTAGATTGTATTATTATCTTGGTCGAATGTGGATTGCTCTTCAAATTGTGAAACCATGTTTGCAACAAGCGGATATAGATTGTGTTTGTGCTCAAAGTACTCAATGTGCTCAATGATGCGATGTGTGCTCCATGCATTGTAGGGAGGCAAAAGCTTAAATGATCGAAGATGATTTGTTATGAAGATGAGGGGGGTTTATATAGGTTTCAGACATGATCGATCAACGGTCTAGATAATTCAATGGAATCAATAGATGAGATAAATCTAGAATTCATGATGAATGTGCACTTGACATGTGTTACACAAAAAGATATTTTTGTTTGAGTTAACTAATTGATTTGACATAAAAAGACATGGAACAAACATATTTTTAGATAGATTTCATAAAAATAGAAATGTTTTTTTCTAATTTATGAGTTGGTGATAAAAACAATATTGATTAAGTCAATTAACTCAACTTACAATTTGTTTTTTGCATGATTTGAGTTAAATTAAATAATAAATTATTTAATTTTATGTGCATGATGAACAAGATTTATTTTTAGAAGAAATAAATTTATTTAATTGTTTGTACATGATAGAGGACATAGATTAGATTTGAATATTTAAATAAATTAAACAAATAAACTGATTTAATTTATTTTGCATGATGAAGGATAAATAAAATATTTGATTTTATTTTATTTTTAGAAATTGAGATTCAATTTAAATAAATTTGAATGATTTATTTAAATTTGGAAGAATGATTTGATTCAATTAAATAATTTAGAAATTATTTAATTATAGATAAGAGGATATAAGAGATAAATTAATTAAATAATTAATTTATTTAATTGATGTGGATTTGAATTTCGGAAGACGATAATGATTTAATTAAATAATTGAAATTATTTAATTTTGGAAGAATAAAGTTGATTTTGATAAAATTAATTAAATAAATAGAATTTATTCAGTTATTGTCAAAAATATGTGATTTGGAAGAATTTGATGATTTTGATGAAATTAATTAAATAATTTGATTATTTGATTAACGTTGAATTACAGGTGATTAGACATATTTGATGATTTGCAAGTGATGTGATGACATGGTCATTTTTAGGTGTCTACATTTTACCCCTCTTTGATGCAATGCAGTTTATAACATTGCTTAAAAGAAAATGATTGTTGAAGACATGATACAATTTTGATGCCCCAGTGTAGTTAGTTGTCTCAGTGTAGCGGGCGTAGGATGCCCCCTCAAGAGGAAAGACAGGGAAGTGACAAAAGGACTGGGTTGATGCTCAACTAGAAGATTGGTTGAGAAAGACAAGGCTAGATAGATGATAGATAGAAGAAAGTGGAGATAGAATATAACATGATATAAAGACTATTGATCGATCTTGGCTTGAAAGACTAAATATGATGATTTGGATAAACCGATGGGGAGATGGATAACTTGTTGCAATAGTTACACAAATGTTCATAAAGAGCAATCCTTATTTTTGATATAGCACATGGATAGTTTTCCACCAAGGTATAAAAGACCAAGATGCTCTGATATCCTAGATGATGCTAGGTTGTAACACACACATGTGAATGAGCCATAGTCTTGAACATATAATAAAATTTAATACATAAATACAAAAAGTATATTAATATGTAAGATGCTAGGTTGTAACACATGCACAAGATAGATATGATGCTAAGTAAGATAAAAGATCATTCCTCAAACACAACACACAAAAAGCAATGACGATGCCCCCAATCCATACTGCATCGCAACATACCAAGATATAGATAAATCAAGGTAGTCTTGAATAAGTAAAGGGAAAGGGACAAAAAATAAACAAAAAAGAAAATTGACTAACTTTACAAAGTAAACATACAACCAACATATTCTCTTGCCAAAGAGGTTGCTCGGGATAGATTGGATTGGTTGGGTAGATTGGTTAGATAACAACCTTATTGTAGGAATGATATATCCATTAAAGGGTGTTGATCTGTTGATAGGATAATGTCTGGTTTCAGGAAATGAAACATGTCGTATAAGACACCTAGTGGTCTAGTTTCGACAATAGAACATCCTGTATAAGACAATTGATTGATGTAGCAGATGCTGGCAATCGATATGTGGGATAGCATATGGCTCTGCAAGTAGGTTTCTATTCTTTAGGTTGGTTAAGGACTTTTTCTTTGAAAGGATGTGTTGTTTGCTGTTTTGCTGCTTGAGTTAGTCAAGTCTAGGTGGTAGGATGGATTGTGATAAATGGAAGACTAGAAAGATGGAATGTCAATGGATTGAGATGGATGAAGAATGATGAATTGTATGTGCCTGAGTACTGGATACTTCCTTCGTATTCTAGACTGGGCCTACATACCTTGTATCCACAGGATCAAGGCACATTACGATGAAAGATAAAAATGATAATATGTAGCTCTAGGTAGAGTGATGAGTGGGTCAAGGTGTTTGCGCTTGGCTAGGTGAAATGATGATATCTTATGTACCTGAGTACTGGAAACTTCCTTTGAATACCAGGCTGCCTACATACCAATATCCATGGGATCAAGGTACCTTAAGATTGAGATGAGATAATATGTAGTTCTAGTTTTTGTTTAATGATGTAAGATAAGATGATGTGAGGGGATATGATGAAATCTTATGTACCTGAGTACTAGATACTTCCTTTGTATTCTAGACTACCTACATACCCATATCCATGGGATTAATGTACCTTAAGATTGAGGTGATGATGTTATGTAGTTCTAACCTTTGGTTTGATGAGATGGAGAAGGATAGTGTTGTCATTGTGGGGAATGATATATCCCTAGAACAACACAAGGATGAAGGTGTCTGGTTTCATAAATGAAAACACCTCGTATAAGACACCTAGTCTGGTTTCGAGAGTGTAACAATCTGTATAAGACACTTGATTTGATGGATTGGTTGAAGTGTTGTTATTTTTGTTTTTATTTGAAATGGTTGAAGTGTTTTTTTTTTTGTTTGAGATGGTTGATCAACCATGAACAAGGATCCATTCCTAGAACTAGATAAAGGAAAGAGTTGCCCCCATTCCAGTAGAGGTGTTATTATGGATGACTAACATAGGATAACTAACAATGACATGGATAACTTGACATAGGATAAGGATGATGGAAGATTTGACATAGAATATAAGCTGATGATGACAAGACATAGATAACTTGATTATTGACATGGACAACTTGACATAGGATAACAATGATGATTGACATAGATAACTTGACATAGGAGAACGATGATGATTGACATGGATAACTTGACATAGGATAACGATGATGATTGACATGGATAACTTGACATAGGATAACGATGATTGACATGGATAACTTGACATAGGATGAGTGAATACTGACATGGGATGAAGATGATGGACACTAACAAATTTCCAAACTATTCTAGATAGGGTAATGGAAATGCAAAAAGGTCAATGGTTTTATTATGGATGGATGGATGAATTTTATTATGAAATGGACATGGAATGAACAAGACTCGATAGATGATGGATGCTGACTCTACACATAGCACCTGTTTTCTAGGTTTTCACTATGGTACTTATCCAAGACGCCTATTTACTAGGTTTTCACTAGAGGACAGATTATTTTTTTGTTTTTGTTGTTTTTTTTTACATGGATACTTTGAGGATCAGGCATAGAACTTCTTGAGATGAACACTATTGAGAGGCTCATCTAGAGGAATGCCTTCAGGTGTTGCTAAAGTATAAGCTCTTGACCCATATGCAGCTGTGATAACAAAGGGTCCTAACCAATTAGGCTCAAACTTGCCCTTCTTTTCTCGATCGGCTTGATTTCTCTGATTTTCCTTTAAGACAAGGTCACCAACTTGAAACTGTCTTTCTTTGATCTTATTGTTATAGTTGCGTCGGAGGCAGTTTTGATAGACATGGAGATGATTTTGTGCTGCAAGGCACCTCTCATCTAATAGTTCAAGCTCAGCTAATCTAGAAGTGCGGTACTCCTCTCCATCAATCAGGTGCTGCATGGATACTCTGAGGGATGGGATCTTGACCTCTATAGGTAGAATGGATTTAGAGACATAGACCAAGGCATAAGGTATGGTACCAGTTGGTGTTCTGATACTAGTGCGATAGGCCCATAGGGCAGGATTGAGTTGTAGGTGCCAATCACGACTAGCTTCATTGACCATTTACTTGAAGATTTTGAGAATGGTTTTGTTGGAAGCCTTAGCTTGGCCATTACTCTATAGATAATAAGGAGTGGAAAAGTAATGTTGGATATTGTATTAGGTGCACAAGGCATGGACATCTTGATTCTTGAATGGTCTCCCATTATCAGTGACAATGGCTTGGGGGATACCATACCGGCAAATGAGGTAGTTAAGGATAAACTTGGCTATTTGCTTGTTGGTAATATAAGTCATGGGAATGGCTTCGACCCACTTCATGAAGTACTCATTGGAGGTAACGATAAATTTATGGCCATTGGATGAGGATGGGTGGATTTGTCATACGAGGTCACGACCCCATTGTGAAAGAGGCCATGGAGTTGTCACAGGTTGTAGTTCATGAGCTAGTGCGTGAATCAAATCTCCATGATGCTGGCATTGTAGACACTTCTTAGCAACTGTAAAGCATCTTGTTCTATTGTAGGCCAATAATACCCTGTGCAAAGTATCTTCTTAGCGAGGTTAGGACCAGTAGAATGTGCACCACAGACACCTTCGTGTATGTCTCGTAAGGTAGCATTGGCTTCTTCTGTGTTAAGACTCCGGTGATATAGTGTATCACCCAAAATTGTCTAACGGGAGGCTCAGTGGATAAAGGTTTTGCATTGGTTTGGAGATAGCTAAAAGGGAAAGGTATCATAGATATCTTTGTACCATGGGGAATTGGGACCAACAAGTTCACAGATGATTTCAGTAGTTGGAACATCGACGGTTGGTATCAACAATTGCTCGATCAAGAATTCACATTTCTATGTGTTTGTAGGCATGTCTATAAGTGACCCCACAGAGGCCATAGAATCTGTAGCTTTGTTATGCTCTCTTGGAATTTGCTCAAAAGTGATGCTAGAAAAGTGTGGTTTGTAGGCATCCACTAGTTGCTTGTAAGGGACCAAATTTTCATCTTTGTTTGATACTCATCAGTGACTTGTCGAATGACTAGTTGTGAGTCTCCATATACCTATAGTTATTTGATTTCTCATTGGACTACTATATGGAGACCTATGAGGAGTGCTTCATACTTGGCTATGTTGTTGGTGCAAGGAAATGCAAGCTGATATGACTTTGGGATATAGTCATTTTGTGATGTGATAAAAAGGATGCCGACCCCTGATCCATGTTGTGTGTAGGAACCATCAAAATACAACTTCCACATTACTGAGGTAGAAAGAGTGAAGAGATTTTCATCCGGAAAGTCAGATACCATAGGATGTACATCTATCATGGGTGCTTCTGCTAGTTGATCTGCTAGGGCTTGCCCCTTGATTGCTTTACGATCCACATACTCAATGTTAAACTCACTAAGGATCATGACCCATTTAGCTAGTCTACCTGTGCGAGTTGCTTTTGCTAGGAGATATTTTAATGGATCAATTTTGGCTATTATATTTGTGTGTTGGTGTAGCATGTAATGCCACAACTTTTGGAAAGTGAACACCACAACTAAACATGCTCTTTCTATAGGTGAATAATTGAGTTCATAACCCACCAAGGTTCGACTGATATAATAGATTGCATGCTCTTTTCCTGACTCATCCTGCTATGCTAGAAGAGCCCCAAGGGCTGCAGTAGTAGTTGAGACATACAAAATCAAAGGCCTATCAGCAACTGGTGGTACCAAGATAGGAGGTGTAGCTAGATTTTCTTTGAGCTGATCAAATGTTGCTTGACACTTATCATCCCATCAAAATGAGACATCCTTTCAGAGAAAGTGTTGAAATGGTTGACATTTATCCGCTAGCTATGAGATAAATCACCTAATGGATTGTAACCTTCCTTGAAGACTCCTTAATGCTTTCATATTCTTTGGTGGTGGCATCTCCACTATAGCCTTGACTTTTGCTGGATTTACTTCAATGCCTCTGCAAGATATAATGTATCCCAACAACTTTCCTGAAGTTACCCTGAAGACACATTTCTTTGGATTGAGTCTTACTTGATATTTTTTGAGTCTGTCAAAGATTTGGCTTAGAACATGTATGTGATCTGCCCTAGAAGACTTTGCTAGTATATCATCAACATAGTCCTCAATGATGTGATGAAATAGATCATGGAATATCACTAGCATTGCTCTTTGATAAGTTGCACCTACATTTTTAAGACCAAATGGCATGATGCACCAACAATAGGTACCCCAAGGACAAGTGAAAGCAGTTTTATGTTGATCTTCTTCCGCTATCATCATCTTATTATAGCCATAAAATCCATCCATTAGAGAAAACATTTCATGACCGTCACTCAAGTCTACTATGAGATCAATGTTTGGCAATAGAAAGTCATCTTTGGGATATGCTTTGTTAATATCTCTGAAGTCGAAACACATGTGGATGCCCCCATTTAGTTTAGCCATAGGTACAATTTTGGATACCCATTCTGGATAATCAATAGGCTTGATAAATTTTGTATCTAGCAACTTTTGTATTTCAAGTTTCACCAAGAGAGCAATCTATGGATGCATCTTTCTTAGTTTTTGTTTGACTAGTTTAACTTTTGGATCAACCATGAGATAGTGAATAACTAGTGAAGGGTCCAACCCTGGCATATCAGCATAGGTCCACACAAAGTTGATGGTTCGCTATAAGAAGAAGTTGGTAAGATTTTTGTGCTCTTGTTCTGATAATGATGCTACAAGGAATGTGGTCTTAAGATGTTTCTTTATGCCAAGATTTATCCCTATAGAATCTTCCACTAGGAGAGATGATTTCTCTTAATACTTAGATGGTAGGGAAAGGTCAAATCTTCCATCCTCAGGTGCCACAATTGGGTTTTCACCTTTGGATATGTCCCATGAACTCAACAATAGCTTCGTCATTCTGAAAAACATCTAGAACGGGGGACCCTTGTTGGTCCCAATCGATAAGTTCATGGTAGACAAGTGTTACAATCTGGTTGCTGGTGGTGGATGTTAATGTTGGTTTTAGGATAGACAATTGAGAGGGGGGTGAATCAGTTGTCACAAAACCTTATTTTCTTTAAACACTTAAATCCTTCTTATATTTCAACATCATAGTAATTATTCAATTATGGAAGCATAATGCAATAACTCAAGAGCAAAAACACATTAACACATATGACACCAAGATTTTAAAGTGGAAAACTTGGTTAAGGGAAAAACCACGGGGTGACTAACCCAAGATTGTATTCTCTATTAAAAGAATAAGAAGAACAAAATGGCACTTGCCAATTAGGGCTCACTGCCTGAGCACACTACTCACAAGAGGCCCACTGCCTATAGGAGACACACTATCTACAAAATAATAATATAATTATTACATACTTGAACTAGAGATTAGCATCTTCACCATACTTGAGACAGTTTCATTTAAGCTCAACACTTCTGCTCTGCTTTTCACTCTTCTCCTCTCTACCACTCTCTCATCTTCACCATAGATACTTTGAAATGACTTCACAAATCTTATTTATACAAGACATCAACTTTGGGATAATCATCTAAGTCGGCACAATACATACTTTATTTTATTATAGAGCAATTACACAAATACAACTTGACTTAAAACTTTATGCGTATCACCACACTATCGGCCACACATATCTAGGACTTCAATCTTCTTTGAGGAACATGCCATGCTTCGCAGAACATCTTCAAGATCATCCACAAGATGTGTAAAACATCCGGTCAGCCAAGATTAGGAAGAACACCATCACCTAAGAGTAAATCTTCAATTACGAGCTCAATCTTCAATGCGGACTGCCAACACGAACTAGACACAATCTAGAGACCTCCACAAGCTTGCCTGAATCACCAAGAACATCCACACCACTTCTGCTTACTGAAATCATTTGCATCTTCATCCGAAACATAGTCTATCATCACTGTCACATTAGAATAAATGCTTGCAGACCTCCAAACCACGAACCAATTGAGTTGTTAATTCACATTGGCTTCTTAAACATTCCACCAAATCCATAGAGCAAGATATTGCATTTCTGGATCTCACTGAACCTATTTGTGTCACTCTGTCACGTTTGAACATCAGCCAGAACCAATTTTACTCATATGGTCATAACTTCTCCAAATCTTCATACGGACCTCTCAAATCTTGAATGGATCATCTTTAGACACATATCTACAAACCCTTTGATGTGCATTCTCTGATCTTCATCTAGTTGGGATCTTCACTTCATAGAGCTTCACTGTCTTCACTATTTCTGATAGGACTAATTTTCTCAATATCCTCAATACACAGCTCATCCAATCCTTGACATCAATGCAATAGGAGTATGTTGACATCAATGACAACATTGGTTAGGCCCATACTTGTAATAATCTCCCCCTTTGTCATTGATGGCAACATATAATGTGAAAAACTATTTTAACCATCAAGGCAAGACAAGAACTTCTCCTCACTAACTAACAAAGCTCCCCATATCAACAACAACCATTCACATGTCTTTTCTTCCTTTACTGCTCCCCCTTTGATTATCAACCATTTTTTGTTTTTCACATGTCTTCTCTCCCCCTTTGACATCAATGGCAAGGGCAAATACTTGCATCAATCTTTAGAATCATACAAACTGCTCCCCCTGAGTAGCAGCTTCCTATCATCAATCCGAACCATAAGATATGACTATGAGATCCACTGGACTGATGCACATCAATGCATCTTAATTCAGAGTCGGAGGGGTAATAACCCCTAACTTCTCTCTGAGATACTCAAAAGAGTCCTTACGTAGAGGTTTAGTAAAAATATTTGCAATCTGATCCTTTGAGGGCACAAACTCTAATCTGACTTCATTTTTGTTCACCTGCTCTCTAAAAAAGTGAAACTTGATGGATATATGTTTTGTCTTTGAATGCAACACTAGATTTTTTGATATATTTATTGCACTTGAGTTATCACAGAAGATTGTGATGGGTTCCTCATACTCCACTCTGATGTCTCTTAGCATTTGCTTCATCCATAATACTTGAGTGCAACTACCTGCTGTTGCAATATATTCTGCTTCTGTAGTGGACAGAGATATTGCCTCTTGTTTATTGCTCAACCAAGAAACTAATCTTTTCCCCAAAAAGAATGCACCACCATTGGTACTCTTCCGGTCATCCACATCTCCTACCCAATCCGCATCTGTATATGCATGAAGAGAGAAATCATGATCCCTAGGATACCATAAACCATACTCAACTATTCCCTTTAGATATCTGAGAATTCTCTTGATTGCCATGACATGAGATTCTCTAGGATGAGCTTGGAATCTGGCAACAAGACCAACATCATTCATAATGTCAGGTCTAGTTTGAGTAAGATACAATAGTCCTCCAATCATTGACCTATACTTTTTTTGATCAGCCTTAGGAGATTCATCATCTTTGCTCAATTTACATCTAGTTGCCATGGGAGTATTCATTGGTTTTGAATCTTCCATCCCAAATTTCTTCAACAATTCTTTCACATATTTGGTCTGTGATATGAAGATTCCTTTCTTTGTTTGAGTGATTTGCAGACCCAAGAAGAAATTTATTTCTCCAAACATAGACATCTCAAATTCACTTTTCATTTGATTTGCAAAAGTCTTGCACATACTATCTCTTCCTCCAAAAATGATATGATCAACAAATACTTCAACAATCAAGATATTTTCATGATCAATCTTGAAGTACAAGTTACTATCAGCAATACCTTTGTTGAAACCAATCTTCAAAAGATGTTTATCCAATCTTTCATAGTAGGCCCTTAGGGCTTGTTTGACTCCATACAGTGCTTTCTTCAACTTGTAGACCATATCACCATGATCAGACAATTGAAATCCATCTGGTTGCTCAATGTATACTTCTTCTTTCAAGTCACCATTTAGGAAGGCAGACTTGACATCCATTTGATATATTTCAAAATCCTTGAAGGTAGCAAAAGCAAGAAATAATCTAACTACTTCAATTCTTGCCACTGGAGCAAAAGTTTCTCAAAATCAACTCCTTCTACTTGAAAATAACCCTTGCAAACTAATCTGGCTTTGTTTTTGACTACTTCACCATCTTCATTCAGTTTATTCCGGAAGACCCATTTGGTCCCAATCACATTTTTGTTTCTAGGTCTGGGAACAAGATCCTACGTGTGATTTTTCTCAATCTGCATCAACTCTTCCTCCATTACTTTGGCCCAACTTTCATCATTGCATGCTTCACTTACTGTTTTTGGTTCAATCTTTGAAATCAGACAATACTTCTCTGAATCTTGAGCAATCTTTCTTCTTGTTTGAACACTTTTTCTTCTATCACATATGATCTGGTATTCAGAATGATTCAGTCTTACATACCTGGAAGTTTTGGGCATTTCTTGCACTTCTATTTCTTGGACATGTTCATTCAAACTTATCTCTTCTTCCTATATTTTAGGATTCTCTGGATCAGTCTAAATCTGAACTACAGAAGGGGCTAGATCTTCTTGGACCGAAACATCATTCTGATCATCTGCTTCATACTCATAAAACCTTGAGGGATTTTCAATGCCTTCATCAACCTTCACATATGTACTTTCTACAATGTTTCTTAGTCTCTTGTTATAACACCGATATGCTTTGCTTTGAGTAGAGTAACCCAAGAATATTCCTTCATCACTTCCAGCATCAAATTTTCTAAGGTCTTCATCTCTTTTAATGTAACATTTACTACCAAAGACTCTGAAATACTTAAATACAGTAGGAGTGATGCCAAACCATAGTTCATAAGGGGTCTTACCAGTATTGCTTTTGATTTGTACTCAATTAAGAGTATAGACAGTGGTGCTTACAGCTTCTCTCTAGTAGATCTAAGGGACATTTGCTTCCATCATCATGGTTCTAGATGCTTCCTGGATGGTCCAGTTCTTTCCTCCACTACTGCATTCTGCTGTGGAGTTCTTGGAGTAGATAACTGTCTTTTATCCCATGTTTCTCATAGAATTCTATAAACTCTCCGGATGTGAATTCTCCACCTCTATCAGACCTAAGACATTTTATGTTTAACCCGGTTTCATACTCTAGCATAGCCTTGAATATTTTGAATTTCTCAAGAGCCTCAAATTTCTCTTTCAAGAAAGTCACCCACATCATCCAGGAATGGTCATCAATTAGTAACATGAAATATCTATCACCTTGCAATCTCCTAATTCTTGCCGGTCCACATAGATCAGTATGTACTAAGTCCAACAATCCGGTAGAAGATTGTTCCTTACTTTTGAATGTGACTCTGCTCTGCTTACCCAACTGACATTCTTTGCACAAACTGTTAGTAGGTTTCATCAGTCTTGGAAGATCTCTTACAGCCTGAGTGTTGCTTATCTTGATGATATTATCAAAATTTACATGACACATTCTCCTATGCCACAACCAACTCTGATCAATTTGAATAAATAAGCATCTTTTGCCAGTACCAACCAAGTGGAAGATGTTACCTTTTGTTTGAGTACCAGATGCAACCTCTATTCTAGAACTTTTAAAGATCTTACATTTTCCATTTTTGAATCGAAGATCATAGCCTTTGTCCACCAACTGCCCAACACTGAGAAGATTGTGCTACAAACCTTCAACATATAGTACATCACTGGTTTTGTTCCTTCCATCAAAAGAAATAGTTCCTCTACCTCTGATTCTGCCAGCAGAATTATCACCAACTTTTACAACTCCTTCATATCTTTCCAGATCTATAAACTTATTTTTGTCACCAATCATATGGTGGGAGCATCCACTGTCAATGATCCATTCATCCTTTTCTTCAACTTGGGCAGCTAGTGCTCTTTCTACCATTTTATGATTGATAAATTCAATGGGCAGGCATTGGATCTTCTTCCTTGATGGCAATAAACACCCAGTCACTTCCATATTTGTTTCCTATTTTTGATTCATCATCTGTTACTTCTTCTTCATCATCATCTGTTACTCCTTCATCATCATCATCTTCATGAACATAGTAACATTTCTTTTGAAATTTTTATCTATTTGGATTAGTTCTTAAAAATCTTTCTAGACACCTTGAAGTAAAATGACCAATCTTGTTGCAGTTGAAACATTTGAAGGGAAATTTTCCTTCATACTTACCAGATCCTCTTGGCAGACTTTTTGCAATAAGAGCTTCAAATTGAGTAGCTTCTACCTCATCTTCTTCCAGATCTTTTCTTTCTTTTTCATACCATGATAGTTTCTTTGAGGAGTTCTCTCCTGGATCATACCTTTGTTTGCCTTTTACAGAGGCACTAGCTTTGAATGTAGATTCAGTCTTGGGGGGTGCATCTCCAAACTTGACCAATTCTACAGCTAATTTTCCAACCAATTGATCTTTTGTGATATTTGATAAAGATCTAAATTCTTCAATAGCAGCAACCTTGTGTTTGTAAGTAGGAGGTAGGGATCTAAGAACTTTGGCAACAATCTCATCTTCATCCAAGGTTCCACTAGCACACCTAATGCCACAAACAAGCTCATTTACTTTTGGCATAAATGTAGTGATATTCTCAACTTCATTCATCTTCAAGTTTTTGAATTTTTCTTTCAGACTCTGTAGCTTGGCACATTTAACATATTTGTCTCCTTCATGCAGAAGTTCCAGATTTGACCAAATCTCATATGCATTTTTAAATCCATAACATTTGTCAGCTCTAAATCAGATAAGGCACTTATTAAGGCTTCTTTAGCTCGAAGATTATCTTCAGCATCTCTAATTTCATCTACAGTTGTTGGACCATTCTTTGGAGGAACATACTTTTTTAAAGTTACGGTCCAAGATTGCATTCCCATACATTGCAAGTGACATTCCATGCAGTTTTTCCAAAGAGTAATTAGTTCCATCAAACCTCAGACTATCTTTCTTGTAGGAAGACATCCTAGATCTCCTCAAGTGATTAAGCTCTTTTAGAGGAACTTATCTTTGATACCAATTGTTGGTTTTAGTATAGACAACTGAGAGGGGGGGTGAATCAGTTGTCACAAAACTTTCTTTTCTTTAAACACTTAAATCCTTCTTATATTTCAACATCATAGTAATGATTCAATTATGGAAGCACAATGCAATAACTCAAGAGTATAAACACATTAACACATATGACACCAAGATTTTAACATGGAAAACCTAGTTAAGGGAAAAACCACAGGGTGACTAACCCAAGATTGTATTCTTTGTTAAAAGAATAAGAAGAACAAAATGGCACTTGCCAATTAGGGCTCACTGCCCGAGCACACTAGTCACAAGAGGCCCACTACCTACAGGAGGCACACTGTCTACAGAATAATAATATAATTATTACATACTTGAACTAGAGATTAGCATCTTCACCATGCTTGAGATAGTTCCATTTAAGCTGAACACTTCTGCTCTGCTTTTCGCTCTTCTCCTCTCTACCACTCTTTCATCTTCACCATAGATACTTTGAAATGACTTCACAAATCTTATTTATACAAGACATCAACTTTGGGATAATCATCCAAGTCGGCACAATACATACTTTATTTTATTACAAAGCAATTACACAAATACAACTTGACTTAAAACTTTATGTGTATCACCACACTGTCGACCACACATATCTGGGACTTCAATCTTCTTTGAAGAACATGCCATGCTTTGCAAAACATCTTCAATATCATCCACAAGATGTGTAAAACATCCAGTTGGCCAAGATTAGGAAGAACACCATCGCCTGAGAGTAAATATTCAATTACAAGCTCAATCTTCAATGCGAACTGCCAACACGAACTGGACACAATCTAGAGACCCCCACAAGCTTGCTTGAATCACCAAGAACATCCACACCACTTCTTACTGAAATCATTTGCATCTTCATCCGGAACACAGTCTATCATCACTATCACATTAGAATAAATGCTTGCAGACCTCCAGACCACGAACCAATTGAGTTGTCAATTCACATTGGCTTCCTAAACATTCCACCAAATTTGTAGAACAAGATATTGCATTTCTGGATCTCACTGGACCTATTTGTGTCACTCTATCACCTCTGAACAGTTGCCAGAACCAGTTTTACTCATATGGTCATAACTTCTCCAAATCTTCATGCGGACCTCTCAAATCTTGAATGGATCATCTTTAGACACATATCTACAAACCTTTTGATGCGCATTCTTTGATCTTCATCTAGCTGGGATCTTCACTGTTTCTGATATGACTAATTTTCTCAATATCCTCAGCACACAACTCATCCAATCCTTGACATCAATGCAACAGGAGTATATTGACATCAATGACAACACTGGTTAGGCCCATACTTGCAATAGTTAATGATATGGATGATAGCATGAATATGGAGGATTCAGTGAATAGGTTAGTCATATGGAGATAAGAGTCATCAGTGATATCCTCTTTAGACGTTGAATCTGTGAGAGAAGTTTGTGCTACCTCATCGAGAATACCCTCGATGTGCAAGACGCGTGGTACCTTCCTACCAAATCCTAACCCCTTCTTGTCTAGCTTTTTCTTCAAAATAATGGGTTCTATGTCACCTTGATTATCTTTCCCAAGGCCACCTTTACCTTTATAGCCCATGTTTTTCACAATTTTTAGGCTATTGCCATATTGTTTAACTGGTATGATGACTGGTTCTTTCTCTTTGTAGAGCCAAGATGAGATGTCTTCAATAGTTTCCTCTGCCAATAATTTTCCCTCCTAGAATTTTTTTAGAGATGTTGGCAGGGGGATAGCTACTTTCTTAGTCACTTTAGCTATGGGCGATTGGCCATAGGATTTAGGGGATAAGGGCATCCACCCTACATAACAAGATTTTGAGATATCATATTCACCAAAGCCTATATCATGAATGTGGGTTGTGATTTCATGAATAGGATTAGGATTAGGTTCAATTTCAGAGGCCTTTTTCAGATTTTTATGGTTGACATACAATAGGGATTCATAGGCTTTGTCATTATTTGGCACTTGGTTTCTATTCTTATAACTACCTTGCAAGGTATGACAAAATTCAAAGGGATTAGGGTCTCCTAGGATAGTGATCTCCGTACCATTAAATGGGAACTTGAGAGACTGATGGTACATGGAGGGAATAGCTTTCATGGCATGGATCCATGGGCGTCCTAAGATAATGTTATAAGGTAGCTCAATGTCAAGGACTTGGCACCTAGTTTCAAGCATGACGGGGCCTACTTGTATAGGCAAGTGGATAACACCTTCTGAACGGCGTTCAACATCATCATACCCCTTGATTGTAATTCTTTGATCAATGTTGGCATGATCCTCAAAGTATCCCAACTATTTAAGTAACTTGAGAGAATAGATATTGAGACTAGCACCACCATCTATAAGTATGCGTTTGATCTTTCATTTATCGATGAAAACTTCAATGTGAAGTGCATCACTATGACATGGATTGTGGGATGGGAGGTCTTTTTCAAAAAAGACCACATTGTAAGGTGAGGCAATGTTACTATTATAGCTTGGAAATCTGTGACCGCTATGTCATTAGGAACCAAAGACTCTTGTAGGGCTTTTTCTAGCACAACTTTATGTCCAGGTGATGATCGGAGAAGGTCCAAAATAGAGATTTGTGCAGGGGTTTTCCCTAGATGTTTGACAATATTGTAATCAGATTGGGTTGGAAGACCCAGTGTAGGCCCATAAAGGGTAACACAACCATGATGAGTTGTGATGGCGCAATCCGTAGATTTACCTTTGATAGTGAGGGTAGACACACAACTTTCTTCAAAACGACCTACAATAGAGTCATAGGAACTTGAGGCTTTGTTAATGCCTTTACCTTTGTCAGGATTTTGACCTTGACCATGGTTAGGGAATGGCTCCTTGTACATGTTGAGGTCTTTGTTGGTGTTTTGAGTAGAGGTGCATCAAAAGTGACATCGCCTCTATCAATAAGATTTTGGATCATGTGCTTGAGTTTCATGCATGATATGGTTCTATGTCCTTTGGTCCTCTAGTATTCACAATATTCGTTGTCTTTATACCATGTAGGTTTGTAAGTAGGTTCACCATATGGGGGAGTGTCTGGTAGCGTGACGAGTCCATTTTGCACAAGTTTCTTTAGAACCAACTCTATAGGCTCTCCAAAGGGAGTGAATTTATGCCTTGGAGGGTAATCTTGGGGAGGCCTCTCTTTTTTATGCTGTTGGTTTTGGTTTTGTTGTCGTTGTCGTCGTCGTCGTTGTTGTTGTTGTGGTAGAGGTTGGTTTTGTTTGGATGATAGATTAAGGGGTGTTTGTAATGTTTGGACATGTTTGGAATCCACCACACCATCATTGACCACATTTTTTTTTTGTTCCAGTATTTGGGCTTATCATTCGATTGTTGCTGGGGAGGATTGTCTTCATTGTCTTTGAAGATTTTGACCACGCCTTTAGCAATGAGGGCTTTTTCGATGTCAATGCCTTTATAGGTAATCTTGTCAAAGGTTGTAGCACTTAGCATTTGCAAATGGAAACCCAATTCTTGGTTGAGGTTCTGCACAAATATGCTAACAAGTTGCTTTTTAGGTATTTTGAATGGGAATTTGCTAGCCATGTGTTTCCATCTTTGAAGAAAGGAGATAAGAATTTCCCCATTTTTCTATTTGTTGTCACATAAGTCGGTCATAGAGACCTCATGTTATGTGTTGTATGCGAAATGGGCAATAATTTTTTTTGCAAGCTCTTTAAAAGATTTGATGCCTGTAGGTAGATGTGAGAACCATTCTATAGCTTGACCTCCAAGACTGTGAGGGAAGAGGTGCATGAGATATGTGCAACCTCTAAACAAGCGAGATAGAATTCTCTGAGGTGGTCTTTTGGGTCTCCTCTTCCCTTGTATTTATCAAATTTGGGTATAGTGAAGTTGGGAGGAAAAGGGATCATTTGCAATGACTGATCAAATGGATAAGGACAAACCTCCTCCAAGGAGAAGGTTTTCTTAGTATGACCAAATGCAAGATCGTCTACTTGTTGTTGTACCTCGGCAAGTTTAAGCTCCATAGTTGTTGGGGGTGTTGGAAGAGTCTCCTGTTGCACTAAGGGTGGTTGTTGTTGCCCATAGGGAAGATTGTAGTTGACGCCATAAGAATTGATGTTATATGGATCGTATGATTGATTTGGGTCATATGTGTTGTATGATTGGTTTGGATTAGGTTGGCTTTGGTTGTTTTGGTTTTGCACATGTGGAGGTGGTGCTAGATAAGAATGTTGGCTTTGTGATTGTTGTGATAGGATGATGAAAGAGTTTTGTCATTGATATTGTTGAGGAGGGGTCATGAATGGATTTTGTGGTGGAAAGCTAAATGTTGTTTGATTTGATTGTGATGGTGGAATATAACCATGTAGGACATTTGGATTTGAGAATGTTTAGGGTTATTGAGATAGGTGTATATGCCTAAAAATGACATGACTCTGTCTAAATAAATATTCTTAATATTTATTTCCATTTAATTCCTCTATCAATAAATAAATAAACAAATTTATTTATTCGATTCATATTTCTCTAAATTAATTAAATATCAAATTATTTAATTACCTCTTCTAATGTCTTCCAATCATTAAATAAAATCCTTTATTTAATTAAATTCTTCCAAAGCAATTAAATAATTCTTAATTATTTAATTAAGTCAATTCTTCTTCCAAATTTAAATAAATCAATCAAATTTATTTAAATTCTCTCAATCTCTAAAAATAAAATATAATCAAATATTTTATTTATTCTTCCAAAGCATGCACAAACAATTAAATGAATTTATTTATTTAATTTGCTTTCTTATCTTCTAATTCCTCAAAAATCTTCCAAATATTCTAAAAATAAGTCTTCTTCTTCATGTATGCAAAATTAAATAATTTATTATTTAATTTCTCTCAAATCATGCAAAAAGCAAATCACAAGTTGAGTTAATTGATTTATTCTATCTTGTTTTTATCAATATCTCTTAAATTAGAAAAAAACTTTCTAATTTATTAAAGCAAATCTTATCTTTATAAAAGAAAGAAGTTAACTCAGACAAAACAACTTTTTATGTGGCACTTGTCTTCTTTCTATTCACGCACATCCTCTCAAGGTTTCTTAACTGTTGATCTTCTTATTCTTTCTATGCCATTGATCTTCTCTCTCACAAGTCTATAAATTGAACCCAATTCTTCCATTTCTATCATCCAAGCTTTTAGTACCCTTACTCTGCAGGAATTACAGCGCGCCTTTGGCACCCAAATTCCTCCATTGCTTGTGATCAACTTGTTACCATACCATTACCATTGTTGTGAAGCTCATCTTCATTGCAATAAACTATCATAGCCATTCCCACTTGATATCTTTGAATAGCAAGGAAGTACACCTTCTGAGGGCCATATTCATAGACAAGATCATTTGTGATAGGCAATCAATGGAAGCCATGAAGTGAAGAGGTTTGCAAAGGTTTGAAGTTCTTTGTTTGATTGATTTCTTTGTTTTTTATTTCATTAAGTTATTGGGTATTGTTGATATAGTTGATTATTCATTTACACCAATTTTCCCATAACAATAGGTGTTGGTGACATTGAGCGTAGATGATCTTTGCGGTGGAGGGACATAGGTAGATGGGTTTTGAGATGTTTGGGGTTGATTGAAATAGGTGAGGTTGAGTGTGGATGATCGTTGTGGTGGAGGGACATAGGTTGTGTTGATGTTTTGGGAGTGTTGTGGGGGAGTGATTATGTTTGTGTTGATATTTTGGGAATGGTGTGGAGGATTGTTTGCGTTTGGATTAGTGATACGGAGGGTTGATGACATTGGGGGTGGTGTCGGTTGTGACCCTTGTTGCATGGCTACATAAGTGTTTCCCAGATTATAATTTGGTGGAAAACCGTCTCGTGATGGAGTAGCCAATGTTCCACTTGCGATTGATGTGGGCATTTGTGATATGCTAGGAGGTTTATGTTGGTTTTGTTTAGCTAGAGCAGCTTGTCTCGCTATTTTTACTTGATGATGAAAAGTCTCTTGTTACAATTTATAAATCTCCATAGGAGTCAAGAGTGGTGATATTGGTCTTTCTATTGTTGGATTTTAATTTTGATAGAGGGGATTTTCAAATTGGGCGTCAAAAGGATTAGTCATTCTCCCTTGTGAGACTTGTTCGGGTATGGGAGTGGATACGGTTGATATAGTTTGGATAGCAGTTATAGGGTCATGGGTTTTATTTTGCTCTTTATGTTTGGATAGATCAAAGTCTTGGGGTAGTTTACCTCCTTGTTCTGCAAGCAAACGAAAGAAATGATCTTGATTTTCACTAAGGAGTTTGTCAAATGCAGCTATATCTCTAGGATCTTGCATGATTTCATCAAGGTCTTGTCTATCTTCTTGAGAGGATTGACCTTCTTGAAAGTTTTACTCTTCTTGAGATGGGACTTGACCTATGGTGTAACTGGGTGTAGAAAAATCATGAGGCATGCAGGTAGTGAATTGAGTTACATCTACCAGAGGGACATTACCCTCTTGCAAATTGGTTGGTTGGTCATGTTGCAGCTTGTTTTGAAAGTTGGTTGGTCTTTCCATTGGTGTTTGGGGAGTACCCTTTTGAGACATGTTGGATTGACTTGGTTGAGATGTATGTGGAGGTGATTTGTGCTTCTTGGGGCAATTTGCTTAGCCTTCATAGATTGCTAGAGTCTAGTGGTTACCATGGGATGCACTAGGACAATGTGTTTGAGGTTTTTTCTGAGATAGTTTGATGAACAGTTTATTGGACCAAAGGTGTTGGACTATGTTGCAAAGGTGTGGGACTGTTATACCAAAGGTGGTTTACTATGTTTTAGAAGCGTTGAACTATACTACTAGAGATGCTAGACTGTTATATCAAAGGCATTAGATTGCGCTTCAAAGGTGCGTTACTATGTTTCAAAGGCACTGAAATGGTGTTAGTGATGTGTATAAGGTAAATTTTGATAGATTTTTCTAGGATTTTCCTAAGATAGTTTGATGAACAATTTACTAGACCAAAGGTGTTGGATTGTGCTGCGAAGGCGCAGGAATCTTATACCGAAAGCAGGTTACTGTGTTTCAGAAGCGCTGGACTATTATATCAAAGGCGTTGGACTATTATACCAAAGGTGAGTTACTGTATTTCAAAGGTGTTGAAATGGTGTCAGTGATGTGTATAAGGCAAATTTTGATAGATTTGGATTGGATTTTGATTGGTTTTGCTTTGACAAGAGAAAACACATCAAACAAAGTGGTAAAAAAGGACTAACACAATAAATAGTGTATGTTCAAGGCTCACAAAAAAGCCCAATGTTTCCATGAGTATTAGACAATTGCAAATAATTCAAGCACTTTTTATCCCTAGAAACATGGTTTCATTACGGTAGATCAACTCACAACTTAATTCTCCATCGACCAAATGTCATTCCATATAGGTGTCGTACATTTGTATCTTTATGAGAGATGATAGGTAGGGATATCTCACCCTCCCCTCATAAAGCTACAAGTAGGTCACAAGAGCTTATGCTAGCCAAGGGAATACTATCTCTTCTCAAGGGAGTCAATGGTGAGTAATCTTGGGGGTTTATACCGATTTCCCTTGCACTGATGATTACTACAACATTCAGAGGTGAAACAGGTAGTCACTATCTAGATGGTTCTTAGTATCTTTGAGGGACCAATGCCTTGCGAGCATGCAGCAAGCTACTAAAAGTTTTAACCAATCCTATTGAGAGTTTCCAATACTTCACACAATGTGAAAATTATTTTCACAAAGTGCTAGTACCCCTGTTTTTGATTTGGCACCTCAAGGCAAGGCTGACGTCGGTTAGGACTTAGCTTTCACCTTATCCCTCTTATATAGTGGTTTAAAGGAAAACTCCACTTAGGATCGTCCCTTTTGGATGAAGTGCAATCCAAAAGTAGGCCCTTCTAAAGGAATAACTAAAAAGTGAGATCAAACACGTCAAACAAAGGTTCAATTGTCCCGTTATAAGAAAAATAAGGTGCAACTAGATTAGGCACACACACGATTGTAGTTGTCAATTGTCCCTTATGAAATTGAAGTGTTTTTGCATTCATATCAATTGTCCCTTAAAAAATTGAAGTGTTTTTGCATTCATGTCCATTGCCCCTTGAGAAAGCAATATATTCCTAAGACTTAGATTACAAAAAGGATGATTGTTCAATTGTCCCTTAAGAAAGCAATATGTTTCTAAGACTTAGTGTGATAGATTTGGTAATTTATTCAAAGCTCATCCTACATGAACATGTTAGAAAAATCTATTTTCTCTGTTTGAGTACTAAGAAGTTGTAAAAAGATGATTAGTTCCACACAAACTCAATAGTTAGCAAAAACAAATCAACTTGACCAAAAGTGTTTTACTGTGTTACTGAAGGTGCACTGTTGTGTTACCAAAAGCGCTTGACTATGCTACTGAAGGCACGCTGCTTCTGACCAAAGGTGCATGACTATTCTACCTGAGGCATGTTACTACACTGCAAAAATGTGCTACTAAGATGCAAAGGCATGGCACTGTTCTAGATCTGAAAAACTCAATAATTTGTCAAAAAGCTAGATTTGTAAGTTGATGTCATGATTATATTGTGACCTAGAATATTGATAAAAGATGAGATCTGAGGTCAATGATCAAAATTTGATAAGTTAGAAACCCTGCAAAATCAGAAAACTAATTAGAAACCCTAAGAAATCATAAGAGTTGTACTGTTGTGCAAAGGCACTGGACTACAGACTAGAGACACTTTACTACACGCCAGAGGTGCGATACTGTCGCCCGAAGGCGCATCGCTTTCCTACCAGAGGTGCTTTACTGTGATGTAGAGGCACTTTTCTATGTTCTGTTGTGATGTTCTGTACTATACTTCAAAAAAAAATTCTAAAAGCAAACAATAATTAGTAGGTCCCACCGGGCGTGCCAGAATGTGTATAGGAATAAAATTGAGATCGAGAGATAATCAAAAATAATTTGAAATAATCAACAACTCAATCCTATAACATCAAGATAATGATCTAAGCAAATAACCAAATAATCAATGAATAACACAAAACAATGAAAGCTTTCACCTAGATTGCACTTTTATCTTGGTCAAATGTGGATTGCTCTTCAAATTGTGAAACTATGTTTGCAACAAGCAGATGTAGATCGTATTTGTGCTCAAAGTGCTTAATGCGCTCAATGTTGCGATATGTACTCCATGCATTGTAGGGAGGTAAAAACTTAAATGACTAAAGAGGATTTGTTATGAAGATGAGGGGGGTTTATATAGGTTTCAGACTTGATCAATGAACGGTCCAGATAATTCAATGAAATCAATGGATGAGATAAATATAGAATTCATGATGAATGTGCACCTGACATTTATCACACAAAAAGATATTTATGTTTGAGTTAACTGATTGATTTGACATAAAAAGACATGGAACAGATATATTTTTAGATAGATTTCATAAAAATAGAAATATTTTTTTCTAATTTATGAGTTGGTGATAAAAACAATATTGATTAAGTCAATTAACTCAACTTATAATTTGCTTTCTACATGATTTGAATAAAATTAAATAATAAATTATTTAATTTTATGTGCATAATGAACAAGATTTATTTTTAGAATAATTTGAAGATAAAAAAGTAAATTAAATAAATAAATTTATTTAATTATTTGTACATGATAGAGGACATAGATTAGATTTGAAGATTTAAATAAATTAAACAAATAAATTAATTTAATTTATTTTGCATGATGAAGGATAAATAAAATATTTGGTTTTATTTTATTTTTAAAAATTGAGATTCAATTTAAATAAATTTGAATGATTTATTTAAATTTGGAAGAATGATTTGATTCAATTAAATAATTTAGAAATTATTTAATTATAGATAAGAGGATATAAGAGATAAATTAATTAAATAATTAATTTATTCAATTGATGTAGATTTGAATTTTGGAAGACGATAATGATTCAATTAAATAATTGAAATTATTTAATTTTAGAAGAATAAAGTTGCTTTTGATGAAATTAATTAAATAAATAAAGTGACAATCGAGAAAGCAATATCAGAGGTGGTGAATTCCTATGTTAAAATCCATAAAAGTGTTTCCTCTATTTTTACAAATTGGGATAATGGAATATTGAAAGAATGGAAACACATATTTTTACCTTTTAGAGGTAGTTTGTATCATCCATTGAAGCAGAAAGTGGATAGAAGTAAAATAAAATGGTCCCCTCCTCAATCTGATTTTTGCAAAATGAACTTTGATCGAGCATCACGTGGCAATCCAGGGGTTTCATGGGCATGGATTTGCATCCGTAATTGTAAGGGAGAATTATTGGCAGCTAAAGCAGTGCATCTTTCATGGGGTACAAATAACTTTGTTGAGGCATAAGCTTTGCTTCATGGTTTGAAGTTGGCCCTTAAGATTGGTGTTCAAAGGATTCACATTGAGGGTGATTCATTGTTGATAATTAATGCATGAAAGAAAAAGCACATTCTAAATTGGCATCTTAGCTATAGACTCCAGCAATCTTGGCAAATATTTACAAAATTTGAGTCAGTAATTCTTTTGCATACTTTCTGAGAAGGGAATTGTTTAGCAGATCACTTAGAAAATTTAGGTTGTGAGACTCAGGATTTTGAATTTATAAAGGATAAGGACAATATCCTCACATTCCCAGATATGGTAGCTATAGTAGCAAAGGAGTATATATAGCTAAAGGAGTATATGGGTTTTTTCAGGTGATGGTTTGGTACTTGCAATCACTTTCAATGACATAATTAAGTACCAAACAAAGCATATGAGAAATGGAGATTTAGCTGAGATAGTTGCCAAGCATCTCCAAAATCATCACCAAAGGGGTGATATGGTATTTTCTAATTATTTATTGTTGGTTGTAGGTACTCTAATTCTTGTTGCAGGGTACGAACAATATTGCTTACCTTCTCTCAACTTATTTCTTTTATGTGGGGCGGGTTAAATATGGGTTTTGTGTTGAAGTTGAGTTTGGCTCTGGAAGTCTTTCTCTGCTTAGGTAGAGAAATGATGGTGAGGTCATCGGAATCATAAAAGCATTCGAATGTGCAAAATCCTGCCCTGCACCAAAAGCATTATTTTCAACCGCAACATACCTGATAAGAATATAGCTATTTTGGTGTGCTCATGTGTCCTCAGGATCTTGTAGTATGATTTTTTCTCAAAGTGAAGGCTTATGCTTTTCTGCCCAATCACTTATCTCATTACTGTTGTTGATGTGTTTCCAAAGCCATTCATAGAGAATGGGATTAGAGATACTCTCTTCCGGATGCCTCTTTAACTCTTCTTCTAAGAGTTGTTTTTTAACCCCTAAAGGAGGGTTCACAATGTTCTTTGAGACCACACTTCAAATAACCCTGGAAGAATAATTATTGTTAAGTTGCCTATAGCCAAGTGCAGGTTATCCAGTTCTGGCTGGAGGTGGGTTTGCTCTGGACACACATGGTAGAGTGTGCAGCAAAATAGGGAGCAATTTGCATGGCAAAGGAGTCTCTTACAGAATAGCATGTTGCAATTGTTGTTGAATCTTCTGTTGCAATTGTTGTTGATAAAGAGTTGACATTGGGCCTGTGATAGTTGTTTTTGAACCACTTGCTACAGATGTTGCTGATGTCTTGTTTGCAACTACCTCTGAGCACTTGCAATATGAGTATTTTGAGCTAAAACTTGGCTTGTGGAGTTGTCAATTAAACTTTGAGTGCCAAAACACTGTCCACCTGTACTTTGAGATAAGCTTGAAATGGGAGACAAGGCAGATGTCAAAGGAGTTGCACTCTGCATTCCACCTGCACCCATGTTGTTTGGAAGATTTTGTTGAGTTACTGTTGCAATTGGGATTGCACAGTCAGTGGAAAATCACTTGCTAATGTCTGTGATGGATTTTGCAGCTGTGGTGATATCATAGGTCTAGAATCCAGAGGCTTCCGATTACTACCAGCAGAAGTAATTAGCAAAGACCCTTGACTGGCATGTGTTTTTGGAGAGTATCAATTTTGTAGTAGCATCTGACATCATCTGGCATTGGACCTGTAGTAACTGCTTTTGCTCTTCAATAGAATTTTGTTGTTGTTGTTGTTGCTTCAATAAACTAGAAGAAGTGTGAAGAGTTGTCAAATTTGACTAGCTGTATATGTAAGAAGACCTTTATTTATATAATATTAATATATGGGCTATATGCTCTTTGCTTTAAAAAAAATTAAATAAATAGAATTTATTCAATTAATGTCAAAAATATGTGATTTGGAAGAATTTGATGATTTTGATGAATTAATTAAATAATTTGATTATTTAATTAACATTGAATTACAGGTGATTAGATAAATTTGATGATTTGCAAGTGATGTGATGAAATGGTCATTTTTAAGTGTCTACACCCAGTATCCTTGACATTACGAGAGTATCAAGGCTTATCCTAGGAGGCCTAAACAACATATAACACATCACGGGAGAAACACATCACGGAGGTAAAGGGTTAGAAATACTTATCTATAGGGACAACCAAACTAAGGGTTTTCATCGAGCAAATCATCTTCTTCCCAATCTTAGATGCTAGAGGAAAGAGGTATGTAAGGTACCATAGCCCAACTTCTGTTCTTATCTTGCGATTCTTCAATGTTAAGGTTTTCAATGTTGGCTTCAATGTTAGGTTGAATGTTTTCTTGTTGAGCAGCAAGTCATTGGGACAAAGCTTGTCTATTCCTTCTTCTTTTACTACTTATTTCTTCAAAGGCATCATCATGTTTTTCCATAGGGTTTTTCACATTAGAGGAGGAAGCACCATGTTCAAATTTCATTGGTCTCGGTGGAATGTTTTGTTGTCGATGAAAACCTCCCAATCCTTGTAAGGATGATGGGGGAGGCACCTCAGCGTAGATACCATCTCTCCATGGACGAGGTGAGTTATGAAACTTTTCCTTATCCACATCTATCATGCCAATCATCTCATCATATCTATAGTAGTCTTGTGTTCATTTTTCTTTTTCTCTAAGGGGATCCTCAAACACATGTTGTTCATCCCTCATTGTTTGTAAAGGAGGCCTAGCCACTCTAGCTAGTTGTTTTGCTTTGTATCGTTTGTAATTTAGGAAAGATTGGTCTCTTTGCACAACTCAGGTTCTATTTCAGGTTGTGACCAAAAGTAATCAAGGGTGAAATTATTTCTCTTAGCTGGAGGTTGATATGTGTTATGATGGACAGTACGGATCTCTCCATGCAAAGGGAATTTTAGGCATTTATGAATAGTTGAAGGGATGACATTCATAGTCTTAAGCCATGGGTGTCCTAGTTTTACATGAAAGAGGTCAGATAAGGGAATAACATCAAATAACTGATCCATGACTTTGTCATAAACTGAGACTAACAGTTTTACCAATTCAAATGTTTTCATCAAAGATCCATTATGTGTTTTAATTCTCAAATTTGACAGGTCATAATAGTTTTGTGCCAAATCATGTTTTAGAAGGAACTCTTCGGTAACCACATTTGTCATGCAATTAGGGTCTATGAGTGTTCCATGCACAGGTATTTCCATTATTTTTATTGTAATGTAAAGAGGCCCTTTAGTATCTACCATTTCTTTGTCATGAGGTGTAAATGTTATTTCAAGTTCAGGGGCTCTCCGTTTCAAATGAGGCTTAGGAGGAAGCCTAGCATTATTGTTGTACTGAGAAGCCATGTTTATGTGTTCAAATGAATTCTAAATCATATTTCAAAAGGTTTTCTAAATTTATGCAAGAGCAAAATGCAAAAGTATTTATGAAAATGGCCTGAAATGCTTGATTTTTCAACTTTTTCCAATGCAAATCACTAGGAGAAAAGGAATTGTGAAAATGTTCAAGATGGATAGAAAATAATATGCCTAATAATAGTCCAATGATGCAGAAATATCTTTCACAAGACACTTTTAATGCAAACCTAGAGTGATGACAAGTCAAAACCTAGTGAAAATGTGCTAAAATATGCAAATTTTCAACAGTTGTCCATGCAAAGGCCTAGTAAAAGGGGTGTTGTAAGAAAATTGAAAAGGGGAAGCAGATAATAACCCTAATATTAGCAAATTAATGCAACAAAATCCCTTACAACACGCTTATAGTGCAAATCTAAAGAGATGATAAGGCTGAATCTAGTGAAAATGCAAGGTTTTCAAACCCTAGACATGAAATTTTGCAAGAAGACCACTATGATGCAACACTACTATTATAAATCAGTCCTAATGAGTTTTTGAAAATGGTAGTAAAATCTGAAACAAGATTTTGACTTTAAACCCTAGTTAATGCAAAACTAAGTTTTTATGAAAAATGCACAATTTCAACCAATTTTTGTCAAATTAATCACAAAAATGCAATGCAAATATATTCTAAATAATAAATTTCTATAATTTAAATTAGATCTAATGAAAATGACAGAAATTTAATGAAATTGAATGCCAATTAATTTAAATTATGCTAAAATACAAGCCTAAAATGCTAATGTTTTCAAGTTTTTTAAATTTTGTAATTTTTTTTGTAATTTTTCGAATGCAATAAGATGAATGAATGCAAATCTATCAAACAACACTCCGTAAGGTGCTGAAGAGTTCAAAAACATGGGTTCACCAAATGTTTAGGTAAGAAGAGGGTTTTCAATTCGAGGGTTTATGTAGAATCCTCCTTTCACTACAAACATTCCAAGGGCATATCAACCAAGTTGAATCTCCACTAATCGAGAGAAATCACCTATTAGATTGGGCTACCACTTGGATAGTTGTGGATTCTTGAATGTGTCAAACAATGTCTCTATTTAATACTCAATTGTACTTAGAAACCCTAAATATATAAATCATTAAGCAAATTATCAAATTACAGCAAATCCTTTCAGACTGAGATAAGGGACAGAGATATTTAACTCACTATTTTTGGAAGTTTAGAAGGCGGAGAAGTCGGGGACACAGGGACTAGCGCCCAAGTCCAAGGTACTTGTTTCTTTGCAGAATCCTGATCTCCTTTCGACACTGATCTGCACTACAACTTCCATTTTTTAGAATTCAACTGCGGAGAACTCAGGGACTAGCACCCTAGTCTAGGAAAAGCTCCAGTGTCCTTTTTAGATCTCAAATCCTTGATGTCTGCCACTCCTCTCTACAACTCCACTCCACGGAACTCGACACTTATAACCTGCAATCACAAGGAGTGTAGGACAGGGTTGTGGTGTTTAGAGGCTTGCCTCGGTCAAGCCTTGGAGAGACATTCAAGTCTTCCAAACACCATTGTCATATAAGAGTGTGTATTTTGGCAGGATGGAGGCAAAAATCCAAATGATAAATGATTGAAAACACAATAGATATCACCTTGTAGTGAAGATCTCATGGAAGGAAGATGCTCTTCATTCCATGAGGAGATGGATGTCAAATCTACAAATACAAACACAATAACAACAAAGTACTGCTCTGCAACACAATGAATATTTTGAATGCTATATGATCACAAGTACGCATAAAATCCATCCCCTTTGCAAATGAAACCTAATCATGCTTATATATGCAACTACAAATATTCCCACTAAGAATTTCGTAATTCAAACTTCAAATGTCATCATAGGACCTAAATAACAGTCACTAAACCGACATTTGAAATTAGGACAAACCCAAAATAGGGTTGGACTAGGGCGCTAGCACCCAAGTCCACCTTGCCATTTTTGTTCAGGATTCATCAAAGTGCAGCCCCCTAGGTCCTATTTGTCACAAGACCCAAGGGTTTTCTCATCGAGTCAGAAATAACATGCAAGATGTTCTAAATGCAATAACAGGGCCCAGGAGCTAAACCTTAAGAGGGAAAAGCCCCCAAGGGGACATTTTCCGACATAACACAAATATTAAATAAATTTATACATATATTTTTAGAATTTAAACAATTAATTATGAAAAAATACCAAGCCCTCTAAAACATATTCAATTTCTTATATATGACATATATCTAATTATTATAGAAACCAAATAATATTTTTTCATAAGTATCCTCCCCTCTAAATCACTCTTCTTACGCTCAATACCCATGTACTTCAGTCCTTTAAAAAAAAACATTACCTTGTTTCTTATCACCTACATAGTCGACCAAGGATCTATTTCGACCAAGCTATGCTTGAAGGGCCGCATCCTATATAAAGGATGTCATTCGTTTTAGGATAAAACAATAATAAAAATCTTGATAAAACAAACTAACGATTAAATAAAAGAGGAATTTTTTATTGTGGAGATTTAAATCCTTAACTAAAATGTTTTAAGGGAATGGCTACGTACACTTTAACATGGTGCCCTTCCCTTCCCACTTAGTGATTAAAAACAAATGGAAATTCGTGGGATTTCATATTATTTTTCATTTACTCTAAAGAAAAATTTAAAAAATTACTATCTCCTATATGACACACTAAAAAAAAGTGATTTTTTTAATGACCATAGGTTTATAGGAATTAATGACCATGGGATTATAGGAATAAAGTGAAAATAATTTATTAAAAATAATTCAAATTAAAACATATGTGACCTTAATCAATATTCTTTAATTATTTTTGAAAAGGAAAGCCATTCATCAAGTGGATGCAAAAAAATTAATAAGTTGGAATGTGAGCTATTGAATGCATCAAACATTTTTATAGTTAAGAGATTCAATTGGAAGAAACACATAGATGAATTCTTATATCAATAAATAATAATGGGTTAGATTTAATGCCACCTAATTTTAGGAATTCATAATAAGAGATCGATCATAATAGAAAAGATGAATTTGATAAGAGAGTAATGTGGATCATCCTTTCTTTACAAGTCTTGTTATATATTGGTCGAACCAAGTTATTGTTGACCTACTCATTGTTAGAATAGGTACACACATGATGGTTCTAAGTATTGGTGTTAGATGGGGCGGTCATGTCTAATCCAATTGTTCCTAGCAACTTACATGTAGCTCAATAAGTAATTGTGTTGATTCATTTATGAGGAAAGGTTAAGGGCAAGTCTTCCTGAAGAAATCATGATGTTAGGTGTGTCGTTCCTTTTCCCATGGTCTAGTTGTAATGTATTTAAATGTGTAGATATGAGTTATGACACATAGGATTTAAGCACATACCACAATATTGTCTTCTTAATCACCTCTCTATTATAAATAAGATGTCTTCTTAATCACTTTTGTATCATAGAATTAAGGTTGAAGGCACAAGAATTCCTTAAGAGGGTCATGTATAACTTGTTCCATTTGAAATAAAACTTAAAATTTAACATTTATCAAGAAAAATATCTCTCGTATTATGACAAATTTGTATTTGCACTCAGAATGTTAACCTCACTTGAGATATATACATATTATAACCATTCACGATGATGCCCTATTAGGTGTTACTTATGGCCCTTTGTAATATCCCTTGCCCAAACTGATTACAATTTTCTGATTTTTGGCCTTGAAGACTTTCGTCAAACAATTACTCTGCAAAGGGATATTATGCTGATACAAATTTCTGTTTGCTTTTCCTAACACTTAGCTCCAATTGGTAACATTATATATGCCGGTAAATGACTCCTATGATGTCTATATGATGCCTCAAGATGAAATGCAACTATCTTTTGGTGTTTTCAAGTGCGTATTAATGACTACATATGAGAAAAAGACACCTACAGCCAACTGACATAATGACAAACACTTGGCATGCATTCTTATATGAGAAACCAGTGCTCCATTGATATAGGCATTACATCAAACAATTATCATGCAATCTAAATGCTGGAGATAAACAATGAGTCTGCAGCTTATAACTCCATTCATTGAATGTAAAACCAAATACATAACATGCCAAGACTCATGGCTTTCAAATGCCAAAATATGATTACACAGTCATCAACAACAGCAATCCTATATGCTAATAATAGATGCAAATAACAGAGAGAACCTGGTAATAATGGTGCCCAAAGTGCTGAGGAAGAATCAAGCAATATCCCTGGAAAGGAGTTCCTTCCAAACCCAAATTGTAACCTCCTCCTAGCTGCCCTGTACTGTAGCATTACTGTTCATGGCACTGTAGTAATCACTATAGCGTACTGTAGCAAAACACTGTAGCGCGACACTGTAGCGTACTGTAGCAAAACACTGTAGCGCGACACTGTAGCGTACTGTAGCAAACACTGTAGCGACCACTGTAGCAAACACTGTAGCGACCACTGTAGCGTTACTGTAGCGACCACTGTAGCATTACTGTAGCAGCACTATTCACAGCACTGTAGCAGCCAATAGAAAAGTTTCTGATATGCAAATTAATACCTCCAAACCCTTAGTTAATATTGCAGATTTAAGTACAAATGAAAGGACTGAAGTATCCCTTCCAATTTGCAACCCTTCGGAGGATATTTCACCACCTCAGTTATGCTAATCTATGGGAGTTTCCGTTCCCAAAGACCAAATATGCAGAAACCCTTGGCTCCACAAAACTCATCAAATGCAAATGTCAATAATCGGATGCCTGGAAGCTTGCCTTGCCCCTTCCTTTATACTTTTTCAATCCCACATCAAGAAGCTTCTAGAAAAATAATATTATTTTATTTTAGTGACTTTCTGTAATAATATTTATTTAAGTCACTTTATTAAATTAATTAAATATAAGGTCACTTTATAATATTTATTTATTTAATAACCTTACAAATAATTAATTTAATTATTATCTCCTTATTTTTCCCATCCAACTGAATCCAGGAAACCAACCATCGACCAGGTGACTACCTCAAGAAGACCCCCTAACCATGTGCATTAGCCTACGAGGGTCAGGAATAGGCTAAACCATCTGCAAACAACATCAGCTAAAAAGGGGACATTACACCCTTCTGTGGTTTGAGTGGGTCTGTCAACTTAATAAAATTATAGTTCTAAAGGGGTGCATCCTTATCCAAGTAGTTGTGGAAATGACTTCTAATCATAGGCAAATTAGTAAACTATAAACAATTCAATGTTATAATCCTAATATTCATTCCTGATTCATAATATGATTTTGCAATGGTATAATATAAGTTTAAAACTTGCACATGTATCTAGTTATTGGGCTAAATATATTTTATAAGTATTTGAACCCATGATTGTTTACAACCACCTGACTTTAAATTGTTGTTTTACCATTCATATTTTATGTAATAGCCATGCATATAATGTAAAACTAATATAAACATGAATAATATATTGCATATCTTATTTCATGTCTTAATAATGCAGAAGATTTTTTTAGACTTTGGAAACTATAGATGGTGTGACGTGACATTAGTATCCAAATTGCATACATCTAGCTTTGGTCTTGACTTAGTGATTTGTTGAAAATAGTATGTTGAAACATGATTGTTGTTTGAAAAGGAGATAACTTACCTTCATTTGAGTTATACTAAGAACATTGTAAACCTTTTTGAAACTATTATGGGTTAGTTTTAAGCATATTATTATTTGAGATCTCAATTAAGAGATGGCAACTTTAGTGGTATTAAGTTTAAGTCTTGTTAAATATATTTCTATTTGGCTAGTACTCAATTATACAAGGAAGTTGTCTTAGAAATATAGATTTAATAAGTGAGTCTTTCTAATACTCAAATTTGTAAATCCATTCTAATTTTCATTTAGTTTTATGACTATTTTAGAAGTGGTTCTACTATACCTATTGATAGATAAAAAAACAAAAAACTTGACACCTAGATTTGTTCAACATAAGTTACATTGTGGGCTATAACTCACAGGTCCCAAAATCATTTTCACATCTTAAACTTTGGAAAATATGGTGTTGTTTAGGTGAAATGAAACAATACTTTTACAAGATATGAAACCAAAATGATTATCTTAGCATCTGTCATGAGGACACATTGGAATTTACAGGGGGAGAGCCAATCCTAAACTCAAGCCACTCTTAGATTAAATAAAACCTTTTTGTGATGTGCAAGTTCAACAAGAAGTTATTTGAAAAAGAGCTAGTTTATGTAATGTTTAAATTCTCAACATGTTTTTCATGAATTTTCTTATGTTGTCGAACTTCTAGAAGCACACCAAGGTTATTAAAATCCATATCAGGAATAAAATTCTTGAGCTCATTGTTGTGAGTAAAAATCTAATCATCTTACATGGATATTTAATCGGAATTCCTATGAGCTTACTATATAAGATTAAAATATAACCCCAAGAAAAGGCACAAGATGAAAAAGAAATCCATGATCATAGCTACTATAATTTAAAGACTCCAAGAGCATAGAGATATTGGTAACCCATCTTCTGAAATATTGAGTTCCTAAACATTGTTTGAGGATTTGCGTTTAGAAAATCAATCAAAAGACCTTAAATTGTGTCTTTAATTATTTTAGGTAGTCATAATTAGATGGTTGTGAGATCAATCAGGATGGAAAAGATGAAGAAGATATTCAATTAACCTAATTACTTAAAGGAAATATTAGACCTTGTGTTTCTCTATACTCTATGATGGTAATAGTTGTTGATGTTTTGTTGCTTAAGTTGCCTTGTAAGATTTTTTTGTACCTTGTTTTGTTTTATTGTAGTTTTTTATTGGACCTGATCAACCCAATAACCTTGTACATATGCTTGTCCATTATTTGTGAACCTATGACAAGGTGAAGTATGTTAGTTCTATGTGAAATAATATGAACTTTGTTTAAAGGTTATTGTGTACTTGTTTCCATTCAATTGTATTTGGTGTATGAAAAGAGGATATTCATGTAGTTTGGAATGCATGATTATCATGTCTTTGAATATATTTTGAGTATATGGTACTCAATGATAAGTGACTACATGTATGGGATATGCATGTCATTCACATAATAATACTTTTGTATATTTTATGTTGAAGTGACACCTAAAAGATTAAAATATTTGTATTAAAGATAAGGTTATACATTAACATGACCAAATTTAAAAGATTATTTGATAGAAGATTTATTGTATACACTTGTATTAGCTTCTCAAGTATAAATTCTTGAACTATTTCATGTGAAAATGTACTTATAGTTATAATCATGTTATTGATTAACAAAGTACTTCTATGTGATCTCATTTTAATTTTAGTTAAAGTAGAAGAGTTATTGAAAAGATCTAAAATTTTGAGAAATATAATTATAGATGAAATTAGAATGAAATGGATTCATTGGGATACTGATAGTGTTACATCCACATTTGAGTAATTATTTTTGGTGAATTATGTTGTAGATTCAACTTGAGCTATTGAGGACAACAACTAATTTACAAGGGGAAATTGTTATGGGACTTTTTCCCCAAAACTGAAAAGAATGCTATTTTATGAATAAGACTTTGAAATTATAAGAGGATAAAGATTATTTACCATTTATAACTAAAAGGGAGATGGAAAAAATAAAGGATATTATGATTCTTTGGTTAAAATAGAGATAAATAAAGAATAATTATGAAAATCCTTTTAAAATGGAGGAATTATTAAGTTTATTAACTAATTGTTAATGAAAACCTTTGTGAAAGGGTGTGATGGTTTAGAAACCACCCCTTAAAAGGTTATATAAGGCATTTTTGTGAGACTTGGAATAGGCATGGAGAGATCACTCAAAGACAGAAGAACATGGAGAGATCACTCAAATAAAGAAGAAGATGAAGAAAACTCAAGGAAGATAAGGAAAGAAAGGTAAAAAATCACGAAAGAGAATGATTATAGATTTGATAGGCGGTGAGCATTGGAGAAGGAGCACACAACATGTATCCAACTTGGGGTACAATGTACACCAGGGATTGTCCTGGCTAGGGCTTGTGTGTGCACTTGTGTTGAACATGTTTTGTTGAACATGGCTCTGGAGCACTTGTGTGTGTGTGTGTGTGTTGCAAAGCACGATGAGTTCTGCATAAGAATTTGCAGGTTCTGAACAAGAACCAGATTCCTCCTAGAAGTGCTCACTTGCTGAAAGGGGGTTGAGTCTATAATCTATTCTCTAGAGTGACATTTGGAAGAACTTCCATGATCCAAAAGATACGTATCTATTCCTTTCTATGATGGAAATTAATGAAGTACTGAACTCATTGTAAATAAAAGATATTGTTGGGCTTTGATGTTAATATGGTTATGTGATTATGTTATCTAATTTGTTTTGTTAATGAAGAGTTCTTATTAAATTGTCACCTATTGTAATTTACATTTGTTATTACATCTATTTTAACATCATTGAATATATTATTCTATCTTAACTCTAAATATTAACCATAACAAATCCATTGCAATTAGTTAAATACATAGGGGGGGAAGTAGCACTACAATCCTTTCCAACCGACTCCTCTTAGCAGTGTGAATGGCTTCGTGTGCTATGATGATACCATCCAAGATCATCCTTCCAGGTGTAAAACCACTTTGTTCTTCTGAGATAATGAGTGGAAGCATCTTCTTTAATTTGTTTTACATTGCCTTGGAGATGATTTTATAGACTATATTACATAGTGAAATAGGTCTGTGATCATTCATTGATACTACTACACTCCTTTTGGGGACTAGAGAAATAAAGGTATTATTAAGTGCTTTCATCATAGTAGCATTCTTCCTTGCTTCCTCTGCTGCCAAAAACAAACCAGACCCTATGATGTTCCAAATTCATTGATAAAAGAAGGTAGGGAATCCATCAAGCCCTAGAGCTTTGTTTGGAGCTAGCTGGAAAGTCGCCCTCTTTATATCTTAATCTATGAAATGATTATTCAACTCTACATTTCTTTCTTGGTCTATTAAGAAAGGAATCCTCCTCAACACTTCCTCTCTAGTAGTCACAATCATTTGATCCTCTCTGTTCAGCAGGTTCATAAAGTAATTGACCGCTACTTCACTTATCTGCTCTCTACTATGAACTATTAGACCTTCATTGTCCTTAATAGCCGGGATCCTATTCACACTCCTCTTGATCTTTCTAGTGTTATGAAAATATTTGGTGTTCTTGTCCCCCTCCTTAAGACAGCATTCCCTCAACTTTTACCTCCAAAAGATTTCTTCCCTAGCTAAAGTCTCATCATATTTTTTATTTAAGTCTTTTTCCTTGACAAAGCTCTTTTGATTCATACCTTGACTAAGGAATTTCTCATTTAGCCCCAATAGTTCTACCTCCAAGATGGATTTTTCTTTGAAGATATCCTTAAACTGAGTCTTGTTCCACTCCTTTAGTTGATTCTTCACAAATCCCAACTTCTTCCAAAACTTGAACAATCTCAACCCAATCACCCTCAGTGCTTGTGTCCACCATTTCTTAATATTATCCTTCAACTTGGGGGCTCTTAACCACATCTTCTAAAATTTGAAGGAGCACCCCTGTGGCCTTTCATCCTTGATGAATTTGAGCTGCACTAGGTAATGGTCTGATCCAGATAAAAGAAGGATGAGGGATTCCAAAATGACTGAGGAGGTATCCTAGTTGTCCCCAATAAGAAAATAGTCAAGTCTCTCTGCTATGTTTGTGAATCCCAATCTTCTATTCATCCATGTATAAAGACCGTTCTTTGGAATTATATCTTATAGAAAATTTTCATTTCTGAAGTCTTGGAAGTCTATTTGCACTTGGGTATACAAATTGCTTCCCCCCCGTTTCTCTCATCCATCTCTAGTCGCATTGAAGTTACCCCCAAAATCACCTTCTCTTCCCTCAACATATGAAGAACCACTAACAATTGAATCCAAACCAATTCCTTTTGGTTTGTTTTGGTGGGTCCATATATATTGATTATTAAGTAGTTGCTGCCATCTGCCAAAGTCTTACATTTGCAAATCTTCCACAACTCACAAGATTGAAATTCATCCACTGCTAGGTTAAAGGGAGTCCAGATTATTGCTAGGCCCCCAGATGCCCCTCTAGAAGGGACAAAAAATCCTTTCCATTGTCTCCATTTGTTCATTAAAATATGAGCTTCTTCTTCCGAAAGTTTTGTCTCCTGTAGCAAAGCTACATCTGGTTTTCTCAAATCCAATTGTGCTTGAGCATGCGCCTTTTGTTAGGGGCAATCATGCCCCTAACATTCCAAGATAGGAGCATCATTGCTCCTTGGAAAGAGTCAAACCCTTCCCAGATCTCAACTTCATTTGCCCTTTAACATTACTTGCCATCTCCAACTTCACTCTATTGGATTTCCTTCCCCACAAAGATTTCTCCCCCATCTTTGGCTTTCTAACTTTTGAATTTTTTTGAGAAATGGTTCTTTCTTCCATTTCTCCTAGTTCATCTTTTGAGGTGTCGTATTCTTCCTTAGAAGGTTCCTCTAGATCAATAGAAATGGTATTACACCTTTCCTCATTCTCCATGATCTCATTACCACCTCCAAATTCAGGTCCGCTGCCAAGAGTTAACTCTACTTTTATTTATCCTTCCTTCTCTACTTCACCCCCCTTAATCTACCTTGAAGAAATTTCTTCTACGGTAACAACTCCATCCTTCCCCTCTTGACTTAGGGAGATTCTTTCATCCCTGAACCCCAGCTCCAAAAATTCTTCTAGCCTATGCGCATCTGGCTTTGTAGGATCATTAATCTCCAAGGTAGGTTGCTTGTCCTTCCTAGTTAGTCTTTTCTAATTCCCCTCCTCCTTATGTGGATTTTAAACAATCCTTGCCCATATGTCCTTGTTTCTTACACTTCTAGCAAACCAGAGGAGTTTTTTCAATCCCTACTTGTTGTCGCCAGATCCCAGTCTCCAATTTGATTTCCAACTCTTGTGGAAGAACTTTCTTTAAGTCAATTACACTACAAACCCTCGCATACATTCCAAACTCTCCTTCTGTCAATTTCTCATCTATCTTAATGAAGGGCCCTAATTTTTCCCCTATTTGTTTCAAGATTCTTGGATCCCAATACTCCATAGGGAGGTTGTAGAAACGAATCCACGTAGGAGTGACTATGATCTCATGTTTCACTGAGTTGAATTTTGGTTCCCAATCTATCACATACAATCCTACTCCATCCATTAAATGAGGACCTCTTTCAAAGATTTGTTGTTTAATCTCTGGCGTGGGGCATTCCACCATAAAAAACCCCTTCGGGAGAGACTTAATTTTAACATCCCTATCCTAGTTTTTTTGAAAATTGAACAACATGAACCCTAGAAAGCCAGTTCCCCACCCACTTTATAATTAAGGCTCGAACTCTTAGGATGTCTACGGAGCTGGCCAAGTTGGGACAATTCAGAAAAAAAGAGAGAAACACTTGACTAGGTTTTTTGTACTTACTGGTATCACATTTGCTCCCGTCGCCACCTCTTCGTCTTTGGGGTTCTAGACTTCTCCTCCTCAGTGTGAGGATTCAAAAACTTCTTTCTTCTGAAGCAAATCTTCCACTTCGGCTTCCTTTGTGTGATCTCCTCTCCTTTCCTCCTTCCTCTCCCACTCTAGCTGTCATCTCCTTCCAAATTTGTCAAACCCGATACTAGTTTCTGCCCTACTTCCCCATCTTGCTCCTCTTCTATTTTGTGAAGGATGAAAATGCCTGAAGTTGTTCCTTTCATAATCTGAATATGCGAAACTTTTCCTAAAAAAATTTCAGTGCAAAGCCATTTTTTAGCAATGATACTTTGACCTTGATAATCTTAAACTCAATAAAAATCACATTTAAATAATACTTTATTCATACATTTTATTACACTTTAAATTTGTTTTTTGTACATTGTAATGTAATTTAATGGTTTTTAATTATCACTGTATTATTAAAATAAAACCGTAATAAAATATAGTTATAAAATATTATTAAATAGTAAATAAAATAACCCATAAAGTAATTAAAAAATAGACCAGTCTAGAAGGATATCTTTGGATGTATTTGAGATATACTTTTCTAAAGATAAATATGCTAGTATATAAACAGATGTAGAACAGAGATTGTGATGAATTGATTTTATATTTCCATAGGTACTACACCACTATGTGGAAAAATTAGCTTTCTAAGCCGGCCACGCTGGAGAGCTCCACACGGATATCCATCAAACTCGGATGCAATAACAGATCATTTTCCACGCATGATTTTGCCACATAAGCGACTCTGAAAGCCACTTCCAAATCATACGACTCTTGGAGATTAGGGTCTATCCAATCGCAGAGCTTTTCCCTAGGTTTTTCAGCTTGCAACAGATCTCTTGTCTCATCTGATAGAAGCCTTTCCCCGTGGCCCAAGCGCCTTCTCTCTACAACCCTTTTGCCCAATAAGATTTCGAGGACAATTACCCCAAATGCAAAAACATCCAGCTTTGGCATCATCCACTGGGCTTAAACAGTACACACTAAGCTTTGACTTGCTTAGGTGGCTGGTGGGCCCCTTCTCTTACAATAAGAGAAGGGGCCCACCAGCCACCTAAGCAAGTCAAAGCTTAGTGTGTGTTGTTTAAGCCCAGCTCATCACCAGCCCATCTCGGAGATACTCTGGAGACATGTATCTGTAAGTTCCGATTATATGGCCGGTTAATGCATCAACCCCTCCGCCAAATTTAGCCAACCCGAAGTTAGCAATCTTGGCTCTAAAATTGTGATCCAACAGAGTATTGCTAGTCTTGAGGTCCTTGTGAACACACGACTCTCTAGTGCCGTGATCGAGATCCCTCTACTTAAATATCATCCACTTCAATGGTCAAACAGCCAATAGCAATTTTACAACTCATTCACAATAAAAAGTGGTAAATATTTGTCCTATTTTTATTGGCCAAAATTGACCTTTGACTGTTGAAGTGGATGATATTTAAGAACAGCCAATGGAGATACTCCAACCCATCTGAAGCCTCTGCTTCCATGTAAGGGAATCACGTGACCCTGCGCCCTCAATCCAATTGCTCAGGGACCCGTTTTCTACATACTCAAAGACCAGATAGGCATGCTGCTCATGGCCGAGACAGATCCCCAGCAGGGTAACCAGATTGGCGTGATGGAGTTTTTGAAGCATGTTTATCTCCTTAGAGACTTACGCTTTCATCTGCTTCATCGCCACTTTCTTCCCACGCAGGAAACCAATGAAAACAGAGCCCTCGATCCTGTACGTTGAGCTGAAATTATCGGTAGCGTCCCGGAGCTCTTCCAAGGTATAGTGTATTAATCTGTAGGGCTCCAGTAGATCCGACAACTTGGAGAGCGTTGGGTTTGTTTCTTGGGGAATCTCCGCCGCCTCCACTCTTTTTGCCTCTGCTTCCTGGAGTAAAAACAACTGAATATGTAATCAAAGTTTAAACAAAGACCATAATGGCCTTCAAACCCATCCCCGCAACAGCAACCTATGCAGAATCAAATCTATAATGTCATTGAAATATTAAATTATCTAACAGACAGAGAAAATTGATGATTTAAGCGTAGAAAGTTAAGCTTATCAAACATATTAACGATTTCGTATCTGTATATTTTTACACTTGCAGATCTCAAAGAAAATAGCTGTATGACTTTGCGGAGCACAAGAAGTGCTATAACAAAACCTGCCACAACGCGCACCGCAGCAGAGAGGTTGAGAGTTCAAAACCAGGGGAGGCGGAGGAGCGAAAGGCCCCGCGGGAGGAATGGTGGGTGTGTGGTTTAGAGGAATTAGCAGAGTGGTGTAGGGATATATGGTGGGATTCGATTCCTCTAATCCATTGGCAGATATCAAGTCTTGGTGGCGGATATTAAACTTGGTGGTGATTATTGAAGATGTTTAAACAAACAATATAACAATAGATTTAAAATGAACAAACAAAAAATCATATAGGATATATGCAGACACAGAGCAAGAATTATTTTATTGCTATTGAAAAAACTAGAGAGCAACAACTCTTTATTACAATGTATATGTATTTGCTACAAAGGAAACTATAAGAAAAAAACAGAAAAAACAAACTAAAGATAGCATGATTTACATGCAACAAAGAAGATGGGAAATTTCTTAAAAACAACTAACAAGAAGAAAATAGAAACTGCTATCTGCAGCATTAGTTATCCAACATACTCCCCCTTGATGCGGAGAGGAGTCACAATACGATCTCGAAGCATCAAAAATTGAACCTTGGCAACTGCCTTGGTGAAAATGTCTGCAAGTTGTTTTGTAGTCTTGATATACCTGAGTTCTAATTCTTTCTTTTGCACCAAATCTCTGATAAAATGATATTTCAGATCAAAGTATTTAGTTCTACTATGATGCATGGGATTTTTTGCCAATTTGATTGTGCTCATATTATCACAAAATAGCACTGTAGGCTGAACTTGTTTTTCTCCAATCTCTTCAAGAATTTTTCTGAACCATAATGCTTGAGTACCTGCAGAGGTGACTGCAACATAGTCTGCCTCTGTGGAAGAAAGAGAAACTATGCTTTGTTTCTTTGAACTCCAAGAAACCAAACCAGAACCAAAAGTAAAAGAATTACCAAAGGTAGACTTTCGGTCATCCATGCTACCTCCCCAATCAAAAACACTGAAACCAACTAGATTAAATCCTTTAGAATTGTAGTAATGAATGTCAAAAGCAAGAGTTCCTTTCACATACCTCAAAATTCTTTTAGCAGCCTTCATATGTAATTCAAAGGGTTTTGTCATATACCTCGAAACAAGAGAAACTGCATAAGCAATATCAGGCCTTGTGTGGGTTAGAAACATTAGATTGCCAAAAATACTTCTATAAGTTGTCCCATCAACTCTTTCAGCACCATCCTCTCTACACAACACAACTCCATGAGAAATTGGAGTGGAGGTTGGTTTACAATCAACCATATCAAACTTCTTCAACATATCCTTGGCATATTTTGTTTGACAAAGGAAAATTTCATCCTTACTTTGATAAACCTCCATGCCTAGAAAATATTGCATAAGGCCTAAATCTTTCATTTCAAACTCATTCATCATAGCATGCTTGAATGCATCCTTCATCTTAGAACTACTGCCCATATACAACAAATCATCAACATATAAACTCACAATAAGAATATCATTACCTTCTTGTTTGTAGTAGAGAGTAGGCTCACTCTTACTTCTCTTGAAGCCATTCTACTGAAAATACCCATCAATCCTAGCATACCAAGCTCTTGGTGCTTGCTTGAGGCCATACAAGGCCTTCTTTAGCTTGTAGACATGATGTTCTTTTCCTTGCACCTCAAAACCTTGTGGATGTTCCACATAAATTTCCTCATCTAAGTACCCATTCAGGAAGGCACTTTTCACTTCCATGTGATGAATACTCCATTTCTTTTGGGCTGCAAGGGAAATCGACATTCTAATAGTCTCTTGTCATGCTACAGGTGCAAATGTTTCTTCATAATCAATGCCATACCTCTGTGTGAAGCCTTTAGCAACTAATCTTGCATTGTGTCTTTCAACACTCCCGTCACTATGGTACTTAGTCTTGTAGACCCATTTAGTGCCAATCTTTTTCTTGTCACGAGGAAGCTCTGTAAGCTCCCAAGTACCATTCCTATGAATAGCATCCATCTCTTCTTGCATTGCTTGCACCCAAACTTCATTAAAACATGCATCTTCATAACATGATGGTTCAAAAATAGATTGTGAGAATAAAGCAAAATTTATTGTTTCACCTATAGGATTCTCTTCATGTGCTTGGATTGTACTTCTTTGATAGATATCACTTAATCTTCTTACCTTCCTTGTAGGACTTGGACTTGAATTTGGACTTGTACTTGAAACTGAAGACCTAGATGAGGGGCTATTTGGTGGATGTATAGCACTTGGAATTGAAGTATTAGCTGGCTACTCATGATCAATATCAGCAATAATACCACCATTCAAAACAGATTTAGACTTCTCAACATGGTCTCTTTGATGACCATAAACTCCCCCTTCATCAAAAATCACATCTCTTGAAACAAGAATGCTATTAGTGCGAGGGTTATACAACATGGAAGCCTTACTTTGCTCACTATATCCAACAAAAATGCATGACTCGCTTTTGGGATCTAATTTTTGTCTCTTTGGATCAGCCACATGAACATAGGCTAAACAACCAAAAACTCTAAAATGATTAACATTAGGCTTTTTTTCATACCAGGCTTCATAAGGAGTCATCATGTCAAGTGCTCTAGTAGGGCTTTGATTGAGAATGTACACTGCTGTAGCAACTGCATCACCCCAAAAAGAATTGTCTAATCCTTTGGTATGTAGCATACTCCTTGCCATTTCCACCACTGTACGATATTTTCTTTCAGCTACCCCATTTTGTTGAGGTGTGTAAGCAGTGGTGAGTTTCCTTTTGATGCCATTCATATCACAATAATTCCTAAAATCTCTTGAGCAAAATTCTCCTCCACGATCTGTCCTTAAGCATTTGATCTTACAACCTTTTTCATTTTCCACAAAGGCTTTAAGCCTTTTGAATGTATCAAAGGCTTCATCCTTGGCCTTCAAAAAATAAACCCAACACTTACGTGAGTAATCATCAATAAAAGTAATGAAATAATATCATTACCTTCTTGTTTGTAGTAGAGGGTAGGCTCACTCTTACTTCTCTTGAAGCCATTCTACTGAAAATACCCATCAATCCTAGCATACCAAGCTCTTGGTGCTTGCTTGAGGCCATACAAGGCCTTCTTTAGCTTGTAGACATGATGTTCTTTTCCTTGCACCTCAAAACCTTGTGGCTGTTCCACATAAATTTCCTCATCTAAGTACCCATTCAGGAAGGCACTTTTCACATCCATGTGATGAATACTCCATTTCTTTTGGGTTGCAAGGGAAATCAACATTCTAATAGTCTCTTGTCGTGCTACGGGTACAAATGTTTCTTCATAATCAATGCCATACCTCTATGTGAAGCCTTTAGCAACTAATCTTGCTTTGTGTCTTTCAACACTCCCATCACTATGGTACTTAGTCTTGTAGACCCATTTAGTGCCAATCTTTTTCTTGTCATGAGGAAGCTCTGTAAGCTCCCAAGTACTATTCCTATGAATAGCATCCATCTCTTCTTGCATTGCTTGCACCCAAACTTCATTAACACATGCATCTTCATAACATGATGGTTCAAAAATAGATTGTGAGAATAAAGCAAAATTTATTGTTTCACCTATAGGATTCTCTTCATATACTTGGATTGTACTTCTTTGATAGATATCACTTAATCTTCTTACCTTCCTTGTAGGACTTGGACTTGAATTTGGACTTGTACTTGAAACTAAAGAACTAGATGAGGGGCTATTTGGTGGATGTATAGCACTTGGAATTGAAGTATTAGTTGGCTGCTCATGATCAATATCAGCAATAATACCACCATTCAAAACAGATTTAGACTTCTCAACATGGTCTCTTTGATGACCATAAACTACCCCTTCATCAAAAATCACATCTCTTGAAACAAGAATGCTATTAGTGCGAGGGTTATACAACATGTAAGCCTTACTTTGCTCACTATATCCAACAAAAATGCATGACTCACTTTTGGGATCTAATTTTTGTCTCTTTGGATCAGCCACATGAACATAGGCTAAACAACCAAAAACTCTAAAATGATTAACATTAGGCTTTTTTTATAACAAGCTTCATAAGGAGTCATCATGTCAAGTGCTCTAGTAGGGCTCCGATTGAGAATGTACACTACTGTAGCAACTGCATCACCCCAAAAAGAATTGTCTAATCCTTTGGTATGTAGCATACTCCTTTCCATTTCCACCGCTGTACGATTTTTCCTTTCAGCTACCCCATTTTGTTGAGGTGTGTAAGCAGTGGTGAGTTTCCTTTTGATGCCATTCATATCACAATAATTCCTAAAATCTCTTGAGCAAAATTCTCCTCCACAATCTGTCCTTAAGCATTTGATCTTACAACCTTTTTCATTTTCCACAAAGGCTTTAAACCTTTTGAATGTATCAAAGGCTTCATCCTTGGCCTTTAAAAAATAAATCCAACACTTGCGTGAGTAATCATCAATAAAAGTCATGAAATATGATGACTTACCCAAACTCTTTGTTTGCATAGGACCACAAATATCTGAGTGAACCAATTAAAATGGGTAATGGGCCCTCCATGCATTGCCTTTTGGAAATGACTCTCTTGCATGTTTTCCTTTAGCACAACCTTCACAAACTTCCTTGTGTTCTTGAACCTTAGGCAAACCATAAACCAAATCTTTTGAAGTGAGAAACATCAAACTATGAAAATTCAAATGTCCATATCTAAGATGCCATAGCCAACTCTTATCCTCATATGCCATATTGGCAAGATGGCTGCTATGTTCACCAAGCTTCAATGGGAACATCCTATTCTTTGACATAGGCACTACTGTAACCACCCTATTGCCTTGATTTTTATCATAAATTGTACATTGTTGATTTTCAAATACCACCTTATAATTCTTCTCACACAACTGCCCAACACTCAATAAATTATGTTTTAATTGTGGAGTGTAATAAATATCAGTCACACATTTCTTACCTTCTTTTGTATTCACCTCCATAGCTCATTTAGCTGCAACCTCCAAGGACTTGTCATCACCAAGCTTAATTTTAGATTTGAAACTTCTATCCATTCTAGAAAAAATCTCATTATTTCCTGACATACAACCTAAATCTAAATACCAGACTTCTTTAGAACTATTTTCATCTTTGTCATATGATAAGAATAAATTACTAGGAGAAGCCTCATCATTCTCATTAGCATAATTAACACTTCTATTGTTATTACCTTCTTTTAATCTGCATTCCCTTTCAAAGTGACCATACCTATTGCAGTGATAACATTGAACATTTCTTTTATCAAATCTGCCTCTACCTCTTCCTCTTGGACCACCTCTTCGTCCTCTATTTCCTCTTGAAGAATTCTGATTTTGCCCTCTGCCTTGGCCTTGGTTATTTTTGGTACTTGTGCTAGCATTTTCATTCTTTGTAATTTGTACTTTGGAAGAAAAAGCCTTCTCATTACTTTCTCTAGATGAATCTCTCAATCTTTCTTCATGAGACATGAGAGATCCAACAAGCTGATCAAAATGAAGAGAAGTCAAATCCTTGCTTTCTTTAATGATGATGGCAACATTGTTCCACCTTGGTGTTAGAGACCTCAACACATTTTTTTATCACAACTTCATTGTCCATAGTTTCTCCAAGAGTAGCCATCTTATTAACCACATCTTTTACTCTTACACAATAATCACTCACATTTTCACTTTCTTGCATCTTCAAATTCTCAAATTCTCTTTTTAATGTCTGCAACTTCACAACTTTGACTTGATCACTACCTTGGTATGCTTCTTTTAGAGTCTTCCAGGCATCTTTAGGTGCACAGCTATCTGTGCACCTGCAATTCTTGGAAATAGGCTCTTATTAAGAGCTATTTGAATGTGAAATAAAGTCTATGCATTCTTCTTCTTAGCTTTCTTCTTAGTTGTTCTATCATTGGCTACAAGAACATTCCAATCAGCTGGCTCTTCATATTCTATTTCTACAATTTCCCATAAATCTTTTCCTATCAAAAAAGTCATCATCTTGATGCACCAATAATCATAATTAGATCCATTAAATTTTGGGATTGGCAAAGAGTTGGAATTTGACATGATAATTTTTTTAACAAAAACGCCTACTCTGATACCAAATGAAGATTTTTAAACAAACAATATAACAACAAATTTAAAATGAACAAACAAAAAACCATATAGGATATATGCAGACACAGAGGAAGAATTATTTTATTGCTATTGAAAAAACTAGAGAGCAACGGCTCTTTATTACAATGTATATGTATTTGCTACAAAGGAAACTATAAGGAAAAAACAAAAAAAATAAACTAAAGATAGCATGATTTACATGCAACAAAGAAGATGGGAAATTTCCTAAAAACAACTAACAAGAAGAAAATAGAAACTGCTATCTGCAGCATCAGCTATCCAACAATTATGTTGTCGTCGTCCTCAACATCCACGATATAACTCAGCAGGTATTTGATGCACTGGCCCAGCTGTTGGATTGTGGGACACGCACAGCGCAGCGGCACCACTACTTCCATTCTTGTGTGGAGATGGTTCTCATCGTGCGCAGGGTTTTGTTCTCTCATTGCTTGGCATGTGGTGAGTCCCTCCAATGTTTGATTCATGATTTTCAGATACGTGTCATCACCCTTAATGGTGTAGGTCAGATTCACCTGCGAGAAATTACCCACGCAGTGGCAGTGGATGGGAATGAGAAAGGCCTGGTCTTTATCCACAGACTTGATGATGGAGAAATTGCTTGCAGAGGCGATCATTGTGGGGTCGGTGTTAAAAAGGCTGCCAATGCTGTGGAGGGACATGTAAAATTGCTGAGCTCTATAGAGAGCGAAGGTTTTGCATTGTTTAGCTTCGCCGTTGCACTAGTAACTGGAGTTCTCAAGATGAAAGTTATCAAAATACTCTTTGGAGTACTGAGAATAAACCTGCTGAGGCATTACTTGTGATCCATAATTGCCTATTATCAACACCCTTAACAAAATAGGAATTATTACCATGCCCAAGGCCATGGTAGATATTTCAACTGGAATGAAGCTCTATTCTCTTCTTCAACCTTTGTCTAAGTCTGTAATTTCATGAAACCCTCTCCTCTCGACTAGACTGCACAAATGACACGGCCGTTTCACTGCCTCTGCAACAAAATCCAATTTGTGCATTTTCTCTACCTGTAATTTGCGGGCACCCACTATAAAATTATATATTATGATAGACAAATTTTTGTTTTATCTTATTGACTCATTAATTAAATATTAAGCAAGACGTTTCAGTGTATACAGTAAGCCCGTGCCCAATTTATATTATTAACTTCAATTTACTCCTTAACAGACAACAGTAAGCCCGTGACCACGGCTAAGCATGGTGCCCGCATTCCCATAAATATATAGGATTAAATTTGTATTTTATTAATTATATAACAAGTAAGTGGAATGGAATCATTTTGAAGAGAGATTATTTGGTTTTATTAAGATGAATAATAAATTAAATTTAAAATAATATTATTTTATTAATAATAATTAGAATATAGCGTGGGAGGTAGGGAGGGAGCCTTGCCACACCATCATGGGTGGCAAGGCCGAGGCATTCATATCAGAAAGCCGTCCCACGACAGCACGAGCCGATGGGAGATAGTGTTTATGGCTTTTCAGTGTCTAGATACATCACGGTTGGGTAATCATTAAGATGAGCACCTTCGAGATCCTTCAGTGATAGGCTATGTGGTGGTTATCTAGGAAGGCGGTATTCAGTGTTCTACAAATCCTCTCTTAGTCTTTTGCAAATGTCATCCCACTTTGTCACAATCATCTTAGCCTATGCCATTCGCTGCAGAGGGATGGACACCCCCATTCGACTGGTCAACACCAAGAGGCAGATGGCTTTCTTGGGAGGTATTACTAATATTTGATTGCAGAGGATGCTGAGACGGTCAGAAGGGCTTCTGGTGGACGCGGTGAAATTGATTCTAGGAAAGGCATTCTTGGAGAATGATGAGAGATACCGCATAGACACGGATATCTCCTCGCAGGTCTTGGCAATGTTGATGGAGCTGGAATTGGCGAAGGCAGAGGCGGAAACAATCATGCGAGGCATATTCTATCCTGAGCATCTAGGAGATTTGGGGAAGACTCTACAGGTTGCCAGCCTGGGTGTCGGCATTCCTCGCCCTAAGGATTGGAAACTTCTGGCGGATCCTGGGGCAGTGATCAAAGTTTACCTGTTCATCCTAGATGCCAAGCTTTGACCTAATCGTGCTAAAGGACTAGGCTTCGACTGTGGTGGAGTTCATTAGAAGGTTGTTGGGGTTGGTGGAGGCCGAGGACTTCTAGTGGATGGAAGACTTCAGGAGGAAAATGGAAGAGTATGCCAGTTAAGTTCGACAGTGTATAGTTTAGTATGGCTTCCTTTTGCTTATTAGAAGTTGTTAGTATGTCTGGTCAAATCTTGGATATAGTAAATGTTTATAGTATAGTATTATTATCTATAGCTCTGACCCTGCGTGGTCACCTGGTATAAGTTTATAGGCTAGAATGGGAATGGTCTGAACCTTTTTTGCTAGCCATGGAAGGGCTGAAGACTGTAACTTTTTTAAATAATATAATACAATCTTTGATTATGAATAAAATAAAATAAAATAATTAGAATATAATTATTAAAAAATATTTACACAAATCCTTCTTAATATTTATTAATTTAGGGGTTCTTAGGTGGTTAGTCAGTATTTTAATGATAGAGTTGTTATAGTTATAATTTAGAATAATTATTTCCATAATTATAATATGTGGACAATGGAATTAATCATAAATTATTCTAAAATAATTATCCACATCTGTTTAAAGAAATCATCTCCATCATTGTAAACTAATAAGATAGAGATTTAGCCAATAAGGGTGTGATACGATGGTCAAGTCACAAAGTTGTTGTGGCGACCGCCAAGGTTCAAACCCTTGTTGGGCCAAAGAGCTCACAGGTCTTCTACCTTCGTTGGGTTGTCGTTCTCGCAAGTTGTGGGCCTTTGTTGGGCCAACGAGCTCACAAATTTGAAAAAGGTGATAATGCCTTAGGGACTGAGACCCCCAGCAGTGGTCTCGACAATAAAGCCATGGGAAGAGATCCCCCATAAGGGTCTCTCTGGGCTCAGACCAGGCTAAAAACCCGAGTAACCCTCATAAAAAAATAAGATAGAGAGTTAAGATGTAAATCTAACTATAATATGCATACTCAACATCCTCCTTGAAGGTGTTTCTCACCTTTGTATAATCTTCATTTATGCCTTCTAGATCTTATTACACAAAACTTTAATATAGTATTAAAGTTGGATAGGAGACTAAATCCCATTAAGAAAGGCCATAAAAGGCATAGATTCTAGTAAGTGGTAGTCATATCAAAGAAGGTACCACATTTGGTTGCAAATAGTGTGTTGCAAACGAGACTATAAATTTTTTATTGTTGTTAAAGTGTAAACGGAAGCCACATAAGGCTTAATAAAAGGTTAATTTCCCATGCAACTTGGTGAGATGGAGGCTACATAGGGAGACTCAAAGATGGTTATCCCAAATGGATTATTTAAATGTTTGAAGTATGTGGTCTAGGGAAATAAATGTATGTCCCTCTATTGCCCATATAGCATGCTTGATGGTCGAGACAAGGGTATACACACTACCTAACCTTTATACTATTTGAGTTTTATTATAAAATATCTAATGCATAAGAACAAATATATTTATATGAATGCATTCTTTCATTTGGTATTCTTTCTTTTCAAGTTTATAAACTTGACTCTTTGACCTTAAAGCATCTAGAAACATAGGGTAACATGTAAATGATAAACAAAAAGTCTAATTGATATAATGTTAACTTGGACTATGCCTACATAGCTCTATACTTGGAAAGCAATATTGTACCACAGGCTTAGACTATAACTTAGGGTTTTGGACCACAACCATGATTACTTAACAATAACTTTATTTTCATATAACATGACTATAACATGTTATTGAGTTGTTGAACAAAAATAAAATAGTTAATTTATAACCTTCTATTATAAGGTCATGTTTCCTAAGCATTTTTTAGAAGTTTTTAGTGGCCTTTGAGCCAAGATGTATCTTCTAGGATCATAGTTAATGTTGTGGGATTGAACTCTATGATATTATGATTTTGCATTTTTAATCCAAGTTGGAAATAGAAATTTGAATTTCATAGAACCCAATTGATCATGTAGATAGTCATTAATGTTATGACAATAGTTGTAAGGAGGTATAATAGTCTTGATAGTCTTACACTAGAAAATATCTACATAGACTATAGGCATACATGGACAAGTGTTTAAACAATAGTTTGACTTTATTTTATAATACTTTAAACTTATACATTAGGTATGTAATGTAGTCATGGCCAGATGATTCAATGAAGGATTATCCAACCATGTAGCCATACAAACAAACTCATGAAAGCTCAATGGAATAAAAAATAATATGTTCTTTATTCATTCATAGTCACAACAACATTACAATTTGTTTCAATGGGTTGCCAACATCCTAGGTCTTAGCCATTTGATTACAATTGGGCAAACTATAGAATTTGATTAATATGACAATATGAGCTTATCCCAAACTATACCTCCACTATCTTCCTACATTCTTTGTTGACATCTAATGATCTTCAAGGATGTTTATATATTGACTACTAGCCTTAAGAGTGATCTTAGTCGACTACAAGGTGGTGTGAAACTTGATGCCTTGTGAAATGTGTAGTTGGCCATGAATGTGTAAAATAATTTTTTGGAATTAATGCAGTAATGATGGATCAATGAATCTCTATGTGGTTCATTCCATAAGATCTTCTAGGTCTAATGAACATGTAAATGTGTTCCTTTGTTACCACATGCTTTGGGAACTTGTAAATAGTAAGTAGTGAAATTAAATGTTAGCCTACTATTCTTGATAGTAGTTTAGAGACTAAATTAGATCGTTGTAGTGATAAAAAAAATTAGAATTTTAATGCAACATTAAAGGATCGATGTTGAACATGTATTCCCAACTATGAAGTACAATGTGCAAGTGTGGTTAAATGTGAAAGGATTTAAGGTGACTAACTGATGATTGAAATGAAAATAAAAACTTGTAAATGAAACAAACAAGTGAAAGAAAATATTTTAGGTGATACAAGATTGCTCTTACAGCCTATGATGCTCTTACATCAAAAACTTGGGGTAAGTGAACTTGTGATCATAGTGATCAAAAATAAGGGATGAGTGGTAGAACTGCCCTTCAAGCTAGAAACCAACCTCAACTATGCACTCTCAGCACATGAATAGGCTTTTTGGATCAACCCAATGTTACTTCTCCTTCCACCTCTTCTAGTCCTTAAGTAAGGGACTAGGATAACCCCCATTCTCACATTTTTGCTTGCACCTATAATTATCCTCGAATTTTCTTTTATCTTTCACTTCACTCCTTTATAAATGAATCTCCTCCACTAATCTAATCTTCTTCTATGGCTTTCAATCTTAAACCATTTCCTATTATTCTCTATTCCATTTTTCTCTCCACAATTCTCTACCACTTTCTTCCCTTGTGGTCTCCAAATCTTTGGTTCTCCATTATTATCACACTATATAATATTACTCCATGATCCACCTATAGTTACCATTTCCACTCCTATACCAAAATTACCTATCGTATGTTACCAAATTTTACTATTTTCTAAATTTGCATTATCTACTATTATCCCAAACTCAACTTCTCTTATATGTTTACTATCATCCTTTTGAAATATCACAACCACCACTTGTTCCATTATTCCACATCTTCCATGAGATTTTATGTCACCTTCTCTACTATGATTCTACAAACCAACACATGCTTCTATTATCCAATTGCTTGTGGCACATTCTCTATTACTTTGTTTGAGAAATTTATCTTCTACAACCCTCTTCTTATTACTTCATAGCTTCCTATTACCTCTTATATTGTTGCAACTTCTTCTACATTGTTCTTTACTTTCAAATTTTTATCCATCTCACCATAATTTATCACTTCAAATCTAATCTATCTTTCAAATTTAGTCACCTCTCATACTTTATCCTTTCACTTCATCATCCTTCTAGTCACGCTTTCTATTTATTTAAAGCAAATGTATCAACCACATCATCTATTTATCAATTATCAATTCTACCTTATTGTTGTTCACTCCACAACTTTAACCTTTCTCAACACAAAATAAGTATTCACCTAAACTTCTTCCTCATGTCACTAATCCTGATTAGATATTAGTATATTCTCTTTTCTCTAATTACATTATGTACTTATATTCACTACCACAAGTACCAAACTCATACTTGACTCCAATTTCACTTTGTCTTTGTTATCTCAATATTGCGACTCTTTACAATTATGGTACTAACTATTATCTAGTTCTTCATCTATGTCTTGTCCATTATCTCTTCTTTTCATCTCAGAATAGAATATTCCAACTTTTAATCAAAATCTCAAATCTTTATCCTTCCAAATGTTTAACCCTTCAAGAATTCCCATTACATCTGAATTTTCATTTTCACCTCTCTATCCATCCTCTACATACCTATTTATCTTTACTAGCCACCCATAATCAGTTGTGGTTATCTCAAAATATGCTTTACCTAGTCTGCTCCAAAATCTTTGATTTACCTTAATTCTATTGCAAATTTCCTTATTCACTTGAACTTTCTTTTTTCTTATCATCTTATCCTCTATAGTCTTGTATAATTCCCTTTGATTTCCATTTGGCTCATTTTCTTCCACCACAAACGTCATCATTATTTTGTCTACATTCCACAAATTACCTCTTAGTCTTAGGAACTCCCTCCATCTTCCTTTTTGTTACTTATGTATATCTTTTAATGCATTAAACCCATCTCACCCTCTTATTCTTTCTTCTGAATACAACTTTCAATGTCAAACATCTTCACCACAACCATATAACAACTTGCTTCTCCTTGTATTTTTTCTGCATTTTGTTTATGTGATCACTCCCCATCACCAATACCAACTCACACTCACATATTTCTTTCTCATTTCCTTCTAAGATTATATACATTGATTTGGGTCATCCCACAATAATGGGTTACACTTTTTGGCCAAACTTGACATTGAAATCAGCATTTTGAACTAAATATTCACTTTCTAACACCTATAGCCACTAAACCATTAGGAATTTGAAGATGATGCGAACTAGTGATTAGTGAGATTTTGTTTGTAGATTCTAAATATATTTTTTTAAAAAAAATTGGAGTTAAATTGTAAAATTTTTTGCCTCTCCTTTGATAATTAGTTTTTAATAGTAAACAACATTTTTTTTAAAGTGATGTGTATTCCATAGCACATAAGTTTTTTCTACAAAGGATAAAATTTTGATTCTTTTGAATTTACATTGGTAACACTGATATATAGGGCATGTATTTGGTTTTATAATGTTTTGTTGCATATTTTTTTTAATTAATTTTTGAAGTCAAACCAATTATAATTTAGACATAGGCGTATTCTGTAAAACATAACTTTTTCTGTATGTATTGAAATTCAATTTTTTTCTTTTTTGTTGAAACAAAGACATCAATACCTAGGGCATAGATATTTTTTAGAATTTTTTTTCACTAATTTACTAATTTTCCATGTGTGTAGAACAGAGAACTTGATGTTCGGTGAAAAACCTACATTCGCAAGAAATAAAAAATAAATATAATAATCAAATTAAATATATTTAAAATTATACTTTTTGGGAAGCTTATAATAAGGACTATATTCTTACAAAACATAAATTTTAAATGAATTCATTTGATCCCCCAAAAGGTAAATCAAAAGTCATTTTTTATCAGCATTTTGATAGGTGTAGAGGAGACTCCCTTATAGGTATGGTTTAAAACTAGCGGTGTTCTATCCAAGGGGGTTTGAATCTAAGGGGGTTTGATCAAACCCTCTTCAATTAAAATACTTTAAATGGAACCTTTCAAGGCTTAAATCATTATATTTTATAAAAATATGTGATTTCAAAAAAAATTAGGATGTCCCAAAAAGTGTAACCCATTATTGTGGCAGCACCCATTTCTCTCCACTTTCTAGTTCATTATCCTTCAATTGCACTACCACAAACCTTGAATCTTCGCTATTTCTTCTAATTCTATCAATTCAATTTCCATTCCCTCAACCACAAACCAATTTTCTAATTGTCCACCTAGATCTATCCATATGCCTTCACTTCTTTTAATTTTCACTTCTATTTTCCAACCAATCATCATCGCATTCTTCATGTATATTCTTCATAAAGTGTGCTAAACTTCTATAGTCCTACTTCATTCTCAATCTCTTATCTATTAGAAAATCAAAAATTTCTTTTTCCACTATATTTCTCTTAGTTTCCTTTTTTGCATTCTTACTTTAAAAGTGTCTTCATTTCCAACTTTAGATTCTTCATACATTACCACAATTCCATATTCTTCTCATGCATAACCACTTTTGCTTATTCTTTCATATATCTTGCCTTGAAAGTATTTATTACTATTTCTTGACTCAATGCATCCTCCTTCAAGTATTATTTCTATAGATCTACTATCTCCACTTATTTCATCCTGATCATCCTCATTAGTTTTCAAATCTTTAAGTGTACCCTCTAAAGGACTATTGTCATAACACATTTGTTCACAATTCATAACTCCCACAATTTTCCTATCTTTATCTACCTCATCATCCTAATTCATATTCTTTTCTAAAATTTAAATTATAAACACAACTATTCGATCATCCCAATAAGTACTACTAAATTTTTCAAAAATACCTCCTTGATCCCCTTCCAAACCTTTGAATTTGAACCCTATTAACTTATTACCCTCAAAAGCATTACTAACTTGTTCATAATTCATACCTCTTAGATCTTCCTTTCTTTTCACCCTTTCTTCCATAGGAATATCTAGATCTAGTCCTTCATCTTCTTCTAGTAGGCCCAAAATAACTTCCATGTCTTCATCTCCTATATCTTTTTCTTCCTCATCTAAACCAATTTCTAGGATTTTTTCTCTCATTTACCTCAAGTCTAGTCATCCTATTTAAAAGAGTCTTTGCCATACTAAACATCAACTCTACCTTGTCTTCTTCTTCACTTTCACTTTGCTAGGCAGGGCTAGCATCTTGTTCCTCATCACTTTCATCATCTCTAGGGCTAGGGTGTCTTCTATGTTCTTCTCCAAAAGAATCCATCCAAATCCTCATAGCCTCCATCATCTCAATCATCTTTTCCATCCTTCTAGCGACATTAACAAAACCTTGTCCTCTCTATGGTGGAATCTTGGATTTGGTGTAAACTACTTTAGGTTGATAGTTTGTCCACAATCATTCCTTCAAACTACCTCATAATTGGCACTCTATTTACAAGCTTCTTGTTGACTACCTTAGTTTGATGATCTGCTTACAACCAATTCAAGTCACATGAATATTCTTCCCAACACTCTCCTACTAGAAGATTCATGACATGCTTCCTCTTCTTAATTTACCAAACTCATATCATGATTCATGAATTCTTAATTTACCAAACTCATATCATGATTCATGAATCTAGCACTAGGCCAACAACACTCCACTTGCAAGTTTCATTTCCTCCCCCCTTTTTACCAAACTCAATCTAAAAGGCCATTCTAACCTACTCTAATACCAACTAATGAAGCCATGGTCGATGGGTCTAATGAAGGATTATCCAACCATGCAACAAAAAAGCCAAACTAATGCAAACTCAATGGAATAGTAAAATAATATGTTCTTTATTCATTCATAGTCACAACAACATTACAATCTACTACAGTAGACTTCCAACATGCTAGGCCTCATTCATTTGATTACAACTGGGCAAATTGCAAAATTCAAATGATATGACAATACAAGATCATCCCAAACTATACCTCCAATATCTTCCTACATTCTTTGCTAACTTCTAATGATCTTCAAAGATGTTTATATATCAACTACTAGCCTTAAGAGTGATCTTAGTCAGCCACAAGGTGGTGTGAAACTTGATACCTTGTGAAATGTGTAGTTGGCTAAAAGTGTGAAATAAACTTTTGGAATGAATGTGATAATTATGGGTCAATAAATCTCTATGTGGTTCATGCCATAAGGTCTTCTGGGTCTAGTGAACTTAAAAATGTGTTCTTTTGTTGTTGAATGCTTCAGGAAGCTACCACAAGCAATGAGAAGTGAAATTGAGTGTAAGCTCAGTATGTCTAATAGTAGTTTAGAGGCCAAGTCAGAAACTTACAATGATCAAAAGGTTTTAGAATTTAAATACAATGTTCAAGGATCAATGTTGAACATGTATTCCCAACCATTAATTAAAATGTGCAAGTGTGATGAAATGTGATAGGATCTATGGTGACTAATTGATGACTATTCAATGTAAATGAAAACTTGCAAAAAATAAACAAATGAAAGTGAAGATGAGGAAAACAAATGAGGTGAGAAACACAAACTAAATGCAATAAAACACAAGTTATACCTTCAAATGTGATCCTTCTCCTTGACAAGGTTGAGAGAGTGCACCCCTACTCTTTAGCTTTACCCATGGCTTTCTTATGTGAAATGCTCTCAAACTAGAATGCAACTCACTAAAACCTAGCTCAAAGATGGGAAGATAGAGATGATTTTGGCAATATAACACTACTCAAAATTGCATGATAAAATGGCTTGGGAGAGCTTCTATTTATAGGCATTTTGGAGGGGGATTTGATCCAAGGGTTGAGATTGAATGTAGAGATCAATGGAAGAGGATGTATGTGAGGTGGAGGGCTTAGATTTAATCAACAAAAATAGAGGGATGAGAATAAAGATGAATTTTTAATTCACCTTGGGAAGGGATGTGTATTAAATGAGGTTAGATGAGATGGAATAAAAATGAATTTTAAATTCTTTTGGGGAAGAGGTGAGGATTAGAAATGAATTTTTAATTCATTTGGGCAAGAGTTCTCATAAATGAGAAATATGACATGTTAGGTGTTGTAAGGGCCCATTAATGCATTTTAGGACAAGTGGAATAAAAAATCGTCTTATATGGAATTTAAAACACTAATTTTTTATTTGGGATATGTGAGGAGAAGTGTTAAACGGGGTTTGACCAAACTAATCAAGGGGATTAGATTAATTAATGTGGTTGTAGTAAATTAGGGAATGGGTTAATTAGGAGTTAAGATTAATTAAACAAGGGTTCATTTAATTAATCTTAGGTCTAGGGGATAGGTAGGTTAGACTAGCTAATTAAATAATAGGTATTTAATCAACTAGGATAGGGGTAGGGTAATTAGTAGGCTAAATTAACTAGATAAACATAATTTATCTAATTAACTAGGTTTAGGGGAATGGTGAAATTAACCAAATAAATATTTGCACATTTATTTAATTAATTGGGCTAATGTTAGTAAAGTGCAACCATTGAATTAATTAAATTAATTCAATTTAAAAGATGAAATGATTAAGAGAAGGTGAATAATCAGGTGTTGGATGGTGTAATTAATTAAATAAAAATTTAATTAATTAATTGGATGATGTCAGAAAGATTGTTAGTCAGTGAAGACATTTTTAGGTGTCTACAGAAAGAAAATATTTTTGGGTGATGCAAGATTGAACTTACAACCTAGGATTCTTTTACATTAGTGTTGATTGCCTAGTACATGAAACTAAATCTTGAAGGAAGAAAATACAAGTGTGGCTAAGGGAATATATATCTATGTTTGGCCTAAAGGCAGACTATCCTGCCAAAATTTATTTGCCTATTACAAGGATTCCTTATATTTGAATGAGTGGTATGATGGAATGAATAAGTATTAGCAACAACTTGGTACTAGGAGATAAAACATGGTTCCTTGTTATGCTTCATTTTCTTCCATTTTATTGGTTTTAGACCTAGAGATAACCTTGATTTGAGGTTTTATAATAGCCACCCAAACATACATATAAAATTGTCACACGATTTCATATAAGAAGACAACCCAAAGATGTAATTGAAGGTATGCCATATTTAATGTAGATCTAATTTTTATATAACCCTTGGTTATGAAAATTTGATTCATTAATGATGAAATTACTTATTGAGGTCACTATATAGGTTTTATAATAGCCACCCAAACATACATATAAAATTGTCACACGATTTCATATAAGAAGACAACCCAAAGATGTAATTGAAGGTATGCCATATTTAATGTAGATCTAATTTTTATATAACCCTTGGTTATGAAAATTTGATTCATTAATGATGAAATTACTTATTGAGGTCACTATATTGATGTTATTTCTTATAGTGGCATTTTGTCAAATTTTAGTATTTCTTAATGGCCCTCTAATGATAAAAAATCTAATAATTTATATTCAATGGGCCTTAGTCAATGTTATTATCAAACTCAAATTGTGTTTGTGTGTCTTTTGTCCTAGCCCATTCTACTATTTTTCTCATTTTTAATGTTGTGGCTAAGCTCTATACTCATTCTCATGGCAACCTATTTATGGGTGGTTTTGCCTTGAGTGTGCAAGATATATTTTTATAGGTACTTGACCAATGAGTGGGATGTGGAGAAGTTGACATGGGACACTTAGTCATCTCTCCTTACCTAGCCCTAGTGGTCAAGTTGTTGACCCTATGTTTCTTGTGGTAGGTTGGTTGCTTAACCCATCCTATTCAGTTGTGAATTAAATGATGTTTTTGGTGTCTATGCAGTTTGCCTCTCATATGAATCTGTTGTGATTCTAGACCCTTGTCTTGTGATTAATCCTGTAAAGTGTGAGTGAGTTCTTTGTGTGTGTTTCTTCTATCTTTTCGTATTATATTTTAATTTATTTTAAAAAAATGTGTTTTCTGCGTTTTTTTAAATATTTAAATGGTTAGAAACAAGAAAATGGATTATCTAATTTGAGTTAATAGTTTTAATTGTGGAATAGCAATTATATGTAATTATTGTGTGCCTTAGGGAATGCTTTGTATTTTATTTATTTATGTTTCAGAAATTATGCTTTCAAGTGAAATGCATTCTAATTTAATTATTATAGTTATTTTCCGTAAGTTAAAAATATTAAAATTGTGGAAAATGCATTATATTTCATTATTATGTGCTTGGGAAATAGATTAATTTATATTTATTAAAATTATCTATATCTATACCTTTGTCTTACGTAAAATCATTTTATAAAGAAAATTAAATTTAATTATGTGAGTGCTTGGATTTTATGGAATGCGGTTAAATTATATTGCAATTACCTTGTAGAAATAATTACATTAATTTAATCAGTTACTTTCCTATTATTTCAAATATATTTTGGAATAGATATTTGGGAATGGGAAATAAAGAAAAATAAAAGAAATGAGAAAATAAAAAAGGTTATGGGAGCATATAAGGAAAATAGAGTTCTATTTTCTTTTTTATGTGTTTTATTGTATTTTTCTCCCTTTCTCCTTCTTCTCCTTTGAAAGAAAAATTCATAGAGGTGGATACAATTTGATTTTTGCTTGTGGGTGGGAGTGCATTAGAATGGTCTTGGGATTGCTTCAGTGTAGGAAGAAATTCAGATTGGATTCATGCCTCTCAAGAAGAGATTTTTCTATTTGAAAGCTTGCTTGGAAAGAGGTATATTTCTTGTGGTTTGATTCTTTTTTAATTTAAATTTTGCATTTGCCATGCCTACAATAGGTGGATGTTTATGATCTCTTCATTGTAGCAATGAATAGAGTTCAATGATACAAATAAGAATTAGATATAGTTTGTTTTTGAGTTGCATTCAAATTTTATTTTGAAAATGCATGAAAAGAGGCCAAGTTATGGCAAAAATTTTCTATAATGGGTTGTGAGTTTGAAATAATTTATTTGAGTTGAAAAGAATGTTGTTGTGTATATTAGAACCAAAAGGGCACTTTCAGATTTTTGAACTTTTAAGTATTATGGGAGTTATAAATTTGTGTGTTCTTGAGGGAGGTCTCCAAATGGTGAATTTGGGGGTTTTATGGTTTTTTCCCTTTTATTGAAAAATAAAAATTATGTTTTGGACCTCAATTTTTAGTATTATTTTGTGAGATGAAAAGTCTCATGAGGGAAATAGGATTCCCTAGTTATTGGATATGAGTGTCGCATGTTTTGACCTCGTTTTTCGTGCCTTAACTTTTTTTTGTCAAAGTTGGCCTTTTTATAGGCCTTATGTTTGAATTGTATACTTATGGACACAAGGATATGGTTGTTATGTGTTTTGACCTTATTTCCCTATGTTTTGACCTTTTTTATCATTGTTGACTTTTTGGTCAAAGTTGACCATTGTATTGGCCTTATGTTGGAATTGTATAATTCTGACCATGTGGATATGAGTGTATGTGTTTTGATTTCATTTCTCCATGTTTTGACATTTTGAGTCATAGTTGACTTTTTGGTCAAAGTTGACTTTTGTATATGCTTTATGATGGAATTGTATGGTTTTGGCCATGTGGTTATGCGTGTTATGTGTTTTGACTTCATTTCTCCATGTTTTGACCTTTTGGTTCACAGTTGACTTTTTGGTCAAAGTTGACCTTTTGTAGGCCTTATATTAGAATTGTTTGCTTCTATTTACATGGTTATGAGTGTTATGTCTTTTGACCTCATTTCCCCATGTTTTAATTTTTTGGTCAAAGTTTGACTTTTCAATCAAAGTTTGACTTTTTGGTCAAAGTTGGCTTTCGGTCAAAGTTGACTTTTGAACTTAGGAATGGATACTTATCTTCCTATGTGTTGCCTGTAGAAGGCCATAATACCCTTGCATCATTGTTTGATCTTGATGATTGTATGTATGGTTATTAACATGATGATGTCATACCCTGTTTTGCGTGATATTTCTATTTTGAGAAAATGATGTTTGGTATGCATTATTGAATGAATTGTATTATGGATTTGAAGTAGTTTCCCTTCTCTTCTCCACTACATTGAAATGGTATGTTAGTGATGATGTATTAAAGAAGGATGTGTATGAATTTAAAAGTATTAATGCTTTTGTGTTAATCTCTTTCCTTTCTATTGCTTGGTTGGGTCATGAGTGACCCTTGGTGAATCATGCATTGGACCATGATATGTGTATATTTATGTGTTGGTGTGCATTGAATTATACTAGTTATTTTATCCCCATGGTGTTGTGTTGGGTGTGTGTGTGGAACCCATGTTCATCCTTGTGTGAATTACCTTAGAGTCTTGTTGAAACCCTTGTTTGTGTGAGATGGCTTGATAGCGGTGTTGTCATGATCTTCTTCTTCGTAGCTCGGGGGTTGCCTAGAGTGGCATAGACATCTATTGCACTTGATGATGGCAATATGGTAGGGTGGTGGGTAACATTTCCCAATTGGTCCTACAAGAAGATCTCTTGAGAGCTAGAAGAGTTCCTTGTGTATTGTTTACTTTGTGATCTTGTTGTATCTCACACCTACTAGAGCACTTGGAAGGTTATTTATTAATGTTGTAATATTATCATTTATGTAATTTAATTATGGAGTGTGATCCTTCCATGTTAGGGAAGTAGCCTCCATCATGTAATTGTATTATAACTTCACTTGGATAGAAAATGATCCTTGTTTAGAAAGGAATTGATCTTGCTTTAGCATAGTTTATTTTGATGAAAATGGTTAAATCTGGACGTTGGTGTCCTTTGTTAATTGTTGCAATGATATCTTATGCTATGTTTATGATCTGGATTGTAATGTCCTCACATTATTGTTGAGATTCCCATTATTGTTTTAGTCTGTCTCGATGTTGGTGTTGAACGAGCGCATCATTCTATGTGATATTTCTCATATTTGGCATGTATGTTATTTTGAACTGGAAATTGTATATTACCTTTATTTGAATTGATCTCATGCTTTGGGTTATTTAGCATGTTGATTCATGGGTAATTTTCTGATGCTATATGTTTGGATTCCCTTTGTATGCTCTTCCCTTGCGAGGTTTCGTAGTTGTCTCCTCCTGTAGTTTGTATGGTCTTTTTGTCATTTTGTCTCGAGCATTAGTTATTAATTAATTTACTTAGTTGTTAAGCTTCTCGTTTTAAATTTGTATGGATAGATGTTTTATAAAGGCTTTAGAGTTTAACTATTATCTTGGTTGGTTTTTAAAGGTTAAAATAGATTTATCTATCCTTAGCATGTTTATTTTCTGCATTTTAATTTTATTAATTTTGATAGTTTAATTTCTTAAGTCATATTTAGACTTAGGTCAGAACCGTGTGTCACCTTCACTCGGGAAACCCTAGGGATGGTTCCTAGATGGAGACCACCCCTCTTAGCAATGCTTCTGTGATGCACAGCCCCCTTGGACATAGCTATCATTACCGTAGGGTTGGCGAAAGGAGTTCGCATCACCCTGCACCATATGTGACTTTCTCGTCTTTGTGTGACGCTCCTAATATTTGTTGTGAATGCAACCATGTTATGTGCATGTGCCACCAAGCGTGCATGTTGCACATAAGGGGGTTTTAGGGTGGGGTGGAATTTTTTTTGTTTTTCGTGTAATGACCACATGGCAAATGTGGGCATGACAATTATCAATACAATTTTCATCTCCTACCTTAGTATTTTGGTCCATGGTAGCCTCCCAAACAACATCATCATCAGAATCACATCCACAAGATAGTGTAGCCTTCAGGCGCTCCGACAACTCCACACTCACCTTCTCAGTAATTTGGTCCAGTGCCATCAAGATATCAAACCACCTCCCTTGGATATCATGCAAATGACCCATGAAAAAATCCATATTCATCTCCGCTTGCTTTGAGTTGCCTGCTAAGTCATCATGAAGTAGAATATAGCTGGTAGCCATGAAGAGCATCAACGCCACTGAAATCATCTGTGCAGCCCCAAATAGATTCCACCTCCCTCAAGTGTGTGTCCTATATCTAAAAGTAGGTTAGCCATAGATGAATGAATTTTGACCTCTAGCTCAACATCTATCTTCTTGGAAATCTCCATAATCCTTGTCAACTAGCTCTGAAGGGAAGGATTCTTAATCTCTTTGTCCACACAATTGACAAAGTTCTATGTAGCCACCTCCCTAGAAATTCTCCACTTTCTTATATGTTTTCCCTCTTCTCCATCATGCAACTCCTTCTCTACCCCCATCTTTCCCCCCACCGAGCAGCTCATAGCTTGCCTCAATAGTTGTCTCCTTGGGCCACCCAGGTGAACATTCTTTCCTCGCCCCTCCATCCTATCACCAAGCAACACCCCAACCACTGCCTTATCTCCACTCGATGCCATTAATCTTGCAGCACTAGCATGCAAAGGGTAAAACAATGGAGCAATTCACATTAATGAGGAACTAGTTTAAGTTAACATCCCACATTGCCAACAATCACATCACCAACTCCACCGCCAATGCAAACATACCTGCTAATTATTCATTTGTCAGCCATGTCATCTCAACATCCTTTTCCAATTAATCTTACTTACCCTACTTATCTCCTCATGATTACCGTTTGTTTGACCCCTTATCGGGTAGATTATTCTATGATTTTGTATTCCTAACCCTCTATCATCATTTTTGCTATTCCCTTTATTTACTTTGATTTTTGTATGTTTTGGTATCTTGTTTCTCAATGTTTTGCATCTATTTTGTAGGACTATATGTCATTGTATAGATAAATATTGATTTTCTTGCATAAAGGATGGATCTACAAAAGTCCCTTTTCCCCCCTTATACAATCAGTTTTTAGCTTGGCATTTGACTCATTGACCATCAAATCATGAATGATTTTTTAACCCTCTTTATAACTTTATCTATTTCCCTTTCATAAACATAATTTCTATCTTAATCTATTTCATTTTTGCATTTACCAAGATCTAGTGTCTAGTTAAATTAATCTAAGTTTGCTATTTTTCTAGTTTAACTAGTACACATTAAATATATAGTTTAATCTCCCTTTAGTAAAAAGGGTGCCTTAATTTTTGTCTTTTAGATTGTTGAAGTCTAGAAAATCCTATGAATGTTCCAAACTTGATATCTTTCTATTTCATGTGTTTTTATGAGGGACTCACATCTAGTGGTGTGTAAGTTTTTTTTATGGAGGATTTTATATATCATCCACAAGATCATTTTGCTACCCAATATGAGAGCATGAGTCTATGTTGATACTTTTTTGGCTGAGAGCCAAGGGCTAAAGGGTATCCATTTTTCCAAAGTTTCTTGGGGTATGATCCCAACCTCATCCTTTATTTATTATACCTCCAAGGTCTAAAGCTTGGTGCATGGCATAATCAAGGAACATACCATCACCCTCACCAATTATGCTCAACCAATTAAGCTACAACCCTTTTGTGATGTGTAAGTTTTCAAGTCTAGTCTAACAAACCTAAAGTTAGATTCAATTTTAGTTTATTTTTTCTACATGTTAGAATTTGATTTTTTTTAAAGTCTAGATGCCCCAACATCTGACAAAACTTGAATTAATTAAGTTTATTTTTTTATTCATGGTTAGGAATGTGCAAGCATGTGATTAAGTGGATTAGTCAACTTAATCACAAGTGCACAAAATAGGGATGGGGGTGAAGGGATATTAGGTAAATGAATATTTATCTAATGTTGGACTATGGAAAAGGATTGATTAATTGAATAAATGATTAAATTTATTCAATTAATTCTATGAGATGGTATAGATGAATAGTGATTTAATAATAAAATATTATTTAATCACTGTTAGAAGGGGGATTGTGTAATTAACTATCTAAATAGGTGTTTATTTAGTTAGTTATGGAAGAAAATGGTTTAGTGATGTCCTGATTGGGGTTGGATGATGAGCGAACAATTTAGGTGTCTACAACACTTTTCACATCTATTTGGTGGATTATCCAACTATTTTGGGAAGCAATTGCTATAAACATTCTGACTATGATCATATTTTTTATTGGAGTAAAGGATTCCTTTTAATCACTACCTTCAATTTATTTGTAGCCTTAGCTACCAATCTTGCTTTGTGCTTGTCAATTGAGCCGTCATATTTGAACTTGGTTTTGAATGCCCGTTTACAATTAATGGATTCTTTACCAACAAGTAAAGGTACCAACTCCCATGGTTGGTTCCAACCAATTGAATCCATCTCCTAATTCACAACACTTTATCACTTTTCTTCTTTTATTACTTCATCAAAAGTGTTTCAATCATGAGCACTTAGAATAGTTTTCACCAATCCATAATTGATCTCATTGTCTTGCAATTTGATGGGAATTCTCCTTACTCTTTCTAATCTCCTTAGAGGAACATTAGATTGTGAATTGGACAATGATATTGAATTTAGATTATCAATACCTTATCTTTCTTCTACTAATTCAATAGTTTTTTTTGTTCTAGCTCAACCTTTTTGGGTGAGTATAATGGTGTATCATTGTCATCTTTATCTTCTTGCAAACCAACATGACAAACACTTGGAAGGTGACACTCTTCCTTAAAAATGACATCTCTAGATATGTAAAAAAATTTCACCATGGGATCATACAATCGATAGGATTTACTAGAGTCATCATATCCAACAAGTATGCATTTTCACTCTTATTGTTGAATTTCCTTCTCTTCTCTTTGGAATGTGTCCATAGGTAATGATCCCAAATATTCTTAAATGATTATCCAATGGTTTCTTGCCTAACCATGTTTCTTTTGGAGAGATGTTTTCCAAGATTTTAGTAAAACTTACAATTGATTAAACAAGCAACTATATAAATGGCTTCTCCACATACTTCATCTTCAAGATTACAATCCTTGAGCATTGATTTAGATTTTTCTTGAAGTGTCATGTTCATTCTTATAGATGCTCCATTTTTTGTTGAGTATAAAGAGCTAAGATTTGGCTCTTGATTCCCCTTTGTTTGCAAGAGTTAAGATCCTTCTTTAGTCTTAGAACAAATAAAACATTACAAATACTTGTTTTACCTTGAGTTGCAATGTTGAGAGGATCTTTGCCCACTCCTTCAACATGTATTTGTGAATAATCTCCTAATGTAATAATATTTCTTGATTTCTTTGTTAGATTTCTCAAATTTTTAATATTACTAGTGATGTGGTGAGTAGCACCTAAATTGATGATCTAGACAACATTTTGACATATCTAGAAGTATTTACTAAAATTGCCTCAAAATTTCATCATCATCTCCAATATCTGCATCAACTAGGTCATACCTCCTTGTTTACCTTTGTTCATATCTTACTTCATTTTGAAGCATTGATGCTAAAAATGGTTAGGATGTTGTAAATAATAACAAATATTTCCTTTCTTCTACTCACCATTATCCATATTAACAAATATTTTCCATTGAGGCTTCTTTTCCTCAAACCTAGAGGCAAAACCATTTGTTGATTTAGTTTCATCATCTTTGTTAAGAACTTCTTAATATTGCAATAGTAGACCCACCAAAGCATTGAATTTCAAGGTTGTCAATTCTTTGTACTCAATGTAAGTCTAGTCTTTAAATTCTTAGATGACTTTGGCAAACTATTAAGAGTTATGGAGATGAAATCTTTATTAGCAATAGTCTCACCTGCATGAGATGATTTAAAATCCCCTTGATCTTTATGAGACATTCTCAATTACTGATCCATTCATTCTTAAATTGTATTACTAAGTTCAAAGCATGTGAGCTTTTGCATTATTCTTGTGCTCAAAGATTGTGGTGATTGCATCTGAAGCTTCCTTATGGTTGTATTTTGTATATTTTCTATCAATGTACCACTAATAGACAAGTTTATCAAGGCCACTGCTTGGTGTGATTTCTTGTCAAATTATTCTTAGACCAGCATTTGTGAGATGTCTTTTTGTAGATCCATCAACCATGGAGGTGAGGTCTAACAACAACATAAAATGCTATTCATATAATGATGTCATTCTCCAAAGTTGTTAAAACTAGTCAACTTTATTGAGATGCCACCCAATATCTTATTTGCCATTCTTAGAAAAATTATTTTTAAAAAAACCTCTTGATTTTCTTGAAACTTAGTTTCTTTTGAAGAAAATTTGAACTAATTTAAAACAAATACTATTAAATTTTGAGAAATTTAGCTTCCTTTGCACAAAAATTGAAACCAATCTAACACATCATGCTTCTTTCCTAAATCCTTTTTTTTTGGTCAAATTAAGTGTAAATATAAACCTTCATAGATTTAGTTTTTGAAAGGAGACTCTATTTTACAAGTTCACAATAAGTTCAAATTTAGAACAAATGTAAGTCTTTATTGTTGATTCGCACAATTTAAATATACAATTGGATTTTGAAGGTTTTAATGTGCTTTCTCTAAAATCTAAACACTTACAACTGATTCCTACATATTGCTTCAAAACTTCTCATTGTTCCACAACTACCTAGTTGGACTCAAAGCATTGATCCCTTTAACAACAACATAATCACTTACCTAAAAATGAAATTGAATATGAAGAGCCTTCAATTACAAATTCACATTAATATTACTCACTTCAATACAAAATTTATTGTTGAAAAGAAATTCATTTGACAATGATCTTTGCAATCACACTACTACCTTATTCTGATACCAATTATTAAAATTAAAACAATTTAAATAATTTTGCTTTTTATTTTATTTAAGATATAAAAATCCTAATATATAAACAGATGTATTCTACATAATAGAGATTGTGACGAATTGATTTTATATTTCCAAAGGTACTGCGCCACTATGTGGAAAAATTAGCTTTCTAAAGTCGGCCAAGCTGGAGAGCTCCACACGGATATCGGTCAAACTGGGACGCAATAACAGATCATTTTCCACGCATGATTTTGCCACATAAGCGACTCTGAAAGCCGCTTCCAAATCATACGACTCCCGGAGATTAGGGTCTATCCAATCGTAGAGCTTTTCCTTGGGAATTTCAGACTGCAGCAGATCTCTAATCTCATCCGACAGAAGCCTTTCGCCGTGGCCCGGGCGCCTCTTCTCTACAGCCCTTCTGCCCGATAAGATTTGGAGGACAATTACCCCAAACGCAAAAACATCCAGCTTTGGCGTCACAAGCCCGTCTCGAAGATACTCTGGAGACATGTATCCGTAAGTTCCGATTATATGGCTGGTTAATGCGTTAACCCCTCCGCCAGATTTAGCCAAGCCGATGTTAGCAATCTTGGCTCTAAAATTGTGATCCAACAGAATATTGCTGGTCTTGAGGTCCTTGTGAACGCAAGTCTCTCTAGTGCCTTGATGGAGATACTCCAACCCGTCTGCTATGTCCACAACAATCTGAAGCCTCTGCTTCCATGTAAGGGGATCACGCAACCCTGCGCCCTCAATCCAATTGCTCAGGGACCCGTTTTCTACATAGTCGAAGACCAGATAGGCATGCTGCCCATGGCCGACACAGATGCCCAGCAGGGAAACCAGATTGGCGTGATGGAATTTTTTAAGCATGTTTATCTCCTTACAGACTTCTGCTTTCATCTGCTTCATAGCCACTTTCTTCCCACGCAGGAAAGCGCTGAAAACAGAGCCCTCGATCCTGTACGCCGCGCTGAAATTATCGGTAGCCTCTCGGAGCTCTTCCAAGGTATAGTGTATTAATCTGTCGGATCCCAGTAGATCCGACAACTTGGAGAGCATTGGGTTTGTTTCTTGGGGAGTCTCCGCAACCTCCACTCTTTCTCCCTCTGCTTTCTGGAATAGAAACAACAGAATATGTAATCAAAGTTTAAACATAGACTGTAAGGGCGTACAAATCCATCCCCGCATCTGCAACACATGCAGACTTAAATCTATAATCTCAGTGAAATATTAAATTATCTGATTAACAGAGAAAACTGATAATTTAAGTGTAGAAAGTTAAACTTACTAAACTAACATGAATCGAATTTGTGATCCCTTACACAGAAAAAAAAAATTCAAAGGAAAACTTTTAGAGTAATCAATCTGTGAGCGTGTGTGACTTCAAACAACAATGAATCTTTTATATATTTATGCTGGTATGGACCGTGCTGAGTCATCCTCAAGCTAAACAAAGTGCTTGGTATATGACAAAAAAATTTGAGTGATTAAAAAATATAATCCAGATTCCATTTATTTTCCATGGATCGGTATGGAGTTAAATATAGGATCTTCCATGTGTATGTTGGGAACTTTGTCATTGACCTACCAGCATTCTTTCTTTGTAATAAAAACTCTCTGATAGGCTTCTTAGCATACCTCAAATTGTGGCACATTTCTTTAACATTCCACTCTATTTCTACATTTTTATTTGCAGTTTTGCTCGAGATAAAGGAAAAAGCAATAATCTATTCTTAATAAATAAGACCCAGAATAAAGGAGAAGAATTACAGAGATGCTGGAAATTTACTTTTGAAAACAACAAACAATTTTAACTTGTAAAAAAATTGCCGGCCAGGGTTTTAAAAAGAAAGAATAAAGTAATTTGCAGATGTGAAATTAATAATTTGACGGGTGAACCTGAAGAAATTGTGTTCATTTCACCGAGGATTTTGGAATATTAGGAGTTTATTACAAACGCAAATAAGCTTATCAAAAACATTGACGATTTCGTATCTGTTTATCTTGCAGATATCAGAGAGTATACCTGTCCGACTTTGCGGCGCTTCGTCCTGTTTAAGCACGCAACAAGCGCTATACCAATACCTGCCACAACGAGCAGCGCAGCAGCGAGAGATGTGAGTAGGACTACGACCAAAGTATGGGAGTTGGAAGAACGAAGAGGAGGTTGAGAGTTCAAAACCAGGGGAGGCGGAGGAGCGAAAGGCCTCACGGGAGGGATGGTGGGTGTGTGGTTTAGAGGAATTAGCAGAGTGGTGTAGGTGTATATGCGGGGGAACTCCTCTAACTTATTGGCAGATATCAAGTCTTTGTGGCGGATATTAAACTTGGCGGGGATGATGTCACAGTCTTCGCCAATATGCACGATGTAAGTGAGAAGATATTTGACGCCTTGGGCCAGCTGTTCGCGCGTGGGGCACGCACAGCGCAGCGGCGCCGCCAGTTTCATTCCGATTAGGAGGTCATGCTCACCTACGCTAGGGTTTTGTTCTCTCATGGCCTGGCATGTGCTCAGTCCCTCCAGTGTCTGCTTCGCGATTTTCAGGTACGTGTCACCTGGCTTAACAGTGTAGGTCAGATTCGCCTGCGAGAATTTACCGGCGCATTTGCAGTCGATGGGGAAAAGCACGGCCTGATCTTTGTCCAGAGGCTTGGAGTAATTGGTGACCGATAATTTGCTTGCAGACGCAATCGTGGCGGGGTCAGTGTTGAAAAGGCTGCCAATGCTGTGGAGGGACATGTAAAACTGCTGAGCTCTATAGAGAGCAAAGGTTTTGCATTCTTTAGCTGCGCCGTTGCACAGGTAACCGGAGCTCTCCTTGTGAAAGTTGTCGCAATCCTCGCTGTAGTCCTGAGAATACAGTTGCTGAGACATTACTTGTGATCCATAATTGTTTATTATCAACATCCCTAACCAAACACGAATTATTCCCGTGCCTACGGCCATGGCAAATATTTCAAGTGAAATGAAACTCTATTCTTTGGAGTCTGTTATTTCAGGAAACCCTCTCTAACCGGGAAGACTGCACGAATGACCGGGGTTTCGCTGCTTCTGCAAGAAAAGGCAATTTGTGGGCTTTCTCGGCCTGGAATTTGCGTGCACCTGCAATAAAATTATATTTTATGGCGGGTAACATTTTGTTTCATCTTATTGACCCATGAATTAAATATTAAGCAAGACATTTCGGCGTATACATCTACGACCAATTTATATTATTAACTCTAATTTACTCCTAAATTATTAAAATCGGACAACAGTAAGCCCGTGACCGCATTCACATAGATATATAAATTTTGAAGAAATTAAACGCATATATTATTAATTATATAAAAAAAAATGGAATGGAAATATTTTGAAGAAATTATTAGTTTGACTAGGTAAGAAGGAACAATAAATTAAACTTTAAATAATTCCCATTTTATTAACAATATCAACAATTAGAAATAGACCATTAAAATATATCTACACAAATCTTTTTCAAGGATAATTGAAGAGTTTTTTTATTATTAATTTAGTGGCTTGTAGGTGGTTAGTCAATATTTCAATAATAGAGTCATTATAATTTAGAACAATTATTGTTATAATATGTAGACTATAGAGTCAAAGTAAATTCTTAAAACAATTATATATGTTTATTTAAACAAATCACCTCCAATGTAAATTTATAAGACAAAGATCTAAGATGTAAATCTCACTATATTATGGATACTTGGCATCCTCCTTAAAGGTGTTTCTTAGCTTTTTTTTAAATTCATTTATGTCTTCTAGATCTTGTTACACAATAATTTAATATAGTATTAAAGTCAGATTCTTGTGAAGGCGCATTAGAAAATGAAGAGATCATTGAGAGAATGAGAAGAGTGATGCACATCCAATGAGAGATTTGTTAGAAGTTCTATTGATTTGGAAAAGATAAAGGTTACAGAGAATCATGCTAACAAATTGTTAATCTAGAGTTCTAATAGTTGCAAAGGCTGCCCTTTTAATTGGGAAAGATTTTAAGTTTTGGATGTATTGTGAAGCATTTAAGCCTTATTGTGTGTGTGTGTGAGGAGCAAGATCTCGTTAAGAAAGGCAATAAAATCCAAATACTATAGTACGTGGTAGTGATATCAAAGAAGGTATCATATTTGGTTGCAAATAGTGTGTTGCAAATGAGACTATAATTTTTTATTGTTGTTAAAATGCAAATGGAAGCCACACAAAACCTAATAAATGTTAGAAATGAAGGTAAACAACTATCAATGGAAAATCGATTACAACTGTAATATAGATATTTAACTGTGCAGAACCAAAATGGAAATGGTATGAAATCAACACAAAGAAATAACGGAATAGAAGATCAAACACATAACACCGTGTTTACGTAGAGAAACTCTTTTGGGAAAAAACTCCACACAAGAAGAGATGCACCAATCTATATTAACTTCAATAGAGTTTGCAATACAACACTATCAATCTCCTCTTTAGTCTTCAATCCAACAACGTCTATAATACTCAATCACAATTGTAATACAATGCCCTCATTAAAAGAGTGTTGCCTTCTAGGGAAAAAACCATAACATAAAATCTACCGTCAGATCTGCAACCTAATGATGAACGGTCTAGATTAACTATGAAATTACAAAATTTTACAATATAATTTTCTAAAAAAATTCTCTTCGGGGGCGCTACCCCCGAACCCCCACCATGGGGAGCTAGGAAACCACCCCCCTAGACTCCCTAATGACAGTAATGGGGGGGGGGGGGGGGGGGGGGGGGGGTGAGCCCCCCTGCACCCCCCGTTGGGTACAAGGATCTTGGTATAAACTCCCCTTTAAGTGCTACGGTTTATCAAGATAGCAATATCAAAATGCTTTCTTGTGATTAATGCCCCTTGCAAAGAATAGATCTACCCCCTTTAAATGATAGCAATCAAATTTCCTCTTATTGGTGATAATTTCAATTAGAGGATCTAGAGTCAAGTATTGGTAGCACCAAATTAGAGGATGTTAGAGATATGTTAAAATCTAACAATAAAATCACCCATAAATCAAATAGAAATATAAGTAATAGATATCGTATATGCTCCAACATACAGTTCATTGGAAAAACATTCCCAAGTAAGGCATTCTTTTATCTGGGTCAAGGATGATGTGATTTATAATGAGTAGCTAGATTTAGTCAATGGAAAATCATCAACTAATGTTGGTGCCATTTTCACTATGATGCATTTATTAATGGAGAAAATGAAGTTGATTTCTTCAACAATCCAATTACCCAACTCCTAATTGAACAACTTCCCAATTTAGAGCTTTTATGTTATTTCTACAATTAATCACACTCCTTTGACAAAAAAGACTCATGGGTTTGATTTCTTAACTAGTCAAGCTACCACAAATCTACTATAGAGGAATGGGATGTAGATTTGGAAACTCTGAGATTAATACATGATAAGGGTTGGTCATCTCTAGGACAAGTTTGCCCCAACAATAGTGACATGATCTCTTTCAAAATTGATGCCAAATGATATAACAACAACCTCAATAGCGAGGCACTAGGGAAGATTATTGATGCCCTTTAACAAGTAGTAGGCAACGAATCCCACAATCTCTTGTCAAGCCAGAAATCAACTACCTCCAATTAATTGGGAACTTATTTGGATAGAAATACTCACGAGTAGATTAGGCAATTGAATTTGAGGCATGGTTGCACAAGGACTACCAATCAATATATTTATCTCACAAACTAAAAATAACCAAGATTTATGCTACACTCCACCAATGACCAAAAATTGGATTTGTATGACCTCTTCAAGCAGTTGATTGCTTGCCAAGATTGAAGTTTGGATAAACAAACATTATGAAAATTTTATTATAATTTTGCAAAACCCTAAACTTGTTCAAATTGGGATATTCAATGTTCAATAATAACCTCAACAATAATTCAATCAATTCCATAAGGAAATACTGATAATCAAACTTGTCAAATTAAGATATTAATTCCTTCATCATGAAATAATACTCAAAATTAGTAAATATACTCACCAAATACCACAAAGGAACAAGGGGACAATACAAATTCCTCCTTCCCTAGATTGCTTGTCCTCAAGCAATCATTCCAACATGACGTACTCACCCCTATAATTCTAGGATCCCAAATTAGTCTTGGAATTTTATGTGTCCATCTTATCGAAGTTTATGGCATGAGAACATTTTCAGATATAACATCCTCAAATTGCCTTACTAGATATGTACTAATCTTCTGCAATCTTACTTCTGTAAGCTCCCTAGAAAATTTCTTGTCTTCATTCTTTTTCCATTGCGCCACTCTAATGTAAGTTGGAAAATCTATGCAAGGGATCTCCATGGATATGATTGGATGATTGAAGGTGGATACTTCCATTTTTTTTTCTATGATCAAATGAATTTTCCTATTTGGAAGTCCCTTAAGAGTCACTTTTTTCCTTCAGAAAGAAATGAAAACTAGATAAAGTCTGAAAGTTTTGAGTAATTTCCCCAAGAGAGTATAACCACTAAATACCCAAAACTATTTCAGTATCTCCCAAACCAACTACATAAAATTCATCACATACCTTATATTCTCCTATGAGTATGTTTCCCATTCCCCTTATCTAAACTCAGTTCCCAAAGGATGTAAAAATGTGCAAGGAAAATGGGCATTTTTCCTGTGTTGAAACTAAGGTGCTTGAATTATTGTTCATAATCTTTTATCAATCTTCATTGTAAAATCTAATTGTCATAAATATGTATTAAAACAATCATGCTTACATTTTTGTACCACCATAAAACACCTATTTTCTTATGCTTTTTCTACTTTTTTTTTGCTTTTGCTTCAAGCAATTTGATGATAAATTAATTTGAGTAAGAAATTCCAGTAGGAATATGATATGCAATCTATAGTTTGATGTATGAGAAAGATGATAAATATTTATAGGAGATGTAATGTAACAAGGCTAAAACATTTAATTATAATATTAAATTTATTTAAATTTTTAAATAAATTTTTTAATCATATTTGGATTTGTTTATCAACTGATTTTGAAGAAAGGAACTTTTAATTATAATACTAACCTCATTTACAATTTTTAAATTTAATTTTCAATCATATTTGGATTGGTTTATCAAGTGATTTAGAAGAAAAGGATTTTAATCATTCTCTGCCATTTTTTATGGATTTCATATCACCAAATATGCATTTTAGTCTAATTCTTAAAATTGAATTAGGTATTTCAATTTTAGAGATCTATTCAAAATTCATAAAGCCCTTTTGATAGAGTTTTATATTTTTTTTAATAAAGTATACCCTGGTTTGGGACCAGGGACCCTTCAAAATAGGGGTCGAACCCACAGAGTTTTTAACATCAGTATCATAAAACAAACAAGTGTCTTCTATATAGGGGCAAATTACAGTAGCCCCACCCTAAGAATAGTATCTTAACAAAATGCTAACACCAAAAAACTAGACATAGAAATAAACTGACTTAGCTTATTTTCCATCCAAAATCACCACTCCCTCCTCGTTGTAGGCACAGGTGTACAGGGGACTCTCACGAGCCGGTACATCAACATTCATCTTCCCAGCTATCTCTTTAACCATCTTCCGCGTGTCCAAGAGTCCCAGCAAAATATCATGTAGATGCCCCATCACATATTCATGAAACTCTACAAATTGACCCGCATTCTCAATCACATCCTCATGGGTGAGGATTGAAGTTGCTACAACAGAAAGAAGTGTAGCTACCACCACAGATTGGGCCGCACCAAAAATGTTCCACCGTCCTCTGGAAGTCCTGGGATCCAACAACAAAGTGGCCATAGCCTCTCTAACATTTACACCATCCTTCCTGTCAACTTCTTTTGCAACCTTCAACAGTTGAACCAGCCACTCCTTAAGGATAGGATTCTTAATTTCCTTATCTAGGTCCTTCATGAAACAGTCCAAGACCTCCTCCGTCGAGAGATTTTTCATCCTCTTCCGAGGAGTATACTTTTGTTTCATTCTTCCACCTATACTGCATCTCGAACCTGCTCTGGGAATCTGCCTTCTCTGGGGAATGCTGAAAGGACGCTTGCCTTTGGCATCTTCACCTTCTTCGCACTCCATAGCACCAATCCTCAAAGATGAATGTAAAGAAGAAAACAGAGAATGTTCCAGAGAAAGGAGAGGAAAGTCCTCATAAAAGAGGCAATTTCCATCCTCCATACACATGTCACCTCATCAATGCTAATTACAACTTCGACTGTCATTAGTCCCTTCACACACTCGAGCCTTGAAGGCCTCGCAATCTCATCATGGCTTTGGGTTAATGTGCCACCCCATTATCAGGGATAGAGTTTTATATTTTAAGATATTAGCAAGTTTATTATATAATTCTTGAGATTATGAATTTGTTTTAGCAATTTTATTATATAATTTATGAGATTATGAATTTGTTCGATTTGATCAAAATAGATTTTTATACAAGAATTCTCTTTCTTTTCCTTTGCATTATATTCTAAACATGCTAAAATTCTTTCCAAGAGTGTTAAAATCTAATGAAAGATATTACTCTATTAAGATATGATAAAAAAAAATTAAGTATTTTGAATTTTATAAGCAGAAACTTGAGAAACATTTCAAATGAACACAAATCATGTAATAATCTTTAATTTTTGTTTGAATACATACTCTAAAATTTCCTTTTATTTTTTAAGATTTGTTACTAAATTAATAAATAGTAGTTAAAATAATATATAATCAATAATATTAAATTAAAAACAAAATTGTTATTTTTAATCAATGCACAGATGCAATTAAAACTAAGTAACATTTAGATTTGTTGATCCAAATTTTTTTTGAGGAAGATATATCTCTATTTTCATAGAGATGTGTCAAGGGTACTAAAAATTGTTTGCATCTAGTCCTTTATTTATTTTCTTTGTCTACAACAAAATCATATATATAGATGAAAATAAAATTCTTATAATCTATGAGATCATACATTATAACTCACATATACTTCACTTTACACCAAAATTTATTTTTTCAATTATGCAACATTTAATGATCTATAATGGAAATTGTCGCAACAAGAAGCGGGAGAGGGCTTTCAAACCCTGCACATGGTGGGAACAGGAACAACTCGAAGGGAGGTGAGGACGAGGACGATGAGGACAATGGTGAGGAGTGGAATCTGCCTTATGAAGACGAAGAGGATGTGAAAAAATTAGAGTTCTGACTAGAGGCTCAAAACGTTGTTTCCCAAGCTAGGGCAGTGTCCTCGAGTCAAAATGCTCCTTTAACTATTATTAGAGATGGAGGACTTTTCCAAGGTTTGAGGCATGGATTCCTTTCCCCCTCACTTATTGTTGGCATTGCTTCTAATGGGGACGTTTTGCCTTCCTGTTTGGAAGGAAAATCCTTGGTCTCTCAAAAGGTTGGGTGTTCAGTGGAGTCCCCTCTTGAGGGGTCTGCTACAACATAGGTCATCAACTTGGTAGTTCATTTTGATGATTCGGTGCTTGTTGAGGAGTTGAGGACGGTTGGCCCTGTTGGGGATGGCTCTACTTGCCTTTTAGGTGGTTTATCCTCTGCTAGTTTATCTATTTCACTGGCCCTAGGGCTTGGAAATTCTGCATCTATGGACTCTTCCTTTGGGAGCTACAACTGGGAAATCCATTGCGACGAACGACGCCCCTCCTCACCACCCTGCTGTGCCTTTAGGCTCTATTGATCAGGGACAGATTTAGCTAATTTTCGTCACTAAATCCTTCATGGATAGATCTTCCTCCATGTTGGCCTATGCTCTTGTCATGCCCACATTGGCCATGTGGTCATGACGCGCAACACATGTGTCATGTCCACATTTGTCATGTGCTCATGACATGAAATATCAAAAAAATTTACTCCTGACTCTAAAAACCTCCTCGTGTACATCAAGTGCACTCGGTGACACATGCACGTAACGTAATTGCATTTGGAACCAACGTTAGGCACGTCACCCGAAGGTGGGGAAGTCAATCACAACCGGGATAATGTGAAACTCATTTCACAATCCCTACAAGATGATAGCCACTAAGGAGGTGTGTGTCACGAGGAGCAACGCTAAGAGGGTTGGTTTCTGTTTCAGAATCCAACCCTAGGGTTTACTAGGTGAGGTGGATCAATTTTGATATAAATTGAAATCTAACTCTAGGAGAAACTACTAACCTTAATTATCATTAAAATAATGCAACTATCATGATTTCAAAATAAAACATTTAAACAGTTATCTAATACGGAAAGATAAATATTTGAATTAATTAAGTAAATATTCCCATCTCTATTCTAGGGAAAATCTGACAGCATAACGCCATCTCATTAACTATGTGAGGAGAGAAAATTAATTTAAATTTAAAACTTTCACAATACCTCATATAAAATTTAAACAAAATTAAATGTATGAACTAATATTCACGAATTACTTTTCTCTGAAATATAAATAAAATTTAAATAAAACAACTAAAGGGTTTAATTAAATAAAATCTAACCATCTAAGTCAAATAATTAAAAACATCATGGAGATTAAATAATTAAATGTGATGCACTAAAATGAATTAAATCATAAACTCTAAGTACAATTCCCCAATTGATAAAATTAAATAAAATCCATTAATTAAACTTCCACACAAAAATCAAAGGGAATAAACCCACCCACTCACTAGGTGGGATTAGTTAACGAAAGCAAGGGTTAAGTTTACTAACAACTTCCTAATCACTAGGGCACCAAACCCTAAAATAAGAATTATAAAAACATCTCCCAATCCATTTTCACTCACAATTTATCTTTATTTTCTAACAGGTTGTAGGTTTCAAGGTGGAGGGCAAATGGGGAAAGTACTTTCCCAAGTGGAAAGTATTTTCCCCAATGGAAGAATTCAAAGGCATTAGTGTATTGTTTCTAAAAGTTTATTTGTTGCAGGTTTCATTTCTAAAATGTTTTTATTTCCTTTCTAACCCTTTTCCATGCACAGGTTTCATGAAAAATCTCCTACCATTTTTCTATATTTATCTAAGAGTTAATAGTTTTCTAAATTGTTTATATTCTCCAAAATCTATTGCTATAGTCTACCCAAATAAAATAAATTGGTTTTACATCTAATGTAAAGTTTGAGATAAAATGACTCTAGTTTTTTTTTTTTGTATATTTCCATAGAGCAATACTATTACACAGAGGTTTAAAATATACATTCACATGTATATTATATATAAAAAAATATATATATACATATACTATGTATAAATGAATGTATATATTTGAAAAAAATACAGAATAGAAGAAGAGATTCTCTCTATATATACACAACACTATGTATATACAGAGAGCTCTGTATATACACAGTACTATGTATATACAGAGATTTCCTTATATATATATATCAGGGCCGAATGAATCAAATATCACAGAGACTGTGATCTAAATATTTTTTTTTTTACAGCAGAGATTAAAAGGGGGCAAAGGAGGCCGATGACCTGTGCAAGTTGTGGCCCCTTTTAAGGGGTTCACAGCCTGCACAGGTCGGCCCCCAGGCATGGGGTGGAGGCCCTATGGCCACAGTGCCCGCGGGCACTGTGGACATGGGGTTTTCAGACCCCATGGCCCTGCCTCCCGCCGCCTCCTGTGAGGCACGCGGGCAAGCATCCAACCATCGCTTATTTTTTTCTTTAACAAAAAACTTTGCCCTAAAAAAAAATCTATTATAGTTATAATAATAAATATATAATATATGTATTTATAATTACATATGTAATTATATATATATTATATATTATAAATCTTTGTCTGTAATGAAACAACTTGCACAATATCTGAATATAATAGTAATATGCTGCAAATACTTGATAATAATATGCCACTTTGAGGGGGCAACCTCCTAATCCTCTTCGAGGGGGATACCTCCGATAGTCTTTAGTAAGAACACAATACACAATATATATGAAATGAGACTCACTACCTCCTATATATACCTATTTATGCCTAGGATATCACCCAGGCCAACTTAGATAGCCCTATAGAAGCTCTAGGCTGACCTAAACAACTAAATAACAATATAATAATGATAATATTACTTAATTAGGAGTTAAGATAGCCACAAGCCGACTATTCATAACCCTATGCACTATAGAAGTAAGGGCATAACATGCCCCCCAACCTTTACGAAAGCGTTGTCCTCAACGCTAATCAATTGTGGTAATTGCTTCATAAAATCTTCATCATCCCATGTGGTAACTTCAACTAGAAGATATTTCCTTATAATGAGGTAATATGGAACTATTGATGTCCTCAGCTTATTCATGTGTGTCTGGAAAATTAACTTCAGCTCCAAGATGTGTCTTCTCTTTGCATCTAGCTCTTGATGGTGATGAATGTATTCTTCCTTTACTCGAACCTTTTGATGTGCCATAGAGGAAGAGATGAGGAATAGTACATGGTACCCTTTTATTGGTTGAATAGCTTGACTAGGAACTTCTTCTTCATTGCCTCTTTCTTCTTCTTCTTCTTCTTCTTCTTCTTCTTCTTGGTTGCTTAAGACCTCCTTGCTTGGTTTCTTCATAAAGGTACTTAACATGCTTCGTATGTCTGATATATCTCCTCTTAGGTCACACATATCCCTCTTAAACTCTTCCTTGAACTTACTTATTTCCTCATTGGGAATACTATCCTCTATTGTTTCCTCATCCTTATCAGAGGATTTACCCAGTGTGGCAACATTCTTTTTGCCTCTTGTTGCAGGCCCCGTCATGATGGAAACCAATATTTTTGAAATAAATCACACAAATGAACTATAAATTCTCTAAAAATTTTACTGTAACTTACTAGGGCCAAGATACCACTTACCCAGAAAAAAATCTAAAAAATTAGCAAATTTTCTATCTTGAGAGTGAATTTGTTGGAAACCCTAATTTTGTAATAACTCGCTTATTTTTGCTTCAATTTCTCTGAAATATGGACTGTATCTTCTTTAATATGGTCTTCAAAAACCCTTTAAAAATCTTTAAAAAATTCGCTCAAATCTGAAAGTTATGCTCTTCCCAAAATTGCCTCCAATGTTGAGAAAAAATCTTGCCTCTACGGTGCCAAGATCATGCTCTGATACCACTTGTAATGAAACAACTTGTACAATATATGAATATAATAGTAATATGCTGCAAATACTTGATAATAATATGCCACTTCGAGGGGGCAACCTCCTAATCCTCTTCGAGGGGGATACCTCCAATAGTCTTTAGTAAGAACACAATACACAATATATATGAAATGAGACTCACTACCTCCTATATATACCTATTTATGCCTAGGATATCATCCAGGCCGACTTAGATAGCCCTATAGAAGCCCTAGGCCGACCTAAACAACTAAATAACAATATAATAATGATAATATTACTTAATTAGGAGTTAAGATAGCCACAAGCCAATTATTCATAACCCTATGCACTATAGAAGTAAGGGCATAACATTGTCTCTGTATTTTTTTTAAATAGAGAAATAAAATAGAGAACTAAATGTCATTAAAAACAACAAGATGAACACACACACACACAGATATATATATATATATATCACAAGGAAAATACTCTTTAGGAGGCATAAAATAACTTTCTTCTTTCATGAAAATAACAACATAGTTTTTATTTATTTATTTAAAAATATATAATTTATTGAACTTCACAAGTAGCCCATTTATTTCTTTCACTTAATCATTCAATAATAGAAACATAATAATTTCTTTTTCCTTTAAAGCAACTTAAATACACATTTAGAATGAAAAATCGTTAGGGAGAGAGATTTATCCATACATTTCTCTACAACTAGAATACCAATTAATAATTCAATGAGAGCTTCTTTATTTCTTTCTAGAAAATAAATGCATCTCAAAAATAGGGTCATACAAGGAGGGTTACAAAAGAAATGATAAAACTCCCATCCTAATACACCCCCAATACAAAGCTCTTGAGCTTGGGCTTTTACATAGCCATAATAACAAAATGACAAACTCTCCCTAAGCAAGGAGATCACTTCCCAAGGAGACTCTCCTCCTACTTTACTCCCACATAGCCATAGAACATGCAAAAGTCATAAAACACAACAAAGCCAATAGAGGTGCTCACCACCCAACCATAGGCTTGCTCACAAGCCTCCTCTGAGATAGGAGGCCTACAAGTAACCCTGGACAACACCCAATCACAAGGGAAGCAACCACACACACACAAGGAGCACATTCCCAACCAAGGATACTCACAACACAAAATCCATAAACCATGGATTTGAAACAAGGGGGCTCAGAGAGTGGACTACTCTCCTCAAGGGGAAGGACATCAATATAAACTTCTCATTTCTTCACACTACTTACTCATAAATCAACTTAACCATTATCTCCTCAAAATAATCTCCTAAAACAACATAATGATCTTACTAATCTAATATTTCTCAAGGAGGGTACTCTTGCCTCTCCAACATAGCCATAGTCTCAAATAAGGACTCAAGCCAAACAACTCCTCTCATGGAGTGAGCCTTCCCCGAGGAGGTTCTCACCTCTCTCCAAACCCCAATTACAAGGCAAGCTTCTTCCACACAAGTGGTGAGCATTTGCCATTACAACCCAACCCAAGAGATTAACGCAAAAACAATAACACAACCAAACATGAGCATATCAAAACATGCATTACATAAGCAAGTAAACAAATACAAAAGCTTGAAGACTCTTGAGAGCTTACCTCTCAAGCTCTCCAAGTTTGAAGGTGTTCAAGAATATCTACACAAGAGTTCTCCAACACTTCAAAAATTCTTTTCCAAGATCCAAGCTCCTCGAGCCCCAAATTCAAAGACCAAAAACAAGACAAAAGAAAAAGAACCCTTCTCTCCTCACAAAGAGGGAGATAAATAGGCTTTTCCCACAAGCCTTGGTCTTCATCCACACAACCCTCTCATAACCCCAAAAGAATGAGGTGACACTTGTCACACCTTCCCATTCAAGCAAGCTACACACTCTCCCACAAATTCTCTCACACATATGTGAGAGCATAGGGAGGAGGGATCACACATGGGAGACCCCTCATGAATGAGGAGGTGACACTTGTAACCTTCTCATTAAACTATGCTACACACTCTCCCACATATGCTGTCACACATGTGTGAGAGAATAGTGAAGAGGTCTCACACATGAGAAGGCTTTGGGAGCTTCCAAAGCACTCAAGGACAAGGGTAACCTTACCCTAGGTGAGTGGGGTTAGTTAAGGTGGGATGGTGACTTCCCAACCACCTTTCACATCTCCCAATTTCATCACTTTACTCAAGGGCCAAGTTAAGGTGACCATACAAGGATTACACCAAGTTTAAATATGCTAAGAATGGCCCTAGACCCTAGGGGTATGACCTAGGGTCATTAATTAACCATAATTAACACAAGGGGACTCATGAATCCACATAAAAAGGCTCATAAATATTTAGCACCAAAATTGTGCAAACCAAAATAATACAACATTACAACACTTCAAGGAGATCAAACAAAAAGGTGAAACCTTACAAAAATATCATCAACTAAAAGGCCCTGAAAGTATAAGAACGAAAATAAACATGTGGATGACAACTCATCATCCACCTCACTACTAGACATCCTTAGGAGACTCATAAATCAAAGTGTACAAATAAAACACATTACAGTCATCCCAATTTCAACAATGACCTTAATCCACCTTAGGGATTAGGTTGGCATCACTGGTTAAATACATGAGTTACTTAGTAGACCTCCAAAAATCCATTGGCTATGGAAATGCCTGCAAACTTCAACACACATTAATATGTCCAATGTATAAATAGCTGAAGCAACTAGAATTAAACACACATAGAGTCACTCAATAAACCAGGTGTTTTAAACACAATACCATCATTTTCAAGTATCAATGCATAGCCTTATTTCAACTTTTTCACCAATTCCATTTCTAATCATCAAAATTAGGTGTTCAATAACTATTGCAACAATTTAATCTCACTTTAGAATATTATAACTTAATCGCCATTCATTTCACAATAATCAAGAAATAACATGATCAACCACATTACAACTTATGCCTATATTCAAAGATACAATCCTTTCCAATTTTCCTATATCGCCGAAATCCATTCACTTTCAAAATTGAAACAATCAAGGCAAGGCAAATAATATCTCATCTAAAAATTGAGAATTAACAAAGTCGTTTCTAACTAATTCATCATAGTTGAATAATATATAATCTATCAAGTCAAGACATGTATCTTGCATATACAATTAACACAACTAACATATACATAGATCCACAACATCACCATATGACTCTTGGACAAGGTCACCATACCATGAATCAAAAAAATAAGCATGGGTAAGGCAATACCAACAAGTCCAAAAGTGTCACTAAAATGGTCGCACAAGGGTGGGCCTCATAGCTCTGGTGGGGAAATTCCTTGGGAATAGACCCAATGTGGATTGGGTCAAGACTTGGGCCATGAATAAATGGAGGTTAAAAGGTTTGCTAGAGATTACAATGATGATGAAAGTTTTTTTCCTTTTCTCTTTCTCTCCTTGAAGATAGACTGTAGATCCTTGAGGGTGGTCTATGGCTCTTTGGAAGATCCTGCCTCTTTCTCAAGAGTTGGGAACTAGGTTTGGACCTAGAAAAAGTTTGCATTGATAGGGTTCATGTTTGGGTAAGACTCCACAGTTTACCTCTTGAATATTGGGACGAGGAAGTGTTAATTGCTATCGATTTCTCCTTAGGGGACTTCATCACAATTGATAAGGTGACTAAATCCAAGAAGCAATTTATATTTTCTAGATTTTGTGTCAACATTGTTGTTGATAATGTGCTCCCCTCTTCTATCACTCTTTCTTCAAAAATGGGTGACTGAGTACAACAAATAGTTTATGAGGAATCTTGAGTTATGTGTCTCAACTTTAGCAAGCCTAGACATGCTTCAACCATTTGTGGAGTTTCTAAAGGAACTACAGGACAAATGTTCAACAGGATCCTCCTCCTCTCAAAGAGGCTATCAAACCCTTGGAAGAGTTTGGGAGGCTAGATAGCCCCCTCTGGGACAAGACCAACTCAATGACTATGGTGAAAGCAAAGAAACTGTGGTGTCTTCACCTAATCTTTGGAGTTCTCCCTCCAAGAAGGAAAATCACGAAGAGAAGGCTTCAGTAAAAAAATTATTGCTTGCCACTCAAGCTGAACCTTAATCCTCAGCTCGAGAATCTAATCGACCTTGGATATTCTTCTAAAAAAGGTAGGCGGAAACCTGATTCACTAGAGCCTATGAATTGTTCATTGGTGGACCCTTGTAAAAAGCACTCTAATAAAATAAATTCTCATAAAATAGTGTGGAAAAAGGGAAGAATTAAAATTTTCCCATATATAATACAACTCAAGTAAAATACTTTCATCAATATAAATCAATAAGATTCATTACGTCAGTTAATCAAATAGCTTAATAAAAAAGACTATGATGTTACAATATCTAGCCTTATAGGCTCATACAAAAGAATAGATCGCACCATACAATGTCTTCAATACCATACCATATCTTCGACACTAAATCTGGCAGAGAGAGAGCGTCATCAAGGTGATTTACTGCCCAGCCATGAGGCTCACGCCTCCCCAGACTTACTCTTGAATGGAGAAGCCCAACCCTTCGCGAGGGGTCTAGCAAATTGAAGTCGACATGCGTGAAGAAATCTGGTGTAGCATGATATATCTATAATCTCTATGGCATATGTCAAATGCATACTGATCTATATCATGATATGGTAGAGAGAAATAAAACATCAAATAGTAACAATTACTAATTTGACTGACAAGCTTTGGATAAAGCATCTTTTAAGCCGCTGATGGCCAGATATATTACGAATAGAAACCTACCCTTCTTTGTTGTTCCATATTCAACACTCGTCCATGCTCTTTCTCTAACTCATCATATAGACAAACAAGAATAGAAAATACATTCTCATCACCAAAAACATACAACATCCAAGAATGCATACAAGATCACAAGATAGGTAACCTACATATGCAATAAAACATACATCTACTCAAGGATGCATTCAAACAATTATATCTGCAACCCTATTCAATAACAACCAATTTGAAGACAAAAGTTGGCATATACTCATTGTGGGAGCGGAAGTCCAAGATCATAGAACAGAAATTAAACACAAATGCAATGTATTGAAAATGAACTAATTGATTTACAACCAAACACCGATATAAATAGGTGAAGCTTGAGGAACAAGTCTCCACGAGAATAGGAAAGGTGGCAAAATAGAAACCAAGAGAATAGCTCAAGGTTTAACCTCCCTCCAAAATAGCAACGATGTGTTGAAGATGGATCGACACATCGACTAATGACTCAACAAGAGGACTTAGTCTTTCCACATGTGAGGAAAACCACTAACTATGATTAAGTTAGGTATAACTCATATGAGTTTATACACCAACACCCCCCCTTAAGCATAACTTAGGTGGGTTTATGAAATATGAGTCCTGGCTGTGCACCATTTTAGGTACTCATTTACAAAACATCTCTCATAAAACAGAGACAAAAAGAAAACCCTATGGGAAAAAACTTTCCTCCTAAAGAGAGAAAACAAAGAGAGGACTTTAGATGGCCACTCCAGATGATGGTGATGCCGATGTAGACCGCACACCAAGAAGAGCTCGTAGATGGATGAACTTGCTTTCTGTAAAGGGTTTGGTGAAGATGTCGGTGACTTGTTCTGATGATTGGCAAAATACTAAGTTGATGATCTGATCATGAATGAGCTCAAGAATATAATGCATATGAATCTCAATATGTTTGGTTCGTTGATGTTGAACCAGATTCTTGCATATTTGGATTGTACTATGGTTATCACAATAGATAATTGTAGGTCATCTGAGAGGAATGCCAAATTCAGAAATGATGCCTTGAGGCCATATGCCCTCAGTAGGTGAGTTAACAACTCCTCGAAACTCTGCCTCTATAGAGGATATAGCAATAGCATTTTGCTTTTTTCTAGACCAGCTAATAGAACCTGAACCAAGTGAAAAATTGTACCTGGAAGTAGACTTGCAATTTTCTGTATCACTAGCCCAATCTGAATCTGTGAATCCAACCAAATCAATTGTGGAACCAACTCTGTAATATATCCCAAATGCAATTGTACCATGAAGGTAACTAAGAATCCTCTTAGTTTCTTTCCAATGCAACTCATGAGGTTCCTACATAAATCTGGAAACTAAGCCAATTGCATATGCAATGTCATGCCTGGTGTGTGTTAAGTAAATGAGGTTTCCTACAAGTTGTCTATACAAGGTTGCATCAACTAATGGAGTAGGACAGGATGTCTTAAGCTTAACACCAGATAAGAAGGGAGTTGGAGATGGTTTACAATTAGACATGTGAAAATGTTCAAGTAAATCGAGAGCATACTTAGGTTGAGCAAGAACTATCCCTGAATCTGTTTGAGATATCTCAATACCAAGAAAGTAATGCAGTAACCCTAAGTCTGTCATGTCAAACCTTTCTTGAAGTGCTAATTTTACTGCCATAATAGCAGAGGAAGAACACCCAATGATTAAAAGGTCATCAACATAAAGTACCAATATTAACAATGAATCATCATGCCGTAGAAGATACACATTGGGATCTAAATTGCATCGAGTAAATCCTGAAGATAGAAGGTAGGAATCCATCTTACCATACCAAGCCTTGGGTGCTTGTTTTAGGCCATAGATAGATTTCCTTAGCATACATACTAAGGATGAATCGTGAACAAACCCTAGTGGTTGTTCCATGTAGATCTCCTCCTCAAGATCTCCATGAAGAAAGGCACTCTTTACATCCATTTGATGTACAGACCATCCATGTGCTGCATCTATAGCAAGTGTGAGTCTGATTGAAGTCATCTTTGCAACAGGTGCAAAGGTCTCTGTGTAGTCAATTCCTATGACTTGTGAAAAACCTTTTGCAACTAACCATGCTTTGTACTTGTCAACTGACCCATCTACTACATATTTAGTCTGATATATCCATTTACATCGAACTACTTTCTTCCCTTAGGAAGAGAAGTTAAGTCCCAAGTGTGATTTCTGATTAAGGAATCATATTCCTCATTCATGGCAACATCCCACTCAGGTATGCCTGATGCTTCTTTAAATGTCTGTGGATCAAACACTGAAGCAAAGAAAGCATTAGATTCCCCTTGAAAGTCTGTATGATTCTGTCTGTTATCTGCAGTAGTATGTACCCAAGAATCTACTTGTGAAGATCTTGATGTAGGTGAGTTTGGTGAAAATATGTTGACTTCTAATTCAATCCCTGAACTTGATGAATAAGAATGCTCTGTATCATCACTATGTGAACTAGAAGAAGAAGAAGAACTTCTTTCTGAACTATAAGACTGTTGCAAATGAAATGATCTATCAGAGGTATTTTCATGATCTGGAGAATCAATAGTATGTCGAGGAATGTCAAGAACTATTTCAAGGGGTGTTTCTTGAAACTTGACACTTCACTCGATAAAAAACTCATGTGTGGTTGGATGTAGTAGACAATAGCCTTTAACACCTTCTGGATATCCAACAAAGATACAAGGTTTGGATTGTGCTTCCATTGCCTTGCGATCTTCTTTAGGAATGTGGGCCATAGCAGGTGAACCAAAAACTCTGAAGTGATCAACTGTCAGTTTCCATCCTTTCCAAGCTTCAAAGGGGGTGATTCCTTTTAAGACTTTATGAGGAACTCTATTCTGAATGTAAGATGCACAATTGATAGTTCCAGCCCAATAAGATGGTGTTAACCCTTTAGAATGAATCATATTGTTTGGCATCTCCTTTAAAGACCTATTTTTACGTTCTGCTACACCATTTTGTTGAGGGGTATATGGAACTGTGTGTTGTAACTCTATCCCTTCTCCTGTGCAAAACTGTTCAAAAATATTATTAACATATTCTCTGCCATTATCTGTCCAAAGAATCTTGATGACTTTCCCTGACTGTTTTTCGCCAAAGCTTTGAAATCTTGAAAAGAATCAAACACTTCTAATTTTTGCCTAAGGAAGTAGACCCATGTAAAACATGAGAAGTCATCGATAAATGTGAGAACATATCTAGCCTTGGTAAAAGAAGGATGTGGAAAAGCTTCTGAAACATCACTATGAACAAGTTCTAAGACTTGTTTTGCCCTCCAAGTTTCTCTTTTGTCAAACTTTGCTTCAGGATGTTTACCAAGTGCACATCCTTCACATAGTCCTTTAGAAAACTTGACTTTTGGTAATCCATTAACCATTTTTTGTTGCCGTAGTTGTTCAAGATAATGGTAGTTAAGGTGGCCAAATCGTTCATGCCATAATTTACTAACTTCATCTGAATGAGTTAGTAGTGCCTTTGGAGAAATATTTGTAGCAAAACTTGAGAAGGTATACAATCTGGATTAATGATTGGCTTCCCCTATAGCAACTAAGTTATTACTTTGTAGTTCTCTTATCTTAAATGAATTTGGAGAGAAATGAACTCTCATACCCTTCCCTAAGTGTGTTATTTGATACACTGAAAGGAGATTAGTTGACAGTGAAGGTACACTAAGAACTTTTGAAAAAATCCCTCATTCAATTTCAACAAACCCTGTCCCTTTAACCAATGATGGGGTATCATCACCTAAGTTGACTGAAGATATTCTAGATGGCTCTAAGGATGTGAATGCAACCTGAGAAGAACCCATATGATGAGTAGCACCAGAATCAATAATCCATGATGGAGATGAAGATGAAGATGACGTAACAACTAGAACTTTGCCTTTTGATTTCTCTTTGTCCTTGTTATTATCCTGAGTTGATTAGATGCCTTGATAGAATCAGGTAGCCCAATGTTATTCTTTTTGAGAATATTTGAGAGACTTTCAATTTACTTCTTCATGCATTTATGTTCATCATGCCCTGGTTTTTACAAAAGGCACATATTATCCTCTCTGTAATGTGCTTACTTTGTTGAGAAGATTTATCCTTTTTGATATCATCAATTTTATCTGCTTTCTTACTATCCTTGTCCTTCTTAGTGTTTTTCTTCCCATTTGAAGTTTGTGGCTTGTCATTCCCTACAATTAGAGCATGAGGCTTCATAGACTTCAAAGAACCCATCTGAATTAGTTTCTCATGTTCCCTTGTGAGATCAGAAATGAATTTATCTAGAGTGGGCATTTTCCATGATGCTCCAAGAGCACTTTTAGTAGAATAGAAAGTTGATACAAACACAGAAAATTCTAGACCTAATTTGGAAAGTACTGAAAGGATTAATTGATCCTCTTTCTTGTCAATTCCACAATCTTTTAACTGTAACTTTAAAGATTTAAACTTTGTGAAGAAATATTCTAAAGTTGAGTAATTTCTAGGACTAAGACCTAAGAGCTAATTTTCCAATTCATGACTTCTGAGTTCATCAATTTTTCCAAATAGTTTGTCTAAAGTATCCCACACTTCATTAGGTGTAGTTAAGTTTTCAACATGAAACAATAATTATGGAGATAGATTTAAACACAGAAAGCCAAATGCTTGATCACATTTGTTGAAAAACTTTTCTTTCTCTTTAGCCGCATTAGGTTCTTTTTCTATTCCCATAGTTATCCTATATAGGCCCTTATTTTTTAGCACAAGACCAACTTTAAGCTTCCAATCTTGATAATTGAAAGGTGTTAGTGGAGGAATAGGAACTGTAGACTCCATGATGCCTTTTAGTCATGCAGAGAGTAGATGCAGAAAAATTGAAAGAGAAAATAGAGAAAGTGAAAGTGAGATGTGAAAAAGGTAACACTCTCACAAAAAACACTTCCTTAAGAAGTGTGCAATATGAACACACAAATTTCCCCCCTTGATTATTTGTAGTTCCCCCCAGATTGCTCAATTTATTAAAGAAGTGTTTTTGTCACTCTAAACTAACTTGCACTGGCACTTTATAATCATAGTGTGTAGGCTAGAATGATAGAGGACGAAAAAATAGGCACTTTTTTCCTTTTGAACGACTTGATTATGAGATCATATGCAAAAGCTATAGCCTTTACAATTTTTACATATGCCAAAAAAATACACCTTCAAAAAAAATATTTTCAATGTGCTTGAAAATAAAATTTTGTGCAAACTAATATATGGAGAAAAACTTGATAGGGAAAAAGTTAAGCCCCCTATGGTAGGGTGTGACCAAGGGCTTAAAAGCCCATATGACCAGGGGCTTATTAATAAAAATTTTGTGCCCCCCTTCCTTCCTTTCAAAATTGACAACTGTCATTGTTCCCACGGCCCGCCTGCCTTTTCAAATCCTTTTTCGCTCTGATTTTCCACCAACGAATGCAGCCTTACCTCCACCTTTTGGCATCGGCAAATGTGTAGACCCAGTCGACTAAGGATATGTGGCGAAAATGCCACACACAGATGCGGCGATGTGGCTTGAATGCCACCGTAAGAGCCTCTTGGAGGCGCCGAAGAATGCAGTTTGGAGGGGTGAAATCGCCTGTGATATCAGGCACGATTGGCACAAGGTTCGGCCTCTGTGTGAGGCTCACCTTAATAAAAATTGGCCTCTGTGTGAGGCTCGCCTTAATAAAAATCGGCCTCTGTGTGAGGCACGACTACCACAGAAAAAAAATGCCTCTTTTGAGGCTTTCTTGGCTATGATTCGACCTCACTGTGGTGAGAGTCGACAAGCAAACGATTTGACGCTATTCCAACCATGTGGGAGTGGAAGTCCAAGATCATGGAGTAGAAATCAAACACAAATGCAATGTATTGAAAATGAACTAATTGATTTACAACCGAACAGCGGTATAAATAGGTGAAGCTTGAGGAACAAGTCTCCACGAGAATAGGAAAGGTGGTGAAATGGAAACCAAGAGAATAGCTCAAGGTTTAACCTCCCTCTAAAATAGCATTGATGTGTCGAAGATTGATCAACACATCGACTAATGACTCAACAAGAGGACTTAGTCTTTCCACATGTGAGGAAAACCACTAACTATGATTAAGTTGGGTATAACTCGTATGAGTTTAGACACTAACACTCATTGACATGTTACAATAGTTAATATTCATTGTCCTCAATCAATAGTAAATGCAATGATCTATCTTGCTAGTTATTCCAAGTTTTACAAGATTGCTCATAAGGTCGCGAATCAATTAATGACTTAAGTAAGGTACTTAATTCCATACATGATCCAATCAAAAGATCATTCTAAGCATATACATCATTTCATTTCTTTGACACCTTAGACTAACTAGGCACTAATTAATCCAACTTAATTATAAGTTTTACATAAGTATCTAACTCCACTTTAATTGATAATTAATTAAATAACTCTTAACTTTATATCACCATCAAATCTATATGATGAAATAAAACTTCATCTAATAAATAAATTAACTACAAAGATTAAATAAATAAATTGAAAGGACATGTATTCAAAGTTAATATCCTTTGTATATAAAGACAATTAATAATTATCTTTATATACTAAATAATACTTACTAATTAATTAAATAAACTTGACAATTAAATATTCTAATTAATTACCAATTGAATAATATATTCTTATATTTAAAATAAATAAAATATTAATATCCACACCTAATAATTAAATCACATCTAAATCCAAATCTTTTTAAATGAGGCATAAAATATTCAATCTTCAAAAAATACTCAAGAATATAGCACATCCTTAAATAATAGGAATTTTATTTTATTTACTTTTAAAATAAAATAAATATTATTTTTAGCACAACATTGTTTTTTTTTTAAACAAAACTTCCATTTAAATTTTAAACTAAAAAAGCATTTAAATCAAAAAGATGCTTTAAATAAAACTTCTAAAACATATTTAGAAGGGTAAAAAAATCAAAAGATGAACTTAAAAGGCAAGTTGCCTTGCTTTTAATGTGATAAGAGGGTTTGAAGGGCTCTAATGTTTAAGACAGTAGTCAAAAAGTTGCAAACTTATATAACTATTTGGTAGGATAAGCCAAAACAAATACAATACAAGTGAAACATTATAAAACATAATTATCTTCCAATGATTAAATGTATATTCTTGCTTCAATAGTTTACATTTTAATAATGAACACAATTATATCAATAACAAAATTAAATCTAAAACAAACAATAAAATCATGTTCTTTCATACTAGATAATTTCTTTTTATATTTTCTTTAAATAAAGAAAGTAAATTCTTATATAAGTTAAAATAATTCAAGAAAATTAAATATAAAAAGATATGATTCTAAAAGTTTAAGTGATTTAGTTTCTAAATAAAGAAGATTTAGAATCTAAGAAAATCTATGATTTATCTAAGATTTATTTTTTTAAAATTTAAGCAATTAAAAGGGATTCGTTGGAAAAGAAACATCATATTGTTTCTATATATTTTTAAGATAGAATTCTTCCTAAAAAACATGGTAAATTCTTTCTCTGTAAACCAAAAAAGAAACTGAAAGAGAAAAAGTTGAGATATAAATATACTAGTTTATAATCTTCATAAAATCCTAATTTTTCATTTACAATATTCCATCTAACATATTAGAGATAAAGATATTCTCTATTATTTTTTTTAACTGACAGTAACAAATATTTGTTTTCTTTTCTAGTGTTTTTATGAGGCAAAATATTCCATCCCTAAATTATCTAATATTAACTAATTTCAAATGAGCATACTTTAAAAAAAAAAACTTTTTATATTTCTAACAAATCATATCCTTCCCAAGAAAAGCATATTCTTAATGCAACTGAGACAAAAAGGCTAAGCGCCTAAGTTAAGTAAAAAGGCAGTTTTTGTTTAAAAGAATTAGAAACTATCAAAAGAAATTGTTAGTTTTAAAGACTTTGGATTGAAGCAAAAGCCAGCATGAGAATAATGATGGCGCAAGAGAATACTAGGCGCAGAAAAGAAAAAACAAAACAAAGATATGCTTGGCGTAAGGAAATAATAATTTCAGGTTCTGCTCCACGGATTGAAAGAAGTTTTAAAGGATTGCACAAAAAGAATTAGTCTAATATGCTTAGAAGCTTCAAGCAAATACAAAGGGCAAGAAAGGCCATATTACACCGCCACTGCCAGTGTCTTAGTTGTCTGTACTAAGGAAAGCCAAAAGTGGAGGCGCAGATGAGACTCCCCATGCTGAAATGATCACAGAATATGCACGATACGGATTTGAGCAGATGCAAGAAGTAGATGAGAAGTCGACTTTCGTTTGAGAGAAAAAAAGCATATATTTAAATAATTTTGATGAATTCCAAAACCAGTGAGGATAGAAGAAAAACGTGCAGGTTTCATGCAAGGCGCCAGGCAAAAGGAGACGCCTTGGCATACAGAAAATAATTATAAAATCAAAATATTCTATCTTGCTCAGAAAAATTGCCTCAGAAATATTATCATGTGGGTTACAAGATTACAGGATGCACACAATGGATCGCTGACAAGGCTTTGAAAACTTTCCAGCACAAGTCAATAAAGCATTCTGATAAATAGGCTTGCGCTATTATGATGTGCAGAGTCTCAGATTCCCAAAAATAATGAAGAGACAACCATTAAGGCATATCGGTAGGGGAATTTGCAGATGCTGTAGTTGCAACAGCCGCATAGACATGCATAGAAAAAATATGGAGTCAAGACAAGGCGCATGACTGTTGACAAGGGCAAAAATTGTTATCAAAACCCTAAAAGAATATTGATTTGAATGATAGCAAGGTATACACAAAAAGATTTAATGAAATAACCTAAGATCTATTCGTAACTGCAAGTTATCACACAGAAGGAAAATAAAATTTTCTGAATACACAAATTCAATTCATAACACCATGCATGAAGCATAAACCAAGCCTGAATTTGTTTTGGGAAAACCATAAGAGACATGGTCTAAAGGAATGCCGGGATTTGCATGAGTATTATAAACTCAGACCTAACATTTATCAAAACTAGAGTGTTCCTGCAATGTAAAACATACCCCAAAAAGAATTTCAGCTTTCCCTCTAAAAATTAAATGTCCTTATGATGAGAAACTGCCATTTGAAAATTAGATAGAAGGAAGTAAAATGTATAAATATATTTTCCAAAAGATATTAAAATATTTATTAAGAAATATTTCATTTAATTGATTTATTTGTTGCAACTAAATAATAGAATAATTATTCTAAATGCAATTTAAAAATAAATGCAAGTATTTTTCACAGACACACATATTAATGTAAATAAAATGAATACAATGCAATTCGACTAAGTGGTGCCCACGTATCTTCAAAAAAAAGGTAGGATTGCTCTATATATGGGCCAAGATTTTGTCCCAAATCAAAGTTCTTTGGAGAGGTTTGGATTCAAACCTCCTTGATTTGGTCCCTTGGTTGTTTCGCAATTTTACGTCGTTGTTGTTCGTTGCTGATCTATAGGTTGTTCGTTGCTGATCTATAGGTTGTTTGTTTCGCAATTGGGCTGCTATCTCTGTGTTGTTTGTGGATTCTAATCACCCTGTTGTTGGGCTGGTTGTTTGTTGGGGTTTTCTACCCCTTAGTTTTTTTCTATAGTTGTGTAATTGTTGTGGTGTTGGTTTCTTGTGTGTGCTCTTTGTAGTTCATTGGGCTTCATTGCTTTTCTCTTGTACAAGGGTCTGAGCCCTTTCAAAATCCTTGCTTACAATAATCAAAAACATTTAATGATACAATTCATATTCAACTACCATCAAAATTGTCAAAGGTTAACAACATGCAAAAATTTGAGGGTCGCTGCCGCTGAATAGATAAATGGCCAAGAAGCCTAACAATTGCACCATTAGATGTTACACTTTTTTAAGATAATTTTGATTTAGAACAATAAATAGTAAATAATTTTTCTATTATAAGGTGGAGGTAATTACAATAGAATGTTGAAACCCTCTATTGAACAGGGTAATGGGCAAAATACTTAGCATCATAAATCAAGACAATGGTTATAGATAAGAAAATTCCTTCTTGCCAAAATATAATCCAAATATCTTGCGTCTATTAAGGTACAAGGCTTTCATTGATCCCACCAATTCTAAAATGTTGTGAAGAGAAGGGCTGGGAATAAATCTACCCACATGCACCCATTTGCCTTGAATTTCTTGTAAGAGAAACCACGCTCAATCACCCTTGCATAGCTCAATCATATGCATTTCAAATGCTTAACATGTGATGAACATTGTCTGCTTACCATGGAAACTACTATTAGAGAAATACTCAAGACATGATAAAAATGATATTTTTCCAATTTATTAAGAATTTGATATAAGGACGTCATTTTGCTCCTTCCATTTAATTACTATTACACTATAGTAAAAGAAGAGTTTAGTTTTGTTTGAAACGGTGAATAAATTCAACACAAAAGTGTATAACTATGATGATTAAATTTCGTTTTACCTGTTTGAATATGTAAAGGTTGGGTATTAACTAGAAAATCAGCAACCTGCTCTTATAATAGATTTTGAGGAGTGCTTTTCTTTAATTGCTTTTACACTAGATTGTGCTAAGTGATACTGTGTTTGGTATTGAGGAAAAAAAAATAACAATTTTAATGAATTAGTGCACCATTTTGAACTTTTTGTACTCCTCACTATCCATAAGGTACACATTTGAAGGCCATTAGGTTCAAATAAATTATTTTGTTATACTTAGTGTCTACCCTTCTTGCAAAACTATTTGTTTACATTTCTTTATATCTTTCAAATTAATTGACAATCACTTAACTTATTTGCACATTAAACCCCTATCAACATGCCCATTGCACGTTAAGGGCAAACTTACCATACTCAAATTTCATACTTTCACATAAGCTCACAAACCATTCTCTTTGTAAATTGCTCCCATGATAACATCACTACTACTAGAATGATGCCATGTTCCACACGTCACATATTTCACCCGCATTACCATCGATATAGTCGAGCTCTCCTCAAAATACCTTCCCAAAATTTAAATCTTAAGAACTTGTCAATCAACAATAATCAAGCACCTCTCAAATACACTTAACATAAACAATGTTCTTAATATAGTTTTCCCTGATTATTTTGTAACTTGAGCAAAAGTAAAGCTTGTAAGTTTAGCAAAAGTAAGGGTTGTATACTATAGCCATCATGACTCACTGATGATATAAGCTTCACAAATTCACTGGATTTAAAACAAAGACTACATTTTCACCTAAACTTGAAACTCACTTAGGCAAAGAGGTTCACACACTACTAGATTGTTTATTTTTTCCTATTCAATCACCAAAGTGACATTTTAATGCTCATAAATCCTTAACAACAAAGCAATTGAATTTTAATGTGATAGCTTAAATCAAAATGCATTAATATAAATGAGATACTTTAATTTGCTGACTGTCTCTTGGTGGTGAATTCAGTAGAGCTGCCTCTCACAAATTTGAAAACAGCTTTACCAAGATGCATACAAAGCGCTGACACCACATCACCTGTGTTTGAAGCCAAAACAAAACATAAAAACTCCCTCCTTTGTTGGCAGCTGCCACACTGAGCCAAGCGTCTTGCAGTCACATTCACGTTGCAGTTGTTACAAAAACAACATAATCTAACCGTGCTCCTTTAATGCGACCTGTATGAATCACTCCTGAGCGTCCTAACTGAGAGGCAGAAAAATGTCCACACCTCTTACCATAAACTAAACTTTCCCCACACAGATTCTAACACTCTTAACTATAACTTTCCCTCACACAGGTTCCAACACTCTAATACTTATACCTGATCTGGGCACATCTCACGCCTCCCTGCTGCAGCTTCTCAATCAATCAAATGCTGCCCACACATCAAAACAACAGTCTGTCTTCAAAACACACCTCTTCAATCTGCTATTTATACCATGATTCAATGGAAGACTATGATACCATATGAGATTGATTGCACAGGCCATATTACTCCATTATATTATGCCACTTTATATAAGCTCGCAATAGAATAACAAATAGAATACCCGTGTAAACATCTACACAGAATGACAAATTACAACATGAACTTGGTTTCAAAAAACCACCTAAAATTAGCCTTTAATCAAACTATTAGTTGTTCTGAGATATCCTATAATTTATCTAATACAAACCACAAAAGAAGTATTACCAAATTTTTAAAATACACTCTAATTACCACAAATATATCTCTTCGCTCCATGAAACTACAAAGGTCTCTGTAACCATCAACTAACGGGGCATGCCACAAATTTGACAAAATTTTGTATGTATTATCTTTCTAAATTCTATCTTATTTTGCCCCTCTAACATTAAATGCCACAAAATATCACAAGTGCTAGATATTACATGTAGATCCCATGATTAGTAATTCTATTTATACTTCAGTTAAATTGCTAAGAAGCCAGTACGGGTTTAGGTTCTGGTTTGCAGGTTTCGTATGCAGATTCAGCAAAAAAAATCAGGGTTGCATTCTGTACAAAAAACATATAAAAAATCATCAAAATACACATAATTTAGCATACATATAAAAATTAAGTTCATAGATCTATTTTTATATTATTAAATTTAAAATATTATATTAGATTTTAAATTATAAAAATTAAAAATTAAAATTATTATTATTAAATTTAAAATATTATATTAGATTTTAAATTATAAATTTATTAAAATTATTAAAATTTAAGTATACTATTCGCTGTGTTTTATATGGCTAGGATATTGTTTTATTCAAATAAAAACATGGATAAATATGGTGAAGAGCCAGCAGCAGAGGCGCAAGCAGAATCGCTGCTGTCATTCTCTGCCAGGATTTGTCATAAGGCTGCGTGCAGACCATGTGCTTCATTCAGAACAGACAGCCGTCTATTACATTCGTCTATTACATTCCTATCACCGGAGTCACGGTGGGAGAAAGAGCCCTAACTATTCCTGGCAGAACTTTAAATGTAGAGGGCCAATGGAAGCAGTGGCATGATCATTGACAGCAGAACCACCCTCACGCTCCTTTCCTAGACGATCTACTTTCCTTCGGCCCAGGCCATGCAGTCTGCCATTGATCTCAAGCGTGTCGAGAGGAGAACAGTTTTAGGATTAGAAAAATGATTTAAAATTTTGAAAAAAGAAAACCGCTTTTCTGCACAGGTTCATTCTGGATTCCATCAGGTTCTGCTGGGTTCGACAGGGTTTGTCTGGGACGAACCCACAGCCATCTGCACGCTAACATAATCCCCTTGCATATTGACCCCGAATCCAAAGCAAGTACGAACTGGACCCGGATCCAGGCATGCAAGGGGACGAATTGGTAACATAGTTAAATTGAACCAGCAAGAAAATCTATTTCATGACTTCAGGGTACAACATATACACTCGTCAAACTTAAAGCATCTGTTGACATTGCTTTTTGAACTTGTTTACAATTTAGCCATGATTAATCCTCCACACTTTAGAAACTTGGGTCTTACATATCTTTAGACAGTAAGAAAACTCTATCAGCAATGGCCATTAATTAATTTGTAGTTTGCACTTGTCCAAGAGTTAAAAAGCACAAGAATTAAGTCACAATAACAAGATTCACCCTTGAGATAATGCAGACGAGATTACTCTGTCATCTGCATACCATTGGTCTGGCATGTGGAGATCTTTAATAATAATGATCTAACATGCCCACAACCTGGCATGGCTTCTTAAACAGGAAATGATAATTATTTATCTTCATGTATTCCAAGTTTCCAGGGAGTCGACCTTAATCATACAATCCTTCTTGGTCCCAAACATCTACGAGAAAGTCAACCATTTCCTGCAACAAAAAAGGTTAAATTAAACCACATATCTAATTACATCCATTTCAGAGTTCAATGTTGCTAAAAGCATTTGGCACAAGGAAATATTATGGCCAAAGATAAATGAATCTAAATAAACTTACCGACAGAGGAACAGGCTGTGGGAATGGCCTATGGCTTCCAAGCAAACTGTCATAAGTTGCAGTCCAACTAGAATCATCAATGTAGAGGTGACATTAGCAACAACATTAAGATGGGAGAAAAGGAACTACATGCTTATTATAAAAACTCAACAAATATAAAGATTGATCTCTAACAAGGGGCATAATTGTCATGAATCCCTACAATCAAGATAAGATGGATATACCTTAGAACAGGTTCGCGTGGCAGCCTAGGCTGATTCCGAGGCCGATCTCCAACCCATTGTCGCCTCATTTCATTCCACAAGTTGAGAGCTAATGAAGGATCAGGACAAACATAAAATAGAAAATTATATTAAAAGCAAAAGCGTGTGGCATAATACCATTTATTATTTTTCAATATTTTATTGTTTTTCAATATTATCCACAGCCACAAAACTTGCTTTGGGTAGACAATCAGTTTTGAAAATTAAAAGAATTGGCAAAAATGAGAACATTTACCATGGTTGACAAACTCCGTGTTATTTGCGTTAGAATTTGTTCCACGCATATCAGCATTTGGGTTTGATACACTTATTGATGACACGCTTCTCTGTGATGGTGCTGTGCTATCGTCCATCTCATTAGTACTTGTACTCCAGAAATCGTCTGAGAAACCCTTCACACTTTGTCCCTGAATTTTCAATCTCTTTGAGGGCTCATCCACAGCAATAATTGGTGTTGGTCTTGCACAGCCTCCAAGACAACCACTGCTCTGTTGCAAAGTAGGATTAATAAAAGAGCAGCTAATAAGATTAGAAAACCGCTAGCAGAAGAGTCAAAGGTGGGATAAAAATTCATAGGCATACAAAAGGTACTGTGGAAACATTGGTACAAACCAGAAGTACTTAAAACTGGTAAGCAAATATAATAATATCGCATGATTTCCATAAGTTAGCACTAAATTTGAAACCGATTAATAGATAAATAAAATTGACCACTATTTAGTGATTTAACAAAGGTATATGGAGCTTATCAGTTATCACAATGCACGTATCATCTGTAAAACTCCTTAACACTGACAGCCCAAATTTAGAATATATAAATAAAATTAATGATACACAGAAACAGGAATGAAAAGTTGGAAACTAAATAATATGGGGTTTCTAAAAGATGGGGCAGCTAAGTTTCCATCCTGATTTTTAAAAAAATTTGGTTATAAGACTGAGGGACTAACAGTTAGAGGAATAGGAAACAGATATGTAACTGTGGATTTGTAGAAAACATACCCAAATACCCTAGCCGGGCCCAAAAGGTTTGTAGTTATTTGATGTTGTTTCATCAGGACCAAGAAAAAGAACCCTGATGATGAAAGCAAAGGTAGACATGGTAATCCCAATTACCATGCACAAAGAAACAGACTACAACACGTTTTAACTCTAAACAGACTACTATGCTATATCCCCACTACACAACTAAGGTCAACAATAAATTGAGTAATATTCTTATTCTGGTGAAATAAATAGAGAAAGTGCTGAGTGGCCATTTAGAAAGTTGAAACTGACAGGCTGTTATCCCAGGGATATCTGAAGGTCACGCTTAGCTTACCTCATGCATCCACTCCCAAAGTTACCAGAAATAGAAGTATTCAGGTTGGCAAGCCAATATAATTTTGTAATGAATGTACAAATATGAGCAAAATCGTCTAATTAATCTGTCCAACAATGCTAAAATAGTAAAATCTGGCCGATTCAACAAGCTCCATGTCTACAAACCAAGCGTACATTGCTTTGTTTGATTATGTTTATCAATTTGATTGGAGATTAAATGTACACAATATATCTGAGCTGATAGATGGGTAACTCAACACTCTGTTGCATTTGCCGTTTGAAAACCTTATCTATTAAAGGTGTTATAAACATATTAGACATATTTACTTAATTTATTAATATCTGTGTGTATCATCATTGAAGGAGAGGAACACGAGGAATAGAAAATGTGTTATAGGTAGTGCCATGCAAGGCAAAACTTCTCCATGAATATCATTAACATGCCAAATACAAGCAGTCAATGTAATTGTGTGGAAGACCATCCTCCTTCTGCATATGAAGTTATTAAGCATGGAATTCAACTGTTACTCTCTTCAAGATTGAATGAGCAACCCAAGATCAAATATACAAATGTTCAGAGCAGAACATAAGAGAGGTTAAAAAGAATCGTGTCTTCCACATCATAAGTTTTCTTTGAACTTTCTTAACATTAGATAAAGAGATATAAGATTATGTTCAAGTTTTGTTACACTTGACAAGAGTATGCCAGAGTGATTGAGGATGGTAAGATTTTTGAATAAAAATCAATGTTGAAGGCCATATTTATATAAAACAATCATGGAGGAAAATATGCAAGATTGCGAAGTGGCAGGCCTTACTATAGTCTATAACTATAATTTTCTAAATGACATTTTCAACTCTTCTTCACTATTGTATAGTCTAAAAATGAACATGGCATCCACATGACAGTCAAATTCCAAACCTTATGTTAGTATTACCTACTGCAAAGCACACTATCAAGAAACTACCACATTTAACACACCTTTTTGTTTTTATGGAGGTAAAAATAAAACATTCGGTTGTTTGGACATAGTGGGTCATCACTGACTCACTTT